>CATIUR010000004.1:103759594-105161847 GCA_949592205.1 Helichrysum umbraculigerum | reverse complement strand
GTTAAATGAGATGTTTATTGTTGTTCATTGTTGTGAGTATTTCTGATTGAATTGAAAATGCATAAATGTGGTTAAGTAAGCAGAAAAGAATTGATTAAGGTTTTAGCAAGATTGATGTTGGAACCTAAGGAGTGTCTTTATTGGTGAGACAAGATAATTGATAGTATTATATTAGTAGATTGGTTACAGGGTGTGATTTGAATCCTGTTTAAGAACTGTGGTGTCATTTGATTTGAGGATGACTGCTAATTGAGAAAATATGTGGTTATGTGACTACATGATATGTTTTGATTGTAGTTAAACACTTGAGTTAAACCAAGATGAATAAGTTTATGAGGAAAATAACTTATGATAAAGCTAAATTGAATGAGAAAGTGATAGGTCTTTCTAGTCAATTGTGAATTAGTAAATGAAATGTTTATAGTAACATGATTGAGTAGGCTTGTTGTGACAGTGATGCTTGATAGTAAAGCATATGTCAAAGTAAGGATAATTAATTAAGATGTGTCCTGAATTTTGTAGTAAGTAGGGACATTGAATTGTGTTATGTATTGAAATTATGATGATAGGTTATCATATGTTTGAGGTTTCAGACCAGTAGATATACTGAGTAATTCAGTTGTTGAAAATAAATTATGTGAGATGACTTGCATATGTAAGGTTGAATATGTAAGTAGTAAGCTGATTTTGAGTATGTATCAGCTGTTAGAAACTATTAAATGATTTTTATTGATTTGAAATCATATGAGATGAGAATAGATCACATTGATAATTATAATGTAGAGTAGCCTGAGAATGGATTGTGAAGAACATAATCTTGCAATGCCTGATCACCGTTGTTATATTATGTTGTGTCACATGAACTTGTTGAGGCTACTTGGTATAAAAGAAATGTAATGTGATTTTGGAAATGGAGCATGATAGTATGCTAAGTTGTTTAATAGTTGTTTTGATAAGAAAACAATCAGTTGATAGAACTGTGACCTTTAGACTGTAAAGGTGAGAGTGTAAATGATAGTTGTCATTGATAGAGGCTTTGATGATAAACCTAAGTGACTAATTTGATTGTGTTGAATATGTAATTGTGATTGATTGTGATAGATTACATGTAGGCGAATTTGATAGTGTTTAAATGAGTCACTATTTTGTATTTGGCTTGTATGAAGCCAAAGTTGAAATAGGTTGATATTGTCTTGCTTGAGAAATTTCTAGTATTATTGAATGTAATAATTTGAAGTATATGTTTAAAAGTAAACATACAATATGAAATGACTTGTATGGAGCCAAGATTGATGTAGGTTGACATTATCCTTGTACAAGATTGATAAGATTATTGAAAGTAATAATTTAAAATATATGTTTGAAGGTGAACATATAAGATGAAATGGTTTGTTGTGAGTTAATATTGATGGTATGTTAACTTTGAAAGTCAAACCATGAATAGAGAACTGTGTATAAAATTAATTGCTTGTGATTGGTTTGAGGATAAGTCAAACTTGAGAAAAAGCAGTTAGAGGATTTTATTGATTGGTTGATTTAAATCAAAGTTGACATTTAGTCAACTGTGTGTGTTGAAATAGTCTAACATAGATTGAAATGTTATGATTGTATGGAATATGATTGAATTCCTAGAATTGCTTAAATTATGTTGAAGGGGGTCATTTAAGATCCAGAGGAGATAGATGAATTGTCTAAGTTTGTGAAACTTGATTCATTACTTAAGGCTAGTATTAAGTAATTGAAATAGTGTTAAGTATAATTGAGTATTCAGTTAAGTAATATTTGATATTTGAACGGAATATGTGTTAAAGAATTATACGAATATAAAGCCATTGTTTGATATGACAGTTATAATTTGCTAAGATATGTTAGAATAATTAAATCACATTGATTAGAATTGTGATAAGAAAATCTTACCAGTGTGTGAAGCTTGTGATGATAGCTTTGATTGGGTAAGAAGGTGAGATAAGAAATAATTGAAAGTTATTATTAATAGTTGTCTAGGTTGATTTGTACCTTATGGTGAATTACTTAAGTATTGAAAGAATTGGATGAATTCTTTAGTTATTTGTTGATAGTATACAAGTAAAGTAAGTGATAAAGTGGAAAAACTGGGATTAGATCCAAATAAGGTATGATATGAAAGTATATCTGGAATTGGATGGTGTTAAAGATTTAGTTGATCTTTGTTTGATAAATTGAGGAAATATGAATTGAATGATTGTTCATATTTTAAGAAATTGTATGTGTTAGAGAGTAAGAGAAACCTTGAAGTTGTGTAGGTATGTATGTGTGGTATACATGATAATAAATGGCATGATAAGTTTTAATAGAATGAATTAAAATATGCCATAAGTGTAACACCCCCAAATTTAACGATTTGCGGAAGCATACATTGGGTGTTACTAATCAATATACAAAGCACAAGATTAATAGTAAACGACCTCTAAATGAGACGTTTGTAAAATAGTTACATTTCATAATTAATAATCGTTTGAAAACCGTAGGTTTTCGTATACAAAATGTAATTCCCTAGAGCCCACGCGTATAGCGGGAGATTCTATTACATAACCATAGTTACAAAAGATAATGCCAAAGAATCTCCGTTAAATGCAGTTTGTAAATCATGCGACTCTAGCTAGCAATCCTGGAGTGATCCTACTCCGTAGGTGTACCTGAGATACAAAGCTAAAAGTGTCAACCAAAAAGGTTGGTGAATCTCACAGGTTTGGTAATGAGTAGGTGTTATGAATCACAAGTATGTACCCGTATTGCTATCAAGCAAAGTAAGTAAATCAGTAATCAGTACAGTGCCATGAGCTCATAAGTTGAAGCTTAACCGTGTAGTGTGAATATATCACGTACCCCCGTGAGTGCTATCCGCACACTCATATGTAACAAATACTAATATGTCTGTTTCTACGTGTAAATCAGTACGTGGTGGCGCTACCACCCCAGACAGGGATTGTCAGTCCCAAATGGATCCATCTATTAGTAATCGCGCTTAAGTCCATAACTAACAACTTACGATTAGGAGGCTTTCAGTGGATAAAAGTAACTCATGCGTTTGTTTGTAATCAGTAATGTTTTCAGTTCAGTACATTGTGTTCATACGTAAAACAGTTGCTAAGTATCTCACCCCAAAGTATAAAACAGTAAAAGTGGGGCTGTAAGACTCACCTGAGTCTGGTAATAAGTTGTAGCAAATAGCAAGTAGTAAATATGTCAAGTAGGTTCTCCGAACCTGTAACCTTCAAATGCCTATTCATATGAAGTTATGTAAGTATGTGTCTCACGAGACGTTTCGTTTAGTTGTACACAACTAGTATAGCCGATGTTTGTCTGTATGTTTGTAATTGTTCGTTTGTTGGAAAACATGTTTGGGCCCGTTGGTGACTTAGTTGAAACGTTAATCTCGACATTTATATACTTGTTTGAATTGTTATGCTTGAAAAACATGTTTCAATGTACCTTAGCTGTTATATCGTATAGTCGTTTGAAGTCCGAATTGTATAACACTTAACTTGGAATTTATTTGTGAATCTGCTGTGTTTTGCGACACAAAATGCGACACTAAAGTTTGTTATGCGACACAAGGGTTGTGTCGCATGAAGGATGCGACACAAGAGCCCTGCGACACAGTGGTTGTGTCGCAAAAAGCTTTGCGATGCTAATTCAATAGCAACATAAGGGTTGTGTCGTATAAAATACGACATAGTATGCGACATAGAGTGCGACACAATATTGTGTCGCAAAGGTTACGACACAAACGGATTTGTACGACACAAGGTGCGACATAAACGGGTTTATGCGACATAGCATGCGACACAAGGCTTGTGTCGCATGTATGAACACCAGCCCAGAAACTTTCGGGTTTCAAGAATTTCCGACCAAAAACGCAAATCTAACCCATTTTTGAGCTATAAAATCGTGTATTCTTCATGTATTAGGTTATATCTAAGTTGTGTACACATCAAAACATCAAAACATTACACCAAATTGAATAGATCTAAGATTTTAGAAATTTCTTACTTTTGCGAATCGAGCTAAATGGATGATGAAATGGTGAAAACGATCTTGATATTCTTGCTCCACTCGTGATGGTGATTCCGAATATGTAATTTTCGTGGGTCGGTTTGTACTCCGAAATTTTGGTAGTATTTTTAGTGAAAGTGTTTTTGAGGTGTGTGTGTTTTTGGAGAAATGAAAATGAAAGGAAAAATAGAGAAGGGGGAAGGGTGTAGGCTGATCCAAAGGAGGAAGGAGGGGAAAGTGCTCCCTAAAACTCAGTGTTTACTCCGTGTCCTAATCGTTAAATCCTTTGTTTTTAGTATTTAACCAAACCGTTATATTTTAAAAATGTAACTGGAATATTTAAATAAAAATACTTTGAAATTAATAATAAAAATGTTTGTCGAAATATTTAAATTATTAAGTCGCGTTTATTACGTTTTGTCGCGTTAGTTAAAAGGTCGTCACGATAATATATAAATAATGCTCGTTTGGTTGCGTATTTTATATAACAAAATACGTTCTCATTATTTAAGTAAATTTCTGTCACCAACGCCCAAGCAAACTGTGTCGGACTCCGTCCGGTTAATTCGCACGATTTATCCAAATCGCGTAAGTACATACACATATATATATATAAATCACCTTATATATATATAAATAGATCCTGCAATTAGTCCTATTGCATACTAATTACATCTAGTTACAATTAATTAGGCATAATTAATTATCCTAATTTAGCAGGTGTTACATTCTCCCCTTGTTAAAAGAAATTTCGTCCCGAAATTAGCTTGAGTGCACGGACGGTGCGTTATCTGGGAAGAGATGTGGATATTTCTGTCGTATTTGGTCTTCCCGTTCCCAGGTGAACTCAGGGCCGCGCCTTGAATTCCACCTGACCTTTACGATGGGAATACGACTCTGTTTTAGTTGTTTGACCTCGCGGTCCATGATTTCCATAGGTTCCTCGACAAAATGAAGTTTATCATCGATTTGAATTTCGTCGAGCGGTATAATCAGTGTCTCGTCAGACAGACATTTCTTCAGATTAGAAATGTGGAATGTGTTGTGAACGCTGCTAAGCTCAGCAGGAAGTTGCAGGCGGTATGCCACTGGACCAATCTTTTCAAGGATTTCGAATGGTCCGATGTATCTAGGATTTAGTTTGCCTCGTTTTCTGAATCGAATGACACCTTTCCACGGTGCCACTTTGAGAAGTACCTTGTCCCCTACTTGGAACTCAAGGTGTTTGCGTCTCACGTCAGCATAGCTTTTCTGACGATCACGCGCGGCTTTTAGTCGGTTTTGTATGCCGACGATCTTTTCAGTTGTTTGATGTATGATTTCTGGACCGGTGAGTTGTGTATCCCCCACCTCAGTCCAACAGACAGGTGACCGGCACTTACGACCGTACAGTGCCTCGAAGGGTGCAGCCTTTATGCTGGTGTGATAACTGTTGTTGTACGAGAACTCGCACAACGGTAAGTGATTTTCCCAGTTTTTACCGAAGTCAACTACGTAAGCTCGTAGCATGTCTTCCAGTGTTTGTATGGTTCGTTCGCTCTGGCCGTCGGTTTGAGGATGGTAAGCCGTACTCATATCCAGACGAGTACCAAGAGATTTTTGCAGTGACTGCCAGAAGCGAGAAGTAAATCGAGCATCTCTGTCGGAGATGATTGAGATGGGTACGCCGTGTCTTGACACGATTTCTTTCAGGTAGATCCGTGTCAAACGTTCCATCTTATCAGTTTCCTTGATGGCTAGAAAATGAGCAGATTTAGTGAGTCGGTCAACGATCACCCAAATGGTATCGCAACCGTTAGAAGTTTTCGGGAGTTTAGTAATGAAATCCATGGTGATCTGCTCCCATTTCCATTGCGGTATTTCGGGTTGTTGTAGCAAACCGGAAGGTTTCTGGTGTTCAGCTTTAACTTTGGAACAAGTAAGACACTTGCCAACATAGGTTGCAATGTCAGATTTCATGTTGGGCGACCAGTACATTTCCTTGATGCCGTGATACATTTTGTCGGCACCGGGGTGTATAGAGTATTTAGACTTGTGAGCTTCATCCATCACCAAGTCTCGCAGGTTCCCAAAATTTGGCAACCAGATTCGATTCGAGAAGTATTTGGCCCCGTTAGGTTTGGTTTCAAATTGTTTGTCCATGCCCCGCAAGGCTTCGTTTATCAAGTTTTCTGGTTTGAGTGCTTCGAGTTGAGCGGCGAGAGTTTGATTGATGAGGTCGTTGTGAATGGTCATACTGAGAGCTCGAACTCGAAGTGGTTTCACTCGTTCCTTTCGGCTTAAAGCATCGGCGACAACATTCGCCTTGCCTGGATGATAGCGAATTTCACAATCGTAATCAGTAAGCAACTCGACCCATCGACGTTGCCTCATGTTGAGATCCTTTTGATCGAAGATATGTTGGAGACTTTTATGGTCAGTAAAGATTGTACACTTGGTACCGTATAAGTAGTGTCTCCAGATTTTTAGAGCGAATACAACAGCCCCCAACTCTAGGTCATGAGTTGTGTAATTCTTTTCGTGGACCTTGAGTTGTCGAGAGGCGTAAGCGATGACCTTGTCTCGTTGCATCAACACGCAACCAAGACCTTGGTGTGAAGCATCACAGTATACCACGAAGTCATCGTTGCCTTCGGGTAAAGATAAGATAGGTGCACTGCAGAGTTTCTGTTTTAGTAGCTGAAAAGCTGACTCCTGCTTGTCAGTCCAATCGAACTTCTTTTCTTTTTGAGTCAGTGCAGTGAGAGGTAGGGCTATTTTCGAAAAATTCTCAATGAACCGCCTGTAGTATCCGGCGAGTCCTAAGAATTGGCGTACCTCGGTCGGTGTTGTAGGTGCTTGCCAACACTTGATAGCCTCGATTTTTGAAGGATCGACATGAATCCCTTGATTGTCAATAACGTGTCCAAGGAATTGAACGGTTTGCATCCAGAACTCACACTTAGAGAATTTGGCGTATAACTCTTCGTGTTTGAGCAGCTCTAGGATAGTTTTCAGGTGTTGCGCGTGCTCTTGTTCAGTGTGCGAGTAAATCAGGATGTCATCGATGAAGACGATAACAAACTTGTCAAGGTAAGGTTTGCACACCCGATTCATAAGGTCCATGAATACAGCCGGTGCGTTGGTTAAGCCGAATGGCATCACTTGGAATTCATAATGCCCGTAGCGAGTTCGGAAAGCTGTTTTAGGAATATCTTCATCACGAACTCGGAGTTGGTGATAACCCGACCGTAGATCGATTTTTGAGTAAAAACTCGACCCCTGAAGTTGGTCAAACAGGTCATCAATGCGAGGAAGTGGGTAACGGTTCTTGACAGTTAATTTGTTGAGTTCACGGTAGTCGATGCACATGCGGAAAGAACCGTCTTTCTTTTTCACAAACAGGACCGGAGCTCCCCAAGGTGAGGAACTTGGTCGAATAAATCCCTTGTCCAGGAGTTCCTGTAACTGAGTAGACAACTCCTGAAGTTCGGATGGGGCTAGTCGGTAAGGGGCTCGTGCCACAGGTGCTGCGCCGGGCACTAGATCAATAGAGAATTCGACTTGTCTAGTTGGCGGTAGGCCAGGCAAGTCTTCAGGAAAGACTTCTGGAAAGTCTCGAACAATAGGCACATCCTCAAGTCGCTTCTCCACCGACTTTTTCTCCATAACGTGTGCGAGGATTGCCTGGTACCCTTTTCTCAAGTATTTTCGGGTTTTCATGCAAGAAATGATATTTATTCTCGTCCCACCGGCCTCCCCTTGTATGCTCAAAGTTCCACCGGTGACGAGAGGAATGCGTACAATTTTCTCGAAACAAACGATTTCGGCTCGGTGCTTGGACAACCAATCCATACCGACGATGATGTCAAAGCTGCCAATTTCGACAAGTATCAAGTCAATGGAAAAGAGCTCGTTAGCTAGGTTCAAAGGGCAATCAGGTATCACACTATCGGCTTCAATAAGTTTTCCGTTTGCCAATTCTACCGTGTACTTAGAATCTAAGGCAATAGGTGTGGTGTCAAGTAGTGGATAAAACTCATCAGAAATAAAGCTCTTATCAGCACCAGTATCAAATAACACAGATGCAGTCAAGTTGTTGAGAAGAAACGTACCCGTGACCACATTCGGGTCTTGACGGGCTTCCCCAGATTTCAGCACAAAAGCTCTTCCTCGAGCATTGTTGTTGTTCTTGTTGTTGTTGTTGTTCAGTTTCGGGCAGTCTTTCTTGAAATGCCCCGTACCGTTGCACCCATAACAAGTCTTTGGTGCGGAGGTGTTGGTGTCAGTGGTGTTTGATCTACAGTCCTTAGCCAACTGTCCAAACCTCTTACACTTGCTACAGGGACACGAACCAAAGTGGTGTCGTTGGCACTTTGAGCAATAGGGCTTGGTTCCCTTGTACGCTCCCTTGTCATCAGAATTGGAGGTGTAGGCTTTAATGGTTTCATGTTTCTTGGTTTGGTGGTTGTTGTGGTTGTCGGACCATTTTCTTTTATTGTTGTTGGAGGATGGAGTGGGTGGTTCTGGGTCCTCATTCATAGCCAGAAGTTCATGGGCCAACCGAATGGCACCATGAAGAGTGGTTTGGTTTGATGAGGCGACGTTTCCCCGGACAGGTTCCGGGAGGCCGCTGATGTATTTCTTAATCTTGTCGGGTCCAGTACCTGCCATAGCTGGGCGAAGGACGGTGAGTTGTTGGAATCTGGTGGTGTATCCAACGATATCAGTTCCTTGCACTTTTAAGTTCCAGAACTCTTCGTCCAGCTTGTGAAGTTGTTCGGACGGGCAATACTCATCCGTGAGCATTTTCTTTAGATCCTCCCAAGGGAGTAGGTAAGCGGTGTCAATCCCCACGGACTGGGTATAGGAATTCCACCACGAGAGGGCACCATCTTCGAGGGTGCAGGTGGTGTAACATCCTCGAAATGGACCTAGTTGTTTATATATTATTTCTTGATTTAAATATGTATTTAAACGTGTTTGGAAATAATATTGTTTGAAATAGTTGAAATAATTGGAATAGGAGTCGAATATTCCAATGTGATAAGTAAATTATTAATTGTTGTAAATTAATATAGTTGACGGTGCAATAAAATGTTTGAACTCGCAAATGGTTTTCGGGTTCCAGGCAATAGATTGGGATGGGGTATTAAATTATACCCGTATATTGAAGGCGGTTTAAGTTGAACCGACTATTTATTTAACTTTCCCTTTTTGGAAAGTTTATTTCAATTCTTCAAATCCTCTCAAAAACCTTATGAAACTCAAAATCAAAACCATAAATTGAATCTGGAGCTGTGATCTTGAGTTAGTTTCATCATAATCATGGTGTTCTTCATTCAAATTTGTAAGTAAGTTTGATTTAATTGGATTATGATTGAAATATTAGAAATTATTGATTTGATGTGAAATCAATGTTAGAAACATGCTAGAAGTGTTACATATTGATTACCTGAGGTTTCTAGTGGTTTAAATCGATTTGAAATCGAGTTTTGGGGGTTATGGGTTAAAACCCGTAGGTTAGGGTTTGATCAGGGATGAAGATGAGCTGAAAAAGGTTCAAACGCGATCCCAGAACCCTAGCCAGGATCGCGTTCGTTAGTTATAAAAGGAATCGGACGAGTTTTGTTCTTGGGAACGCGATCCCAAGAATTTGTCTGGATCGCGTTGCCAAGTGTAAAACGGTGACAGAACTTTTTCTGAGGGTGAACGCGATCCAGCCATTATTACCCGGATCGCGTTTGCATGAGAAAAAGTTTGAAGGATTTTGCAAATTTTGAAAATGCATAAGTGTTTAGAAGGTGGTGTTTTTAGCGACACTTGAAATTGACAAATTTTCATTAACTCGGATTGGGTTGAAATTTACATGGTGACTCGAAAACGGCCCAATGATCAAAGCTCTATTCTAAGAGTCTAGATGATTTTTGGCCTTTCGGGGTCGTTTAGAGGTCGAAAATGGCATTTTACTGTTTTTGGACCTTAATTCGGGACTTTTTGATTATGCTCCGAATTGAACTTTTGTTGCTGTGATCTTAGGGATCACTTGATACATGTAATTATGTTATGATTGTGTAACGATGTTAATTACATAAGTATTATCAGTTGATACAAGTTACTAACTCATTGTTTATTGATTGTATTCTCAGATGTGTAGAAGGCTCAGTAATATTAGACTTCTGAGCTTGCAGCTGAGGTGTCGGTGAGTGGATCTGTAACCTCAGTGTGATTTAGTTGTAATGATTTGATTTACAACCAGTAATTTATAGTATTACTTTGATATGATACATCTGTAGAGATATCTTGCCATGATAGTTTAATTAGTTGCTTACTTGGCTGATTGTGCTAGTATGTAAGATTTTGAGGTCAACTTGATTTGATGGTTGGACTTGTTGTTATTGTAGACGACAGGAGATCTCGGAAACTTGAAATGTTGGTTTAGAGATCTAGGTCGTGTGTGATTGACAACAAGTTATCGGTAATTCTGTATGGGCCAATACAGATGATTGATAAGAGTTCCTTGAGTACCAAACCGGTATTAGGGTGTCTCAGGGACCACCGATCCTCATGATGTTGCGTGTATGACATTGATTTGAATGTTGAGTGATTGATTGATTTTCTGTTTATTGTTAATTGATGTAAACAGATTGTTATGCTAGGTTGGACTGTTGCTTATAGTTTCATTCACTTAGCTTTATGCTAACTCCACCACAGTTCTTCCTGCAGGTTAAAATAGATGGGACATATTGGGCAGGGCAGGAGGTTGTTGGACTGGATGGAATGTTTGACAGGCTGTTACTCTGATTTAATTTTGATAATCAAAGAAGTATTTGAATTATATAACACCGAGTTTGTTGAAATGTCATGTATTGGATTTGAAAAAGTTTATCGACATTCTGAGTACATTGATAGTATGTTTTAAATATACGCTTCCGAGTCGCAAATATTATATTAAATGTTTATAATTAACGAGGGGTGTTATAAGTTGGTATCAGAGCAATAGTTTGGGTGAATTGGACATGACAGAATGTTCAATCCTAAACTTTGATTGAGTTGAGTCAAACATTCCAGTGGGTGCGGGGTTAGTTGATTAGTGAATGTGTGAGAAAGTGATGGGTTGAATATGTACTAATTCTTAACAAGTTGTGAAGTTGTTGTTTTGATTGCAGAGATGAATTCTTGGCTTAAGATTTGTCAGGTAATCTTCGATAAGCCTATGTTAATTTACATTAACTTGAATTGTTTACTCTGTTATGTTGAGTAAGCTTTGTTGTAAAGTTAATTGAGTCAGACTGATATGATTTCCCAGTTTTGAGTCAACTAATGATTGTTATAGGATGACATGAGGATAGAGGTATTGAATGGGATACTCATTGTGGTGATTATTTCTGATTGAATTGAAAAATGCAGAAATGTGAGTAAATGAGTAGATAAAGAGTTGATTAAGGTTTAACATGATTGATGTTAGAACCTAAGGAGTGTCTTTATTGGTGAGACGAAGATAATTGATAGCATTATGTTAATGGATTGATCACAAGGTGTGATCTAAATCCTTGTTAAAGAATGTTGTGTCATTTGATTGAAGGATGACTGCTATTTGAGAAAATATGTGTTTATGTGGCTATATGATACGTTTTGATTATAGCTAAACAGTTGATCTAAACCAAGATGAATAGGTTTATGAGAAAAGTAGAAAATAATAAGGTGAAATTGATTTGGGAAGTGATAGATCTTTCTAATCAATTGTAAATTAATAAATGAAATGTTTTATAGTAACATGATTGAGTAGGTTTGTTGTGACAGTGATGCTTAATGGTATAGCATATGTCAAAATGATGATAATTAATTAAGATGTGTCCTGAATTTGGAGGTAAATAGGGACATTGATTAGTGTTAAGTATTGAAACAATGATGATGAGTTATCATGTGTTTGAGGTTTCAGATAAGTGATATACTGAGTAATTCAGTTGTTGAAAATTAGAACATTGTGTGTATGTGAGATGACTTGCATATGTAAGGTTGAATATGTAAAGTAGTAAGCTGATTTTGAGTATGTATCAGCTGTTAGAAACTATTAAATAGATGTTGATTGATTTGAAATCATAAAGTATTTAATATATATGAGATAAGAGTAGATCACATTGATAATTATAATGTAGAGTAGCCTGAGAATGGATTTTGAAGAACATAATCTTGCAACGCCTGATCACCGTTGTTATATTATGTTGTGTCACATGAACTTGTTGAGGCTACTTGGTATAAAAGAAATGTAATGTGATTTTGGAAATGGAGCATGATAGTATGCTAAGTTGTTTAATAATTGTTTTGATAAGAAAACAATCAGTTGATAAAACTGTGACCTTTAGACTGTAAAGGTGAGAGTGTAAATGATAGTTGTCATTGATAGAGGCTTTGATGATAAACCTAATTAACAAATTTGATTTTGTTGAATGAGTAATTGTGATTGATTTTGATAGATTACTTGTAGATGAATTTGATAGTGTTTTAAGGGGTCACTATTTTGTAGTTGGCTTGTATGATGCCAAAGTTGAAATAGGTTGATATTGTCTTGCTTGAGGAATTTCTAGTATTATTGAATGTAATAATTTAAAATATATGTTTGAAGGTGAACATATAAGATGAAATGGTTTGTTATGAGTTAATATGGATGGTATGTTAACTTTGAAAGTCAAACCATGAATAGAGAATTGTGTATAAAATTAATTGCTTGTGATTGGTTTGAGGATAGGTCAAACTTGAGAAACAGCAGTTAGAAGATTTTATTGATTGGTTGATTGAGATCAAGGTTGACACATAGTCAACTGTGTGTGTTGAAATAGTCTAACCTAGATTGAAATGTTATGATTGTGTGGAATGTGATTGAATTCCTTGATTAGTCAAAACATGTTGAAATGGGTCATTTAAGATCCAAAGGAGATAGATGAATTGTTTAAGTTTGTGAAACTTGATTATTACTTAAAGCTAGTATTAAGTAATCGAAATATTGTTAATTGTAATTGAGTATTCAATTAAGTAATATTGGATATTTGAGCTGAATATATGTTAAGAAATTATACAGATGTGAAGACACGTTATGATATGACAGTTATAATTTGTTGAAAGGTGCAAATTAAGTTACATTGATTAGAATTGTGATAAGAAATTTCTTACCAGTGTATGAGGCTTGTGATGATAGCTTTGATTGGGTAAGAATGTAAGATAAGAAATAATTGAAAGTTATTATTAATAGTGGCATAAGTTGATTGGATACCTTATGGTGAGTTACTTAAGTATTGAAAGAATTGAATGGATTCTTTAGTTAATTGTTGATTGTATACAAATGAAGTAAGTGATAAAGTAGTAAATTGGAATTAGATCCAAATAAGAAATGATATGAAAGGATATCTGGAAGTTGAATTGTTTAAGTTATATACAAGTTGGTAAGTATATAAGTGAAACATAGAGTTGTTGATTGATAATTGTTCCATGTCCTGTGGTATGGATATATGATGATTGGTAATAATGTGAAGGCTTGATAAAAACTTTAACAGTCTAAATGGCCTAGGATATGGAATTAAATGGAATTGAGGTGTAAGTGTCCATTTTAGAGAGTTGCCTGAAATTGTGTATGTATGTGTGGTATACATGAAAATAAATGGCAGGATGAATTTTAATAGAATGAATTAAAATATGCCATAAGTTGTGTAAAGTTAGTTAATTGTGATTAACTTGATGTAGATTTTGTTAGAAGTGTGTTGAAAAGTAGCACATTGTGATATTATGATGCTTGACCTGTAGTATCATAATATTGATTAATGTTAACTTAGCTGCTAGATTGATGGAATTTAGTACTAAGTGATTGGGTGATTAAAGTCATATAAATTCTAAAAGCTTGTGATTAGTAGCTTAAGATTGTAAAGTAATTAATTGGTTGCTATGATAAGATTATGGATGTCTTACCAGTTTAAGTAATATATGAATTCTAACTTGATGGTTAGTTAGATTTTGAAAATAAATAGTAAGTATTGATAAGTATACTGAAATATATGAGTGGACAACTGTTGTTGTTGACAATTGATAGGTTGTAATAAAAGGAGTTACAAGCAGAAATAAGTTAATGTAGAGGTTGATTGAATGTAGGTAATATTTGATTTTAGTACTTTTGTTGATTGAGCAAAGTACTTGTTGATTGTGGTTTTACCTACTGAATTTGACCTCTGCTTTGCTTATTAAGGTGATATGAATCTGAATTACTTTTAAGTAAATTGAAATGATATGTGAATATGATTGGGTATTCAAAAGAGTATAGGTATGAAACTTTTGGATGAAAAGTTGACCTAGATTTGAATTTCAGATCTTTGATGGTAGAGATTTAAGATTATGATTTGTATATTAGGCTGATTGTTAGTCGTGAACTGAAATTAACTTTCAGTGTTGTTAAGTGTGTTGTGGTTCTATAACCACTGTTATTGTTATTGTTTCTGTTTTATTGTTAACAGTGATGAACAGTGAGAATAGGTTAAAGATTTTAGCAGGTTGCTAATTTTTGGTTGCATAGACCTATTAAGTGATGTTAGATTTCACTTGTTGAAGTAAGTGTTTGTCTATAAGATATATCTGATTGATGATATTGATTAGATGCACTGTATGTGTGCGTAGGAAAAGACAGAAGCATGTACATTTAGATATGTGCATGTGGAAAGAATTCAAAAAGTCTAAGTATAGTTGTAAGTTGCTATTAAGGACAAATGTATGTTAAGATATATGTGATTATCTCACATTAGACAGATTGAATGAGGTTAGATTTCGGGGACGAAATCTCTTTAAGGGGGGGAGAGTTGTAACATCCTCGAAATGGACCTAGTTGTTTATATATTATTTCTTGATTTAAATATGTATTTAAACGTGTTTGGAAATAATATTGTTTGAAATAGTTGAAATAATTGGAATAGGAGTCGAATATTCCAATGTGATAAGTAAATTATTAATTGTTGTAAATTAATATAGTTGACGGTGCAATAAAATGTTTGAACTCGCAAATGGTTTTCGGGTTCCAGGCAATAGATTGGGATGGGGTATTAAATTATACCCGTATATTGAAGGCGGTTTAAGTTGAACCGACTATTTATTTAACTTTCCCTTTTTGGAAAGTTTATTTCAATTCTTCAAATCCTCTCAAAAACCTTATGAAACTCAAAATCAAAACCATAAATTGAATCTGGAGCTGTGATTTTGAGTTAGTTTCATCATAATCATGGTGTTCTTCATTCAAATTTGTAAGTAAGTTTGATTTAATTGGATTATGATTGAAATATTAGAAATTATTGATTTGATGTGAAATCAATGTTAGAAACATGCTAGAAGTGTTACATATTGATTACCTGAGGTTTCTAGTGGTTTAAATCGATTTGAAATCGAGTTTTGGGGGTTATGGGTTAAAACCCGTAGGTTAGGGTTTGATCAGGGATGAAGATGAGCTGAAAAAGGTTCAAACGCGATCCCAGAACCCTAGCCAGGATCGCGTTCGTTAGTTATAAAAGGAATCGGACGAGTTTTGTTCTTGGGAACGCGATCCCAAGAATTTGTCTGGATCGCGTTGCCAAGTGTAAAACGGTGACAGAACTTTTTCTGAGGGTGAACGCGATCCAGCCATTATTACCCGGATCGCGTTTGCATGAGAAAAAGTTTGAAGGATTTTGCAAATTTTGAAAATGCATAAGTGTTTAGAAGGTGGTGTTTTTAGCGACACTTGAAATTGACAAATTTTCATTAACTCGGATTGGGTTGAAATTTACATGGTGACTCGAAAACGGCCCAATGATCAAAGCTCTATTCTAAGAGTCTAGATGATTTTTGGCCTTTCGGGGTCGTTTAGAGGTCGAAAATGGCATTTTACTGTTTTTGGACCTTAATTCGGGACTTTTTGATTATGCTCCGAATTGAACTTTTGTTGCTGTGATCTTAGGGATCACTTGATACATGTAATTATGTTATGATTGTGTAACGATGTTAATTACATAAGTATTATCAGTTGATACAAGTTACTAACTCATTGTTTATTGATTGTATTCTCAGATGTGTAGAAGGCTCAGTAATATTAGACTTCTGAGCTTGCAGCTGAGGTGTCGGTGAGTGGATCTGTAACCTCAGTGTGATTTAGTTGTAATGATTTGATTTACAACCAGTAATTTATAGTATTACTTTGATATGATACATCTGTAGAGATATCTTGCCATGATAGTTTAATTAGTTGCTTACTTGGCTGATTGTGCTAGTATGTAAGATTTTGAGGTCAACTTGATTTGATGGTTGGACTTGTTGTTATTGTAGACGACAGGAGATCTCGGAAACTTGAAATGTTGGTTTAGAGATCTAGGTCGTGTGTGATTGACAACAAGTTATCGGTAATTCTGTATGGGCCAATACAGATGATTGATAAGAGTTCCTTGAGTACCAAACCGGTATTAGGGTGTCTCAGGGACCACCGATCCTCATGATGTTGCGTGTATGACATTGATTTGAATGTTGAGTGATTGATTGATTTTCTGTTTATTGTTAATTGATGTAAACAGATTGTTATGCTAGGTTGGACTGTTGCTTATAGTTTCATTCACTTAGCTTTATGCTAACTCCACCACAGTTCTTCCTGCAGGTTAAAATAGATGGGACATATTGGGCAGGGCAGGAGGTTGTTGGACTGGATGGAATGTTTGACAGGCTGTTACTCTGATTTAATTTTGATAATCAAAGAAGTATTTGAATTATATAACACCGAGTTTGTTGAAATGTCATGTATTGGATTTGAAAAAGTTTATCGACATTCTGAGTACATTGATAGTATGTTTTAAATATACGCTTCCGAGTCGCAAATATTATATTAAATGTTTATAATTAACGAGGGGTGTTATAGGTGGAGAATTTGACCTTGTCGTCCTCCGCACATTTGCTGATGCGGAAAACGGATTCCATCTTTTCGAACCATCTAATAAGTCCGATGGCTCCTTCGGTCCCCTTGAAGCTCAAGGGTTTGCAGTTTTGAAAATCCTTGTATGAACAAGGTTTAGCAGCAGAGGTTTCAGCGGCATCGCTGTTTCTTGTGGAGTTTGGTGGAGTATTCCGAGCCAAGGTTTCAGTAACAGCCTGGGTTATGAGTGACGTGATCTGAGCATCAGTATAAGGTCTTGACTTTGGCGGCATGACTCTTCAATAAAAGAAATGAAGATACATGAGATTTTGTAAGAAAATTGCATTTATTTCAGATGTACATGTATAAAAATGGTAATACATAACATCAATATGAAAAAGGATGATGGCAATTAATATGAGTCGAAACAGCAAGGAATATTTGATAGATGATACGAGTTCAAAGGTTACATCCTACGGATGTATTACAAAAGACATCGGGAATTGTTACATCCGACTGAAACATAGAGTAGTGCTTAGATAGTTACTAGATTATAGGATAGTTTACAAAACAAAGACTAAGTTAGTCTTAACGTAGGTTAATCTGCCCCATCATTTCGATGAGACGATCCACAGTATTTGCAAGTCTGCTGGCTTGTCGAGCATTGTCTTCAGCTAATGCTAGTCGCTGTACCAATCCACGGGCATATTCTTCCGTTTCCCATGAGCGTTGTTCACACTCATCAAGTCTGTGTTTCAAAAGAGTGGTTTCTACGCTTATCTCCACCACTTTGTTGAGAAGAACGTCCACATTATTAACGGTGGTTTCGTGATCCTCAGAGACTTGTTCGATGCGCTCAAGTGCTGTAAGTCTCCAGTTTTCGTTTGTTTCCTGCAACACGACATCCATGGTGCGAAGTCGTTGCTCGTGTTGGTTCACCCTAGCAGCTAAGGCCGGCAAGGTGGAGTGAGTGGAGTACGGGCCAGCTCGAGGCAACCTATTGTTCCTCCTAGCTACCCTCGGGTTCTGCGACCCGGAT
Source organism: Helichrysum umbraculigerum (assembly GCA_949592205.1). Lineage (NCBI taxonomy): Eukaryota > Viridiplantae > Streptophyta > Magnoliopsida > Asterales > Asteraceae > Helichrysum > Helichrysum umbraculigerum. The sequence goes on along the minus strand of CATIUR010000004.1, from coordinate 105,143,890 downwards.
TGAGAACGAGATGAATCGGATGGGATGTTTGCCATTTCTGAGACAAAGCGTTAGTAAGATCGAGGCCTATATTCATATAGTCCCTATATAATATAGCCTATTGAGTGTCTAGCATAAACATGTTTAAGTCTCGGTTCTCTCGAGGTCAGAGTCTTCTATTGTACCCTGTTCCGCCATAACCCCTTTCAGATCTTACATCATCTTGGCTTAATTGTACATAGTTGATCAGGCTATGTTAAATTAAACTCGTATGATGTAATCACTTAACCGGTTATACCTAATAAGGGATACTGCCTAATGGTCATAGTCTAGGCTCACTAAATGCAACCTAGTTCACTATAACCTTAGGCTCTGATACCAATCTGTAACACCCCCAAATTTAACGATTTGCGGAAGCATACATTGGGTGTTACTAATCAATATACAAAGCACAAGATTAATAGTAAACGACCTCTAAATGAGACGTTTGTAAAATAGTTACATTTCATAATTAATAATCGTTTGAAAACCGTAGGTTTTCGTATACAAAATGTAATTCCCTAGAGCCCACGCGTATAGCGGGAGATTCTATTACATAACCATAGTTACAAAAGATAATGCCAAAGAATCTCCGTTAAATGCAGTTTGTAAATCATGCGACTCTAGCTAGCAATCCTGGAGTGATCCTACTCCGTAGGTGTACCTGAGATACAAAGCTAAAAGTGTCAACCAAAAAGGTTGGTGAATCTCACAGGTTTGGTAATGAGTAGGTGTTATGAATCACAAGTATGTACCCGTATTGCTATCAAGCAAAGTAAGTAAATCAGTAATCAGTACAGTGCCATGAGCTCATAAGTTGAAGCTTAACCGTGTAGTGTGAATATATCACGTACCCCCGTGAGTGCTATCCGCACACTCATATGTAACAAATACTAATATGTCTGTTTCTACGTGTAAATCAGTACGTGGTGGCGCTACCACCCCAGACAGGGATTGTCAGTCCCAAATGGATCCATCTATTAGTAATCGCGCTTAAGTCCATAACTAACAACTTACGATTAGGAGGCTTTCAGTGGATAAAAGTAACTCATGCGTTTGTTTGTAATCAGTAATGTTTTCAGTTCAGTACATTGTGTTCATACGTAAAACAGTTGCTAAGTATCTCACCCCAAAGTATAAAACAGTAAAAGTGGGGCTGTAAGACTCACCTGAGTCTGGTAATAAGTTGTAGCAAATAGCAAGTAGTAAATATGTCAAGTAGGTTCTCCGAACCTGTAACCTTCAAATGCCTATTCATATGAAGTTATGTAAGTATGTGTCTCACGAGACGTTTCGTTTAGTTGTACACAACTAGTATAGCCGATGTTTGTCTGTATGTTTGTAATTGTTCGTTTGTTGGAAAACATGTTTGGGCCCGTTGGTGACTTAGTTGAAACGTTAATCTCGACATTTATATACTTGTTTGAATTGTTATGCTTGAAAAACATGTTTCAATGTACCTTAGCTGTTATATCGTATAGTCGTTTGAAGTCCGAATTGTATAACACTTAACTTGGAATTTATTTGTGAATCTGCTGTGTTTTGCGACACAAAATGCGACACTAAAGTTTGTTATGCGACACAAGGGTTGTGTCGCATGAAGGATGCGACACAAGAGCCCTGCGACACAGTGGTTGTGTCGCAAAAAGCTTTGCGATGCTAATTCAATAGCAACATAAGGGTTGTGTCGTATAAAATACGACATAGTATGCGACATAGAGTGCGACACAATATTGTGTCGCAAAGGTTACGACACAAACGGATTTGTACGACACAAGGTGCGACATAAACGGGTTTATGCGACATAGCATGCGACACAAGGCTTGTGTCGCATGTATGAACACCAGCCCAGAAACTTTCGGGTTTCAAGAATTTCCGACCAAAAACGCAAATCTAACCCATTTTTGAGCTATAAAATCGTGTATTCTTCATGTATTAGGTTATATCTAAGTTGTGTACACATCAAAACATCAAAACATTACACCAAATTGAATAGATCTAAGATTTTAGAAATTTCTTACTTTTGCGAATCGAGCTAAATGGATGATGAAATGGTGAAAACGATCTTGATATTCTTGCTCCACTCGTGATGGTGATTCCGAATATGTAATTTTCGTGGGTCGGTTTGTACTCCGAAATTTTGGTAGTATTTTTAGTGAAAGTGTTTTTGAGGTGTGTGTGTTTTTGGAGAAATGAAAATGAAAGGAAAAATAGAGAAGGGGGAAGGGTGTAGGCTGATCCAAAGGAGGAAGGAGGGGAAAGTGCTCCCTAAAACTCAGTGTTTACTCCGTGTCCTAATCGTTAAATCCTTTGTTTTTAGTATTTAATCAAACCGTTATATTTTAAAAATGTAACTGGAATATTTAAATAAAAATACTTTGAAATTAATAATAAAAATGTTTGTCGAAATATTTAAATTATTAAGTCGCGTTTATTACGTTTTGTCGCGTTAGTTAAAAGGTCGTCACGATAATATATAAATAATGCTCGTTTGGTTGCGTATTTTATATAACAAAATACGTTCTCATTATTTAAGTAAATTTCTGTCACCAACGCCCAAGCAAACTGTGTCGGACTCCGTCCGGTTAATTCGCACGATTTATCCAAATCGCGTAAGTACATACACATATATATATATATAAATCACCTTATATATATATAAATAGATCCTGCAATTAGTCCTATTGCATACTAATTACATCTAGTTACAATTAATTAGGCATAATTAATTATCCTAATTTAGCAGGTGTTACAATAAGATACGTGGAGGTTAGTTAATTGTGATTAACTTGATGTAGATTTTGTTGGAAATGTGTTGGAAAGTAGCACATTTTGATAATGTGATATTGTGATGCTTGACCTGTAGTATCATAATATGTGGATTAAGATTGACTTAGTTGCTAGATTGACGGGATCTAGTGTTGAATGATTGGGTGGTTAAAGTTGTATAATTTTCTAATGGCTTGTGATTAGTAGTTTATGATTGTAAGGTTGAGTTGAAATAACTGGTTGCTAAGAATAGATTTTGATGTCTTACCAGTTTAATAGTATATAAATTCTAATTTGATGGTTAGTTAGAGTTTGAAGACAAATATTAAAGTACTGATAGGTGTACTGGAATGTATAATCACTAGTGTTGTGATTATTGTTTGAGCAGTAGTTGTTGTCGACTTTGATGTTGTTGACAATTGATAGGTAGTAATGAAAGGAATTACAAGTGGAAATAAGTCAATGTAGAGGTTGGTTGATTGTAGGTAAGATTGATTGTAGTACTTTTGTTGATTGAGCAAAGTACTTGTTGATTGTAGTTTTACCTACTGAGTGTGACCTCTGCTTTGCTTATTAAGGTGATATGAATCTGGATTACTTTTAAGTAAAGAATTTCATATGATTGAAATGATATGTGAACATTATAGGTTGTACAAAAGAGCATAGGTATGAAACTTTTGGATGAAAAGCTGACCTAGATTTGAATTTCAGATCTTTGATGGTAAAGACTTAAGATTGTGATCTGTATATTAGACTGATTGTTGGTCGTGAGCTGAATTATATTTCAATGTTGCTAGGTACATTGGGGTTTAATAAACACTATTGTTGGGATATTGTTGCTGCTGTTTTATTGTTAACAGTGATGAACAGTGAGAATAGGTTAAAGATTTTAGCATGTTGCTAATTTCGGGTTGCATAAACCTATTAAGTAATGTTAAGTTTTATTTGTTGATTAAGTGATTGTAGGTTTCACTTGTTAAAGTAAGTGTTTGTCTATAAGATATATCTGATTGATGATATTGATTAGATGCACTGTATGTGTGCATAGGAAAAGATAGAAGCATGTACATTTGGATATGTGCATGTGGAAAGAATTCAAACAGTCTAAGTATAGTTGTAAGTTGCTATTGAGGACAAATGTATGTTAAAATATATGTGATTATATCACATTAGTTAGATTGATTGAGGTTAGATTTCGGAGACGAAATCTCTTTAAGGGGAGGAGAGTTGTAACATCCTCGAAATGGACCTAGATGTTTATATATTAATTCTTGATTTAAATATGTATTTAAATGTGTTTGGAAATAATATTGTTTGAAATAGTTGAAATAATTGGAATAGGAGCCGAATATTCCAATGTGATAAGTGAATTATTAATTGTTGTAAATTAATATAGTTGACGGTGCAATAAAATGTTTAGACTCGCAAATGGTTTTCGGGTTCCAGACAATAGATTGAGATGAGGTATTAAATTATACCTGTATATTGAAGGCGGTTTGTGAACCGACTATATATTTAACCTTCCTTTTTAGGAAAGTTCATTTAGAAACTTCAAAACTCACAGAAACTCTCAGAAAACCTCCAAATCAAATTAGAAATCAAATCAGGAAGTTGTGATTCTCGTGAAACTTCACCATGGACAGATTATCATCAGTATATTCTTCAATCAGTAAGTGTTCTTGAGTATTTAAGAATTTGATTTTGATTGAAATAGGGTGAATTGATGATTTTGAAGAATTAGATGTTAGAAATCATGTTATAACTGTTATATAATGTTTATACGAAGTTAATTGTGATATATAACGGTTTGAAATCGAGTTTTGAGTGTTTTGGGTATTAAACCCGTAGGTTAGGGTTTGATCAGGGATGAAGATGAGCTGAAAAAGGCTCAAACGAGATCCCAGAACCCTAGCCAGGATCGCGTTCGTTAGTTATAAAAGGAATCGGACGAGTTTTGTTCTTGGGAACGCGATCCCAAGAATTTGTCCGGATCGCGTTGCTTAGTTATAATTTGTCACAGAATGATTTTACAAAGAGGAACGCGATCCCACCATTGTTTTCTGGATCGCGTTTGTCAGTACTTTTTGTAAAATTTCAAAAGTGCATAAGTGTTTAGTAGTGATTTTTGCCACGGAAAAATTGACAAATTGTCTTTAAACTTCGATTGGGTTGAAATTTACATGGTCACTCGAAAACGGCCCACTGATCAAAGCTATAAATTATAGCCTAGTCAGTTTTTGGACATTCGAGGCCGTTTAGGGGTCGAAAATGGCATTTTACAGTTTTTGGACCTTAATTCGGGACTTTTTGATTATGTTCCGAATTGAACTTTTGTTGCTGTGATCTTAGGGATCACTTGATACATGTAATTATGTTATGATTGTGTAACGATGTTAATTACATAAGTATTATCAGTTGATACAAGTTACTAACTCATTGTTTATTGATTGTATTCTCAGATGTGTAGAAGGCTCAGTAATATTAGACTTCTGAGCTTGCAGCTGAGGTGTCGGTGAGTGGATCTGTAACCTCAGTGTGATTTAGTTGTAATGATTTGATCTACAACAAGAAATTTATAGTATTACTTCGATATGATGCATCTGTTGAGATATCTTGCTATGATAGTTTAAATAGTTGCTTACTTGGCTGATTGAGCTAATATGTAAGACTCTGAGGTCAACTTGATTTGGTGGTTGGGCTTGTTGTTGTTGTAGACGACAGGAGATCTCGGAAACTTGAAATGTTGGTTTAGAGATCTAGGTCGTGTGTGATCGACAACAAGTTATCGGTAGATCGGTATGGGCCAATACAGATGATTGATAAGAGTTCTTTGAGTGCCAAATCGGTATTAGGGTGTCTCGGGGACCACCGATCCTCATGATGTTGCGTGTATGACATTGATTGGATGTCGAGTGATTGATTGATTGACTGTTTATTGTTATTTGATGTAAACAGATTGTTGTGCTAAGTTGGACTTTTGATTATAGTTTCATTCACTTAGCTTTATGCTAACTCCACCACAGTTCTTCCTGCAGGTTGTAATAGATGGGACATATTGTGCAGGGCAGGAAGTGTTTTGACTGGATGGAATGTTTGACAGGCTTTTACTCTGATGTTATTTTGATAACTAAAGAGACGTTTTGAATTATATAACACCGAGTTTGTTGAAATGTCATGTATTTAGTTTGAAAAAGTTTACTGACATTTTGAGTACATTGATAGAATGTTTTTAAATATACGCTTCCGAGTCGCAATTATTATATTATTGTTTATGATGAAACGAGGGGTGTTATATTAGTGCTTGCTAACCCGGACGAGGATTGTCAATCCTATATGATATCATATACTAACATTCACGCTACAGATGTATTACCAAACTATGTTGTGGAGGACTTAAATTGATTAGTTGAAAACAACTCATGCAGTATTTGTTTGAATTGTACTTGCGTTCAACATGTAAATAAACGAGCAATGTAATCACACCCCTTGATTGAAAAGCAGTAAAATAGGGGCCATGAGACTCACCTGAGTCTTGTTTGTTTATCTAATTAGACTTGAATCGATTAGCCTTGAATTGATGTCTGAAGATTTGTAACCTGAGGGTGTCCATGACACGCGATGGTTATAATTGTGATTAGGTATTTACAAAGAATACATTTGTAGTTGTTTATCCAACTATAATGTCCAAATTTCCCCGATTTGGTTGATTGACTTGTCCAAATTACTACGATTTGGTTGATTGACTTGTATGTTTAAAAACGTGTACGGCCCGTTGGTGATTGTTTGTAATAATAATTTCCAACATTATTATTTTGATCTTGAAGTGTTGTACTTAAAAAGTGTTTACAAACTTTTAGGTGACGGGGGTCCGGGGGCAGCGCCCCTGATTAGCGAGGTTCCAGGGGTGGCAACCCCTGGCGGGGTCCAAGGGGCTGGCCCCTGGTTGGGGTCGAGATGCCAAGTCAGCTCGAAAATTTTTTATTTCTACTAAATTGCTTTGGTGAAAAACGCATCTGGACTTGAATTTGGGTGAAATCAAGTGATGAAATTTAGGTCATGAGTTGTAAACATTCTGTTTTATGCGTCACTTATAGCGACTTAGGTTTTAGGCGACACTTAAGAAGTGTCGCATGAAATGACGGATTCTGATTAATGGCGTCACTTGTGCAAGTGACGCATAGGGTGCGACACTTAAGGGAGTGTCGGTTGTAAGTGTCGGTACAAATGTCATGAGTCACTAAAGTTAGTGACGGTTGAAATCAGTTCTTGATTATAGGCGTCACTTAGACAAGTGACGCTATAAGTGTCGGTTTATAGTGACGGGTATTAAATTTGCGACACTTAAGCAAGTGTCGGGAAAAAGGGGTTTTATGCGGCACTTAAGCAAGTGACGCAAAATTAGGGCTTTTAGCGACACTCAATGCGTCACTTAAGTGACGCACGAAGTGACGCTATACTGATCGTCTTTGCGACACTTAAAGCTGTTGAACGGATTTTGAGCCAAAAACGAGTTTTCCGGCGACCATGTGGTCCAAATCTTTTACCCAACCCTTATGTGGACATTTTAAGCTTATATAAACAACAAACATGTAAAAATGAGTGAAATCGGAGAGTTTCGGGTTTTGTCGGAAACTTACAAACTTAACGCCGGAGAAATCCGAAAAGATAGGAATGTAGATCGTGATGCCGTGGTTCTTTTATCCCAAACGAGCTAGGTAATCTAGGGACGTTTTGTGGTGCTTTTTGGAGGTTTTAATGGTGGTGGTGGTGTTGATGAAAATGGAAGAAAGAAAGATGGAGAGAGAGATGTAGGTGAATGTGTGTGTATTTTGGATGAAATGAGGAATGGGGAAGGGATTGCCTCCTCTTGGGGCCGGTTGGGGTGGGGGCCCTCCGAAGTGTGGGTCTCCACTTTTTAACTCCGTGTATTCGCGCTCCGAGCGGTGTTCGTTTTCCCGATCGTTAAAACGTTAATTAATTATTTATATACATTTAAATATACGTTTTAATATGCGAATAATTTCTTGATATTTTGGTTGAAGTATTTCATCTAATGCTTTATAATTGAGTTATAAAATATAACCTTTAACTTATTTTGTTTTGTTTGCGCGTTTATTATTTTAATCGCGTAACCATTGATTGTATGATTCGAAATGAATACTAAATATTATAAAAATAATATTTTGGATATAATTGTGTTATTAAATAATGTTTATATTATTTAATTAAATTGTTCACCAACATCCGTATTAGTTGAATCGAATTACATTCGATTTGAAACTTGTACGATTTAATCAAATCGCATACTTGTATATATATTCAACAATATATATCATTTGATACACAAATTAGCCTAACACAGAACTAATTACATGTATTAACACTTGATTAGGCACTAATTACTAGTCCTAATTTGGCGGGTGTCACACAAATCATCACGCTCATTTGGAAGAAAAGAACCACCGCGTCACGATCTACAACCCCACCTTTTCGGATTTCTCCGGTGCAAACTTGTAAGTTTCCGACAAAACCCGAAAACGCTCCGATGTTCATTTTTACATAAATGTTGTTCCTATGAGTTCATAATGTCCAAATATGGGTTGGGTAAAAGTATTGGACCGAACGGTGGCCGGAAAACTCATTTTCGGCTCAATTTCCGGCAAACAGTTGGAAGTGTCGCTAGTGTGCCAAAAACAGTGCTAGCGACACTAGCTAAGTGTCGCTATGCCAAGTGTCGCCCCTATAGCGACACTACTTAAGAGTCGCTGAATTACTTAATCCGATTTATATTAGCGACACTCCCTTAGTGACGTCAAAATTTAGAAGTGTCGCCTATAGCGACACTAATCAAGTGTCGCCAAATTATTGAAAATCAGAAATCTAGCGACACTCACCAAGTGTCGCCTAACAAGTGCCGCTTATAGCGACACTCACCTAGTGTCGCCTAACTAGTGTCGCATATAGCGACACTAGCAAAGTGTAGCCAAAAACAGAACCAAGAAAACACAGATTTTACTAAGTATAACTATTTGAAATCAAAATGATAATGTTAAGATTATTATTACAACTAATCACCAACGGACCGTACACGTTTTCAAATACTTAAACACAGCAACCAAATCGTAGTAATTTGGACATTCTAATTGGACGGACAACTACAAGGTAGTCTTGATAGATACCTACTCACGTTTATAACCATCGCGTGTCGTGGACACCCTCAGGTTACAAGTCTTCGGACTTCATTACTCGGCTAATCAACTCACGTTTACTGATTTAAACGCTTCAAGACTCAGGTGAGTCTCATGGCCCCTCTTTTATCATTTTTACTAAGGGGTGTGATTCATTGCTCATTTTTAATATGTGAACGGAAGTACAAATTTTACAATATACTACATGAGTTGTTTTTCACTAATCATTTCAAAGCCCTCCATCAGCATAGTTTGGTAATACGTTGTAGCGTGATTATTTGTATATGGTACCATATAGGATTGACCCTCCTCGTCCGGGTTAGCATGCACTAACTGGTTAAACGGACGTACTAATATTTGTTCAGACGAGTGTAGATTAGGCACTCGTGGAGGCACCTCGCTCGGAATTCTCTATATGGGACCCGACCCTCGAGTTAAGCTCAGACTATGTGCTCATGGCTGTATACTTTACCATTATCATTTGCTGGATGCAAATCAATACTTAAATCTTGCGGTTCATACGATATTATTTAATATACAAACCTGTGAGCTCACCAGCGTTTCGCTGACCCATTTTAGCATGTATCACAGGTACCCAGCAGTAAATTGGACTGCCTCAGGATTACTATAGCTCGAGTCAGCATGCAGACATTAGAGATTTTCTTGCATTAGTATATTTTGTACAAGTACTTATGTACTGAAATCTCTTTTTTATTCGAACACGAGCTATGTACAACTTCAAATGTTGTAAACATTTCTTATAATTAATGTATTTTGTTAAAACGACGCATATAGAGTCATTTGCTATATATCTATGTGCTTTGATTATTGATTAGTAACACCCAAAGTATGCTTCAGCCAAACAGTAAATTTGGGGGTGTTACATTCAAGGAAGTAATAATAATAAAATCATTTATGTATTTTAATAACTTTTTAAAATTATTAAAAATTAAATTAATTGAAGAAAATGAGTGAATGGGGTATTTTAGTCATTTTAAGTGAAGGAGGATCATTTTCGAGCAAAAATCAAAGTTATTGGATCGAAAACCTGAAAAATAAAGCACATGGATGGATTTCGTATATCGGTGTAAACCACGGGGACCATGTACGAAATTTACACATATTTTTAATTGTTTGTGATTTGAAGGTTATCATGTTACTGAAAATGATTAGAGTTATAAAATTAGGGTTTGAGCAAAGAACGGGTAAAATGAAAAAGAAGGGTATTTTGGTCATTTCACTTGACTTAACGGAGAGAATTAATGAAATTTGTTTAGATGGACGACTAGTGAGCAAAAATGACGAATATAGGGATTAATGGGCACATTTCGTGAATTCAAGGACGGAAAATGATTTTTTGGACGAAACGGGCAATTTTCTTTGAATTCAATAACCATACTTGAACAAATCGTTAGACCTGTAAATCGGGAAGTCTACTCATCACCACCATCTCCGGCAGATGTGTTACCCAAATTTTGTCGCTTCCCCCGTCTTTGGTGTAACCGTACCGGATGTAATCGTCATCGCCACCATCTCGTAAGCCTCAATTGAATCGAGTTTAGAGTAGCTGTTCGTCTATCTCCTAACAAGAACAAGAGATTCTGCCGAAAACCTGCAACAAATTCGGCCAACAGTCATCATTCACCTTGGCCAAAATTTGCTATTGCCTGAATCATAAATAGATTCGTCATCTCCGGAAGTCTTGATATCTGTCTATGTGTGAATGCTCATATCCTTTTGTGATACTTTGATTAGTTTGGAAAAATAATTATTTTTTATGCCGATTTGCTGGGACTTGATGTTTGTTGACGTGATTTTATGATAAGTTAGGGGAAAATACTAATCTACTCTAAAATAAAAGGTAACAAAATTACACAAAAGTCCTATATTACGACCAAATTGCCCTCACATATTTTGGATGTGATACAACTTAACGAAAGATACTAATGATAGTTACTGTAAAGGGCAATGGGCGTAACCAACTTTTGAAAATAAGGATGATCTTTGAAATTTTCAATGGTAGGAATTCGCAATGAAATTTCAAAAAATCATGAGAATCGTTTATGTAATTTTCTCAAAGAGGTAAGATGACCACAAATTCCAAGGAACAAGACAAATTAGATAAATGTAACGACCGCAACTATACCTGCACACACATCAATGCTTTCACTTTAATGTACGTACATACATTTATGGGCAGCGTACAATTCATCATTGCTACTTCATTTTATTTCATATTTTTTGACATTAAACAAGAAAAAGAAAATGATAATCTCTTCGACTATCGACTACTACCAGTAACATAGAAGAGAGTATGATAAACAAGATACTCCGTATTACTCCATGAAAGATCACACCGATTAGCTAATAAATCTTGGTTTACAATTGTCACACCCCCAAAACGGTAATCACGTTTATTAATAGTTTAGCGGAAGCATTTAGTTAATTAGCGGAAGCATTTTAATAATAGTTAAGCATTGAGGGCGGACAGATTCGATAGTGCATTCATTGTATCAGAGTATATGATCATACAGAACATACATATATATTTAAGATGCCATAAGTTTAAAGTTATTACAAAAGATACGACTTATAAAGTCGTACATAAGTAGGGTTGTCAAAGACAACTTAAGTATTTGAAAATACAAGTTTAATACAGAGGGATTTCATAAGTATAACCAATCAGATTGATAATACAAAGGAAATCCAAGTGTCCCAAAAGTGGCATCATAAATAGTCAGGTTGCCTACGTCCTTTATGCATGCAGGAGTACCTGAGTCCTAATTCCCTGAAAAACATAGTAAACTGTCAACATTGAATGTTGAGTGAATTCACAGGTTTAGTGTGAATATAGTAATTCAAGTTTTGTATAAATCATTCATGTACACAAACATAATATTTATATGTAAGTAGGAAACACAAGTATTCTAATTAAAGAAAACATTTCCTAAATATGTAAGAATGTCATTCTTACATTAATAATAACAGTGTAGGAAACACAAGTTTAATCATAAACATTTCCTAACAATTAGTTGCAGGATATACAGGTTTATCAATTAAGTAAACATATCTATTTCAATAGTTTAGGAAAATCAGGTTTAGCAGTCAAGCAAACATTTTCCAACAGATAATTAACAGGAACTCAGGTTTATCAATAAAGTAAACATTCCAATAATAGTTATAGCAGGAAACACATGTTTAACATTTAAGTAAACATTTCCTATGAATAGTTGTTTTTGTGGGAAACCAAGTTCAACCATTTAAGGTAAACGTTTCCTAGTAATAGTCTCTCAAGGAACACCTGTCCTATTAGTCATCACAGGGAATATCCTTCCCAAACCAAGTTGTTGTTTAGTTGTTTAGTTTCGTGGGAAATTTAGACTATAATCCCTCCAAGGTGAGCTAAACCTTTAGAGTTAAAGTAACGACACTAGTACTATAACCAAACCACGACTAGTTGTTTTGTTGTTGCCTCAGTAACATCTTAAGTATACACTCCTCGTTACGACTATCGTCGATGTGGTTGGAATGACCAACGAGTAATATCCTGGGAGGGTTGTCAAATCGATAGTACTATCTGTATACTCAGTGGCTAGAGTCACCTAGCTAATGGTTATAGGTTGTAAGCACTGGGACTTATGTGCACTACAACTACCTCGCGTAAACCTAGGATCGTACCAAGATCTGCTGTCTTATTCCCAAAATGTTGTGAAAACGTTTCATATAATTAATTTCAAGTTAATTCCATATGAAAACATTTTATAGAAATAGTTCAAGTTTGATAGTGTGAAAGAAATCATGTTATTCAATTTCACATAATAGCATGCAGTGTAATACATAAAGCATATAGCATGTTATATCACATTGTTCTATGTTTTCCACCCCTGGTTTTAAAAGCATTTAAAACAATAAAAGATAGGGGCTGTGAACTCACAGTTTTGCAAGTCTTCAGCACAAATAGCTAGCAAACAATCCAAAAGCGTCCTCAAATACCTAGACGCAAATAAATACTTGTATAAGTATATGGATTATTTGTTAAGTTGAAATGTTTATAATATTTCAGTTGCTGGTGATGTTTGCGTTTCAATTAGTCGTTAAGTTCAAATATGTATATTTATATACATATTAGTTGAATATATATATTCTAATATATATTTTAGTTGTCGTCTTTGTTAATCTCCATGAATACATATGTTGTAACTGTCGTATATATACATATGTAATTGTCGTTGTTGTTGATTATGTTTTCAAAACATAATTAGATTAGTTATCAAAATAACTTTGTTATATCGGATATATAAGTCGTTTGTATTTGTCGCGAATAAAACTTTGTTATTGTTTATGTTTTCAAAACACCCTTTGTTTGTTATACATTATAACTCGTTTTCGTTTGTCGTATATAGTTTGTACTAGATAATTAAATCGTTCCATTTTATATGTCTCGTTATATATATATTGTCCGTAACTTTGTATATATATATATATTTTGTAATTGTCTCAAAGTTTTGTCGTGTCCAAAATGTCCGTATCAATTAAATAATGTCTCGAATATATTAACGTTTCATAATCGAGTCCAATTTACAAAGTCTCGTTGTCATAGTATTTTGTAACATTTGTAGTATAATCGATTTATAATTTGCACAAGTTAAACTACAAAAGTCTGTGACCAAAATTTAGTGGGGATCCGCCGGATCAATGGAGGATCCGCCGGATCTAAACCAAAACTCTTGAATCCTACGGATCAAGTTTTAATTTAACCGGATCGTGTCAAAATATGGTGGATCCGCCGGATCTTACAAGGATCCACCGGATCATTTGGTTTTTTTTTTTTAGCTTGAGGATCCGCCGGATCTAAAAGGGATCCGCCGGATCTAGTTATAAGTTGGTGGATCCGCCGGATCATGTAGTGATCCGCCGGATCTGGCTTGTCTTTTACTCGTGTATCGTTTTGGCCGAAGGTTCATGCGCATATAAAGTTTGAGGATCCGCCGGATCATATAGTGATCCGCCGGATCTTGAGTGTCATTTACTCGTTCACCGGTCTAAACGGTTAAGTCGTTCGCGGGTCGTTTAAAGGTGATCCGCCGGATCTATATGTTTTTGGGCTAAGGATCCGCCGGATCATGACAGGATCCGCCGGATCTAGTTGTTTTCCAGCAGCTAGTTCGACTCTGTTCTTATTTTTACAGAATGATCTTGATATTAGCTTCGTTTTTAACATGATCAAACATCATTATAGGTTATATAAACACTTTGTAACTTGTTTTAAACGTTTTATAACAACAATCATCTAAAAATTTCATAATTTGAAGAAATTATAAAAATGAAATAAAATGGAGAAAATGTTCCTCACAATGATTTAGATGAAGATGATGATGATTCTGTGATGTTGATGATGATGATTACGAACGAATATGATGAAGATGATCAAGAAACCATATTTGTTTGTGTTTGAGGTGTTTAAAGTTGAAGATGAAAATGGAAATGGTGTTGCTGCTGCTGATGTTCTTCTTGTTCCAGTACACACACACGCACATACAAAATGAAGAAAATTTTGGTAGTTGTGAATTATTGGAGATCACAAGGAAATGTATAGCAGAGATTTGTGGTCGTGTTTTTCAAACGAGGGTATGGAGGGAGTACAAATCTGTTCCCCAGATATTTTACAACGCGCACAATTGGTAGTTTTTAGCCCGTTAATTTCGTGTACGGGTATAATTTGTGGTACTTTATGTATAATAAAATTTTGCGTTATTTTTCTCGTTATCACAGATTTAGAAATACGAAGTCGAAATGTGAAATACTTTGTTACAAGTATCATTAAAATTGTTCACAGTAAAAATACTGTATATTTAAAAACGCGTGCCAGATTTCAGTTAAATTCGGAAATCATATTTTGAGGTAATGTTCTATACATTAAAACAGTAACTTACGAAATAATACTTTTATTATTTGGAACCTCTAAGCGCGTTTTAAAATTGTTTCTGTTCGTATTACGCGTAGCAAAATCGTCTAAATCTTTCGTTTTCTTTTCGTTGTAATACTTTTATCTAATAATTTCGAACTAAAAATTATTCAAAAGTATTTTCGAAGTTCATTTCGGAACTTTATTATTCGCGATTTAATACGTTTAATATAAAACGTATAATGTATTATATTATTTCAATAATATAATTATATAATAGTTGTAATTAATAATTTTCGAATTATTAATTATTTTGTATCACAAACATTATTTCGTTTAATTTAGTAGAGTATAATACGTTTATTCGTACGTAATTATATATATATTTACACATAATCACAATCAAATACATTATGTATCACATAGTAAGTTTCACCAAAACTTATACACAAAATAGTTTGAATTCACTTAGTCAGGGAATTACTCTAGGTAATGCATGAAATTAGGCTAAGTAAATACCCTAATTGGAGGATTGTCACATTCTCCCCCCGTTAGCGAAATCTCGTCCCGAGATTTAATTAGAGTTATTCGTGCCAATCGCTTGTTCGAAAAGGTGAGGGTACTTCTTTCTTATCTCATCCTCACGTTCCCAAGTAAACTCTGGGCCATGCTTCGAATTCCATCGAACCTTGACGAGTTTGATTCGTTTGTTTCTCAGTCTTTGTGTTTTCGTATCAGCTATTTCGATTGGTTCCTCCACAAAGTTAAGATTTGAGTTTATGAAGACTTCGTCAGGAGGTATGATTAATGTTTCGTCGGAAAGACACTTCTTCAAATTACACACATGAAAAGTGTCGTGAATACTACTAAGCTCTTGTGGTAGTTTGAGTTTATAAGCGACAGGACCAATCCTAGCAAGGATTTCAAAAGGTCCAACATATCGTGGGTTCAGTTTTCCTCTCTTGCCAAATCGTGCTATCCCTTTCCAAGGCGATACTTTGAGTAGAACCTTGTCTCCTACTTGAAACTCAAGAGGTTTACGGCGGTTATCGGCGTAACTCTTTTGTCTATCTCTTGCAGCTTTCAATCGGTTAAGCACTTGAGATATTTTGTCTGTGGTTTCTTGGACAAGTTCGGGTCCGGATAGTTGTCTGTCATCCAACTCTGCCCAACAGAGTGGAGATCTGCACTTGCGTCCATACAATGCTTCAAACGGTGCCATATGTATACTGGTGTGATAACTATTATTGTAGGAGAACTCAGCTAATGGGAGATGAGTATCCCAATTTCCTCCAAAGTCAATCACACAAGCTCGTAGCAAATCTTCGAGCGTCTGAATCGTTCGTTCACTCTGGCCATCGGTTTGTGGATGATAGGCCGTACTCATATCGAGTCGAGTACCTAAAGCCTGTTGTAGCGTTTGCCAGAAACGAGATGTGAATCTGCTATCTCTATCAGATATAATCGACAATGGCACACCGTGCCGAGAAACGACTTCTTTGATATAGATCTTTGTCAGTTTCTCAAGTTTGTCAGTCTCTTTGAAAGCAATGAAGTGGGCTGATTTCGTCAGTCTATCGACAATCACCCAGATTGAATCAACACCAGTTGATGTTTTTGGTAGCTTTGTGATGAAATCCATCGTTATGTGTTCCCATTTCCATTGTGGCATCACTGGTTGTTGCAAAAGTCCTGAAGGTTTTTGATACTCAACCTTGACCTTTGAACAAGTTAGACATTTGCTAACATAAGTAGCGATGTCTCTCTTCATATTAGGCCACCAATAGAAACTTTTCACATCTTGGTACATCTTGTCTGCACCAGGATGAATCGAATAGTTGGACTTGTGGGCTTCGTCCAATATCAGCTTACGGAGTTCATCGTCGCACGGTACCCAAATTCTATTCATGAAGTATAAAACTCCATTCTCTTTTGTTTCAAGCTGTTTCTCCATTCCTCTCAGGGATTCGTCTTTCATGCGTTCAGCGGTGAAAGCTAATTGTTGCGCGTCACGAATTTGAGAAATGAGATTCGAGTGAATTGTTAACACTAAGGCTCGAACTCTGCGAGGCTTAACGTTCTCTTTACGACTTAAGGCATCTGCTACTACATTAGCCTTGCCCGGATGGTATTTAATCTCACAATCGTAATCATTCAGCAATTCGACCCAACGTCTTTGTCTCATGTTGAGTTCTTTCTGGTCGAATATGTGTTGTAGACTCTTGTGGTCAGTGAAGATTGTACACTTTGTGCCATATAAGTAGTGTCTCCAAATTTTCAATGCAAAAACAACTGCTCCCAACTCTAAGTCATGAGTTGTATAGTTCTTCTCGTGAATCTTCAATTGACGAGATGCATAAGCAATAACTTTGTCGTTTTGCATGAGAACACAACCTAATCCTTGATGTGAGGCGTCACAATAAACAATAAAGTTCTCTGTTCCCTCAGGTAAGGATAGAATCGGTGCGGTGCTCAACTTTTGTTTCAACAGTTGAAAGGCGTTCTCTTGTTTCTCTCCCCATTCGAATTTCTTATCCTTCTGAGTTAAGGTGGTGAGTGACTGGGCTATCTTTGAAAAGTTCTCTATAAATCGTCGATAATAGCCAGCCAAACCAAGAAATTGTCGAATTTCTGTGGGAGTTTCCGGTGCTTTCCAGTTCTTAATCGCCTCTATTTTGGATGGGTCCACATGAATTCCCTTGTCGTTGATCACATGACCTAGGAATTGAACCTCTCTAATCCAAAATTCGCATTTGGAGAACTTAGCATACAACTTCTCTTTCTCAAGTAGTTGGAGGATAAGTTTCAAATGCTGTTCGTGATCCTCTTTCGTCTTTGAGTAAATCAAAATATCATCAATGAACACAATGAAAAACTTATCTAAGTAAGGTTTGCACACTCGGTTCATGAGATCCATGAATACTGCCGGCGCGTTAGTCAATCCAAACGGCATGACTAGGAACTCATAATGTCCATAACGAGTCCTAAACGCTGTCTTCGGCACATCCTCTTCTCGAACCTTCAGTTGATGATAACCAGAACGCAGATCGATCTTTGAGTAGTAACTTGATCCTTGTAGCTGATCGAATAAATCGTCAATGCGTGGTAACGGATATCGGTTCTTAATAGTTACCTTGTTCAACTCTCTGTAATCAATACACATGCGCATAGATCCGTCTTTCTTCTTGACAAACAAAACCGGAGCTCCCCAAGGTGAAAAGCTCGGTCGGATGAATCCTAAGTCTAAGAGTTCTTGCAACTGTGTAGACAGTTCTTGCATTTCTGATGGAGCTAGACGATAAGGTGAGCGAGCGATTGGTGCGGCTCCAGGCACCAGATCGATGCGAAACTCGACTTGTCGCGGAGGTGGTAATCCTGGAAGATCATCAGGAAACACTCCCGGATAGTCTCGTACTACAGGTATATCGTCTAAGCGTCTCTCTACAGATTTCTTTTCCACAACGTGCGCCAAAAATGCCGGATATCCCTTTCGGAGATATTTACAAGCTTTTAAGCAATTAATAGTTTTGACGGCGCTCGTCCTTTTATCTCCTTGTATCACCAAAGTTTCTCCAGTTGACAATGGTATACGTACCATTTTATCAAAGCAAACAATCTCTGCACGATTTTTCGACAACCAGTCCATACCGACTACGATGTCAAAACTTCCCAACTCAACCGGGTAGTAAGTCTATTTTGAAAAGATGACTCTCCAATGCTAGAGTACATCCTGGTACTATTTCTCCTGATTCAATCAACCTACCATCGGCTAGTTCTAAGGTGTACTTGTTGTCTAGCTTACGAGATCTAACGTCTAATAGTGGTCTAAAGTCCTTAGACACAAAACTCAAATCGGCGCCAGAATCAAATAATACAGATGCATAATGATCGTTAACTAGAAACGTACCAGTGACAGTGTTAGGGTCCTGGCGTGCCTCTTGCGCTCCAACGATAAATGCACGACCCCTAGCTGGCTGGTTGTTGACGTTTCCACGATTATTGTTGTTGTTCGGGTTTGCAGGGCGGTTCTGATTGTTTTGGTTACCACGGTTCAGTTTAGGGCACTTGTTTCGGAAATGACCTTGCTCGCCACATTCGAAACATCCATTTGCTGGTCGACCCCTATTTGCTTGAGTGGTAGGGTTCGCTCTACAGTATTGGGCCAAATGCCCCCAGTGTTTGCAATTTCCACAGAAAGTACAGTCACCATCATGATAACGTTCACACTTGCCACACTTGGGCTTACTCCCCATGTAAGTCTTTGTCTCAGCAGTCGTGGCAACGTAGGCTTTCGTGGTACTAGCTTGCTTCTTATTCTTGTAACCCTGACGGTCATTCCACTTACGCTTTCCTTTCCCAGCATCAGCATTGCTGGATTCAACCTTTTCAGTAGAAGCTTTCTTAGTAAGATTCCCCATCCTTACTGCTTCATCAGTCAAACGCTGTGCTAGTTCCACAGCAATCTTAAAAGTAGCAGGATTGGCTGATGTTACCAAACTTCGAATTTGTGGCACTAAGCCCCAGATATACCTTTCAGTGCGCTTGTACTCAGGAGTGACCATGTGAGGTACAAGGCGTGCCAGTTCTTGAAATCTGGTGGTATATCCTGTGATATCAGCACCAACCATAGTAATGTTCCAGAGCTCAGACTCAATCTTCTGCAGCTCACTGCGGGGACAAAACTCTTCCATGACCATAGTTTTCAAAGTTTCCCAAGACATTGAATGAGCGGCTGGACGACCCATTGCTTGCTTTTGGGCGTTCCACCAAGTCAAAGCCTTATCACTAAATGTGCATGTAGCATACATGACCATATCTTCACGAGCACACTTGCTAATCTCTATCACAGACTCCATTTTCTCTATCCAATGGATGATTCCAATGGCACCTTCAGTACCACGGAAATGGCTCGGTTTATAGGCTAGAAATGTTTTATATGAACATCCCTTATGAGTGCTCTCAGGATTACTACCTGAAGCGTTTGGTTCGGTTTCTCTACTACCACTACGGTTTCGGTCAGTATCATACTGAGCAAGGGCTTCAGAAATCCTTCGGTTAACCATTTGTTCAGTAGTCTCCTCAACAGCAGGAGGTGGTGTGGGGTTTCGTTGGCTGTTCCTGGTATTTCTACGTTTAGGCGGCATGATTCAGTCCTAATCACACACAAGAAACACTCGTAAGATATCTAATCAAGTCATCACTCATAAAGTAAGTGATAAATGTAAATATAGTATGAAGTCAATCACCAATTGATATCATTCATAATGTACACAGCGATATAAACTAAACATAAGTTATATATCATAATCATGGGTTAATTGTTGTTACATAAGTTTTGTACAAAGATGGGATTTACAACCAAATATACCCATCGGATCAAACATGATCTACAAAATGTGACGGATTTAACCTATACATCCATCTAGTCAAAAGTCAACCCAGATACATCATAACTATAGTCCTAATACATCATACATGCGGTCTAAAAGAAATACGGTAGACTCCATCCCACAAACATCCTAACAGCAACCATCAACACACATAAACCAACTGCAGCACCTATAGTCTCCAAACGACGCTCTAGTCGAATCAGACGTGCTCTAGTAGCATCGGCAGACTCCCTGTCTACCTCAATATGCAACTCAGAAGTCGCAAGGCGTCCATATATCGCCATCACATCATCGTCAAGACGAGAGGTGTCACTGCGCATAACTCTGATGGCAGACTGCGTACCAAAATGAAATCCCAGTAAGGTACGAATAACGGCGACTACAGTAGGGACCGTAAGCTCCAGAGGCTCCTCGGTCAAATGTAGAGATGTAGGTGTGTGAGATGACTCCCCAGTCTCATAGGTGGAAGGAATCCTCTCAATGATCCTCCAGTGGCGTAAAATGCGTGGCATCCAGTCCAGATGCGGAACTCTAGCTCTCGGTGTCTGCTGATCACAGCGGATCTCTCGCTCCTCAACCATCGGCTCTTTGCCGCGAAATGATGAGGGTCCTATGGGAAAATCCCTGACACACGACAGCGGTGTCCTCCTAGGTATAGGCCTAAAATCAGGCTCTCCAATAAGATGGCGTCTAGACATAGACATAGATCATAACATATGGGTAGCAGGATCAGTGGATGGTAATGGTGGAGTGGCTATCGAACCATCTGAAGTATCTCTAGGAAATGTAGGCGGGTAAACCTCCTCAGACACTGCTGTAGGAATCCCGTCGTATGGTCCCTCCATGGGATCCTCCTCAGTATCAGAATCAGTGATGTGAATAGGTGCGTGTCTCGACATGCCTAGTCAAAGAAACGTGTGTGACGTATCAGACGTATGCAATAGTATGAATGCTGAAATGTGTTAGCCAAGGCTATAGTCTAGGTCTCTAAGGTTTTTAGTCACTTAAAGACTTCTAGTTCTCTATAACCAATAGCTCTGATACCAATCTCTGTCACACCCCCAAAACGGTAATCACGTTTATTAATAGTTTAGCGGAAGCATTTAGTTAATTAGCGGAAGCATTTTAATAATAGTTAAGCATTGAGGGCGGACAGATTCGATAGTGCATTCATTGTATCAGAGTATATGATCATACAGAACATACATATATATTTAAGATGCCATAAGTTTAAAGTTTTTACAAAAGATACGACTTATAAAGTCGTACATAAGTAGGGTTGTCAAAGACAACTTAAGTATTTGAAAATACAAGTTTAATACAGAGGGATTTCATAAGTATAACCAATCAGATTGATAATACAAAGGAAATCCAAGTGTCCCAAAAGTGGCATCATAAATAGTCAGGTTGCCTACGTCCTTTATGCATGCAGGAGTACCTGAGTCCTAATTCCCTGAAAAACATAGTAAACTGTCAACATTGAATGTTGAGTGAATTCACAGGTTTAGTGTGAATATAGTAATTCAAGTTTTGTATAAATCATTCATGTACACAAACATAATATTTATATGTAAGTAGGAAACACAAGTATTCTAATTAAAGAAAACATTTCCTAAATATGTAAGAATGTCATTCTTACATTAATAATAACAGTGTAGGAAACACAAGTTTAATCATAAACATTTCCTAACAAGTAGTTGCAGGATATACAGGTTTATCAATTAAGTAAACATATCCATTTCAATAGTTTAGGAAAATCAGGTTTAGCAGTCAAGCAAACATTTTCCAACAGATAATTAACAGGAACTCAGGTTTATCAATAAAGTAAACATTCCAATAATAGTTATAGCAGGAAACACAGGTTTAACATTTAAGTAAACATTTCCAATGAATAGTTGTTTTTGTGGGAAACCAAGTTCAACCATTTAAGGTAAACGTTTCCTAGTAATAGTCTCTCAAGGAACACCTGTCCTATTAGTCATCACAGGGAATATCCTTCCCAAACCAAGTTGTTGTTTAGTTGTTTAGTTTCGTGGGAAATTTAGACTATAATCCCTCCAAGGTGAGCTAAACCTTTAGAGTTAAAGTAACGACACTAGTACTATAACCAAACCACGACTAGTTGTTTTGTTGTTGCCTCAGTAACATCTTAAGTATACACTCCTCGTTACGACTATCGTCGATGTGGTTGGAATGACCAACGAGTAATATCCTGGGAGGGTTGTCAAATCGATAGTACTATCTGTATACTCAGTGGCTAGAGTCACCTAGCTAATGGTTATAGGTTGTAAGCACTGGGACTTATGTGCACTACAACTACCTCGCGTAAACCTAGGATCGTACCAAGATCTGCTGTCTTATTCCCAAAATGTTGTGAAAACGTTTCATATAATTAATTTCAAGTTAATTCCATATGAAAACATTTTATAGAAATAGTTCAAGTTTGATAGTGTGAAAGAAATCATGTTATTCAATTTCACATAATAGCATGCAGTGTAATACATAAAGCATATAGCATGTTATATCACATTGTTCTATGTTTTCCACCCCTGGTTTTAAAAGCATTTAAAACAATAAAAGATAGGGGCTGTGAACTCACAGTTTTGCAAGTCTTCAGTACAAATAGCTAGCAAACAATCCAAAAGCGTCCTCAAATACCTAGACGCAAATAAATACTTGTATAAGTATATGGATTATTTGTTAAGTTGAAATGTTTATAATATTTCAGTTGCTGGTGATGTTTGCGTTTCAATTAGTCGTTAAGTTCAAATATGTATATTTATATACATATTAGTTGAATATATATATTCTAATATATATTTTAGTTGTCGTCTTTGTTAATCTCCATGAATACATATGTTGTAACTGTCGTATATATACATATGTAATTGTCGTTGTTGTTGATTATGTTTTCAAAACATAATTAGATTAGTTATCAAAATAACTTTGTTATATCGGATATATAAGTCGTTTGTATTTGTCGCGAATAAAACTTTGTTATTGTTTATGTTTTCAAAACACCCTTTGTTTGTTATACATTATAACTCGTTTTCGTTTGTCGTTATAGTTTGTACTAGATAATTAAATCGTTCCATTTTATATGTCTCGTTATATATATATTGTCCGTAACTTTGTATATATATATATATTTTGTAATTGTCTCAAAGTTTTGTCGTGTCCAAAATGTCCGTATCAATTAAATAATGTCTCGAATATATTAACGTTTCATAATCGAGTCCAATTTACAAAGTCTCGTTGTCATAGTATTTTGTAACATTTGTAGTATAATCGATTTATAATTTGCACAAGTTAAACTACAAAAGTCTGTGACCAAAATTTAGTGGGGATCCGCCGGATCAATGGAGGATCCGCCGGATCTAAACCAAAACTCTTGAATCCTACGGATCAAGTTTTAATTTAACCGGATCGTGTCAAAATATGGTGGATCCGCCGGATCTTACAAGGATCCACCAGATCATTTGGTTTTTTTTTTTAGCTTGAGGATCCGCCGGATCTAAAAGGGATCCGCCGGATCTAGTTATAAGTTGGTGGATCCGCCGGATCATGTAGTGATCCGCCGGATCTGGCTTGTCTTTTACTCGTGTATCGTTTTGGCCGAAGGTTCATGCGCGTATAAAGTTTGAGGATCCGCCGGATCATATAGTGATCCGCCGGATCTTGAGTGTCATTTACTCGTTCACCAGTCTAAACGGTTAAGTCATTCGCGGGTCGTTTAAAGGTGATCCGCCGGATCATGATAGGATCCGCCAGATCTATATGTTTTTGGGCTAAGGATCCGCCGGATCATGACAGGATCCGCCGGATCTAGTTGTTTTCCAGCAGCTAGTTCGACTCTGTTCTTATTTTTACAGAATGATCTTGATATTAGCTTCGTTTTTAACATGATCAAACATCATTATAGGTTATATAAACACTTTGTAACTTGTTTTAAACGTTTTATAACAACAATCATCTAAAAATTTCATAATTTGAAGAAATTATAAAAATGAAATAAAATGGAGAAAATGTTCCTCACAATGATTTAGATGAAGATGATGATGATTCTGTGATGTTGATGATGATGATTACGAACGAAGATGATGAAGATGATCAAGAAACCATATTTGTTTGTGTTTGAGGTGTTTAAAGTTGAAGATGAAAATGGAAATGGTGTTGCTGCTGCTGATGTTCTTCTTGTTCCAGTACACACACACGCACATACAAAATGAAGAAAATTTTGGTAGTTGTGAATTATCGGAGATCACAAGGAAATGTATAGCAGAGATTTGTGGTCGTGTTTTTCAAACGAGGGTATGGAGGGAGTACAAATATGTTCCCCAGATATTTTACAACGCGCACAATTGGTAGTTTTTAGCCCGTTAATTTCGTGTACGGGTATAATTTGTGGTACTTTATGTATAATAAAATTTTGCGTTATTTTTCTCGTTATCACAGATTTAGAAATACGAAGTCGAAATGTGAAATACTTTGTTACAAGTATCATTAAAATTGTTCACAGTAAAAATACTGTATATTTAAAAACGCGTGCCAGATTTCAGTTAAATTCGGAAATCATATTTTGAGGTCATGTTCTATACATTAAAACAGTAACTTACGAAATAATACTTTTATTATTTGGAACCTCTAAGCGCGTTTTAAAATTGTTTCTGTTCGTATTACGCGTAGCAAAATCGTCTAAATCTTTCGTTTTCTTTTCGTTGTAATACTTTTATCTAATAATTTCGAACTAAAAATTATTCAAAAGTATTTTCGAAGTTCATTTCGGAACTTTATTATTCGCGATTTAATACGTTTAATATAAAACGTATAATGTATTATATTATTTCAATAATATAATTATATAATAGTTGTAATTAATAATTTTCGAATTATTAATTATTTTGTTTCACAAACATTATTTCGTTTAATTTAGTAGAGTATAATACGTTTATTCGTACGTAATTATATATATATTTACACATAATCACAATCAAATACATTATGTATCACATAGTAAGTTTCACCAAAACTTATACACAAAATAGTTTGAATTCACTTAGTCAGGGAATTACTCTAGGTAATGCATGAAATTAGGCTAAGTAAATACCCTAATTGGAGGATTGTCACAACAATATTCGAAATTAAGTCGATTCTCGTGTTAATCAAGATTCAAGAATGGGTTTGTATATATATAAAAAAAGACCACTCCTAGTGCCCTAGTGGTTACATCTTTACTCTGTCTTGCCAGCGTCACGGTAGCTTCTTGCTACCGTCTTTGGTACCGTCGTTTGACGAGCGTCCGAGTAATGACAGAGGAAGATGCGAGGATAGTGGGTCAACTCTATTATTTATTTTTTTCCGGTATATAATAAAAATGCATTATTGGTAAATGTGAGGTCAACAAGTTCAATTCTATAATTTTGTATTTGTAGTGTTTAGAATTTGTTCAATATTTTTGAAAAAACGCTAACATGACGTTGAACTGACAACTCAATTATTTAATCCACCGTTCAAGAGTAGTTTAATTAAGCATTTCAAAGAATAGAGCATGGTACCTTGTTTCCAATTACTTGAATTGCATGATCCACTCATCACTGCTATTCTACTCCAATGTAAATTGGTGAATGTAATTGATGATGGATGTATGTAAATACCTATAATGAAAAGAAAGATAAAACAAAGACCGAATTGTAGATAGAGCTAATTAATTTTTCTTATTTATAGTTTTATACTACATTATTATAAAGAGTTTGAGATATAGTCTTAACGGAAGAAATAGTAAATTACTATTTTACCCTTTTAACTGTCTCATTCAAATTTAAACACTCTATAATACTCCGTGGTTCTAATCCATCGCAATTGCGATGGGTTGAATACCTAGTTTTGTTCACTTGGATTGCATGATGTATAATGCACATACACAAATTTGTTAACCGGTTGGATCCAAAAGAAAGTGAGCTTTTGTAGTTTGGTAGGATGGAAGGGGACGATGTACAAAGAATCTAGCACTAGCATTAAAGTAGGAATTTGATATAGGTACGTGGGGTAATGTAATGTAGTGTAGAGTAGAGCACCCTACCCCTACTTTTATCTTTTAATTGCTTTTGTGTTTTGTGAGTGGTGATTAAAGAAAAAAGCAGTAAGAATCTCAATCATGGAAAGGGAAAGTACCCTTTTGTTGATTTACATGTTGGATGAGATGTACAAGGAACAACTTCTTTCTTTTGCATGAAAAAAACACATACATGAATTTGTGTTGCAATTTCAAAGGGAAAAATATTCCTGCCTAGCCAAATTTTGAAGATAAATTGTGGTGGTAGTTGGCTAGATTGCACAAATTTGCTACTCCTATTGTTCTTTGACGTAGGTGTTAGTCAGTCGGTTCATTATAAGTGTCATGTTTGAGAATAAGTTACGCTATGACATGAACGATTATTTGGGACAATCTAAAACATTAGTGGATATTATAAATGTCACTTACATATATAAATTTAATGCAATTATTAGTAGTTACTAATTGGTTAAAAATGCTAATTGCCGAATTCTCATACTTAAAGTCGGACATACGAATGCCAAATTACGTAGTACTCATAATAGTAGCTTACTTTTGTTGTTGCTTATGGCAAGTTATGTGTTATTCCATTAATATTGGAAAATGCTAACTATAGTCCTTAGAGCTATGATTAAGCATATTATATTTGTGACACCCGGTCAAAAATGACCCAGATTTCAGTCCAAATTTGAACTTTTATTACAAAGTATTATATACTTAAAATACCGAAGCGTACAAGTATTATATATATGATTATATGTATATATAACACAAAACGATTATTCAAAAATCACGCATAAACAAATCTGACAGAACGCGAAAATTCAAATACGAACGTTAGTGAAACTATTATTAAATAATATGAAATTATTTAATAACATTGATGATTACTTTATATTATGTTTATAATATAACGAACACGTACGTTTTGCTTAAAACGTAACCGAACGCTATGAAAACGCGCAAAACGCGCCCAACCGGCGAAATAAATCAAAGTTATATTTTTATAACTTAAAACTAAGTATTTTGATAAAATACTTCAGGTAGAAATATTACTATTACACGTATATATTTATAACGTTTAAAGACGTTACACCGTTCGAATAAATACGTACAAATCGCAACCGACGACCAAACGAAAACCAAAACATATTTTAGCAACTTATAATATGTTACTTGAGTAAAACTTACATTTAAAAATATCGAGTTTTAAAACGTTATCAAGACGTATTATAAATAATGCTATACGTTTAAACGAACGACGAAACGACCGGGTAAACGAACACCGCACGGAGCATAACTTTGGGGAACAATTTAACACACCCACATGAGGGTGGGACCCACTTAAATCAGCTGATTTTATCAGCCCACAAACCTCCCCAAAGTTTGTGGATCTTGTCCCCTCACCACTTGACTTTAAACCCCAATTTTATATCATTTTCATTTCATTTTCATTTTCTTCTATCTCTCTACTCTCTCTCTAGAACGGTTTTTCTCTCACTCTCCCTATGATTTCCAGACCCAAGAACAACCACCACACACCACCATTCAACCACCATAGAGCCACCACAAGCCGTCACACCGGAATTCAAGAAAACGTACCAAAACGAGCATTCGACTTTCGTTTCCTTCTCCTCTTCATTTCTTTGTAAGGAACCTTCTTTCCTCTACTATATTTACCTGAGTTAACTTTATTTACATGTTATTAGTCTCACTCAACCATATAATGTCCAAAACCTAAACCGAAACGCGTTTTTAAAACTCAAAAACCATAACAGTTTTCTGTGACAGAAAAATGTACCCACTTCAACGATTTTTAGAAAAATCATTTCTCCATTAAATAACGTTTTTCTTGAGCCTAAAATGTAGTACAAGAAGTTAACTTTTAAACAAAATTAGTCTCGTGACTTTTCGACTCCGTTTACTACTCGAAAACATTTTTCTCCGGTGACATAGGTTTACTGTTCCGTCGAACAGTAAAAACAGTCTCCTTCTCGAGACCATATCTCGATTTGTAGGAAGAACCAACTTTCGACATCTAAACGAAAAATGTTCATTAAGATATGATCTACAACTTTCATTTTTAGCCCTCATCTCAGATCCTCTCGGATCATGGTGAAAAACGCGAATCTTTGGACTGAACTCATTATCGAACCCGATCCGACCACTCTTCATATTTATTTTTGTTAAAAATAGTAAACGAACTTATAAAAATACTATAAAGTGCAGATTGGGACTAGATTCATAGTAGTTTAAGTGTGATTTTTCGTAGGACTTGAATAGGACTAAAAAGTGGAGAAATCGGAAGTCGAATCAAGGGTAAAATCTGGAAAACGGAAACTCTAGGGACTGTTTTGGTCATTTTGCAAAAACGACACTTCGAGAGACCCACGAAACGTAACGACAACTTTTATAAACTTATTTTTGACGTATTAGGACTTATGTAAAAGTTTCGGGTCAAACCGAACATGTTTGACCAAGTCAACATAAACTAACCATAAAACGATAAGCTTGAACTCGAAACAAACTTAATTATATTTTTGGAATATGATTTCAAATTGTCTCCAATGAGTCGTACTCGATTTACAAAACTTCAAACATAATACGAGACGAGTACTTTGGACATAACCAACCAAATGAACAACTAAACAAACGAATTACTACGCGTACACTTACAAATACAAAATCTCGCGTGTTTAGGGCATTAGGAGATTACTGTTGGCATACGCACGCACTTTAGGATTGCTTGCTCTACAGGTGAGTCTCACTGCCCCTTTTTTTACTGTTTTGGGGGAGGTGCATTACTTGTTTACTGAAAATTACTTGTTTTACTTGAATACATTTACAAATGTATTGATTGCTTACGTGTACTTACTGCGTTACAAACTTACAAACAAAATGGGTTACTGATTTACAAACTCACTGATTTCTACTGTACGGAGATACTACTCCATGAACTTACTATTTTACCAATGGACTACTTTAGTACTGTACAAACTTAGTGACTCACTGTTTTACTGTGATGCTGATACTTAAATTACTTTACAAATGAAGTGAGTTACTGTTTTACTACATCGCTGTTTTACTACGAAACTGATTTACTACTTTGCTATAATACAGAAATAGCAATTCACTGATTTACTATGATAATGATTTACTACTTTGCTATAGTATGAAAATAGCAATTCACTGTTTACTACGATACTGAAATTACTACTTACTGGTATATCAAAGTGCCTGAGTTTCCGTTAATCCAATGAAGTCCTCTGAAGTCATAGTCGTCAGTTATGGTATTAAGCGCGAGTTTTAGTATATGGATCCATATGGGACTGACAATCCCCACCTGGGGTGGTAGCGCCACCACGAACCGTTACTCGTATAAACAGGTGTTTTCTACTCGTTACATATGAGTGTTCTTGGATTGCACTCACGAGGGGCAAAATTACAGGTTAAGCTTCGACTATGATGGCTCATGGCAAGATATGACCGACCTTACTTACTTAAATTACCGATGTGTAATTGGAAATTACTTACATAATTACCGATGCGTAATTGAAATTACTTACTTAATTACTTGAGCGTAATTGATACTACTGAATTTCTTGTATGAAATTGTTGTTTACTCACTGAATTACTTGTTGGTAAATGTTATTTACTTACTGTTGTTTTACCAAAACTTGATATTACTTCTTACTACAAACCTGTGAGATTCACCAACCTTTTGGTTGACGCGTTTTAGTAATGCATTCTCAGGTACGCATCAACAGTAGGGATGCCCAGCAGGATTTGCTAAGCTAGTGCGAGTCGCATTACCTATTTTACTTTTGTAATGTATTGTAATGCTATGTAATTTCTACAACGTCTCATTTATAGTCGTTTGCTTGTACCTTGGTGTTTCGATATTTGATTAGTCACGCCCCGACCCGATTCGCTTCCGCAGCCCGAATTAGGGGGTGTGATAGATTGGTATCAGAGCCTAAGGTTATAGCGAACTAGGTTGCATTTAGTGGGCCTAGACTATGACCGTTAGGCAGTATTCCTCATTAGATATAACTGGTTCAGGGATTTCATCATACATGTTTAATTTAACATAGCCTGATCAACTATGTACAATTAAATGAAGATAATGTAAGATCTGAAAGGGGTTATGTTGAACAGGAATGCATTAGTAGACTCTGACCACGAGAGAACCGTGACTTGTACTTGTTCTGCGCTAGATACAACTAGGTGGATAATATGTATGTATACATGGGTTATACATATATGATTAGGCCTAGTGATATCCTCGGATACTTAGTAACGAACTTATTGTTCATATACGTCTTAGAACTCGCCAACGGTAAGTTGATCGAGTCAGGAAAATAGTACCGTGATGTGCCCTGGTTTGGAGGGTCATCTCTTCGAAATGAGCTTACCCTGGTAGAGTTAAGAACTCCGACATTCTATTCGATACGAACCGATTAACAACAGGAACCGACATGCACCTAAAGACAAAAATCTTTTCTCACTTTCCTATCACGTTTGAATGACAATCAACACTTGTACGGATGTAATATCCCTTTCACTGTTGTAAACCTTGATCCTCGTAATCATTTGAACTCGCAAGTTAGATGATTACAACCACCGTCATTCTACGTTATTGATTATCACTTGTGTTGTGGTATATTACTGTTATATATACAACTACGATGATCATATTCTTATACGAAACTCTAACATGTACCTATTACTTGATACTTAATCCTGTAGCTTAGATCCTATGAGTGAGATAGGATTTGGAAGACGACAATTTAGTTTCGAAATGGTATATACAAATATGATTAGGCTATTATGGGATATATGTATATATACATACATAGGCCTCAACTACGTACTACTCACTAGGCTATTATATATTGAATTTATAGGAATAGGCCTTTACTCGATGATACTTTTGAGACCATCTATACCACTACAACCGACAAACATACCTACTCCAACGTCCTTTGATACGAAGATCGGGACATTGTTCTCAATTACTACAGTTTACTAAATTCTACGTCTACAACGTACTCTATTTTCAACAATTTTAACATGTTTTTACCCCGAAACTTTTCATAAATTCTGTTTTTGAACAGATTTTGTTAAACAAGATTTCAAAACTTTGTCGCTGACAAGAATTTCAACCGAACCATTTATTGACTAAAGTTTTCATCAGACTTCAAAGTTTTCAACCGACTTTCACTATCGAAATTTTCTGACGAATATACTTTTAACGAACATGTTGCAAAATTACTTACGAAATGTTTATTAGAAGTTTTAAAACTTCAAAACCGTGCAAATTTACTTACTGTACACAACTTTATACAAAATTTCAAACCCTGAATGGTCAACGAAATTACACAGTACACAATGACCTCTTTGCTGTTTATAAGAACAAAATCTACCAGGATCTGAATAGGAATGTGAGTATGGTTACTCGCTAACAACCTAACTGCTTTCATACTACTTACTTGATAAACTTTACTTGCTACTTGATACTTGTTATGTTTTCCCTGGATCCTAAGAGTACGATAGGGTTAGGGAAAGATGATGATTTAGGCTCTATAGTTTCTAATGGGAACGAGGTTTAGCTTACATATATATAGGAATAACATATCCTACCCTGTTTTATACCGGAAAACATACCGATTAATATTTTTATATATACAATGGGTCACATCCCACAGAAAACTAATGTAGGCTAAACATTTAGTTTCTATAGGAGACTGATAGAATCTAGTTTACGCTACGACACTACTATTTGTTACAAACTGTGTGAACATAGTGAAAGTTACCACTATACTTTAAGCTACTAGTACACATTGTAGCTACTCTTTAGCGACTGACCTTGTCTTACCGACAAAATGGTCAATTACTTTAAAAGACACTTCCTCTACTCCTTTAATGGCCAGTAGGGCATTAGCTTAACAAGGGGAGGGAGGTAAGATTAGAATGAGGTTGTATCACTCATAGTCGACTCACACACTTACATAGATAAGGCACATACAAATACTACAAACGAATTTCAGGACGAAATTCTCCTAACAAGGGGAGAATGTGACACCCGGTCAAAAATGACCCAGATTTCAGTCCAAATTTGAACTTTTATTACAAAGTATTATATACTTAAAATACCGAAGCGTACAAGTATTATATATATGATTATATGTATATATAACACAAAACGATTATTCAAAAATCACGCATAAACAAATCTGACAGAACGCGAAAATTCAAATACGAACGTTAGTGAAACTATTATTAAATAATATGAAATTATTTAATAACATTGATGATTACTTTATATTATGTTTATAATATAACGAACACGTACGTTTTGCTTAAAACGTAACCGAACGCTATGAAAACGCGCAAAACGCGCCCAACCGGCGAAATAAATCAAAGTTATATTTTTATAACTTAAAACTAAGTATTTTGATAAAATACTTCAGGTAGAAATATTACTATTACACGTATATATTTATAACGTTTAAAGACGTTACACCGTTCGAATAAATACGTACAAATCGCAACCGACGACCAAACGAAAACCAAAACATATTTTAGCAACTTATAATATGTTACTTGAGTAAAACTTACATTTAAAAATATCGAGTTTTAAAACGTTATCAAGACGTATTATAAATAATGCTATACGTTTAAACGAACGACGAAACGACCGGGTAAACGAACACCGCACGGAGCATAACTTTGGGGAACAATTTAACACACCCACATGAGGGTGGGACCCACTTAAATCAGCTGATTTTATCAGCCCACAAACCTCCCCAAAGTTTGTGGATCTTGTCCCCTCACCACTTGACTTTAAACCCCAATTTTATATCATTTTCATTTCATTTTCATTTTCTTCTATCTCTCTACTCTCTCTCTAGAACGGTTTTTCTCTCACTCTCCCTATGATTTCCAGACCCAAGAACAACCACCACACACCACCATTCAACCACCATAGAGCCACCACAAGCCGTCACACCGGAATTCAAGAAAACGTACCAAAACGAGCATTCGACTTTCGTTTCCTTCTCCTCTTCATTTCTTTGTAAGGAACCTTCTTTCCTCTACTATATTTACCTGAGTTAACTTTATTTACATGTTATTAGTCTCACTCAACCATATAATGTCCAAAACCTAAACCGAAACGCGTTTTTAAAACTCAAAAACCATAACAGTTTTCTGTGACAGAAAAATGTACCCACTTCAACGATTTTTAGAAAAATCATTTCTCCATTAAATAACGTTTTTCTTGAGCCTAAAATGTAGTACAAGAAGTTAACTTTTAAACAAAATTAGTCTCGTGACTTTTCGACTCCGTTTACTACTCGAAAACATTTTTCTCCGGTGACATAGGTTTACTGTTCCGTCGAACAGTAAAAACAGTCTCCTTCTCGAGACCATATCTCGATTTGTAGGAAGAACCAACTTTCGACATCTAAACGAAAAATGTTCATTAAGATATGATCTACAACTTTCATTTTTAGCCCTCATCTCAGATCCTCTCGGATCATGGTGAAAAACGCGAATCTTTGGACTGAACTCATTATCGAACCCGATCCGACCACTCTTCATATTTATTTTTGTTAAAAATAGTAAACGAACTTATAAAAATACTATAAAGTGCAGATTGGGACTAGATTCATAGTAGTTTAAGTGTGATTTTTCGTAGGACTTGAATAGGACTAAAAAGTGGAGAAATCGGAAGTCGAATCAAGGGTAAAATCTGGAAAACGGAAACTCTAGGGACTGTTTTGGTCATTTTGCAAAAACGACACTTCGAGAGACCCACGAAACGTAACGACAACTTTTATAAACTTATTTTTGACGTATTAGGACTTATGTAAAAGTTTCGGGTCAAACCGAACATGTTTGACCAAGTCAACATAAACTAACCATAAAACGATAAGCTTGAACTCGAAACAAACTTAATTATATTTTTGGAATATGATTTCAAATTGTCTCCAATGAGTCGTACTCGATTTACAAAACTTCAAACATAATACGAGACGAGTACTTTGGACATAACCAACCAAATGAACAACTAAACAAACGAATTACTACGCGTACACTTACAAATACAAAATCTCGCGTGTTTAGGGCATTAGGAGATTACTGTTGGCATACGCACGCACTTTAGGATTGCTTGCTCTACAGGTGAGTCTCACTGCCCCTTTTTTTACTGTTTTGGGGGAGGTGCATTACTTGTTTACTGAAAATTACTTGTTTTACTTGAATACATTTACAAATGTATTGATTGCTTACGTGTACTTACTGCGTTACAAACTTACAAACAAAATGGGTTACTGATTTACAAACTCACTGATTTCTACTGTACGGAGATACTACTCCATGAACTTACTATTTTACCAATGGACTACTTTAGTACTGTACAAACTTAGTGACTCACTGTTTTACTGTGATGCTGATACTTAAATTACTTTACAAATGAAGTGAGTTACTGTTTTACTACATCGCTGTTTTACTACGAAACTGATTTACTACTTTGCTATAATACAGAAATAGCAATTCACTGATTTACTATGATAATGATTTACTACTTTGCTATAGTATGAAAATAGCAATTCACTGTTTACTACGATACTGAAATTACTACTTACTGGTATATCAAAGTGCCTGAGTTTCCGTTAATCCAATGAAGTCCTCTGAAGTCATAGTCGTCAGTTATGGTATTAAGCGCGAGTTTTAGTATATGGATCCATATGGGACTGACAATCCCCACCTGGGGTGGTAGCGCCACCACGAACCGTTACTCGTATAAACAGGTGTTTTCTACTCGTTACATATGAGTGTTCTTGGATTGCACTCACGAGGGGCAAAATTACAGGTTAAGCTTCGACTATGATGGCTCATGGCAAGATATGACCGACCTTACTTACTTAAATTACCGATGTGTAATTGGAAATTACTTACATAATTACTGATGCGTAATTGAAATTACTTACTTAATTACTTGAGCGTAATTGATACTACTGAATTTCTTGTATGAAATTGTTGTTTACTCACTGAATTACTTGTTGGTAAATGTTATTTACTTACTGTTGTTTTACCAAAACTTGATATTACTTCTTACTACAAACCTGTGAGATTCACCAACCTTTTGGTTGACGCGTTTTAGTAATGCATTCTCAGGTACGCATCAACAGTAGGGATGCCCAGCAGGATTTGCTAAGCTAGTGCGAGTCGCATTACCTGTTTTACTTTTGTAATGTATTGTAATGCTATGTAATTTCTACAACGTCTCATTTATAGTCGTTTGCTTGTACCTTGGTGTTTCGATATTTGATTAGTCACGCCCCGACCCGATTCGCTTCCGCAGCCCGAATTAGGGGGTGTGATAGATTGGTATCAGAGCCTAAGGTTATAGCGAACTAGGTTGCATTTAGTGGGCCTAGACTATGACCGTTAGGCAGTATTCCTCATTAGATATAACTGGTTCAGGGATTTCATCATACAAGTTTAATTTAACATAGCCTGATCAACTATGTACAATTAAATGAAGATGATGTAAGATCTGAAAGGGGTTATGTTGAACAGGAATGCATTAGTAGACTCTGACCACGAGAGAACCGTGACTTGTACTTGTTCTGCGCTAGATACAACTAGGTGGATAATATGTATGTATACATGGGTTATACATATATGATTAGGCCTAGTGATATCCTCGGATACTTAGTAACGAACTTATTGTTCATATACGTCTTAGAACTCGCCAACGGTAAGTTGATCGAGTCAGGAAAATAGTACCGTGATGTGCCCTGGTTTGGAGGGTCATCTCTTCGAAATGAGCTTACCCTGGTAGAGTTAAGAACTCCGACATTCTATTCGATACGAACCGATTAACAACAGGAACCGACATGCACCTAAAGACAAAAATCTTTTCTCACTTTCCTATCACGTTTGAATGACAATCAACACTTGTACGGATGTAATATCCCTTTCACTGTTGTAAACCTTGATCCTCGTAATCATTTGAACTCGCAAGTTAGATGATTACAACCACCGTCATTCTACGTTATTGATTATCACTTGTGTTGTGGTATATTACTGTTATATATACAACTACGATGATCATATTCTTATACGAAACTCTAACATGTACCTATTACTTGATACTTAATCCCGTAGCTTAGATCCTATGAGTGAGATAGGATTTGGAAGACGACAATTTAGTTTCGAAATGGTATATACAAATATGATTAGGCTATTATGGGATATATGTATATATACATACATAGGCCTCGACTACGTACTACTCACTAGGCTATTGTATATTGAATTTATAGGAATAGGCCTTTACTCGATGATACTTTTGAGACCATCTATACCACTACAACCGACAAACATACCTACTCCAACGTCCTTTGATACGAAGATCGGGACATTGTTCTCAATTACTACAGTTTACTAAATTCTACGTCTACAACGTACTCTATTTTCAACAATTTTAACATGTTTTTACCCCGAAACTTTTCATAAATTCTGTTTTTGAACAGATTTTGTTAAACAAGATTTCAAAACTTTGTCGCTGACAAGAATTTCAACCGAACCATTTATTGACTAAAGTTTTCATCAGACTTCAAAGTTTTCAACCGACTTTCACTATCGAAATTTTCTGACGAATATACTTTTAACGAACATGTTGCAAAATTACTTACGAAATGTTTATTAGAAGTTTTAAAACTTCAAAACCGTGCAAATTTACTTACTGTACACAACTTTATACAAAATTTCAAACCCTGAATGGTCAACGAAATTACACAGTACACAATGACCTCTTTGCTGTTTATAAGAACAAAATCTACCAGGATCTGAATAGGAATGTGAGTATGGTTACTCGCTAACAACCTAACTGCTTTCATACTACTTACTTGATAAACTTTACTTGCTACTTGATACTTGTTATGTTTTCCCTGGATCCTAAGAGTACGATAGGGTTAGGGAAAGATGATGATTTAGGCTCTATAGTTTCTAATGGGAACGAGGTTTAGCTTACATATATATAGGAATAACATATCCTACCCTGTTTTATACCGGAAAACATACCGATTAATATTTTTATATATACAATGGGTCACATCCCACAGAAAACTAATGTAGGCTAAACATTTAGTTTCTATAGGAGACTGATAGAATCTAGTTTACGCTACGACACTACTATTTGTTACAAACTGTGTGAACATAGTGAAAGTTACCACTATACTTTAAGCTACTAGTACACATTGTAGCTACTCTTTAGCGACTGACCTTGTCTTACCGACAAAATGGTCAATTACTTTAAAAGACACTTCCTCTACTCCTTTAATGGCCAGTAGGGCATTAGCTTAACAAGGGGAGGGAGGTAAGATTAGAATGAGGTTGTATCACTCATAGTCGACTCACACACTTACATAGATAAGGCACATACAAATACTACAAACGAATTTCGGGACGAAATTCTCCTAACAAGGGGAGAATGTGACACCCGGTCAAAAATGACCCAGATTTCAGTCCAAATTTGAACTTTTATTACAAAGTATTATATACTTAAAATACCGAAGCGTACAAGTATTATATATATGATTATATGTATATATAACACAAAACGATTATTCAAAAATCACGCATAAACAAATCTGACAGAACGCGAAAATTCAAATACGAACGTTAGTGAAACTATTATTAAATAATATGAAATTATTTAATAACATTGATGATTACTTTATATTATGTTTATAATATAACGAACACGTACGTTTTGCTTAAAACGTAACCGAACGCTATGAAAACGCGCAAAACGCGCCCAACCGGCGAAATAAATCAAAGTTATATTTTTATAACTTAAAACTAAGTATTTTGATAAAATACTTCAGGTAGAAATATTACTATTACACGTATATATTTATAACGTTTAAAGACGTTACACCGTTCGAATAAATACGTACAAATCGCAACCGACGACCAAACGAAAACCAAAACATATTTTAGCAACTTATAATATGTTACTTGAGTAAAACTTACATTTAAAAATATCGAGTTTTAAAACGTTATCAAGACGTATTATAAATAATGCTATACGTTTAAACGAACGACGAAACGACCGGGTAAACGAACACCGCACGGAGCATAACTTTGGGGAACAATTTAACACACCCACATGAGGGTGGGACCCACTTAAATCAGCTGATTTTATCAGCCCACAAACCTCCCCAAAGTTTGTGGATCTTGTCCCCTCACCACTTGACTTTAAACCCCAATTTTATATCATTTTCATTTCATTTTCATTTTCTTCTATCTCTCTACTCTCTCTCTAGAACGGTTTTTCTCTCACTCTCCCTATGATTTCCAGACCCAAGAACAACCACCACACACCACCATTCAACCACCATAGAGCCACCACAAGCCGTCACACCGGAATTCAAGAAAACGTACCAAAACGAGCATTCGACTTTCGTTTCCTTCTCCTCTTCATTTCTTTGTAAGGAACCTTCTTTCCTCTACTATATTTACCTGAGTTAACTTTATTTACATGTTATTAGTCTCACTCAACCATATAATGTCCAAAACCTAAACCGAAACGCGTTTTTAAAACTCAAAAACCATAACAGTTTTCTGTGACAGAAAAATGTACCCACTTCAACGATTTTTAGAAAAATCATTTCTCCATTAAATAACGTTTTTCTTGAGCCTAAAATGTAGTACAAGAAGTTAACTTTTAAACAAAATTAGTCTCGTGACTTTTCGACTCCGTTTACTACTCGAAAACATTTTTCTCCGGTGACATAGGTTTACTGTTCCGTCGAACAGTAAAAACAGTCTCCTTCTCGAGACCATATCTCGATTTGTAGGAAGAACCAACTTTCGACATCTAAACGAAAAATGTTCATTAAGATATGATCTACAACTTTCATTTTTAGCCCTCATCTCAGATCCTCTCGGATCATGGTGAAAAACGCGAATCTTTGGACTGAACTCATTATCGAACCCGATCCGACCACTCTTCATATTTATTTTTGTTAAAAATAGTAAACGAACTTATAAAAATACTATAAAGTGCAGATTGGGACTAGATTCATAGTAGTTTAAGTGTGATTTTTCGTAGGACTTGAATCGGACTAAAAAGTGGAGAAATCGGAAGTCGAATCAAGGGTAAAATCTGGAAAACGGAAACTCTAGGGACTGTTTTGGTCATTTTGCAAAAACGACACTTCGAGAGACCCACGAAACGTAACGACAACTTTTATAAACTTATTTTTGAC
Organism: Helichrysum umbraculigerum; assembly: GCA_949592205.1. Taxonomy (NCBI): domain Eukaryota; kingdom Viridiplantae; phylum Streptophyta; class Magnoliopsida; order Asterales; family Asteraceae; genus Helichrysum; species Helichrysum umbraculigerum. The sequence continues at coordinate 105,104,279 of CATIUR010000004.1, read as the reverse complement.
GTATTAGGACTTATGTAAAAGTTTCAGGTCAAACCGAACATGTTTGACCAAGTCAACATAAACTAACCATAAAACGATAAGCTTGAACTCGAAACAAACTTAATTATATTTTTGGAATATGATTTCAAATTGTCTCCAATGAGTCGTACTCGATTTACAAAACTTCAAACATAATACGAGACGAGTACTTTGGACATAACCAACCAAATGAACAACTAAACAAACGAATTACTACGCGTACACTTACAAATACAAAATCTCGCGTGTTTAGGGCATTAGGAGATTACTGTTGGCATACGCACGCACTTTAGGATTGCTTGCTCTACAGGTGAGTCTCACTGCCCCTTTTTTTACTGTTTTGGGGGAGGTGCATTACTTGTTTACTGAAAATTACTTGTTTTACTTGAATACATTTACAAATGTATTGATTGCTTACGTGTACTTACTGCGTTACAAACTTACAAACAAAATGGGTTACTGATTTACAAACTCACTGATTTCTACTGTACGGAGATACTACTCCATGAACTTACTATTTTACCAATGGACTACTTTAGTACTGTACAAACTTAGTGACTCACTGTTTTACTGTGATGCTGATACTTAAATTACTTTACAAATGAAGTGAGTTACTGTTTTACTACATCGCTGTTTTACTACGAAACTGATTTACTACTTTGCTATAATACAGAAATAGCAATTCACTGATTTACTATGATAATGATTTACTACTTTGCTATAGTATGAAAATAGCAATTCACTGTTTACTACGATACTGAAATTACTACTTACTGGTATATCAAAGTGCCTGAGTTTCCGTTAATCCAATGAAGTCCTCTGAAGTCATAGTCGTCAGTTATGGTATTAAGCGCGAGTTTTAGTATATGGATCCATATGTGACTGACAATCCCCACCTGGGGTGGTAGCGCCACCACGAACCGTTACTCGTATAAACAGGTGTTTTCTACTCGTTACATATGAGTGTTCTTGGATTGCACTCACGAGGGGCAAAATTACAGGTTAAGCTTCGACTATGATGGCTCATGGCAAGATATGACCGACCTTACTTACTTAAATTACCGATGTGTAATTGGAAATTACTTACATAATTACCGATGCGTAATTGAAATTACTTACTTAATTACTTGAGCGTAATTGATACTACTGAATTTCTTGTATGAAATTGTTGTTTACTCACTGAATTACTTGTTGGTAAATGTTATTTACTTACTGTTGTTTTACCAAAACTTGATATTACTTCTTACTACAAACCTGTGAGATTCACCAACCTTTTGGTTGACGCGTTTTAGTAATGCATTCTCAGGTACGCATCAACAGTAGGGATGCCCAGCAGGATTTGCTAAGCTAGTGCGAGTCGCATTACCTGTTTTACTTTTGTAATGTATTGTAATGCTATGTAATTTCTACAACGTCTCATTTATAGTCGTTTGCTTGTACCTTGGTGTTTCGATATTTGATTAGTCACGCCCCGACCCGATTCGCTTCCGCAGCCCGAATTAGGGGGTGTGATAGATTGGTATCAGAGCCTAAGGTTATAGCGAACTAGGTTGCATTTAGTGGGCCTAGACTATGACCGTTAGGCAGTATTCCTCATTAGATATAACTGGTTCAGGGATTTCATCATACAAGTTTAATTTAACATAGCCTGATCAACTATGTACAATTAAATGAAGATGATGTAAGATCTGAAAGGGGTTATGTTGAACAGGAATGCATTAGTAGACTCTGACCACGAGAGAACCGTGACTTGTACTTGTTCTGCGCTAGATACAACTAGGTGGATAATATGTATGTATACATGGGTTATACATATATGATTAGGCCTAGTGATATCCTCGGATACTTAGTAACGAACTTATTGTTCATATACGTCTTAGAACTCGCCAACGGTAAGTTGATCGAGTCAGGAAAATAGTACCGTGATGTGCCCTGGTTTGGAGGGTCATCTCTTCGAAATGAGCTTACCCTGGTAGAGTTAAGAACTCCGACATTCTATTCGATACGAACCGATTAACAACAGGAACCGACATGCACCTAAAGACAAAAATCTTTTCTCACTTTCCTATCACGTTTGAATGACAATCAACACTTGTACGGATGTAATATCCCTTTCACTGTTGTAAACCTTGATCCTCGTAATCATTTGAACTCGCAAGTTAGATGATTACAACCACCGTCATTCTACGTTATTGATTATCACTTGTGTTGTGGTATATTACTGTTATATATACAACTACGATGATCATATTCTTATACGAAACTCTAACATGTACCTATTACTTGATACTTAATCCCGTAGCTTAGATCCTATGAGTGAGATAGGATTTGGAAGACGACAATTTAGTTTCGAAATGGTATATACAAATATGATTAGGCTATTATGGGATATATGTATATATACATACATAGGCCTCGACTACGTACTACTCACTAGGCTATTGTATATTGAATTTATAGGAATAGGCCTTTACTCGATGATACTTTTGAGACCATCTATACCACTACAACCGACAAACATACCTACTCCAACGTCCTTTGATACGAAGATCGGGACATTGTTCTCAATTACTACAGTTTACTAAATTCTACGTCTACAACGTACTCTATTTTCAACAATTTTAACATGTTTTTACCCCGAAACTTTTCATAAATTCTGTTTTTGAACAGATTTTGTTAAACAAGATTTCAAAACTTTGTCGCTGACAAGAATTTCAACCGAACCATTTATTGACTAAAGTTTTCATCAGACTTCAAAGTTTTCAACCGACTTTCACTATCGAAATTTTCTGACGAATATACTTTTAACGAACATGTTGCAAAATTACTTACGAAATGTTTATTAGAAGTTTTAAAACTTCAAAACCGTGCAAATTTACTTACTGTACACAACTTTATACAAAATTTCAAACCCTGAATGGTCAACGAAATTACACAGTACACAATGACCTCTTTGCTGTTTATAAGAACAAAATCTACCAGGATCTGAATAGGAATGTGAGTATGGTTACTCGCTAACAACCTAACTGCTTTCATACTACTTACTTGATAAACTTTACTTGCTACTTGATACTTGTTATGTTTTCCCTGGATCCTAAGAGTACGATAGGGTTAGGGAAAGATGATGATTTAGGCTCTATAGTTTCTAATGGGAACGAGGTTTAGCTTACATATATATAGGAATAACATATCCTACCCTGTTTTATACCGGAAAACATACCGATTAATATTTTTATATATACAATGGGTCACATCCCACAGAAAACTAATGTAGGCTAAACATTTAGTTTCTATAGGAGACTGATAGAATCTAGTTTACGCTACGACACTACTATTTGTTACAAACTGTGTGAACATAGTGAAAGTTACCACTATACTTTAAGCTACTAGTACACATTGTAGCTACTCTTTAGCGACTGACCTTGTCTTACCGACAAAATGGTCAATTACTTTAAAAGACACTTCCTCTACTCCTTTAATGGCCAGTAGGATTTGCTAAGCTAGTGCGAGTCGCATTACCTGTTTTACTTTTGTAATGTATTGTAATGCTATGTAATTTCTACAACGTCTCATTTATAGTCGTTTGCTTGTACCTTGGTGTTTCGATATTTGATTAGTCACGCCCCGACCCGATTCGCTTCCGCAGCCCGAATTAGGGGGTGTGATAATATTAAACTTAATTCTATATTTATAACTCAAAATTAACATTAATAAATACTCTTACAAAATTTAAATAAGAAAAGTCAGTATTAAAAATGAAAAACCCATACTTTGTAATTAATTCAACATAATTTAAAATGCTAAATATTGAAACCTTAACCGTAGCCATAAGGGCTATAATTAGCATTTTCAATAAATAATTCATTTAAATTTCTTCATGTTAAGCAGTTTTCTAGAAATAAAGGCTTTTCCCTGTATATGGATCAAAATATAAAATAATTCTTAATGTCGTAATTTGTTGCTTAAAAAGTTCAATTACAAATTAAAAGCCATGGTTACCTCTTTTTAACAAAAAATTTGGCAAAGTTGGAATCTTATTTTATTTAATTATAAGAAGAATGATAACAAGTCAACAACTGTCTAATGTGTTATTAAGACTCCTCCTATTCGTGACTAAAATTGATTGAGCCACGTCAGTTTTTTCAGGAAACTGACTGACCACTCCCATCCGTGTGTCACTTCATTTTTCTGGGACCCACTGACTAATTAATTAAACAATTAAAACACAATAATTTAAATAAAACACATTTCATTAAAAATAAAAATTACAACAATTCCAAAAAAAAGAACAATAAATTTAAAAATAAAAAACTACAATTCCTAAAAAAAGTACAATAATTAAAAAAAAGACTAGAATTTAAATAATGTAATCTAATCGGAGCTCGATTCGTCCATTTCGTTCGCGTTTTCATCCTCATCTTCGTCCGAGCCGCCACCTCCATACTTGTCTTCGTAGAGTGTTACCACTTCTTTTCGAGCGCTTTTGATCAATTTGATTTCTTTTTTAGACGCCTGTTTTGGAAGTTTTTTACAAAGAAAACTCAAAGCTTTGTAAGCCGCATTTTTCAAATTGTTTTCCTTAATTATTTTTATTGCTTCTTGTTGCGCTAGAGCGGTTTGCTTGACGGCTTCAAGTGTATCAATTTTTTTGGAACGAAGACTTCGTGAAGACGAACCGGCGGAGCTTGAAGCCGTACTTTGTGAGTGTGGTGGTGACCATTGTGTGTGGTGCGAGAATTGTGGTTGTGGTGGTGGTGGTGGCCAATTTGTGTTTTGGTACCACCCTTGAATTTGATAGTTATTTCTCGGGTCATCGGAAGCAAGGTTGAGTGGGTTTGCAATGGGTGGGAAGGTGGCAAATTGGGAAGGTTGAGACGAGGATCCGGAAGCTTGAGTGTTTGGAGAATTCGGGTTTGGTAACGGATTATTCAACAAATTTTGCCACATATCTTTGGCAATATTTTGTTGATCTTTGTTTTTGTTTTTGGGTTTTGATTTTTTGTTTTTAGACATTTTTTGTGAAAGAGTTGTTGGAAAAAAGTAGTTGTGTTTGGAATGGATAAAATTGGTGAGAATTGTTGTGTGAAAGTGGTTAAAATATGAAGTGTTTATTTGTGTATGAAAGTGGTGTAGATTGTTGTGTGAAAGTGGGTAAAATGGAGTGTATATTTATAGTTGAAAAGTTGTGTAAAAAAAATAAAAATAAAAATAAAAATGGTAAAAAAGATAGCCATTGGGTTTTTAATTTTTTTTATGTAACGGTCAAAATTCAAGAAAATAAAAAATAAGCAAGTGGGCCTTACACCAACCCAACCCTCGCGTCGGATAACCGAAGCTAGCCAACCGACGAGGCCGTGTCATCACCGTCGATCTCGTCGGTTCAAACCGATCCCAACCGACTATATGTATATGTATTATGTATATGTACAAGTTAATTGGAAAATATGATTACCATCAGTTATATTAATTGCTTGAAAGTTAAAAGGGTTTGCCTAGTGGCACATTTAAAAATTAAATGACCCGCGGTATGATTTTTTATATAGTATTAAGTAAACAAATTTTCATATGACAATGTATAGTTTCTTAGAAAAAATACAGTTAGTAGTTTTTCAATTATTAACATACAAAACGGGTTAATCGTATATTGAGCCACTAACACAATATGTTTACCGTATCACTAATAATAAAATCAATTCTTATAAAAAAAATTACGCCTTGCACATCAAACGGACCCGTAGTCAGGGCTACCCTTAACTTCGTTATGTATCTACTATGATTTTGTTCACCTTATGTCATAAGAGCATAATAGGAGTGTTTATGGTGTAGATACTTGTATATGTTTGTTTAGAATCAAAGAGTTGATAGTTCTATAGATATCGTTTACTTATTTTGTCAGCATGGTATACTTTGAGGATTGTCCAGAGAGTAAAAGACTAGGCTATGTTTCAATTTTTGAGATCTACTAATATATTTTCTTTTTACATATAAAAAAAGAAATGAAAAAGAAAAAGGAAACATCAAGCAAATGTAGGAATTTATGTAAAAATCTTGTGGTACAGTCACTACAACAACAACAAAAAAAAGTTGGAAATATTAAAAATATTAGGCTCTTTAGAATTAATCAGAATGAATCTACAAGGCACCATTTAAAAACTTGAAAAAAAAGGACAAAAGTTAAAAAAGATGGACTACAAGCCTATACACAAGTGGACATAGAACACAAACCATTATGCCTCAAAAAGCTACACCCAAATCAACAGGCTTTTATAAAGGTTATGTAACACTTGTACTTTACCCATTAGCAAATTGTACATTTTTCTCTTGTGGACCTTAAAAAAAAAAAGGATTTTGCATAAAAACCAGTCCCATTAATGTGCTCCAAAAGAAGAGCAAAAGCACATTGAACCAATGTATCAAATCCCCTCTCCATTAGGAATCAAACCACCACTTCAAAACTACAAAATCTAACCCACTAAAATGTAATTTGTAATCATCTTCCAATAAGAAATAGTCATGAATTAGTACTACTACTATTGTTGTGACTAAAAACTAGTTCGTTTGACCATAAAAGTCAAATGTGTTATCACTCTTGGTTCAAAAATAACTGTGATTCTATAAGGAATAACATAAGATGCAAAAAGAAAAGTAAGGGCTCTAATGTACAACAGATTCGAGTACTATAAGCATTTTCTAACTTAACAAATGCATATAGTAGTCAAATCCATAAAAATACTCGTATTCTAACTCAATAAAGTCCCACAATCTTCCACCATAGAGCTCCGATTACTCCCCATAACGCTATGTTGATTAACGCCATAATGATCCCGAGTTTAAAAACATCCGGGAGTTTTACATAACCAGCTGCAATACGACGTGAAAACACATTAGCACTCTATCATTTAAGATAATTAGAAGTGTCAATATCGACCCATTTACTTATGAATGGGTTGATTCTGGTTATACTGAATGTCAAACATATCAAATAGGTCAAACGAGGCTAAAGTCAACCAAAGTATTTTTTTTAACTTATTAGCAAATTTTTAGATTTTTCTAAACGTAGTCCTAAGGGTTGTCGTTAACACCATAACACGCATAAAAATATTGTACATGGTGGTTATTTATTTATAATAGGGTGGCGGTTATTTAATGGTACAACACTTTTATGCGTGTTAACGATACGATAGCCCTAAGGGCTATGTTTAGAAAAATCACAATATTTTTTTTATCAAAGATATATATTATATATTATTAGTGACAAAAAACCCCCTTTTGTAGTCATATTTGACACACTATGCTTTTTACAAGTATATCAAATATTTGACCAAACAGTTTCGACTCAAGACAACATTAAAAAGGTTACAGGTTTTGACCCAAACCCATTTGGACCAGTTGCCCGAACCACCAATTTGCCACTTCTAATTATAAAAACTGGAAAAGTTGGGAGCAGAAAAAAGTACCTCCATAATATACAGCAGCCTGGCCACTACTGTAATGAGTGAGTGCACCAAAAAGATTTGTATTATATGCCAAAACTAAGGCAGAAAGAAGTCCCGGGACCTTAGCCGTTAGATGCATTGAAAGGAATGCAGAATATAAAGCACCAACATGAGCTGTTTGACCCGCGAATAGATAATGGATGAAGAAATAAACGGCTTGAAGGATAAGAAGCTCGACGTGCCATCCGAATGAAAATGATTTGAGAAGGTTGGCTACACATTTAGACAACCACGGTACTACTCCTAGTGTCGTAAGTTGAGATGCCATGCCAATAAGCACCGCGAACCAAGCTAATGTATCCCATGCAGATTTTTCACTTAAGCAATCGTCCCAAGTTAGTACTCCGAGTATTAATAGGATCGATAAACCAAGCATTGCTGCAATGACACTTGAAATGTCCAAACTCTCTCTGCATCCACACATTAAGTTGTAATAAGATTCAAGACATATTAAAACAAGCAAGATCAAATTCCTAATTATCTAAAAGTAAAGCAGTCTGTTTGAGACTAGAGATATACAACCATTCTTGGGTTGGGTAGGCGTACTTTAATCCCAATATCCGATCAAAGAGCCCGGCTTGGATCGATCTTAGCCGAAGTTTGGTTATAGGACCTTGTCTAGGCCCAAATGCCTGGTCCTAGAGGCTAGAGGTGTGTCTTTGGACAAGTATAAGGAACCATTCAATATGATAGTAATTATCTGATTTTGTAAACTTTTATTCTTATAGAATCAAGTTTAGGTACTCAAAAAAAATATAAAGTAAATGCTAAAAGATTAATTTTCTAAGATTTAAAAAGTGAAAGAGAAAAAACGAAAAAAAGAAAAAGGAATATGGACTGTTTAGGACAGTTTAAGTTTACCAAACGCAGATTGGGCCATTTTTAAGTAGTTCTCGATTGGGCTTCTAAACGGGCCTTGTGCACCTATAAGTTTGACCCGGATATTAAATTCAACTTACCCGGAGATCCATAACGCAACAGTGACAAGCATGGTTCCCATCATGATCCACTCATCCCTTTTGACCTTACCCATTTGCTCAAGTCTATTTCTAGCCAAGATAGGCGCGTCGGGCGTATGCTTTGTCTCGGGCGGAAATATCTTGTATATGATAAACGGAGTTAATAGGAGAGTCACAACTGATGGAAGACATGAAGCTTTGAACCATGTAATCCATGGGCTTTTGATTTTCACCCCTAAACTATCGGCTAATTTGATACACAACATGTTTTGAGCAGCAGCCGTCAAGAAAAGAGCACTCGAGCTGCTTGACGCCTGTCATAAACATGTATTAGACGCGTAAACAAGCCAATGATCTAAAAATACAAGTACATTTAAATTAATAGTTAGTACTCCAGCAAACTAGCAACTAATGCTACTCTAGTCTAGAGATGTGTATATGGGTCCAAAAATGACCCTTCACGAATCGGGCTTTTACTTGGGCTTAACCGGGTTCAATTTTAATTGGCTCGTGTTGGATTCTAACAAGAGTACAAGACTTTTGGTTATAACTGAATGTGATATGATATGATATGATTAACTTTGGATGAAGTACATTTTGGATATGAACAATATTTTGATTTAAGAAGCCTAATATGAACCTAATAAAGCCTTAGCAAAAATAATTGTTTTAAGTTCTTTTAGATTTCGAGAGATCGGAAAATCATCCTAAAAGTTTATATATCTTCTTTTCTTGTGTATTTAATCTGCGAAAACAACAATAAAAAAGATTTGTTTTTTTTTTTTTTTTTTTTGAATATTCTCTCTATTGTCGTTTAATAACCAGGAAACATAACCTCAAAATAAAAAGTGTTTCTCGGTATACGTCATAGTGTCTTACTATATACGGAGTATCATATATACGAAAAATGTGTGTAACAATTTAATTGTTTGTTTGTGAGGTTGATTGGTGAAAATTTGAAAAAGGAGATAATGAAATACGTGTGTGAAATGTTGTATGAGTTAAACATCTAATAATCTAATCTAATCTAGTAATTATAATATTTATAAAGCATCATGAGATGATGATTAATTACTACTCGTAAAAAATTTAAAATTACTTATTTACCTTTGTTTCCTAAAAAGAAACAAATATTTGCATTAACTATATTTATTATTTTCTTATTTATATAATAAACTTAATCAACTGAGAATTTTGTTAAATGATATGAATAACTCCAAAGTGTATAAAACACTGTCATGCTATTTAATTGCACGTAACAAAATAGATGAAATATTTGTCATCATTGTAATGACAACATGATATAAATATAAGTACAGATTTAAACATAAATTTTAGACTCATTTACCATTGGCCATTTTATAATCCCTAAAGCAAGGTTATTAAGATCGGGATTTTACTTAGGATCATTTTTGTCTTTGCAAGATTGGGATCGTATGATCGAATCGGGATCTTAAGATCCTACTCATATGCTATATTCTAATACATTTGTGTTATAATACATCTAGAAAACCAAATGCATGACAATTTGTGTGTGTGTGTGTGGTTTAAACACTACACCCTCCGTCCCAAAATAATTGTTTTGTTTTGACTTTTTGAAGTCTTTCTTTTTCAATTTTAATCTTAAATATTTTTGTTTGTGTTATATAATACTTGATGAAATTATAACAATGAAAATACATTTAAAACCCAATCCATTCATATATTTTGAATCAAGTATTATACTCCCTCCGTCCCATATTAATAGTCCAGTATTCCATTTTGGGCTGTCCCAAATTAATTGTCCACTTCCATAAATGGATAAAAATGATGAGATAAAATCCTTTTACACCCTTACTTTATATATGTAGGACAAAAAAGTAGGTAAAAAGTAAAGGGTAAAACTGTAATCTTATCAAAAAGTAAGAGAGAAGTTAATGTTTTCTTAAACTGCGTGTTTTTTGTCTGGGGACAATTAAATTGGGACGGAGGGAGTATAACACAAACAAAAATATTTAAGGTTGAAGTTGAAAAAGAAAGACTTCAAAAAGTCAAAACAGGACAATTATTTTGGGCCAAATGAAGTATAACATTAATTAATTACCACTCATAAGAATTTGAATTACTATATTTGTTATTAAAGATATATATTTTCACATGTTAAACTACTGTGGTTAAAGAATTGATTAAGATCGGATATTTATATTTTGTTAACTAATTGATTAATTGACAAAATCAACATATTTATATCTTGTCAACTAATTAATTCATGTTGAGTAAGATTGGATCGAATCGAAATCATAAAATTCTATGCTCAGGATCGATATAAGATCGCGATCCTATGTTTTTGCTACAAGTATCATATAACACAAACAAAAATATTTAAGGTCAAAGTTGAAAAGGAAAGACTTCAAAAAGTTAAAACATGACAATTATTTTAGGACGGATGGAGTATAACATTAATTCATTACCGTTCATAAGAATTTGAATTACTATATTTGTTATTAACGATATAATATATATTTTCACATGTTAAACTATTGTGGTTGAAGAATTGATTAGATCGGATATTTATATTTTGTTAACTAATTAATTAATTGACAAAATCAACATATTTATATTTTGTTAACTAATTAATTCATGTTGAGTAAGATCGGATCGGATCGAGATCGTAAGATTCTATGTTCCGAATCGACATAACATCGCGATCCTAATAAGATCCTATAATTTTAAGATCTTATGCAAAATCGAAATCATTTTCATTTACGAGGATTGTAAATCGTAAGATCGACATTAACAATTGTACCCTAAACTATCGAGTAAGAAACAAAACCAAGAAACGCAAAAATATGGCAACATTGACAGTGATGTCATGTCCCGTCGCATTGGTTTGATGGGTACCCATTTTGTTTTAGAATATTCGAGAGATAACGAAAGAAGAAACAAATGAAAATGTCGATGGGCTCCATAACCATTAATTATTAATTTAATATAGCTTAGTGGTTTGACATCTTAATATCCTTACAAGAGATCTCAAATTCAAACCTCATTAGAAGTATATGTTCACGAGGTAACCCGATTAGACGCATACATCTAAGTAAAAATACTTGCTCTATGTGACTAAACTGCACTGAACCGAGAAAACATAATCCGTTTATAAAAAATAAATTTGATGATTTTATCATCTTAATTAAAGTTTGTACTGACTGGTGACATTCTTTATTCAATTATTATCATCATCATCATCATCATTATTATTATTATTATTATTATTATTATTATATTTCAAATCAGTATGAATTAGGAATCCTAATACAATGTCTAAAAGCAAATCAAATGTTTCTAATTAACAAGGCAACTCGGTTAAAACATAGATTTGAATAAAAATACTTGCTCTACTTAGATAACCTGAACAGGAAAATTTTAATCCATTTATAAAAAAATAAATGGATGATTTTATCATCTTGATTGAAGTTTGTATTGATCACTTACATTCTTTATTCAATTATTATTATTATTATTATTATTATTATTATTATTATTATTATTATTATTATTATTATTATTATTATTATTATTATTATTATTATTATTATTATTATTATTATTATTATCATTATTATTATTATTATCAAATGTTTCTAACAAGGAAAATGTAAAGGCTACTTGGTTTGTTTTACATAAAATATTGACTAGTAATCTCTTGAAAAGTTACAATTATGATAGTTGTTAACTCGTGATTTAGAATCTTGATTTTTAATCGTTGACTCAACTCGACTCATAAAAGTTAAAAGATATAAAATGTGATGAGAGTCGATAGTTAAGTCGTTAACTACAATCAACACAAAAGCTTAGTATAAAATTAAAATAGATTTCTTTTTCTATTTGTGATTTTGTTTATTGTATTACATTTCTGATTGTTTGACTATAAAATCGGAAGATTTCCGACTTCCGAGTCATTTAAAAGTCAAAATCATTTGAGACTCAAGTTCCGAGTTACCCTTTTTTTAAAAAAAAAACTTTTGACTTCACTCGTAAGATTTTAACAATGACAGTTACTATTAAACATTTAACGTACATTCTTGTATGAATAATTATGATATATGCTCCATACTAATAAAAACTTGCGAATTGCTTTTGGTGCTGGAACCGTAACTACTACATTACAAAAATGGAAAAATGAAACTACAACAAATAATACTCAATTTTAAACTATACAAAATAAATAAATAAAAACAATAATATACAAAGAGCATTGATTCATACATCATTAATTTTAACCGTACACCAACAAATATGCTGTACAATATATTATAATATAATACACATATTTGATAGTATAAAGCTAAAAATTAACGGTACACGAATGATCACCTATACACAAAACAATAACATCACGGTGTGACCTATTAGATGCTTCAAAAAGTTACACTAAATACTTTGTTTTATTGATACTTTTAAATTGGTCACAAATAACTGCGTTATTATAATTTAATGTTTGTTTGAATGATTTTAAATGCTTTAAGTTACATACAAATAGTTATATCCACATGATACCAATTAAATACTTAATCTACTTACTACCTTAAACAATTTAATCTCTAACATTCATTGCATATCCTTCGTTTTATTAACCTTCCATCTAATATAAAACATTTTATATTCTTCCATACACGACCGTAACAATTGTCATAGTACTCTTATTCCTGGCAGATTGTATGTCAATGACAATAGAATGTCAAATTACCGGTGTCACAAAGATGTTGGAGCTCGTTTGACTTGATAGTGTTAAATTTATTCAAACGTGTTGGTAGCCATTCTTAAAGAACATATAACTTTTCAATTAATTATATATTAAGTCGATTTAATTGACTAATTTCACTTACCAGTGCGGTCTATGACTATAACACAGGTCCCTTTCTGGATAATGCCCAATAATTTGTCACTTAAGTGTCTTTGGCTCTTTGGTCATGTTATCCCAATTGTCGACTTTGGGTTAGTGGTCGTGCTACATGGTTTCATTTTAGAATGATGACAAAAAGCATCTTTGGAAATTAGCATTGAACTTGGGCATATTTACCACAAGTGGATAACAACACAATATTCGACACAATCACACACTTATAGATTTACACCCATCGCTTCGCTGGTTTTATTAAACCAAGACACATCTGTTTTTACATGTTTAATATTTTCAATTCATTTTTTTTATTATTATTAAATAAATCGCCAATAAAAAATTAAATAAAGTTAGTTAGAATAATAAGGTCAAAAACCCATGGAAGATTGATTAAGGAGTACGCACAGGCGCATAAAGCTCCTAAAGTAACTCACTATCTCAATTACTAGTCAACGGTTCGAAACTAGGAATGAAAATTTAAAAATGTTTTAAAAATAATAATATAACTTCCTATTTTTAAATCATAATTGCCTAAAAGAGTGTTTGAATTAGCTTATTCTAAATTACGAGCTTATTTATTAAATTTATAAAAACTAAATAATGTACATTTTATCGGGTTTGTGAGCTTTTCGCTGTTAACTTATAGTATCATCATCGACGTAATAAGCTCGAAAAATAGAGCTTATTACATTATGAAATGATTCAAGCGTAAGTTTTCATCTGAATTATGTCGTTTTTATGGGATAGAAACAACCATTTTTAGCAAATGTATGTATTTTGTTATAATCATTTTGGAACTTAACACATTCAATCAACATGAACTCAGAACAAGAACATTAATATTTATTTTTATATTTATAATTCACGTATAATTAATTATTTCCTATATTAATTAATAATAATAATCAGTAATGAATAATCAATAATGGAGTAACAATGAATATATTCAACTAGAAAGAGAAAAGGTTATCTACGTACCTGAAACTGTGACTGAATAAGAAAAGCACCAAGTTTCCGAGCCGAACCATCTTTCGGCCTACTTTCACCCGCAATCGCCAACGAGTTGATAATCGGCAAAAATATCCCACCAGCTCTCGCTGTCGTACTCGGCATCGCTGGCGAAATTATCGCTTCGCTCAACGCTAACCCGTACGCCAACCCCAACGTGCTCTTCCCTAACCATCGTACAAAATACATTGCTAACCGATCACCCAACCCGGTTTTCACAAACCCTCTACTGAAAAAAAACGACACGACAATCAACCAAATCACTTCATTCGTAAACGCGGCAAACGCGTCCTTAAACGGCAGTGTTTTCGTCACAACGGAGATCGTTAAACACACGAAAGCCCACGCTCCCACGGGTAATGGCCCGAGGATTAAACCCGCAATAGTGGTTAAAAAAATAGCGAATAAACGCCACGCTTGTTTCGACACTTCGTTGGGTTTCGGGATAGCGAAACAAACGATGAGCCCGACTGTGAGTGAGATTGCGAGCGGGATCGGTTTCGCTCCTGGAAAGTTCGGGAAGCGAATGGAGCGACGGCGAGTGTGGGTTGTCGTCGGGATGGTAATCACAGTTGGGTTGTTCGGATCCGACATTTGGTTTGATCAGAACAGATCAATGAAAAAGTGAAAAATGAGAATGGGAACGAGAATGAAAGTATTTATATATGTTTGTCGCAAAATGCGCGTAACGAACGTTATTTGGACCGAATGCAAATTCGGTAACTTTTAGCAACGGATTCGGTCATGAGTGAGTTTCCAAAATATGCATTTTTACGAAAAGGTGTAAAATACAAATTGGGATCTTTATGATTACAGTTTTCATGTCAAAGCTGACGAAATTTTTGCCTAATTTTAATACTTGGATTTAGAAAAATTCACACAACTTTGCTACTTAAAATATTGACTGCTAACTATAACAATTAACAAATTGCACCTTGATTTTTGGGGGTTTGGTGTTTTATACTCCATTAGTAACGTATAAGGTAAATGAACCACTTTGACTTTGCACATAGCCTTAGGAATATTCACCAATTACATTAATCACCGATTTTTACTCACTAAAAGTTTCAGGGTTTATTGTTTCGTTATATATTAAACTTTACACTTTTTACTATTGTATGAGTCGAACTTTGAAAACTTCTATTATATGTATTGAACTTGTAAATATGGTATATTGTATGTAAATTTTCCTTTTTGGGTAAGGCCAAAATAGGAAAATTTCCGTTTTTGGCCTCACCCAAAAAAGTTCATATTTATAAGTTCACTACATACAATAGAACAAATGAAAGTATGTCGCATACAATAGTAAAAAGTGTAAAGTTTTATACATAACGAAACAATAAACCCAAAGTTCTATTAGTTGGTTGAAAATTAGAGTATATTCTTATTACGGTGCAAATTAAAATAGAAATGTGAACAATTAAAATGAAAAAAATCGTATTAATTTCTGTGGTAAAATTGAGTGGAAAAAATAATGTGTCTTAAACTTTCTCTATAAACAGATTTCCGCTAACGCAATGACTGTAACAAATACGCAAAGTCTACCACATTTTTTTGGGCATTTTCATATATACCTAAACGGCTAAAAGTGTGTAAAAATGTGATGTAACAAATCAACAAACACTTTTGCCAATTTTTTTATAGCCCAACAAATCAATTCAAACAAATCAATGAATCATAGTATCATACCATATGTTTACAATATCTTTTTAAATGATCAAACTTATTGCGATTTAAGTTATATGAATGTAAAGTCTATATAACTTGTACAATACAAATTATAAAGCTATAATCCAAATTACAAGATTTTAAGTATATGTTTTTCTACGTATGGTTCGGTTCGGTTTTTCCGGTCAGTTTTTCCGTAGAAAATCAAAACCGAACCGATACTTCGGTTTTTCTAAACTCAAAATTAAAATCAAACCGTCGATTATTGATATGGATCAATTTTTTCGGTTTTAGTTTTTTGGTTATTTTCGATTTTTGGGTCGGTTTCGATTTTCCGTGCTCAACCTATGTAAAAGCGTCCAGATGTTATTGTTTTTCAGTTTAGCTCAAGCTTGTTTATATTCATTATAATAATTATAATATAAAATGTTTATACTCATATTTTTTTTTTCCAAAGTAGCTAAGAGCATAAATAATCCAACGTTCATGAAAGGGTTTATTGTTTCGTTATGTATTAAACTTTACGCTTTTTATCATTGTATGTGACATACTTTCATTTGTTCTATTGTATGTAGTGAACTTGTAAATATGATCTATTGTATGTATTATTTTCTTTTAAGGAAATGCCAAAAAATGAAACTTTCATATTTGGGCCTTACCCAAAAAGGAAATTTCAAATACGATAGACCATATTTAAAAGTTCAATACATATAATAGAAGTTTTCAAAGTTCGACTCATACAATAGTAATAAGTGTAAAGTTTAATCCATAACGAAACAATAAACTCTTAATGAAAAAGTTAGAGTGATGCAATGTTAACGTGACAATTCATTAAACTTTAGAATGTTACATGTATTAAAGATGCTGTAGCAAAAGCTTTTTGTTTGTTGTTATTTTATCTATAAGGTCTATCTAAATTAATACTCCGTAATAAATAAGATAATACAACGGCATATGACAATTTGTGCACCAATAATCGATTCGCCACTAGTCGTCTAATTTTTTATTTTTACTACAAAATTTCTGTTATAATAACCAACTACCAAATAGAATTGTCCCTTATTTTTTCTATTACTAAAAAAATTATTTTTATTATAACCAACTACGAAATAGACATTGTCCGACACGTAGCAAATAGTGAAAACACGCGATTTAGCTAACTAAATAGGAAATTTCCTGCTTAACGGAATTATATCTTCGTTGAATTATTTTTGCACTAACAAAATATATGAAGAGAACTGTCATCGACGCAATTTTTAGTGCCTTGTTGAGCACTATCTTATCACCTTTCTGTAGTTGAAATGTTTAGTGTATGAAATTGGGACCATCTTAAAGATAGGATAACATACACATTTTGTCATCCTATATATAAAATCACATTGTAATAAGTTGCTAGTTGAATTTTTTTGAGGATGATGGTTGCGTTTACGTGTGGTTTTAGATAGTGCAGTAGTAACTGGTAAGCCACTACAACAAACTAATCGGTTCACACTTGGACCATTTGTGGTCTATGTTCGAGACGCCTTTCAACGGAAAGAAACGACTCGACTCGAGGCCTGAGATATATAAGACTTGAAGATCAATGACCAGACCGTATAGCTACGGTTTAGTTTGAGACTAGTTCTATATATTATCAGTCCAATCCATTCAGATTAGCAAAATAATTGACCTGAATAGTACTACACTGGTTGTACGTGATTCTTAAGAACATACACGCATATATTTAATATTGACATTTTAGTAACACAAACAAATACATACAAACTTAATTACAAACACAAACACAATCACACATCATATAATTAAAACTACGCGTATAAGACACACAGGCAGGGCCGGCAAATCAGTTTAATTGGGAGGCCCTATGCAATATTGAAAAAAGGCATCTAATAGATAAGTTTCAATTGCGATTCTTTTAATAGGTAAGAAAGAAACGATGTGACTTCACCGCGAGTTTTTAGTAGGAATTGATGAGGCTCATATGACTTAGCCTAGGGAGATAGAATACTATATGTAAAACTAGACCTCAAACCCGTGTATACACACGGCCTGATGAATTTTTATTTATTTTTCATATATATTGATTTGAAATAATGTGTATGATAAATTAGAACGCTTCTATGAGTTGAATGATACGCAATATTTTTTGGAATTAAAATACTTTGGTAGTACGTATCGAAATATTGTGTGTAAATAATAAATTTTCAACCGTAAATATTTAATATAAGTCAAACTGCATCGAACTATAAAGATATCTAGTTATACATTAGCAAATAAACTGTTTGAAGAATTAATAGAAAATTGCAATTATAAACGATTAAGTTGAAATACGAAGCATAGGTTAAATTCTTTGTAACACCTCTTTATACACCATATCAGTCGTCTTATTTGTTTGACGGTCATCCCTTGTCACAATAAATATCCTTCAGCCCCTTCTCGGTTTTAACACGTGGGACAACAACATAGAGTTGTCCATGAGAGAAGACCGGTCATCGTAACTACAATCCAACGGTTTGCAACAATTGTCCATGGTTTTTGTTTATTGTCATTCCGAAGCATACCACCAAAGGGTACTGCCTTCAATTAAAAATGAACTATCGTTTATTGGACAACATTAAGCGCATTCTTGGAATATAAATGAATTCCCCGATGTGTCTCCCTGAAATGATCATCGCTTCGATAATATGTTCACCAAACCTTTTAATTTGTAATCTTGTGCCGTGCACAACCCGTATAACTGATCAATGTTGTGAAGTAACATTTCCGCCTCACCTTTTTGGAGTGTGAGCTTGTGGTTTGGTATTCCAGACGCTCTTAGTCCATTTAGTATCTCGAGCGAATAAAAAGATTGTTCAAATTTGTCAGTGATTTATATCTTATAAATAGTATAACTGAAGTATGTCTTCACGTCCTCATTTGTTGGTGCCACAATCACTTTGTCTTCAAAGTACTATGTTTAATTTATATGGTTGTTTGTAGAAGGATATAATATACAAAACCATTGCATTCATATGATCACTTGAGGACTATATGAGAACGTCCTTGAGGAATTGAACTTAGTCCCTAGTATGGGATTATTGGTTTATGCATGATTATATTTTTAATTGATATAATTTCACTTGGGTATAATGTGGTGTGTGACTCCGTATTATTCCTATAAAGATTTTGTTTATGTATGCTACAACAAATATATCATTTTTCACACTTTTTTGTACACATTTTTTAAAAATGTGTGAAATTATGTTAAATTATTCACACTTATAATAATGTGTAGAAAATTGTTACATCACAATCTTCACATATATAAGTGTAAGAAAAAAAGTTTACACTTATAAGTGTGGAGAAATCTAAATTTATCCAGAGCTATAAGTGCAAACTTTAATTTGTAACACCTAATTTATCCACACTCCATCTTATGAGGAAAAATCATGGGTCACAAAATTAATTTCACATTTTAAGGTGTTGATAAATTGTACGTAGGAATACTTTAACACTTACAAGTGTGAGTTTTTTTTACTTACGTATATAGGTGTGGAAATCTATTTTTTTTTCAAAAATTTTACACACCTTTTAAAAACGTAGAGAAAAAGTGTAACAATATTTTTGTAGTGACACAATTACGTCATATTTTTAGTTTTGACGGATTATTATAATTCCTATTATTTATATTTATATTTACTTCAATGTGCTAATAGTTTATTGACTTGGTAATTTATTACTTGAAAATAGTTGATGTAGTAAAATTTTAAATTATAAGGCATCTTAGTCCAATTGTTATTCTTATAGGAAATTAGTTTATCAATTGTGTAAATTTACTTCACAAAAAATTCCGTAAAAAATGGACTAATATAAAGGCGCGTAATCGACTAATTCAGTTTTCTCAAATTTAAGGAGTTTCAAATTTAAGGGGCTTTATTTAAAACTAAGTAAATTTGAGGGATCTAATTGTTTTATTGAAAGTTGTTTAATTGATGACATCACAAAGGTTAATCATATATTATATTTAAGATAATAAAAGTAACCATTTTTTAAATTATATTCTATAAGTAATAGTCTTTTTCGCATCAAATTAAACATATACTTACGATAACTAATGCTCGTAAAATTTGGAGGCCCTCTAAATTTGATGGCCCACATCAAATGCCAATATCCTCCACTGCATATTGGGCATATATGTAAACACATGCGTATACGCATCAACCTGAAGAATATGATATATAGTCATCTAAGTTACGGGATTGGTTATGTAGACATGTAGTTATTTGAAAGCTATAAGGTTTAGTCACCATTTATATACTTCACCAATAGAACAAATTATAAGTCCAGAGCTACGATTGTAGTAGTGTAACACATTTTCAATTGAAGTGCAATAACAAATTATTGTCAATTACATTGTTCATACGGTATCAAAGCTTCCAATAAATAATTGATTATAGCAAGGTTTGTCAATTGTCCTAATCTGTTAAGATTCTTATTATGTTGCTCTGATCAATTCGATTTGCTGGT
Source organism: Helichrysum umbraculigerum (assembly GCA_949592205.1). Classification (NCBI taxonomy): domain Eukaryota; kingdom Viridiplantae; phylum Streptophyta; class Magnoliopsida; order Asterales; family Asteraceae; genus Helichrysum; species Helichrysum umbraculigerum. The sequence goes on along the minus strand of CATIUR010000004.1, from coordinate 105,083,745 downwards.
GACGATATGCTAAATTAGGGATTATTTGTGCAAATTCGTGAATTCTGTATTGTTACTGGGTGAATTGATATAACGACGATTCTTGATACTAATTAATGTTGGTAATACTGGACCAATAACTTCAAATTCAATACATGATCCCTTGTACATTGGTTAATCTAATCACCCTCGAATGATCCTTAATTCTCAATCTTCTTTTATATATTAAAAGAAAGTGTTAATTAGGTAATCTAATTTAATCTCAACCATTAAATGATTTAAACAATTAAATGTGAACCATTGATCTTAAGTTGAAAATCATGATTACCTAAATAGTGGAGATGAGGTGACAAAAAGTCTAAATTACCCCTACTTTTTAAATAAACAATCAATTAAAATCCTATTAAAATAATCAACATTTAATGTCTTCATTCAATTTTTAACACTTAAATTAAATTAAATGCAATTTATTATACAAATTAATATATAATAATTAATTTTTGGTTACAAATGTAAACCCATAAATATGTCTTTTTCATAACTTATATGACACATTAATAAATATTTAAATGTATCTTAAGATTATTTTAATATAACTACTAATGAAAAGTCATATGTTTTTTTTTTTAAAATATATGTCACTTCAATCTTCTATATCTTTTATCATTTATACTAATATATAAAGAATTTACTACCAAATTTTTAAACTACAAAAAAGAAGAATACTTAAAATTTATATACTATTCTGTTAGATATGTTATTCAACACTTAAATATTTAAAGTGACTCCAAATAATTATAAAAGTTAATATTTTAATGCTATATAAAAAATTTGCCCATTTAATTTGAAATAAAAGAGTATAAATTATTATATTAGTTTATACAACGTCAAATTCATAACTGGAAGCATTTTATAGTTATATTAGATATTTGTTTTTTAATTTTAATTAACTTTCAATTATTATCATTAGAGATTGCGATGTGGGTCGAGTTAGGTTCGCGGGTCAAAAGTTAAATAATTATAAAAGTTAATATATCAATGCTATATAGAGAGTTTGTCCATTTGATTTGAAACAAAATAGTAGAAATTACTATATTAGCTTATACAATGTCAAATGCATAACTGAAAATATTTTATAGCTATATCATATATTTGAGTCTTGATTTTAATTAACTTTCAATTATTATAATTAGAGATTGTGATGTGGGTCGAGTTAGGTTTGCGGTCAAAAGTTTACATTATAAACCTGAAACTAATTTGATAAACGGGTTAACGGGTTAAAAGTAACCAACCCAGATACAACATGCATTGTGTTGTTTGGCCGGCCAATCCGTTGACGTGGACTTTAGCTCAAACTCAATAAGATATGATAAACAAGTTGACGGGTTGAGACTTGAAAATGCAACTCTTCCTCATTTATTTTCGTGTAAAATTTCAAGTTGTGTCAAGAATTATCACCACTAATTAGAATCATAAAAAAATAAAGTATACAAAATAATGTACAAATAGCATTATTATTTTACTATTTACACAAGTACGACATATCGTTAAACAAATCTATTGTGAGTAAATCTTTTGTTGCCACTGCATTGCGGGGGTAAAACGTGCACCTAATCAAATTATATGCAGAGACATGATGAGAGTTATTTGAAACAAAATAATTAGATTTACCATTTTGGCAACAGACGTGATTTATTGTATTGTTTATTAGTGATGGCGATTTCATTTTCAGGTATTGATGTTTAAGTATTAATCACTGTTTTCAATGATATAAACGTTCTTAATAATGTCTAAAACTACCAAGGTTGAAAAAGTCGGAAGTCGGGGGCGAGTCGTTCGGGACCTCGGAAGGACTAGTCGGGTTTTGACTTTGTTGACTTTTTATACATCTAAATAATAAATTTGAAAATTATGTGTAAATATATGTGAGAATTATATATATTTCAAAGAAAAGGGTCTAAAATGTAAGTTTCTATAAACTTTTTCTTGGAAATGACAAAACTCTCTCTCTCTTATACCTATTCCCAGATCTGAAAAATCATATCTCATCCTCATATTCTTCATCCTCATCTCCATCATACTATACTTAATTCTACCACTTTTTCCACTGTTTTCTCTTATATTCAGCAACAAAATCAATGACGAAACACACCCGAGCCATAAATTGAACGATTCCGACCTTCTGACCACCGTTGACCAGCGTTGACCGACTTTTTCGAGCGTTTTTCACCTAGGCGATTCGGGAGCCTTCCTGGAACCGACTAGTCGGCGACTAGTCGGCCAGGTCGGCCGTCTTTTACAACACTGAAAACTACTATCAAAAGACAAACATCTCCTTCAGTTCAAAATCTATTTCCAAAGTCATATGTGAAAAAATGTCAAATGATACGTTATACAATTAAACAAAATTAAATCTTCGTATTAAAATTCTGAAGTAGCCCGCAAATTTTGCGGGTTATAATCTAGTACTTCATTAAATGGAAATATATTTTAAAGTTGGCGTCGCACAATTAATATGGTTTTAGATACTTTTTAGAAAGTGACTGGAACTCTAAGGTTTGTTTTGTAAATTTGGTTTTGGATATATAATACTATGTACTTTGGTATGTTTCCTAGCTAGTTAGATTATAATTAGTAATTGAGTTTGTTTAGTATTAGGATACTGTAACACCCCTAAATTTAATGATTTGCGGAAGCATACTTGGGTGTTACTAATCAATATACAAAGCACAAGATATACAGTAAACGACCTCTAAATGAGACGTTGTAAAATACTTTCATAGAAATAAATGTTTGAAAACTCAAAGTTTTCGTATACAAAATGTAGTTCCCTAGAGTCCACGCGTATAGCGGGAGATTCTATTACATAATCAAAATGTACAAAAGATAATGCTGAGAATCTCCGTTAATGCAGTTTAGTGAAATCATGCGACTCTAGCTATGCCTGGAGAAATCCTACTCCGTCTGGGTACCTGAGAATACACGCTAAAAAGGTCAACACGAATGTTGGTGAATCTCACAGGTTTGTAAGTAATATCGGTTTTGAACACAAGATTTCATCAGTAGTGCCCGCAGGCGTAAATCAAGTATTTGCAAATTCAGCAAAAGTAAAGTAAGTAAGTTATACCGTTGCCATGAGGCTCATAATCGAAGCTTAACCCATAAGTAATAAGTTGCTCCCGTGACATGCTCGTAACTGAGCAAGCATAAGTAACGAATAATAGTCGCCCGTTTATACATAACGGTTCGTGGTAGCGCTACTACCCCGGGCGGGGAGGGTCATTTCCCTAATGGATCCATTAACTAGTGTTCGCGCTTAAGTCCATAACTAACGATATATGATGGAGAGACTTCAGTGAAAAGTAAGTAACTCATGCAATTCCGTATAGTAAAATGTATAGTTCGTACTTGTGTTCAGGAAAAGTAAGCAATGTATCTCACCCCGTAGGTAAAACAGTAAAAGTGGGGCTGTAAGACTCACCTGAGTCGAGTAATAAGCAATAGCAAATGGTAGGTAGTATGTAGGTTCTCCGAACCCGTAACCTTTAAATGCCTAAACATATAAAGTTAAGTAAGTAGATGTCTCGCAAGACCATCTAGGCTAGTTGTCTACACAACTCGTTATGTCCAAGTGTTTGTTTAGTAATCCGTTTGTAGTTTGAAAACAAGTATGGCCCGTTGGTGACGGTTTGTAATAATGATTCAAAGTGTTATCATTATATGTATCGTTGAATCAGGTTTCGTTATTTGTAAGTGTTCGACACTTAGTGTGAAAAGTATTTACAACATCTAATGACGGGGGTCCGGGGGCAGCGCCCCTGGTAGCGGGGTCCAAGGGGCGGCAGAGCCCCTAGTTGGGGTCGAGCTACCAAGTCAGCTTGGAAAATTTTTATTCCTACTACTTTCCTTTAGTGAAAACGTATCCGAAATTTGAATTTGGAGTAAAATTAGATGGTAAAATCTTGGTTCCGACACTTAGTAAAAATCTGAGTTTTCAGGGTTCTGTTTTATGCGACGTTGGCTGCGACGTCGCAAGCGACGTGGGCGTGTGCGTCGCATTTTGCGACCTTCGCAATTCGATGCGACGTAGGGTGTTGCGTCGCTAAGTGCGACGTTAGTTCGGTTTGCGACGTTAAAGTCTACGTCGCTACGTGCGACATCCGCAAGTTAATGCGACGTAATTGGCTGCGTCGCAAGTGCGACGTTAAGGATTTATGCGACGTAAGTCGCTGCGTCGCATTGGCCCCAGGCCAGATGCGACGTTACGAGTCTGATCGGAATTTTTAACCCAAAAACATGTTTTCCGGCCACATTTCGACCTAAAGCTTTTACCTAACCCCCCATAGGGACATAACAAGTTATAATAAACTACAAACAAGTAAAAATACTAGAAATCGAGAGGTTTCGTCATTTTGTCGGAAACTTACGAAGTGTCGGATGAAAAATCCGAAAAGATAGGAAGGTAGATCGTGATGCGGTGGTGCTTTTCTTCCAAACGGAGGGTATAATCCGAGTGCTCCTTGAGGTGTTATTTGGCGTTTTTGAGTGATGGTGGATCTTTTTGAGAGGAAATAGAGAGAAGAAAGAGAAAAGAGAAATAAATGAGGAAGAAAAGAAGGAGGGAGGTGGGGTGTAGGTGAAAGCCTCACCTCACAGTCCCCATTCCATGCTCCGCGCAGTGTTCGTTTTCTCCGTTGTTTAAGCGTTAAATATTTATTTTTCGCGTAATTATTCATTTAAAAAAATACGAATCTTTGCTAATTGATTTAATTGAATTGTTTGTCAAATCTTTAAATAATTTTATGTATTTTGTTTTTAAGTCGCGTTGTTTTAGTTGTACGAAACAGGACAATTTTGAGAGTATTATTAAAAGGTGATTCCGAATGTCATAGTGTTTTTAAATAATGGTTCATATTTATATTAAAATGTTTCACCAACGTCCGTATTTTCTGAATTGAATTACATTCGATTTTAAAACTGTGTACGATCAAATCAAATCGCGTAACCGTATATATTCACCAATATATAATTTGATACATTAATTAGCCTAACATGGAACTAATTACATGTATTGACAGAGAATTAGGCACTAATTACTAGTCCTAATTTGGCGGTTGTTACATTCTCCCCCTGTTAAAAGAATTTCGTCCCGAAATTTAAGTTGAGGTCGCGTTTGATGTAGAATCAGTGAATAGGTGAGGATACTTGAGTCGCATTTGGTCTTCCCGTTCCCAAGTGAATTCCGGACCACGCCGCGAATTCCACCTGACTTTGACGATGGGAATACGACTTTGTTTTAATTGTTTGACCTCACGGTCCATAATTTCAGCGGGTTCCTCAACGAAATGAAGTTTGTTATCAATGCGAATCTCGTTAAGGGGTATGATAAGAGTCTCGTCAGACAGACATTTCTTTAGGTTAGAAATGTGAAATGTAGGGTGCACGCTGCTGAGTTAGGATGGCAGCTGCAGTCGATATGCCACGGGGCCAATCCGTTCCAGGATCTCAAAAGGCCCAATGTACCTGGGGTTAAATTTCCCGCGTTTGCCGAATCGGATTACGCCTTTCCAAGGCGATACTTTCAAGAGTACTCGATCCCCAACCTTGAACTCGAGTGGTTTGCGCCAACGTCATCGTAACTTTTCTGACGGTCCCGCGCGGCTTTGAGTCGGTTTTGGATTTCAACGATTTTCTCGGTGGTTTCGTGTATGAGTTCAGGACCAGTGAGTTGGCTATCTCCCACTCCAGTCCAACAGATCGGTGATCGACACTTACGACCGTATAGTGCCTCAAAAGGTGCAGCCTTAATGCTGGCGTGATAGCTGTTGTTGTACGAGAACTCGCACAACGGTAGATGTCTTTCCCAATTTGTACCGGAATCAACTACGCAGGCTCGTAGCATATCTTCCAGTGTCTGAATGGTTCTTTCGCTCTGGCCATCGGTTTGAGGGTGGTATGCGGTACTCATATCGAGACGGGTACCCAATGCTTTTTGGAGTGATTGCCAGAAACGTGATGTGAAACGAGCATCCCTGTCAGAGATGATCGAGATAGGGACACCATGTTGACAAACGATTTCTTTGATGTAAATTTGTGTGAGGCGTTCCATTTTTTCGGTTTCTTTGATTGCCAAGAAATGAGCCAATTTGGTGAGACGATCGACGATCACCCAAATGGTATCGCAACCGCTTGACGACTTAGGAAGTTTGGTTATGAAATCCATGGCAATCTGTTCCCATTTCCATTCAGGAATGTCAGGTTGTTGAAGTAAGCCGGAAGGTTTCTGGTATTCGGCTTTGACTTTTGAACAAGTAAGACACTTGCTGACGTACGTCAGCTTTCATGTTCGGCCACCAATAAAACTCTTTGATCCCGTGATACATTTTATCGGATCCCGGGTGGATAGAATATTTGGACTTGTGAGCTTCATCCATCACCAAGTCCCGCAGGTTCCCGAAACTAGGCAACCAGATTCGGTTAGAGAAGTACCTAACTCCATTAGGTCTGATTTCGAACTGTTTATCCATGCCTCGTAAGGCCTCGTTTTTGACATTATCGGGTTTGAGAGCTTCGAGTTGAGCGGTGAGAATCTGAATATTCAAATTGTTGTGAATGGTCATACTGAGGGCTCGGACACGAAGTGGTTTTGTACGTTCCTTACGACTGAGAGCATCGGCAACCACGTTTGCCTTGCTTGGATGATATTTGATCTCACAATCGTAATCGGTGAGTAATTCAACCCACCTACGTTGTCTCATGTTAAGATCTTTTTGGTCAAAGATGTGTTGAAGACTTTTGTGGTCAGTGAACACGGTACTTCGGGTACCATAAAGGTAATGTCTCCAGATTTTGAGGGCGAATACCACGGCCCCTAACTCGAGGTCGTGGGTTGTATAGTTTTTCTCGTGGACTTTTAGTTGTCGGGAGGCGTAAGCAATGACCTTGTCTCGTTGCATCAACACGCAACCGAGACCTTGGTGAGAAGCATCGCAGTATACCACGAAGTCATCGGTGCCTTCGGGTAAGGATAGAATGGGTGCACTGCAAAGCTTTAGTTTCAACAGCTGAAATGCTGACTCTTGTTTATCAGTCCAATCGAACTTTTTGTCTTTCTGAGTCAGTGTTGTGAGTGGCAAGGCTATTTTTGAGAAGTTTTCGATGAATCGGCGATAATACCCCGCCAATCCCAAGAATTGGCGTACCTCGGTGGGAGTGGTTGGCGCTTGCCAGTTCTTGATGGCCTCGATTTTTGATGGGTCTACATGAATTCCCTGACTATCAATCACGTGTCCAAGGAATTGAACGGTTTTTATCCAGAACTCACACTTAGAGAATTTGACGTAAAGCTCCTCGTGTCTAAGTAGTTCTAGGATGGTTCTGAGGTGTTGTGCGTGTTCTTGTTCGTTTCGTGAGTATATGAGGATGTCATCGATGAAGACAATGACAAACTTGTCGAGATAAGGTTTGCACACCCGATTCATAAGGTCCATGAATACAGCCGGTGCGTTGGTTAGACCGAATGGCATCACTTGAAATTCATAATGCCCATAACGGGTCCTGAATGCGGTTTTTGGAATGTCGGCATCGCGAACACGCAATTGATGATAACCTGATCGAAGATCAATCTTTGAATAACAACTTGATCCTTGAAGTTGGTCTAAAAAGATCATCGATACGGGGAAGTGGATATCGGTTCTTGACGGTTAGTTTGTTCAACTCTCGGTAGTCGATACACATCCGGAATGAACCGTCTTTCTTTTTGACAAACAAGACCAGAGCTCCCCAAGGTGAAGAACTCGGTCTAATGAATCCTCTATCTAGGAGTTCCTGCAGCTGAGTAGACAACTCCTGAAGTTCAGATGGGGCTAGTCGGTACGGTGCTCGGGCCACCGGCGCGGCACCCGGCACGAGATCAATTGAGAACTTGACCTGTCTAGGTGGAGGTAGACCAGGTAGTTCTTCCGGAAAGACTTCGGGAAAATCTCTAACGATTGGCACATCCTCAAGTCGCTTCTCCTCCGACTTTTTCTCCGTGATGTGCGCGAGAATCGCTGGGTAACCTTTTCTCAGAAATTTTCGGGTTTTCAAACAGGAGATTATGTTCAGTCTCGACCCACCGGTCTCCCCCTGTATGATCAAGGTCCTACCGATGGCGAGAGGAATGCGGACGATTTTATCATGACAAACTATTTCGGCCCGATGCTTGGACAACCAGTCCATACCCACGATGACGTCAAAACTCCCTAATTCAACAGGCATAAGATCGATTGAGAAGGTTTCGTCGGTTAGGTTTAAAGTGCAATTAGGTATCACACTATCAGTTTCTATGAGTTTACCATTTGCAAGTTCTACAGTGTACTTAACATCTAAGGCCACGTGGGTGATATCAAGTAGTGGGCAAAACTCATCAGAAATAAAGCTCCTATCAGCACCAGTATCAAATAGAATAGAAGCAGATAAGTTGTTGAGGAGGAACATACCCGAGACCACATTCGGGTCTTGACGGGCATCCCCTGTGCTGATCACGAAGGCTCTGCTTCGTGCGTTGTTGTTGCTGTTGCTGTTGTTCTTGTTCTTCTTGTTGTTGTTGTTGTTGTTGTTGTGGTTGTTCTTCAGCTTGGGGCAATTGCTCTTGAAATGCCCAGAATTTCCACACCCAAAGCAGGTCTTTGGTGCATTGGTGTTGGGGGTAGGAATGATGGCTCGGCAATCCTTGGCTAGGTGCCCGAACCGTTTGCAGTTGGTGCAAGTGCAGGAACCGTCGTGGTGACGATTGCATTTGGGACAGTAGGGTTTGTTTCCGATGTACCCTTTCTTTTCCGTAGTCCCCGAGGAATAAGCCTTAACAGACTCAGGCTTTTGTTGGTGGTTTGGTTGGATGAGTTGGGGTTTCTTCTCATTTGCGTTTGTTGTTTGCAGATGGGGTTGATGTTGTGCCACGGCGGACAGAGTTTGCCGTGAGTTCATGGGCCATGCGAATGGCGCTCTGGATAGTACCCGGTTTGGATGATGTCACCAGGTCTTGTAGTCTGTCGGGAAGTCCATCGACATATTTCTCGATCCTCTTGTACTCGGGATCGACCATGGATGGGCACAGGAGTGCCAGTTGGTGGAAACGGTTGGTGTACCCGGTGATGTCATCACCCTGCATTTTGTGGTTCCAGAATTCCAATTCCAACTGTTTCAATTCATCCCTGGGGCAGTACTCGCCCCTCAACATCTCCTTCAGCTTCTCCCACGGGAGTTTGTAAGCATTAGAGATACCCACAGTCTGGGCATAGGTGTTCCACCAGGTGAGAGCGGTGTCTGAGAAAGTACTGGCGGAGAACTTTACCCTGTCTCCCTCTGCACAGTTGCAGATAAGAAATACAGATTCGATTTTCTCGATCCAGCGTACCAGACCGATCGCTCCTTCAGTACCATAGAAGCTCAAAGGTTTGCAGTTTTGGAAGTCCTTATATGAGCAGGGTTTGGGTTGTGGCCCATTGTTAGCTGTATCTTCGCTACCAGGAGTTGATGTTCGGGTAGCTAGGGCTTGGGCCACACTACGGGCAACCAGACCCGCAATTTTGGCTTCACTGAGGGTGACTTGCCGGCGAGGAGGCATGATGCTGAACAAGAAAAGAACAAGGAAAAGAAATAAGATAATTGCATGAAATTTATGATATATCACAAGTGTATATGATGAGATACACGATAACAGTACGAGGTGATAATCACATTCCGTTTTGATAAACAAGTTGGATACAAGATACGGGTTTTCCAAAAGATTACAAAGTAATAGTAGTACAAAAGTGCCGGGAATTGTTACATCCGGTCGAATTACATAGGCCCTAATAAAGTAGTTAACGGGTTACAAGAAACAGACCGATCTAATCTTGATGCAGGTTAATCCGCTCCATCAGCGCGACAAGACGGTCTACGGTTTCTGCAAGTCTGTTGGCTTGCCTGGCGTTGTCTTCAACCAAGGCCAGTCGTTGTACCAGTGCTCGAGAGTACTCCTCAGCCTCCTGTGAACGATGTTCACATTTCTCTAGTCGGTCTCTTATGAGTTCATCCGCACCTAATTCAACGGTCATTGAATCCTGAATTATGCTTACAGAGAGGTTGTTATCTTCTTGTTCTCGCCGGAGTTGTGATATTTGATCAAGAGCTTGGCGGAGCAGGTAGGTCATTCGGTGTTGTTCCCGTTCGAGATTCTCGAGCCTTTTCTCCTGATGATGGAGTTGGGTAGCCAACACTGGCACCGTGGGGTGTGCCGAGTTTCGAGAGTTATGAACAGGATAGGGGCTGCTTCGAGGTGACCTAGTGTTTCTCCTGGCTACTTGTGGGTTTTGTGATCCAGGTGGATGAGAGCGTGACGTATTGGGTGGTGTGTTTGCCATTCCTGTGGCAGATTGTAAGTAAGACGAGGCTAATATATATGTAAGTATATAATATCCAGCCTAGCGTCTAGCAAGTATCAAGCAATGGTCCGGTTCTCTCGTGGTCAGAGTCAACTAACGTATTCTTGTTCAACATAACCATTTCAGACCTCACATCATCTTTCCTTAATTGTTCATAGTTGATCAGGCTATGTTAAATTAAAGTCGTATGCTGTAATTCCTGAACCAATCATGCCTAATAAGGAAATACTGCCTAACGATCATAGTCTAGGCCCACTATATGTAACCTAGTTCACTATAACCTTAGGCTCTGATACCAATCTGTAACACCCCCAAATTTAATGATTTGCGGAAGCATACTTGGGTGTTACTAATCAATATACAAAGCACAAGATATACAGTAAACGACCTCTGAATGAGACGTTGTAAAATACTTTCATAGAAATAAATGTTTGAAAACTCAAAGTTTTCGTATACAAAATGTAGTTCCCTAGAGTCCACGCGTATAGCGGGAGATTCTATTACATAATCAAAATGTACAAAAGATAATGCTGAGAATCTCCGTTAATGCAGTTTAGTGAAATCGTGCGACTCTAGCTATGCCTGGAGAAATCCTACTCCGTCTGGGTACCTGAGAATACACGCTAAAAAGGTCAACACGAATGTTGGTGAATCTCACAGGTTTGTAAGTAATATCGGTTTTGAACACAAGATTTCATCAGTAGTGCCCGCAGGCGTAAATCAAGTATTTGCAAATTCAGCAAAAGTAAAGTAAGTAAGTTATACCGTTGCCATGAGGCTCATAATCGAAGCTTAACCCATAAGTAATAAGTTGCTCCCGTGACATGCTCGTAACTGAGCAAGCATAAGTAACGAATAATAGTCGCCCGTTTATACATAACGGTTCGTGGTAGCGCTACTACCCCGGGCGGGGAGGGTCATTTCCCTAATGGATCCATTAACTAGTGTTCTCGCTTAAGTCCATAACTAACGATATATGATGGAGAGACTTCAGTGAAAAGTAAGTAACTCATGCAATTCCGTATAGTAAAATGTATAGTTCGTACTTGTGTTCAGGAAAAGTAAGCAATGTATCTCACCCCGTAGGTAAAACAGTAAAAGTGGGGCTGTAAGACTCACCTGAGTCGAGTAATAAGCAATAGCAAATGGTAGGTAGTATGTAGGTTCTCCGAACCCGTAACCTTTAAATGCCTAAACATATAAAGTTAAGTAAGTAGATGTCTCGCAAGATCATCTAGGCTAGTTGTCTACACAACTCGTTATGTCCAAGTGTTTGTTTAGTAATCCGTTTGTAGTTTGAAAACAAGTATGGCCCGTTGGTGACGGTTTGTAATAATGATTCAAAGTGTTATCATTATATGTATCGTTGAATCAGGTTTCGTTATTTGTAAGTGTTCGACACTTAGTGTGAAAAGTATTTACAACATCTAATGACGGGGGTCCGGGGGCAGCGCCCCTGGTAGCGGGGTCCAAGGGGCGGCAGTGCCCCTGGTTGGGGTCGAGCTACCAAGTCAGCTTGGAAAATTTTTATTCCTACTACTTTCCTTTAGTGAAAACGTATCCGAAATTTGAATTTGGAGTAAAATTAGATGGTAAAATCTTGGTTCCGACACTTAGTAAAAATCTGAGTTTTCAGGGTTCTGTTTTATGCGACGTTGGCTGCGACGTCGCAAGCGACGTGGGCGTGTGCGTCGCATTTTGCGACCTTCGCAATTCGATGCGACGTAGGGTGTTGCGTCGCTAAGTGCGACGTTATTTCGGTTTGCGACGTTAAAGTCTACGTCGCTACGTGCGACATCCGCAAGTTAATGCGATGTAATTGGCTGCGTCGCAAGTGCGACGTTAAGGATTTATGCGACGTAAGTCGCTGCGTCGCATTGGCCCCAGGCCAGATGCGACGTTACGAGTCTGATCGGAATTTTTAACCCAAAAACATGTTTTCCGGCCACATTTCGACCTAAAGCTTTTACCCAACCCCCCATAGGGACATAACAAGTTATAATAAACTACAAACAAGTAAAAATACTATAAATTGAGAGGTTTCGTCATTTTGTCGGAAACTTACGAAGTGTCGGATGAAAAATCCGAAAAGATAGGAAGGTAGATCGTGATGCGGTGGTGCTTTTCTTCCAAACGGAGGGTATAATCCGAGTGCTCCTTGAGGTGTTATTTGGCATTTTTGAGTGATGATGGTGGTGGATCTTTTTGAGAGGAAATAGAGAGAAGAAAGAGAAAAGAGAAAGAAATGAGGAAGAAAAGAAGGAGGGAGGTGGGGTGTAGGTGAAAGCCTCACCTCACAGTCCCCATTCCGTGCTCCGCGCAGTGTTCGTTTTCTCCGTTGTTTAAGCGTTAAATATTTATTTTTCGCGTAATTATTCATTTAAAAAAAATACGAATCTTTGCTAATTGATTTAATTGAATTGTTTGTCAAATCTTTAAATAAATTTATGTATTTTGTTTTTAAGTTGCGTTGTTTTAGTTGTACGAAACAGGACCATTTTGAGAGTATTATTAAAAGGTGATTCCGAATGTCATAGTGTTTTTAAATAATGGTTCATATTTATATTAAAATGTTTCACCAACGTCCGTATTTTCTGAATCGAATTACATTCGATTTTAAAACTGTGTACGATCAAATCAAATCGCGTAACCGTATATATTCACCAATATATAATTTGATACATTAATTAGCCTAACATGGAACTAATTACATGTATTGACAGAGAATTAGGCACTAACTACTAGTCCTAATTTGGCGGTTGTTACAGATACCATTAGTTTTATTTTATTTCTATAAATAAGGATAATCAATATTAGAATTTTTGTACGTTTGAATTTGATTTGCAATTTGAATAATCGTTTCCGTTTTGAATTTGTTTGTCTTTGTTTTGTTCTTTGTATTCGTTCGAATATATCTCACAATATTAAGTTAAATTTAGGTTCCATTAATGGAACTTGTTAGATTGTGTGTGACAATATGGTAACATGCTAAATCCTAAATTCCATGACATCAAGTTTTCTTGTATGCACAATCTGCGTTTGAGTTGTAAAAGAAAATAGCTGAGAGATATGGTCAAAGTAATGGACCTCCTATTCACTTTAAAAAGAAGTAAGTAGTGTGACTTAAGGAAAACTCCAAGAATGCACTGAAAATGCAATGCCTTGCACCTTTTCGATCTTGTGAACACTAACGGTGAACATGAAACACCTTTTTACATGGGTTATTAGAATGAACTTCAAAAGGAGAAAGACAATTGTGGATATGATTAGAAGCTTGTTGCAGCAGTATGTCAGGAAATAATGAAGATATATAAAGGTACGGGAATTGGACAAGGGATTATTACAAGCATATTGTTTTTCACATGTGACTAAACTTACTACACTCAAAGTTATTACTGCTTTAGCTATTGCAAAAGGGAATTGGACAAGGGATTATTACAAGCATATTGTTTTTCACATGTGACTAAACTTACTACACTCAAAGTTATTACTGCTTTAGCTATTGCAAAAGGTTGGCCTTGCATTAATTAGATGTAAATAATGTTTTCTTATATGGATTTTAGATGAAGATCTTTACATGTTACCTCTTGAAGGATATACAATGCTAGGCAATCCAGACCCATTGTATAAAAAACACGTCAGTTGGGTAATTTTCTTTGACCTATGAGGTCGAGTGTTAAGTGATGGCAAGTGTCTCTACGGGTCTAATGGGTAATCAAAACTTTTTTCTAGAATTATAAGTAGGTTGGAATGGGTCAGAATGGGTCCTGAACAGATGTACATTAATCATCCCTTTTGGGTATGCCCAAACTAATAGTTGTAAATATTTTATTTCATTAATATAGTTTTTGCCGGGGTACCGTCCCCTTTACCCAAAAAAAAAACCCTAACCCCTAAACGGTTTACGAAACTCTAAACCCTAAATCATACTAAACCCTAAACCTTGCTAAACCCTAAACCCTATTAAACCATAAACCCTAAACCCTAAACCCTAACCGTAACCACAAATCAAATGTACAACAAATTACTAACACATGTGTTACATATTTGTAAAACCCACCAAAAATCGAAAACAAAAAACTTGTCAAAGCGACGGTAAATCGAAGAAGAGAAAACGCTGAATTTTATGGTGTAATTTTCATGATTTTTTGACTTGCCGTTTGTGAGATATTTAAGTTTAAAAAATGTGGGAAAAATGGGTGTTTGATGAAAATGAATTGTTGCAATTAATTCCTCTATTTTCACTCAAAATTGTTGTATTCATTTGAACTATACTCTATGTCCAAAACCGAAAGCAGAGGTGTCAAGCTATATGGATGATTGACATCATACTAACGTAATACAAAATTTAACTAGAAATAATCTCCTATTAAACTAGTAAAATTATAGTATCATTTTTTATGCAATGACATTTATTTACCATATTACATGAAACTTATTGTACCCTTATTGACTACACCAAATTATTACAAGGCGGGATAATAATTATTTTTCTCATTTTTCCTCTATGTAAAAAATAACCTTGAACACTAGATTTACCTTGCGTGGCCTCCGATCGCCAGAGGTTTAAAAGGCCCTCACCATAACTTTCTCTACAATTTTCTATTCGTTCAAGCAATTTCACAAACATTGTGTTCCTTCTCACAAGATCTCGACTCGTTTTTAAGGCTTCAAGCAAGTAGTCTTCTTTAAATCCAAACTTGTTTCTTGTTGTGCTATCTTCCTATAACAATGACTCTTTGTTTGTTGGTAATTTCAGTGTAATTGGGACCTACTCGAGACCAATGGGTATTCCAAGTTAAGTTATAAAACGAGTTGGTAAGTGCGGAGTGCACACTTGTTTAAACTAACTTGGACAGCCACTAAAAGCGGGGGTCAAGGGGGCTGCGCCCCATTGCCGGGTCAAGGGGCAGCGCCCCTTGCGGGGGTCTAGGGGGTCGAGCTCCCTAGTTGATATAACCAAGGAGTTCTTGTCATAAAAGTTCTCAATGAAAGATATGGGAGAGGCTAATGTCATTCTTGGTATAAAGATAAAACATCAGAACAAAGGGATTGTCATTACACAATCTCATTACATTGAGAAGATACTCAAGAAGTTTGACTGTGAGGATTGTTCTCCAGTGAGTACTCCCATGGATCCGAGTCTTAAACTGCTGCCTAATACAGGTGATGCAGTTTCACCACTTGAATACTCAAGGGCCATTGGTTGCTTGATGTATGCTATGACAAGTACGAGACCGGATATCGCTTTTGCTGTTGGAAAATTGAGTAGATTTACTAGTAATCCTAGTGGTCATCATTGGCAAGCAATTAAGCGAGTCTTCAAATACTTGAAGGGAACCAAGGACTATGGTTTGTCATATCTCGGTTTTCCTTCTGTTATTGAAGGATATTCGGATGCTAGTTGGATTACTAATGCAGAAGATCATTCTTTTACAAGTGGTTGGGTTTTCTTACTTGGTGGAGGTGCTATTTCTTGGGCTTCCAAGAAGAAAACTTGCATCACAAATTCGACTATGGAATATGAGTTTGTAGCCTTAGATGCTGCTGGTAAAGAGGCAGAATGGTTAAGAAACTTGATATACGAGATTCCTTTGTGGCCAAAACCAATATCACCGATCTATATTCATTGTGATAGTTCTGTGACTTTGGCCAAGGCATATAGTCATATGTATAATGGGAAGTCTAGACACTTAGGGTGTGTTTGGTAGGAGTGAATGGAAAGGGAGAAAGGGAATGGATTCCACTTTTCTTGTTTGTTTGTAACATGGAATGGAAATGGAGAATCAAATTAGGATTCTCTTTCCACTGTTTTGATTCACTTCAATTTAGGAAAGAATGGTGGGAATGGAAATTTTCTTAAGGAGTGTTTCTCCGCTTTTTTATTATGAGAATGAGGGGGTAAGTTGAAAAAACATGGTATAAATAAAATTTATCATGTGCATTGCACATGCTATCCCAATCAAAACCATTTAAAAGCCCTGATATCGCGTAAAAAGTCATGTTTTTACTACCGATATCTCTCTCATTCTGGAACGATTCTTGGAATTTTAATTCAAATATAGCACAAATCAGTAACATTATGCCAAGATGGTCAAAACAAGATTGCACGATAAAAATCAAGCAAAACGGATGAAAAACGAAGATTCAACACACGTTTGAAGATTCAAGGCATCAAAACGAGGTTTCAAGACTAAAATTCCCTCCACCAACATCCATTCTGTCCAAGATGTTCGTTTTCAAAACTTGAATCCAACAGAAGAAGAATCGACTAAAACGGATAAAGAATGAAGATTCTACGCCCGCCGGAAGATCTAAATGATTCGCATGCAATATCTGGAGCTAGGGACCTCATCTCAGGGCCTATCCTATGTCAAAATCTTCGTTTTTGAATTACGAATCCAACAAAAAAAGAATCGACGCAAAAGGACGCATAACGAAGAAAACACGCACGAATCGAGAAACGAAGCAAAAGACGGCGAAACGGGGAGGGACCAAGCCAGCCACCGCCGGTCACCAGCCAGCCGCCGCCGGCCACAGTGGTGGCGGCGCCGGCCTCCCCTACCCCGTCTCGCTTTCCGTTTTTGGTAACTTTTGTTACCTGGTGCGCCCACTTTTCGTGTTGTACGGTACCCGGTGCGCCTACTTTTCGTGTTGTACGGTACCCGGTGCACCCTTTTGGCCATCTTTTTCTAACATGAACCCCTTGGTGCTAATGTGAGCCAAAGCTCACCTATTAATAGGAGGCTTAAGGCTCCATTTCAAAATTTCCCATATGCACTAGTCATATTACTTTCTTACTTTCTCATTCTACTTTCTTACTTTAAATTTAGCATTAGATTAGTTTAGCACTTTGTTTAGAGTAGAAAGAAAGCTAGGAACGTTTTGTAATCTTTGGTGTACGGTTGGAGTTACGCTCATTAATTCAAGTCTATTCCTTCTCGCATATTAATCTCGGTTATTTCTATCCTTATCTATCTTAATTAAATATGTTTGCTTTAATTATGTTAGATATCGTTTATGCCATGATTAGCGAGTAGATTACTATTGTATTTGTTGTGATATAGTTAGTATATGTAATTGTGGGATGACTTTAAATGCGTCGTGAAATAATACGATGGCCCCAATTCGACTGATTACTCGGTATAGTATTGGAAATGCTTTTGAGCATAGTACAAATATATGGAAGCCGGTAACGACCGAAGGTAGTTGTATTATGGATCGACGTTATAAAATTGGAAACTTTGTGAACGGACTTATCTTGTGATTTTAAACCTAAAACATACATTCACCTTTCGATTAACAAACGTGATTGTAACCTTGTAAAGAGGAGTCGCGAACCTCAATACTCGGTCAATAGTTATCTGTGTAAAAACTATGTTTTTAATTGTAACGTCATGCTAGCATTATAAAATGCAATGTGATTATGTGGACTTGCCATGAGTATTGTACACTTCCGATCACAATGTACTTATCATGTAAACATCGCGAAGCAATTAAACTCACAACGGAAACATCGGTAAAAGATTAAATACGATGTGAGCTACCATAGCATTTTCCGACATGGTCTGGGTTTGACTTTCTGTAAAAAGCCGTCAGCATTTTAATTCGTTGTTTTAGTTTAGATTAGATTAGATTAGGTAGGCTATAGGCTAAATGGTCATTTACGAAAACCTAGGGATTTGTTAATTGTATTAAGAAAAGCAAGTTTGAAATCCAACTTAAACCGATACTTTTTCCTAAAACCATGAAACCTAAAGCACGGTATGCAAGAAACCTAAATGTTTTCCCTCGTTTACCACGTTTAAGTTTCATGGATAGAAATTGATTAAATAAGTCAGGACACAAGTTCTAAGTTAGTTGTTTAATGAATTCATAATCATTGTGGTATTAAGAACAGCTAGACATGTTATGGACTTGCTACTCTATTCCTTCGCCCACGAGCGAATACGTTCAATAACACGGGCCACTGACTCCCTCACAGGAGAGTGTGGAGAGTTGAGCATCGTCTGTCTGGTTAGAATCATGATACCTTAGTTCCTCGTGACATATTAGTTGATAACCGACTAATAAGGAATCTATTGGTTATACCATAAGTTAATGAATCTCATAAGAAACCCAATTTAGTTAATCGTTTTCCCGTAAGAGTCATCATCCCACGATTATTAACTAGCGAACTCACAACAAATACTACTTTGCATTATCTGACATCTTATTACATTTTATTCGCTTTATTTAGTTTACTTAATTAACTGAACCAAAAACCACCAATGCACTCTTTTAAATCATTTACTAGAAAAGAAAGATTGATTGGATCACCTCCGTTTCAATTCAGTTTCTCTTTAAGAACGACTCTAGGTCCAACTTACCGCCTACTAACCTTTTGGTTCAGTACTAGTAAGTCACACTTAGACCCCAGCAATTATAAATTTTAAAACCACCCGTTGACAACCTCAACAAGTTTTTGGCGCCGCTGCCGGGGAGACTAACTGTCCGATACATAGGCCCAACCAATCCCAATTCTAGTAAACCCTTATGATAAAACCTTATAAAAAACACAAAAACATTTCCTTTATTGTCTATTTTCTTTATTGTCTTTTCTTTTAGTATATGAGCTGTTCCCCTAGATCTGCACCACTATTTAACTTTCCCGATCCAGAACTTATAATACGCACTATTCGACGAGAAAAGAAGCAATCTGCACTTAAGCAAGCAATGGCCGAACGCATCACTCTCGCTGATAACAGTAAACCCTCTATCGAAGGAAGAGGAGGACCAATTCTATACCCTGAAACCCTTGGTCAATCTTTCGAGCTTAAACACCACATCATCCAACTAATCCAAAACCACTGTCAATTCCATGGATTGCCCAGTGATGACCCAAACTCTCACCTCGACAAGTTCATCTCTCTTTCAAATTCCTACAAGCAAAACGGAATTGGCCAAGATACAATCCGTTTATACCTTTTCCCTTATTCGCTCACCCATCATGCGCAAACATGGTTTGAAGGTCTAGAGACCGGCTCTATCCCTTCATGGACCGCGATGGCGACAAAGTTTCTGACCAAGTACTTTCCGCCTTCTAAACAAACCAAACTTTGAAATGACATCATGAACTTTCGACAAGCTTTCGATGAGTCATTATATACCGCATGGGAACGATTTAAAGGAGCCTTGAAGAAATGCCCTAATCACCGACTCGATAAGTCTGCACAATTGTGCACCTTCTACAATGGTTTAGATCCTAACCACCGAACTACCCTCGATGCTGCTGCACAAGGAAGCTTCATGGCAAAGACCGACGAAGAAGGATGGAACCTTATAGAAAATATGACTATGCATCACCACGATTGGAATTCTGGAGATCATTCAACATCTTCCACACCTATCGCTGCTGCAAACCCGATTCCAGTCGAAGCAATTAAGACACTGACAGAGAAAATGGACTCGCTCGTCAAACAGTTTGGAGAACTTAAGAAACAACAGCACCAAGTACACCAAGTGCAAGTTTGTCAACACTGCACCAACCCGCAACCATTTGGCGAATACCAAGTTGAATACGAAGAAGCAGATGGCACCGTCTACTATGCTCAGTTTCCAGCTCGACCACCCGGTTTCAACCAAAACAACAACCAACCTAGAGGACCTCCCTTTTCGCCGAGAAACAACCAACAACCATACCAACCCCGATACCCACCTAGATATCCACCTTATCAACAACAACCACAACTTTCTTATAATCAACCCCTTGCACTTCCTGCACCCACTTCCGACACAAATCAAACCACTGAACAAACCACCAAGACAAATGCCCCAACTACAAGTTCAGACGACGCCTTCACCCAATTCATGCAAGGTCAACACCTGCTCAACCAAAAGACATCCGCTAGACAAGATCAAGCCGACCTCTTCATGAGAAATCAATTGGCTGTGCTAAAGAATTTGGAAGCTCAAATTGGACAATTGGCACAACGTCTTGAGAATAGACCCCGAGGAAGTTTACCTAGCAACACGGTTCAAAATCCGCATGTTGAGGAAGCAAAACAACTTACAACACCAAAGGAAGCAGCTACTACTCCACCTGCTGCTGTTCCAGTAAAGGAAGAATCAAAGGTCAAGATACCAGCTGTGGAAACAATGAACAAAGAGGTTAGAATCCCTTACCCCGCTAGACTTAAAGCTCAACCTAAGAAACTGTCGTCCTTTAAGTTAGATGGAAAATTCCTTGATACCATGTCTAGAGTTCCTGGTCGTAATAAGTATATTAGAAAATTGCTATCCACCAAAGATAAATTGCCTGAAGTGAACAACATTCCCCTTAGTTATGAAACCTCAGCCCTAATTAAAAATAGCCTCCCCGAAAAATTAGGAGATACTGGTAGATTTACACTCCCTTGTTCTATCTACAATTCCGGAAATATGAGCGCTTTAGCCGACTTAGGAACCAGCATTAACCTTATGCCCTACTCCCTGTTTAAGAGGCTAGAACTTGAAAACTTGAAACCCCAAGGGAATAGCTGAGAATGTCCTTGTTCAAGTTGACAAATTTTTCTTTCCAATTATCCTTGGACGACCATTCATGAATACAGCTAGAGCAGTGATTGATGTGTATAACCACACGATTGTTTTACGATCGCATGGTGAAAGCATCACTTACAAGATCGACCAACCGGAATGCACCCCAGAAGAGGAAGAATGTTGTGCTATATCCGCAGGAAAAGTCTGTTCCGATGATGAATCAGAACCAGAGGAGGAACCGCAATTCACCCGATCATCAGTTCTCATTTCTGACACCGAATACGACCCAGAAGAGGAAGAATACGAGGAAGCAGATGAAGAAATTGAATCTGACCCTGAGGAGGAAGAAGAAGAGGAAGAGGAAGAAATGGAAGAAGATGAAGATCACACTGATTCGCCACAAATGGCCGAAGTTAAAAGGATACAAAACTGCGACGATGACTCTTCATCTGAAGAATCAGTTGATTACGGAGTCATTCGTCAAGAGCTCAGATCCTCTCATCTTAAAAGAATGGGAAACATCCTAAATTCCTATCTCGATCCATCAAAACCCTTCACAAGAACCCGACTCCGAGACATAGAAATCTTTGAAGAAGGACTCCGATCATCACCACACCCATATCAGTATGCCAAACTACTACAGAGAATTTCAGCATATAAGGCACGTCAACCAGGAAGCTTTGCCGAAGAGAACATTCATGACATTACAACCGAAGTTCGAACCATCGAAATCGATAGTTCTCGAACCTTCAACAACGCACCCTCAGACGAAGAATTCCAACAATTTCCAGATTCACGTGATAAGGACTCCGACTGCAACAGTGAATGCGATGACGATTACGTCAACATCACTCTTGATGAACACTCTATTCCGCCAACACCTCTTGCTCCCCCTAATTCCCCTGCTGTCGAAACTGAGAGACTAGAAATTCCTCTGATAGATACTCATCAAGACATGATTGAGCTGATTGACGAATACGACGATGTCCGAATCATCGTAGAAGCTATCAAAGAGTCAACTAACGACTACAACACTGCCCAGAGACACATGATAAGGGCAATCATACGAGACTACGATTCATACCTCGCCAATTATGGAGAACCAGAGCCTAGCACTCTTCAGAGAAACATTCGAGCATTCTTTGATCTGCTTCAAGAGCAACTCACCAGAGAAGCTCAACAGCGAGAAAGACCCAACTACCCAATGGGAGAAATCGAATTCTACGGAAACCAAAGGTGAATATACCAAAAAGTATATTGTGCCTTAGCCGGGTCAGCTTTTCCGTACTCATCAAGTCAAAAAGCTATTCTTGCATCAATGAGAACCAATATGGAGAGAGCCACAGGGAACCCAAGAAGTTATGCCGACATCAGAATGGTGGGAGATCGTAGAACTCTTCTAGATCTCATCGAAACTGGAGAGCACCTCACAGCATCAGAAAACTGCAGGATCGTCATTCAATCCACCATTGGGCACCACATTGAACTAATAATTGACGAGCTGTGTCGCGGTCCCAGCGGTCGGTCGGGTTTTAGAATCCGGGTCGTTGCATCGACGGCTACCGAGACGCACGAACGGTTTTAAAAATTTATATTTGCTGGGCTCAAACTGTGCAAGCTACCTACCTTGTGGGTAAGGCGGCAAGTATAACTCGAGTGTCGTCCAAAATCGGAATGAATTGAATTGAATTGGAACCTACCAAAGATAACTTGACAATAGGATGGGTTTAAAACAAGGTAGGTATGGGTTTTAGTTTAATCTAAAAGACAGAAATTAAAGTGCAGGAAAGTAAACGAGAATATAAGCAGCAGGTAGAGAGTGATTGCTGAAACTTCGACGATTAGGGTTTCGGGATGATATTATATTGATGATAGGTGATTACTCTGGTTAAGAATCTTCTAAACAGTTGGTGTAAACACTAGGATCCTACGTCTAGGTGTAACCCTAAAGCATATGTCACTGAATCCTAGGTTATCCTGATTCTGATCAGATGGGACTGTCTTCAGACCCACCTCACCGTCTCTTTCGGAGACCAAGCGACCCTCTGAATGGGGTTAAGGAATAAGGCAACAGTCCACAACACTGACTTTTCATAACACCTATGTCTATCCAATTTTAACAGAGTAATACTGGTTGTATGCTGAATAAGTTAAACTATTGGTTAAGTAGAGATTAGGGGTTTTAAGCATCTGGGAACACAGCCGGCATCCTTGCTTTCATTTCCTAACTCATGTTTTATCTGTTTTTGTTCTAATACTTCCGTCATGGATTAGACCCTCCTTTGCCATCGGTCGTTCATCCCTAGGTATGTGTACAGTGTATAGTGTCCTTATTTTCCACAGTACTCTAACCCTAGGTATATCTACGGTGTTTTAAAGACCTATTATATCTTTACACAGCTTTATAAACAGAGGTAGTTTAACGGTGTACTATAACATTTTCACGGCTTAACAAGACCTAGACCCGTGTCTGGAAGTGTTGCTTCCAGGTAATCCACGGTGAGATAGGCCACCGGCATTTCCTTGGCTTCCACGTATTTGTACTCTACCAGCGGTATTTCCAATGCTATACCAAGTATTCTGACGTGTTATGGCGATCTCACAGTTTCATACAAACAGGAGATAACTGTGTATTCGTAGTTAGGGTTGATCAGATCCTATCCTAAGGCAACAGTCACGTGAGAGACCAGAAAGGGTGATTAATTAAGTCTACATCCAGGATAAGTCTAAACATGTATGCAGCATAACAACTACCAATCATATATAAGATATATTAATTAAACATCATCCCTAATCCTAACATCTACATTCCAACAATCACATATTAATCTAGCTAATCAGCATGGCAACAATCATAAATCGTACTGAAATAATATGCAAAGTTTATAACAGTAAGAAAGTAAGATAATATCACCAGATTAGAAGAGTAATACTGAGGATTACAACAGTCTGACTTGAATAACCTTGCTACAGCTTGATTACCCAATTACAACTTTCCTCTAGCTCTAACCGCTAACTTATATCTCTCTAGTTCTCCTCTAACTCCTAAGAGTAGTGCTAGAGAGAGAAACTAGAGAGAGAACTAACTACAAGAATAATTCTCCTCTAACTCCTAAGAGTAGTGCTAGATAGAGAATTCTAGAGAGAGAAAGAGAAGTATGTGAAATGAAAGGTGTAAGGTGTGTTTGAAATGAATGAGGAGGCTTGGTATATATAGGAGAATGAGGTGAAGCTTGGTTCAAGTCACAAAGCATGAAGAACAAGCACCAAAGCGCATACAGGGGGGGGGGGGGGGGAGGGTGGGGCAAACGGCACTTCACAAGCCACCAGGCCCCGTATACGGCACCCTAAGGGCCTTATACGGAACCTAGGGTACCGTATATGGTACCTAGGTGGGCAGGGGGGGGGGGGTTGGTGCTTGGTTTGGCCTCCGCTTGTTTCTCGGTTGCTTGGTTCGTCCGTATCTTCTTCGTTTGGGCTCCGATTTGCTTGATTCTTGCGCCGTTGGCTTCGTTTTTCCGTTACACTTCTAATGACACCGAGTTTGCCAAATTTGGAAGTGTTTGACTTTTGCGTGTTCCGGATGACGATCGGCGGGCTTCTAGACTGCACATCTTCTTCGTTCTTCACCCGTTTCACTTGATTCTTTCACCATCGATCTTGGATTTTCCTATTGAATCATAAAATATGCATTAAGATCTACTTTGATAGGATAATCAAGAATGGAATATTTAAGGTGATAGTTTTTGCCTCGGTTTGCGTGCAAAATGTATGCTTTTACTGATTTTTGTAGCAACGCCCGAATTTAGACTACCTTGGTGATTTTTGATGATAAATGATTGTTTTGAAATGTTTTCACCACAGAATAGTCCAAAAAGTGCGGAAATAAGTACT
Organism: Helichrysum umbraculigerum; assembly: GCA_949592205.1. Taxonomy (NCBI): domain Eukaryota; kingdom Viridiplantae; phylum Streptophyta; class Magnoliopsida; order Asterales; family Asteraceae; genus Helichrysum; species Helichrysum umbraculigerum. The sequence continues at coordinate 105,058,948 of CATIUR010000004.1, read as the reverse complement.
TATAAACATGACTTTTTGGGTCACATCAAGTATCCCACACTTAAGCGTTGCTTGTCCTCAAGCAACACTCAGTTGTGTCCCTGTGAAAACATTTTATAGATTTTAGGTGAGTTAGAGCACCTCCAAAAAGTTACCACTTTGTCATATGGGAAAATTATTTAGAGAACATAGGGAAAGCTAAGATGATCCTTTCAGAAATAAGTATTGACTTTCCCAGGCATACTTTCCAAATCTCGCGATCTTGGAGTATACATGACTAGGCGATCTCACTAAAGGTGGTCACTCAATTCACTCAGAGTGTATCGGGTTTCCTATCAATCTAGCACAATTGAAAACGCTCAAATAGCTAGTCATGCAGCACTCATCATCATAGGCTTGGTCGAGAATCGGATCTCCACCACTTAGGAAGAGGACGGCGCTAATTATCCCAAGACATTCAAGTGGGTTGTAGTGTTTGTGAGGGTTGAGGGGTATGGATAATGGTGATTTTTGGTTATAAGGGGTTGCTTATCTTAGGCATTTTAAGAATCATGAAAAACTTATTGTAGAACGGAGAAGATAGCTACTCGTATTCCATTGAATCTTTCTTTGAAAGATTGATACTCTAAAGCACTTTAGCTTTATTTTCTTTTTTTCTTTTCTTTTTCTGCTTTTTATTTTCTTTTCTTACTTCAGAACTTCTTTGCCAGAGAACTTCCAAGGATATTTTTGATTTTCTTTCGGAAATCTCTTCTTTCTTATCACGGACTTCTTCGAGTCTTTTCTTCTGGTGCCAATTTTTCGCACTCTTGATTTTCTAATTTTGGTGAACACGGAGGAGTAGATCAATTCAGAAAGAGATTCTTCAAGATGTTTTTCATAAGCTTAGAAATTCCAAGATAAGTTGTTGGGAATTTGGGAAAAGTGGTTAAAGATATAAGTGTTGGTACATGTTTGTGTCTGTCAGTTGGTCTAGCTCGTAGTTTGTAATCAGTTTTGAGTTTCCTGATTCCTGTGAAGTTGCGTGTAACGTCGCAGGTGCGACGTCAGGTTTTGGGCCTGCGACATAGCCAACGTCGCATGGGCTTGGGCCTGCGACGTCGTGTGCGACGTCGCAGGTGCCAGAGTTTGTATAAATTCGTATTTACGTTTTCTGTTTAGGGTTGACGAAACCCTAAACGCCAATCAGTCGAAATCTCTGTAAGCTAGTCGATTATAATCAATATAATACGTTTCGTTTGATATTCATTGAGTATTGATTATTCGTGTGATTGTGTGATTAGTCAATTGTTGTTTCCGCCATCAATTGATTGACTCGGTTCGTATAAATCCAAGGTTAGGGACAAACAACTGGTATCAGAGCAGAAAGTGCTCGTTTTTGGCTTAGCGGATCGAGTTTGGGATTTAAAAGGACGTGATATTCGTGTGTTTTCGTGTTTATCACGTTTGTTTTGTGTTTTGCTCTGTTTTCGATCAGTATTACTGGGAAAGTTGAAGGTTTTCGTCGATCTTCGTTCTCGGATTTCGTTTAGGGTTAAAATCTTCGTTTTTAGGGTTTGTGGCCGCTGCTCAGCGCGTTTTGCGACGTTACCTGCGACCTCAGCTGCGACGTCGCTTGCGACGTTACTGATTTTGACTTTAATTAGTCTTTGCGACGTAAAGTTGCGACGTTACCTGCGACGTCGTTATTTTGACCTTAATTAGTCCTGCGACATTGCGTTGCGACGTCTTGTTGCGACGTAGTTTGATTCTGCGACGTCCTCTGCGACGTCATCTGCGACGTGACACTCAACGTCGCTCACTTCTGATTCTTAATTGAATCCTTTGCCTTTTGCGACGTCACTCTCGCCGTCGCATACTATTGGTGCGACGTTACCCTCAACGTCGCTAATATCAGAAGACTTGTTTTTCGTTTAAATAATTAAAATGGCAGCTGATAAAGAGGACATTAGAGGACTTAGGGAGATGATAAAGCAAAGTAATGATATTGGTTCAAGCAATAAACCTCCACTATTTACAGCTGATATGGATTATGTATACTGGAGAGACCGTGTTGAACAATACATTGACTTTCACTGTCCAGAAATATGGGGACCATTACGTGAGCGTTATGTACCTCCATTAGCTGAAGGGGAATACCGTGGTATTCGTCCTGCTAAGACTTATAAAGCTATGACTCCCGAGGAGAAGAAAGATTTTGATACTGAGAGAAAGTCATTTCGATGATTAAAATGTGTTTAACCAAAGATGTTCTATGGCTTTTCAGAACTCATGAAACAACATTTGATTTATGGAAGGCAATTGAAACTCGTTGTGGAGGAAATGATAAGTATAAGGAAGCCAAGCTCGAACTAATTAAGAAACAGTACGATATCTTTGACATCCTTCCTGATGAAGACACAACTTCTTTATTCACTAGGTACTCACGGTTAGTTGGTGAGTTGTTTGAAGGGGGTTATACTTTTCCTCCAATTGAAGTCAATAAGAAGCTACTGGATGTGTTGCCGAGTTCTTGGGATGTTAAAGTTCAATTTTTAAAAGAAAATGAAGAACTTGCAAACATGTCTTTGGATACTTTGATAGGGGATCTTCAAGCTCACGCGATGGAGATTAAGAAGAAAGAAACAAGGTCTGGTGCTGCTGTTCAGAATCCTAGTGTGTATGGTGTTCAACTTAACTCTGGAAAGACTTATGGATCTGGAGTCGCCTTCGTGACAAATACAAATGCTTCATCAACCTCTTCTTCTTCTTACGAAGGGATTCATTCTGTTTTCATGTCTGGACCTTCTTCAAATCAACAACAGGTTCAAGTCTCACCTGCTATTCAGGAGCAAGCTGCCATTTACACAGCTTTCTTAAGCTCATACAAGGATTTGGTTACTCAACCGAATCTTACTTTGGAGTTGACTAAGGAAGACTATGCTCAGCTTGATGAAGATGATCTGGAGCAAATGGATCTAACTTGGAAAGTGGCAATGATCACCCGAAGAATTCAAAAGTTTTTACAGAGGACAGGGCGTAAAAGCTTGGAAGGTGACGGGAAGACTGGCTTCGGATTTAACAAGAGTAAGGTCCGGTGTTACAATTGTCAAAACTTGGGTCACTTCGCCAGGGAATGCGAGAAACCCAAAATGCCAGCATCGGGATTCACAACACCTTCTACTCCTCCAAAGACCAAAGAAATGGAAGTTACCAAGAAAGGGCCTGCTGATAATGCTCTGATTGTTTTCGAGCCCACAAGTCAGGATTGGACGGCTGTCTCCCAGCAATACCAACAGTGTTTGATGGCTCACATTGTGAATGAGGTACCTGATGAACCATTAAATTGTATCTCATGCATTAAGTTAACTGAATCTCTAAAGGCATATCAGAAAGACACAGAAGAGTTGAGGAAAAAGAATGAAAAACTAACCGAATCAAATAATTTTTTAAAAGCTAATGAGAAACTTTATGAAAAACATCTTGAGGCTCATCGGTTAGATACTCAGAAATATAAATCTAAGGTTTTTAGTCAAGAAGATGCCATTAAAAGCTATCTTGTTGAAATTGAACTGCTAAAGAAAGAACTTACAGATTTAAAAAATGAGTATGAGAATTATAAGAGTAAAATCTTAGGTTCAAATTCCTCAACGGTTGTCTTTAATGAAATTCTTAGCAAGCATGGAACTAGTGGGAAAAAGAATGAGGGATTGGGATACCACTCAGTCCCTCCTCCTACTACTCACTGTCCCCTGCCTGTTAAGGAAGGCTTTGAAGAGATTCCAGTTGTTGGTCAAAGCTTTACGGTATAAAAGCTAAAGATGCTAAAGAGACCAAACATAACAAACCGGCAAAGGAGAAAACCAAGCGGCCAGAGTACCCCTTGCCAAAGTTTGTTAAGTCTGTGAATGAATCTCCTGTTAGTGTTGAGGAGAGTGTTGAGCTAAAGAATGAATCTCCAATCTGTTTTGAGGAGATTGTTGAGATTGAGGATATTACGGATCAGGAGTATCCTAAAGTTAAGAAAGTTGAAGTTAAACCTGAAAAAGTGATTTCAAAGGTTGAACCTGAAATTAAGGTTCAACCAAATAAGGGAAAAGCCAAGGTTTTAAATTCGAAACAACAAACTTTACAGTCACCTGTAAAGATTTTGCAACACAAAATAGTAAATGAAAGAGTTTCGTATGATAAACCTTCAACTTCAACCTCTCAACCAAAACAAACACTTTCTAAGACGTGTACGCAATGTTCATGTTCTAGAAATGTTTTTCCATCTCCTGTGGTAATTTCTCAGCCTCAACCGTTTGTTGAGACTCGTTCTTGTTTCTACTGCAAGAAACAAGGACATTTAATTCGTGAATGTCCAAAGCTGTCAAATCAGCGCTATGGGAGAGAGATGCCTAGGACATCTGTTTATAGAAATTCTTTTTCAAAATCTCCACCTAGGCGTTACTCAAACTCTCCCAAGCCTGTTTTGAAGCCAAGTAATGTTGAACAAAAATCTTTGCCAATTCAAAAGCCCAGCATTACTTCTAATACCAATTCTGAACCTTCTAAAGTTTGGAAACGAAAAGAGTCTGATGTTGACTCTTCAGTCGTCAACAATAACACATCAGATAAAAATTCTAATTTGTTTAAAGATAAAATCCTATCTGACGTGCTTATTGTTGATGACCACGGTCGACCTAAGTCTGTAAAGGCTTGGGTCACCGTTTCTCACTAATCTCCTTTCGTTTGTGTGTTGCAGCAGTCAGAACGTGTTAAAGATAGTGAATGGTATTTGGATAGCGGCTGCTCGCAACATATGACAGGCGATGTATCTCTTCTTGTGGATATTAAACCATACGCAGGAGGATATGTTGCCTTTGCTGGAGATACTGGAGGAACCATTTCTGGAAGAGGAACGCTAACTAACGGCAATGTTAGTTTTGAAAATGTGAACTATGTGGAACAGCTTACGCACAACTTGCTAAGTGTTTCACAGGTCTGTGATAAGGATTATACAACTGCGTTCACAAAGACAGAGTGCGTGATACTGAAGCCTGGGTATGTCATTCCGGAAGAATGGGTGTTACTGAGAGCACCAAGAAAGAATGACACATACATTCTGAACATGAGAACTGTTGAGACCTCGAACGAGTATACGTGTCTCTTGTCTAAGGCTTCTGAAAAGGATTCACTGCTTTGGCACAGACGAATGGGACACATTCGTTTCCGAAAAATGAATTTCTTGACTAAAAATGACCTAGTGCTAGGAGTTCCAAAATAGTCATTTGCTCTAAAGGATGACTGTATCTCCTGCCAAAAAGGAAAGCTACGTAAGAAGTCCCATAAGTCTAAGCAGGTGAATTCCATTACTGCACCATTGGAACTACTGCATATGGATCTTTTCAGTCCAGTCTCTACAAAAAGCATTGGTGGTCGGTCTTACTGCTTGGTAGTTACTGATGACTACTCAAGGTTTTCGTGGGTTTACTTTTTGACCTCAAAGGGGGAGACTCCTGATATTCTGGTGTATTTGTTGGACAAGTTGGCAAATCTGTGCAACTTAAAGGTGAAAAGGATACGAAGCGACAATGGAACTGAATTCAAGAACTCAACTCTCGAATTGTTTTGTGCTACAAGAGGTATTGAGCATCAATTTAGTGCTCCGAGGACTCCACAACAGAATGGAGTTGCAGAAAGGAAGAACAGGACAATCATCGAGACAACTCGGACTATGTTAGCTGACTCCAAGTTACCAATCATCTTCTGGGCTGAGGCAGTTAATACTGCCTGTTATGTTCTCAACAGAGTGCTCACGGTTAAGAAAAAGAACAAAACGTGTTATGAACTTTTCAATAACCGTAAGCCAAATCTGCAGTTTCTAGAACCATTTGGGTGTCCATGCATGATCATGATTTCAAAAGATAAGGTCTCTAAGTTTGGTGATAAAGCTGTTGAAGGGATTTTTCTTGGATATTCAGTCAACTCTCCGAACAAAAGAGTCTTCAACAAATCAACGAATCAGATTGAGGAACAGTTTGAGATGAAATGTTTAAGGTATACGGAACCTCCTCAAGGAACGGGTCCGGATTGGTTTTTCAACTATGGAAACCTCTTCAACTCTTTCAATATTCCGGAAGAGGATGATACGGAAGAATTGGTTTCTATACTTCATGGACTTGATCTTACTCAAGATACACCTGTTAATAATAAACCATCCGACCCATTTCCCAATGCAACACCCGCACCTCCACCAACTAATCCTACACCACCACAAACAACAACCAAATCACCACCATCTACACCTACACCATCTCCTACTCCACCATCTTCGGCTGCTCCTTCTAAAACAGTTTATAACTACACAAAGGAGCTTCCATATGATCCAAACATGCCTCCTTTAGAGGAACCTCAAGAAGAAGATGAAGTGGAAGAAACAATGGCCTACTCTCACTTATTTACTCCTGAAGATGAAGGAGAAGAAGAAGAGTTAGCCTTTTCTGAGTCTGCGGCTACTCCCGAAACTGAGGGAGATTTGAACAATCTGGGTGTGGACGTTGTGCCAACTGCCATACCAGAAACTCGTATACATAAGGATCACCCCATTGATAATATCATTGGTGATCCTCATTCATATGTTCAAACACGACAACAAGCAAAGCAGACTTCAGCTAAGCAATTTTTGGGACTTATTGCTCATATCGATTCATGTCATTTGTCTCAAATTGAACCTAAAAAGGTTGAACAAGCCTTAAAAGATCCATCTTGGGTCGAGGCTATGCAGGAGGAATTACAGCAAATAAACAAGATGAATGTTTGGGAAATTGTTCCTCTACCCAAGGGTGCTCACTTGACGGGTACTCGTTGGGTTTACCGTAACAAAATGGATGATCGTGGGGCAGTTATTCGAAATAAAGCCCGTCTGGTAGTTCAAGGATATAGTCAACTAGAAGGTATTGACTATGATGAAGTTTTCGCTCCTGTCGCTCGTTTGGAATCTATTAGAATTTTTCTAGCCTATGCTTCTTTTAAAAGATTCCGCGTGTATCAACTTGACGTAAAGTGTGCTTTTCTATACGGAGATGTCGACGCAGTGATTTATGTGTGTCAGCCTCCTGGTTTTGAAGATCCAAAGCATCCTAATCACGTTTGCAAGCTGAAGAAAGCTTTGTATGGTCTTCATCAATCTCCTCGACTTTGGTATGAAAGACTTGCCAAGTACTTGCTGAAGAATGGTTTTGATAGAGGACAGATTGATAGCACACTTTTCATCAAAAGGGAAGGAGCGGATTTATTACTTGTTCAGGTTTATGTGGACGACATAATATTCGGATCAACGAATGATCAGTTGTGCAAGGATTTTGAAAGACTGATGAAATCTGAGTTTGAAATGAGTGCTATGGGGGAACTCACGTTCTTTCTGGAACTACAGGTCGAGCAATCAGACAATGGAATTTATATACACCAGTCAAAATATGTCACTGACATGTTGAAGCGGTACGAATTGCTCGATTGTAAACACTACGGCACTCCAATTGAAGTGAAACACAATCTTGGACCTAATGAGGACGATGAAGATTGCAAGGAGAAAGACTATCGCTCAATGATAGGCTCTCTCATGTACCTGACCGCCTTAAGACCAGATATAGTGTTTGCCGTTTCTCTCTGCTCTCGATTTCAAGCAAATCCGAAGGTGTCTCATATGAAGGCAGTAAAACGCATTTTTGGATATCTCGCTTTTAGGCCATCTCTGGGTCTATGGTATTCAAACGAGAAAAACTTCGAGTTAACTGCCTATTCGGATTCGGATCTTGGTGGCTGCAAGGTAGATATGAAGTCAACTACTGGAGGATGTCAGTTCCTTGGATCGCGCTTAGTTTCTTGGCAGTGCAAAAAGCAGACTGCGGTTGCTATTTCCACAGCTGAAGCCGAGTATGTTGCTGCTGCAAGTTGCTGTTCTCAAGTTCTCTGGATTCAGCATCAACTACGCGATTACGGGTTCAATCTCTCTATGACTCCTATTTACATTGATAAAACAGCTGCTATATCTATAACACACAATCCCGTACAGCACTCTAAGACCAAACATATCGAACTTAGGTTCCACTTCATACGGGATTGCTTTGAGAAACACCTTATAGATGTCGTACATATAGAAACCCTTAAGCAGTGTGCGAACCTTTTCACAAAAGCCTTTTTGCGATCACGTTTTATTGAACAGGTCAATTTGATAGGTTTAAGGTTCTTTCAGTCAAAGAAATGATTTGTGACTTGGATTTTTAAGTTTAAATTGTAAATTCATTTATTATTAAAAAAAAAAAAAATTGCAACAGCCACTCTTTATACTCTTTAGTATTAAAGAAAACGCAAGGTTGCAACATTTTTAAAATAGACGTTGAAGTTGTGTCTGTAAACAACTTGGGATATGATAGTACATTGGGTGACATGCACAAAATGGAATTTTAAGATTTATCTTGGATGTGTCAGTAGGTTTATATGACACACTTAAAACAGTTTCTATCTAAATTGTCTTCATTACACGATGTATTGGTAGGCATGATACACACCGGTTTGTGAGTGAATAAGAAGTAATATTAAAACTTGTCTATTACTTTGTGAAAATTGTTATATGATGTATGACATAAGTCTTAATTGATAAATGGAAGTAATGTCATATACTGTCATAATAATTATGTAAATGTAAAATTGGCATATAGTAATAATATGGTTATTCGTCTAACTAATGGTGACTATTGTTGTACTCACGTACAGACCTGAATCCATTAGTTATGCAAATAGTCTCAAACTTGTTATGTTCATACTAAGGGACCCTTTGTTGTACTAAGTACAGATCTGGGGCCACTAGTATCTTCATAGTCGGTTTGATGTATGCCTAAATTTGAAGGTCAAGTGTATGTTACAAGATAGCCGAGATAAACTTGGTCTTGTAATATCTACCTTGTCTGTAAAATATGCAGTATTATGTGTTTTACCAAAGTTTATCAGTATATCATATAATAGGTTTCACAAAATTAATATTCATACTAACAATAAAGGATAGCTCACAAATACGGAGGTAACATGTTTAGGTGGACAAACAATACCAATAATCGTCTTGAAATAATTTTTATAAAAGGTGTTTTAAATGTGCCACGTAAATTTAAAGTGGACAGATATACTGATGATCGAAATAAGTCTTACTATTCCTAATAATTGCATGTTATTCCAATATGATCCCTAATCAGACAAAACAACTCCATCACCAAAAATAGAGTGTTAGTAATTTTATTCTGTTATATTTTTACTTTTTGTGATATTAAAGAAAATACCAAAAAGATTTTTTATTTTATTTTATTTTATGTTTTATTTTATTCTACGTTATTTTTCCCAAGTCATTAGTCATTTGGATATTATTTGCTAAAATAACGAGTAAACGGTTTTTGAAAAATTCAAAATCGACTCAAATCACATCCTAACTGCTCTATGCGACGTCCCTCTCGCAGTCGCGTGCGACGTCCCAGTCTACGTCGCACATAGGGTTAGACTATATATAGTCTCAACCGCGACGTAACACGTCACACTATTCACTATTCACCTGCGACGTAGCCTGCGACGTACCCTCTGGCGATTTGCGACGTAGCACTTTTTCGAGCATCTTTGTGATTTGTAGCTGTTTTCATTCCGATTCATTCACGTAGTTTTGATCTACTCGTTATTCCGCACACTTAGGTACCAACCTCACCTCTTTTCTCCGTGTAATTATGCGATAATTGCTATTTATGTATTACGGTTTAAAGGGTTTCGGGTTTTGGGATAAATTCGATGGTGTATTGTATGAATTACGTGTTATAAATTATATTTTTGTGATCACCATCGTACGCCGCACCTTTTCGTGCGTTTGATTTTGAAAACCCCTAAAATCGAGGGTTAGGTTTTCTGGGTTGGGGACGACTGTTCGTCGGTGTGACGTACGCTGCGACGTCGTGGCCTACGTCGCTTTGCTTAATTATTATCAATTGTCTACGTCGCCCTTCCCTACGTCGCCTTTTACCGCAACGTCCTACGCGACGTCCCTCACTACGTCGCTATTTTTATTAGTGTGATTAAATTCACAATAAATTGCAAAATGCGACGTCCCTCTTGACGTCGCTCGAATTTTCTGCGACGTCCAGCGTTACGTCGCTCTTCAATTTATTCTGATTTTAGGCTACGTACAATTCTACGTCGCTCTGTGTTATGCGACGTTAGTGGCTACGTCGCTAGTTCCAGGAAGTTTAAAAAGGTTTTACCAAAAATCTAACATTTTTTGCTAACCTTTTTCGAGTTGCAATCTGTTTCTGTTTTTGCAGACATGGCTTTGATATTTGAGGCGCGTCATAATACTGCTGCTTACCTTGACGATACTTCTGATAAAGCTGCACCGTATCGCCAAATGATTGCATTTTTGAGACGTTCAAGGGTATTCCACGCCATTTCCGACAACACTATGGTTTTTGGAAATCTGATCAACCCTTTCTGGAGAAACGCAAATGTTGTTACTGATAACAACGTTCGACGACTGGTCTCTACAGTTCTTGGTACGGAAATCACTATTACATAACAGAGTATTCGGGAACTTTTACAGCTGAAAGATCAACCGAATATGCCAGTCAGTTTTGATCCTATTTTCGTTACGGGGGCTATGCAAAGGATTGGATATCCCGGGATTCCCACTGATCAGTATCGGAAAGCGAATCTCACACGTGTTTGGAGATATTTGATGCACGTGATTATTGTTTGTTTGGGAAATAGGAAAGGTGGAACGGATGGGATGAGCCGAAGTCTGGCTTCCGCCATGTTAGCGTTAGTGTACAACAAGCCGATCAACTTCTCGGGATTTATCTTCAAGGCTATGGTCGACAATGCAAACGCCGGGGATCAAAAATGGGTATTATATCCGAGATTTATTCAGTTGCACATCCTTCGCCATCATCCCGATCTTCAGGCACAGGGTGATATTGATCAGCAACTAAAGATTTCACCGATGATGAGTCGGATCTTTACCATTTGTGCAGGTTATGAGAAAGGGGTTGAGGCAGCAAGGGATGTTCCCTTATTTGGTGCTATTGTGGATGAGAATTACGTATCGCCATCGGAACCTCAGTATATGGACATTCCGGTACCACAGCAACCGCAACAACCCCTTGTGAACGTTCCTGTTCAAGCTGCGGGGGAGAATGTAGATGCTCTTTTGGAGAACATTGAGCAATTTGGGCATGTTGACTCGGACAATTCAGCATCTCATGACACTGTTGAGGGTTCTGATTCTGATGCTACAGCAAATGTAGGTCCTCAGGATGGGGGTCCGACACCTGAGCACTCGGACGGTACTGTTCCGCATCCCTCTGAGATGGAACGTATCTGGATTACCGATTCATTCCGATATCTGAGGATTCAGCGTAGGATCAGGGAAGGACGTAAGTATGTTCCTCCTCGGGATACTGGGAAACGTACTCGAGGTGGCAATGATTCTGATGATGAAACTTATCGTCCTACTTACGTACTCGAGGAACATACTTACGTTCTTCAATCGCCAGAGCTCCAGTTAACCCGTCACCTCAAGATGCTTTTGAGATTCAACCGACACCAGCTTTTATGCAAAAGATGATGAATGATATCTTGAAGATGCAGCAAAGGATGAAAGCTCAAGATGAAAAGATTGCTGAGCAAGCTGCGCTGATCGAGGTTCAAGCTAAAGAGCTTCTGGAAACAAAGCTCAGGGTTAATGTTTTGGAGGCTAGGTCTAGTGCCTCGGGGGAGATTGGGTTTGGGGGCCCAAATGTAGAGTCACTAGGACCTGAAAATGTAACCCCCACTCCTGTAATTGAAAATGTTAATGAAACTATTCCTCGTTTGGATTACTTTTGTGTTGATGATATTCCAGGGCAACCGAGACCGCTGGCCGTTGACTATTCATTCGCTGACTTATCGTTTATTCAGAGAATGGCCAGTGGAGTTGGCTCTGAGGAAGAAACGGAGAATGTTTTTGAGATGAAAGAAGATGTTTCGATTGAAGAAGAACAGTTGAATTCAGATGAAACGTATGATGATGCACAATCTGGGGAAGCTTGCGATGGTGCACCGATTATTGAATCTGATTCAAGTGAAGATGAGAGGTCTGCTAAAGCTCAACATGGAGAATCAAGTTCTGCTGCAACTCCAGCTCCAGAGACACAGGCACCGGACTCAGCAGCTCCTGAAACTGAATCTTCTGATGTTCCTAAGAAGAAATTAACTGCTGAAGAAAAGAAAGAAAGAAACAAGCAATGGTGGCCTAAGGGACGTAATCCTGTTCCTATTCCAGTTAAATGTCAAGTTTACCGGGTTAGTCAAAATTATACCGGAGTTATTAAAAGCTGGAAATGTCAGAGAAATTTGTTTATGATAAAGAGAAGGGATGGAGTTCAGTACTTCAGAATGCGTTTTGATAGATTGAGCGCGTTGCCGAAAGGAGAAATAAATCGTTTAGCTCAATTGAATCTGATCAATCCGTTCAAGAATGATTACGCTGAATTTATGCAAAGATGCTTACGTCGAGAGGTTTTGTCAAAGAAGTATAATAAGTTGAAACCGACGTTAGGTACTCGATATACATTCAAGAAAAAGATTGACCCAGCTACGAAGCGTCCGATCGTTAGAGTTCATTATCCGCCTGCAAAATGTTTGACTGAGATACCTCTGGAACCTGTTCCTTATTATTTTCTGGGAAGATTCGTTAAATGGGAACTTGATCCACAGACTGGTGAAGCGGTTATTACTTTCGTTCCAGATTCTGAACCGTGGCCAGAAGTTGGAGGTATATGGAATCTAAAGCAAGCAACGTTTAGAATATATGATCCGATGAGTTTGATTAATCTTCATGAAAAAGATTTGAGAAAACTCTACGACAATCGGATTCGGGTCGGTGAAAAGAATGAATTCAATAAATGTTTAGCCGAACAGTTTTATAATGTGGTTAGAGTTTGTGTGGCTAATGGAATTCACGCCGACGGTCAATTTCCTGCGGGCTGGGTTTAAAGAAGATTTTTTAAGACCAAGCAGAAGACACGGGGGAGTTTGTTGGTACATGTTTGTGTCTGTCAGTTGGTCTAGCTCGTAGTTTGTAATCAGTTTTGAGTTTCCTGATTCCTGCGACGTTGCGTGTAACGTCGCAGGTGCGACGTCAGGTTTTGGGCCTGCGACGTAGCCAACGTCGCATGGGCTTGGGCCTGCGACGTCGTGTGCGACGTCGCAGGTGCCAGAGTTTGTATAAATTTGTATTTACGTTTTCTGTTTAGGGTTGACGAAACCCTAAACGCCAATCAGTCGAAATCTTTGTAAGCTAGTCGATTATAATCAATATAATACGTTTCGTTTGATATTCATTGAGTATTGATTATTCGTGTGATTGTGTGATTAGTCAATTGTTGTTTCCGCCATCAATTGATTGACTCGGTTCGTATAGATCCAAGGTTAGGGACAAACAATAAGGTTTTGAAGAAACGAAAGGTTTAGGCTCAAAGGGTTTTTCTAGGCGGATCATCGATACTAAAAATGAGTATCGGAAGGGTTTTGGGCTTGAAAAGGTATGTAATAATGGGTTAAATCCTAAGAAATGTCGAGATCATCTAATTGCACCTATACCGCGTACGGTACTCTCCAATATGGTCTCGAAACGTATGTCAGGAACAAGTTCTAATTTAGAGATACTAGCATCGGCACACACAAGAAATGAACAATGTTGCATTTAAAATGAATGCTTTTAAGGCTCAAAACCTCACTGCAAATTTGGGTTTGTATGTGCCTAGCCATGCTCCTTAGATTGTTAATACTTATTTAAGAAATTTCTACCTTAATTTCCCTAATATTCTTGAATAACTAACTCATATTAGAAATGGTTCCTCTTCGAAAGGAATCGTAACTCAAAAATAGTAGAGCTAATCGGACGATTCAGCTCATACTTTATTTATTTTTGTTAAATTTTTTTTGAAAATTTTGAAAATTTGAGGAACATTTTCTGAGTAAAGCTATTTGGACATTAAAATCTGTAAAACATTTAATTCAAGGTATTCTATACCTGCTATCCCACACTTAGAGGAACATTGTCCCTAATGTTCTCTTGAGTTGAGATTATATTTGAAAATATAATCCCACACTTAGAGTTTGAACATATAGAAAATGTTTCTCAAGTGTTTGTTTGGGCTGGAATCCCACACTTAGTGATAAGTTTAGGATAGAGTATAGATTACTTTGCATTCCTAGGCTAACAAAAATGAATCAAGGTATGAAAACGAGGTGAAAGGTAAGAAACTCCCCAGATGACGATTTAACGTTTAGAGGCGAAAGCTGAGAATTCGAAGATCTTCATTAAGAGTGATTCAGCTCCGCATGTCCTTATCTGGTGCACAGCGCTTTCTCATTCATGCTTAGCCAAGAGTCGATCCATAATGTAAGTGGAAATTCTTATTAGTGAATTTCACACTTTTGCGATTTAAGATTTGGAGACGATTCTGGCTAAGATGTGGGTTGAGTTTTCACACTTAGATCTTTGAAGAGTCTGCGGTGCATGTGCGAGTTTTAGAAGAAGATAGACCACAGCTCCTCTCCCGAGATGTGTGTAAGTTCCGTGGTCCGCAGTTGTGAATTCCTTAGTTGTCTGCTTTTTACTCCACGGTTCTTTTCTTGATCGCTCGTCATCTCATATGGTCTCGTGCTCATTCATCACACAATCAATCACTTATTCTAAATAAAGAAACAAACATAATAAGTAAATACGATAAACGAAATATAATAATAAAGTTTCAACCATAAAGGTCGAAAAATATCCCAAAAGTTTAAACCAGTGCAAGAAAGAGATCACTGTAATCAATATAATACAAAAGTCAGTGATATGAAATATGAATCATAAGATAAGTAGTCTAGAATGGAGGATCCTCTGCTGGTATGTCATCAGGCTGAGCTGGAGGTCCTGCAACTGACTGTTTTCCGCTAGATACCCTCTGCTCATCTGGAGGTAGTAATCCTCTCTGAATCAATATCTGCCTGAGAGTCATCGCTGGAAGCGCCATCATATCATCATAACCCTGTGCGAGCATGTCCGCGGTGGTAACACCTGCCGTCTATAACATATCAAGGTAGAGCTGTCTGAGAGTGCTCTCAGTAGGAACCTGATCTGAGAAGATGGGGCCCAAATCCAAGTAAGGGCCGATGCTACCAGTGAACAATGCATCGGTACCAATGTAGAATAGATCTGGTCTGTATGATGTGCTAGCCTCTGGATGCTGGTCATGGGTCGGAATGGGTACAGTCGGATGAGGCAATGATGCCTGCTGATGGGCTGGTGATGGTATATGTACTGAGTAGACTCTGGCTATATCAGATGTGGATCTGTGAGTGGGTAATGGTGCGGAGTAGGTGGTAGGTGTGCGTGGGCGTCTATATGGATGTGGTGGCTGAGTGGAGGTATGTGGATGTGGTGGAGGAAATGTGGTGTATGGGCGAGTGGTGGTATATGGGTGAGTGGCGGTATGGGTAGTGGGTGGAGGTGGTGGTCCACATCTATATAAGAAGTGATTAGGCTCAGGAGTACCATGTGTCCTAGCTGTCAGAACCTGCTGATCACGGATAACCTGTAAAGCATGTAATAGATAGTACTGAGTAAGAGGAGTGACCGGATCCGTGTGATGCACAACGGCCTGTGTAGGCAGTATTGATGTGTCTGCTCCTCGTGATGTCTCAGGTACCTCTGCTGCAACTGGTCTCTGTGGCTGGGGACCAACATCTCTATCCTCTGTAGTCACGCGCTTCCTGGTCATGAAGCATCCAGGAATGGGTTGCCGAGTCTGATACCATAAGCACTGTCTCTCAGGTCCCTCATCAATGATCCTGATCAACTTACAATACTCTAGATCAAACGGCTGCGAGCTAGCGTGATGGGTGTAATCCTCACGGTGACGGTCAGTGAGAATCCCCATGCCGACTAACAATCTCGTGATAATGGCTCCCATGAATATGTGGCGTCTATCCTCTCTCTTCTCCTTCCACAATCTATCTGCGATGATGTATGCGACATTTAGGTTCTGCTTCCTTATGATCATATCCATGAACTTAAGCTCCTCTGATGTAGCAGGTCCAGCATCTCTCTTTCCAAAGATAGTACAGCACAGGAGCTTGTGAAGAATGTGATGAACTGGTCGGGTCATGAGTGAAGCTTTCACTCCACTCCTGAAGGTTGTCCCCGTCAATCCTCTCCATATCTCCTTGTGATCCCGTGATGGTAAACTGGAGATAGACTGGAAACTGCTGGCCAATCAGAACTGGCCTGAGACTGTGTGTAAAGGCCAAGGTATACCCCGAAATCTCCAACTGTCATATGATATTTCTTCCCACGATACCGAAAAGTGACCTTCTTCTTATCAGTGATCTCCAATCTCTCTTGGAACTCGTAAGTCATCATAAACTCAGTGACGACCTCTCGGTATATAGCCTCATCAATGGAGAAAAGATGGAAAAATGCAGCATGTTCCTCGCCATCTTTATCATACTTGATCAAATCTTCCAACTCATTCCTAATACCCAAACGTCTCATATCCTGCCATATGATGACTCTGTTTGACCCTAAGTATCGTCCCATCCATTTCTCAATATCGTCTATATTTTCGGGGGATGAAGCAAGCTTCCTTAACGAAGGGTTTGATAGATCCATCTGTGACAAGAAAATGAGATGCATAAGTAATAACAAATTGCTAAGTACATTTCCAAATTTTAAACAAAAATTGGAAATGTAGGCTTTAAAATATGAATAAATCCGCAATTCATTTTAAACTAAACCTAGGCCTAACCAATCCTCAATCCGCAATTTTCGCAACCATAAGTGTCTAACCTATTCCAAGGGTATTAAAGCAATAATAATACTAGTGTTTAATCCAAGTAAACTCGTCATTTCAAACAACTAGCACATATCTTTACTTTCATTCATGGCAACTTAATCTAAGTGAGCTTAACCATGTAATTACCTCAAATATATCAAGTGAACCAAAAAGAGCATAAGCTAATTTATTTATGCAAATACCATATGGTTAAAGACACGTGTTAACTTGTTCGGTTAATTTTGCAAGATTTAAAAATTTTGATAAATGAATGACGGTAGCTTACGTGTGATGGTCATATTAAAAATATTCAACACTTTATTAATTAAGGTGGTGAATAATTAAAATATTCAATGACCAAAAGCTAACTAATGAATTATTGAAAATCTAAGAACTTGCCATGATTTAATTAACACAAGTACCATTTAAAAATTGAATATTTAAAATAAAGTATGATACTTGATTAATTTCTAATCACAACGTGCTTACTTTAACTTTCAATAATCCTAAAGATCATTCACAATAAACTAGCAATCATGTAAACATGTTTATCAAATCATACTAAGCATGAATTAATCAAAACAAGTCAAAACAAACTACTAGTTATCAAAAGTCAACAATTCTAGCAATTTTGACAACTTAAAGTCAACACTTGAAGATCAAAGTAACAAATTATCAAGTAATCTACTCAATCAAGCATCTAATCATGTTAAACAACTATGCAAGAACACTTTTGAACCATAAAACACAAGATTTCACCATGGATTTCATAGATCAAAAGTTGAAACCCTAACTTTTTAAAAGTTAATGAAATTTAAAGATTTGAGTTAGGAATTACCTTGCAAGTGATGAAATGATGTTATGTATGCAAGAGAGATGATAAAATGAAGAATTTGAAGCTTTAAATCATCAAAAATGGTGGAAAAATGAGGGTTTGGTGATGGAGAGTGAAGGCCGACGGTTTGGAGGAAGGGGAAGGAAGAAAACTTTTGACTTTTTGACTTTTTGTTTGTAGTGGATCCCTTCCTCTTGGTTTAAATACGTTTCGATTTAAAACGAGAAAGATACGATACGTACGATTGGTTTTCGAAAGGTTTTAAGATTTTTTTAATAAAGTAACCAAAAGTAAATACGAATCTTTATAAAAAGTTTTCGCGAATTAAAATTGTATTTTAAATTGCGTGCGAAAAGTTCTTTGCGTTTAAACAGAAACGAGTTTATTTAAAAACGAAACAGTATTTTTATGTACTTTAAACTTTAAAACAAATCATAATTAATTTACCAAAATTTTAAAATTAAAACTTTGTTAAATTTTTCTGAAAAGTTCGAATTTACGTAAATTGCGAGAGTTTAAAGTTTAAAGGACGTTTTCTTGATTTTTAAACGAAAGCGTTAAAACGAAAAATTAATTTAAACTAAAATTAACACTAACTAATATTAATTAACCTAGATAGGCTTGGGGTGCCTCCCAAGAGCGCTTTGTTAAAGACGAAAGCTCGTCCATATCAGACTTACTGTTTTACCGGATAGTGTCCGAGATGACACTGTTGGGTACAGTTGATGCTTTGGATAGAGACAAGGTATAGCGGGAAATAAACGTACCTCGGAGAGCTCGGATGACATAGTAAACTAAATCAGCAGGATTTATGAAATACCGTTCAAATTCTGTTAAGAATTCTCGTTCTTCCTGACTGAGTTGTAACAATGCATCGACAAAACAATTAAATTCCCGTTTCACCTTTTTCTGGTTTGAAATGCCATCCCTAAATCCTGTATCTAGATAAGACAGATCATAGAGCAGTTTTGAAAGTAAATCCACAAATTCCGTTTCCTCAGAAGAATCGGGATTTCCGTAAGTAGTGTGAACTGCTTGCGAAAGTTCTTCGATATAAATCTTCTGTTGGTTAGTAAACGGGAATTTGGTTTTTTGGAATAACTGAATTAGCTGGATATGGATCTGCTTCCTTCTTGCAAAGAAAGCAGCGTCCATAGCTTCCTCAGTTGATTCGGGAAAAATAGTTCTAAGCTCATTAATTAAATAAGTAGCAGGATCAACAAAGAATGGAATATCTGCAAGAATCATGTCAGACTTGATAGGGCTTCTTTCTATCCAAAATTCAAGCTCGTCAATCAGGAACGCAACATAACGATTAATCCTAGGTTGTGAATCAGAGGGATAAACGGTGCTGGCAAGTAAATCCATTAAAAGATCTAATTCTGATTTTAACGATAGCTCGTCTTTTCTACTGTGATTAGCACGAAGAAGTCCAATACTCCTATCAATCTCAACAAAGGTCTTTCTCTGCTCAAATGTAAATGGAAAATCAGATATCTTAAGATATTTCAGAAAGTTGGCATGAATATCTATCCTCCTATTGGGCTTTTGAGAATTTTCTAAGTGATGGTCTGTTTCTAATTCGGGTAGATGATTCCCAGATTCAGTGTTTAATCGGGTTGGTGTTTCTATCCTAAGTTCATTCTCAACCTGATATTGGAGACACTCTTCCTCAACAACACTTGAATAAAGTGTAGTGGGGTGGGCTCGCAAAATATATGGGAGATCGTACTCAAAGTATTCATCTAAACAATGAAGACGTTCATTCAAATCCATCCAAGGCATGGGTGGATAGAAGAACACTTCGATTCCAAATGGTTCATCATCAGGTAAAGTAGCAGGTCTAATATAGTGTGGATACCTAGACAAGATTGACAGAATCTCAGGGTCAAGTGTGGGTTGACCACTTAAAGCAATAGTAACAGAAGCTGGAATCTTCTGCTGAGATTCATCAAAACCTAAGTCTAAGCTCGATATTTTTGGGTTCTCAACTTCATGGTTAACACAGATCTCTCTAACGTCAGAGGAGTTTGACTCATACTCTGGACAGTCAAAGAATTCCGCATCTACCAAAGCCGTCATCTCATCCGTCATCATTTGATTGAGAGGAGAGATGGGGTTTGAAGGAGAATTAGGGTTTTTCATTTTCTAATTTTTATGTATTTTCTAAAGTTTAAGAACTAAGTTATCAAACTAATAAATCAATTAACTTCCTAAGTAATGATAATCTTAGGGAAGGATCTCCTAAAGTTAATTATCTAAGGCAGAATTCAATTCTTGACGAAACCGATCCCCGGCAGCGGCGCTAAAAACTTGTCGCGGTCCCAGCGGTCGGTCGGGTTTTAGAATCCGGGTCGTTGCACCGACGGCTACCGAGACGCGCGAACGGTTTTAAAAATCTATATTTGCTGGGCTCAAACTATGCAAGCTACCTACCTTGTGGGTAAGGCGGCAAATATAACTCGAGTGTCGTCCAAAATCGGAACGAATTGAATTGAATTGGAACCTACCAAAGATAACTTGACAATAGGATGGGTTTAAAACAAGGTAGGTATGGGTTTTAGTTTAATCTAAAAAACAGAAATTAAAGTGCAGGAAAGTAAACGAGAATATAAGCAGCAGGTAGAGAGTGATTGCTGAAACTTCGACGATCAAGGTTTCGGGATGATATTATATTGATGATAGGTGATTACTCTGGTTAAGAATCTTCTAAACAGTTGGTGTAAACACTAGGATCCTACGTCTAGGTGTAACCCTAAAGCATATGTCACTGAATCCTAGGTTATCCTGATTCTGATCAGATGGGACTGTCTTCAGACCCACCTCACCGTCTCTTTCAGAGACCAAGCTACCCTCTGAATGGGGTTAAGGAATAAGGCGACAGTCCACAACACTGACTTTTCTTAACACCTATGTCTATCCAATTTTAACAGAGTAATACTGGTTGTATGCTGAATAAGTTAAACTATCAGTTAAGTAGAGATTAGGGGTTTTAAGCATCTGGGAACACAGCCGGCATCCTTGCTTTCATTTCCTAACTCATGTTTTATCTGTTTTAGTTCTAATACTTCCGTCATGAATTAGACCCTCGTTTGCCATCGGTCGTTCATCCCTAGGTATGCGTACAGTGTATAGTGTCCTTATTTTCCACAGTACTCTAACCCTAGGTATATCTACGGTGTTTTAAAGACCTATTATATCTTTACACAGCTTTATAACCAGAGGTAGTTTAACGGTGTACTATAACATTTTCACGGCTTAACAAGACCTAGACCCGTGTCTGGAAGTGTTGCTTCCAGGTAATCCACGGTGAGATAGGCCACCGGCATTTCCTTGGCTTCCACGTATTTGTACTCTACCAGCGGTATTTCCAACGCTATACCAAGTATTCTGACGTGTTATGGCGATCTCACAGTTTCATACAAACAGGAGATAACTGTGTATTCGTAGTTAGGGTTGATCAGATCCTATCCTAAGGCAACAGTCACGTGAGAGACCAGAAAGGGTGATTAATTAAGTCTACATCCAGGATAAGTCTAAACATGTATGCAGCATAACAACTACCAATCATATATAAGATATATTAATTAAACATCATCCCTAATCCTAACATCTACATTCCAACAATCACATATTAATCTAGCTAATCAGCATGGCAACAATCATAAATCGTACTGAAATAATATGCAAAGTAAACATTATAACAGTAAGAAAGTAAGATAATATCACCAGACTAGAAGAGTAATACTGAGGATTACAACAGTCTGACTTGAATAACCTTGCTACAGCTTGATTACCCAATTACAACTTTCCTCTAGCTCTAACCGCTAACTTATATCTCTCTAGTTCTCCTCTAACTCCTAAGAGTAATGCTAGAGAGAGAAACTAGAGAGAGAACTAACTACAAGAATAATTCTCCTCTAACTCCTAAGAGTAGTTCTAGAGAGAGAATTCTAGAGAGAGAAAGAGAAGTATGTGAAATGAAAGGTGTAAGGTGTGTTTGAAATGAATGAGGAGGCTTGGTATTTACAGGAGAATGAGGTGAAGCTTGGTACAAGTCACAAAGCATGAAGAACAAGCACCAAAGCGCATACGGGGGTACTGGACCAAGGGGGGGGGGGGGGGGCAAACGGAGTATACCGCACCCTAAGGGTCGTATACGGCACCTAGGGTACCGTATACGGTACCTAGGTGGGCAGGGGGGGGTTGGTGCTTGGTTTGGCCTCCGCTTGTTTCTCGGTTGCTTGGTTCGTCCGTATCTTCTTTGTTTGGGCTCCGATTTACTTGATTCTTGCGCCGTTGGCTTCGTTTTTCCGTTACGCTTCTAATGACACTGAGTTGGCCATTTGGAAGTGTTTGACTTTTGCGTGTTCCGGATGACGATCGGCGGGCTTCTAGACTGCACATCTTCTTCGTTCTTCACCCGTTTCACTTGATTCTTTCACCACCGATCTTGAATTTTCCTATTGAATCATAAAATATGAATTAAGATCTACTTTGATAGGATAATCAAGAATGGAATATTTAAGGTGATAGTTTTTGCCTCGGTTTGCGTGCAAAATGTATGCTTTTACTGATTTTTGTAGCAACGCCCGAATTTAGACTACCTTGGTGATTTTTGATGATAAATGATTGTTTTGAAATGTTTTCACCACAGAATAGTCCAAAAAGTGCGGAAATAAGTACTTATAAACATGACTTTTTGGGTCACATCAAGCTGAACGAGCCAGCCTATGAAGAGGAAACTCATGAGGTACCGAGATTCAACCCACACATGTCGCAAATCAATTTAGCCACTTATGTGACTACCCGACTGCGCGAAATGTACAAAGAAGAAGACGTAGAACTCGACGTCTATCGAAATGGATATCGCGAGATATTCAGCAAGTTAATTTGCATCTTCACCTACTCGGATTTTCCCTTCAACCGTGAGCAGCATCAACTAATCAGACAAGTGTGCCAAGCAACTAGATCTTTCGGAGGAGACCCTTGGGCTAATGATTTTGAAGAAGTGAAAACCGAATTCATGGCTTTAATCGCCTCGATAGGAAGAAACCACCCACAGCGTGAAATCGTTCGAACTTACACCTGCACTCGCATTGACCCTAACGGACCAGTCGCAAGGGCAGTTCGATACATCTGCTATGGAATGGCAATTCTCAACCGACTCACCACCGATCACTTCAAAAGCTTCAGAATGCTATCCACCAACCCACCAACTCTCATTGCTGACATGATAGAGCAATTCCTACAATACTATCCACCACGATACTCACTACCAAGAAACCACAGTGACCACGCCACCACTACTGATGCATCAAGCATCATCTGAAAAAGAAAAGGACTAAGTCGAACTCTCGACTTTAAAAGAGCGCTTCTCGGGAGACAACCCGTGTCTGTTTTTACATTTATGCAATTTTACTTTCCAAGAAGTGATGAAATCTCCGACTATATTTCACACTCGGATCATACAAAGAATGCTCCAGCCTGCAAGGAAGCATCAACAACCGAAGAGTAGTATATCCGACGTGTTCACACTCACGAGACCAATCACAAAAAGACTTGATCAAAGAAGCACCAAAGAAGACAAACACTGGCAAATGCAACCAAAAGAATACTGCAACTATCGGGGAGTACTTCTATGCCATCTCTTTCATTCGTTTTAAATATGCCATATCGATTATGCTTATCACTAAGTGTGGGATTCAAACCCAACACACACACTGAAAGAATGAATCTTGGATGTTTAAAACCCTAAGTGTGGGATTTTACCCCATTCAGAGCTTAGTATAACATCGAGGACGATGTTCCTTTAAGTGTGGGATAGCAGTAGTTGCACTACTGTTAAATGGACATTGGTATATGCTTGATTCTAAAATCGTTGCTCTTTATAAGACCTTGCTTCTCCATAAAAGTAAACAAAATTTTTCAAAATTAAGTTAAAAATATGTTGAAAATGAAAAATTTTAAGGAATGATTTACTTTGGGGAAGAAAGAAAAATAAAATACAAATTCTTTTGAAAAATAGGTTTAAAAATCCCATAAAGAGCATCGCATGACTAAGCACACAACAACCCAATTTTCGATTCGTGAGGTATCTTGTACCATACGAAAAGCATTCACTTTTAATGCTTCACTTTTTCGATTCTTGAGTGTGCCGATGTATGCGTTTAGAATCAGAACTTGCTCCTGTAATGCATTTCGAAGCCAAACTAGTGAGTGAAAAGGAGATTGAATCACGTCATTCTTGAACCCTTCAATACACCCCAAAATAAACACGTCATCCCGTACCTACTCAAAAGAATCCCTCAAACTTCATAAAGAGTTTCAAAGATGAAAGAAAAAAAGATACAAGGATACGAAGTCAAAATTACCCAAGAAAACTCGAAGAAAAGAAAGTCAAGTGGAGAAAAGACTCCTTCCAATAATCAAAAGAAAAAAAGGGCGTCAATCGTCCTAAAAAGTCAAAAACTTCAGCTTTCCAACTTCACAAAAAGAAAAAAAAAAACCCAACAAAACCCCCTCTCACATCACCAACACCTCACTCCAAAACCCTACATCACTCCCCTAGAATGATTGTGGCTAGATCGACTTCACGCTCACCCAGAAAGGTAACGATTTGATTCTCGATCAAGCCTATGACGATAAACGATGCATGACTGGCGTTCTGAGTGATTGATAAATTCTAGAATAGGAAACCCTAAACACTTTGAGTGATTGGAGTGACCACCTTGAGAGGATCGCCTAGTCATGTATCAAAGATCAAAGATCAAAAGCATGCTCCTAAAGATTACAACCTTGCTTTGAAAAAATTAAATATCTTTATTTTTCCAAAACCCCATGAAGTAAAGAATTCCGTCTTAAAATATTTCATTATCTGCTTATCTTTAACCATGTTGAAAATGAGTTTGCTTGAGGACAAGCAAAGTTCTAAGTGTGGGATACTTGATATCGCGTAAAAAGTCATGTTTTTACTACCGATATCTCTCTCATTCTGGAACGATTTTTGGCATTTTAATTCAAATATAGCACAAATCAGTAACATTATGCCAAGATGGTCAAAACAAGGTTGCACGATAAAAATCAAGCAAAACAGATGAAAAAACGAAGATTCCACACACGTTTGAAGATTCAAGGCATCAAAACGAGGTTTCAAGACTAAAATTCCCTCCACCAACATCCATTCTATCCAAGATGTTCGTTTTCAAAACACGAATCCAACAGAAGAAGAATCGACTGAAACGGATAAAGAATGAAGATTCTACGCCCGCCGGAAGATCCAAGTGATTCGCACGCAATATCTGGAGCTAGGGACCTCATCTCAGGGCCTATCCTATCTCAAAATCTTTGTTTTTGAATTACGAATCCAACAAAAAAAGAATCGACGCAAACGGACGCATAACGAAGAAAACACGCACGAATCGAGAAACGAAGCAAAAGACGGCGAAACGGGGCGGGACCAAGCCAGCCGCCGCCGGCCACAGTGGTGGCGGGGCCAGCCTCCCCTACCCCATCTCGCTTTCCATTTTTGGTAACTTTTGGTACCTTGTGCGCCCACTTTTCGTGTTGTACGGTACCCGGTGCGCCTACTTTTCGTGTTGTACGGTACCCGGTGCACCCTTTTGGCCATCTTTTTCTAACATGCACCCCTTGGTGCTAATGTGAGCCAAAGCTCACCTATAAATAGGAGGCTTAAGGCTCAATTTCAAAATGTCCCATATGCACTAGTCATATTACTTTCTTACTTTCTCATTCTACTTTCTTACTTTAAATTTAGCATTAGATTAGTTTAACACTTTGTTTAGAGTAGAAAGAAAGCTAGGAACATTTTGTAATCTTTGGTGTACGCTTGGAGTTACGCTCATTAATTCAAGTCTATTCCTTCTCGCATATTAATCTCGGTTATTTGTATCCTTATCTATCTTAATTAAATATGTTTGCTTTAATTATGTTAGATATCATTTATGCCATGATTAGCGAGTAGATTACTATTGTATTTGTTGTGATGTAATTAGTATACGTAATTATGGGATGACTTTAAATGCGTCGTGAAATAATACGATGGCCCCGATTCGACTGATTACTCGGTATAGTATAGGAAATGCTTTTGAGCATAGTACAAATATATGGAAGCCGGTAACGACCGAAGGTAGTTGTATTATGGATCGACGTTATAAAATTGGAAACTTTGTGAACGGACTTATCTTGTGATTTTAAACCTAAAACTTACATTCACCTTTCGATTAACAAACGTGATTGTAACCTTGTAAAGAGGAGTCGCGAACCTTAATACTCGGTCAATAGTTATCTATGTAAAAACTATGTTTTTAATTGTAACGTCATGCTAGCATTATAAAATGCAATGTGATTACGTGGACTTGCCATGAGTATTGTACACTTCCGATCACAATGTACTTATCATGTAAACATCGCGAAGCAATTAAACTCACAACGGAAACATCGGTAAACGATTAAATACGATGTGAGCTACCATAGCATTTTCTTACATGGTCTGGGTTTGACTTTCTGTAAAAAGCCGTCAGCATTTTAATTCATTGTTTTAGTTTAGATTAGATTAGATTAGGTAGGCTATAGGCTAAATGGTCATTTACGAAAACCTAGGGATTTGTTAATTGTATTAAGAAAGGCAAGTTTGAAATCCAACTTAAACCGATACTTTTTCCTAAAACCATGAAACCTAAAGCACGGTATGCAAGAAACCTAAATGTTTTCCCTCGTTTACCACGTTTAAGTTTCATGGATAGAAATTGATTAAATAAGTCCGGACACAAGTTCTAAGTTAGTTGTTTAATGAATTCATAATCATTGTGGTATTAAGAACGGCTAGACATGTTATGGACTTGCTACTCTATTCCTTTGCCCATGAGCGAATACGTTCAATAACACGGGCCACTGACTCCCTCACAGGAGAGTGTGGAGAGTTGAGCATCATCTGTCTGGTCAGAATCATGATACCTTAGTTCCTCGTGACATATTAGTTGATAACCGACTAATAAGGAATCTATTGGTTATACCATAAGTTAATGAATCTCATAAGCAACCCAATTTAGTTAATCGTTTTCCCGTAAGAGTCATCATCCCACGATTATTAACTAACGAACTCACAACAAATAGTACTTTGCATTATCTGACATCTTATTACATTTTATTCGCTTTATTTAGTTTACTTAATTAACTGAACCAAAAACCACCAACGCACTCTTTTAAATCATTTACTAGAAAAGAAAGATTGATCGGATCACCTCTGTTTCAATTCAGTTTCTCTTTAAGAATGACTCTAGGTCCAACTTACCGCCTACTAACCTTTTGGTTCAGTACTAGTAAGTCACACTTAGACCCCAGCAATTATAAGTTTTAAAACCACCCGTTGACAACCTCAACAAGCCCTAACCCCCAAATATGTTTATGGTGCCTCTTCTCTGGTTCTTCAATCTATGAGACTACTACTCTTGCTTCTTCTTCTTCTTCTTCTTCTCATCACTCGTCGATGGTTCCTCCTCACGGTTGTTCAGATCGTTGGTGTTGTTCCCTCACCACGAGTTGCGAGTTGTTCGTCATCGTTGTTGTGGGTAGATTTTTACTAACCTTTGCAGGATCCTAATTGATGTCATATGTACACCTCGCAGGATCCTATTCAGGATACATTTATCTAACACAATTATGCAGGATTCTGGACCGGGAAGATATTTATTTAATGATCCTATGGTTAATCTCGGAGTACACATAGCTCAGGATCCTGGACTTATCTTAGTTGAGGATCATGAACTATATAACACGTTTATTTTTCTTGAGTATTGACCAGGTCTTAGAAGAAACGCGTTAATGAGATATGCTCCGGATTACGTGAAGAGGATCTGATACGATTCCATGAAGACGAAGTCTGATGCACGTGTGGAATAGAGTCAAAAGAGACGTTGAAGGTCTTCATCATTCCTCGGAGGATCCCTGATATTTCGAAATTATTGTTAAACGCTCTTAGTATATAAATGAGGCTCGGATGATCACTTAGGTGAACGAATACTTGCTATTTTTCACCTGTAAACACTCACATACTCTGCTCTCATTCTTGCTCACGATCATTTCATCAACACTTAGCTAAAATCACACACAAATTCACCTAGCCGATCATCCTTGTGCTCTTAGTTTGTAATCAATTACTTTCATTTTTATATAATTAACAAAGGCAAGGATCGTTTGATCCTTCCCGAGGTTTTGTGCCGGCGATCAACCTTGATCAAGGGCTTTCCTCGTATATCATCGTGTCGATTTTATTTACTTGTCATTTATATTGCTTCCATAGTATTCTGCTTAAATTTTTATCGTCAACATTGTCATTATCTTTCATTTATACTCGAACTTTGATATTGAAACGTTTGTTCAACAAGGATCCACGGATTTAATCAATCTTTTTAACACAAAATATTGACTTACTAATAGAGATAATCGTGTAAAGGCGTAATTATCTTGATAGTAATTTTAAACCTGACCTCACAAACTAATTTTTGATCACTTAATTGCTTTAGTAATTTTTGACCAAAACAATTTGGCGCCCACCTTGGGGCAATTGGTGTTTTTCTTGATCAAACTTTTGTTAAAATCCCTGTTGAGTCATCTTTTTCAAAGATTTCTGTCGAAAATGTCGAGCTAAGGACGATCTACATCATCTACCATGCCATCATCATCTTCTACTAGAACCACTCTTCCTCCTGCTCCACCTCTCACATCATCTCAGCAACAGCCGCAAAATGTCTATGCAAGGCTACCGTCGGCTGGATCCACATCTTTGGGGGCTGGATTCTTATCGGATCCAGACCCTGTTATGATTGCTAACCGGGATATTGTGTCTATGTTTACGCAGGTAAAAGAGCAGCTTCAACGGGTAAAGAGAAGCAACGAAATCCTGAGAAAGGATGTGGAGGACATGAGAACTAGGAGCAATGTTCCGGTTTCTCAAGTCACTACTCCTATCCGAAGCAGGATCCTTGATTTTGGCACTCCTCCATCAGCGGAACACCAAGGAGATTTCATATCTATGCAAGGGAGCACTAGGATCCCAGATCCAATATTTGCTACAGGAGTTTCTACATCAAGGGGTCAACAATCTAATCCAGGATCCTCATACAGGACTCCTGACGGTGGTAATATGTTCAATAATTTTACCTCTAATAATACCGTTGGGACTAACAATTTTCAGGATCCTGGAGTCAGTCCTGTGATGGCGAGAGAGATACAGAAATTGAAGGATATGATATCAAGCGTCCCCGGAGTTGTACAACCAATTCCAGAAGTTGCACCAAAGGCGCATAGGATCTCGAGATTTGCACCACCTATTTGTGATGCCGAGATCCCTAAGAGATTTCAGACACCCAATATGAAGCTGTATGACGGAACGACGGATCCTGAGGAGCACATCGCGCAATACAGGGAGAGGATAGAAATCATTCCAATTCCTTCCGATCTTAAAGAAGCATGTTTATGCAAGGGCTTTGGCGCTACTCTCACAGGATCCGCGCTAAAATGGCTATTGAACGTTCCTCCTTACTCTATTACTTCATTTGCTCATTTGGTTAATTTATTTAATAATCAATTCTCTTGCAGTAGGACATTTGAAAAATTAACGACTGATCTATATAGAATTGTCCAAAAAGCTAACGAGTCTCTTCGAGATTTTGTAGGGAGATTCGGGAGAGAATCCTTGAACATACCTAACTTGGATATGCCTACTGCCGTACAAGCCTTTAAGATGGGAATCAAAAGGGATTCCCCATTTTATGAGGATCTTGTTATGAATCCTTGCAGGAACCTCGATGAAGTCAGAAATAGGGCTTTAAGGTTTATCAGATTGGAAGAAGATGCAATGATACAGAAGAGGGTGGATACTCAATCAGCATACGATAGACCTAACAGGAAGTCAGACTCGTCCTCATTCAGATCAAACCGGAACAAACCATATACCAGAAATGAGGATCGTCGTGTGAATGCTGTTGACGAAGATGACGAAGAATATCCTAAAATAACTGATTATAATTTTTCTGTAGATACAACAGATATATTGTGTGCCATGCAGGATCTTGGAGACAAGGCAAGATGGCCAAAGAAGAATGACAAGTCATATGCATGGAAGGATAAATCTAAATGGTTTGCCTATCATGAGGATTTCGGCCACACAACTGAGAATTGCATAGCTCTCCGGAAAGAAATCAGTCATCTTCTCAACAAAGGATACTTGAAGGATCTGCTTGGGAAAAAGAGGGATCACGCCAAGGATCATGATAGAGTTCAGGATCCTGAGTCTCAGGATAATCGCAGGATCCCAACTAGAGCAGGATCCCCACCTTCAGACGGCAAGGTAATCAATTTTAGTTCTGGTGGCTCTGATATATATGTGGCACTTCTTATTCTGCAGCAAAGAGGCACGCAAGGGAATCAAAGTCAGAAAAGCCATATAAACCTACAAGGACTTCCATGAAGAAAGACGAGAAGGTCATAGCATTTGATGAGGATGATTTGCAAGATGTTCATCCTCACCATGATGGTTTGGTTATTACTCTTTATGTTGCCAATCACTTTGTGCGAAGGATCCTGATTGATGGAGGAAGCTCAGTCAACATCATTCGTCTGGAGACTTTGAAAAGGATGGGTATCCCAGAATCAGAAATCACTTCGAGATCCACCGTATTGGTAGGATTCAGCGGAGAAGCAAAGAATACGGTTGGTGATATAAAATTGCCAATCTACATTGAAGGGGTAAACTCTGTTCAAAAGTTCTGTGTTATGGATTGTTTGTCGAGCTATAACATTATCCTAGGAAGACCATGGTTGCATGATATGAAAGCGGTACCCTCAACGTATCATCAATGAGTCAAATTACCAACCCCATGGGGGGTGGTCAAGATCAGCAGTGACCAACAAGAAGCAAAGGATTGTTATACAACGTCAATGAAATCTACTGCCAAGCCTCCGTCAGCATAGCAATTAAAGAACAAGGCATGGGATGTCCTGGATACAAAGGAGCAGACGTCAAAGAAGTGCCGCTGAGCTCGAAGGATCCTGAAGAAAAGGTGCTTATAGGATCAAGCGTCCCAGAGGATCTTGAACAGGATCTGATGAAGTTCTTGAATCAAAGGAAATCAACTTTTGCCTGGAAGCCAGAGGATATGACAGGTATATCTAAGGATGTCATAACTCATAAACTTGGAATTGATAATAGTTTCAGGCCGGTTCAACAAAAGAGAAGAAAATTTGCGCCGGAAAGGAATGCTATTATCCAGGCTGATGTTGAAAGACTACTTGCTGCTGGCATGATAAGGGAAGTAAAGTTTCCAAGATGGTTGGCAAACGTGGTGGTGGTACAAAAGAAGAATGGGAAATAGAGAGTGTGTGTGGACTATACGGATCTCAATAAAGGGCAACAACATCCTGTTTACTATGTAAGTAAAAGCCTATTAGATGCGGAAACCAGGTATTCTCATCTCGAAAAACTTATACTTGCATTAGTCATGGCATCAACTAAACTTAGACATTATTTTGAGACACACCCGATACGTGTAAGAACCAATTATCCTATTAAAAACATTTTGAGGAAACCAGAAATGTCAGGACGATTAGCTAAATGGTCTGTAAAATTAAGTGCTTATAATTTAATTTATGAACCTAGGAATGCAATTAAATCTCAAGCTTTAGCGGATTTTATTGCTGACTTTACTAGTGATCTCCAAAATGAAGTAGATTTAGAAGTGCAAGAACTAAATCAAATAAGTGAAAGATGGACATTATATACTGATGGCGCTTCTAATGTAAAAGGGACTGGATTAGGAATTGTATTAAAATCACCTCAAGGTGATATCATGCCTCAAGCCATAAGATGTGAATTTCAAGCTACAAATAATGAGGCAGAATATGAAGCATTAATTACGGGATTACAATTAGCTAAGGATATTGGAATAAAATACTTAAATGTGTATGTTGATTCATTATTAATTGCTAATCATTATAATGGATCTTATACTGTAAAAGTAGATAGATTAGCTGCGTATTTGGAGATTGTTAAGGATCTTGCAGGTAGCTTCGAGGTCTTCGACATTCAACAGGTACCACGTGAGGACAACACTGAAGCGGATGCTTTGGCTGATCTAGGATCAAGTCTAAGGATCCCATCGGATGTCAGAATACCAATTATACATATTGCAGCGCCTGCTATCGCTGATAAGGATCACAATGAAGAGCAAGTGTGTGACATTGAGGATCCTCAGCCTGGAGACAAATCGAATGCATCAGGTTCTGGGGGCAAGTCAGGATCATGGATGCAGCCGATCATGGAATATATACAACACGATGTGATCCCTAAGGATGAAAATAATCCTAAAGCCTTCAGGTTAAAGGTATCCCGTTTTACTATTGAAAATGGTATATTGTATAAAAAATCACTTGCAGGACCATTATTGCGATGCCTTGAGGATCCTGAAGCAAAAGCAGTTCTCAAGGATATACATGAAGGCGATTGTGGGAATCATTCTGGGGGCAGAGCATTATTTTCAAAAGTTTTAAGGACAGGATACTTCTGGCCCACTATGAAGAAGGATTCCATGGATTTTGCTCACAAATGTGATGCTTGTCAAAGACACGGAAACATCCATCATCAACCAGCAGAACCGATGCATCCGATTATCTCACCATGGCCGTTTATGAAATGAGGAATGGATATTGTTGTAAAACTGCCAGTTACTCCAGGAGGAAAAGTGTTTATGCTTTCAATGACGGATTATTTTTCAAAATGGATTGAAGCTGAAGCATTTGTTCAACTTAAGGAAAAGGATGTTATCTCATTCATCAAGAGAAATATCCTCACAAGGTTTGGGATCCTGGCAGAAATAGTGTGTGACAATGGATCTCAATTTATTGGAAGAAGAACAACTAAGTTTTGTGAAAGTTGGGGAATCAAGATGATAACTTCAACTCCAGTCCATCCTCAAGCCAATGGACAAGCATAATCTAGCAATAAAATTCTAATCAACAATCTGAAGAAGAGGCTGGATGCTAAGAAAGGAAGATGGGCTGAAGAATTGCCTTTTGTTTTATGGGCTGATAGGACCACGGAAAAGGAGGCAACTAAGCAAAATCCTTTTGCTTTGGTGTTTGGATCCGAAGCTATGATCCCAACAGAGATGGTAATCCCAACGGCAAGATCCCGGATGCAGACTTTGGAAGCAAACAAGGAAGCGTTGATTCAGGATCTGGACACTGTGGATGCGTTAAGGGATCGTGCTAAATTCAGGATTGCATCATACCAACAGAGAATTTCAAGATCCTACAACAAGAATGTCAGGATAAGAAGGTTTCGAGTAGGAGATTTGGTATTAAGTAAATTATTTCAAAATACTAAGAATCCTGCAGAAGGAAAGCTAGCACCAAAGTGGGAAGGTCCATATTTGATAGATTCGGATGCTGGAAAGGGGGCATATTGGTTGGCCAACATGGATGGCGAACTACTTCCAAGATCCTGGAATGCCATTCATTTGAAGCTCTATCATATGTAAGTTGAATGTTTTTATTCAACATAAAAGGTACTCCTGTGATCCTTAACTTTTCATTGATTTTAATACTTTTTACTATATATGTATGTGTGTATTATAATTATATATATATGCATGAAAGTTAATTATGATTATTATTCTCATTGAATACCCTACTGACTTAAGCATCGGAGGGGTGTTAGGCAAACTAACACCCACCTTTACCCAAGATTTTGTATTTGTTGTAGTTCATATACTTAAGGATCATGGAATGAAGATTAGGGGTTGGCCACCTCTCCTCCGTTAAGGATCCCAGCGATTCTCTAAGGTTTAGAGGTTTCCGTACGGATAAACACCTCTCTACGAAAAGGGTTTTGACACCTCGCCGGGTGCGCATGATGTTTGATTATAGTGCCATGGTTAGGGAATCGGTGATGCCTCTGGTACCCGACAACTTCATTTTCGTTGGGCTATAGATCAAGCGCTAACGAATGTCGATACTGATGTGCACTATACGTATCGATCTAAGGTTTGTGTCGTTTTCACGTCACTATAAGGTTTGTAATGTTTTCACATTACCAATTGGTTAGGCATTTTCATGTCTCAAATGGCGTAGCCCAAGAATCAAACGGTTTGTAATGTTTTCACATTACCTAATGGTTTGGCATTTACATGTCACTTTTATAGTTTTCATAAACTATCCAATGGTTATAATGTATTCACATTATCAAAATTTTCATTGATTAAATCTAATAAATAACTTTATTAGCTCTAATGTTTTTCATGATTATCAAAATTGTTTTGATTTAAAAATCACGAAATCTTTTAAGATTACAACATTTTTCAAAAAACAAATTGTTTTCACAATTATTTGACAAATTATTAACATTTATATGTTACAGGAATTACTCGTTGGGAGTTCCTCATTATCAACAGTTTATTTTAGGATCTTGAAGTCTCAGGATCCTAAATTCCAGTTTATATGAAATGCGGTTAAGGATCCTTGAATCTGAGGATCCCTATCCCGTCATTATCTCAGATCCAGTTAAGGATCCTTGAAGCTTATAATGTTGAGAAAATCTTCTCATTGTCCTGGATGTATTCTGGGAAAATCTCCTCAGGATCCTGTTTCTAAGCAAACATATATATAAAAACACTGAGGGAATCTCCTCAGTATCATGAAGACACAAGATGTAGATAATATCTTGATATTATTAACAGCAAAAGTCTAAGAATTATCTAAATCCTTAGATTGAGTTCAAAAGTAGTGCAGAAGATAAAATTGTCTTGTGGCCTACATAAACCATATTCAACACAATCATGGTTGACCATGCCAGGTCAACCTCACCGAAAATTAATTGTTTTGGTTACAAACACAACCCTTAGAAAGTAAAAGAGCATCCAAATGAAAATAAAAATCAGGCTCCGGCTAGTCAAATACCATCCTCGCCTGAGGATCCTTCACTGTCGGCTATATCAACGGGTGCAGCTATTTTCTCGTCATTTTTGGAATTAGACGCTTCACCCATGTTCAGTGTTTCGGTGATCCTCGTCTTGGGTACCTTGGTTGCTTTTCCTTTTGCTTTGGATCCTCCGAGACCAATGAAGAATGGATTTGGGGGATAATCATCTTTCATCCTTGCTAACTTGCTCTTCCATCCCTTAACGTCCCATAGACTGGCGTCTAATCCGTTTTCAGCAGCTTCTGTGGCCATGTGGATTTTGGATTCCAATACCGCGATAGTGGCATCTCTCTTCGCCTCTTCTATTAGAGTATTGTTTGTGTCTGATCCTTCTTCTTTGGTACAACTGGATTTTTTGGCTAAAGTAGCTTTCAGGACTTCAATTTTTTGTTTGGCTTTATCCAGATCGAGAGTACTCTTCTTGAGGGTGGAAGTCAGAGCGTCAATCGTTTTGACCTTATCTGAGTATTCCTCTATCATAACATCTGCAGCCTGATAAAAGGATTAGTATCAGATTTTCTTTATTTAAAAGGAACTAAAAGAAAAGAGCCTTACTATCAGGAGGTTAGAAGCAGGGTTGTAAATGTCTTATAATTCTTCTACTTTTCTCTTTTTAGATAGAAAGTGTGTGGAAAAAGGTTTGAATTTTGGATCGCCGATTGCTTCTCTTTGAGAACGGACTTCTGGATCAATATCGGATAGAGTGAAGTGCACTGAAGGATCAGAAAAGAATTAGAAAGCTGAAGGGAGGAATTATAAAAAAGAAAGATGAAAAATTTACCTGACATCGTTGAGTCGTATTACGGTTGTTGATTATCGGATGCGATTTTTTACGAGGATTTGCTATAAGAACTGGGTTCTAAGGTGGTTTTAAACGAGAAATGGCGAAGAAGAAGGATGAAAGAGAAAAGGATTCTTATGATGATTTGATGTGATAAGGGTTTAATAACTATCAGAAAATGATTAATACCCGGGCACGATCTTCAATACATGTAAAATATCTTACCTAACACGATTTAAGCGGTTATCTTGAGAAGTTATAATGTTTTAGGATCCTAAAAAACGTTATAACTTCGGGGGCAATTGTTGTGGGTAGATTTTTACTAACCTTTGCAGGATCCTAATTGACGTCATATGTACACCTCGCAGGATCCTATTCAGGATACATTTATCTAACACAATTATGCAGGATTCTGGACCGGGAAGATATTTATTTATTGATCCTACGGTTAATCTCGGAGTACACATAGCTCAGGATCCTGGACTTATCTTAGTTAAGGATCATGAACTATATAACACGTTTATTTTTCTTGAGTATTGACCAGGTCTTAGAAGAAACGCGTTAATGAGATATGCTCCGGATTATGTGAAGAGGATCTGATACGATTCCATGAAGACGAAGTCTGATGCACGTGTGGAATAGAGTCAAAAGAGACGTTGAAGGTCTTCATCATTCCTCGGAGGATCCCTGATATTTCGGAATTATTGTTAAACGCTCTTAGTATATAAATGAGGCTCGGATGATCACTTAGGTGAACGAATACTTGCTATTTTTCACCTGTAAACACTCACATGCTCTGCTCTCATTCTCGTTCACGATCATTTCATCAACACTTAGCTAAAATCACACACAAATTCACCTAGCCGATCATCCTTGTGCTCTTAGTTTGTAATCAATTACTTTCATTTTTATAAAATTAACAAAGGCAAGGATCGTTTGATCCTTCCTGAGGTTTTGTGCCGGCGATCAACCTTGATCAAGGGCTTTCCTCGTATATCATCGTGTCGATTTTATTTACTTGTCATTTATATTGCTTCCATAGTATTCTTCTTAAATTTTTATCGTCAACATTGTCATTATCTTTCATTTATACTCGAACTTTGATATTGAAACGTTTGTTCAACAAGGATCCACGGATTTAATCAATCTTTTTAACACAAAATATTGACTTACTAATAGAGATAATCGTGTAAAGGCGTAATTATCTTGATAGTAATTTTACACCTGACTTCACAAACTAATTTTTGATCACTTAATTGCTTTAGTAATTTTTGACCAAAACAATCTTGACGCTTCACATACTCGATTTTATTTATGGTTTACTGGGTTCATCTCCTCACCCATGAGGATCTCAATAATCAATTGAATGTGGTGATAAAAGCTTAGATTAATATTAGCTAGCTACAAAGTGTGAACAACCGCTTTGGTATTCTTTTAATTTTTTTTTGTTTTTGTTTTTTTGGGTGCCCTTATGACTGTACGTATTCTTTAAAAAATAGTAGTTAGAAATTGGTTCTTTAATTTTGTGTTGATTTATGGCAGTAGGTTGTGTTATCCATCTTGATCTTCTTGTTTGGTTCAATGATTCATACATACTTGATATTAACTCATTAAATGATTTTTTTCTATATTTCATGTTAGTCGAATAAAAGATTTTGACATGGAGATCATGTTTTTTGCCATTTCAACTAGTTCTATAAAAAAAGAAGAATCATCAATTATTTATATCTTGAATCAAAAGAGAGCGTGTACCACTTTTTTCATATTTTCTGGTCAAATTTTTCGAAAGAGATGAACTTGGAATACTCAAAACTTATTTCCATTCAGTTGGATGATATTACCAAACAGGAGAATAATACTTTTATTCTTTTCTCTACTTCGATTCTATGTTCATATCAAACAAATAAATTAACTATGTTTCTTTAGACTCATTCCGTTTCTCTACATTTCTATTCTCTAATTCGATTCCAATCTCTCTGATTCCCTCCTACCAAACGTACCCTTAGGTGTTAGACATAGTATGGTTCGTGAGTTGATCACAAATGGGGTGATCTCTGTAGACTATGTCAAGACTCAACATGATTTGGCGAATCACTTGACCAAGGGATTAGCTAGAGACTTAGTGCACAAGTCGGCTATCGGGTTGGGATTGAAGTCCATTTAGATCTCTAAAATGTGAGATACCCAATTCCCTTCTAATATGACGTTGGAAGCTGAATTCAATGTGGAAAGCTAACATTTAGAGATTGGAGCACATGTTGTTAATTCCCAAAGGTATGTGTTCAAACCTGCAAGTGATGGTTAGGTTGAAGTATATCTTCTTAATAGCTCTTTTGAAAAATTGCATATGCAGGTGCAAGAATAAAAGAGCTACCTATGTGAGTATGAAGTTTTGCCGCTGCAAAGAAGCTTGGACTCGGCTTCCGATATGCTCACTGAAGGATAAGGACACATGGCTGTAATAGTGTCAAGTAAAAACAATAGAGTGTTGTATAAACTTGCGTGTATATTATCTTCATATATTCAAATGGGTTGAAGGATTCAATCGTTAGGACACCCTGATTCTCGAATATAGAATGTATAATGTACTAAGTGAAAATTCAATCTTCGTTACATTTTTATTTATGCATAAGTTTGGTTATCGTTTGTTTGTTTTGATTATTTTAGTAATTCGGGGATTACACTAAAATTGGGGGGATATGTTGGTAATTTTAGTGTAATTGGGACTTACTCGAAACCAGAGGGAAATTCCAAGCTAAGTTACAAAACGAGTTGGTAAGTACGGAGTGCACACTTATTTAAACTAACTTGGACCGCCACTAAAAGCGGGGGTCAAGGGGGTTGTGCCCCCTTGCGGGGTCAAGGGGCACCGCCCCTTGCGGGGGTCTAGGGGACCCGTATTGAATTTATTAATGAATAACCCTCGTACTCGTTTTTCCCGCCAAAAAGCGAACAGGTATTTCCAACGGGTATAACTATTGGGAAGGATTGCATCTTTTCATCAAAGGTTGTGTTTGTTCGTATGTTTTAACCGCAAACGTTTCTGTATATAAAGAATTAACACAGAAACATTTTTGGTTCTCTTGCACAAATGAAAACACAACATAATCTCTTTGTTACGCTCAAAATTCTCTCCCAAGATATTGAGTGATTTCTTGAATTATCCTCAATAAGGATTTCGTGATACCTAGGCAGTGTTGGGTCGAAATACTTTACTGTGAAAGTGATTCATACACGATTCAGGAAATTCGTCCAGATTATCATCACACCCTTTATTTCTATTTTTGTTTTTTGGCGGGTTCGGTCAACACTTTTCTAACATTGTTTTCCGTCTCAACCTCTTGTTAATCCACCACTCGGTCGATTGCATTGCATAGACCATCTCTAGATTTAGCGTCGCTTGGTTTCGTTTTCCTTGTTGCTCCCTTCTTTGGGTCGGTTCAAATCCTTTAATGTTTGGTTATACATGATTTCAAGAATAAGGATCTTCTCAACGTTAATACATATGAGTTACAATGTCCATATTCCGGTTTTGAATTGTTTTGACGTCTTTTACCCTCTTGTGGTCATGTGCTCAATTGGTTTGATTTATGAAGTATGTGCTTTTTGGTAGACAAGTGATGCTTCAAGCTTTCAACTTCAAGTTTTATGTTTCACCCATTGTTTCTATTAAGTTTAACAACGGTTATTATATTTGATGTTTCAAGAATCATGGTGTTAAGATGAGGGAGATTATGTATATTTTATCAATAGTTTATGTATGAGTATTAGGTTGTATCATTTAATTTCTCTACGTTGAAGTATTATATTATATATATACATATATATATATATATATATATATATATATATATATATATATATATTTTCGATCGGAACCTCACAAATATATTGTTTGGATCTCTTTGATCATTTTATCAATACATTTCTATTTCGCAAGAAAATGAGTAAAATTTTTAACAAGACATATAAAGTAATGATGATTATATGATAATGATATACTTTGTTAATGCTTAGAACATAAATTTAAAAATGGACCCAATTAATTTCACGCTTATAACACATACTATATCAAAAACATTCTATCTTTATTCTCGATTTTTCATAATTTTAATACACCTTCTACTAAGTTATTTTTTAGGGGACTAATTTGTACACTACTTTTTTCTCTCTGTATACTACCAACCGCTGTGAATTATAGTATTGTAATGTACAAAACGCAAAAACGCAAAAAATGGTGCATGAATTATCGCTCTTACTAGTTTTAGACTTTTAGGAGCCCCAATTATCTATCCTTCTTTACTATTAAATTAGGGCTTGATTAGCCTAATCCAAAACCTAATCAACTCGTATGGTCTAATATGGGCCCTTAGATGGCAAAGACAAATGAATAATAGCCTTTGATCGTCGATTAGTTACCCTTAACCTACCTATTACCTAACAAACGCAGAAAAAAATAGTTTACCCATGTTTTATTTTCTTTTCATTCAAACTTAGAAAAAACACAAAACCTGCGCTCATCTTCTTGAATTCAAATTCGAAATCCAAACAAAATACATAAGATCCAATCTGTTTATGCAGGGTACAGAGATTATTCTACACCTTCCATGAAATTCGTTTGTTCCATCTATCACCACAAGGTATAACTATGATTTAACGTTCCATGAAATTCGTTTTCTTCATCATCACCACAAGGTATAGCGATTTCTTTCTTGATTTGAAATGCCCTAATTTTTTTTTTAACTCATTTAGTAAAGTCCCACGTCTAAAATATGACATTATAGACTTCTTATATCATTCCCTCAATCAAATAAGGACCCAATAAGAAAATGTTGAATTTAGAAGAGATTCCCAAGGAATGACTCCCATTCCCTAGGAATCATGCCTGCCGTTAACATTTAGATTTGGATTCCCCAGGAATGACTCCCATTCCCCGAAAATCAGGCCTGCACAACTCCATTTTAAATACGAACTTTGCACGCGCATAACTTTTTACTCGTTAAGAGTTAAGACATGAAATTTTGCAGACACCTCCATTATAACAAAATAAAGGTTTCCCTTTTTACACTTTTTCAAATTTCACACTAACAAAGAAAACGGACGTGCTACTAATTTATGGTCAATTTGAACCATCAATCCACTTGGTTTCTGACTTCCAAATTTTACCAACACATTCTAACATACATTTGACATATAAGACAATAGCAATAAGCAACATACTTACATCATGACTCGTTTTGACATCCTGATCCGTGGAAGGTCCATTTTGACACTTTTAACAAAACTACCAACATATTAACCATTTAATATCAAATTTCACTTCCCTTTTACAACTCAATATTACAAATGATTCATTACCACACAATTGAGCCAAAATACCACTTTTGACACTTTGATCACATTTTCATCCAAAATATGACCAATATCATACACTTTCACATCTAACAATTCTTACCACTTTACAACATGATTCTTACCCAATTTGACACCACAACATTCAACTTTGACTTTTACCACTCTTCACTTTGACTTTGCCAAGTCAAAGGTATACTTCACATTTCACTAGATTCTTTACATCTTAATCAATACATGTCATCAATGTAAAGTTTTGGGCAATTTACACAAATGGCAATTTATAACGACAATTCAAAAGAAGAAAGAACTTGTCTAACCATAAAATAAGCTCCAATCCAAGCCACCCCCTTGCAACCACATTTTTTTCCAATTGGTTCAACCGAACCATGTACCTACAACATAAATCAACTAAAGGGGTAAGAAAAACGCTTAATGAGCATACAATTCAAACAAGTAATCACTAACTTATAACAATTCATCATTAACTAATTCAAGGTTATGAAGAACCATTCACTACAATTTCATTATTTCACCATAATCACTTTTAAACCTCACTAATTTATATCAACTCATTAAGTTCATCATTTTATCAGCAAAACCATGATCACTTTCATGATCATATTTAGCTCAAGTGTTTAACTACTTGATTTACTAACTCAATTTTCACTAATAACACTCTAACAACATCTCTAACTAGTAATTAAAGTGAATTAATTAACAACAATTCATCATCATTTAAACCAAACCCATCTTAATCACTAATCACACAATTTGAATTATCCACTTTTAGATTGAATTAGTGTTACTAACATTGATTTCTACATTTTTACACAACAATTCAATCATAATACCCCTTAATCTCGTTTTAGAAACCATTAATCATTCAAACCCCATGAAACTTAAAGTTTTAAATCAAAATCGAACAAGAATCATAAATGCCTCAAGTTTAGAATGATTAATCGATGATGAATTCGAGTTCTCTAGCTTCAATTTAATGTTTTGGATTGATTTTGGTTAAGGGGTTTTGGTTCTTGCGTTCTCTCAATTTCTCTCCCACTCTCTAAAGAGTTTTAAAGTGAAGAATGGATATGTATGCATACATATGTGTGTAACTAAAAAAATATAAGTCGTAAATTTTATTCCCCGTAATTATCATTGTCTGGAACTTTAAAACCGACTACAGTTATTATTATTTTATATCACTTAAAATAATAATAACTTAAAACAATTAATTTCACTTTTACCAAAATAATACTTTTGGATTTTGGGGTGTTACATGATTTCATCTAAAATTAATCTCGGTGTA
The DNA here is from genome assembly GCA_949592205.1 of Helichrysum umbraculigerum. Taxonomy (NCBI): domain Eukaryota; kingdom Viridiplantae; phylum Streptophyta; class Magnoliopsida; order Asterales; family Asteraceae; genus Helichrysum; species Helichrysum umbraculigerum. The sequence goes on along the minus strand of CATIUR010000004.1, from coordinate 105,016,846 downwards.
TGTATAGCAGTCTACGCGATGAAGAAATCTCGACCTTTTTGTCCACATCATGCATCTTTGTTCTCCAACTTCGTAGGAGATATTGTGGTTAAATATATGAATCGGTGAGAAAATTGCCCGTTTCGTCCCTGTGTTGGTCCAAAAAATCACTGGCAGTCCCTGAATTCAATAAATGCCACTGGTCATCCCTATATTTGTTAGTTTTAATCACTAGTCGTCCTTGAGCCAAACGTCATTAATAATTCGCGTTAAATGTTGTCACGTGACTGGCACATGATGGGTACATCCGTCTTTTTCCTTCTATCTGCCCCACCTACCTCTTTTACTCCCCCTTTATAACCAATACCAACCTCCATTATTAACCACACATCTCACACACATAAACTCAGTTTCATCTTCTTCACGAAATCAAACTAAAAATCATGGTGGTTATGTGTGCTTGTGGAAGCCTGGTGTGGTGAAAACCTCATGGACCTCAGCTAACCCTGGCCGCCGTTTTTACTGTTGTCCACAAAAGGTAATTTTATTTAAACCCTAAAAAGTTTCATTTTTTTTTATCTAATTCATGGTTTTACAGGTTCGTAATTGCAGGTTCATAGACTGGAAAGACACATCCATGTGCGAACATGCAGTACAAATCATTCCAGGTTTATTAAGGGCAAGAAACCAACTTGAAGAAGAGAATCGAGCGTTGAAGATATATCTCGTCTGTAGCTGGATTTTTTTTGGTTTGTGTGTTTTTATTTTCAAGAAGTAGTCGTTTGTATGTTGGTGGAAGTATGAAGTTTGAACTTGGAACTTGGCTTTTGGTGGTTGTTTCGGTTTTATTAGTTTTGGTTTATGATGTAAGGTATGGGTTTATGATGTAAGTTGGATCCTATTTTGGTGTAATGAAATGGATCTAATTTTGGTGTAATGAAATGAAATGTGCTTCATTTGATGTACTGAGGGTAGTGTTTTGTGTATTTTACACATTTTTGGTCAATAAAACCTAAAGTGCATAAAGTGGACACAAAAAAGAACAAGTAGACAGCCTGCATACATAAGCTTGACCTGTATTTACAGCAAATGGGTCAAATAAGCACAAAATACTTACATTGCAGTTAAATAAACAACATGCATACAATAGTTACATAAAAAAGAGTTACAATGACATTCCCAAAAGTCATACACTAACATTCCCAAAGACATACACTAACATTACCAAAAGACATACACTAACAGTTACCAAAAGACATACAGTTAACACATCATTGTCTAGACACAAAATAAAAGGGTGGTGATTTGTACACCACCACTTTTTTTGCCATACACCACTAAAATATATTTTTAGACCCTTTTACCCCTTGCAACTTAAAATTCTTCAAACACTCCTTCACAACTTCAAGGGCAAAAATGTCCAAAACATGATTTTGGTGGTGTATGGCAAAAAAGTGGTGGTGTACAAATCACCACCCAAAATAAAACCATTACCACAATGATTTCATAAGATAACTAATTAGAAGCCTTTCTTTTCCTACTTGATCTTCTTGGTTGATTTGCAGTTTGACTTCCAGATGCATAATTTCTAGCTTGACCACCACCATTTCCAGGTTGACCACCACCAGTTTGACTCCCTCCACCTTGACCCCTTCTTCCACAACCTTTAGCATTGTGACCCACTTGTTTACACTTGCTACATCTTTTTGAAGTACCAGCTCAAGTAATCTTAACTCCTTTGACACATGCTGCTGCAGGTTGACTTTCCAATTCTGCTTGTGATTTTCTTCTTTTCTTCTTGGGCCTGCCATGTTGTTTGTGAAATAAAGGTGGTAACAATGTAGTTGGACAAGGACTTTTCCTCCAAAACTTTCCTCCATTGATTGGATTAATCTTATGGGAGTACACATCTAACCATGTCTGTAGCATGTATGCTGGATGTACAAAGTCTTCAGGAATACCAACATTCATCCCATTCAAGCTCATGTTCCATATAGCAGCAACACCATGTGAACATGGTAAACCAGTCAACTCCCACTTTCTACATGAACATGTTCTATCATTCATGTCCACCACATACCTATCTACTGACTCCTTACAAACCTGGTATTTGTTCCCCCCATTCCAAGTCACCACATACTTACTAGCTGCAGTTTTAATACCCTCAAATATTTTAGTTGTAGTAGGGGTTAATGGACCATGACTCTTTTCAGCCAATTTTTGAACTATCACAATCCTTTTCATCAAGTATTCCATTATAAACTCAAGATAAGTGATACTTGGTTGATCCCTCCCATCAACCAATCTCCTATTAAACGCTTCACACAGATTGTTCAATAGAATGTCACACTTTGCCCTACCTATACAAAATTAATTGGTAATAAATATGAGACTAATTATACATTTACAATGGATATAATTAAACATAAAGTGTATGAAGATTGAATTACCAGTGAAATGAGATCTGGTCCAATGTTGTGGTGGGATATCCTTCAACCAGTTATAACACTCACTATCCAACTGCCTCATCTTCTCCATTGCATTTTCAAACTCAACCACTGTTGTTCTAGTAGCACACTTCCAGAATAATTGCTTGAATGCAACTGCCCTCCATGTTGACTTCATATTCTCATGTATATGCCTCACACATGTGTTCAGCACATGGAAACAACTTTGAAATTGTTGTAACCCCTGCATATAAGGAAGTAATTAGTAACAAATATAGTGTAAAATTGATCAATATAGTGAAATTTATACCTTCTGCCTATCTGAAATGAAAGTGAAATTTGATTTCTGAGCCAAATCAAGGTCATCTCCCAAACACTCTAAAAACCATTCCCATGACTTAGCTGTTTCTGCTTCCACTATTTCATATGCCATTGGATATATGCCATTATTTGCATCGACACTCACAGCTGTCAAAATGTGTCCTTGTTGTGGTTTCTTCATATGAGCCCCATCCAACCCCATTATTTCTCTCAACCCTGCCTTATATCCTGCTTTAAGAGCACCCAAAAAAATGTAGATTCTCCTGAAAATCCTTGTATTACTACCTGGATTTGTACATGGTTCAACATCTACTCTCACAGTTGTATCTAGATTAATAGATCTCAATTCTTGAATGTAGTCTCTCAACCTTGCGTATTGTTGACCCTCATCTCCCTTCATTATCTTCAATGCTTTTTTCTTTGCCTTGTAAGCAGTCTGCTTTTTTATCCCAAGTGAATACTCTTGCTCCAATTGGTCTTTCAATGCATTTGAAGGAATTTCTGGGTTTGAGGTAATTGTATGTTTGATATGTTTAGAGAGGAATGTAGATGAGCACAATTTAAGTTCTCTGTGTTGAAGACAGGTGTGTATATCATTAAATGTCATCAACATCCATGACCCATTAATGCATGGGGAGATGTGTAAAACCCAAGGACATGTGACTATTTGTCACACCCCGCCAAAACAGTAATCGCGGTTAGCAAGTGTTTAGCGGAAGCATTGGAGTAAGCGGGGGTGTTGACGTCAACATTGGACATTCATGCATCAGAGCATATGATTATTGCAGAACAAATAAATTAAGATGCCATTTAAGTAAATAGTTAGTTACAAAAAGCTACGACTCGTCAAAGTCATAGAAATAGTATTTAAAAATACAACCAGTTGTGAATACATAATTCAAAAGAAGATTTCATAGGTGTGACTAATGTATATTAGTTATACAAAGGAAATCCTGATCGTCCCAAAATGTAGCATCCTAATTCGTCGTGGGTCGTCTAGTTCCATATGCATGCAGTCGTACTTGTGCGCTAATTCCCTGAAAAACATAGTTAAAAGGTCAACAAAAATTGTTGAGTGAATTCACATGTTTTATATCGTTTATAAAACAAGTTCATTTTGTAAATCATTGACGTACAAGTTAGAAAGTAAGCAAATAAATGATTAAATATAGTTTTCGTATTTGTTGACATACAAGTCGAAAAGTAATCAAACAACTGATTAAATATAATTTTTGTATTCGTTGAAATTCGTCCAAAAGTTTTGTTGTTCAAATAATAGTTGTTAAAATAGTAGTCAAACCGTGACTAAGTAGTTGTTAAAATAGTTGGTAAACTTGCTTATAAGTCGGTTGTTCAAATCGTTGGACCTCGTCCATTGTAAATTGTTGAAAATGTATTTCAAATTAGTAAATCGTAGAAGACCCGCAGGTGTTCTAATGTATAAATCGTTTGTAGATGACCCGCGGGTGATCTAATGTATAAATCGTAGGAAACATTCCTATAAAGTTGTTATTTGTTGATATTCGTTGGAAAACATTATTTCCAAAATGTACATAATAATGGGAGAGCATAGACGGGATCCCTCGAAGGTTAGCTAAACCTTACGAGTTAAAGTAACGACACCTAATTCTATAACCAAACCACGACAAAATTCGTTTTTGCCTTAGGAACATTCAAATATACGCTCCGCGTTAATGACATAAAGTCATCGGGGTTGGCATGACCAACAAGTAGTAGTAGTGGGAGGGGCTGTCACGTCGATAGTACTATCCGTATATTTGATGGCTAGCGTTATCTAGCTAATGGTTATAGTTTGTAAGTACAAGGACTTTATGCACTACAACATGTACAACTAGGTTCGTACCAGGATGCGTGGTCATGTTCCCAAAATAGTATGAAAATCATTTCATAATTAAGTAGTTTGCGAGTATAGTATGAAAGTATGCATAAAATTGTGTTTGCAAGTATAATATGTTAAACATTCATATAAAGTTTTCGTGTATAGTATGAACATCGTTCGTAAATAAACAAGTTTCAAGGACAGTTTGAAAAGTAGTTTATAACTAAACAGTTTTTAATTCAAAGTAGTTGCTATGTTTTTCACCCCTAGTTTGAAAGCAGTAAAACAGTAAAAGTAGGGGTTGTGAACTCACCTCGTGAGCTAAGTAGTGAGAGCTAGCAAAGCGTATGCCCAATTAAAGTCTCTAACGTCCTAAACGTAAGAGATAATAACGTAAATAGTTGGCTAAATGCCCAACCATGTTAATAGTTCACTCGTTTCGAAAGATCGTTTTGTTTAAAATTGTGTACGTTGCGTTGGTGATGTTTTTGAGTAAGAGTACTTCCCAAAATATAATTATTCATGTTACGATTTGCGTTTGTACGTAATATTATATATACAGTTATTATGTAGTTGTTTGTCGTGTGTGTATATATATATATGACTTATTCGTTATATATATATATATATATATATATATATATATATATATATAGTTAGTTAGTTAGTTAGTTCGTTATAAAGACATATATATAGTTTGTTCGTCGTATGTATATATATAACTTATTCGTTGTGTGTGTGTGTGTGTATATATATATATATATAGTTAGTTAGTTCATTATATAGACATATATATAGTTTGTTCGTCGTATATGTATATATATATATATATATATATATATATATATATATATATATATATATATATATATATATATATATAGTTTACGTTTGAGTAATTATGTATATATATGTATATGGGTGTCGTTTTCATTATTCGCGTATATATATAATTTTCGTTTTCATTTATCCGTAATTGCAAAAATGTCGTTTTTGTTTGTGTTAAAACAATAGCAATTTTATCTGAGTTTTGACCTTATAACATTTTCAAAACTCGTTTTTGATTAAACCCCAAATGTTTTATTTAATCGCACGTTTAGTGTTTCGCGTGTTTTTGTTTCGTTTTCGCTTTCGTTAAGTGACGTTTTTCGTTTCCACATATTCTCATTATTTTAGTTCGGGTTTGACCATATAGTATTTATCAATGTTTTTAAAATCGGTTCGACCGGACCAGTCGAACTGGTCGAACCGGATTTCTAGAGAAAAGCGAGCCACAGAGAACCGGTTTTGGAGGAGAACGAGGAAGTAGTTAGATCGGCCGGTTTTCCGATTTTTCCCAGTTCAACCGGAACTCGGAAACCGTGAGAACCGGTTTCGCCTGAAAACACCTCCTTCTCCGGCGAATACGTCCGTCTCCGGCAACAAGATTCATTTTCCGACGTTAGATTCTTACTCCGGCAAGAGGATCTATTCCCAAAATCGTCTATCATTATGAATGGATGAAGAAATCTAGTAGCCAAGAAGAAGAAGATAAGAGATATAGAGATAGAATAAATGAGTAGTACTAGTAAAGAAATAAGTGAGAAGATAGATATTGAGGATGGTTCTACGACGGTGAGAGGAACCATCCGTAAATTGTGACCATGACCAAAATTCAAACACCCATTTTATTTATATTTCTTTTTTTGCAAGTTCACTGTATTCCGGCCATCTCACCGGAGGAATTAAGGCAGATAGTGCTGGAAGAGGTAGATGTGTGCGTGGTACTTGGGAAAATAAATGGTACTTGAGGAAGATAATTAATAACAGAGGAGCAAGTTAGATCTAGACATCTAGTAATAAGTTTTTGATATATAAATAATAATATAAATGGTACTTGGGGAAGATAAATAGTAATATAGTATAGAAGATATGATAGGAGTTGTACAATTCAAGTGGAGCTTTTACTTGTACCCCTTGGCTTTTCATTTCAATATCTTTGACTAATGGAGTGAGTTAGTCAAAAGTCCAACGGTAAGTACCCATTTTATATTAATATAATAAACCAAATGTACACACCATATGAAATACAACCTTTTGTTCTTGTTTATTAGTAAACCGGTCCGGTCGACCGGTTCAACCGGTCCGATCGGTCCTACCGGACCCGGGAGCACTTCCGTTTCGATTCAAAAGTCGGTTTTCAAAACATTGGTATTTATAGAGCTCGTCCTTGACCAAAACTATAACGTTTTTATTAAATCGAACGTTTAGTGTTTTGTGTGTCGGTTTTGTTGACTTTGGTCAAACGTTTTCGGTTTGACCCGAAACTTTTAGGAATGCCTCAAATATGTTTATAGAGCTCGAGAAAATTGTCGTTGCATTTTGTGGTTGACCCAAAAGTGTCGTTATTAAAAACGTGTCAAATCAGTCCCTGGAACAGTTTTACAAGGTTTTTCGCTTACTTTCGAGGTTGTTTTCGTAGGTCAAAACTTATCGAATAATTTCGAAATTTTTACACAATGTTCCCACATATATCGGCTACTTTCAGTATTTTTTTCCTTGATTGTTAGACATCTACAACTCACCAAAAAAATTCGTGCTCCAAGTAAGTTCAAAAACAAGTTTTTCATAATTAATGTTCACAAATCAGTTGATAGATCAAAATCGGTGTATTTTCAAGGGAAACGTTCTACACGAAAGTTGTTCCTAACACACATACGAAACTTTTCCAAGTGGTTTCACTCGTTTATTTTACTCCAACGATTTTATATAATTTTTCTACCGGGGATCATAACTCCGTCCAGAAAATTATCTTCCACAAAGTTTTGTTTTTCTTAGTTTTGGTTGTACTTTTGTGCATGATCTTTTTTAATGTGAACATTTAACATGTTAATATACTACAAACAAGTAAAATTGGTGAAAGATTAAGGATCCTTACAAACTTAAAGATGAAGAACAAAGAGGGTGATGATGGTGATGCTTGAAGCTAGTTTCCTTGCCTTCCTTTGCTAGATGATCAAGGGACTCAAAGTGGTGTTTTTGGTGGTTTATTTTGAAGGTTTTTCTTCTGGGTTTTCTGCTGATCTAAGTAGGAGAAAAAGGGAGAGAAAGAGTTGAAATTATTTGGTGGGAGTGGAGTGTGTTCTGTGTGTTTCAAATGTCAAAGATCACAAGGATATGGGTATGGGGGAGATGGCCATTTGGCCGATTTTTTTAATAGAGTGGGTAAGGGTTGGTTGTTTCCTTGTCCCCCAATTCATTTAGTAGATATTTTGGTAGTTTAACCCGTGTTCGTTTACCCGATCTTTATACGTTTTAATACGTTATATTCGTTTTGTTTGTTAATATTATTTCGAGTTAATATATTTCGAAGTATTATTCTAAATACTTAAATTTGAGTTTACAAAACATAAATTTTGATTAGTTTGGTTGTCGGGTTTTGTGTTGCGTATTTTAATCGTGTACGTTACGTTTTATATAAAACGTATAATTGTTTTGTTTTTCGTTATGCTTTATTCGTTTAGCATAATATTTTCGAGTAGATAACTTACTATAAAAATAGTGTCAAGTTATTTATAAAGTTGTATCACCAATGATCGTACATTTTTGTTGGACTCGTTCCGAATGTTTTCGTATAATTATAACTAACTACGAAAATGGTAATACATCACGTATTAAAATAATGGGCTTTGCTAGACTTATCTCATAAAAATAGTGTGAATTCACTTAAGTAGGGAATTAGCCTAAGAATGCATGTGTTTAATATACGTAATTATATCGAAATTGGAGGAGTGTCACACTATTATTTTTTTCCTTGGTTTTTTGGGTAAAATTACCTCATTGCCCTCAGTTTGAACTGCTTTTCCTTTGCCTTTACCCTTGCCCACTCCCTTTCCTTTTCCCTTTTGTCCTATTTTGTCACTTTGCTCAGCCACTACTGCATCAAGATTCCTTTCTTTTTCAACTTGTGGTCCACCACTAGATTGACCATAACGAGGTGTACTACCTTTGCATTTGACCCTTATCCTCTCTAAATCATTTTTATCATAAAAAAGGTCCCTCCTTGTATCTATATCATGCAAGTTCACTAATTCTTTTATTTCATCTGGAGTCACAAATTCTTGACCAACATACCAGTTTACTTTCCCCACCACTTCACTTGATGGTTTTGAATTTCTTCTTAATTCCTTCAACTTTCTTCTTCTTATCCTCCCTAGCTCATCATCTGATTCTGAAGCATTGACTCTCTCTGTCACTAAAATCAAGTCCACCTTTCAACTTTCAATGTCACTAAAATCAAGTCCACCTTCTTGATCCATACTTGTGTCTGGTACATTGACTCTTTCTGTATCCCTACCAATCCATTCAACATCCACACACCTTAGCAATTCTCTCATATCAACCTCCACATCAACAACTTCATTATGTTCATCTTCTCTGAAATAACTGTCATTACTACTAGTATCATCACCACTCTCACTTTGACTACCACTGTCACTTTCACTCTCATTGTGTTCTTCATTTACTATACCTTCATTGTGTTCTTCATTGACACCAACTTCATTGTGTTCTTCATTGACACTAACTTCATTGTGTTCTTCATTGGGTGGAAACTCATTGTTCAATTCATCTGGTTTATCTATGTTCTGACTGGATAACTTGGTTGCTAATATATCATCTAGATCAGCAAATGGGTCACCTAATGGGTCAGCAAATGGGTCAAATGATTGCCCACTACACACATTAGGCAGCTCCTCTCTAACCCTTTCATCTACAGCTTCAATAAATACTGGTTTGTACACTTGATCACTTCCAAACACCTCATCTACAGTTTCAAGTGGATTTGTTGGCACGCTAGTACTACACTGCCCATCTCTTCCTTGTTCAACCCATTCTAACATCGGTTTTTTTGCCTTACACTTTCTAGGCTTAACTCTCACAACCGGTTTATAATCAATGTTATCATCCTCTAATGGCTCAATAGATACATTTGTTTTTTTGGGAGATCTAAAAAAGCTTTTTACTGTTGTAATACCATGCTCAATATAGACATCAATAATCCTACATTTAAGTGCATATGGTATCATGTTCCTAACATCATCATCATTTCCTAAAGCATATAGGACAAAATCTAAATTACGCCCAAGTTCTCTAAAATGGTAGTAGCAAGCAAAATTGGACTCATACCCCAACTCCTCAATGATATCATCTATGTCAAGTGATGAAAATTGATCAGTATCTAGCTCATCAACAAATGCTATTGAACCACCAACGTACTTCCTACCAGGAAACTTACTAAAACATCTACCATGATGAAGCTATATACTGAATAATGCGATGTCTTTTTCTGTAAATGAAAAAAATTAAAAAAAAAATACAAAAAAAAAATCTTATTGAAACTTTCAAATTCAGGTCGCATTACTTATTATAACATTCAAATCAAACTTAAAAAAACATAGCTTTGAGTTTCAGTTCATATTACTTACCATACTTCCGCTTCAACTCGTTGAGATCATCATCAGCAATCCGAATCTTCCTTCGATAGTACATTATTTAGCTTGTTTACACTAAATTGGTTGAAAATAACATGAGAATTTTGCAGTAATTTTGATTTTGAATTGGAGAAAATAATGAGGGTTTTAGCGTTAACGAGGTAAAAATGAGGGTTTTTTTTAATAAAAGGGGGAAAAAGGGGGGAGTAAAAGAGGTGGGTGGGGCATATGGAAGGAAAAAGATGGATGTACCCATCATGTGCCAACATTTAACGTGAATTATTAACGACGTTTGGCTCAGGGACGACTAGTGAGTAAAACTAACAAATATAGGGATGACCAGTGGCATTTATTGAATTCAGGGACTGCCAGTGATTTTTTGGACAAACACAGGGACGAAACTGGTAATTTTCTCCATGAATCGATTTGAATTTCTTCCTTCGATCAATTTTTCATCTATCACCACAAGGTATTCAGACTACTATTTTTGATTTGAACTAAATTTAGGGTTTATAGAATATATTGTACAAATAATTTTATTCCTTCTACTGATTTTGATTTTTTCCCATAATTATTGCCCTCGGGATTGAAATACGATTAAGGTTGAACAATAATGATGTTTTTGTTGTTCAAAACATAGTTTAATGTGGCTTCAGTAGATAAAAGGGTTACTAAATTGTATGTTTGGTGAGTTTTAGATACAAGTAGTCTGTATCTAGCCTTGGCAAGGATGCTTGGTTTTATGATCACACGCAATATAGTAATGTAGCCTTTAAAATCCTGTGTATTCTGAATTAAAATCGTGTCTTGGTTGTTTGATAACAGGTGTTTCATAAAACGCTCAATAAGTGTTCGAAAAAATGCCTCGGTTAGTAGTTTTTTTAGTTGTCATCAATAGTTGATACGTAATGGTTAATAGGTTAGCGAGAAGCTTTCTGTTGGAGAACACAAGGAATTTGTAAACTTTATGAAGGCACTCAAGTCTAATGCCATGAAGATTAGCAATGTTATTCAGTCCACTATTACTTTTCTTTTTCTGCCTCGGATAGACTTCCTCTCCGCCAAGGTATAGAGTGTTCAAAACTAAAGGTTTGGAAAATGGGTAGGTTGGGTACCGGGTCATTACAGTGGGGTTAACCCAAAGCCCATTTACTTAAAAAAACTAAATTCGATTATAATAATTATTGTGTAAAATATGCTATAACTTTTTTTTTCTTGCTGGGTGTACATGTCTTATATCTGTGGCCAATTTATCTCATTTTATACTTTTTATTTTTTAGAAAATAGCAGAGAACTTGAATATCTCGAGAAAAAAGTTACAAATGCAATGGGGGTACTAATAGTCTTTGACAGAATTGTACATTAAAATCCGGTGATGCTAAGAATACATTTGAGGCTTATGTGTAGTCTCTTAATATTGTGTGGTGCATCTTAATGTTCATTATTATATAAAATCATGTGATACCGTTTTGATTTTCCTTTTTAGTATTTGTGCTGATCCGAACCACTTTTTTGAATAAGAAGTCAGCATTTGAGTCTATTTTGTTCACATGAACAAAGTTGTTAAATTTAAGTACATATTTGCAGTCAAATCCATCCAGAATTTTTTTCTAAGGTAAATGGGTCAGAGAAACTATTGGTTTTGGGTTCTGATGGTTGCCCTTTTAGTGGGTGGTTAAAAGTTTTTATTTCGCAATGATATGTATATATAGAATGTGTTTTTTGCTATTGAAAATACAAGGGAGCGTGAAGGGTTCATAAGGGCTGAATATATATGGGTCAATGCAATGGCTTTTATGTATGTACAATTTGATCCTTTTGGGACAAGATTAAGCAACATCAACCATCAACCATCATGTTAAAATCTTAAAAAACACCGTGTTAGGGTCGGGATTGATACAAGCGGACAGTCAAAGTATAAGGTTTATTGCCCAAATTTTTTATTATAGCAGTAAGCCTTTAAACAGTATAAGGTGTATGATGAAATGTTTGTGATAATAGTTGCTATAGAAGTTTCAACTGTATAGAAACTTATCATACATGAATGTGGGTGAGGTGAAAACAATGTCAGTATGAATAATGAAGGAACGCTCCAAATCTAAAATGAGATATGAAGGTTCATCTGTTTCGTACATCTTTATGATAAAGGTGTACTTACAACTCTTATGAGATATTGGTTCTAAAGTAGCATATTGTAAGTATGTTATTCATATGTTTTCAGGGTTAGCAATATGGCCATGAACTGGGCTCAATGCAAAATCTATTTGTCTGATGCCATTTTTGGGCTACACATGCTGGACTCAAACGTGAGTGTTATTTGTTAAGTCTCTTAATTTTCTATCTTATAGTTTTTCTGTTCAACTGATATATTTTACATACCAACGTAACTTCTGCATCTAATATTTGAGGTATTTAGAAGTAGATCTCACTCTAGACTTTTAATGGTCAAAGAACTAAGTTTGCGTTATAAATTATGTATTATTAAGTCACTGAATTATAGATAACACATTCGTTTTATTTCAGTTTGCAGTTTAATTTCGGGTAATATTTCCCTTACTTATGAGGTACTTATCCTCTTAATAATTACCACAGTAATATAAGTAGAGGTTGTATAAGCGGTAGTCATTTGAGTCTTATTAGTACGAGTTAAACGGATTATTATGGGCTAAAATCAGCTGAAAGACCTAATTCAATTTTTTTGTACACAAATGGGTCAGTTGGGGTTGTATTGTATTCATAACGGGTCAAGCATTGAACGACTACAGTCAGGTCAATAAATGACCAGTAAGATTTGTTTTGTGCTTATTATAGTAACTATTAGCTATTTATTTGTCAAGTATATTGTTGCAAATTTGTGATTATAAGTGACCGTGCTACTCACATTTGATTTAAAAGTCAATCTTTTGAAGTTGTCTCTGTAGTTAGTGAGTCTTGCTGGATACTACTAAAATTTGACTATGGTATGAATAGTATAATAGTGTTTGCTATAATTGTATATGTTTGATGTTGTGAACCATTCATAAGTGTGTATGATTCTATATGTTTATACTGCATATTCAATTCTTTTTTGGGTTCTTGAAAGATGTAGTGGGTCGTGTTTTCCATATTCTGCGTGAGAATTATCCCATGAGAATTATCCTGAGGTTGCTGGAGATAGGCGAAGAAATGTCATGAGGGCAACACATGTTCTTCATGAAGGGACTAGAAAGACTTTCTTTGCTAGCTTATGGTTCTTGGCAAATCATACATATATAATAATCACTGAAGTTTATGGTGCATATTTAATTCTTTTTTAGGTTCTTGAAAGATTGTACTATTTATCTATTATGTTAAAATAATGCAAATTGCTCCTTTTATTACAACAAGATTATGTTGCTGCAAGGGTTTAAAGATGTTGGAAAGCCTATTGATGGTTGTACGGGGTTGATTTGTGTCTGTTTACCGGTTCATTAGCTTTAAATGGATATCGTCATAATTAGGAAATGCAGGCAAGTGTATCAGGTCAAGCCAACCTTATATCAGTCAGGTTGTAAATTTAATGCGGTACAACTTATCTAGAACTAATTAGATATTAGTCAGGTTGATGAACTGCAATTATCCATTGTCGTCACCCCATCCGTCGGTCAGGTTTTATCCCGAATCGTTGCTCCGACCGCAACAGAGGTGGCGAACAGTGAAGTTTTAGAAATTTATATTTTGCGGGGCTCAAACTATGCTAGCTACCTACCTTGTGGGTAAGGCGGCAAGTATAACTCGAGTGTCGTCCAAATTCGGAACGAATTGAATTGAATTGGGACCTACCAAAGATGATTTGACAATAGGATGGGTTTATAAACAAGGTAGGTATGGTTTTGGTTTTATCTAACCTAATGACAAGAAATAAAGTGCAGAAAAGTAAACGAGAATATAAGCAGCAGGTAGAGAGTGATTGCTGAAACTTCGACGATTAGGGTTTCGAGATGATATCCATTATATTGTTGATAGGTGATTACTCTAGTTAAGAATCTTCTAAACGGTCGGTGTAAACACTAGGATCCTACGTCTAGGTGTAACCCTAAAGCATATGTCACTGAATCCTAGGCTATCCTGATTCTGGTCAGATGGGACTGTCTTCACACCCACCTCACCATCTCTTTCGGAGACCAAGCGACCCTCTGATTGGGGTTAAGGAATAAGGTGACAGTCCACAACACTGACTTTTCTTAACACCTATGTCTATCCAATTTTGACAGAGTAATACTGGTTGTATACTGAATAAGTTAAACTACCGGTTAAATAGAGTTTAGGGGTTTTAAGCATCCGGGAACACAGCTGGCATCCTTGCTTTCATTTCCTAACTCATGTTTTATCTGATTAAGCTTTAATACTTCCGTCGTGGATTAGACCCTCCTTTGCTATCAGGCGCTCATCCCTAGGTGTGTGTACAGTGTATAGTGCCTTATTTTCCACAGTACTCTAACCCTAGGTATATCTACGGTGTTTTAAAGATCTTATATATCTTTACACAGCTTTATAACCAGAGGTAGTTTAACAGTGTACTATAGCATTTCCACGGCTTAACAAGACCTAGACCCGTGTCTGGAAGGGTTGCTTCCAGGTAATCCACAGTGAGATAGACCATCGGCATTTCCTTGGCTTCCACGTATTTGTACTCTACCAGTGGTATTTCCAACGCTATACCAAGTATTCTGACGTATTACGGCAATCCCACAGTTTCATACAAACAGGAGATAACTGTGTATTCGTAGTTAGGGTTGATCAGATCCTATCCTAAGGCAACAGTCACGTGAGAAACCAGAAAGGGTGATTAATTAAGTCTATATCCAGGATAAGTTCAAACATGTACGCAGCATAACAACTACCAATCCTAACATCTACATTTCAACAATCACATATTAATCTACGTAATCAACATGGCAATAATCATAAATCGTACTGAAATAACATACAAAGTAAACATTATAACAGTAAGAGAGTAAGATAATATCACCGGATTAGAAGAGTAATACTGAGGATTACAACAGTCTGACTTGAATAACCTTGCTACAGCTTGATTACCCAATTACAACTTTCCTCTAGCTCTAACCACTACTTATATCTCTCTAGTTCTCTAGAGAGAGAAACTAGCTAAACTAATTACAAAACTAAAGAAAATCTAGAGAGAGAGAGAATTTCTAGAGAGAGAGAGAGAAGAGAGGTGTAAGATGATGTTGAAATGAGGAAATGAGTGGGGTATTTATAGGAGAAGCTAGTAGGTCATGGTACAAGCCTTTAAGCATAAAGAACAAGCACCAAAGCGTTACACGGGGCGAGCAAGCAACAAGGGGGGGTTAAATGGCACCCCAAGTACCATTTACTAGGAAAATGGCACCCTACCTACCGTATACGACATCTAGGGTACTGTATACGGTACCTTGGGTGGAGGGGGGGGGGGGGGGGGGTTGGTGCTCCATTTGCCTTCTGCTGACTTCTCGGTTGCTTGGTTCGTTCGTATCTTCTTCGTTTTAAGCCCGATTTGCTTGATTCTTGCGCCGTTGGATTCGTTTTTACATTACACTTATAATGACACCAAGTTTTCTAAATTTGGAGATATTTAACTTTCGCATGTTCCGGATGACGATCGGCGGGCTTCTAGACTGCACATCTTCTTCGTTCTTTGCCCGTTTCTCTTGATTCTTTCACCTCCGGTCTTGGATTTTACTATAGAAACATAAAATATTCATTAAGATTTAACTTCATAGGATAATTAAGAACGAAATATTTAAGGTGATTGTTTTTGCCTCGGTTTGCGTGTAAATTGGATGTTTTAACTGATTTTTGTAGCAACGTCCGTATTTAGACTACCTTGGTGATTTTTGATGATAAATGATTATTTTGAAATGATTTCACCAGAGAATAGTCCAAAATTTGCGGAAATAAGTACTTAAAAACATGACTTTTTGAGTCACATCATCCATGCCAACGGAGACCTTATCAAAAGATTACTGAATATGGTCATAGTCATCCATTCGGAAAATATAGCCTCGGGAAGTTTCTGGAATGATTATCCTCTCTTTGAAAGGAATTAGGTGAATGACTTATAGAATCAGATCTGAATGTACAATATCACTGGAATAAAAATGTGAATGACTTATAGAATCAGAAATTGTATATTGTATTGACTTTATCTTAACACCACTTGCAGGTTCAATTGCAAGTAGTTGCACCACTTACTCAAAAGAGTTTTAACGGAGTGAAACTTAGTTTATTTGACGATCACCGACTGGCAAAACATGCCAACAAATTTCTTTGTAAACGTTGGCTCAATATTGCACGAAACTGGCTGAACATGCTCCAAAAGTGAGTTCTCACCTTTACATTTTATTGACATATATATGTATCAATTTTTATCCATTTACTTATGATTTGGACGGCATTAAATTTCTTATTGTTATAAGTTTTGTGAAGTGTCAAAATTTAAAAAAAAAACTTAAAAAAAAAAACTTAAAAAAACTGCAAGGAAATGGCTCAAATGGATCGAAGAGGGGCAAAAGTGACCCATATTTATTTTTTCATGCATAAAACGTCCTAAAACAGTCTGATAAAAAATTATAGTATTATTGGAATTATATGATTTTTGTAATCATATTTTACTTAGGTTTGAGAGAACAAGTGTTTCGGGTCAACCCAACGAGTACAAAAGCCCTGTTTTAATGTAATCGAATTGGACCAATCTGAACACCTTTTAGATTATGCTTTAATCAAGATGCTATAAAAAATTAGGTACCATGGTGATGTCAGGCTAATCTGTATTGTATTCACTTTGAAGCGAGAATGGTTTTGGTTCATATGATGCCCATAACTCTGCATTTGCAAACCAACCATAGGATGGCTCTGGTATAATATTTCACTTCTCACCTGAATGGGATTTACTTGGCACTTTCCATGACTGGTGAGTTATTGAAGCTATTTTTTGGTGGCATTTGTGACCCATTTACCTAATACCGGGTCAATTATGGTTGTGCTTTTTCTCTAAATAACATAAAACATATGGTAAAAGAAAGCGAATCAGGTTGGTTGCCGAATGTTTGCCCAAAGTGTTGGTACATAAAGTTGCTACATCAATAAATTTAGCTTAGGATATGTATAAAATGTGTGTGCTATTTCTCTTACCTCTTAGGCTCCTTTTAGCTTGGGTCAGATTGTTTGTCATATTATGAATGTGGAAACATTATATTGCTATGCTCATATATAAATGTTACAGGTGGCAATATGGGTGGGTCAAATTGCCTAACAATTGGGGGATTAAAGCAGGGTCTTTTTTAGATACTTAGTTAACATCAGGAGGTGATATTGTTTTACATTCTAAATATAAGGGAAAGATGGGCCGGCCTATGGTCTATGGGTCAAGCTTACATTCTTTGAGAGTCTTAATTAAGTTGATGATCTTTCTTTTTGTGTTGTCATATTAATTTTGTTACTGACATACCAAATGGTCTTTCTATATGTACAGGGGAAGTGATGCAAGACAATTTGTTAAAGGAACACGAAGAAAGGAAGAGACCAATGATAAGTCAGAATCGCTGCAGTAGTTTCGGTGTAAACTAATTTTTTGAAACTTCATATCTCTCATTGGTTCATCTTACCTCATCCGGTAATAGAGCCTCCTACCTATTCCTTCTTTACTTTGATTTTCAAGGAGTACTTATTTGGATTGTAGTTTATATGATTGACATAATATCATTAGGAAGTTAAAGCTATGATGTTAGAAGAATCTATTATATCAGCATCATCAAGTGGGTCACGGGAAGATTTAAAAAAGATGTTTTTTTATTATGCTTGATTTATTTAAATTATTATTATTTTTTTTGCCATAAAGATGAATTAAAAGTGTTTAAATGAAATAACATTTAAGTTAGGATGATCAATACCAAAGGTAGTACATTAATGCAGTTATAAAAGCAGGGGTATTGAAATATGAGTTATACCATGTCACATGTACTTTGTCTTTCCGTTAGTGAATATATTGGATCTCATAATGTGTTTCTGTGCATTTGTTATTGTTCCCACAACTCACACCTCTTGGAAAGCTAGATAAAAAGCATTTTGCAAAAGGTGCACAAAGACCTCAACAGAATGGTGTGGTTGCTACTCAACATCTAGATGAGGATTCGAAAGAAATTGCACTCATGGAGGCCAAATTATAGAAGTTATGCGAGCTGCTCTCATATGTAAGTTTTTCAAAAATATATTTTGTTATGTCGTTTTCCTATTGGAGTAATAAATGATTAGTCATTTCTAATCACTTGTGGTTTTTTTATGCTTATTGAAATCACTGCACTTAATAACTGTACTAATTTCATAATCTGGAGTTTAGTTTCTCTGATGTCTCTTTTTAAAAGTTGAAAAGTGACATTTTTTGACATGCAGATCAATGTTTTTCTAGGAATAACTGATAAGAGGCCTGATAGATTTCATGACTTGGCATCTCTATTCCATGTAAGCTCTACAACTCACTTTTCATTGCTTAAAGGATCCCGTTTTGGGGCTTCTATGATCTATTTATCTATATCAAGTGATAAGGAATATCGATAGTTATTGGTCCTTTTATATTTGTACGGTTTTATAATATAGTCTATGCTGAAAATCTGACCCTCTTTTTTTCGATCAAAGGTAATTAATCATCTTAGGAGATTAGATAAAGGTTTCCTTGTCACCATCAAAATCTATAGATCGCCTTTCAACTAATGTCTACTGAAAGTACTTGTAAGAGCTATGTGTTTGTAGCTCTTTCCGGATAGCTGCCGAAGGTGATGATTATGTTCCTTGTGGTTGCCATCAATTTGTTTACGGGTAGAATTTGGATCAATGATTTGGTTGATAACATTACCTTTTCACATGCCAAAATGTTTTATATATGAAAATTTCCAAATGTTTCAGAGTTTCTATGTTATTTTTTATTTTCTATACTTAGATACGTCTATCCTTTAGTATGATACACTCTGTTGGTTTTATGAATATGTGGCAAAGTGGGCGAGTTTGGCTGAGCTAGGTAGAATGGGCATGATTTATTGATTATCGAGTATGTTGTAAAGCCGTAGATGATTGATTTCTCACATAGCATTTTACCTGTATGCATACAGCCTAGAACCTATTTAAATGGGAATGTCATCCGAGCCACTAGCTGAGTTCCTACTGTTGTTGTATGTTGGTTTCATGAGTTTTGTATTGATTGGTGAATTCAGGACTCTTATGAGTTAATTGCGTTTTGCTCAGTTGATGGATTTCTATGTTTACTATATCTCTTTACTTGCACTAACTAGAATGAGGGTAACTATTCTTGTGATTTTCTAATACATCAATCCCTTTACTTAAGAGTGTTGGTTGTTCTGGCTTGGTGCATTTGTATATGCTCTATGAGATCAATCAGTTGTGCATATATTGCCCTTGCTTCTATCTCATATACATGATGCAAATTGTTTGACTTTTTTCAGAGTCAAAGGTCTTTTTTTTGGAAGATGAGCTGGTAGAGTATTATAGCAGGGATGGAGTCTCAAGTTTTTAAGCCATGGTCATTATTACAATGGGAATATAAAGTGAGATGATGATCTATTCATTGTTTTTATTATAGCAGGGATGGAAGATGTTATTCTACTTACGATTGAATTGCTTCTTCCATTTTGATTAAGCTAACGTATTGACGATACCTCACCTTCAGCTGGATTAATTGTTACCCCCGTTGCCTTTTCACTTAAACGGAAGAGCGAATCACCTCCATATTTTCATAGTGGTGGCCAAACTTCTTTTAAATCGGCTGATGCTATAGCTTCTTTGAAGATACCAGGATGGAAGACATTAGACTGCTCTTTTTTTGGCGTGTGTCTGGTCTAACTATGCTATTGGATTGTTTTTTTTTTTTTGTTCAATAAGAACGTGCAAACTGATTCTTCACAAATGTTTCATGTTTGCAGCATCTTCTTTCTTTTTCTTAAAGACCTACATATTATCTCTTAAGTATGGTTTGCTTGGTTTTGAATAATTGATGTAGGGCTCCTGATCTCCATGAGTAACTTTGAAATTTTATTTTTCATTATATCTCTATTTCTTCATCATAGAATAGTTTCTTATTGTATTCAAAAAATGGATCCCGACATTGATCATTCTGTTTCATCACTCATATTTATATGTTATTTATATGTGGTAATAGTACTTTAATAGTCTGGGACCGCTGTAGCCGAAAACCCTCATTTTAATTAGGATAACAGTCTATTTCTGCATATTCGACCCATTCTCCATCAAAAAGTCAATATGGTGGATATGTCACAAAAGTTTGTTGCATTTACTTGAACTGTTTAATTGCATTATCTTTTAGCTCTAACAACTTGCCATCTAATCACCTCCAAATTAAATGACATGTTTGAACTACTTAAGTGAGCATCTCCGATGTATACACTATCGGTACCTTTTTGCACTAAAATAGTGCAAAAGTGTAAAAAACTCGCTCCAATGTATGCATTAAACACTGCACTATTATAGTGTAGTGGCAAATAGTGTTTAGTGTTGCACCAAATATAGTGCTACACTAAACTTTGCACTAAACACTATTCACATTAAATAATAATATTTATAATAATTAAAATATATTTATATGATGTATTGAGTATAAATTTATCAAAGAAACTTCTTAATTTTCAGACAAAATCCATTTATATTTTCAAAAATTTTAAATATAATGACCGTTATTACGTATCTTATTATATTTTAATAGTCATATAAAAGTTTAAAAAGTATATTGTTAAGTTGTGTATTTTAAAACAATAAAAATTGATTTAGTGTAAAGATTTAGTGTAACACATTGGAGCAACTTTTTTTTTAGTGCAAGCATATTCTCTAAAGATTCTCTTTTTGCACTAAAATAGTGCAATTTGATGCACTAAAATAGTGCATACATTGGAAATGATTGTCATCTTAATTGTATGAGTAAAAATGAAAATGACAATTAATATCAAATGAAATGTATCAGTTCGTTTGAGAATCTATTATTGAAAAAACATATTTCACTGCATTGCCACTTCAATCAAATTGAAAAGGGATACAACTTGCATTCGACTATATTACAATTCTTTATATTGACAATTTTAACTCATTACTAAATTTTGTTAACTTTAGTATGTGTAGGCTGATTCTCTTAGGGAGAAAACCTTATTAGAAATTCATGAGATATTGAGAACACGACAATCTGGGTTGCCATAGCTAGCTATAGCAGACTAATTTGCATGGCTTTAGGCTGTCAGTACTTTATGGGTTGCAATACCGCGCGGAGCGCAGCCAACATGATGTGAACATGTTGACCTTCCAGTAAATGCCGAATACTATTCATGTTTTTCATTTATGTACTTAGATTCATGCAGTTTTGTTAATAAGATCGCAACAAGTGTAACATAATCACATACAAATTAACATTTGTAAACTAATAATAATTTGAAAAAAGTATAATGATCTCACCCGCAAATTTTGATGGTTATTGATATCGCGTAAAAAGTCACGTTTTTACTACAAATATCTCTCTCATTCTGGAACGATTCTTGGCACTTTAACTCAAAAAATATTACAAATCAATAGTATTATGCCAAGATGGTCAAAACAAAGTTGCACGATGAAAATCAAGCAAAACGGATGAAAAACGAAGATTCCACACACGTTTGAAGATTCAAGGCATCAAAACGAGATTTCAAGACAAAAGTGCCCATCATTAACATCCATCTCAACCAAGATGTTCGTTTTCAAATTACGAATCCAACAGAAGAAGAATCAACAAAAACGGACGAAGAATGAAGATTTTACGTACGCTGGAAGATCCAAACGATTCGTATGACACAATTAAAGTTCAGAGAGATATTTTTGGGATATCTTTTCATCAAAATCTTCGTTTTTGAAAAACGAATCCAACAAAAAAAGAATCGACGCAAATGGAGGCATAACGAAGAAAACACGCATAAATCGAGAAACGAGGCAACAGGCGATGAACCGGGGCGGGGGAGTGCCAGCCGCCGCCGGCCAGCCACCCCACCGCCGCCGCCGGCCACCTGTCCCCCATCTCGTTTACGCTTTTTGGTCCTTTTGCGTACCCGGTGCTAGACCTTTACGCATTTTTCCGTACCCGGTGCACCACCTTTACGCCCTTTTTCCTACCCGGTGCACCACCTTTACGCCCTTTTTGCTAATGTGTGCCTCCAATTGCTAAAATGCACAAAACTCTCCTATAAATAGGGGGCATGAGGCTCATTTGCAAAATGCACCTAGGCACCTACACACCTACACACTTTCTTTCTCTAGCTTCTAGCTTTTCTTTCTTTCTTTATTTTCTTACTTTAAAGTAGTATTAGGCTAGTTAAAATAGAAGCAAGGAACGTGCTTGTAGTCTTTGGTGAGGAACGTATTTGTAATCTTTGGTGTACGCTTGGAGCAACTCTTATTAATTCAAGTCTATTCCTTCTCGCATATTAATCTCGGTTATTTCTATCCTTATCTATCTTGATTAAATATGTATACTTGAATTATGCTAGAGATAGTTTGTGCCATGATTAGTGAGTAGATTACTATTGTATTTGTTGTGATGTAGTTAGCATATGTAATTGTGGGATGACTCTAATTGCGTCGTGAAATAATATGACGGCCCCTATTCGACTGTTTACTTGGTATAGTACTGGAAATGCTTTCGAGCAAAGTACAAACGCATGGAAGCTGGTAACGACCGAAGGTAGTCGTATTATGGATCAACGTTAAAATGGAAACTTTATGAACGGACTTACCTTATGATTTTAAACCTAAAACTTACATTCGCCTTTCGATTAACAAACGTGATTGTAACCTTGTAAAGAGGAGTCGCGAACCTTAGTACTTGGTCAATAGTTATCTGTGTAAAAACTATGGATTTAATTGTAACGTCATGCAAGCATCATAAAATGCAATGTGATTACGTGGAATTGCCATGAGTATTGTACACTTGAAATCACAATGTACTTATCATGTAAACATCGCAAAGCAATTAAATTCACAATGGAAACATCGGTAAACGATTAAATACATTGTGGACTACCATAGCATTTTCCGACATGGTCTGGGTTAAACTTTATGCAAAAAGCCATCAGCGTTTTAATTAGCGTTTTAATTAGATTAGTTTAGATTATATTAGGTAGGCTATAGGCTAAATAACCATTTACAAAAACCTAGGGATTTGTTAATTGTATTGAGAAAGGCAAGTTTAAAATCCAACTTAAATCGATACTTTTCCTTAACCTATGAAATCTAAAGTAAGGTACGCAAGAAACCTCAACACTTTCCTTCGCTTACCATGCTTAAATTTCATTAATCGGAATTGATCAACTAAGTCCGAACATATTTTCTAAGCTAGTTGTCTGCTGGATTTGTAGTCTTTATGGTATTAAGAACGGTTAGACTCGTTGTGAACTTGCTACTCTATTCCTTCGCCCACGAGCGAATGTGTTCGATAATAAGGGCCACTGACTCCCTCATAGGAAAGTGTGGAGAGTTGAGCATTGTCTGTCTGATCAGAATCATGACACCGTGGTTCCTCGTGACATATTAGTTGATAACCGACTAATAGGAAATCTATCGGTTATACCATAAACTACCAAGTCTAGTGAACATTCCAAATTTATTAAACGTTTTCCTTATAAGTCATCGTCCCACATTATAAGCTAATGAACTCACAACAAATACTCCTTTTATTATCTGATTTATCATTATCTTTTATTTGCTTTATTTAGTTTACTTAGTTAACTGAACCAAAAACCCCCAACGCACTCTTTTAAAACCTTTACTAGAAAAGAACAATTGATTGGATCACATCTGTTTCAATTTAGTTTCTCTTTAAGAACGACTCTACGTCATACTTACCATCTACTAACCTTTGGTTCAGTATTAGTAAGTCACACTTAGACCCCAGCAAATACAAATTTAAAACACCCACCGATCGGCGTTGCGCACCGCTCGCGACGCGCGCATCAAATTTTTGGCGCCGCTGCCGGGGAGACTAACTGTCCGATACAGACGCCCAACCAATCCCAATTCTAGTAAGCCCGTAGGATAAAACCTTCTAAAAAAACAAAAAACAAAAAAATATTTTCTTTATTATTAGTTTTTCTTTATTGTCTGTTTTTCTTTAGTGTATGACCTGTTCCCCTAGATCTGCACCACTGTTTAATTTCCCTGATTCAGAACTTATAATACGTACCATTCGACGAGAAAAGAAGCAATCCGCGCTTAGACAAGCAATGGCTGAACGCATCACCCTCGCTGACAACAGTAAACCCTCTATCGAAGGAAGAGGAGGACTAATTCACTACCCAGAAACCCCAGGACAATCATTCGAGCTTAAACACCACATCATCCAACTAATCCAAAACCACTGTCAATTCCATGGATTACCAAGTGATGATCCCAACTCTCACCTCGACAAGCTCATATCTCTTTCAAATTCCTACAAACAAAACAGAATTAGCCAAGACACAATCCGCTTGTACCTTTTCCCTTATTTGCTCACACATCATGCTCAAACATGGTTTGAAGGTTTAGAGACCGGCTCTATCCCTTCATGGACGGTAATGGCAACAAAGTTTCTAACCAAATACTTTCCGCCCTCTAAACAAACCAAACTTCGAAATGACATCATGAATTTCCGACAAGCTTTTGATGAGTCATTATACACCGCATGGGAACGATTCAAAGGAGCCTTGAAGAAATGCCCCAATCACCGTCTCTACAAATCCGCACAATTGTGTACCTTCTACAATGGTTTAGACCCTAACCACCCTCGATGCTGCTGCACAAAGAAGCTTCATGGCAAAGACCGACGAAGAAGGATGGAACCTGATGGAGAACATGACTATGCATCACCATGTTTGGAACTCTGGAGATCACTCAACATCTTCAGCACCTATCGCAGCATCAAATCCGATTCCATTCGAAGCAATTAAAGTATTGACGGAGAAAATAGACTCGCTTGTCAAACAGTTTAGAGAACTTAAGAAACAACAGCACCAAGTACACCAAGTGCAAGTCTGTCAACATTGCACCAACTCACAACCATCTGGTGAATACCAAGTGGAATATGAAGAAGCAGATTGCACCTTCTACTATGCTCAGTTTCCCGCACGACTACAAAATTTTCCACCCGGTTTCAACCAAAACAATAACCAACCTAGAGGACCTCCATTCCTGCAAAGAACCAATCAACCTTTTCAACCCCGATACCCACCTAGATACCCACCTTATCCACAACAACCACAACTTTCGTACAACCAACCCCTCGCACTTCCTGGACCCACCTCCGACACAAACCAAACCGCTGAACAACCTGCAAAGACAAATGCCTCAGCTTCAAGTTCAGATGACGCCTTCACCCAATTCATGCAAGGTCAACACCTACTCAACCAAAAGACGTCCGCTAGACAAGATCAAGCCGACCTCTTTATGAGAAACCAATTGGCCGTGCTAAAGAATTTGGAAGCCCAAATTGGACAATTGGCACAACGTCTTGATAACAGACCCAGAGGAAGTTTGCCTAGAAACACGGTTCACAACCCACATGTTGAGGAAGCAAAACAACTCACTACCACCAAGGAAGCAGCCACTCCACCTCCTGCTGCTGTACCAGTAAAGGAAGAACCAAAGATCAAGATACCAGCTGTGGAAACCACTCCGACCATGAACAAAGAGGTTAGAATCCCTTATCCCGCTAGACTTAAAGCCCAACCTAAGAAATTATCATCCTTTAAGCTAGATGAAAATTCCTTGATACCATGTCTAGAGTTCCCGGTCGTAATAAATATATTAGGAAATTGCTGTCCACTAAGGATAAACTGCCCGAAGTAAACAAAATTCCCCTTAATTCTGAAACCTCGGCCCTACTTAAGAATAGATTTCTCGAAAAACTAGGAGACACCGGTAGATTCGCACTCCCTTGTTCTATTTACCAATCCGGAGATATAAGCGCCTTAGCCGACCTAGGAACCAGCATTAACCTTATGCCTTACTCCTTGTTTAAGAGGCTAGAACTTGAAAATTTGAAACCCACTAAGATGACTGTCCAGCTAGCTGACCAATCTGTTAGATACCCAAAAGGAATAGCTGAGAATGTCTTTGTTCAAGTTAACAAATTCTTCTTTCCGACGGATTTCATGGTAATGGATATCCACGAAGACATAAACATCCCGATTATCCTTGGAAGACCATTCATGAACACAGCTAGAGCAGTGATTGATGTGTACAACCACACGATTGTTCTACGAGCACATGGTGAAAGCATCACTTACAAGATCGACCAACCGGAATGTACACCAGAACAAGAAGAGTGCTATGCTATATCAACAGGCAGGATTTGTTCTGATGAAGAATCAGAATCCGAAGAGGAACGACGTTTTACTCAACCAACAACCTTGATCTACGACACTGAAACTGACCGAGACGAGGACGAGGAGTATCAAGACGCTGAGGAAGAAGAAGAATCCGACGAGGACGAATCATAATCTGATGAAGAAGAGGAAGAACCCGCTGAGGAAGATAAAGGAACGGAAGAAATGGAAGAAGAAGAACCTGAAGAGGAGGAGGAAGAAATGGAGGAAGATGAAGATCAAATTGATTCACCACAAATGGCCGAAGTAAATAGGATACAGAGCTATGATGATTACTCTTCATCAGAAGAATCCGTTGATTATGAAACCCTCCGTCAAGAGCTCAAATCCACTCATCTTCGAAGAATGGGAAACATTCTTAACTCCTATCTCGATCCTTCCAAACCTTTCACCCGAACCCGACTCCGAGACATAGACAATTTTGAAAAAGAACTCCAATCATCAAAGCACCCAGACCTGTATGTTGGACTCCTACAGAGAATCTCTGCATATAAGACACGTCAAAAAGGAGGCTTTGTTGAAGAGAACCTTCAAAATATAACCCCGAAAGTCAGAACCATCGAAATAGACAGCACCCAACCTTTCAACAACGCACCCTCCGATGAAGAACCCCACCAATTCCCAGATTCACGTGACAAAGATTCTGAAGATGAAGTCGAGTATGACGGCGAATGTATCGACGTCGCTCTCGACGAACGCTCTATTCCACAAACCCCTCTTGCTCCACCAAACTCCCCCGTCATCACAGCTGATTGATGAAAACGACGATGTACGCATCATTGTGGAGGCTATCAAGGAATCCACTAACAACTACACCACCGCCCAGAGACACCTGATAAGGCAAATCGAACGAGAGTACGATTCATACCTAGCCAATTATGGAGAACCAGTACCCAACACTCTACTCAGACACATTCAAGAATTATCCGATTCCCTTCAAGAACAAGTCACCAGAGAAGCTCAACAGCCCGAAAGACCCAACTACCCGATGGTAGAAGTCGAGTTCTGCAGCAGCCAAAAGCAAATATACCAAAAAGTATATTGTGCTTTGGCCGGATCAGCTTTTCCCTATTCAGCAAGTCAGAAGGCTACACTAGCATCCATGAGGACCCATCTTGAAAGAGCTACTGGAAACCCACAAAACTATGCCGATATCAGAATGGTGGGAGATCTTAGAACACTTCTAGATCTCATCGAGACTGGAGAACACCTCACAGCCTCAGAGAACTATAGGATCGTCATTCATTCCACCATTGGTCATCATGTTGAGTTGATAATTGATGAACTGTACCAATCAGCATATGAAGAAGAAACTCGTGAGGTACCAAGATTCATTCCGCATATGTCACAAATCAACCTAGCAACTTACGTGACAACTCGAATACGCGGAATGTACACGGAAGAAGATGTAGAGCTTAATGTTTATCGTGATGGATATCGCGAAATATTCAGCAAGCTAATCTATATCTTCACGGACTCAGACTTTCCCTTCAACCGTGAGCAACATCAACTCATCAGACAAGTATGCCAAGCAACCAGATCTTTTGGAGGAGACCCTTTAGCTGAAGACTTTCAAGAAGTGAAGACTCAGTTCATGGCCCTAACTGCCTCGATATGTCGAAACCACCCCCAGCGTGAAATTGTTCGAACTTACACCTACACCCGAATTGACCCTAACAGACCGGTCACAAGGGCAGTTTGATACATCAGCTATGGGATGGCAATTCTCGACCGACTGGCCACTAATCACTTCAAGAGCTTCAGAATGGAATCCACCACTCCACCAACTCTCATTGCCGATATGATAGAGCAATTCCTGCGATACTTCCCTCCACGCTACAGCTTACCAAGGAACCACGGTAACCAATCCAGCACCAGGGACGCATCCAACATCATCATCTGAAGAAAGAACTAAGTCGAGCTCTCGACTTTAAAAGAGCGCTTCTCGGGAGGCAACCCGTGTTTGTTTATACATTTCTGCAATTTAACTTTCCAAGAAGTGATGAAATCTCCGACTATCTTTCACACTCGGGTCATACGAAGCATGCTCCAGCCTGCAAGGAAGCATCAACACCCGAAGAATCGCATATCCGACGTGTTCACACCTAAGAGACAAATCACAAAAAGACTTGATAAAGAGCGCACCAAGAAAGACGGAGTCCGGCAAATGCAAACCAAGTAACACCGCAACTACCGGGGAGTACTTCTATACCGTCTCTTTCATTCGTTTTAAATATACCATATCCAATATGCTTATCACTAAGTGTGGGATTCAAACCCAACACACACTAAAAGAATGCGTCTTAGATGTTTCAAACCCTAAGTGTAGGATTTTACCCCAATCAGAGCTTAGAATAACATCGAGGACGATGTTCCTTTAAGTGTGGGATAGCAGTAGTTGCACTACTGTTAAATGGATAATGGTATATGCTTGATTCTAAAATCGGTGCTCTTTATAAGACCCTGCTTCTCCAAAAAAGTAAACAAAATTTTCAAAATTAAGTAAAAAATATGTTGAAAATGAAAAATTTTAGACGAATAGTGATTTACTTTGGGGAAGAAGGACAAATGAAATACAAATTCTTTTGAAAAATTAGTTTAGTAATCCCATAAAGAGCATCGCATGACTAAGCCCACAACAACCCAACTTTCGATTCGTGAGGTATCTTGAGCCATATAAAAAGCATTCACTTTTAATGCTTCACTTTTTCGATTTTTGAGTGTGCCGATGTATGCGTTTAGAATCAGAACTTGCTCTTGATATGCATTTCGAATCCGAACTGGTGAGTAAAAAGGAGATCGAATCACATCGTTCTTGAACCCATCTATACACCCGAAAATAAATACGTTACCCCTTACCTACTCAAAAGCATCCCTCAAACTTCATAAGAAGTTCCAAAGATGAAAGAAGAGAAGTCACAAGGATATGACATCAAAGAAAGAAAAATATCCAAGAAAATTCGAAGAAAAGAAAGTCAAACGGAGAAAAAGACTCCTCCCAAAAGGAAAAAGGAGTCAATCCTCCCGAAAATACAAAAATTTTAGCTTTCCGCTTCACCAAAAAGTAAACCTATGAAGAACCAACATAACCCCCTCTCATACCACCAACATTCCACTCCAAAAACCCTACATCCCCTCTCCTTGAATGATTGTGGCTAGATCGACTTCACGCTCACCTAAAAGGTAACGATTTGATTCTCGATCAAGCCTATGACGATTAACGATACATGACTGGCGTTCTGAATGATTGATAATGTAATAGAATATGAAACCTTAAACACTTTGAGTGACCACCTTAAGAGGATCGCCTAGTCATGTATCCAAGATCAAAAGCATGCTCCTAAAGATTACAATCCTTCCTTTTCAAAGAACACGTATTTTACTTTCCCAAAACCCCTTAGTAAAAAGTTCCGCTTTAAAATTTTTTCATTATCTTCTTATCTTTAACCATGTTGAAATTCGAGTTTGCTTGAGGACAAGCAAAGTTCTAAGTGTGGGATATACTTGATATCGCGTAAAAAGTCACGTTTTTACTACCGATATCTCTCTCATTCTGGAACGATTCTTGGCACTTTAACTCAAAAACATTACAAATCAATAGTATTATGCCAAGATGGTCAAAACAAAGTTGCATGAAAATCAAACAAAACGGATGAAAAACGAAGATTCCACACACGTTTGATGATTCAAGGCATCAAAACGAGATTTCAAGACAAAAGTGCCCATCATTAACATCCATCTCAACCAATATGTTCGTTTTCAAATTACGAATCCAACAGAAGAAGAATCAACAAAAACGGACGAAGAATGAAGATTCTACGTACGCCAGAAGATCCAAACGATTCGTATGACACATCTAAAGTTCAGAGACATAATTTTGGGATATCTTTTCATCAAAATATTCGTTTTTGAAAAACGAATCTAACAAAAAAAGAATCGACGCAAACGGACGCATAACGAAGAAAACACGCACGAATCGAGAATTTCTCTTTCACCACCTTCAACCTCATCATCAGCTTCAAGCATAACAGCTTCTCCAATTCCTGAATCCACGTGCCAACTCTTCATATTTCCCAAAATATCCTGTGGCATTGTCTTCAGTGGAATCTGCTGTATACATCTAACAGCTGGATATATCTTTTTTCTTCTTCTTCTTCCAGTTCTTTGACTTTTCTCTTGTAATTTCACAGTCTTTCCTTTTCTTGGCTTAATCTGTACAAACTTATTTGTACCAACTTCAGTTCTAATAATTAATTCAACACGTTTAGCATAATCATCATTACTCGGATTATTTATCTCCAATCTAGCCAAGTCACGTATCTCATAACGTGGTAAAGAACTAAATACTGCAAGCTTTCGGTCAAAATGTTGAACTCCATCAAACCTTTTAATGGCAAAAAGCTTCAGTTCAGAGTCAAAGTACCATCCAACAATCCCTTTACGAGGAACACGTTTTCTTTTAATTTCTACTTCTGAAACTCCAATCTTCTTCTTCTGTTTTGGAAGTTTCCTAAGAAAAACAGCAGGATTCTTGGTAGGAATCAAAGTTTCATCATCTTCAGAATCGGTTGAGTCATCGATTTCTTCATCTACAACGACAACCATTGGACGTTGTTCATTTTCAATAATAACTTCTGTCCTAGATGGGCTCACATGGTGTTCATCTATATTTGCATCTGGATCTACACCCATGTCTTGCACATTCTCAGGTACAGCAGTCCAATCAGTAGGTGGTAGAAATTCTCCATCCTCAAGATCAAAATCAATATCTTCATCTATCTCATCAAAAATATCATCTTCCGAATCAGATAGATCAAGCATTTCCAATCCTAAGAGAAAAACATAAATACAAATCAATATTAATAATTAAAACTCTCTTATCGATTTCCCTGAATCAACCTAAGAATTTCTTTATTAATTCTTTTGTATATTTTAACGCAATTTACTTATAACTTATAAAATCTTTTATTGATTACCCTGAATCAATCCAAAAATCTCTTAAGTCTTATAACCTACTTAACAAATAATAATTAATTTTAAATTCTAATGCATTGTGAATAATCACCAAACATTTAAATTTACTATTAATTACCTTATATAATTTCCAAGTGTTAATTGATCTAGTTCATTATCAATTTAACCTTTAAATTATATATCATTTGTCTAGTTAAAACTAATACATTTTTAACTTGTCAGTATACAAACTCTCAAGTCTAAAATGCATATGTTATTATAAAATTTTGACCGCCGATATTATCCGGAACACGCCGCTCGACTACTCAATGAGTCGGAAGTCTTTCGATCACTATTTTATCTTAACATATATAAAATCAAATAACTTAATAATATCTAATACATTTAACTTGTAATTACAATCTCAAGCCGAATATATTACCAAAATATTAAGTTACAATTATACTGTACAAATTCTTCACACCAATAATTACTGCACTATGCTAATACTAAGCTATCTTACCAGCTTCAGTATCAACCTGTGCAGTCTTATCAGCACTTGTACCAGCTCGAGCACCATCTGCATCACCACCAGTGTGACACCCGGTCAAAATAACCCAAAATTAGCACCTAATTTAAACTTTTAAAACACGTAATTACATACGTGTCAATACTCAAGTACACAAGTATTATATATATATGTATATATATAAACCGAAACGATTAATTAATAATCGCAAATATACGAATTTAACAAAACGTAGAAACTCAAAATGAAAGCGAGCGAAAAACATTTTTAAATCAAGTATTATTATTGAGGATAATAATTACGTACTCCGTTCGAAATTTAAATACATTTTAGATACTGAAAACTATCCGTACATTTTAAGTAAAACAAAGATATATTTTTATATCTCCATAAAAGTATTTTTATAAAATACTTTGATTGAAAACGTATACGATTACAATTTTAGAAAATTTATCATTTTGAAAGATTATACTATTTTACGATCGGGTACGCGAACACGGGTATAAAATGTACACCTAAAACCAATAATTGGAGCCGGTTATATACCGACTCCAATAATGCAAATAACACACACTCACACTTTTTGATCTATCTCAAACTCTCGGCTCTCACTCTCCCTCTCGGTTCCAATTTTTAACAGCAACAACAAACAATTAGCAACATCATAATCATCATCTCCTTCGTCTTCTTGGATCATCATCATCAAGTTCATCATCTTCACCATCTCTCGGTCTCAAATTTTAAATTGTAAGAAAACTTTAAACTTTGTTTTAAATACGTGTTAAATTACTTATATTATCATGATATGTCGTTCTATTAGGTTGATTTTATGCGAAAATGAGTTTAAAACGGATTTGGTTGTGTTTTGGAAAGAACAGAGTCGAACCAGACCTTGGAATACGGCGTATTCAAGGGAATACGGCGTATTCCCGCCCAGAAAACATTTTTTCCCGCGTCTGCTCGGAATACGGCGTATTCAAGGGAATACGGCGTATTCCCCTTCGAAACATGAATACGGCGTATTCCCCTTTTAAACCATTGAATACGGCGTATTCAATGGAATACGGCGTATTCCCCTAAAAATCACTGAATACGGCGTATTCAACCCAATACGGCGTATTCCCCTCAAAATCATTGAATCCGGCGGATTCATTTGAATCCGGCGGATTCCCCCGTCATATTTCATGATCCAACGGATCAATAAACTAGCCCTGCGAATTCTAGCTAAAACAGAAAACATAAATTTTCGAAAACGTCGACGATTTAACAACTTAAAACAGGGTAGCTTCTCGATGAAAAATTTATTGTAACGGATTGGGCTCAAATTCGCTCGGTCATTCAAAAACAACCCAATGGACAAGGCTAAGTACCTTAGCCTAGTCAGTTTTAGGCCATCCGGAGTCATCTAGGGGTCGAAAATGGCGTATTTCGGTTTTCGGACTCGTGCCAAATTTTGTAACTTATGAAATAAAGAGTAACGGATATAATGAAACTTCAAATGTAATACAATTCTAATACATTGAACATAATTAACTTAACGAACAACTAAACAAACGAATTATTACGCGTACACTTACAAATATATAATCTCACGTGTTTAGGACACTAGGGGATTACACTTGGAATACGTGCGCACATTAGGATTGCTTGCTCAACAGGTGAGTCTCACTGCCCCGTTTTACTGTTTTACTTTGGGGGAGGTGCATCACTTGTTTACTGAATATATTGTTTACAAAATATATTTGTTACTGCTACTGCTTGTTTACTGTGTGTAATTGTTTACAAAAATTACTTGAAATACTAAAATACAAATACAAAATGTATTATTTTACAAACTATAATACAAATACAAAATGTATTATTTTACAAACTATAATACAAGTACAAAATGTATTATTTTACTGATTTGAATACAAGTACAAAATGTATCTTTTACCGACTTTAATACCAGTACAAAAGGTATTATTTTACAAACTATAATACAAGTACAAAATGTATTATTTTACCGACTTTAATCCAAATACAAAATGTATTAATTACCGACGTATTGCCTTACTGAACTGCATGAGTTTCTATTTAATCCAATGAAGTCCTCTGATTATAGTCGTCAGTTATATGATAAGCGCGAATTTTAGTATATGGATCCATATGGGACAGACAATCCCCGCCTGGGGTGGTAGCTCCACCACGAACCGCACTAGTATAAACAGGCGTTTCTTATTCGTTTGATATGAGTATTTTTGGATTAGTACTCACGGGGGCAAAAACTACAGACGTGTTAAGCTTCGACTATAATGGCTCATGACATGGCAATAAATTGACCGACTACATCGACTTTACTATGTTGTGAAATACTACTTTACTAAATTACTACTGTTGTACAATTACTTTACTGTTTTACTGATTGTAAAAGTTTTACTTACTGATTTACTCAAATTGGTTATTACTGTATACTATAAACCTGTGAGATTCACCAACCTTTTGGTTGACCTTTTTAGTGATGTATTCTCAGGTACTCAGTAACAGTAGAGTTGCTCTGTAAGGATGGCCGCAGGATATGCTAAGCTAGAATGAGTCGCATGCATAAACACTTGAAGATTTTATTGGCATAATCTTTTGTACTTTGATTATGTGTTTAAAATCTTTCTTTTAACTTTGCGAACTCGCAATGATGTATTACCTATAACTTAAAACTTTGTACTACTTTTGTTATATTGTAATGTATTTCTAAAACGTCTCATTTAGAGTCATTTGCTTGTACCTTGGTGTTGTGATATTTGATTAGTGACACCCAAAACTCGCTTCCGCAAAGCATTAAATTTGGGGGTGTCACAACCAGACTCCCCCTGAATCGTAGCTTGCTCACCAGTCTTTGAAGGACCAGTCTGCTCACCACCTTCTGGTGCATTGGGATTATCGTCTTTATCTGAATCTCGCTTTCTCTTCAGCTCATCTTCTTTGCAAGACTCCAAGTATACCAATATCTCCCCCTGAGTAGACTGTCCTGAATGCGCTCTCAAGACCAAACGCTCCAAGGAAGATATCTTCAGTCTCTGAATATTGAAGTCCGCAAGCAAAGTCTCATGAGTCTTCAGCAGTAGATTGTAAGATTCACTCTGTTTGAGCATCTGCTGACCAAGAAGAAGATTATTCGACACCAGCTCTGGAATCTGAGAAGTAAGCTTCTCTAAATCCTTTACCCTCGACTCTAAGGACGTAATCCTTTCAGCATCAGTCGTCGGAGTAATAGTAATCGTCTTAGGTCCAAGCGGTGTAAGAGACTCTACATGCCACTCGCGTGTCAGTGGTGTATGAGGTTGAGACAAGGCATGCATAAGCAAACCCGCCGCAAATCTAGCTCCTTTATTCGTCGGAAAGTTTGCCGCACGAACTAGATCAGCAATCTCGTGCTGAAGTGGTACAGATATCTGTTCAGAAACCACCGGTGTATCCTTCTCCTCCTGTGGTGTATCTTGAGCAACTTCTCTGATAGTCAACGTCCTCAGACGTTTCATCAACGGAATATCAGTCTCCTCAGCATCCAAATCATGAACAATGAAATCTGGATCTGGTTCATTGACTTTACGCTTGAGCTTCAGCTTCTGAGCAGGATCAACCTCAAGCTGTGATCCTTGCTTGGTCATTCCAACCGGAATACCCGTTGACAGATCAACAATATCATCCTCGGTATCACTGGAATCGTCAGTTGTATGTCCATCATACTCGCCAGATGGACCAACTGGTTCCTAAATATATTTACCATTTATGATTAACATAAAACTCTATCAAACTAGATAAATATATATTTAAGATTATTCAGCTTTAATACCTTAGCAGGTAAAACTGCTGAACTATCAGTCTGTCTCTGCTCACCCTCAGGTCTAGTGACCTCTGGGTCTGCAATCTCAGCTCCCTGTATATAATGATATTCATATTTTATAATTAGAAATATTACCTAATCAACTAAATATCTATATCATTATCATTATATAATAATATTATGCATTTATGATTAATAAAAACAATCTATCAACTAAGTACCTATATTATTATATAAATAAAATATTACCTCAGTTGGAGCTACATAACTATCAATATCCCGTAGTAAGGGATCAGTAGCATCATCATTTTGAACCAACACCTCTTGCACCACTTGTGCAGCAACCTCTTGGTTCACTTGCTGTCCTGCCTGTCCTACCTGAATAAGAACATCCTCAAGGAGCCCTTGTGGATCTTCAGGTGGAACCATCTCAGCAACAGGTTCAGCATCATCAGCAGCAGCACCATCAGCAGGAGCAACATCCAGCCAACCATTATTTGGCGGCGTCACGTAGTTTGGGTCGACGATATACCCAAAAAGGTCTCGCTCCTCAGGCTTCACAAGCCCTTCCCTTCTCACCGTTTGCTTAAACATAGCATTATACCCTCTTAGCCCAATAGTATCAACAACAGAATACGGCTTAGGTATAGCTAAATCCGGAAGACGCGCACGGATGATGAGCATACAGAATCTCGGGTAGACCATAAAACGTGATCTGACAGAACCCGATATCTGTCTAGCTAACTCCCCAAAAATGTAATCACAAAAACTGTATGGTTTATTGTAAACCAGGGACAGTGCAGCCGATAGAATAGCAAGGCTTAACTCATCAAAACCGCCCTTCTTCGGTGCAAAAACAACATTCATCACGTGCCACAGAAACCTCCACGGACCAATAACCAGAGGCTTCTGGAATTGACGTCCGCGTCTATCACCCGTATAACCCATACGTCTGATAGCTCCCTCAATAAAATCCATGGGATACTCCAAATCCCCATTCTCTTGCTCCTCTGTACCCAGCTGCAAAATCTCACGGAGATTTCCAGCGGTAAACGCAATAGGTTGGCCGTTAACCGTTGCTCGGATCTCTGGTGGATTGACCGATTCGTCATACACTATACCCGTCCAAAAATCATTCATAATCGCCTGAGAAATAGGAGGATTTGCTGTAACAACATATCGAATACGAGAACGTGCCAAAAACGTAAGCACCTGAGCTACTTTGCTAGCTCCCTTCGCACGTATATCCAGATCAACAAGGATGTTGTGACCTTTGTCGAATTGTCGTGCCATATCTGTAAAAACACAAATAACAACAACAATCTAAAGCACATTAACAAATTTTAAACTATAACATATTATGAAAATGTAATCATCAAATGTCTTAGTTTTATATATATAACTTGTAACTTAATTGTCTCAAGTCGTATATATAATTATCTAACATACATAACTTATACCTAATAAGTCATAAGTTCAATATGTAGATTTTCATTAATTACTTGTAAATTTAAAATTCTCAAGTCGTTAACGTTATATATAATATACCGCTAACAAAAATTAGGACACGCCACTCGATTACATTGTGAATCGGTAGACTTTCGATATATATATATATATATATATATATATATATATATATATATATATATATATATATATACATTGTCATAGGAATCCAAAATATGCTAGTTATTACTTACAAAGTCTTAACTCTCATAAAAACCCCTTTTTTTTAAATATTTATAAATTCTGGACTCGCCAAAGACACCTAAGCCAATCGAGTTCAACTCGTTTCGCATATCAACTCGCAATTGGATCTGCAGCCAAGTGAACTCGCTAATCATGTCTATCCGCAGGTCAACTCGTTGGTCGATCCACTAATCAACTCGATCCGCTAGTCAACTCGCTGCGAGTTGAATCGAAGACTCAACTCGTTCGATGAACGTCCGTCGCGAGTTTGAGTTCAAAATCAATTAATCGGTTGATTTGAACCTGATCTATTGATTGATTTACGTTTATCAAGGTCCGTTTAACATTAATCCTAAGGATTCTTCTTCTAACAAGCCTTTAATCTACATGAATCGATCAAAATTGAAACCGAAACCCTAAGTTCATAAAAACTTCGATTTCTCGTTAATTAAACGGTGAAATCCGTTGTTATATACCTCAAAATGTTCGCAAAGTGAAGATGTATAATAGCTACGGATCAAAAACTCGTTCCTCGTACACGTAAAATCGAAATCAAACGAAAATATCGTTTTCGCCTCGTTTCGCCAGATCGCGGATTCGCACAAAGTAAGTTAACTCGCGAGATAAGTGTGGATTCGGTGGTCTGTTGACTCGTTTGACCTCCCCTTTTATACTCTGTATCCGATTCGCGAGATTTCAAGTAGATCCGCAAGTTTGACTAGTCAAACTCGCAGAAAGAAATAAAAACGCGAATTAAATGCTAAGTATAAATTAAAAACCCATCATTTGTACAAGTCTAAAATAAAATTATTTTTCACTTGTATTTGTTACGTTTGTTCAACTCAAAAATATTCAGTATAATTTAATTTCGAAGGGTAAATTCTAATAAATACAAAAACTTTAATTAAGCATAAAGACAAAAAAAAAAAAAAAAAATTATATAAACATTGGTATCAAGTACCATTTTATTAATTACTTGAGCAAAACAAAATACATAAACAAAATAAATAAGATTTTATCTGCTTAGGGATCATATTAGTAAGAATAAGCAATTAATTATATATTTAAAAATCTAAGCAGATTGGTAGTATACATATCTCATGAAATTTAAGTAAATTACTATAAAATTACAACTAAATTTATCATTTATACATTTATATTTATAAAACTATATCTTAGGTACCTTTATCCACATAGCATAATTAATAAATGCATTACTCACATAAAGTGAATATTTTATTTATAGACAGTCCAAGACGATTACCGGTATTATGATCCACATAAACAAATTATACTCAATTTTCTAAGCAAACACTTTATTGTTAGTATGAATATTATCAAGTGCTTCCTATTATATGACATACTGAAGAATTTCAGGTAAGACTAATAACACTGCATCATTAAATTTTCAAGGTAGTGGTTACTAAATGATGTATCTTTTCGAAACATATAACATACACTTGAGTTTTAAGGTTAGACAAATATCAGACCTACTTTGAATATGCTATGTTATCCAAGTCTGTACTTAGTACAACAGAGAATCCCTTCTAGCATAATTCAAAATATATTTGAGAATATTAATTTAATTAAAGGTTTCAGATCTGTACTCAGTACAACAAAGTTACCAGTAATTAAGTTAATACCCATATTGCTACCATTTGTCAATTAAAATTAAAATGCATGATAACAGTGTATGGCAATACCATCATTCAACAATTAAGACTTATGTCATACATCATAGAATAGTAACACAAGATAATAAACAAGTAGTTAATTAACTTCTTAAGGCTTAGAAAATGTTATATAATTTGCCTACCAGTATATCATATAATGAAGCCATCTAAAATTTTCAATAAAATAGACAAATTATAACTTGTGGATATAGGTGTATAATCAAATAAATATAAACACATACCTGATAGAACCGCTGTAGTTCTAAAGCAACTTTATTTGAACCTACTACCATATCATACTTAGGACTTAAGCTTATTATTGTGAAGCTTATTCTCCTAATGTACTATCATTTCCCTTAGTTTTTGCAGATAAAAACTTAAAATATTTCAAAGAATATTATGTTTATATTCTTTAATGAAGGCGATTCCTCTTGGGTAACAAGCAAATGAATGCCATACGCCTTTTTTTTTTTTTAACACATAGAAATACTAACTATTACAAAAATTACCCTTGGAAGACTAATCACTTTGGATTTCTCATTCCATTTAGTTGAACCAACGTCTCAAATCTTGCTATGTCGAACGCCTTTGTGTATAAGTCTACTAAGTTATCCAATGATGGAACCTTAACTAACTTTATCAACTTCTTCTCAGCACAATCTCTAATAAAATGATGTCGAATATCAATATGCTTAGTTTTACTGTGCTTTACCGTATTATTGGTGATCGACATAGTAGATTCGTTATCAATCATCATAGGAGTATTGGTTATATTTAACCCGTAATCCCGCAGTTGCTGTTGAATCCAAAGTACTTGAGAGCAACAGCTGCCAGCTGCAACGTACTCAGCTTCACATGTAGAAATGGCTACCGAGGTTTGCTTCTTGCACTGCCAGGATACTAATCTACCTCCTAGGAATTGACATCCTCCGGTCGTAGATTTCCTATTCTGATTGCATCCTCCGTAATCCGAATCAGTATAAGCTACGAGATCTAAGTCTCCATCAATCGGATACCAAAGACCCAGCTTAGGTTTTCCTTTGAGGTAACGAATGATTCGTTTAACAGCTTGCATGTGTGACTCTTTCGGATTGGCCTGATATCTTGCGCATAAACAAACAGCAAACATTATGTCAGGCCTAGAGGCTGTGAGATACATTAGTGATCCGATGATGGCTCTATAAAGAGTTGGATCCACATCACTATCACTCGATGTATCTGGACCTAGTCCATGATTGACTGGAATTGGAGTATTGTAGACCTTACATTCATCCATCTTAAAGCGTTCTAATAGCTCATATGTATATTTAGATTAATGAATAAAGAATCCATCCTTCTTTTGATCAACTTGTAATCCTAAGAAGAAATTCAACTCTCCCATTGCAGACATTTCAAACCTTTTTCTCATGACTTTCTCGAATTCTTGACACATCTTTTCATCAGATGATCCAAAGATAATGTCATCAACATAAACTTGCACGAGAAGAAAGTTTTTCTTTTTCCACTTCACAAACAGTGTACTATCAATCGATCCTCTTGTAAATCCATTCTCAAGTAGATACGTTGATAGTGTTCCATACCATGCCCTAGGTGCTTGATGTAATCCATATAGAGCCTTATTCAAACGATATACTCTATCTGGATATTCAGGATCAGCAAACCCTGGCGGTTTTGAAACATACACCAATTCTTCCACTTTGCCATACAAAAGGCACTCTTAACATCCAACAGCTACACTTTTATACCATAATATGATGCGAATGCTAAGAACACTCTAATTGCTTCTAGCCTAGCAACTGGTGCAAACACTCCATTGTAATCTATACATTCTTGTTGATTAAAACCTTGAACCACTAGGCGAGCTTTATTGAGGGTAACGATTCCCTTATCATCTCTCTTGCACTTAAATACCACCCTAGTTCCAATTAGATATTCTCCCTTTGGTAGGTCAACCAACTCCCATACTTGTAATTTAGTGAACTGTGACAGTTCCTCTTGCATTGCTTCTACCCACGAGCTTTCTTTTAAAGCCATTTGAACATTTTTAGGCTCGACTTTTGAGATAAAGCATGAATATAGACATTGATTAGGAATCACTGTCTCTTTCAATGCAGTATACAAGCTTTGGTATTCTAAATTTTCAGACGTACTAGCTTTTGATTGAGTCCTTGTTTGAACCGGAGTATTAATATCACCGATGATGTTTTCAACGGGATGATTCTTACTCGTTCTAGTTGAAGCAACATGCTCAACTGGAATCTCATCTCCTAAGTTAGTACCAATTTCTTCAAGAACACTATGCTGTTCAGGAATGTCTTCCAAATCTGGTACACCCTCTCTAGATAGCTGTAAGTTATCAATACCCATAGATATTCTTAACTCTCTTAGTGGTGTGAGAATTTCATCCACTAATTTATCAGTCAGCTCTTCTTCATTTAGAGGTGTATTTACTTTGGATTTTTGAGATCCACTAGTAGATGTTTGATTTGGATCAACATTTGTCTTGATTCCAGAATTCGGAACACTCGATGTTAAAGTATGGCCAGTATCCACATCTTCAGACACTAAATGTTCAGCAATCTCTGAATCACTGACATAGTCACTAATAGGAACTTTAAATGATGCAAAAAGATCAGAATAATCAAATTGCCAATCTAAGCCCTTATGAACATCAGGTGAGTAGCTCGTAACCTCAATATTATAAACTACCTCCAAACGTCCTGTGACTTTATTAAAGACTCTCTTGTTTGGAGAATTGGGCATATAACCTAGGAAAAATCCTTCGTCAGCCTTCTCACCAAATTTAGCTTGATGTCCAGTCTTTAATATGGTGCATGAAACTCCAAAGGGTTCAAACCCTTTTAAGT
Organism: Helichrysum umbraculigerum; assembly: GCA_949592205.1. Classification (NCBI taxonomy): domain Eukaryota; kingdom Viridiplantae; phylum Streptophyta; class Magnoliopsida; order Asterales; family Asteraceae; genus Helichrysum; species Helichrysum umbraculigerum. Next base: position 104,974,839 of record CATIUR010000004.1, on the reverse strand, counting down.
TTGGTTTCTTATTGTTTAAAAGCTCATAACAAGTCTTGTTATGTCTTTTAACCGTAAGAACTCTATTGAGAACATAACATGCTGTATTCACTGCTTCTGCCCAAAAGATGACCGAAAGCTTTGAATCAGCAAGCATTGTTATAGCAGCTTCAATCAACGTTCTATTCTTCCTTTCAGCAACACCATTCTGTTGAGGTTCATAAGGTGCACTGAATTGATGTAATATCCCTTTGCTTAAGCAATAGATATTCAACGTTGAATTCTTAAATTTTGTTCCGTTGTCACTACGAATACGCTTCACTCTCTTTTTATAGACATTCTCTACTAGATCAAAGAATTCAATTAGAATTCCTGGAGTTTCATCCTTTGATCCCAAAAAGAATACCCACGAGAATCTAGAATAATCATCTGTGACAACCAAACAATACCATTTGCCACCTAGACTTCTCTTGCTTATAGGGCCGAAGAGATCCATATGTAGCAATTCAAATGGCGAGGAGATTGAGTTTTCAGTCTTAGATATGTGTGGTTTCTTGTGCTGCTTTCCTTTCATGCAAGGAACACACTTATCTTCAGACTCGAAACGTTTTTGAGGTACACCTAGAACCAAACCATTTTTGGTTATGTAATTCATCTTTCTCCAGTTCAGATGTGCCATTCTCCTATGCCATAATAATGCGTCTGTTTCCGAAGCCTTGGATAATAAACAAGTAGACACCATTGAAGAGTTAGGAACACCCATGTTGATAGCATAGATGTCCTTCTTCCTTGGCGCCCTCATCAATATCCATTCTTCAGGAATTTTGAATCCTGGCTTCAGGATTAAGGCCTCCTTTTCATTTAAATAAACTAGATGACCTTTATCACAGACTTGGGAAACACTCACTAGGTTGTGAGTTAGTTCTTCAACATAGTTCACATCCTCAAGAGTTAAAGTTCCATTTGAAACTTTTCTTTTTCCCGAAATTACTCCTCCTTTATCTCCTGCAAAATTCACTTTTTGCTTGAGACTCTCCTTGAAGTCCTTCAGTAGACTTCGTTATCCTGTCATGTGTCTTGAGCATCCACTGTCTACATACCACCAGCTATCCTTGTTCACAGCATGCTCCTGCACATAACACAAAACACAATCAGTTATCAAGAGGGACCCAAGCCATTACGGTCTTGGTTTGTCCCTTATCATCAACAAACTTAAGCCGTTTAAAATAACCATCCTTCCCATCAAGAGCTTTGGTTACTTTCGAAGTAGCTTAAGTTTGTGGACGATCAGCCTTAAGAGGTGAATTTGAGGAGAACCTCCTAGGCACATAATTATGAGCTCTTTTACGGTAATTATAATTAATCTCATGTGATCGCAAAGTAGTACCACTCTCATAATGACTATGGCCTCTACTTGGAGTTCTAAACCTCGACGGTGTCACATCCCTAGGCATATAGACAGAATTATCACTTTGAGTATATGGCCGTTTAGGTTTAGGTGGGGAGACACTATGTTTACCGTCTCTTTTAAGAATGTTAACAGGTTTATTACCTAACTTAGGTTTGGTATCTAACCTATCTACAGTCATACTAGAGTCGGTCTGTGTCTTTTCTTCAATGACAGGCTTATGTGATGTTTCAGGCTTTTTGTTAGGACAACACGAAGCCACGTGTCCCTTTTGGTGACACTTGAAGCATGACATCTGCTTGCGTGATTTAGGTACTTTTGCATTACCACTCGGAGTCTTAGGCACTAAAGGTTCAAGTATTTGTTCCTTATTAACCTTATCATTAGTCTTAGCATTGTTAATCACTCCACCCGATACAAACTATATTTTGGTGAAATGAGACACCTTACTATTATCTGATGATTGGTTCTTAATAACATCCTTCTGTGCCTCTAACTTTTCAGGGTCATTAGTTACTAAAATCTCAGGATTAACATCTGTCATTTCAGAATCTATCGAGTTACTAGTGTAATTGGCATTAAAAGGATGAGGTACATCATTGTATCCTATCCCAGTCTTGTCCTTTACACTACGTTGAGCATCTAGCATTTTATCCATTTCTAAAGTTCTGTAGGACTCAATCTTACGATTTTGTTCTACTAACTTATGCTTAAGCTCAGCTAACTCTCTATCCCTATCAGCTATCGTTTGATTTAAGTCATCAATGTTCATATAGAGACCATCTATGATTATTGCCTTTTCATTTATGGTATCTCTCAATGCAACCTTATCAGAACTATCAGACTTAATCTTATTCTTAAGATCTACCTTATCTGTACTTAACCTAAGGACATCACTTTTAGCTTGTTCAAGTTCAGATATAATAGTCTTATTAGAATCATTAAAAGTGCTAACTTGGGATGACAAATTCTGATTCGACACAGTTAAAACACTTAATTGAGATTGTAAATCAGTAACTAAATAACAAACATCAGCAAGAGTAAGAATATCCAAACATACCCTTTTCTTGTCAGTTTGCACTTCAGCCATGCGTGCCACAAAGTCATCTGGACTCATATCAGAAGTTGAATCCATATATAGCACGTCATCATCACTTGCTTTCTCATGAATCTCCGGCACCTTTATTTCAACATCAATAGGCATATAGCTATTGGACTCAGCAGCTATCTCTTGATCTTCAATCTTAGCCATGAGAGCTTCCTCAGACTGAGCTTGCCAATCATAAGATCCATCCAATTGTTTCACAACTAAGGCTTTGGAAGCTAAGGTACTTCCCGAACCTTGTTTGCTATTGCCAGTTTCAACCTTAGGTCTTTGACACTCACGAGCAAAGTGTCCATAACCTTGACAATTGAAACACTTGATCTTGGTTTTATCAAACCCTAATCGATTTCCTACCACTTTTCTACCAGTTTTCTTCAAGAAATTTTTGACTCTCCTTGATAACATTGCAAGTTGATCCTGGAGATCTATTTCCTCAAGATAATCAGGGTCTATCTGATCATAGTCTTCATCAAACATAATCGGATCATTGATTTTACCCTGAATGTAGTTTTCATAAGAAGCAACAAAGGATGCAATGACAGATAACTGTTGCTTAGCAGATTTCACACTCATTGGCATCTTTTGATGTCCTTGAGTTGACTTCTCAGCAGGTGTACCTTTAGTTTCATTACCTGATGAGGTAAGAAGGCACACGTCATCTGTTATCATTTCACCATTTTCATCAGTATTACCAACTAAAAGAGCAGTGGTCGAACTAGATGAAGAAGTTGAGAGATTTGTTTTCCCATGATATAGCCCAGGATTCTGAGCCTGATCAGAATCAGTTTCTCTCGATTTCTTAGTGAAATCATAACTTTTTAGCTTGTCAATGACCTGCTCTAAGGTAATGGTTGCATACCTTTCATCGTTATCTTTGAGCATGACACCATACATTTCCCACTTAGACGGCAAACCCTCAATAAATTTGCCGGTTCTTTCAGTCTCAGTAGTAACAATCTCATGGTTGTCAAGCTCACTTAACAAGTGGTAGAATCTAGTGATGTAAGCATCAAGATCTTCTCCCTTTAAAGCTTTTATAACAGTAATCTGTTTCTTAAGAAAATTCTTCCTGCTTGCCTTCACTTGAGGACTTCCCTCACATCTTTTCTCTAACGCTTCCCAGAGCGTTCTAGCAGTTTGAAAAGACTTGAGTTGATGGTTTATATTTTTTGGTAAACTCATCTTAATTGCAGAATGAGATTTATTCTCCAATTTGTATTCCTCTTTTTGTTGATCAATCATCCGAGCGTAAGTTAAAGTAACAACTGCATTATTAACCGTTTGAGTAGGTGCAGTGTATCCATTCTTGATACACATCTAGATCGACAGATCATGGAATCTACAATAAGATTCAAATCTATCATTCCAGTTATAGTAATCTTCGATTTTCAACAACTTAGGTGGAACGTTTGATTTTCCCACCTCGTGTTCCATCTCGATCATTTTACTAAGATCAGACATCTTAAAAACGAAAAGGAAAACTGTTTCGCGAATTCAGAAGAACTCGATTCGCAAGATTCAGTTCAACTCACAATTTCAGTTCGGATTGCTGTGATGTCGATTCGCAAGTGATTTCGATTCGCGAGAGATCTCGGTTCGACTCGCAAGTCCCAGTTCAACTCGCAAGTTCAACTCGGTTCGCATGCTACGCTGAAACCCTAATCTCGACTCGCGAAACGGCTGAAAAACCCGAAACACGAAAATTTAAGGTATTTTTACGATTTAAACAGTAAATTTCGACCGTAAACTAACCCTAAATCATCCAGAGAATGATTTTGATCGTTAATATGTACTAATGCACGTATAAACGATCCGAATCACAACGCAATTATCACTAAAACTCTTGAACAATCTCGTATTTAGCCCGAAAGCTCTGATACCAGATGTAAGTCCCTAGTTCTTAGGATCGATAACTTCGTTATCTGTAGTATTAAGATGTGGAATCCCTCAATACGATGTTATCTTACTAACAACGAATATTTTCGTAATTGCATTTTAATAAGACTTAGCTTTAAACGATTAAACGTCAAAGCCTAGCCGTTAGGATTGTTTTTCTCTGGGTTTGCTGAATTCGCAGGAATGCAAAAGTGTGTAAAAGTTGTTATATTTTTCACGATTGAAAAACATTAAATATGTCGTCTCAACTCGCTGCCGCTGGGCCTGCGAGTTGATTCGACTCGTTCTGCAAGCCGAAGCCCATTATGCTTCGGCTCGTTATGCCTATCTATGTCCACGAGTTCAGTTCTCATCTCGCTGCTCAACTCGCAGCGACTTGAGAGCTCGACTCGCATCAATCGTATATATTTATTTCGTATTTAATTATTCGTCTAACTTAACAGAATAATATGTTTAACGAATATTACTAACAAAACAAATATTCATTTACAAATCCGAACCAATATACAAACGTAATAATAATTACATCAGTCCTATTTCAAGCTAGATCTGTTGTCACAATCTATGTCCCAACACATTTCGTTCATGAGGCAGAGGGGGAGAATAAAGAAAGTGATGAAAGTGATGATGATGAGAATAAAAGTGATAAAAGTGATGATGCTGAGAATGATATCTTCTCAAATCAAAATAAATTAGATATGGATGTCGCTGATGATATTTATGAGGTTACCTTCCCTGAGTTTCATCCGGATGAACAAAGAATGTATGATTATAAGGTTAGAGAGTGGGCCGCTGATGAGAATGCACGAGTTATGGGGGAGTCAGCAAGCTTTGAACTGATGAGGTGGGAATGGATGAATAGACAACAAGAAGATGATGTTGTCGATATGGATGAAGGAGATGATGATAATAATGATGATAATGATGGCAATGATGGAAATGATGCTGATAATATGGAAAGTAAGAATGATGTGACTGATAATATGGATGAAGGAGATGATGATGACGATGGTAAAAATGAAAATGATACTGCTGATGTGACTGATAATAAAGATACTGGCATTGAGGAAGAGAAAAATAAAGGGAACGCTGATGATAAAAAGGAAGAAGACACTGATGATCAGATGGAAGATCAGCAACCAATCTCTTCTATTATGATTAAAAGAAAAAGGACCAGCAAGTCTCCCACATCAGAGTCCATTCCTTCCAAAAAGATAATCTTCTCTGAGGAAGAAATATCAGCCACCATGCACAATCTCAAAACCATCATGGAGCAACCTAAGTCCTTATGAGAAACGCCTCATACAGATACTGTCGTATCTGAGGCATCCCCAGCAACAGCAATCATTTCACCAGCAACAATCCAACCAACATCAATCATTCCACCAGCAACAATCCAACCAACAGCAATCATACCACCAACAACAATTCCACTAGCAACAATCCAAACAACAGCAACAACACAACCATCAACAACACAACCAACAATTCCAACAACAACAACTTCACCAGCTACCACATTCACAACCCCACCAACAACAATTCCAGCAACAACAACTTCACCAGCTACCACAACCACAACAGTAACGACACAGATCACCCTTTCAATCCCCACTATCATTACACCAACAGAAGCAACAACCACAACAACTTATCACCACTCACAACCAGAGATCACAGATCCAGATTCTTCTATTCCTGCTCATCTTTTGTCATCAATTTTAACTTCAGAAAGTTCTCATCCTTAAGAAACTGAAAAGCAGTGAATAGAAAGAAAAATAAGAGAAAGACAGAAGCATGAGAGGGAGATGCTCTTAAAGTTTCAAGCTGAGCAAGATGCAAAATAAGAAGAAGAAAGAAAAAGAAAGCTGAAAGAACAATCTGATTCTGATAGAGCTTATCTGTTGAAACTGAGTGGAGATGAAGCCATACAAAGAGAAAGAGAAATCTTCTTAAAGAAACAGCAAGAAGATGAAGATTTTAGGCTGTCTATACTCCTTCAAGATGTTGAAGAATCTGATCTTCAACAAGAGCTTTGTGCAGATAAAGAGGGCAGCAAGTTGAAAAAGAAAGGGGGAGCAAAGACAACAGCAGATAAAATGTTGGATGAAATTGACAGATAGAAATATGCTGTCAGAATGACTGGAAGATCAAATCCTGCTCCTATCACCAAAGTCAACTTGAAAAAGCCTAAGAATAAATCACAAGCTCAGCTACTTATCCACAGAGGAATGGAGTAAGCAATTAATCTCGATCAAGTCTGCAAACTACATAGAGAAGAATGGAATGAAATCAGACTTGCTATCAGTCACTCCTCAAGCGCTGCAAAAGAAGAAGTCTTGAATGAGATTGACAGGCTATTCAAGAAAATGGTGGATCTGCAGCTACTTAGACCAGAAGACACTATCATATTTGGTGAGGAGATAGTGCAGCCACCAAGCCCAAGGTATAGATCAGGTACCAACAGAATCATCAGAGTTCCAAATACCAGAACTCTAAATCTATCCATTCCTGATGGAGTGTCAAGAATTGAAGGCACTGAAGTTACTGAAGGAGAGAAATGAATTGTCTACAGAGACTTCAATGGAAAGTTGTGTTTCCAAAGAGAATCAAGATAGACCATGAGCAACTTGTACATCTCATCAGAGTAGTCAGTGTGCTTTCAAAGGACTCAGTGATGAGAAAGGCAATTCTAGAAGAAGGGCTTGCTAGACAGTACAGATATCTGCCATCCAGTGAAAAGTATGAATTGCAGAATGAGCTGGGCATCGTAAAAGAAGAAGAAGTTTGGGGCTGTTTAAATTGAAGCTTGTAATAAATCAGGTTTATTGTAACTAAAATTACTTTATGTTTACAAGTTCAATAAAATCTAATTTATCTTTTGAGAAAACCAAAGTGCAAAACTCAGATCATATCAAAAGAATCCAAAAAGAAAAATGAATGGATCAAAGTATAAGTCACTGAATGTTTAAAATCTTAAACACTGACTATAAACTTTTCTCAGCAACTAGTTTGTCTAGGGAGCTTCAATCATAATCATTTAGGGGGAGATTGTTGAGTCACTGGTCGCTGACCATGATGAAGTCACTGGTCGCTGACCAACTCAACTGTTCACTAATCGATGAAGAAATGGATTGTATCGAAGCTGTTGTTGCTGATGATAGGTTTCGATGATCGTCATTCATTCTGCTTGATATACTGAGGAAGATTTAAAGCTCAACTTGGTGTGTCGCTGATCAACGTCAGCGAGAGCTTTACTTCTTCAAATCAATAAAGGCAATAGTCACTGCCAGAATAACAGCTAGTCACTGAAGATCTCTAGTTCAAGTCATTCTACAAGAGCATGTTAGCTCGCAGTGAGTGAGGAGGATTACTACATCTTTAGGAACTATCCAATAAAGCCTCTCAATCATCAAGTACTAAAAGTACTGTACTTATCTATACATCAGCAAGAGTGTTCCAGTTTGAAGTATGTCCGAAAGATTACGTGGCGGCGAATGATTGGTTTTAAGGTAACGAGATATTTGCGGTAACAGAATTGGGACCCGCAGAATGTTGGTTCATCAGAGTTCAAACCAATCAAGCAGCGACACATGTCATTCCAAGATCCTATTTTATAGGCGATATTTTAGGAACTCTTGTAGTATAAATAGTTCAGTGTTTTGTACTGTAGAGGCTAGTCGTTCAATCGTACTTATCACTTGTGTGTCAGTGATTAGTTTGTCTAGAGTACGTATTAACGATCCAGCGAGTGAACAGTCAGCGTGTTTGTCCACTGCTGTTCATCTCATTTGTAATAGATTAGCTAAGTGTTTGAATTGAATTAACTTTGGTTTATCCATTCCTCATTCAACACTTGTGAATTGTATGATCAATATAATTCATCATTTAGCTATCGTTACTTTGTTGCTTTGATATTGTCATATCCATAATCTGTTATACCGTGTTACTATTGCTTATACTCTGTTTCTGTGAATCAATTTAAAACTCATCAATTAACTTAGCCAAAATCTGAAAAAGTTTTAAATTGTATTCAACCCCCCTTTTATAATTAAACTTTACACTTTGTGATTCCAAATCACTAACTAATAGTGATCACGGGGACTCTCAAAATCTCTCTTATCTCTCTTATATCTAATATCTAATATCTCTCTTATATCTAATATATAAGAAGTAGTTAATTACTTAATCTCTCTTTAAATCAAACCTCCAGCACTAATCTCCCCCTCCATTACCCTAATCTCTCTTCTCTCTTCTCTCTTTACTATTGAAAGAGAGAGTGATTAGCCTAATCAATATGAGATATAAATGTATTAATTCTAACCACCCTATAATTGATTTGCCAATAAATCACAATGATTATTATGTAATTACTTTTTAGCCCATTCCTAATTAACTTCAAATTCTTTTGAGACTCAATTACTAATTAATTGAATTAATTGAAATTTATTTTTAAAGTTAAATTTAAATTCTAAAAAATATATTAAGGCTGATTTCAATCGTCAAGAAAAACTTTCAAAAGGTATAATATACTCCCTCCGTCCCAATTTTATTGTCCCCGGATAAAAAACATACAGTTTAAGAAAACATCACCATCTCTCTTACTTTTTGGTAAGAAGACAGTTTTACCCTTTACTTTTTACCTACCTTTTTGTCTTACATGTATAAATTAGGGGCAAAAATGAACTTTATCTCATTATTCTTATCTATTTATGGAAGTGACATCCCAAAAAGAAATACTAGACAATAGAATCGGGACGGGGGGAGTATTAATTAAATTAAATGTGGATTTAATGACTGAAATTAAACATTAATGTGGACTCATATGGCAATAACGATTTTTTGGCAAGGTACATACCAAAAATAATTATTTCAAAATATTAATGAGTTGAAAAAGAATCAAAATTTCTAATATGTAACTAAATACATAATATTTTTTTTGAAAATAATACAAAATAATCTTTATGTTAATATTAGTGTTAATGTATATCCATTAGATGAGTTAAGATAATCTCTCTTCATCTTTTTTACCATTAAAAGAGAGAGTGATTAGCCTAATCAATATGAGATTTAAATGTACTAATCCTAACCATTTATTTGTGTAGAATTTTTAATCATAGTCATCGATCTTGGTCTTCTATATTGATTTGCCAATAAATAGGCTTGATTATTATTATAAGACAATTAAACTCATTCTTAATTTGGTAGTTGATATGTTGTAATAATAAAAATCTAATTAGACAAGATTTAGTTCCTTAATATTCAAACTTAAACGCGTGCAAATAATAAATTGCTCATAAATTGCATTAAATACTAATCACTCTCATACAAATATATAAAATCGTTTCAATTATTGTATGCTAAATGATACACATTAGATTTATATTAAATCAACTAGGTATAGAGCCCGTGCGATGCACGACCGTTTGAAAAATGCAGTTATATAGCTAATTTGTAAGTAGTCCGATATATTAATATTGTTAACTTAAATGTGTAATTATTATTTTTAAAAAAATAGAAACATAAATCAAACTTCATTGCAAGTGACGTTGGTTGTGTTATAAGTGGTTTTCTTGCCTTTGATGCAAATCAAGATCTTTAAACAATATGTTTGTCCTTTTAACTCTTGAAAGAGCGACATATTAACCCTTATTAATTGTAATTGTCAAACATAACGTTAATGGGAAAAGGCTGAAGAAAACTAACTAACGAAAATAAAATGATTGGTTTAAAATGTTCTTAACTTACTTGGATAAATGATAATATTTGTCTATCTTTGGATGATTTATTTTGTATCTCTTGAGAAAATGTATTATACAGTTCGTGGTATTGTTGAGATTTTGAATTGGATATGAATTTTATATTCTGTTGATTATATCATACTCTATCTTATAAACTATATTATTCACACGAAATAATAGATTTGAATAGAGGTGTGATAACAAATAATATATATTATTGTACACTTTTAAATGAAGATGTTCTTATTATTAAACTACGAAATTGGTTAATATTTAGATTGAATATAACTATTTTAGAAATCGAATTAATAGCAAAAATAAGTTGTTTAACTTTACATTTATAATGAGATGTTTTCATCAATAACATGATTTGATTACTCACAAAAAGAAATAACATGCTAAAAATATGTGGTATAAATAAAAATTAATTAAAAATATAAAAATTATTTCAAGGACACATAGGATTTATAAGAAAATAGAAGACAAAGACACGTGTCGTATAAATTATACAACACTTTCTTTTTAAGCCCCTGCATTGCTCGTCAAATATTAGTAATGTTTTTTGAAGTTGTAAATTTGTTACCATTAATTTTAAAAATTATTATTATTATTATTATTATTATTATTATTATTATTATTATTATAGACTAAAACATATAAAAAACGATGTATTTAAAATTATTATACATACAAATGTACCACCGAAAATGTTAAAGTCACAAATATTACAAAACTTCTTAATAAACTATACCATCGGTCGGTATTAACCTTAAATAAATGGTTTAACTGACGTTGTTCTTAATATTGCGAGTCAATCTTTTTGAATATATTATTTTATTATTTTTAATTTTACTTTACGTTCAATGGTTATTCGCTAAAATAAGTAAGTTCATTTTTCATCGTTATTAATATGATATGATACATATTTAGGTGGTATTGAGCTTCAGACAATTAAATTGGGACGGAGGGAGTAATAATAATAATAATAATAATAATAATAATAATAATAATAATAATAATAATAATAATAATAATAATAATAATAATAATAATAATAATAAAAAGCATATTAAATTAAATTAAATAAGTTGATATATGGAAAGCCATGTGTCATGCTTAGAAATTGAGATTAATTCAAGAATTTGTAAATTAATGACACATCATCATTAGCTAAAATAGCATGCTCTAATATGCAATTAAAAGTCTTTCTTTTATATATATAGATAGATTATTTAGGCAAATGTAATAATATGCTCACATTATGAGTCCAAAAGTAAAATGATTTGGAACAAACAACCATATCTATTTGGTAACATAATTGAAGTAAGGAGATTATTTTTACGGGGAATGTTCAAATAGGAACACTTCTTTTAATGGAAACGGTAGGAATATTACTTTTAACTTTAAGATTAAATAAATTTTTTGATAGAAAATTTATATCAAATTTATTAAAATTTTATGCTCTTTAACATCTAAAAAATTTAGTGTTTTTATTTTTTATTTAATTCGATCTAATATTAAAGTGAATAAAATTATTTGGCATAATTTTTTTTTTTTTTAAGTATACATATGTTGAAATTAAAGTGAAAAAGGTTGTTCCCATGATTTCTGTCATCCATAATAACCTTCCCTTATTCTTATTATTTGTTTTAATCACGACTTTGATTGTTTTGCCTCATTAGTTCAATTAGTCTGATATTTTCTATGTTTGTTTCATCTAGCCAGAAATCTTGCACCCTTTTTTCTCACAAATTTGAAATGTGTATTTATTTTAATGCCACCGTGAATGAATTAATTTAAACAAATTGCTTAAAATCCAAAACTAGTTATTTATTTTCTTCTTCTATTCTACACACCGATTAATTTACACCACATCTGTTGATAGAATTGACCTGCTTCCATGCATTCTTCTTCTACGAACATACATTCTCTGTTTGGATGAATCGATCCAGGTTTTTTAAGTATATGAGTCTTATATTATTATTCTTATATTGTCCTTTGTGTAAGTGTATTCTTTTCAATTTTAACCAAGGTGTGATTCTTATTCTGCGTATTAGATTTGTTTATCTATATAGTTTTTTTTCGTACTTTGTTTGTGTGGGTATTGAATAGAAGTTCGTAAATGCAAATTAATATTACGAATTCAGTGTTTATTTGTTAATATGATTTTGAGCTTATACCAAGGTGATCATTCTTATTGATTGCTATTGTATTTTCCTTCTACTTGAACTTTTACTATTTTGTTTTAGAGATGTTCTTTTGTGTGTTTGAGAGATGATTTTTTGTGCATACTTTGAAGTCATGCCATATCCATTGAGCAAGGGCTTCAATTTATTGAAAAAAGTTTATATTTGATTAGTGATTTGTTACTGATTTGCAGAACAGTGGGAAGTGGGGAGGCCATACTGTTGTACAAACCAAAGATGGTATCTCTTTGTCTTTTGGCTGCAACAAGCATGGCCAGCTTGGACATGCTCAACAAAATTTGTGCACTAATTAACTTCAAATACACGAATAACTATTAAATGATTAAGATTATTTTTCACCTTAGATGTTTTCCTTATGCTGATAACATCTTACTTCTTTTGCTAATGTAGAGGTCAAGTTATCTCGAGTAGGCCGTTTTGTATCGGATGTAAGAGACGTTTCGTGTGGGATCGACTTTACGGTTGGTTAATTTATATTGAAGGTGCTTCTATACTGTATGGTCAATTTTATTTCTTTTATCTTTTACTCTTTATTATTTTGATTTAAGTTCCTACAATTGCAAGCTATAGACCATTAGTTAGTTAGCTGAGTGCAAAATGTTATGATTTTTTATGTACACTAACATTTTGAACTGATTGACATCCAGAATACGGTCAACTTGGACATGGAGTTGACCATGATGGATAAAATTAATATCATGCTTCCTTTGTTCCCTTTTGACTTGAATTAACGATGTTTGTTCATTTTGTTTGTTATTTAAAGTACAACACGAAAGAAGCCACGTGAGGCTGGCTTATGAAGTTCAACCTCATCTTAAGGCAATAGCTTCTCTTTATGATGAAACTGTCACACCCCGTCTAAAGCGAAAATAACGGAATGCAACCATGATAGGATCACAACACATCAATATATATAACTCTAAATGAAATATAAAGTATCAATGTGTTGTGATGTCATTAACACGAATGACGGTTCGTGTCATAGCATACACACCAACAAAGAAACAATGTGTCATAAACAATAAATGTATTCAACAAATGTTAAGGCAACATGCCCGTAATTAAATCAAAATGTCAGCAACAAACGTATCACAAGTCCTGCAGCACTACTTAATGCAACCTAACAGGTCCACTAAGTTTTCTTGTCCTCGATCTTAGTGCCACTAGTTTTCCCTGAAAAGAAATGCTCGAAAATGTCAACACAATGGTTGGTGAGTTTGCAGGTTTAATAAGACACACGAGAAATACAGTATGCTGTGATAATAAGTAAGTAGGACATATGATATGAAATAAGCACATAAGATAACCAATTCATCCACCATAAGCAATCCGTTCCGTTCCTGGATAATATTCACTCAAGGATAACGTATCTACCACAAGAGTGGGACCGTCGTCCGATAGTACTATCAATAATCATATCCGTATTAGTAAGAAATATGGAGTATTGTCATGGTCCCGAAGACACAAGACTCATCCGAAAAGCAAGTAATGTGGAGTGTTGTCATGGTCCCGAAGACACAAGACTCATCCGAACAATCAGCAATCAGTCCACAACAATCAGCATGTCACTTATTCAATCATAATGTCGAAATCAAAAAATCAGATAGTTTACACAACACAAGAAAATAGTTCGAAATCAGTTTGAGCATTCTTTTCCCCCAATGGAAAATAAGTAAAGAAAATGGGGCCGCAAAACTCACCTTAAATACCAAAGTAAGTATCGCCCTTAAATGAATCCACCCAATAACTCGCCAATCTACAATAATCACATATTCATATGGGTAACAAACTAGACATAACTAGGTCATTCCATTGTATTCCACGCCCAACACACTTCTATTACGTTTCCTCACAATTCTACTAGTGTATTATTACAAGAACTAACCTAAAATGAAAAATTCAGATTCTGACCGGAAGTTTGGTTCCACTTTACGAATTTTTAAATATTACTTATTTAAATCATTTGACTCTACAATTTTCACCAATGACATTTTAATGTGTTTAGAAGATCCAGTAATTTTCCCAGATTCAATTACTTTAATTCACTATTTTTGAAAATTCACCAAAGTGAACTGCTCTAAACTGATGACACTTTCTGACTTCACAAGAGTTATAATTTATTTAAAATACTTAGAAACTTCAATTGGCGATAATATTTTACAGAAAATATTTAACACCTTAAATACACTTCAGTAAAAATTTCAAGACCTAATACTTATTTAAGGCATGTTTCAAAAATCGACAATCTATCCGAAATCTGGAACCGAAGAACTCAGAATTGACACACAATCTTATAAAATCATTTTGACTGATTTATACTCAACATTTAACCATGAAACCAATGCCATTTGAAAATAGACTCAAAATAATTAAGTTTAGACTCCTGTTTCATTGAAAATCACCATGAAATGACCAAGTTACAAGCTTCCCAAACCGAAACACAAATCTGGACAGATTAGAGTTTTGAGTAATCAACCCTAAACATTCATATAATCAATCCAAACCGCAACCAAAATCAAAACTCTTAATTCTACCATCATATGAACTGATCTTATCAATATCCTAACCATTTCATTTACCCGGAACACAATGGAATTGATCCGAATTAAAACAATAATAATGAATCACTCGAAATCGAATGTTAACGAAGGAAATCGGATAAGAATAATACCAACTTTCGAATAACCGCACGGAAACCCTCTTTAGAATCTGTAAATAATGAGATTATATACCTTATAATTCGTTTTTAGGAGTAGATCAAACGTATACAAGAGTTATAGGATCGAAAACTTACCAAAGTTTCTGAAAATTCGTCACCCACAGCAGCAGTTTACGAAATAATTTTTATAAAATAATCTAATGCGTTTCAGAGGCCGAAACCTCATAAATTTCTGTAAAACATCGAGATCTACAACTTTCTAGTTTTGACCGAAGCCTGATAATGAACGTAAATGGGTCAAATCAACCTCTGTTCGTGACTGAAATTTTGAGACAGAATCTGAGATCATCGGGTTTACAATCTTTCGGTTGATATGCTGAATCAAGGGGTTAAAACCATTGAGAATAGAGTATAATGATGACAAAAGAGATTGATAATGATGATGAATATGGCTGGAAGAAATAAAAACATTTAGGGTTTGTTTTAGGGTAGCATTTATACGATTTTGGGCTTGGGCTTGGGCTTGAGACGTATTCCAACCAGAGGTTGGCTTTCTCCAGACAGATGTTGGGCTTAAATTTCTTCAAAAGATCTGAATTTTGGGTATGTTATAGCCCTATGTGTTCCGGTCATCTGGGCTTTTTAATCAACTCAATCCGAGGCCGGATGAGAGAGTTATGGCCCGAACGGTGCAGCCTCGCAATTAACTTCGAATTATTTTATTATACGTTTACGTTTTGCTTCATATCTTCTTCGTACACGTCGGATTGCGATGATTCTTTTTGCGTTGGATTCATTTTTCAAAAACAAAGACTTTGATGTAAATAACCCCCTAATATGAGTCTTCTCACAAAAATGTGTTTTTACGATTTGAACTACGATAACGGTTTGGTGACGGTTGTCACAGTATCCCCCCGTTTAGGGAATTTCGTCCCGTAATTCTGTTGAAATTATTACTAAAAATGTTATTATGGATTAGACATGGGTTCTTAGTTTCTAATGATCCTCTCGTTCCCAAGTGATTTCGAATTCTCGCCTAACGTTATATCGTATCCTTACCGGTTATATGACAATGTGTTGTTTTAAGTTCCATCTCGATTTTTCTTCCACTACTCATTACTATGTTTCATTTTGTGTGACACCATAAGAGACTCATCACTTGATTATGTATTGCGAACTCCGTTTGCTCTATCCATCCCTTCGATTGATAAGTTAACAAACCTATTTGCTAAACCTATAATACGAATTCGTTCGGTTCGTTAAGAAAGTAAAAGAAGTTGGTGTTTGCAAGTGTTTTCTCAACATCTAAAAGACTCTTCCTTAATTCCAACTCCCATGGATACCATAGACACAACTTTTGGACCGAGAGGCATAACCATATCGAGTCCCAAACGTCGTCTTTGGTATAACTTCTTTGTGATACCTCAACTGAATTTATAGTTTGTTTGATGTTCGATTTTTCTGTACACCTATGCGAACCTTGAAGTTGATTTAACAAGTCGGCGTTTCTAGAGATAGGACATCAGTTCTACATTCCGCACGTTAGGGAAATTTTAACAACTAATGGTTCTTACCGGAAAATAATTTCATATATGTCGAAGGGTAGGTATTTCGACTAGATTTTCCGAAAAGTCTCAAGGAAAAATTTGTTGACGATCCAAATATCTCCGAGTTTAAGTTTATCGGTTCTTCGCTCACTTTGAGAATTTATATTTGTTTCACATACAAGTTTAAAGATGAAAAATTGTTTTGTTATTTAGGAATAGTAAGGGGTTCATACCAAAAGTAGTAGGGTGTTAGAAATAGTGATGGTAATATGTAATATGTGCATCCCGTACCCGTCGTGTTGTGAATTCCCATTGTTTTGTACTAGACTTTGATTTATCAAAGTTTATTTGTGTTGTGTAGCAAGCCATACTTGCGGCTCACGCATACTTGACTTGTAGCTGAAATATAGGTGTGGAAGAATAGACAATTATTAAGGAATGGTTTTGACCAAATAAGTGAAAAATATTTGTTCTTTATACTAGTGTACGGTTTGTTGATTCTATAGAGTTTGTATGAAGTTCCTACACTGAAAATTTTCATTTAACGCGGAACAATCACCGTTAGGTTTAACTTGACGTAATGAAATTTAAATTATGCGAAAACGAGTCTCAATGATTTAAACTTCTATAATGTTCTCAATTTGTCCTAAGTGTATTGTATGTTAAATTCTAGTCCGTTACGAATATAAGTGAGTTTGTTGATTGTTAAATCTATTGTGTTTTAGTTGTTGATGATACATTCGTAGATGAGAGCAAAAATATAATAATTTTACAAGGGTTGTGTCGCCAAAGAAAATCAGTCCATAATATTACCAAAGGAAGAAGAGTTTATACGTATAAGGATATCTCTTTATGAGGTTTATAAGAGTTTACTTACCGTGAACTTAGATTTTATCCTAAAATCTGAGTGGCTTGGATTAGGGTTAATCTCATAGTGTACGTTCTCTCGCATCGGAATTCATTTGCTTAAGAGCTAGTTACATACTCGCGCTATGCAAAGGTAAGCAAATACGGAGAATGTGATAATGATCGAAATTGATAGCTGACCATAGTATGAATGAATGATAATAGTTGTTGTTGGTGGTCATCAATACTGTTTAGTTTACGGTGTGAAGTAGTATACAAAGATCATCTTAATAAGTGATGCCTTAGAGTTCAAAAATTGTTTAAATTATTTAAGAGGGAGTACATATAGGGAAGAATCTTTGAGGTGGGTGTTGGCAGGTTAGTGCGGAACCACATGTTTCGTCGTGTCTACTGGTTCCTTCGTGTCTTTTTATATTATTCCTAGCAAGTTTTCTACCAAGCGTATCCCGTTTTTGCTCGTGCGGTGTGTTTTTTGGAAATAGTCATAACAATTGGTGAAAGAAATGTATTGGTTAGCCCAAGCTTCGGTGATGTTTTGATGTCAAAAATAATTAGAACTCGGCTCCGTTTGAAGGCAGAATTAGCTCTTTGTTTGGAGTAGTCTTCTTCTATGGATCGATTTGATAACGTTAATAATATATCCTCCAAATACAGTGTAACGATGCAGCGAATGAAAGAACATTAATTGGAGATATTATGTATTCCATATTTGCATTTAAGGCCAATGCCTTATGTGAAATATCCTATTGATTCCCCATCGATCGATTTGTCTCACATATGTCTTGAGTTTCACTTTGTAATTGTGCTTTAGTGTAAATTCATATTAACGTGTTAACCACACGATTTCCTCTTGATTTTCCTTTGTCCAACTCATCGGTGAGTTCATTATGTTTTCGTTGATTATGAAAGCTCTCTGATTTTGCATTTTTTTTTTTTTTTTGACTTGGGGTTAACCAGAAGTTATCCTTGTTTAAGTTCGTGATATTTCATGATGCAAGAAAGTGGTTTTATCATTTGAGTTGGAAGTATGTCAATCTCAAATTCAACATCTGTCTCATTATTTGAGCCTATCGTAGAATAGTTATAACCATGAATTTTTCCAATTTTATACGAACATTATAAGTGAATTTTCCTTTAAGAGCTTATACGGTGATATGTCATGTAGAAGTGAAATACATTACAAAGTTTAAATCACTAAATTTTTAGTTGTAAAACATTAAAAGCAACGGAGGTTATTATATTATATAGTTTGATTTATTTTAAATTTTGGATGGTAATAAAATTTATTTCAACAGTTTATTTTACGCGACTACGTGTTCCAAGACATAGAGAGTTTCAAAATGATATAAATTATTTTGGTTACCAAAGATTTTAGTAAGAGAATTTTGAGGCATCATTTAACAATCAAATTGATGGCGGATGGTTTGATATTTTAGTTGAGAGGGCCATCTAATAGGTAGACTTATCATTCTTCTTCAAACCCCCTTTTTATTAAGTAGTATAGATAATAGAGGTTGGTAGAATTTGAGAATTATTACCAAGTTTTTGGATTTACCAATACATCAACTAGTGGGGTTGATAATAGGACCCTTTAGGAAGAAGTTTGATCGATCTGATTTACAATCGTTATATTGGCAGAGAATATGGTGTAGGTATGTTTTAGATTGACTTAAATTCTTAAGGAAGTCGTAGTCAAATAGTTTATAAAACCGAGATTTGGGTACATGTTAAGAATGGTCTTATTCAGTTGCAGCACGAGGCATTGGAGCCTTTATCATATAGAGGTGAAGTTTCCAAACAATACGAAAAACTGAGTGCATTTCCAAAAGATACCAAGATCTTGGGCTAGCTTTGCAAAAAGGGATTCGAAAATTTCGTTGCGAGGGGATAAAAGTGGTCAAGTAAGTGAATGCTTCACTGACTAGAAAGGCAAAGACTATTGCATGATACTTTGTTGAAATTAGAAGTTTACAAGGGAAAAAAAAATCAAGATGCAATTATGTCCAAAGAATAAGAGGGATAGTAAGCCAATTATTTTGGTTCAAATGAGTAATGATTTTGATAGAGTTTTTGCACGGTTATTCATTAGCGAGTTATTATCCACGTCTATTAGTCTCACGATACGGCTTCCATGTCTTCTTTGATGTTTACTTAGTACACGATTTACACTTTTATATTTATCTTATTTCGCTCCCGACACGTTTCACGTTTAGCATTTTGAGTAGAACGTCTTGGCGGCATGTTTACTACGATTTCGAGTACGTATGAGTTTAGAATAAATGATCAGTTTGGATAGTGTCAAATGTATGCACCAACCAACAACCAAAGATCATGATTACCAAGCAGGTAGAGTCGAGATTTTTACATCGTCACGCAACTTGAAGGCCACACATTGGACAACTCGAATATGGTCATATAAACACATATATGTCGTAATACCTTCGCAATTATGTCGGCCGCCATAATTGTTAGGGTATCCTTCCATATATGTACTTATTACCAAATCCCATATCACAATGTTCAACCGTGTTCCTACGTATTCAAATCTAAAAGTGGCACGAAATTATAAGGAAATGATACCATGATCAATATAGTACCAATAGATGACATTAATGATCCTACGCCGTTAAGCCAACATAACCCTAACGGGTACGCGGGCATGTGTGGAACCACCAATGGAGCATGTCTTGCTCGAGAACCAAAGTGTGAATAAGTTCACGTCGTTTAATGCACACATAGTTCCTAGCATAGCATCTGTATGAAGGGTCCTAGGTTATAGTCTAGGTCAATCCACCTAATTCTCTATAACCAATGGCTTTGATACCAATCTGTCATACCCCGTCTAAATTGGAAACAACGGAATGCAACCATGATAGGATCACAACACATCAATATATAGAACTCTAAATGAAATATAAAGTATCAATGCGTTGTGATGTCATTAACACGAATGACGGTTCGTGTCATAGCATACACACCAACAAAGAAACAATGTGTCATAAACAATAAATGTATTCAACAAATGTTATGGCAACATGCCCGTAATAAAATCAAAATGTCAGCAACAAACGTATCACAAGTCCTGTGGACTCATATGGCAATAATGATTTTTTGGCAAGGTACATACCAAAAATAAATATTTCAAAATATTAATGAGTTGAAAAAGAATCAAAATTTCTAATATGTAATTAAATACATAATATTTTTTTTGAAAATAATACAAAATAATATTTATGTTAATATTAGTGTTAATGTATATTCTTTAGATGAGTTAAGATAATCTCTCTTCGTCTTTTTTACCATTAAAAGAGAGAGTGATTAGCCTAATCAATATGAGATTTAAATGTACTAATCATAACCATTTATTTGTGTAGAATTTTTAATCATAGTCATCGATCTTGGTCTTCTATATTGATTTGCCTATAAATAGGCTTGATTATTATTATAAGACAATTAAACTCATTCTTAATTTGGTAGTTGATATGTTGTAATACTAAAAATCTAATTAGACAAGCTTTAGTTCCTTAATATTCAAACTTAAACGCGTGCAAATAATAAATTGCTCATAAATTGCATTAAATACTAATCACTCACATACAAATATATAAAAATGTTTCAATTATTGTACGCTAAATGATACACATTAGATTTATATTAAATCAATTATTTAGGCAAATGTAATAATATACTCACATTATGAGTCCAAAAGTAAAATGATTTGGAACAAACAACCATATCTATTTGGTAACATAATTGAAGTAAGGAGATTATTTTTACGGGGAATGTTCAAATAGGAACACTTCTTTTAATGGAAACGGTAGGAATAGACATGTTTACTTTTAACTTTAAGATTAAATAAATTTTTTGATAGAAAATTTATATCAAATTTATTAAAATTTTATGCTCTTTAACATCTAAAAAATTTAGTGTTTTTATTTTTTATTTAATTCGATCTAATATTAAAGTGGATAAAATTATTTGGCATAATTTTTTTTTTAAGTATACATATGTTGAAATTAAAGTGAAAAAGGTTGTTCCCATGATTTCTGTCATCCATAATAACCTTCCCTTATTCTTATTATTTGTTTTAATCACGATTTTGATTGTTTTGCCTCATTAGTTCAATTAGTATGATATTTTCTATGTTTGTTTCATCTAGCCAGAAATCTTGCACCCTTTTTTCTCACAAATTTGAAATGTGTATTTATTTTAATGCCACCGTGAATGAATTAATTTAAACAAATTGCTTAAAATCCAAAACTACTTATTTATTTTCTTCTTCTATTCTACACACCGATTAATTTACACCACATCTGTTGATAGAATTGACCTGCTTCCATGCATTCTTCTTCTACGAACATACATTCTCTGTTTGGATGAATCGATCCAGGTTTTTTAAGTATATGAGTCTTATATTATTATTCTTATATTGTCCTTTGTGTAAGTGTATTCTTTTCAATTTTAACCAAGGTGTGATTCTTATTCTGCGTATTAGATTTGTTTATCTATATAGTTTTTTTTCGTACTTTGTTTGTGTGGGTATTGAATAGAAGTTCGTAAATGCAAATTAATATTACGAATTCAGTGTTTTTTTGTTAATATGATTTTGAGCTTATACCAAGGTGATCATTCTTATTGATTGCTATTGTATTTTCCTTCTACTTGAACTTTTACTATTTTGTTTTAGAGATGTTCTTTTGTGTGTTTGAGAGATGATTTTTTGTGCATACTTTGAAGTCATGCCATATCCATTGAGCAAGGGCTTCAATTTATTGAAAAAAGTTTATATTTGATTAGTGATTTGTTACTGATTTGCAGAACAGTGGGAAGTGGGGAGGCCATACTGTTGTACAAACCAAAGATGGTATCTCTTTGTCTTTTGGCTGCAACAAGCATGGCCAGCTTGGACATGCTCAACAAAAATTGGTTTGTGCACTAATTAACTTCAAATACATGAATAACTATTAAATGATTAAGATTATTTTTCACCTTAGATGTTTTCCTTATGCTGATAACATCTTACTTCTTTTGCTAATGTAGAGGTCAAGTTATCTCGAGTAGGCCGTTTTGTATCGGATGTAAGAGATGTTTCGTGTGGGATCGACTTTACGGTTGGTTAATTTATATTGAAGGTGCTTCTATACTGTATGGTCAATTTTAGTTCTTTTATCTTTTACTCTTTATTATTTTGATTTAAGTTCCTACAATTGCAAGCTATAGACCATTAGTTAGCTAGCTGAGTGCAAAATGTTATGATTTTTTATGTACACTAACATTTTGAACTGATGGACATCCACAATACGGTCAACTTGGACATGGAGTTGAGCATGATGGATAAAATTAATATCATGCTTCCTTTGTACCCTTTTGACTTGAATTAACGATGTTTGTTCATTTTGTTTGTTATTTAAAGTACAACACGAAAGAAGCCACGTGAGGCTGGCTTATGAAGTTCAACCTCATCCTAAGGCAATAGCTTCTCTTTATGATGAAACAATAGTAAGAGCAGCGTGTGGGTCAAACAATACAAGTTTGGTATCTCACATCATTCTCATTAAATGGTCACGATATGTTTTTTATCAGTATAAGTTAGGAGGTATTGTACTTAACACGTGTTGGGATTGAGTGGCTATTAAGGGGGACATGATCAAGTTTCGGACTTCGATCACATGTTTTTTAAAGATGATCATCATTATTTATGGTTCTTCTCGGTTAATTGGAAGCTTTTTTTTTTCTCATCTTCTGATTGAACATCATGTTTTGGTGATAAAAGTTGAATATAAATCATCCTAATCTTAAATGTAATATGTAATGACGTGTATATTGTATAGTTGAGTTTTTTGTTAGATTACAGGTTTTTAAGGTTGGATATATTTTTTTGTAGTCTTTTGTCTGAGGTTTCATTCCGAGTATTTTAGTATGTTGAGTTTGTATATTTATATCATTGTTCATCTTTCTTTTAATTTTTAGTGGTATTTTGTATTTTGTCTTCTTTTTTCTTGGATTTAAGTTATGTGGTTAATTTTTGAGTTGTTTAAATCAACTTTGGTTAAGGACAAAGAAATAAAGGAGGCTATTTGTGAGGGGAGTTGATAGATACAACAAATAAATGATTTATATACTACCATTATTATATATTATATACTTGTACTGTGAGCTATAAATGTTGTACAGTTTGGTGTTTGAAATTTTTTTTTTTGTAATTATCACTTCCCATTTGTGATGAAATTGAGGAATGTATAACAAGAAATCAAAGCTGGAAAGATAAAAAGTATAAGTAGGTAGTGATGTTTTCGTTAAATGAGTGAAGCAAGAGGTATTTCAAGGCGAAATTGATGAGCTATTTGGTTTATAAAAATCAAGTGAAAATTTTCTTCGATGCATAAAGTTTGGATGGTCATATTTCAATATTTATCTTTTTGTGTAGATGTTTAGTTTTTTGATTACTATGTCAATGTTATAAATTCTTTAATAGAGTATCGCTAAAACTACCCATAGATAATCTCCTTCAATTCAGAACATTTCTACAATGTCATTTGCAAAAATATGCCGACACAAATGTTATCCACTAAAATCATTATATAAATCTTTAGTATTAAAATCATGAAGTAGCCCGCAAATCTTGCGAGTTATAATCTAGTATCTTTAATTAAAGCCCTTGATTGTAATTAGACATGTGATTAATTAATCTTAAGACATATATGCCCTTCGATATCCAGCCACGCCCCTTCACTTCTTCTCTTTTCTCCGGAAATAAACCTCGCCTACTAAGAGCATCTCCAATCCATTCAATTCTTTTGGGTTCAAAGTTTTGCCACAGACCTGCCACCTAAGCAATTCTCTTTCTACTCAAAATCTCTACAATGCATTATTTTAAAAACCAACATAAAATATGCAGTTGGATGTATCTATAGTAGCCACATACAAAAATTTTTAATTCATAAAACAGCTTGATGGCCCACCAGTTTTTAAAGTTAACAAATTAGAAAAGGCAATAAATTTGTTTGGTCCCACCCCCACCGTCCAAAGTTGAGTCCAAACAGTTTTGAACTATACTTTATACTTTGCATGAGGTGGCTTGTTTGCAATGCTTTGAGCACTCAAAGTGAAACTTTAAACTATGCCACATAGGAGCATTGGAGGTGCTCTAACACATACAAAACATATCCCCTTCCCTTCCGATTGCTTTTTGGTATCTCTCCCATTTTCATTCGTTTCAATATCAGAGTCGATCTTCCTCAATTTCAATAGGTTAATTTCAATCATGTGAAGGTAATCATCTGGTTTTTGTCAATTCAATCCACAAAAGTACATTATGAACAGTATGTGTTTGATGATCCGTAATGAATAATGATAACTTGAATGCATATTACGTGTTCAATGAAATGTTCAAGAGAATTATTGTATCATGCGTTTGATGATTCTTATGCAGTAGCCCTCCAGAAATCAAACAATAATACATTGCGAGTTACTGATTTCGTTTGTTAAATCGATTATCTTTATTTCTGGATGTGGCATACTTTATAGTGAACTGATCTATTGATAATTAAGGGTGTAAACGATTATTTTGCAAATGATTTTATTGCATTTTGATTTATTGTAGTATGTATTAATTAATGGGTTTGACTTTGTTATCTTTCTGTTAGCAATTACTAAGAAGTTATATGTATCCCTATAGCAATTTCAGATATCGAGTCTTTCTGTTAGCAATTACTAAGAAGTATTTTGTATCCCTATAGCAATTTCAGATATCGAGTATTGAGGCTTTCACATGATCATATTTG
Organism: Helichrysum umbraculigerum; assembly: GCA_949592205.1. Classification (NCBI taxonomy): domain Eukaryota; kingdom Viridiplantae; phylum Streptophyta; class Magnoliopsida; order Asterales; family Asteraceae; genus Helichrysum; species Helichrysum umbraculigerum. The sequence goes on along the minus strand of CATIUR010000004.1, from coordinate 104,949,646 downwards.
AATATTGTGGTTCATTTGTTAATATGTTGATATTGTTCTTAGTTTTTTTTTTTTTTTTTTGGTTCTATGCTGGGTCTTCTGGAATTTCTATTGGAATCACTACTCCATGTTCTCTTACAATTGGTGTTTGTTTAGCAGACAACCTAACATCCAAAATATCACAAAAATTGTTAACGATTGTATGAGAATGGAGGCTTATCAAAGGGTGACGTTGTAATCATAGTCAAAACATTATTATCTAATCGAGGTAACCATATAAAACAGTCTTTTAGCCATATTTTGTAATCAGTTTTGATTTTCAAAATCCTCATATCATGACATATATCATATTATATCTATGGCAACCTTGGTCTTCTATGGAGCCCTTAGGTCTCAAACATATGACAAGTCAATCATGAAGGTAGTTACTATAGTTACTCTACTATAATAGTAAAAATAAGTCAGTACTACAACTTAGCCATGGACTTCTATGGCTATATATGGGTTATTGTCACCTCTAACTGGTCAAATTTTTGAAAGATTAGCTATAATGGAAATGCGTTCTGTAATGTTACACACTGTAGCTTTAAAGTTTATATTATTTATATATCTTAAAATTACATGTTCCCATAAATTGTGGCAGATTCCGCGAGGAGAGCATTTGGTATATTCATGATAATACCAAATATAGAAGCTTGTGTGCACCAGTTTATCTCCGAGGCGGAACAAATAAAATTTCCTTAGTATGTCTGCTGGAATACCAGTAAGTTGTTTATGGTCAAACGTAGCTCCATCCAAATCAATATTGGACCTATAAGGTAAGTCCACAATAGAAAGAGCACCTATGATATTGAATTATTGTATGACATTAAATCTATAATAGGTGGGATTGAATGTGTAGAAGATGAAGCTGCATTCGCCAAATGCAATCTCAACTGTTGAGGGGAGTCAAGTTTCATCACTCAAACCATTTTAAGCAGCCATTAAAATCGTATAAGGCTTTTTTTGATGCACCTTCAGGTAACACGCATGTGGCTTTAGTTATGAAAAGTATGTTCAGGGTCAGGTATGAATTAACGACCAAAGCATTGGAAGATATCGGACTGTCCACTCAGATGGAACGTGTGGTGCTTGCAAGTATACTGGAGCTTTCCAGTCCGAGAAATGTCATGCAGACGGCGGTAAACCAACTCAACGATGGTAAGAAAAACATTGCAATGCAATCTTAATTTTATAGTTCATAAAACTAGAGGAGGCAATTTTAACCCCTTCAGTTTTAAATGGGTCGAGTCTGAGTGTGTTTCATTTCTAAAAATGGGCAAAAAGAAGAATCAGCTGACGATGAAACGAATTATCCACACATATACACCTCATGTTTGAGATTACAACAATACCTCGGTAATATTTTCAAATCTTGATCTTTCGTTTCCTACATTGTTTTAGATTGAGTTGACATAATATGTAGATGAAGTTGGCAAAGATAAAACTATTTTCTCGATTTCGAGTTCTAACAATTCCTATTATTGATAGTCTGATATATTCTGCCTTTTATCCATCGCCTAAATTTCAGTTACTGGGTCTAGCTGGTACTGGAGACTTGTTGCAGCCACATCTTTGAATGTCAAATACGAAACTTCTATAGAGCAGCATCCTTGAGTCAGAGAGGGATATCGTGAAGGTATTGCTAAACTTCTTGTAATACTCATTGGTGGAATCCCAATTGTAATGCCAACAGTTCTCTCTATCACATTCTTGCAGGTTTTTGCAAGTGGCGTTGACAAAGACACGGTTGTGTTGATCGTGGCTAGAGCTTCAAGGTTGGATGACCAAAGTTCCATGTTTCGATGTTGGCTGATCCTATAGTGGTTTTAGTTCTATCTATATAACCAGGAAAAAACTTATAATATAAAGAGTGATTTCGATTGCTCCCTTTCTTACTAATTTTCGTTTAATCTTAATGACAAATATACTATGTTTGTTTTGTAAGGCAAGATATGGAATTACAGTAGTGCACTTCCTTCCATTTAATCTAACGATAAGAGAGCATCTTTGACATACATTGATCGATCCAGGAATCTGCATAGATATAGAAAAGGTGCATCCGAGCAGGTAACCATGAATTGCGTTGTTTTATCTCAAATTGTTTAAGTCAAATGATTTAGCTAAAAGGGGAATGCGTTGAAAGGAGCCTAAGGTGATCAAGTAATATAATTGAATCTATGTCACTTCATTTTAAATAGTAACTATAAGATTTTTATTTATTTATTGTTATTATTTTTTTCTATGGAACTAAGATTATCTGTTTTACAAACATAATTATAACTTAATTTGTTTATAAAACTAAATAAAAATGGACAAAAGAAAATCTGAGTGGGTCAACCAACCTGACCCGGCCCAATTCTATACGTATTAGGAATGGCCCGTTTCAGTTGATAAATGTTTTGAATTTTGATTCATGAACAAGGTGCCACATGCCCATTTTACCACCTTTATTGATATTAAACACAATAACTAATGATTGTACTTACACTACAAATTTGAATTTCATTTTCATTTCGTATGTACTATGAGATCTTGAATCTGGCAAAGAACAAATCCTTGATTGTAAATAAGGCACACTCAGTTATTGACAAATTTTCTGAACATGGACTCCAACTGGTGCTTCTTACCCTGCTACTACTGCTCCTGGTAAAGGTGACAACAAGGCACCCTCAGCTGCTGACGAACCAGCCTTGACTGTCGACACTGCAAAAGGCAATAGTAATGGCATGGGTTCCAAGGGCACAACCGGTGGTGCACCAGTGAGATCCACATTGTTTCAAAATGCAAGTTACAATGGAAAAGGTTCATATGGAAGGGGTGCACAAAATGGTTTATGTGGATGTATTCTCATCCCAACACTTAAACCAGTGCAAACAACTCCTATGGAAATGATGTTGCATCAAAAAATCAAAATGCCTATTCACATGTCATGGTATGTACTCTTATGCATTCATATATTGTTTGTCTTTTATGAATACACTTCTTTTGTGTGTCTAAAATAGTTTGGAGTAACTCCAAAGATTTTGATGAATACACGTTTGCAGACCCCAAGACCTGTGTCTGGCTAAAATGTGAGTCTTTTTGTTGCACTAATATATATGAGATGTAAAAATACTAATTTCTCATTTGTATGTTCAACTTGTATTGTGCAAAAGAAATTCATGTGTTAAATTATAAGAAATAAATGCGGCTTATTATTATTGTTGTTTATTATATAATATAGTTGTAAAGTTGTATTATTTGCAGCTCTGTTTTTGTGGCTCCCACTCTCAGTATCAGATGTGCTATTTTGTAGTCAGTGGTCTCTATGTATCCTTTTAGATGTAAAATAATAATAAAAAAAAAATTCTGCTCTAGATGTGTACGTCACTCATAAATTTATCCATCAGTGCGTTTACTTTTTAATGTTGGTAAACAAATTTGGGTTGAAACGAGTCATTATCGTGTAAGTGTCAACATGGGTCGGGTGGGGCTGGCCTGGAAATACTATTTTGAACATGGTTATAAAATTTAATGTGGCAACGAAGCTACATTCCTTGATTTAGCTTATAAGTTTCTTACATGTCGATTGCTCTCGATCAGGTTATTTACTTCTTTCAGTTATAAGATGTTTCGTGACTACTTAACAACAAAATGAATGTTTCTTTATTACTATCTTGATTCTTAACAAATTCTACTTTATTCGAATTGTATCTAACTTGTCTGAGGACCTTAAAATGGTTTTTTGAGCCTATAACTTTAGATGATGAGATGAAATGCCTTATGCAAATAGATACATTCATATAGTTTGATGAAATGCCTTATTTTTTACAGGTTCAGTTCATATAGTTATTGCACTTACGATGCTATTGTAAGCTAACTAGGTTTATGCAAGTAGATACTTTCGTAATGTAAATATATACTCCATGCCTCACGGAATATTGTTTTGATGAAGGGGAAAATGATTATAGGTTTCGTTGAATTTTCCATAGGATAAGTGGGTTTGAGTGCCTGTATGTTTCCTCCTTGATTCTTCACGAGTTTCTCCCGTGGATAACTCACATTATGAAAATTGTCAGGAAAAACAGTTAAAATATATAGAATTTTATTGCATTTTTTTCTTCTAATTAAGTTTTTATACTATGCAACAGGTATTATGGGATTGTACTACAACAAAGGGGCTTACATTGGAGTATTTTGTGGTATCAATCTGAACTCTATTAAACTCTGATAGTAATGTTTGTTGATGCCATTAAGCCGCTTGCTATACCTTTGGTGGTATCATATTATAGGAGTATAGTTTGTCCTTTACGCTTTGACGATCCAATCCAAAATATTGCAATTTGTTGTACTCTCAGAATATCAAGTTGGACTCATGATCATTTAAGCGTTAATGTTAACTTCTTTTGGGTACTTTAGAAAACTGTGAAGCCTTACAATTATGTTCATATTATATAGGTGTTTTATAGTTTGATAAAGTAGATGTGAACTCACCGGATAAAATTAAATTAAAGTTGATCCGAGAAAGATCAAACATTAGGAAAGTACTTCTGATTGAAATAAATCTGGTCAGCCACTTATTACGCATAAAGACAAGTTTGAAACTCATTTTTCACATGCCATTGTTATCAGGTAGAGACATGGGACAAATTGAGGGCGAATCTGTTGGACCAAAGGAGAGATCATGGCCATGGAAAACAATAATTAATAGGATGAAAATGGTGGCTTTTGTGGACTATTTGGTTGTTGTTTCAATTAGCAATGAATAGTTTGTTTTCGCGCATTTTGTAATATGATTAACAACTTCAAAATTGAATCATAGGAACCGTTTTCCCTAAAGGAAGGTTACAAAAAATTAAGATGATATGCGCTAAATTCTGATGATGCTGGAGAACATTAGAGGTTTAAGGCACAAAAAACTTATATAGAAGGTGTGCGGTGAAAGGTCGTGTCAAAATGGGTCACTAGTCTACAGGTCGAGTTAGCTAGGTTGGATTCAATTAAAACATGTTCCATATTTCTCCTAAAATTGTACTAAACTATGATTGGCTTCATTTCTTTAGCAAGTATTATATCAACAAAATAATCTCAAGGTCTAATTTTGATAGATTGTCTACTTATGGAATGAGGTGGTCGCTTTCAGGAAATTGACATCTACTGACGCGCCCCAAAACGTCGGCTCAAGAAGCCCTCCTGCCTTTTAGGGGGAAGGAGGACCGTCCTTGTCGTCGGAGGACCAGAGACCGGACAGATCAGGGCGGCGTCGGTGGTTAAGTTTTAAATTTATAAAGAGCTGGGGCTCAACTTATAAATACTACCTACTACACAGGGTGAGTAAGCAGTAAGTATAACTCGAGGTCGTTCTTAAATCGGAGCGAATTGAAACGAAGCAATGCCAAAGATATAGTTCGCTTTTAGGATAGGGTTTGTGCAAGTAGGTAGGTTTTGGTGCTTTTAGTTTTCTAATTAATTAATTAACTAAATGCAGAAAAATAAAGATAGAGAAGAATCGGTAGCTAGGTAGACAGATAGAGAATTGCGGCGATTGAAACTTTGATAATCAGTTGTTGGGATGATGCTTATTATAAAGATAATTGGGGACATTTTTAGTTAATAGACAAGTGCATTACGGGTGTAAACACTAGGACCCTACTAATTTTAAGTTATTTACCAGAATTAGTATGTCACGAGACCTAGGCTATCGTGATTCTGATCAGAACAGGCTGCTCAACCCCCCACACTGTCTTTGTGGACAAGTGACCCTCAAGGGGTGCAGGAATAAGGTAACAGACTGCCATACCGGTAATTCTGACCGTTCTTAACACCTAAATGTAAATGCCATTTCCTAAATATGCTCAGATTATTATTTTGTTATTCTAAACTATCAGTTTTGTAGAGTCTAGGGGTTTTTAGAATCCTGAACCACTGCTGGGCTTGACTTTCATCTCTAGACTCATTTCTTACGTTTGATTAGTTCAATTACTTCTGTCATGATCTAGACTCTCCTTTGCAATCAGTCATTCAGCCCTAGGAACACCAGCGGTGTACAATGCATACTCATTCCACAGCGTACCACACTAGGCACCGTTCACGATGTACTACACTTAAACAGTTCCACAGACCCTCGTAACCAGGGATTTGTTGTAGCTTTTTATCCCTAGGTACAGGTACGGTGTACTATGTTGAAATGTTTCCATAGCTTCAGTTCCGGGGGTGGACAGACAGTGTACTGTAACATTTCCACAGCTATATTGGTTCCTAGGCCATATTCTAGGGTCTCTAGGTAATCCACAGTGTTGGCACATACGGCTTTTTCCGGGGCTTCCACGTTGTACTCCACCAGTGGTGTTTCCAAAGCTATACCCAGTACTTCAGCCGATTTATAGTGACAGACACGGCTTCGTACTATAACACAGATAACTTCCTACTGTACCTAGAGGTGATCAAGTTCTAAGCCTAAAGTAGCAGTCACGCGAAGGACTGGAAAGGGTGATCCATAACTAAGTCTAGATACATGATAAGTTTTAGACATAACAAATATAACAATCCCCAATTATATGGTTTTTAAAGATTAATTCAACATCATCCATACGTCTAATTATCTACATTTCAACAACCGCAACAGCACACTACTCAATAAGCATGGCAATAATAGTAACATACATCATACAAGCAGGCTGAAATAATTCGAACATAGTATAAGTATGAAAAGATAGATATCACCAGAAAATTGAGCAGAGTAACAGCTGAAAAGAAAGGCGAAGTCTTGCACCAAGAATGCTTCTTATTACACCGTGATTACAATACCAGCTTCCTTCTCTCTCTACTGCTAACCAACTAACTATCTATCTCTCTAGAGAGAGAAAACTCTAGAGAGAGAAACTATCTAACTGAACTAACCTAGAGAGAGAGTAAACGTATAAAAATGTAAAAACGAAGAATAAAGTGTGTGTGAAGTGATGAGAGATGTTGGTGGATGGATGCTTGAAATGAAGAGTTGAGGCTTGTATTTATAGAACTCGGACAACCGTATCCGTAGACCGTATCCTAACCATGAAACGCACAACCGTATTGCAAAGGCGAATAAAAATCTGATTTTTATCACCCAAACGCACGATACGGCTGAGCTAGGGTGAATACGGCTGAACTGGGCCGTATACGGCTGTGCATAGGGTGAATACGGCTGAGCTGGCCCATATACGGCTGAGCACAGGCCGTATACGGTCTGCACAGGCCATATACGGTCTGTGTCCAACCGTATACGGTCTGGCTCAGCCGTATACGGTCTGTGTCCAGCCGTATTCGGTCCGTTGGTTCTCTGTTTCTTCGGTTTGGCGTAACTTCTTCGTCGTTTATCCGTTTTAAGTGATTATCACGCTCACGGTTTCGTAATTTCCTAACGAAGAAAATGACATAAGTTAGAGGTCCTAACTCGGAGCGTAGCTCAAGATGCATTGAAATGAATGCACGGAGGTACGGTGAAGCAGTTTTGCCCTGTTTCTTACGTTTTTCATGCCATTTTCAGTGATTTTACAAACATCAACTCCGTTTTGACTTAGTTAACAAAACTTTATGAATAATGTCCTTTTAAGTATGTTTTTGTTAACTTTGTGCCTAAAATGTGGAAGATAACGTACGTAAAAACATGACTTTTTACGTGTTATCAAATATCCCACACTTAGACTTTTGCTTGTCCTCAAGCAAACTTTAAAATTCTCACTTGCTATAAGGTTTTGAAAAATCTAGTTTTGGATATTCTGACAATAAATAACCAGAGACTAATTAATTTATCAAAAACCGAGTAAATCTTTTCAGAAAGCAAGCATCATTAAGATAGTCCCCCCTTAAACCTGAAATGTTAACCTTGGCATACTTTCACAATACTCGATGGCTATTGTACATGACTAGGCGATCTCACAAAGGTGGTCACTCAATTCACTCAAAGTGTATCGGGTTTCCTATCATTCTAATCAAACGAAATCGCTCATAAAGCCAGTCATGTATTGCTTCTCATCATAGGCTTGATCAAGAATCGGATCTCCACCACTTCAATGAGAACGGTGCTAATCATCCCAAGACATTTTTCGGGTTTTTGAGTGGGTGATAGTACAAAGGGGTACGGAGGTTGGTGAATTTTTGGAAGTGAAAAACGGGGTATTTTCTTTAAACTTAGAGGTCCTAAAGTTATGAATCGAATTATCTAGACACTCTTTAAAACGGAAAACGCACATGAAGGAATTTTATTTTGTGAAGAAAGGTAGCTTTGATGACTTTCTTCTCGGGAACGCACGCGGAGTTGACTGATTTTCTGAATAGGCATTCTTTCGAGAGTTTCAAGCACTAAGCTTTATTTTATTTTGTGGGAATTTTTTTTGGAGATTTTTTCTCTTTTATATATATTTTTTTCGAGAGATCCTGGACACTTTGTCCTTTTGACATCTCATTTTGACTGAGTTTTTCAGAAAAGGTGCCAATTTTTCGCACCTGAATTTTTGCTTTCAATAGATATATGATTTTTAACACACGCAAGATTTCTGAGAGAACACAGAGAGAAATTGAGACAAAAGTGGCAAGGATGCCTAAATAACACTTTTCATAACTCCAAAACGTTCTAAGTTTAAAAAAAAAAAAATTTTTGAAAAGGTGAGGGTAGGTGGTGACTGATGGGTTTGAAGAAATGAAAGGTTAAGGCTCAAAGGGTTTAACTAGTGGATCTTCAACACTCACGAATGAGAGTTGGACGGGTTAGGCTTTAAGAAATGGAGTTTTAGTCCTATGAAATGTCAAGGTCCTCTGACTGCACCTTCACCGCGTACGGTGCTCATTGGTGTGGTCTCGAAGCGTATACCAAGAGCAAGTTCTAACTCAAAGCACATGCATCGGCACACACATCAAACGAAGAAGTGAAGCATTAAAAATGAATGCTTTTATTGGCTCAAGTTCCTCACTGCAAAAAGGGTTGTATGTGCCTAGCCGTGCGATGCTCTTCAATTAACATTTCATTTTCAAGGGATTCGTATCTTAACTTATCTTACTTTCCAAAGCAGTTTAATCAATTTTCGGAAAAATTTATCTTTCTCAAAATTATTTAGAGTCAAAAATTTAAAAATTTTAGCAAAAATGAGGTTTTTAGAAAAATTTAAGCCAACTGAATGAGTAAAGACTTCACTGTCGAAGTTAAGCTTATTTTTAGGAAAGTTATACTTTGGACAAGCAATCAAAGTCAAAGAATACGGTATATCATACCGTGTATCCCACACTTAGAGGAACATTGTCCCTAATGTTCTCAAACTAAGTCTAAAATTCTTCTTTTTGGGGAGGAATCCCACACTTAAAGTTTGAAAATATTTCGGAACTCTATTTCTAAGTTGGTTTGATTTGTGTGGGATTTAGAATCCCACACTTTAGAATTTAAGCATGATGGGAAACACGGAGAATTATAGGCGATGAAAGGAAATCACTAAGGAAATGGAACGAAAAACTCCCCTAGAAAAGATTGAGATGTGTGTTTGAAGATTCTGATTTGGTAGGATAGTTCAATTGGCTTGGATCAGGATCTTTGCGTGATTTGTGCGTCATCTCGGGTTCTCTTCGGGAAATTTTCATACTATCTACTACTTTCTTTTATTAGCAAGTAATCTGAAAATTAACTAAGCAAAACATAACATAAGTAAAATGATAGATAAACGATAAGATAGGATAGATAGGCGGGTCCAACCAGATCACAGGTTGGGACAAATACAAGTCTGCAGCAACAGTTAATACAGTTATCCCAAATATCAGTAATACTAGTAATATAGTTATACAGTCATCCAACATAAATGATAGTAAAATATCATGAGATCAAGGGCGAGAAAGATCCTGGTTGGATGGTGGTTCGTGAGCTGGAGGTGGCATGGAGCCATAAGGTGCAGCACGTGAAGCAGAGTGCTGTCCACTCGATGCTCTGCGGGAGACTGATGCTGAAGACAAACTGCGCTATCTGCCGGATGCTGGTGGCTGGATCGGGTACAAATGGAAGTTGGGATCTAGTCCCATGTCTGCAATCTCATACGATCCTAGGGAAGCACCATGCATCTGGTACGGTGGAAGCTCAGATGATGGCACTGGGTTGCTCTGAAACATCCCTATGAGTCCTGACAAAGTAGGCAAAGCAGCAGTAGTCATGTCTGGCATATAGTCAGTCTGAACATGTACCTGATCATCAACCTGCATGTCCTGTCTAAATCCTGACTGAGGTGAGTCTGTTTCTGAAGATGTGGCTGATATGGCTGACTCAGCTGGTCTCGAACGGGTCATGGCACGGGAAGATGGCTGCCCAATATGTGGGATATGTGGCTCATGTGGTGTCGCAGTGTGCACAGAGAAAACCGGCTCAGCCGCAGGAGTATTCCTGGTACGGCGGGCTCGAGGAATCTCAATGGGCACAGTGCGAGTGGATGATGTGGGTGGTATCATGATGGATGTAGTGGCATGGTGTGGTAGTTGGGTGGTCGTGGGCCACATACCCATGTAGGGCATGTAGGTTGTGGGAATCCAAACTCAGTAGCTAAATATGTGTCCTTAGTGTAGTGTGAGTTAAGCATACTCAACATACCGTACATGAGCTCGGATGATACCGGATCTCCCCAACCAAACTCTCGAGCAGGTGGTATCAGTGGACTTTGTGCCTCAGCAGTAGCTGTCTCACCCTCCTCTCGCTCATGAGCAACAGTGGTCCTAGGCTGTCGGTGGACCGTGCTGTCATCAAACTCAAACCTAACATTCTTGCTCCTCGGGGGTCTCATTCGAACTCCCGGAATGATCTCACCATCCTTCCATCTTATCTGCCCATCAGCATCCTTCTCTAGCAACCAAACCTTAACCATATAGTTGATGTCATATGGCTTAGATACCCTTTTCGCCACTGGTGTCAGGCTACCAATCACCTCCTCAGTCAACAGCCCCATTCTCCTAACTAACTTAGTGATTACTGCTCCCATATATGCAAACTCTGACTCGGTGTACCCTGACTCAGTAAGGATCCTATCAGCAACCAAATAAGCAACATTAACGTGTTCCTGCTCTATAATGTTCTTGATGATCTGCAAGTCCTTTACCCCAACAGCTCCTTTAGTCTTTCTCTTTCCTCGAATGCTGCAAGCGATGAGGTTGTGGAGAACTTGGTGGTGCTTATCAAGAAAAGAAGTGGCCTTGACATTGGACTGAAACTGATTTCCAGTCAATTCTTGCCAAATAGCAGTGTGGTCTCACTGTTTTACCTCTCTGTTTGCCTTCAAGAAGAAAGGAGTAGTAACCTGATACTCAGTGTATAACTCAAGGTGGCAGGCAAAGGTTGCTAATGACATGTGGTGATGGTTGCCCATAAAGTTGAATCTGATCATTTGGTCATTATCTAGTTTATCGATCGTTTTGTCAAACTGTGTGACACCCCACCCCTCGCGATGGCCCTATGGGCTCGAGGGAGGCGGTGGGCCTGCCACCAGCTGAGGCTTATTGGGCCCTAGGTCTGCAGCCCAATGCACCCCAACCCATCACTATTGCTGAGGCCTACCCCTCTATTAGCCAATAGTAGGTTGTTGTGAGGCTTGAACTCAAGACCTCACCTTTAATATCAAGTGTTTCCACTTGATATCACCAATTGAGCTGCAGCTCAATTGGTGATATCAAGTGGAAACACTTGATATTAAAGGTGAGGTCTTGAGTTCAAGCCTCACAACAACCTACTATTGGCTAATAGAGGGGTAGGCCTCAGCAATAGTGATGGGTTGGGGTGCATTGGGCTGCAGACCTAGGGCCCAATAAGCCTCAGCTGGTGGCAGGCCCACCGCCTCCCTCGAGCCCATAGGGCCATCGCGAGGGGTGGGGTGTCACAGAAAAAGTGCACTTTTTCTGTGACACCCCACCCCTCGCGATGGCCCTATGGGCTCGAGGGAGGCGGTGAGCCTGCCACCAGCTGAGGCTTATTGGGCCCTAGGTCTGCAGCCCAATGCACCCCAACCCATCACTATTGCTGAGGCCCACCCCTCTATTAGCCAATAGTAGGTTGTTGTGAGGCTTGAACTCAAGACCTCACCTTTAATACTAAGTGTTACCACTTAGTATCACCAATTGAGCTGTCTGTCGCACCCCCAAAACACGTGGCAGCGGAAACATGAGTTGTCATGGGGGCGCCGACCAAATCAAATATCATTACACAAAGATTAAAGCAAACGACCTCTAAATGAGACGTTTGAAAACATTACATTCCATAAGTTTAAATTGTTTACAATAGTTGTACAAAACATTTGGAGTTCGCATAATATAAGTTGAATTACAAAGTTACTAAATATAGTAAAATGCAATCTAGATCCTGAGATGTTGAAAAATATGCGACTCGAGTTAAGCTATCCATAGCTTCCTACTGCGGCGGGTTACCTGAGAAATACATACTAAAAGGTCAACATAAAGTTGGTGAGTTCATAGAGTTGTTTAAATGTTGGTATAAAACCCAATAGTATGAAACGCGAGTTATGAAACACAAGATTTTAATCGTTGTATCATTCAACAATGATAAGTAAATGTATCGTTAACAAACGATAAGTAAATGTGTTGAGTAAATGTATCGTTAACAAACGATAGGTAAATATGTCAAGTAAATGTATCGTTAACAAACGATAAGTAAATATGTAGTTGCACGAATGCAAAAATATGTATCGTTAACAAACGATAAGTAAATATGTAATTGCACGAATGCAAAAAGATGTATCGTTAACAAACGATAAGTAAATATGTAATTGCACGAATGCAAAAAGATGTATACCATTTGCCATGAGCTCATAGTCCGAAGCTTAACAATGTGTGCCGTGCCTCTTTCGAGTACACGATCGTGGGTGCCCCAATGCAAGTGTCTAATCCGGTACACTCGTTATGAACAAATATTAATACGTCCGTTTGACTGGTTAGCGCGACTAACCCGGACGGGGATTGTCAGTCCCAAATAGATCTATTTACTAATATTCACGCTTTAGCAAAACTAACAAACTATGATGTGTAGGGCCTTTGTGGATTAGTGTGTTAACTCATGCAATCCGTATAGCGTTGTTTATGGTACTTGTGTTCATAAAAGCAGTTGTGTAAATCAAATGTATACAAAGCAGTTGCAAAGCAATTGTATAAAACAGTTGTAGTATGTATTCTCCCCCAAAATAGTTATAAAACTGTAAAAAGAGGGGCTATGAAACTCACCTGAGTTCTAGCAAATAGCAAGCAAGCAATATCAATTAGCAAGCAAAGTGTGATCCAATGTGTAGCCTTTTAACGTCCTAAACGTATAAGGTTGTATGAGTAGATGTCTTAAAAGATCATCTATGTAAGTGGATGGTTAATGTCCACTTAATTCACAATGTAGGTGGAGGGTTAATGTCCACCTAGAGCTAGTTCATCTAACTAGTATGTCCATATAAGTTGTTCAAGTTCGTTTACTAAAAATGTGTACGACCCGTTGGTGAAAGTTTGTAATAATAATTCAAAGTATTATTATTGTTAAGTTCATCGTGTTGTATACTTCTCGAAGCACCTGTGTTTCATATATGAATCTACATCATAAAGGTTTGATCTTTGTAGGTGTTTATTGCTTTTATATATGTCCGAATGTGTTAAGGCTCGGAATTTAGAGTCTAAAATGTGATTTTATGAGAATTAACTAAGGGTTAAAAAGTCAACTCTCAAGGTCAAAAAGTCAACTGAAAAAGGTCAACTCCTAAGTCAAAGTCAACTCGGAAGTCTTCAGTTCGCAAGTCAAACTGAACTCGCAAGTCTTCAGTTCGCAAGTCAAACTGAACTCGCAAGTCAAACTGAACTCGCAAGTCAAACTGAACTCGCAAAGTCAAACTGAACTCGCAAGTCAAACTGAACTCGCAAAGTCAAACTGAACTCGCAAGTCAAACTGAACTCGCAAGTTAAACTGAACTCGCAAGTCAAACTGAACTCGCAAGTCAACTGAACTCGCAAGTCAAACTGAACTCGCAAGTCAAAGTCAACTCGCAAAGTCAAACTGTTGTGTTTTTGCTTTGTAAACATGGTCAAACGGGCTCGGTTTGACCCGAAATTTTTAGGGAAGCCTTAGATATGTTCAAAGAGTCTCCAGAAATTTTGGTTCGAGTCGGGGTCGTTTCGAGATGTCGGTTTTTAAGTTTACACCTTAAACTTCAAGATTTAATGTTTTCGGTTTATGTCGGGTCATTACGCCAACTGATTTCACCTATCTATAGTCCAAATCAAACTTCCAAATTTTTACCAACTGATTTACTAAGTGTCTTGACTAACATATCAAATTTTCAGCTTCTAACAAGTCCATTAACATAGTTAAATAAAGCCGCGTAACAACCGAACACATTTTATCGAAAAACTTCCTGGTCAGTCTTATAAATCGGATCGTAGAGAAAAATGAGTACGTTTCTGGAAAAAGTGTAAAACATGAAAGTTGTAGATCTTTTCAATACGCAAATTTTAAAAAAAAATGCATCTTCTAACTCTCAGTATTTGATTTTATACGAATATTTTTGTGAACTGTCGATTTCTAGGCAGATTTCATGCATGTTCTTGTTTGCTTTATAAAAACGATTTTCAACACCAAGTTTGGACATAATCATGATAGATGAACACTATAACATCATAATCAGTAGATTAAAAGTAAGATAAGTAAAAGGTTTATGATTTATACCAAAAGATGATGAAGAGGAAATGAAGATGATGATGATTTCCTTCTTGTTCTTGATCTTTCCTTCCTAAAGGTGGTGTTTGATGGTGGTTTTAGGTGGTGATTGGGTGGTGTTGGGACTGAGTTTATCTCAGTTTTTGGGAGAGAAAAAGGGAGGAAAGAGTGAGTGTAAATTTGTTTGAGTGTAGAGAAATGATTTTTGCATGTAAGGTAAATGGAAGTGAGGTGAAAGGTGAAATCATTACCTTGCATGGAGAATGAGTGGGAAGTGTGGGAGGTGGCACATGGGGTGGAAGGGGGCCGGCCAAGGGGGGGCCCACACAAGGGTATTTTGGTCATTTTCCATTTCTAGCTTAAATCGTTGCGTTTTTCGTTCGTTTACCCGATTGTTTAAACGTTTATTCGTACGTTAAATGTTTAGTTGACGTTTTTATTTAACGATTTGAGTTTCGATATTTCTACTTGAAATATTTAATATAGTACTTGGAAACACTTATAAAAATGTTTCGTTAGATTATTAGCCTCGATTTGCGTGCACGTTCTACGGCGGTTTAATCGCGTAACGTTATTTTGAGTCGTTTAGATTAACGATATAATTCGGATAAATTTCCATTGAAGTATTATTTAAAATACTTAATTTAGGTTGTCAATTTAATTATTGACGTTCGTTTGGTTGTCGAAATAAATTCGCGCGTTATCGTTGTGTTTTAGACGTTTTAACCGAAACGTCTAGGTTTTTCGAGTATTATTTTAGCAAAATAATAGATAATGATAAATAACTTCTAAAAATATATTAAAGTTATTTATAGAAATGTTTTCACCAACGTCGTATTTAAACTGTGTCGGACTCCGTCCGATAATAAAATGTACGATTTAAACAAATCGCAAATGTGTGCAAATATAATAACATATATTAATACACATAATGATACACATAATTCACCCTAATTACATGTATTAGCACAATGATTAGGAACTAACACTAGCCCTAATTGGTCGGGTGTCACATTCTCCCCCTGTTAGAAGAATTTCGTCCCGAAATTAGCTTGTTGTCGTGGTCTGAGGGGCATCTAAGAATAGATGGGGGTATTTCAGTCGCATTTGGTCTTCCCGTTCCCAAGTGAATTCAGGACCGCGCCTAGAATTCCACCGGACTTTAACGATGGGAATACGACTCTGTTTCAATCGTTTGACCTCACGGTCCATGATTTCTATCGGTTCCTCGACGAAATGGAGCTTATCATCGATATGGATTTCGTCGAGAGGGATAACAAGTGTCTCATCAGACAGACATTTCTTCAGGTTAGAAATGTGGAATGTGTTGTGCACGCTACTGAGTTGTGGTGGTAGCTGCAGTCGATATGCCACCGGACCAATTCTTTCAAGAATTTCAAAAGGTCCGATGTATCTAGGGTTTAGTTTGCCGCGTTTACCAAAACGAATGACACCTTTCCAAGGTGATACTTTCAAGAGTACTCGGTCCCCAACCTGGAACTTGAGCGGTTTGCGTCTCACGTCAGCATAACTTTTCTGACGATCACGGGCAGCTTTCAGCCGGTTTTGAATGGTCACGATTTTCTCGGTCGTTTCATGGATGATTTCAGGACCAGTGAGTTGGCTATCGCCGATTTCGGTCCAACAAATGGGTGATCGGCACTTTCTACCATAAAGTGCCTCAAAAGGTGCAGCATCAATGCTGGTGTGGTAACTGTTGTTGTAGGAAAACTCACACAAAGGTAGGTGGTTTTCCCATGTGTTTCCGAAGTCGATTACACATGCTCGAAGCATATCTTCAAGAGTTTGAATGGTCCGTTCACTCTGACCATCGGTTTGCGGATGATAAGCAGTACTCAAATCAAGGCGAGTACCAAGGGCTTTCTGAAGTGTTTGCCAAAATCGAGAGGTGAAGCGGCTATCTCTATCGGAGATGATCGAGATGGGTATGCCGTGTCGTGCTACAACCTCTTTGATGTAGATGCGAGCCAATCGCTCCATCTTGTCGTTTTCTTTGATGGCTAGGAAATGGGCGGATTTTGTGAGACGATCTACGATCACCCAAATGGTATCGCAACCGCTCGGTGTTTTTGGTAGCTTGTTGATGAAGTCCATGGTTATGTTTTCCCATTTCCATTGAGGTATCTCGGGTTGTTGGAGTAACCCAGAAGGTTTCTGGTATTCGGCCTTAACCTTGGCACAGGTTAGACACTTACTAACATACGTGGCTATGTCAGCTTTCATGTTGGGCCACCAATACCGTTGTTTGACGTCATGATACATCTTG
Organism: Helichrysum umbraculigerum; assembly: GCA_949592205.1. Classification (NCBI taxonomy): domain Eukaryota; kingdom Viridiplantae; phylum Streptophyta; class Magnoliopsida; order Asterales; family Asteraceae; genus Helichrysum; species Helichrysum umbraculigerum. Next base: position 104,932,664 of record CATIUR010000004.1, on the reverse strand, counting down.
TCAGAACCAGGATGTATGGAGTACCGGGATTTGTGAGCTTCGTCCATGACCAATTCTCGTAGGTTCCCAAAGTTAGGTAACCAAATTCGGTTGGAGAAGTATCGGGTTCCATCGGATTTGATTTCGAATTGTTTTTCCATGCCTCGCAAGGCCTCATTTTTGATATTTTTCTCGTTGAGTGCTTCGAGTTGAGTGGAATGAATTTGAGCAATAAGATCGTTGTGGATGGTTAAACCAAGGGCTCGAACTCGAAGGGGTTTCACTCGTTCTTTACGGCTTAGGGCATCGGCAACAACGTTAGCCTTACCCGGGTGGTATCGGATTTCACAGTCGTAGTCACTAAGTAACTAGACCCAACGACGTTGTCTCATGTTTAGGTCCTTCTGATCAAAGATATGTTGAAGGCTCTTGTGGTCAGTGAAGATAGTGCACTTGGTACCATATAGGTAGTGTCTCCAAATTTTGAGCGCAAAAACAACGGCTCCTAATTCGAGATCGTGAGTGGTATAGTTTTTCTCATGGATTTTCAGTTGCCGGGAGGCGTAAGCGATGACCTTATCACGTTGCATTAACACACAGCCTAGTCCTTGATGTGAGGCGTCGCAGTAAACTACGAAATCATCGGTGCCTTCGGGTAAGGATAGGATTGGTGCACTGCAGAGTTTCTGTTTAAGGAGTTGAAAAGCCGACTCCTGTTTGTCGGTCCAGTCGAATTTCTTGTCTTTCTGAGTCAAGGAGGTTAATGGTTGAGCAATTCGGGAAAAATTCTCGATGAATCGCCGATAATACCCGGCGAGACCTAAGAATTGTCGGACCTCGGTTGGAGTGGTTGGTGCTTTCCAGCACTTGATGGCCTCGATTTTTGCTGGATCAACACGTATCCCTTGGCTGTCAACGACATGCCCTAGGAACTGTACTGTTCGCATCCAGAACTCACACTTGGAGTACTTGGCGTATAGCTCCTCGTGTTTGAGTAATTCCAAGATAGTTTTCAGGTGTTGACCATGTTCTGTTTCGTTGCTAGAGTAGATTAGAATGTCGTCAATGAAGACGATGACAAACTTATCCAGGTATGGTTTGCACACCCGATTCATAAGATCCATGAATACAGCCGGTGCGTTGGTTAAGCCAAAAGGCATCACTTGGAATTCGTAATGCCCGTAGCGGGTTCGGAAAGCGGTTTTCGGGATGTCGGCGTCTCGAACGCGAAGTTGGTGATAACCAGACCGAAGGTCGATCTTTGAATAAAAGCTTGAACCTTGAAGTTGGTCAAATAAGTCATCGATTCTAGGAAGTGGGTATCGGTTTTTGATGGTAAGTTTGTTCAGTTCACGGTAATCGATACACATTCTGAAGGATCCGTCCTTCTTTTTAACGAATAGGACCGGAGCTCCCCAAGGTGAGGAACTTGGTCGAATGAATCCCTTGTCCAGGAGTTCCTGTAATTGAGTGGATAACTCCTGCAACTCGGATGGGGCTAATCTGTATGGGGCTCGTGCCACGGGTGCAGCACCGGGCACAAGGTCGATTTGGAACTCGACTTGTCTCGACGGGGGAAGGCCTGGCAAGTCTTCGGGAAAGACTTCAGGAAAGTCCCGTACAATGGGTACATCTTCAAGTCGCTTTTCAGCCGACTTCTTTTCGGTTACGTGAGCAAGGATTGCCGGGTACCCTTTCCTCAGGTACTTTTGGGTTTTCATACAAGAGATGATGTTTAAGTTTCGCCTATCAGTCTCCCCCTGTATGATCAAGGTTCCACCGGTAGCGAGAGGTATACGCACAATCTTTTCAAAACAGACAATTTCAGCATGATACTTGGACAACCAGTCCATGCCTACGATGACATCGAAGCTCCCGATTTCAACAGGGATGAGGTTTATGGGGAAAATTTCGTTGGCTAGGTTTAGAGTGCAATTAGGTATCACACTATCGGCCTCTATCAGTTTTCCATTTGCTAATTCTACTGTGAACTTAGCATCTAAGGCAGTGGGAGTAATGTTGAGAAGTGAAATGAATTCATCAGATATGAAGCTTTTATCAGCTCCGGTATCAAACAAAACAGTAACGGTTAAATCATTGAGGAGAAACATACCGGTTACCACATTGGGATCCTGGCGGGCTTCTCCTGCGTTGATGACGAAAGCGCGACCGCGGGGGTTGTTGTTATTGTTGTTGTTTCTGTTGGCGTTGTTGTTGCGTTTCGGGCAGGTGTTTCTAAAATGGGCAGTGCTGCCACACTCGAAACAAGCTTTTGGTGCGTTGGGTTGGTTGTTTGGGTTGGCATTTGTGGGTTGAGTTCGGCAATCTTTGGTTAGATGTCCGTAGCGTTTGCAGTTACCGCATTGGTTACCACACGGACCATCATGGTGTCGATTGCAAGAGGAACAGTAAGGTTTCTTTCCTACGTATGCTTTCTTATCCCCAGATCCTGAACCAGAAGTGTAGGCCTTTACAGTCTCGGCCTTTTTGTTGGTTTGTTGTTGGTTGCTGTTGTTCCCAGACCATTTTCTTTTGTTGTCCCCTGTGGTTTTCACGGTGGGTGCCCCACGGCGGACAATTTGAGCCATAAGCTCGTGTGCCATGCGGACGGCACTCTGGATGGTCCCGGGTTTGGAAGAGATGACATTGCCTTGGATGGAATCAGGTAGTCCCCAAATGTATCTTTCGACACGTTTGGATTCAGGGTCCACCATAGATGGACAAAGAAGAGCAAGCTGGTGAAATCTGGTTGTGTAGCCAGTAATATCATTTCCTTGAACTGTGAGGTTCCAGAATTCATGTTCGAGCTGTTGGAGTTGCTCGCGCGGACAGTATTCTTCCCTCAACAAGTTCTTAAGTTCGTCCCAAGATATTTGATAAGCAGCATCAATACCCTGAGTTTGGGCGTATGTGTTCCAGAAAGTGAGTGCACCCTCAGCTAGAGTGTAGGTAGAGAATTTGACTTTGTTCTCTTCTTGACAGTTACTTATTCGGAAGACTGACTCCATTTTCTCAATCCATCGCATAAGACCGACGGCTCCTTCGGTTCCTTTGAAATGGAGAGGTTTACAATTCATGAAATCTTTGTGGGTGCAGGGCTTTGGCACAGGTGGGTTGCTGCCTGTCCCTCCAGGGTTTCCTTGGTTCGGATTGGGATTGTTTCTGGCAGCTTCTAGAGCTGCTTGGACCCTCTGATTGACGAGTTGCTCGATGTCAGCGGAGTTCATTTGACGTTTTGGTGCCATGATTCTGAGATAAAGAGAATACGAGGTACATAAGATTTCAGTGAGTAAGATCTTAAAATCTTTGCAGGTGTACACAAGAAAATAAAACAAGTATGTACAGCAAGATATTCAATAAAACAAGGAAGCAAATTTTTATAACCACACCGAGGCGCAAGTTTAAACGGTTACAAAATTTAGGAATTTCACAAAACATGCCGGGAATTGTTACTACCGGCCTTATTACTAGAGTTTACAAAAGACAACATAAGATAGATTAGTCGGGCATATCCCGCCTCGATAGGTTACAAGATAAAGATCAAACTAGTTCTAACGCAAGTTTATTCGTTCCATTAGTGTGACAAGTCGGTCCACGTTTCTTGCAAGTCTACCAGCTTGTCGGGCGTTATCCTCAGCCAAGGTTAATCGTTGCTCTAGTACTCGGGTGTACTCTTCAGCTTCCCGTGAACGTTGTTCACATTCTTCTAACCTTGCTTGAAGAAGATCAACCGCGCCTCTGTCGTCAATGACGTGTTGGTGCATCATTTCTAGAGTATTTGTCATGTTTTCTTGGTCTTGAAACAGTTGTGCAATGCGGTCATGTGATTGGCGCAGCCAGTACATTTGCACTATGTATTGTTCTCGTTCCAGGCTTTCAAGTCTTGCCTCGTGGCGGTGAAGTCTGGCGGTCAACACGGGTACAGTGTGGTGTGTTGGTTCTTGGGTATAGGGAGAGATGTCCGTGGGATCATCGGAAACCTCCATGTTTTCCTCAGACCTCCAAGTATTTAGAGTTGTGGGTAGCCAGTCCCATCTACGAGGGTATGATGGACGGCGAGTGGTATTAGCAATGGAGTTTGAGTAAGGGTTGGCTCGAGATGATCTGGTACCCCTTGGGTGAGTACGTAACACTCGGGCTTCGCCAGTGATGTAGTGAAGTCGTTCAGGAGAGTTTGGTGCTGAAGACATAGTAACGATTTCCTCAGTAGCGGGTCGTGTTTGGGCTTCGTTCTCAGAGTTGGGAGACGTAGCGGTGGGAGTGGTTGCCATTTTCTGTGGCAAGGAGTTTTAGTATACGTAAGGTTAAGGTTATATAGATACAATAACCTAGCACATAAGCACGTATAAGGTTGGTCCCGTTCTATCCTCGGTCAAAGCCTTCTAATGCATTCCCATCCACCATAACCATTTCAGGTCTTGCATCGATTCTTGTTTAATTGTACATAGTTGATCAAGCTATGTTAAATTAAATTCAAATGATGCAATTGCTGAACCAGTCATAACAAATGAGGAATACTAACCTAACGGTTATAGTCTAGGTCACTAATGCAATCCTAGTTCGCTATAACCTTAGGCTCTGATACCAATCTGTCGCACCCCCAAAACACGTGGCAGCGGAAACATGAGTTGTCATGGGGGCGCCGACCAAATCAAATATCATTACACAAAGATTAAAGCAAACGACCTCTAAATGAGACGTTTGAAAACATTACATTCCATAAGTTTAAATTGTTTACAATAGTTGTACAAAACATTTGGAGTTCGCATAATATAAGTTGAATTACAAAGTTACTAAATATAGTAAAATGCAATCTAGATCCTGAGATGTTGAAAAATATGCGACTCGAGTTAAGCTATCCATAGCTTCCTACTGCGGCGGGTTACCTGAGAAATACATACTAAAAGGTCAACATAAAGTTGGTGAGTTCATAGAGTTGTTTAAATGTTGGTATAAAACCCAATAGTATGAAACGCGAGTTATGAAACACAAGATTTTAATCGTTGTATCATTCAACAATGATAAGTAAATGTATCGTTAACAAACGATAAGTAAATGTGTTGAGTAAATGTATCGTTAACAAACGATAGGTAAATATGTCAAGTAAATGTATCGTTAACAAACGATAAGTAAATATGTAGTTGCACGAATGCAAAAATATGTATCGTTAACAAACGATAAGTAAATATGTAATTGCACGAATGCAAAAAGATGTATCGTTAACAAACGATAAGTAAATATGTAATTGCACGAATGCAAAAAGATGTATACCATTTGCCATGAGCTCATAGTCCGAAGCTTAACAATGTGTGCCGTGCCTCTTTCGAGTACACGATCGTGGGTGCCCCAATGCAAGTGTCTAATCCGGTACACTCGTTATGAACAAATATTAATACGTCCGTTTGACTGGTTAGCGCGACTAACCCGGACGGGGATTGTCAGTCCCAAATAGATCTATTTACTAATATTCACGCTTTAGCAAAACTAACAAACTATGATGTGTAGGGCCTTTGTGGATTAGTGTGTTAACTCATGCAATCCGTATAGCGTTGTTTATGGTACTTGTGTTCATAAAAGCAGTTGTGTAAATCAAATGTATACAAAGCAGTTGCAAAGCAATTGTATAAAACAGTTGTAGTATGTATTCTCCCCCAAAATAGTTATAAAACTGTAAAAAGAGGGGCTATGAAACTCACCTGAGTTCTAGCAAATAGCAAGCAAGCAATATCAATTAGCAAGCAAAGTGTGATCCAATGTGTAGCCTTTTAACGTCCTAAACGTATAAGGTTGTATGAGTAGATGTCTTAAAAGATCATCTATGTAAGTGGATGGTTAATGTCCACTTAATTCACAATGTAGGTGGAGGGTTAATGTCCACCTAGAGCTAGTTCATCTAACTAGTATGTCCATATAAGTTGTTCAAGTTCGTTTACTAAAAATGTGTACGACCCGTTGGTGAAAGTTTGTAATAATAATTCAAAGTATTATTATTGTTAAGTTCATCGTGTTGTATACTTCTCGAAGCACCTGTGTTTCATATATGAATCTACATCATAAAGGTTTGATCTTTGTAGGTGTTTATTGCTTTTATATATGTCCGAATGTGTTAAGGCTCGGAATTTAGAGTCTAAAATGTGATTTTATGAGAATTAACTAAGGGTTAAAAAGTCAACTCTCAAGGTCAAAAAGTCAACTGAAAAAGGTCAACTCCTAAGTCAAAGTCAACTCGGAAGTCTTCAGTTCGCAAGTCAAACTGAACTCGCAAGTCTTCAGTTCGCAAGTCAAACTGAACTCGCAAGTCAAACTGAACTCGCAAGTCAAACTGAACTCGCAAAGTCAAACTGAACTCGCAAGTCAAACTGAACTCGCAAAGTCAAACTGAACTCGCAAGTCAAACTGAACTCGCAAGTTAAACTGAACTCGCAAGTCAAACTGAACTCGCAAGTCAACTGAACTCGCAAGTCAAACTGAACTCGCAAGTCAAAGTCAACTCGCAAAGTCAAACTGTTGTGTTTTTGCTTTGTAAACATGGTCAAACGGGCTCGGTTTGACCCGAAATTTTTAGGGAAGCCTTAGATATGTTCAAAGAGTCTCCAGAAATTTTGGTTCGAGTCGGGGTCGTTTCGAGATGTCGGTTTTTAAGTTTACACCTTAAACTTCAAGATTTAATGTTTTCGGTTTATGTCGGGTCATTACGCCAACTGATTTCACCTATCTATAGTCCAAATCAAACTTCCAAATTTTTACCAACTGATTTACTAAGTGTCTTGACTAACATATCAAATTTTCAGCTTCTAACAAGTCCATTAACATAGTTAAATAAAGCCGCGTAACAACCGAACACATTTTATCGAAAAACTTCCTGGTCAGTCTTATAAATCGGATCGTAGAGAAAAATGAGTACGTTTCTGGAAAAAGTGTAAAACATGAAAGTTGTAGATCTTTTCAATACGCAAATTTTAAAAAAAAATGCATCTTCTAACTCTCAGTATTTGATTTTATACGAATATTTTTGTGAACTGTCGATTTCTAGGCAGATTTCATGCATGTTCTTGTTTGCTTTATAAAAACGATTTTCAACACCAAGTTTGGACATAATCATGATAGATGAACACTATAACATCATAATCAGTAGATTAAAAGTAAGATAAGTAAAAGGTTTATGATTTATACCAAAAGATGATGAAGAGGAAATGAAGATGATGATGATTTCCTTCTTGTTCTTGATCTTTCCTTCCTAAAGGTGGTGTTTGATGGTGGTTTTAGGTGGTGATTGGGTGGTGTTGGGACTGAGTTTATCTCAGTTTTTGGGAGAGAAAAAGGGAGGAAAGAGTGAGTGTAAATTTGTTTGAGTGTAGAGAAATGATTTTTGCATGTAAGGTAAATGGAAGTGAGGTGAAAGGTGAAATCATTACCTTGCATGGAGAATGAGTGGGAAGTGTGGGAGGTGGCACATGGGGTGGAAGGGGGCCGGCCAAGGGGGGGCCCACACAAGGGTATTTTGGTCATTTTCCATTTCTAGCTTAAATCGTTGCGTTTTTCGTTCGTTTACCCGATTGTTTAAACGTTTATTCGTACGTTAAATGTTTAGTTGACGTTTTTATTTAACGATTTGAGTTTCGATATTTCTACTTGAAATATTTAATATAGTACTTGGAAACACTTATAAAAATGTTTCGTTAGATTATTAGCCTCGATTTGCGTGCACGTTCTACGGCGGTTTAATCGCGTAACGTTATTTTGAGTCGTTTAGATTAACGATATAATTCGGATAAATTTCCATTGAAGTATTATTTAAAATACTTAATTTAGGTTGTCAATTTAATTATTGACGTTCGTTTGGTTGTCGAAATAAATTCGCGCGTTATCGTTGTGTTTTAGACGTTTTAACCGAAACGTCTAGGTTTTTCGAGTATTATTTTAGCAAAATAATAGATAATGATAAATAACTTCTAAAAATATATTAAAGTTATTTATAGAAATGTTTTCACCAACGTCGTATTTAAACTGTGTCGGACTCCGTCCGATAATAAAATGTACGATTTAAACAAATCGCAAATGTGTGCAAATATAATAACATATATTAATACACATAATGATACACATAATTCACCCTAATTACATGTATTAGCACAATGATTAGGAACTAACACTAGCCCTAATTGGTCGGGTGTCACAAACTGGAAGGTCACCATGAACTCAGCAACTAGTTCCTGATAAACACTTTCCCTAATCTCAAACAGATTCTTCCAGGCTCGCAGATGTCGTTTCCGTTCCTTGAATACTATCAAATCTTCAAACCCTTGCTTTAAACCGATATGTTCTAAGTCTTCCCACACTATGTACCTATTTTCCCCCAATTGATGTGTTAACCATTTCTGATACAATTCCCGTTTCTCTGGGTCCTTGATGGATTTCCTGATATAGCGAGGAATCTCAGTCATCTGTAAATAAGAGAAAAACAAGAACATAGTGAATTACCAAGAATAATCACAAGTTTATGGAATAGGTCATATTCTAGATTTTTTTAACGAAAATTCGAAATGTGGGCTTTAGAATATGAGCAGTCCCAAAAACCTATAATAACTAGTAATACTACCAAACTCAACTTCCAACCATCACAAGAAACTTTGGTTTACAATAATAGGCTATTAGGTCTTTAATGATTTCTAGAAGACAAGTCAAAAGACTACTTAACCATCATAAGCATGTATGATATAGATTTAAGTCTTAATCATGTAATTTGTTGGGACATAGATTGTGACAACAGATCTAGCTTGAAATAGGACTAGTGTAATTATTATTGTGTTTGTATATTGGTTTGGATTTGTAAAAGAATATTTGTTTTGTTAGTGATATTCGTTAAACATATTGTTTTGTTAAGTTAGATGAATAATTAAATACAAAATAAATAATAGACGTTTGATGCGTAGCGAGTCGAGATATCAGGTCGCAGCGAGTCGAGCTGTGAGGTGAGATCTGAACTCGTGAGGTATCAGTCTGGCGAGCCGAGCTCTGTGTTGGGCTTGGGCTGCGAGTTGGACTGAACTCGCAGGCCCATGCGAGCCGAGACGACTGGACGTATATATATTGTTTTTTACTCCGTGAAAAACATAACTTTTGGAATACTTTTGCGATTATGCGAACTCAACAAATCCATAGAAAACTGAACCTAAAGGCTAGGCTTTGACGATTCATTGTTTAAAGCTAAGTCTTATTAAACGCAATACGAACATATTCGTTGTTAGTAAGATAACACCGTATTAAGGGATTCCGCACCTTAATACTACAGATAACGAAGTTATCGATCCTAAAACTAGGGGACTTACATCTGGTATCAGAGCTTTCGGGCTAAATACGAGTGTGTTCGTGAGTTTTAGTGTTATTGCGTTTTTGATTCGGGTCGTTATTACGTGCATTCTTGTAATACTAACGATCAAAATCATTCTGTGGACATTTTAGGGTTTGTTTACAGCTGAAATTTTAAGTTTCAGTCGTAAAAATACCTTAAAAATTCGTTTTCGGGTTTAACAGCCGTTTCGCGAGTCGAGATTAGGGTTCCAGCGTCGCCTGCGAACCGAGTTGAACTAGCGAGTCGAACTGAGGCTTGCGAGTCGAACCGAGATCCCTCGCGAATCGACATCACTTGCGAATCGACATCTTTTAGCAATCCGAACTGAGGCTTGCGAATCGACGAATTCTGCGAGTCGAGCTGAGATTGCGAGTTGAGCTGAGTCTTGCGAGTCGAGTTTTCTGAATTCGCTGAAACAGTTTAATTTTACATTTTTAAGATGTCTGACTTAAGTAGAATGATCGAAATGGACCACGAGGTGGGAAAGTCAAACGTTCCACCTAAGTTGTTAAGAATCGAGGATTACTACAATTGGAAGGACAGATTTGAATCTTACTGTAGATTCCATGACCTGTCAATCTGGATGTGTATCAAGAGTGGATACACCCCACCTACTCAAACTGTTCAAAATGCTACTGTGGTTCTTACCTATGCGAACATGAGTGATCAAGAGAAGGAAGCTTACAGAAATGAAAATAAATCACATTCTTGCATAAAGATGTGTCTTCCTAAAGAGATTGCTCATCAACTGAAATCCTTTCATACTGCTAGAACGCTCTGGGAAGCTCTAGAGAAAAGAGGTGAAGGAAGTCCACAAGTAAGAGCTGGCAAGAGGAGTCTTCTTAAAAAGCAGTTTACTATGTTTAAAGCTTTAAAAGGAGAAGATCTTGATGCCTATGTCACGCGTTTCTACCATCTACTAAGTGAATTAGAATACCATGAGATTGTTGAAGAAGAAGTATCTAAAACCGACAAGTTTCTTGAGGGTTTACCTTCTAAATGGGAAATGTATGGCGTTATGATTAAGGATAACGAAACTAGGTATTCTACTATGACCTTAGAGCAAGTCATTGACAAGCTGAAAGGTTATGATTTCTCCAAGAAGTCAAGAGATAGTGATTCTGATCAGGTTCAGAACCCTGGGTTGTATCATGGAAAGTCAAGTCTTTCGACTGCGTCATCTAGTTCGACCACTGCACTGTTAGTTGGTGATACTAGTGAAAATGGAGAAATGATTACTGAAGATCTGTGTTTTATTTCCTCCTCTGGTGATGAGACAAAGGGAAAGAATTCTGAGAAGTCACCTCAAGAGCATCAGAAGATGCCGATGAGTGTGAAATCTGCTGAACAGCAACTGTCTGTTCTTGCTTCCTTTGTGGCATCATATGAGAACTACATAGAGGGAAAGATCAATGATCCTATTCTGTTTGATGAGGATTATGAGCAGATAGATTCTGATTATCTTGAGGAATTGGAGCTTCAAGATCAACTAGCGTTGATATCTAGAAAGGTGAAGAATTTCCACAAGATAACTGGTAGAAAGGTGTTGGCCAATAGATCAGGGTTTGACAAAACCAAGGTCAGATGCTTTAACTGTCAGGGTATTGGTCATTTTGCTAGAGAATGCCAAAGACCTAAAGTAGAAGCACAAGGAAAACAAGGTTCGGGAAGTACTCTCGCTTCCAAAGCCTTAGTGGTGAAGCAGTTGGATGGCTCTTATGATTGGCAAGCTCATTCTGATGAAGCCTTGATGGCCGAGATCGAAGAAACAACTGTTGGATCAGTTTCCTACATGCCCACTGATATGGAACAGAAAGTAGAGGTGCTTGAGTCTGAAGTGAAGGCAAGTGATGATGACGTGCTATATATGGATTCAGCTCCAGATATGAGTCCTGAGGAATTCGTGGCACGCATGGCTGAATTACAAACTGAAAAGAAGAAGGTATGTTTAGATATTCTTAATCTTGCTGATGTTTGTTACTTAGTTACTGATCTACAATCTCAGAATAGTGTCTTAACTGTGTCAAATAGCAACCTGTCATCACAATTAAATATGGATAAGGAATCCTATAAGACTGTTAGATCTGAACTTGATCAAGCTATTATGGATATTCGTAGATTAAGTGATGATAAACAAGTCTTAAAAGATAAAATTAAGTCTGATGCTTCGGATAGAACAAAACTTAGAGATACCATAAGTGAAAAATCTGTTGTCATAGATGGTCTCTATATGAATATCAAAGACTTAAATGAGACGATTGCTAGTAAGGATCAGGAAATAGTGAACCTTAACTTAAGGTTAATTGAGCAAAACCGTAAACTTGAGAACTATAGGACATCTCAAATGGATAAAATGTTAGATGCTCAACGTAGTGTAAAGGACAAGACTGGGTTAGGTTACAATGATGTATCCCCGCATTTTAATGCCAATTACACTTCTATTCCTGAAGATTCTGAGATGACTGAAGTTAATCCTGAGATTTCAGTAGCTGATAAACCTGAACAGTCAGAGGCACAGAAAGATGTTATTAAGAACGTATCATTAGATAATAGCAAGGCTTCTCAGTTCACCAAAATACAGTTTGTATCGGGTGGAGTGATTAACGATGCTAAGACTGATGATAAAGTTGATAAGGAACAGCTTAAACCTTTAGTGCCTAAGACTCCGGATGAGAAAGCAAAAGTGAGTAAATCACGCAAGCAGATGTCATGTTTCAAGTGTCATCAAAAGGGACACGTGGCTTCGTGTTGTCCTAACAAAAAGCCTGAAACACCACATAAGCTTGTGATGGATGAAAAGACACAGACCGACTCTAGTATGACTGTAGATGGGTTAGATGCCAAACCTAAGTTAGGTAATAAACCTGTTAACATTCTTAAAAGAGATGGTAAGCATAGTGTCTCCCCACCTAAACCTAAACGGCCATATACTCAAAGTGATAATTCTGTCTATAAGTCTAGGGATGTGACACCGTCGAGGTTTAGAACTACAAGTAGAGGCCATAATCATTATGAGAATGGTACTACTTCACGATCACATGAGTTTAATTATAATTATCATAATAGAGCTCATAATTATGTGCCTAAGAGGTTCTCCTCAAACTCACCTCTTAAGGCTGATCGTCCACAAACTCAAGCTACTTCGAAAATGACCAAAGCTCCTGATGGGAAGGATGGTTATTTTAAAGAGCTTAAGTTTGTTGATGATAAGGGACAAACCAAGACCGTAATGGCTTGGGTCCCTCTTGATAACTGATCGTATTTTGTGTTATGTGCAGGAGCATGCTGTGAACAAGGACAGCTGGTGGTATGTAGACAGTGGATGTTCAAGACACATGACAGGAGAACGAAGTCTACTGAAGGACTTCAAGGAGAGTCTCAAGCAAAAAGTCAATTTTGCAGGAGATAAAGGAGGAGTAATTTCGGGAAAAGGAAAAGTTTCAAATGGAACTTTGACTCTTGAGGATGTGAACTATGTTGAAGAACTTACTCACAACCTAGTGAGTGTTTCCCAAGTCTGTGATAAAGGTCACCCAGTTTATTTTAATGAAAAGGAGGCCTTATTCCTGAAGCCAGGTTTTAAAATTCCTGATGAAGGACATCTATGCTATCAACATGGGTGTTCCTAACTCTTCAATGGTGTCTACATGTTTATTATCCAAGGCTTCGGAAACAGACGCATTGTTATGGCATAGGAGAATGGCACATTTGAACTGGAGAAAGATGAATTATATAACCAAAAATGGTTTGGTTCTAGGTGTACCACAAAAACGTTTCGAGTCTGAGGATAAGTGTGTTCCTTGCATGAAAGGAAAGCAGCACAAGAAACCACACAGACCTAAGACTGAAAACTCTATCTCCTCGCCATTTGAGTTGCTACATATGGATCTCTTCGGCCCTATAAGCAAGAGAAGTCTAGGAGGCAAATGGTACTGTTTGGTTGTCACAGATGATTATTCTAGATTCTCATGGGTATTCTTTTTGGGATCAAAGGATGAGACTCCTGGAATTCTAATTGAGTTCTTTGATCTAGTAGAGAATGTCTATAAAAAGAGAGTTAAGCGTATTCGTAGTGACAATGGAACAGAGTTCAAGAATTCAACGTTGAATATCTATTGCTTAAGCAAAGGGATATTACATCAATTCAGTGCACCTTATGAACCTCAACAGAATGGTGTTGCTGAAAGGAAAAATAGGACGTTGATTGAAGCTGCAAGAACAATGCTTGCTGATTCAAAGCTTCCGGTCATCTTTTGGGCAGAAGCAGAGAATACAGCATGTTATGTTCTTAATAGAGTTCTTACGGTTAAGAGACATAACAAGACTTGTTATGAGCTTTTGAACAATAAGAAACCTAACTTAAAAGGGTTTGAACCCTTTGGAGTTTCATGCACCATATTCAAGACTGGACATCAAGCAAAATTTGGTGAGAAGGCTGACGAAGGATTTTTTCTAGGTTATATGCCCAATTCGCCAAACAAGAGAGTCTTTAATAAAGTCACAGGACGTTTGGAGGTAGTTTATAATATTGAGGTTACGAGCTACTCACCTGATGTTCATAAGGGCTTAGATTGGCAATTTGATTATTCTGATCTTTTTGCATCATTTAAAGTTCCTATTAGTGACTATGTCAGTGATTCAGAGATAGCTGAACATTTATTGTTTGAAGATGAGAATATTGGTTCTGCTTCAACATCAAGTGTTAAGCAATCTGGAATTAAGACTAATGTTGACTCAGATAAAGCTTCCACAAGTGAGTCACAACAACCTTCAGAGGATAAGTCTCAAGAAACAGAAGATCCTGATGATCTTTCTACAAAGTTTGATGATATACTTACTCCTTTGAAACATTTAAGGATATCTTCAGCACGTACGGAAGATGTACCTGAATTGGAAGAGATTGGTACTAATTTAGGAGATGATATACCGGTTGAACCAGTTACTACAACTAGAACGAGTAAGAATCATCCCGTTGAAAACATCATCGGTGATATTAATACTCCGGTTCAAACTAGGCATCAATCCAGAGCTAGTACGTCTGAGAATTCTGAATACCAAAGCTTGTATACTGCAATGAAAGAGACAGGGATTCCTAATCAATGTCTATATTCATGCTTTATCTCACAAGTCGAGCCTAAAAATGTTCAAATGGCTTTAAAAGAAAGTTCGTGGGTAGAAGCAATGCAAGAAGAACTATCTCAGTTCTCTAAATTACAAGTATGGGAGTTGGTTGACCTACCAAAGGGAGAATATCCAATTGGAACTAGATGAGTATTTAAGTGCAAGAGAGATGATAAAGGAATCGTTACTCGCAATAAAGCTCGTCTGGTGGTTCAAGGTTTTAATCAACAAGAAGGTATAGATTACAATGAAGTGTTTGCACCAGTTGCTAGGCTAGAAGCAATTAGAGTATTCTTAGCATTTGCATCATATTATGGTATAAAGGTCTATCAGTTGGATGTTAAGAGTGCCTTTTTGTATGGCAAAGTGGAAGAATTGGTGTATGTTTCACAACCGCCAGGGTTTGCTGATCCTGAGTATCCAGATAGAGTATATCGTTTGAATAAGGCTCTATATGGATTACATCAAGCACCAAGGATGTGGTATGGAACACTATCAACGTATCTACTTGAGAATGGATTTACAAGAGGATCGATTGATAGTACACTGTTTGTGAAATGGAAAAAGAAAGACTTTCTTCTCGTGCAAGTTTATGTTGATGACATTATCTTTGGATCATCTGATGAAAAGATGTGTCAAGAATTCGAGCAAGTCATGAGAAAAAGGTTTGAAATGTCTGCAATGGGAGAGTTGAATTTCTTCTTAGGATTACAAGTTGATCAAAAGAAGGATGGATTCTTTATTCATCAATATAAATATACATATGAGCTATTAGAACGCTTCAAGATGGATGAAAGTAAGGTCTACAATACTCCAATTCCAGTCAATCATGGACTAGGTCCAGATACATCGAGTGATAGCGATGTGGATCCAACTCTTTATAGAGCCATGATCGGATCACTAATGTATCTTACAGCCTCTAGGCCTGACATAATGTTTGCTGTTTGTTTATGCGCAAGATATCAGGCTAATCCGAAAGAGTCACACATGCAAGCTGTTAAACGAATCTTTCGTTACCTCAAAGGGAAACCTAAGCTGGGTCTTTGGTATCCGATTGATGGAGACTTAGATCTCGTAGCTTATACTGATTCGGATTATGGAGGATGCAATCAGAATAGGAAATCTACGACCGGAGGATGTCAATTCCTAGGAGGTAGATTAGTATCCTGGCAGTGCAAGAAGCAAACCTCAGTAGCCATTTCTACATGTGAAGCTGAGTATGTTGCAGCTGGCAGCTGTTGCTCACAAGTTATTTGGATTCAACAGCAACTGCGGGATTACGGGTTAAATATAACCAATACTCCTATGATGATTGATAACGAATCTACTATGTCGATCACCAATAATCCGGTGAAGCACAGTAAAACTAAGCATATTGATATTCGACATCATTTTATTAGAGATTGTGCTGAGAAGAAGTTGATAAAGTTAGTTAAGGTACCATCATTGGATAACTTAGCAGACTTATACACAAAGGCGTTCGACAGAGCAAGATTTGAGACGTTGGTTCAACTAAACGGAATGAGAAATCCAGAGTGATTAGTCTTCCAAGGGTATTTTTGTAATAGTTAGTATTTCTGTGTTCATTTAAAAAAAAAAAAAAAAAAGGCGTATGGCATTCATTTGCTTGTTACCTAAGGGGAATCGCCTTCATTTAAGTTTTTATTTGCAAAAACTAAGGGAAATGATAGTACATTAGGGGAATAAGCTTCACAATAATAAGCTTAAGTCCTAAGTATGATATGGTAAGTAGGTTCAAATAAAGTTGCTTTAGAACTACAGCGGTTCTATCAGGTATGTGTTTATATTTATTTGATTATACACCTATATCCACAAGTTATAATTTGTCTATATTTAGTAAAACTTTAGATGGCTTCATCATATGATGTACTGGTAGGCAAATTATATGAAATTTTCTAAGCCTTAAGAAGTTAATTAACTACTTATTTATTATTTTGTATTACTATTCTATGATGTATGACATTAAGTCTTAATTGTTGAATGATGGTATTGCCATACACTGTTATTATACATATTAATTTGAATTGACAAATAGTAGCAATATGGGTATTAACTTAATTACTGGTAACTATGTTGTACTAAGTACAGAACTGAAACCTTTAATTAAATTAATATTCTCAAATATATTTTAAATTATGCTAGAAGGGATCTTTTGTTGTACTACGTACAGACTTAGATAACATAGCATATTCAAAGTAGGTTTGATATTTGTCTAACCTTAAAAATTCAAGTGTATGTTATATGTTTCGAAAAGATACATCATTTAGTAACCGCTACCTTGAAAATTTAATGATGCAGTGTTATGTGTTTTACTTGAATTCTTCAGTATATCATATAATAGGAAGCACTTGATAATACTCATACTAACAATAAAGAGTTTGCTTAGAAAATTGAGTCTAATTTGTTTATGTGGATCATAATACCGGTAATCGTCTTGGACTGTCTATAATAAAATATTCATTTTATGTGAGTAATGCATTTATTAATTATGCTATGTGGATAAAGGTACCTAAGATATAGTTTTATAAATATAAATGTATAAATGATAAATTTAGTTGTAATTTTACAGTGATTTATTTGAATTTCATGAGGTATGTATACTACCAATCTGCTTAGACTTTTAAATATATAATTAATTGCTTATTCTTTCTAATATGATCCCTAAGCAGATAAAATCTTATTTACATTGTATATTTACTTTGTTTCAAAGTGATTAATAAAATGGTACTTGATACCAATGGTTATGTAATTTTGTTTTATCTTATTATTAATTTTTTTTTTAAAATTTTTGTATTAATTATGTTTACCCTTCGGAATTAAATTATACTGTATATTTTTGAGTTGAACAACGTGACAAATACAAGTGAAAATTAATTATAATTTAGACTTGTAAAATATCGGGCTTTTATTTATACTTAGCATTAAATTCGCGTTTTTAATTGTTTCTGCGAGTTGGCATCAACTTGCGAGTCCACTTAAATCTCGCGAATCGGATATGTAGTATAAAGGGGGTCAAACGAGTCAAACCAACCCACCGAACCCACACATACTTCGCGAGTTCAGTAAAGCTTGCGAATCCGTCAAAAAGGCGAAACGAGGCGATTTTTCTTTTTTCGTTTGATTTTGAATTTTAGAGTACGGGAACGAGTTATTCAATCCGTAGACTTTATACACCTTCATATTACGAACATTTTGAGGTATAAACCAACGGATTTCACCGTTTAAATTACTTGAAATCGAAGTTTTAATAAACTTAGGGTTTCGGTTTATAATTCGAACGATTCACGTATATTAAAGGACTATTAGAACACGAATCCTTGTGGTTTATGTTAAATGGATGTTAATAAACGTAAATCAATCGATAGATCATGTTAAAATTACAAGATTAATCGATTTTAATTGGAAATTCGCGACGGCAGTTCATCGAACGAGTTGACAATGTGAATCAACTTTCAGCGAGTTGACTAGCGAGTTCACTTCAATAGCTGCTTGATAAGTTTAGCGAGTTGATAACTTTAGCGAGTTGATCAATGTAGCGAGTTGATGAGTATAGCGAGTTGATAAGCAAAACGAGTTGAACTCAACTCGTTAGGCCAGTTTATGCGAGTCCGGAATTTACAAACATTTTAATTTTTTGTTTTGTAATAACTTTTATATAATTAATTTAAATTAGACTTAAGACTTTTAGTTATAAGTTAAATTTTTATATACGACTTAAGACTATTTATGTAACAAGTTATATATAATTTCATATTTAAACTAAGATGTTTGATGAATCTCGATTCATAATACGTAATAGTTTAAATATTTTTAATCGTGCATTAATCTATATCTGTTGTTTGTGTTTACTTTACAGATATGGCTAGAGCATTTGATAAGGGTCACAACGTTTTGGTGGATCTGAACCTTGAAGCCAAGCGGGCTGACAGGGTTGCTGATATTCTTAGTTTTCTAGCACGATCAAGGATTAGATACGCCATTACGGCCAATCCTCCGATTTCTCAGGCTATTCTGAACGACTTTTGGACAGATATAGTATACGACGAATCTGTCACCCCACCTGAGATTCGAGCTATGGTTAGTGGACGACCTGTTACATTTTCAGCTGGAAATCTCCGTGAGATTTTGCAGCTAGGTACCGTAGAACAGGAGAACGGGGATACTGAATATCCTATGGATTTTATTGAGGGCGTGATAGGGCGTATGGGATATACAGGGGACAGACGTGGACGTCAGTTCCAGAAGCCTCTGGTCATTGGTCAGTGGAGGTTTCTTTGGCACGTGATGAATATCGTTTTTGCAGCGAAGAAAGGTGGATTTGATGAGTTGAGTCCTGCGATTCTATCGGCTGCACTGTCACTGTTTTATAATAAACCATACAGTTTTTGTGATTATCTTTTTGGTGAGATTGCGAAACAGATATCGGGGTCTGTTAGATCAAGATTTTTGGTTTACCCGCGATTTTGCATGCTGATTATCCGTGCACGTCTACCGGATTTGGCTATACCTGAACCACATCTAGTGGTTAATACGATTAACCATCGTGGGTATAACGCCATGTTCATGCAGACAGTCAGGAAGGAAGGAGTGGTGAAACCGGAAGTTAGACCACTTTTCGGGTATATTGTTGATCCGAACTACGTCGCACCGCCAAATCATGGGTGGTTAGACGTTGCTCCTGCTGCTGCTGTTGCTCCTGCTGAGGCTGATGTTGTACCTGAACCTGTAGCTGAGGAAGCTCAACCTGAAGATCCACAAGGGCTCCTTGAGGATGTTCTTATTCAGGTTGGTCTGGTGGATCAGCAAGTGAATCCAGATGTTGCTGCACAGGTTGTGCAAGAGGTTTTGGAGCAGAATGATGATGCGACAAATCCTTTGCTTCAAGACATTGAGAGTTATTTAGCACCATCTGCGGTAATCTTTTATTTATGTAATAATATAGATGCTTAGTTGATAGATTGTTTTATTAATCATAGATGCATAATATTATTATATAATGATTCTTATATTAGATATTTAGTAAATTGGATATTATTTCTGATTTTAAATATAAATATCATTAACCGAACAGGAAGCTGAAGCTGAGGCTGCAAATCCCGAAGTTATATTACTTGAGGATGAGCAGATACAGCTTGATAGATCAGTTGAAGTACCAACTGAGGTATTATATCTGATTAATCTTAAATATATAGAATTTGTATGATAGAGCTTACGCTAATCATAAATGTTTAATATATTTAAACTTTAGGATCCTGTTAGATCATCTAGAGGTCGTGATGGTGAGACGGCTTCAGATGAAGATTCTGATAATACACCTTCTCCTCCTCCATCTGCTTCTGAAAGGAAGAGAAAAGGAAAAGATATTCTGGAGGAAGGTACTGAGGAAGTTGAGATTCCTTTGATGAAGCGTCCGAGAACGCTTATTATTCGAGAAGGTTAGTATTGATTATAAAAGTTAAATAATCTTAACTTGTTGTTTATCAGGAGTTGAACTGAGACAGTTAATTCTGTATACAGTTGCTCAGGATACACCACAGGTGGAGATGGATGCACCGGTGGTTACTGAATCGATATCTTTACCGCTTCAGGTATGAGATATAAGTTCTATAACTATGAGTGTTATGCAATTAATTAGAGTTTGAGACAGAGTAATCTGTAACAATAACTGATTTTAATTGTGTTTAACTTTACAGCATGAGGTTGCTGATCTAGTTCGTGGAGCTAATTTTCCGACGAATAAGGCAGCTAGATTTGCGACAAGTTTGCTTACGCAGGCTTTGTCTCAACCTCATACACCGCTTACCAGAGACTGGCATATTGAGTCTCTCACACCGCCTGGACCAAGAACGATACCTGTTACTCCAACGACTGATGCAGAAAGGATTACATCCTTAGAGTCGAGGGTAAAGGATTTAGAGAAGCTTACTTCTCAGATTCCAGAGCTGATGTCGAGCAATCTTCTTCTTTCACAACAGATTCTCAAGCAGAGTGAATCGTACAATCTGTTGATGAAGACTCATGAGACTTTGCTTGCGGACTTCAACGTACAGAGACTGAAGTTATCTTCTTTAGAGAGTCTGGTCTTGAGATCGCATTCAGGACAGTCTACTCAGGGGGAGATATTGGTATATCTGGAGTCATGCAGAGAAAATGAGTTGAAGAGGAAGAGAGATCAAGACAAAGACGATGATCCCAATGCACCGAGTGGTGAGCAGACTGGTCCTTCAAAGACTGGTGAGCAAGCTACTATTCAAGGGGAGTCTGGTGCTGGTGCTAGTGGTTCTGGAGTGGATACAAGTGCAGATAAGACTGTACCGGGTGATACTGAAGCTGGTAAGATAGCTTAGTATTATCATAGTACTGTAATATTTGTAATAGTTTGTAGTGAACAAATGTAAACTTAATTATTGTGTAAATATATTTGGCTTAGGGTTATTATTATTTTAAGTAAAATATGTTGGGTAATTTAAGTTTATATAATTATGTTAAGATAAAATAGTGATCGAAAGACTTCCGACTCATTGAGTAGTCGAGCGGCGTGTTCCGATTAATTTCGGCGGTCAAAATTTTATGATAACATATGCATTTTAGATTTGAGTATGGACTTAAGACCGTAAGGTATATAAGTAATTAACAAGTTAAAAATGTATTTGTATTAACTAGACAAATGATATATAATTTAAATGTTAAATTGTTAATGAATTAGATCAATTAACACTTGGAAATTATATAAGTTAATTAATAGTAAATTTAAATGTTTGGTGATTATTCACAATGCATTAGAATTTAAAATTAATTAATATTTGTTAAGTAGACTTAAGAAATTTTGGATTGATTCAGGGTAATCAATAAAAGATTTTATAAGTTATATGTAAATTGCGTTTATATTTTAGGTTAAAATATACAAAAGAATTAATAAAGAAATTCTTAGGTTGATTCAGGGAAATTGATAAGAGAATTTTAATTATTAATATTTATTTGTATTTGTGGTTTTTCTCCTAGAATTAGATATGCTTGATCTATCTGATTCGGAAGATGGTATTTTGGATGAGATAGATGAAGATATTGATTATGATCTTGAGGAAGGAGAATTCCAACCACCTATTGATTGGACTGCTGTACCTGAGAATGTGCAAGACATGGGTGTAGATCTAGATGCAAACATTGATGAACACCATGTGAGCCCATCTAGGACAGAAGTTGTTATTGAAAATGAACAAGGTCCAACAATTGTCGATATAGATGAAGATATTGATGATTCAACCTCTGATGAAGAAGAAGAAGTTCTTGTTCAAACCAAAAATCCTGCTGTTGTACTTAGGAAACTTCCAAAGAAGAAGAAGAAGATTGGAATTTCTGAAGTTGATATTACGAAAAAGCGTGTACCACGTAAAGGGATTATTGGTTGGTACTTTGACTCAGAACTAAAGCTTTTTGCGATCAAAAGGTTTGACGGAGTTCAATATTTTGAAAGAAAGCTAGCAGTTTTTAGTTCTCTACCACGTTATGAAATACGTGATTTGGCTAGATTAGAGATTAACAATCCAAGTCGTGATGATTATGCTGATCGTGTTGAAAGAATCATTAGACATGAGGTTGGTACAAATAAGTTTGTTCAGATTAAGCCAAGAAAGGGAAAAACTGTGAAATTACAAGAGAGAAGTCAAAGAACAGGAAGAAGAAGAAGGAAGAAAGTTTATCCAGCTGTTAGATGCATACAGCAGATTCCACTGAAGACAATGCCACAAGATATTCTAGGTAATATGAAGAGATGGCATGTAGATTCAGGAACTGGAGAAGCTGTTATGGTTGAAGCTGATGATGAGGTTGACGGTGGTGAAAGAGAAATCTTCAGAGTCTATGACCATCGACACCTAATGAACATGTCGAAGAAAGATTTGATTAAGTTGAATGAAAATAGAATCTTGACGACAGATGCATGGGGTGATTTAGGACGAGATTATCAGATGATGGTTAAGACGTGTATCAAGATGAAGATTTACGCAGGCAGTAAGATTTACAAATGAAGACCAAAGACAAGCGTGAAGATTAAGACGCTAGAGATATTGTCAAGGGGGAGTCTGTTGGGACATAGATTGTGACAACAGATCTAGCTTGAAATAGGACTAGTGTAATTATTATTGTGTTTGTATATTGGTTTGGATTTGTAAAAGAATATTTGTTTTGTTAGTGATATTCGTTAAACATATTGTTTTGTTAAGTTAGACGAATAATTAAATACAAAATAAATAATAGACGTTTGATGCGTAGCGAGTCGAGATATCAGGTCGCAGCGAGTCGAGCTGTGAGGTGAGATCTGAACTCGTGAGGTATCAGTCTGGCGAGCCGAGCTCTGTGTTGGGCTTGGGCTGCGAGTTGGATTGAACTCGCAGGCCCATGCGAGCCGAGACGACTGGACGTATATATATTGTTTTTTACTCCGTGAAAAACATAACTTTTGGAATACTTTTGCGATTCTGCGAACTCAACAAATCCAGAGAAAACTGAACCTAAAGGCTAGGCTTTGACGATTCATTGTTTAAAGCTAAGTCTTATTAAACGCAATATGAACATATTCGTTGTTAGTAAGATAACACCGTATTAAGGGATTCCGCACCTTAAAACTACAGATAACGAAGTTATCGATCCTAAAACTAGGGGACTTACATAATTACCTTATCATGGCAATCATTGTAACACCCCCAAATTTAATGATTTGCGGAAGCTTGATTTGGGTGTTACTAATCAATAACAAAGCACAAAGATAAATAGCAAACGACTCTATATGCGTCGTTTTAATAAAATATATTGATAACTGAAATGTTTACAACATTTAAAGCTTTACATAGCTCGAGTTAAATAAAATGAAATTTCAGTACATAAGTACTTGTACAAAATATACTAATGCAAGAAAATCTCAATCGTCTGTATGCTGACTCGAGAAATATCCTGAAGCATAACCTTCCTACTGCTGGGTACCTGCGATATATGCTAAAAGGTCAGCTATAAAGCTGGTGAGCTCACAGGTTTGAAATCAAGTAATATCGTATGAACCGCAAGATTTAAATAATGAATTGCATCCAGCAATTAAATAATGAATTGCATCCAGCAATTAAATAATGAATTGCATCCAGCAATTAAATGATAATCATCGTGTATACAGCCATGAGCACATAGTTGAGCTTAACTCGAGGGCCGGGTCCCCTATAGAGAATTCCGGGCGAGGTGCCTCCACGAATGCCTAATCAACATTCGTCTTCCCAAATATTAGTACATCCGTTTACCCGGTTAGTGCTTGCTAACCCGGATGAGGTGGGTCAATCCTATATGGTACCATATACTAATATTCACGCTACAATGTATTAACAACTATGCTGACGGAGGACTTTAAAATAATTAGTTTCGAAAAACTCATGTAGTATATGAAAAGTTGGTACTTGCGTTCACATGTTAAAAGTTGAGCAGTATATCACACCCCTGAGTAAAACAGTAAAAAGAGGGGCTATGAGACTCACCTGAGTCTTGTGAGTTTAACTTAATAAACTTGAGTTGATTAGCCGAGTATGAAGTCCAAAGACTTGTAACCTGAGGGTGTCCACGACACGCGATGGTTATAAACATGATTGGGTATCTCAAAAGATCACCCTTGTAGTTGTTACACAACTATATATATGTCCAAATTACTACGATTTGGTTGATTTGTTAAGTGTTTGAAAACATGTACGGCCCGTTGGTGACGGATTTGTAATAATAATCTCAACTATTATTATTTTGATTTCGTGGCGTTTTACTTGAAAAATGTGTTTTAGAAGCCGTTACGGAATCTAAGTACGGGGGTCCGGGGGCAGCGCCCCTGGTAGCGGGGTCCAAGGGGCGGCAGCCCCTGGCGGGGTCCAAGGGGCAGAGCCCCTGGCTGGGGTCGAGCTGCCAGGTCAGCTTGGAAAATTTTTATTTCTACTATATTACTTTGACGAAAAACGCATCTGGGATCTGAATTCGGGTAAAATCGAGTGATAAATTTCGAGTCTCGACACTTAGTAAAAATCTGAGTTTTCTGTGTTTTGCGACACAATATGCGACACAAAAGTGGTTATGCGACACAAGAGTTGTGTCGCATAGAAAATGCGACACAATGTCTATGCGACACAAGGGTTGTGTCGCATAGATGCGGGATGCTGATTCAACAGCGACATAGTGATTGTGTCGTATGAAAATACGACATAGAATACGACATAATGGTTGTGTCGCAAAACTTACGACACAAATTCTTTGGTACGACACAAGGGTAAAATACGACACAACATGCGACACAAGACTTGTGTCGCATGGATGAACACCAGCCCAGAAAGTCCGGCTGTTCAACATTTTCCGGCCAAAAATCCGTTTTTAACCCGTTTTCAAGCTGTAATTTCGTGTTCTATACATTGTAATGGACATATACTAGTTATAATAACAACCACAAATGAAAAATACTAAGAATCGAGAGATTTCGGGATTTTGTCGGAAACTTACAAATTGCCGAAATGAAAATCCGGAAAGATAGGATGATAGATCGAGATGTCGTGGTCGTTTTGTTCTAAAGAGCCGAGATGATCCAAGCGAGTTTAGTATGTTTATTTTGCGATTTTAACGAGTTTGGTGGTTTTTCTTTTTAGAGAGAAAAGAAAAGAGAGAGAGTGAAGGAATGGATGAAATGAAGAAAGAAAAGTGGGAGGTGGGGTTTATCCCCACTTTTCCAGTTTTCGCACCGCGTTCCGTGTGGTGTTCGTTTGCTCCGTCGTTTAACGTTAAACAATTATTTACATTTTAATTATAAGTTTTAAAATACGATTTATTACGCGATATATTGTTTGAATATTTTACAAATCAATTTATATTTGTGTTATAAAACGTAAATTAGTTTATTTAGTTTGCGCGTTTTAATATTTTAAATTGTGTAAGTTCGGTTTGTACGATACGAATGAATACGAAATATTATCATAATAATATTTTTGACATAAAATTGTTATTTAATAAAATGGGTCACCAACGTCCGTATTAAATTGAATCGAAATACATCCGATTTAAATTGCGTACGATTTAATCAAATCGCATTTTCGTATATATTCAACAATATATATATAATTCGATACATTAATTAGCCTAACACAGAACTAATTACATGTATTAACAGATGATTAGGCACTAATTACTAGTCCTAATTTGGCGGGTGTTACAATCATAACCTATTACCGCATACTAATGCAAACTATCATGATTATTTAAGCAAGTATTTAGCATTTTTAACCATATCATGCAAGTAATGCAACAAAGCTTCCTTAGTTGACAATCATGTTGTTAGATTAGATCTTTTAAAGTGATCATGGCATTTTTGCTACCTTAGGATTTTTTTTAAAAGTAGTTGTTTTAAGGAAAGTGTAGCATTAATTCAAGACTTGCCATAATACTCTCAAAGATTCAATTTCGCAACACAATCTTGATTCTTATAAACTAAAATGGTCATTAGATTACTAAAAATTAAGCCGTTTTGACTTTTTAAAGTCAACTTTACCAAAGTAAGGTTTTCTTTAGTCATTTGCTAAATCCATAGTAATACTAACTTGAACTAGCAAATCAAAGCAAGGCATTAGCATCAACTTAAGTCAAAACATCATTTAACCAAGAGTTTTATTTCAAAATGGTGACGTTTAATCAAAAGTCAACGTTTCATGCTTACTTTAATTTGCTAACTTGACCATAATACGCATTTAACCACAAATGAAGCAAATGAATAAGCTATACTAATCATATTAAGCATTAAACAACCAACAAACAACTTATCATAAGCAATTTAATCATCGAATGGTCAAAGTGGACTAACTAGCCATAAAAGTCAAAGAAAAGTCAACTTTCCAAAGTCAAACATCAAATTACTTCAATCTAACTAGTAATGCTAGTTCCTACATCATCTTATATCATCATTAAGCAAGAATCAAAGCTCATTTTCGCAATGTAAAGCACAAATCATCAAAAACTAACTTGAAACCCTAAGTTAACAAAGTTAGAGAATTTTGGTATTTCAAGCTTAGATCATACCTTAATGAAGATGCAATGATGTTTAGAGACTCAAAAACGACCTAGAGATGAAGAGATGAAGCTTGATTTGAGCTAAAATGGTGGAAAATGGTGGGTTTGGTGTGGGGTGATGGTGCCGTCGGCCAAGGGAGAAGAAGGAGAGGAAAAAAAAGAAATTTTTTTTATGTTTTTGACTTAGTTTGACTCATTTTCCCTTTTTTAACTTTCCTCCTTTTTACCATTTGTGATTAGATAACATTTTAAATGTGATTACTAAGTATTTTGGGTGATTAAAAACCTTAGCTAAATATTTTAGCAAAAGTTTAAAATTTGGTATTTGACTGTGCGCAGCAAAAGATTGTTTTATTTAAGATGGAAAGGAAAACTACTTTAACTAATAAAACAAACGATATTTTTGGTTTAAAATCTTGACCCTTTTAAAAATCCAAACAATTTTAAAAACTTTCTAAAAATATTTTAATTTAAGATTTTCAAATTTTTAGAAACTGCGCAGATTTTGCGGAGACAAAGATTTTAAAAGCTTTTTTGACTTTTTCTTAAGAAACAAATTTAACTACTAATTAAACTAACTTATTTTTAACCTAAGAAAATTATTTTAAAGACCTAATTAAAAATTAGGGTTGCTGTAACAACCCCAAAATTTGGGCCAATTTAAATTTTCCCTAATTACGTGTTTACTACTTGTATATAATATGAAATAGGATTATATACGTTACCTACTTATTATATATATATATGGATGGAATATATATATATATATATATATATATATATATATATATATATATATATATATATATATATATATATATATATATATATATATATATATACGCGTATACGATTCGTACAAATCGTATAAAACAACCATTGTACAGGCATACGGATGTTGATAAAAACAAATATTAAATAATGTTAAATTATTTAATTACCTTGACTACTACTTTACATTATGTTTATAATATAACGAAAACGTATGTTTTTAACCAAAACGTTACCAAACTCTCCGAAAACTCGACCAACCGACAAAACAAAACAAAGTTACATTTTATAACTTAAAAACAAAGTATTTTATTAAAATGCTTCAACTAAATTACCGAATAATATTATGTATTTTAAACGTATATTTAATCGTGTATAAAATGATTTTAACGTTTAAACGACCGGGGAAACGAACACCGCACGGAGCGCAAACGCGGGGGAACGAAATTTGGTGAGGCCACACCCTTGTGACCCCACCATGGCCGGCCATCATGGGGGACAAAACCCCCTCACTCTTTTGATCATTCATACACACAACCACAACCCACACCCTCAATCATTCTCTCTCTCTCTCTCTCTCTCTATCGGCTCCTCTCTCTCTCTCTAAAACCGTCACACAAACCACCCTAAAAACACCATTAAAACACCTCGGAGGTCTATACCCGTTTGGAGAAAAGTGATCACGAGAACGAGAGCTACAATCCTATCTTTTCGGATTTTCGTTTCGACAACTTTGTAAGTTTTCCGGCGACCCGAAACTTTTCCGATTACATTTATTTTGCTAGATTGTTGTTTCCCTAGCTTAGTAATGTCCAAATATATAATTTAAACTCGTTTTTGAACACTTTTACGGAAATGTCGGTTTTGGTCATTTTAAAGAAAACGACACCACAACCCTTAAAAACAACCACCAATAGTTACTATGAACTCATTATAACATATTAAAACTAGTATAAAAGTTCTAGACCCAACGGAAACCGGAAAATACGTTTTCGGAAACTTAAATTCCGAACAGACCTCTTGTGTCGCATCGGACCAAAATTTCATGCGACACAACACTGTGTCACATGTTATGTCGCACGTTATGTCGCAATGTATGCGACACAACGCTTATGTCGCACTATATGTCGTATCATCTACGACACAAAGTTTACCTATCGCTTGATTGCGACACAACGACTATGTCGTATCGTTGTGTCGTACCCTTATATGCGACACAACTATTGTGTCGCATAAACACCAAACCGAATTAAATCCATACGACACAGACCTTATGTCGCATACGGTCTGCGACACAAGCCTTGTGTCGCAGATAGCCCAGATCAGAAAACAAAATATATTTTAAGTGTTGGAATCACTTTTCAACTACTAAATCAAATACGATGCTACTTATACATGAAAATACTATACTTTTGAGAGTACACAACAACACTTGAATACGTACAAGACTATGCTAAACTAAATGTGAGATTTCACTCACACACGCGTACGAGATTACACTTGAAAATACTTAGGAAATTACACTCCAACGAACTTACACTTGTACATTACACGGGATTACATCCGATACGAACTTACAAGTTCACTCACTAGTTACGTGCTGGATTACACGTTAACTGATACGAACATACACTCGAATACTTACGAGGTTTCACTCGTACCCTTTGGGGTTTAAGCCCATTGGAACTTACGCAAACGATACACGTTGTGATACAAACAAACAGTTATACACGTACGCTTTACAAAAGTACAACTACTATGAATACATAATAATAATGGATGGAATTATTATTATACACCGATAACAAACGGACCGTATAACTTTTCTACAAACTACAAACGATTACAAACGTACAAACAAACTAATGGACATTAACTAGTTTGGGAACAACTAGCATGGATACTTTACAAGTATTCCATTTACTTACTAAACCTTATGCGTATTAGGACGCTAAGGGTTGCTAGTTCGGGATACTACTTGCTTACTTACTGCATTGTCTGCCAGACTCAGGTGAGTCTTACAGCCCCTACTTTACTGTTTTATACTCAGGGGTGAGATGCATTACTGTTTTACATGAACACACAAAACTTGCTTGCTGCCATGATTTACTTACTGTACGAGATTGCGGATACGCCAATTGCATGAGTTTACGACTAATCAAATGAAATCCTCCTTAATCATAGTTGTTAGTTATGTGATAAGCGCGAGTTTTAGTATATGGATCCATATGGGACTAACAATCCCCGCCCGGGGTAGCAAGCACTACCACGAACCGTTCCTGTAGAAACGGGCGTTTCTTACTCGTTCCGTATGAATGTTTTGGATTACATTCATGAGGGGGTACCTATATTTACTGTACGTTAAGCTTCAACTATGGTGGCTCATGGCAATTGTATCAAACGGTTAGCATAACCTGCAACCACCCACTTATTAAAACTTAAGTAAACGATGAGCATAACCTGTGATCGTTACTTACTGGCTGGCTATGAATTACAATACTACATGTGTGTTCAAACTATTTACTTACTTACAAACCTGTGAGATTCACCAACCTTTTGGTTGACCGTTTTAGTAATGCTTCTCAGGTACACAGCATCAGTAGGGATGCCCAGCAGGATAAGCTTTCTTAGCTCGAGTCGCATGCATTTACAAGCTTGGAGATTTTATTACATTACTTTTGTACTTACTGTTATGTATTAGAATCTCTAGGAATTTACTTGAACTCGAGCTTGTATTTTGAAACTACTTATGTACTAATGTAATAACTTTTCGAACGTCTCATTTAGAGTCGTTCACTGTATCCTTTGTGCTTGTGATTATTGATTAGTAACACCCAAAACATCGCTTCCGCAAACTGTCAAATTTGGGGGTGTTACAGTTGCCTCCCAAAAAGCGCTTGGTTTAAGTCTGTAGCTCGACTATTGGTCCAAATCTATTTAAGGGGAATTGCTTGGAAGCAATCCTGATTCCCTTGGAAAGTATAGCGAGGAATAAAATCACAGTTTAATATGTTAATGACATAATCAACTAGCTCGGCAGGATGTGATGAATAATTTTCGAATTCGCTAAGAATCCTACGTTCTTTCCGACCTAATTCTAGCAGATTATTAACAAACTTATTAAATTCCTTTCTAACTTTCTTTTTACTTGAAATTCCCATTCGTATACCGCGGTCTATATTATTAAGGTCGTGAAGAAGATTTCCTAAAATTCTCTGAAACCTAAGTTCCTCCGTCGAGTCGGGATTACCATTTGTAGTTTGTACTGCAACGGTAATATCCAAAATTAGAGATCTTTGAGAAACGGTGAAAGGGAATTTGGATTGATCGAACAACGAAGCGAGTTTAACGTGGACATCTTTTCTTTCAGCAAAGAAAGCGGCTTCTATCTTGTTGTCGTCTGCTCCAGGAAATATTTCTTGCAACTTGGTGATTATATAGGCGGCAGGATCTACGAAAAATGGAATTTTTCCAGAAATCACGAGAGTGATCGCGGGATCTTTAGAAGTTAATAGCTCAAGCTCTTTTATCATGGCTGCAACATAACGATTAATCATGTTTTGAGAAACCGGTTGATAATCGGTGCAAGCAAATAGATCCATGAGGCGATCTATTTCTGATAAAAGCTTTCTCTTTTGCTCTCGATATCGTGT
Source organism: Helichrysum umbraculigerum (assembly GCA_949592205.1). NCBI lineage: Eukaryota > Viridiplantae > Streptophyta > Magnoliopsida > Asterales > Asteraceae > Helichrysum > Helichrysum umbraculigerum. The sequence continues at coordinate 104,901,701 of CATIUR010000004.1, read as the reverse complement.
GAAGATACCATTTTCCTTTTGGGTCGGAAGACAGTGGAGAATACCTACGAGTATGTCTATCCTTAAGATGGTTTCTCTTTGCTCGACTGAGTAAGGAAAATCAGACATATTTAAGTGTAAGGCAAATGCTTTACATACATCCAATCTATTACCAGGATCAAAAGAGTAACCAACGTATTGGATTTTATCACCATCTGGATCTTTCGGTAATTCCTTATCTATAACACGATAAATGGTGTACGAAGGTTCCGGTACGAGGTATACAAAAATTGATGATTTTGGAAGATGTTCATGAATATCCTCATTCCTTATGGGGATTCGTTCTTCATTGGATGAAGAATGAAAGGGTTGAGGGTTTCCATGAAAATTATCGACAAAATCAGGGAATCTATGGATATTTTCTAAGGAATGTTTAATCTCAGGCGCAGGCAAAACCTGATAACTTGGAATGCTAGAAGCAGAAGTTGAGATCTTCTATTGAGATTTATGGATTCCTAAGTCAAGATCTAAGAGTTTCCCTAAGATTCTAGAATCGTCGTCTGGTTCAGCGGAGGCTTCTTCCGGTGATGAGTGAAAGTCAGATTTCAACTCTTGTTCCAAGTGGTTGAAGAACTCAGCATCGTCCATAGTCGTCATTTCTTCAGTCGTCTTGCTGGCGGATGGAGAAATGGGATAGGAAGGCGGCGAATCGTAGAAAGATATTTTTGGATTTTTTATTTTACTCTAAATTAAGCTAATTTATTCTAAAGAAAGTAACTTTCGGATAAGTTGAAGACAACCTATACGAAAAGGATCTCCTAAAGGCTTTATTCTATCTAAGGCGACTTCAGAATCGTAACGCTCTACGATCCCCGGTAGCGGCGCCAAAAACTTGACGCACCCCGAAACGTCGGCTCAAGAAGCCCTCCTGCCTTTTAGGGGGAAGGAGGACCATCCTTGTCGTCGGAGGACCAGAGACCGGACAGATCAGGGCGGCGTCGGTGATTAAGTTTTAAATTTATAAAGAGCTGGGGCTCAACTTATAAATACTACCTACTACACAGGGTGAGTAAGCAGTAAGTATAACTCGAGGTCGTTCTTAAATCGGAGCGAATTGAAACGAAGCAATGCCAAAGATATAGTTCTCTTTTAGGATAGGGTTTGTGCAAGTAGGTAGGTTTTGGTGCTTTTAGTTTTCTAATTAATTAATTAACAAAATGCAGAAAAATAAAGATAGAGAAGAATCTGTAGCTAGGTAGACAGATAGAGAATTGCGGCGATTGAAACTTTGATAATCAGTTTTTGGGATGATGCTTATTATAAAGATAATTGGGGACATTTTTAGTTAATAGACAAGTGCATTACGGGTGTAAACACTAGGACCCTACTAATTCTAGTTATTTACCTGAATTAGTATGTCACGAGACCTAGGCTATCGTGATTCTGATCGGAACAGGCTGCTCAACCCCCCACACTGTCTTTGTGGACAAGTGACCCTCAAGGGGTGCTGGAATAAGGTAACAGACTGCCATACCGGTAATTCTGACCGTTCTTAACACCTAAATGTAAATGCCATCTCCTAAATATGCACAGATTATTATTTTGTTATTCTAAACTATCAGTTTTGTAGAGTCTAGGGGTTTTAAGAATCCTGAACCACTGCTGGGCTTGACTTTCATCTCTAGACTCATTCCTTACGTTTGATTAGTTCAATTACTTCTGTCATGATCTAGACTCTCCTTTGCAATCAGTCATTCAGCCCTAGGAACACCAGTGGTGTACAATGCATACTCATTCCACAGCGTACCACACTAGGCACCGTTCACGATGTACTACACTTAAACAGTTCCACAGACCCTCGTAACCAGGGATTTGTTGTAGCTTTTTATCCCTAGGTACAGGTACGGTGTACTATGTTGAAATGTTTCCATAGCTTCAGTTCCAGGGGTGGACAGACGGTGTACTGTAACATTTCCACAGCTATATTGGTTCCTAGGCCATATTCTAGGGTCTCTAGGTAATCCACAGTGTTGGCACATACGGCTTTTTCCGGGGCTTCCACGTTGTACTCCACCAGTTGTGTTTCCAAAGCTATACCCAGTACTTCAGCCGATTTATAGTGACAGACACGGCTTCGTACTATAACACAGATAACCTCCCTACTATACCTAGAGGTGATCAAGTTCTAAGCCTAAAGTAGCAGTCACGCGAAGGACTGGAAAGGGTGATCCATAACTAAGTCTAGATGCATGATAAGTTTTAGACATAACAAATATAACAATCCCTAATTATATGGTTTTTAAAGATTAATTCAACATCATCCCTACGTCTAATTATCTACATTTCAACAACCGCAACAACACACTACTCAATAAGCATGGCAATAATAGTAACATACATCATACAAGCAGGCAGAAATAATTCGGACATAGTATAAGCATGAAAAGATAGATATCACCAGAAAATTGAGCAGAGTAACAGCTGAAAAGAAAGGCGAAGTCTTGCACCAAGAATGCTTCTTATTACACCGTGATTACAATACCAGCTTCCTTCTCTCTCTACTGCTAACCAACTAACTATCTATCTCTCTAGAGAGAGAAAACTCTAGAGAGAGAAACTATCTAACTGAACTAACCTAGAGAGAGAGTAAACGTATAAAAATGTAAAAATGAAGAATAAAGTGTGTGTGAAGTGATGAGAGATGTTGGTGGATGGATGCTTGAAATGAAGAGTTGAGGCTTGTATTTATAGAACTCGCACAACCGTATCTGTAGACCGTATCCTAACCATGAAACGCATAACTGTATTGTAAAGGCGAATAAAAATCTGATTTTTATCACCCAAACGCACGATACGGCTGAGCTAGGGTGAATACGGCTGAACTGGGCTGTATACGGCTGTGCATAGGGTGAATACGGGTGTGCATAGGGTGAATACGGCTGAGCTGGCCCGTATATGGCTGAGCACAGGCCGTATACGGTTTGCACAGGCCGTATACGGTCTGTGTCCAGCCGTATACGGTCTGGCTCAGCCGTATACGGTCTGTGTCCAGCCGTATTCGGTCCGTTAGTTCTCTATTTCTTCGATTTGGCGTAACTTCTTCGTTGTTTATCCGTTTTGAGTGATTCTCATGCTCACGGTTTCGTAATTTCCTATCGAAGTAAATGACATAAGTTAGAGGTCCTAACTCGGAGCGTAGCTTAAGATGCATTGAAATGAATGAATGGAGGTACGGTGAAGCAGTTTTGCCCTGTTTCTTACGTTTTTCATGCCATTTTCAGTGATTTTACAAACATCGACTCCGTTTTGACTTAGTTAACAAAACTTTATGAATAACGTCCTTTTAAGTATGTTTTTGTTAACTTTGTGCCTAAAATGTGGAAAATAACGTACGTAAAAACATGACTTTTTACGTGTTATCATCTACTTAACGAAAACCAGTTCTAACATCTGAGGCTATGTAACTCGCTTGTGATTTGATGTTCTTTCACAGATATCCTATACATGCTACAATTGATTTGTCTATTACTATATTATTTCACCGTGAGTAATTTTTTGTTATAATGCTTGTTCAATTATGTTGCTTATCCTCCTCATATTTAAAAATTAACACTATAGTAACATAGAAACGTCACTACTTCTGTGCATCACATGATTATTACCACTAAACACCGTGTAATGTGGAGCCATGATTTTCTATTAATTTTATGATGATCAGAAGTGCTGCTTTTATAATTGAACTACAAACAAAGTAGTTACAGTACATGAACCTACAGACTCATACTCATATGCTGTTTCTGGATGATAGGTGTAGAAGCCAACTCTGTATAAGCTTGAAAACGCTTTTGGCCCGATTGAAAGCTCTTCTGCAGATATTAGTAGGACTGCAGGTGGCCCGTTTGTTGCAACAAGCTATGACTATGATGCCCCTTTAGATGAATTTGGTACGTTCCGACTTTTGAGTATAATAATCATCATTTTAATTTAAGAAGGGACCCCTTCAAAATCAAGTTTAGAAATCATGATTTGGTCATATATGTCATTTCACTATGTACAGCCCGGTGACCAAGATGCAACAAGTGTGATTTTGTGTTCAACCTATAAACATGTGTTACTGCATTTGGAATTATTGAAAGAAGACTATTTGATAGGCAGGACTAAAAAGGGAACACAATCTTTGTTGGCATGTAGTGTCTAAATACAAGGTTGCCAAAGTGTGTCATTTTTAATACCCTCAAAACGGTTCTGTTGGTTTGGGATCGCTCACAAACACAATTTTCTTTAGACCTCTTTAAATCTTAATAAATATCCAAGCGTTAATAAGATTAGAAATTACATTTTACATCAATAATTCATTTTTTTAATATACTTTTAAGAGGTTGTAGGGTTATATACTTTTGTGGGACATTCAATCAGATCTACCTGGTTCCTTTTGTTAAAACTTTTTCACATTGAAACGTTTGATTAATTTACGGGCTTTAATGCTAACTTTTAAGTCTTCACTCGCTCAGTGGTAGTTCATCAGTCGAATGGGTTTAAGGTTCATTGAAAAATTACCAAACACTAGCTTCTGGTCGAGTTACAAAACCATCGAGGCTGAAAGCTAACCTTGCGTTCAACCGTTGTCATAAAATTTCCACCATCAATCAAGTTCGCTAGATTTGGCACCCTTGAAGGGGGTTGTAGTAGCAGTTTCCGTTAATGTAGTTGTCATGCACCCAACCCATTTGAATTTTTTATTATATGATCAGTCAACTTGGATATGTCAATGTAGGCATCATTAGTTATGTCATAAATTCAATTGTTTATGTATCACGGCTGCTGACATATAAGTTTATTTTCAATTTTAGCTATTAGTTAAAACAGATAATTTATTATTTTAGGCTTTAGTTATACTCATCTTAATCAGTGAACCGGGCTATAATAATCGACTCTCAAGTCCACAATTACTATTGGCTAAAGCATGGATGTGGTCGGCGAGGCCTGTCACTAATGAGTACTTTTTGCGAGTTGATAATAAAAGATTATCACATGATGCAGAGAACCCAAAAAAAAAGGTAACAGATTTATAATAAAAGATCATCATATAGATAATTTAATTTTGTAGTTCATTTTGATTTCTGCCAAGTTAATTAATCCTTATATACATTTATAATTGCTTTAGAGCGATGATCCTCAAGTTCTTCCATATGAATTCAATGCACTAATCAACAAAGAATTGGTGTTCGGTACTTCATGTTGGAGACATCAAACATGGTTACCCTGTATATACTGTAAGCCGTGGAACAGAGGATCCTGAAGTAACAGTTGCATTACCTAAACATGTGAATGATCAAAATGCAGAACATGTTCTTGTGCCGTCAGTTGACTCAACTCCAATCCCAAAGGTACAATATAATTAGATCACTCACCATCTTGATACACATCACTATAACATATCTAAATTTGTTGGGTTCGTTCGCTTGACAATGAGGATCTCTTCTCATCTGAACCATCCGCAAAGGATTACACCAGTCACTTGCTCCTTAGACCGGAAGAGTGAGTCACTACGAGATTTTGTCACTAATGGTGCAGACAGTTATACCACTCCTAAAGGATTAAGTTAACTCAAGGTATCTAGAATGGAGGATAAATTAATACTGGAACCTTGAATTGTTGGTCCTGTTAATTTTAATTATTTTTAAATATTTTATTAGTGGTATTTGTTTTCCAGTTTAATCATTTGGCAAACATTATTGTTTCAGCTTCGGATTTTGTGTCCGTTGGTTCTCAGTCAGATATATAGTTGTCATTCAAATTATGATGTTTACACCTTCTTTATTTTATATTGTTAGTTATAGTTTCTTATTACTTGATAAGAGTTGTTTGATGTTTATATGGTTAATTTCATATTTGATATTAAGATTGGGGGAGCAAGGATTGATTATTCCTTTGATAATACAAGACATAAATGATTGCTATATAGCTATATGGGTTGAATGAGTGTAATTATATTGCATGTTTGACTTTTCTGGGTTAAACAGGAAGTCAAAATTTCCTTGGAATGGTAATTTGGGTAAGTGGAAAGCTGGACTGACCCACCTTGGGTATATGTGTATTTCATGTAAAACAGGTGATCAATTATCAAATGATCTTGATATTATGAAGCTGCAAAAATGTGTTACTTTGATTCTGGTTTATCAAATTCACTATTTTGAGTATATGTTATCATGTGGGATTTCAAGAATACATTAGGCAATGTTTGACGCCTAAGGATCATGAAGATATTAAGGGTATTTGTGTTCAGATTAAAGCAAGGAAACACACAGAATATGTTGACATCATTTATGTGAAAAATCATTGACTTTGTTTAGTCAAAGTGCATTTTTGGTATGTACTTAGATGATATTGGTAGTAATAGATGTTTTATGTATAGGATAGTATCACATATAAATACTTAGTTAAAAGTTTGGTAGTTTCTTTTGTATTTGGAGGGATGTCCATTAAATCCCTTTTAGGTATATTTAAAGTTATCATGTAAATGACATTTTAATTTTAATAAAAAAATTTTGTGTTATCGTTCCTTTACCTAAAGAAAATATCATCCCGTTGTGAGTTTATGACCAATAACTCATTATAAATTATTTTTAAGCTTTTATTTTTTGGTTAAAAAACATGTATAAGTCTGCAAATTTTGCAGGTTATAATCTAGTATAACTAGAAAGATGGTCGCATATTTTATGTATGTCTCTTAAGAGATTATGACAATTAACCTCGTGAAAAATATTTTGTCATTTAGTTTAAAATTTTAAATTTATACATAGGTTTATTGCATCTTGTTGAGTCACTGGTCGCTGACCATGATAAGTCACTGGTCGCTGACCAACTCAATAATATACAACTTGATGAAGAAATGATTTGTATCAAAGTTGATGTTGCTAAAGGCTGGTACTCACTGGTCGCCACTCATTCTACTTCTGGATTTAACATGCTGAGGAAGATTAAAACTCAACTTTGTGTGTCGCTGATACAAGCAGCGAGAGTTCTATATCTTCAAATGAATAAAGGCAAAAGTCACTGCCCGAATAACAGCTAGTCACTGAAGAACAGAAGTTCAAGTCATTCCACAAAGAGCATGTTAGCTTACAAAGAGTGAGGAGGATTATCTATTCTTCAGTGACTACATCAATAAAGTTTCTCCACAAGTACAAGTTACTCATCATATGTCTACAACAAGTGTCTCTCGTACTTGAAAGAATCTAAAAGAATTACGTGGCTACAAGTGATTGGTTAAAAGGAAGCGAGATATTCTCGGTAACATAATTGGGACCCGCAGAATGTCGGTTCATCAGAGTTCAAGCCAATCAAGCAGCAACACGTGTCATTCTAAGATCCTATTTTATAGGAGATATTTACGGGATACTTATAGTATATATAGAACAGTATGTTGTACTTAGAAACTTGCCGTTTGTACGTGTTGATCACTTGTATGTCGGTGATTAAGTTTGTCTAGGCACGTTACAGCGACCAGCGAGTGAATAGTTAGCGTGTTTGTCCACTACTATTCATCTCATTTGTAATAGATAGCAAGAGTATTTGATTTGAATTAGCATTGGCTAATTTATTCCGTAATCAATACTAATGAGCTTTATGATAAATAAACTTTATATTTCAGCTATTGTTACATGTTCACTTTGATATTGTCATATCTGTTATTCTCATACTCTGTTTACGTTTGAACAATTAAAAACTATATAAATAACTCAATTAAACTTTGAAATAGTTTTTAATTGTATTCAACCCCCCTTCTATAATTAAACTTTACATATTGAGATTCCATATTACTAGTTAATAGTGATTACGGGACTATCAATTGGTATCAGAGCAGAGTTGGTTTAAATCAATTAACCAGATCTGCAATGGAATCAGTAAAGTACAGCTGTGTCGACTCCGAGTATCAGAAGGGAAATGGTTCTACTACCAAACCTCCAGCGTTTGATCCCTCTAGGATTGAAACTTGGATGTCCCGGATGATGATGTTTCTTGATCTTATTGATGATCGTCTTTGCAATATCATAATCAATGATCCCCATATTCCAACCACTATTATTCCTGCTGTTGTAGCTACTGCTACCACTCCTGCAATACCAGAAATGGTTATGCCTAAGAGAGAGGAACAGTGGACGGATGAGGATAGACGATTGGTTAGATTAGATAAACAAGCTAAAATCTACATTGGCATGTCACTTCCTGACGAAGTGTTTGAATCAATCAGGCTTTGCAAAACTGCAAAAGATATGTGGGATACCCTTAGGAATATATATATTGGAACTCCTTATATTATTCGCTGCAGGGAAGTAAATCTCACTCGCCAGTATGAGTTGTTCGCAATGGAACCCAACGAGTCACTATCTTCTACTTATACCAGATATCAATCGCTGATGAACAAGATGGAGAAGGTTGGTATAGGAAAGGAGCAGAGATTTGTTGTTGAAAAATTCCTGGAATTATTGCCAAGGAAAATCTGGGGAACCATTGCTACCTGCACAAGACAGAGGAATGATTATACAACTCTTAATCTTACTCAAGTCTATGGTATTTTGCTCAACTAGAAGCAGTCTGAAAAGCAAGCTGATCAAAGTGAGCACATTCGTGCAACACTTGGAAGTCAAAAAGTATCGAATGCCCTTGTAGCTGAGCTTGAAGAAATTGATCAGAGACAGAAATCAAAAGTTTCTAAGCAAAGCGCAAAGTCGCTGATAGCTGGTGAAGGAGCTGAAGAACAATCGGAGTATGAATATGATGAGGGTCTAGAAAAGCTGGAAAGAGATATGACAATGATGGTTGCAAATTTCAGAAGGAACACCAGATCAAAAAGATTCGCTGGTGCTCCATCATCTGAAAATTTCAAATCAAAAGGTGAATGCTACAAGTGTGGTAAACCTGGTCACTTTGCAGCTGATTGTAGATCAAAGTCAGTCAACCAAGTCCCTGAACCAGTGCCAGACTTCAGAAATGACAAGTACAACAAGTACAAGGCAAAGTACGAGAAGCTGAAGGCAATGTCTAAAACTGGGAAAAAGAAGGGTAGAGGTTTCGTCGCTGAAGAGGGTTCATTCAGCGACTCTGACTCCTCATCATCAGATGAAGAAAAAGCAATGATTTGTATAGATAAGGATTACTGCCTGATGGCTGATGACGCTGAGTTTCATGATGATATCCAAGAAGTCGCTCATACATGTTCAGCATCTGGATGGAATCCTGAAACTATCTACAAAGGCATTCTTAGAGAAACTATCTGGTATCTGGACAGCGGGTGTTCCAGACATATGACCGGATGTAAGTCTCTGCTTAGTGACTACCAGGAGGAAAGAGGTCCTGATGTAGTGTTTGGTGACAACAAGGTTGGCAAAATAAAGGGATATGGTGTTCTGACTAATGGGAATGTGATGTTCAAAAGAGTTGCATATGTGGAGGGACTGAAGAATAATTTGCTAAGTATCAGTCAATTTTGTGATTCAAAGAACAAGGTACTGTTTGATCATGAAGCTGGTGTTGTTTACAACAAGAAAGGAAGTGATGTGCTTGCTACTAACAGAAAGGGCAATACTTATGTAGTCAATATGGACTCAGCTCAGTCAGGGACGTGCTTTTATTCCAGAACTGTTTCAGAAGAAAAATGGTTATGGCATAAGTGACTTTCTCATCTGAATCTAAAAGCTATCAACAAGTTAAGCAAACATGGTTTAGTCACCGGACTTCCAAAATTGTCTTACAACAAAAACAAGCTTTGTTCAGCATGTGAGAAAGGAAAGCATCACTGTTCTTCCTTCAAAAGTAAACAAACATCATCAGTAACTGAATGTTTCTATCTACTTCATATGGATCTATTTGGACCAGTGAGTACTCCAAGTCTTGGTGGAAAGAGATACTGCTTGGTAATCATGGATGAATACTCCAGATACACTTGGGTATTCTTTCCTAAAGCAAAGAACGAAGCAGCAAGTGAAATTATATCCTTTATCAAGAAGATGGAGAACTTAAATGGTATTTCGGTAAAACATTTAAGAAGTGATAATGGCACTGAATTTCGAAATATTGACCTGGAAACTTTCTGTGATTCAAAAGGTATTTCTCAAAACTTTTCAGCTCCAAGAACACCCCAACAAAATGGGGTGGAAGAGAGGAGAAATAGGACCTTAATTGAATCTGCCAGGTCAATGCTCATTGATGCTGGTCTTAAGACCTATTTCTGGGCTGAAGCAGTGAGTACTGCCTGCTATACTCAGAATAGGTCACTGATTGTCAAACGACATAATAAGACATCATATGAGATGTTAAGAGGGAGAAAACCTGACATAAGTTTTCTCCATGTTTTTGGTAGCACTTGCTACATTTTAAACAAAAGAGATCACTTAGGAAAGTTTGATCCAAAAGCTGATGAAGGAATATTTGTTGGTTACTTAATTATCTCTAAAGCTTTCAGAGTTTACAATAAAAGAAGAGAATGTATTGAGGAATCAATGGATGTTACTTTTGATGAATCATATGATGAGTCACTCACTGATCCAAAAGAGTATGAAAATCTTGTTTTTAATAAAATGGATGGTGACTCATCAGATGAAAGAAAATCAAATGATAAGAAATATGAAAATTTCTCATCAGACTCTGAAGGGGAAGATAGTGTTCCTGAAATCAATTCTAGCTCTACTTTAGCTGAGAAGAATTCAGGGGCATCATCTTTACCTACTGATGTCCCATCATCATCAACTCAATGTCCAAACCAAAATTCTCATAACAACAATACTCATGTTTCTGATGCTGATCTATCACATGAACCATCACCAGATAAGACAGTTACTGCTGAACCTCAGCGAATGACTAAGTGGACAAAACATATTGATAATCAATTGATTATTGGTAATCCACAATTCAGGGTTCAGACAAGATCAGCAACTGCTAACTTTTGTTTGTTTGTATGTTTTGTATCACTGATGGAACCAAAGAAGGTTAATGAAGCACTCACTGATCATCACTGGATAGCTGCCATGCAAGAAGAACTATCTCAGTTTGAAAGAAATAAAGTTTGGAAGCTTGTGCCTCAACCTGCTAGTAAATCAGTGATTGGAATACGATGGGTGTTCAGAAATAAAATGGATGCTGATTGTGTGATAACAAGAAACAAGGCTAGACTGGTTGCACAAGGTTATTGTCAGCAAGAAGGCATTAACTATGACGAAACCTTTGCACCAGTGGCTAGGCTTGAAGCAGTCAGGCTGTTTCTAGCCTATGCAGCTCACAAGAAATTCAAAGTATATCAGATGGATGTGAAAAGTGCCTTTCTGAATGGCAAGCTGCAGGAAGAAGTGTATGTCAAACAACCACCTGGATTCATTGATCCAAAACATCCTGGTTATGTTTACAAACTTGACAAAGCCCTGTATGGACTAAAACAGGCTCCCAGAGCCTGGTATGATACTCTCTCTGTTTATTTAATAAAATGTGGATACGTTAGAGGTAAGATTGACAGCACATTATTAAAAGAGATAAGAGATATGTTATATTAGTCCAAATTTATGTTGATGATATCATTTTTGGGTCTACTAGCAGTGACATGTGCAAGGAGTTTTCTGATCTCATGACAAAAAGTTATGAAATGAGCATGATGGGTGAATTAACATTTTTCCTTGGTCTGCAAATAAAACAAACCAAGACTGGAATCTTTATAAATCAAGGAAAGTATGTTAAAGATTTATTAAAGAAATTTGAATTCACTAACTGCTCATCCCTTGCTACACCCATGTCACCTGCAGTAAAATTACATGCTGATTCTGATGGTAAATCTGCAAACATCACTGCTTACAGAGGAATGATCGGGTCACTGCTGTACCTAACTGCAAGTAGACCAGACATTATGTTTGCTACATGTCTTTGTGCTAGGTATCAAGCTGATCCAAAGGAATCACACTTGCTCGCCGTCAAAAGAATATTCAGATATCTGAAGGGTACATCAAATCTTGGTCTCTGGTACCCATCAGGTTCAGATTTCTCACTGAAAGGATATTCTGATTCTGATCACGCTGGATGTAAGCTGGATAGAAAGAGCACTTTTGGTAGCTGCCAATTTCTTGGAGAAAAACTTGTAAGCTGGTCTAGCAAGAAACAAAATTCAGTTTCAACTTCAACTGCTGAAGCTGAATATGTTGCTGCTAGTGCTTGTACAGCTCAAATTCTCTGGATAAGAAATCAGCTCGCTGACTATGGATTTGACTTCAAAGAAATTCCAATCTATTGTGATAGTTAAAGTGTCATAGCTATTGCAAACAATCCAGTGATGCACTTAAGGACAAAGCACATTGATGTACGATATCATTTCATCAGGGACCATGTGATGAAAGGTGATATTGAACTTCATTTCATTCCAACTGATTACCAACTCGTTGATTTGTTTACAAAACCTTTGGATGAGAAAAGGTTTAATTTTCTTATCAGTGAGCTTGGTATGTTAAACTTCAATGAATAAATAAACTCTTTGAGTTTATTTATTTATTGTCGTTTAAATTTATAAATGCGTTAAATAAAATGTCTTTGTAAAATATAATTTCAGTTGACCATACACACTGATGTTTTAATCCTTACTGAATTAATCAACAAGATTAATACCCAGCTTACTGTGATCATCTAATGTTATATTCTTATAAAGACTCATGACTATTTTCTTATGTCTCAATGATAGGTTTGTAGCATTGCTCTATGGTACCTCTAACTGATCTAGTTAGTATTCTAAGTTGTAACTAGATCAGTGAGGTGTAATATAGAAATATGTTATACATTTAACATAAGACATAATCTATATTCATGTTCTTTTTAATGAAAAAAAAGAGAGAGAAAAGAAAAACTTACAATGTAACAATAGTGAGTTGATAAGTTAAATTTATATCAAAACTGTAACTGTGTCACAATGACTCAATCAGTATTCTAAGTTGTGATTAAGTCAGGGAAACATAGTCTCAGCAAGATAAACAATTAAATTTATTATCTTATAATTGTTACATTTCTTTTGGGTGGTAAATCAAGAAATTGATTATATATCTTCAGTAACTCTTTCTCTCACTGAAGATATCATTTAATGGTGCTATTAAGTTTACAAATATCACTTGAAATAAATGGGTTATGGTGTAACGGAAAAGTCGTATTGTCTGACACTCTCTCTCTTACGTCAGTATACTTTTCCAGCACACCTCTCCCATCACCATTAATACCACCAGGTTCCATAATCATCATCCTATACCACTTACCACCATCAATCATCACCTCTATACCACCTCTACTCACCACCATCATCGACCACGATGATCCATTTTCCACCACATGATTATCAAGAAGCATGCTATAAAACAACGATTTAACTCATTTCACTTTACGCCTTCTTGATTTTCATAACAAAAACACTTTGTTTAAAAGAGAAAATCTTGCAAAACATCTTTATCACTGGCAAGATCAAAATCTTATTTTTTATAACACCATCTCTGCAAAGTTTAAAGGTCTTCGAGCATTTGCAGAAACCAAGGATCTTGTCGTTACAGCTCCCAGATCAAAATTATTTGGGAACTATAACTTGATCAAAAACAGAGCATGCGGAGAAACTAAACTTTTTGAATAAACCACTTTATTCTCCCTGTTCTTGTGTTATCACCTGCAGAGATGAACCCAGAATGGCTAAGTGAGTTCTGGTTTATCTATACTGTAACACCCCCAAATTTAATGATTTGCGGAAGCACGATTTGGGTGTTACTAATCAATAACAAAGCACAAAGATATATAGTAAACGACTCTATATGCGTCGTTTTAACAAAATATATTAATATTGAAATGTTTACAACATTTATAGCTTTACATAGCTCGAGTTTAAATAAAAGGAGATTTCAGTACATAAGTACTTGTACAAAATATACTAATGCAAGAAAATCTATAATGTTTGTATGCTGACTCGAGCTAAATGTCCTGAAGCAGAAACATCCTACTGCTTGGTACCTGCGATACATGCTAAATGGGTCAGCTAAAGCTGGTGAGCTCACAGGTTTGAAATCAAGTAACATAGTATGAACCGCAAGATTTGATAATGATTTGCATCCAGCAAATAAAATGATAATAATCGTGTATACAGCCATGAGCACATAGTTGAGCTTAACTCGAGAGCCGGGTCCCCTATAGAGAATTCCGGGCGAGGTGCCTCCACGAATGCCTAATCAACATTCGTCTTCCCAAATATTAGTACATCCGTTTACCCGGTTAGTGCTTGCTAACCCGGACGAGGAGGGTCAATCCTATATGGTACCATATACTAATATTCACGCTACAACGTATTAACAACTATGCTGACGGAGGACTTTAAGTGACTAGTTGTGAAAAACTCATGTAGTATATGAAATGTTTGTACTTGCGTTCACATGTTAAAAATGAGCAATATATCACACCCCTGAGTAAAACAGTAAAAAGAGGGGCCATGAGACTCACCTGAGTCTTGTGAGTTTAACTTAATAAACTTGAGTTGATTAGCCGAGTAATGAAGTCCAAAGACTTGTAACCTGAGGGTGTCCACGACACGCGATGGTTATAAACATGATTGGGTATCTCAAAAGATCACCCTTGTAGTTGTTACACAACTATATATGTCCAAATTACTACGATTTGGTTGATTTGTTAAGTGTTTGAAAATGTGTACGGCCCGTTGGTGATTAATTGTAATAATAGTCCTGATGTTATCACATTGATTTCGAAGTGTTATACTTAAAAAGTATATTCCATTATGTTTGAAAAGTTGTATCATATAAGCGTTTTGAAGTCATACAAGTTTGACACTTGGTGAGAAATGTGCTTACGGAATCTAAGTACGGGGGTCCGGGGGCAGCGCCCCTGGCGGGGTCCAAGGGGCTGGCCCCTGGCTGGGGTCGAGATGCCAGGTCAGCTCGAAAAATTTTTATTTCTACTATATTGCTTTGGTGAAAAACGCATCTGGGTTCTGAATTCGGGTAAAATCGAGTGATAAATTTCGAGTCTCGACACTTAGTAAAAATCTGAGTTTTCTGTGTTTTGCGACACAATATGCGACACAAAAGTTTGTCATGCGACACAAGGGTTGTGTCGCATAATTATGCGACACAATATCTATACGACACAAAGGTTGTGTCGCATAGATTCGAGATGCTGATTCAACAGCGACATAGTGATTGTGTCGTATGAAAAATACGACATAAGATGCGACACAACGTTGTGTCATAAAGGGTACGACACAAAAGGATTTATACGACACTAGATGCGACAGAACAGGCAAAATACGACACTACATGCGACACAAGGCTTGTGTCGCATTGAAGAACACCAAGTCAGTATCCAGCGACTAACGCATTTTTCCGATCCAAAACTCGATTTTAACATACTTTTAGGCTATAAAATCGTGTTCTACTCTTTGTAATGGACATATATAAGTTATATAAACAACTAACAAGTGCAAATACTAAGAATCGAGAGGTTTCGGGATTTTGTCGGAAACTTACAAAATGGCGAAATGGAAATCCGGAAAGATAGAAGTGTAGATCGTTGCGAGGTGGTCGTGAATCTCTAAAAATCTTGGTTATCCGAGTGCGTATGAGGGTGTTATTTGGTGATTTTTAGTGAATGTGGTGGTTTGGTGATTTTGTAGAAATGAGAGAAAAAGAGGGTAAGAGAGAGAAAGATAAGAAATAAATGAGGAAAGAAGATGGGAAGGTGGAGGTTATCTCCACTTTTCAGTTTTCACCCCGCGCTCCGCGTGGTGTTCGTTTTCTCCGTCATTTAACGTTTTAATAAATATTTCGCGCGTTAATTATCCATTTTAAAATACGAATTTTGTTTAATAATTTAATTAAATTGTTTTACCAATTATCTAATAATTTAAAGATTTAAAATGTGATTTAAATAATTTGCGTATTTTGTTGTTAATTTGGTAAGTTTCAATTGTACGAAGCGGGACAACTTTGGGAATAAAATTTAAACAGTAGTTTGGACCCAGTAATGTTTTCGGATAATGTTTTATACTTAAATATAAATTGTGTCACCAACGTCCGTATTTATGGAACCGAAATACATTCGATTTAAATTGCGTACGATTTAATCAAATCGCAAAGTTTGTATATATATTCATCAATATATAATTCGATACATTAATTAGCCTAACACAGAACTAATTACATGTATTAACAGAGAACTATGCACTAATTACTAGTCCTAATTTGGCGGGTGTTACATATACTCACTCGATAGTTCAAGTGGTTTCATATCTTCAGGGTTTTATTGATAACAGGAATCAAAAGATAACCGTCACTATATATAACACTTATGTTCCACTGCCTGACAGAAATGAAGCCAAATGAGGCTTAGTCAATCTTACTGGGATTGACTGTAAATACTCTATCAATAGCAGTGGTAATCACAAGTGTGTCTCTATACAATCATCCGCTGCTGCCACCAAATCGACTACGTCACTGACAACACCCCCAGTGACTATCATTAGTCAACCACCAGTCAAGAAACCACCATATTCTCCCAAGAAAGCATCCAAATTAGGGTCCCTGACATTAAAGGATCAAGGACAAAGAAACACAAAGACATCTACGGGTGCCAAGGATGAAACAGAGACTGAACGTTCAGTCTCTGCGGGCACCCTTGCTGAACCCAAGCCTTCAACTGCTTCACAAGACTCCCGAAAGTCCAGTGATTCTAAAAAGGGACAACTACAGACAGTTACAATGGCTCAACCCATTGCTAGCAGTGATTCGGGTGCATCCCACACCCCCAAATTGAGTCTACCCAGCAGCCACTTGTCACTCTCACAAAAGAATGACATTTCATCAAAAGGGCTAGTGGTATCAGTGGGTGATAACACACCCATCGCTGATGCCACATCACTGGCTACTGACCCGGGCCAACTCTCATCTATCACTGCACCAACTGTCAATATCTCTCCACAGACACATGGAAAGATACAGGTTGATCTTTCCGTTTCCAATGATCCATCAGCTAGAACACAAGCTGGTGATGACGAGGAAGCCAAACCCGTAACAAAATACATCACTCATACTCAAAACATTCAAAAATCAGTCACAACATTTCATGCTAACATCAAGGGGGAGAAATCTGATGACTCTGCTGATTATGATGAAAGTGATGATGCTAACATCAAGGGGGAGAAAGTAATGATGGGAGAAAGTGATGATGTTACCAGAAATGCTGATCATAAAAACTTTGATGAAGAAACCACTAGAAACATGTTCATTATGGTTCTAGGTTGCATTCTTCAAGTCAAACAATGCCTGAGCAACAGACTCATCTAACTCTGTAATAATCTTCGCTAAATATGTAGTAAGTTTCAAGATGACTTCTGTTATCAAAGGTAATCTGATCGCTGAAGATAGTAGGTTTGATATGTCAAAAGTCACTACAATTCAAGATCACTGAAGCTGAAGATAATAGGTTTGTTATGTCAAAAAGTCACTACAATTCAAAATCACTGAAGCTACATCAGCTGTTGATCTGCAGCTACTCAGACCAGAAGATACTGTCATACGTGGTGGAATTTTTTAACAGACTAGATTTATTGTGACTGAAATCACTTGTAATATTTATATTTTACAGTTCAATAATATCTGATATTTTGAGAATACCAAAGTGCAAAACTCAGATCATGTCAAAAGAATCCAAAAAGAAAATGAATGGATCAAGTATAAGTCACTGAATGTTTAAAATCTTAAACACTGACTATGAACTTTTTTAGCAACGAGTTTGTCTAGGGAGCTTTGATCACAATCATTTATGGTGAGATTGTTGAGTCACTGGTCGCTGACTATGATAAGTCACTGGTCGCTGACCAA
Source organism: Helichrysum umbraculigerum (assembly GCA_949592205.1). NCBI lineage: Eukaryota > Viridiplantae > Streptophyta > Magnoliopsida > Asterales > Asteraceae > Helichrysum > Helichrysum umbraculigerum. The sequence goes on along the minus strand of CATIUR010000004.1, from coordinate 104,883,834 downwards.
CTCAATAATATATAACTTGATGAAGAAATGATCTGTATCAAAGCTGCTGTTGCTGAAGACTGGTACTCACTGGTCACCACTCATTCTACTTCTGGATTTAACATGCTGAGGAAGATTAAAACTCAACTTTGTGTGTCGCTGATACAAGCAGCGAGAGTTCTATATCTTCAAATGAATAAAGGCAAAAGTCACTGCCCGAATAACAGCTAGTCACTGAAGAACTGAAGTTCAAGTCATTCCACAAAGAGCATGTTAGCTTACAAAGAGTGATGAGGATTATCTCTTCTTCAGTGACTACATCAATAAAGTTTCTCCACAAGTACAAGTTACTCATCATATGTCTACAGCAAGTGTCTCTCGTACTTGAAAGAATCTAAAAGAATTATGTGGCTACAAGTGATTGGTTAAAAGGAAGCGAGATATTCTCGGTAACAGAATTGGGACCCGCAGAATGTCGGTTCATCAGAGTTCAAGCCAATCAAGCAGCAACACGTGTCATTCTAAGATCCTATTTTATAGGAGATATTTACGGGATACTTGTAGTATATATAGAACAGTATGTTGTACTTAGAAACTTGCCATTTGTACGTGTTGATCACTTGTATGTCAGTGATTAAGTTTGTCTAGGCACGTTACAGCGACCAGCGAGTGAATAGTTAGCGTGTTTGTCCACTACTATTCATCTCATTTGTAATAGATAGCAAGAGTATTTGATTTGAATTAGAATTAGCTAATTCATTCCGCAATCAATACTAATGAGCTTTATGATAAATAAACTTTATAATTCAGCTATTGTTACATGTTCACTTTGATATTGTCATATCTGTTATTCTCATACTCTGTTTACGTTTGAACAATTAAAAACTAGCTAAATAACTCAATTAAACTTTGAAATAGTTTTTAATTGTATTCAACCCCCCTTCTACAATTAAACTTTACATATTGAGATTCCATATCACTAGTTAATAGTGATTACGGGACTATCACATCTTCATTTTAATGTCTCTTTATGCTGGTTATTGTATGTCAAAGTCTAAGTTTTTATTATTTGATTGATAGTTTTTATTAGCACTTCGAAATTTGTTGCTTCCTTTATAGTTTGGTTATCTTATTAATCATATTCATTTTTAATAATATTTTTCACAATTAAGTCGACAACATTATATTTACAAATTATACTATGTATTTTTAAAACGGTCGTGCATCGCACGGGCTCCATACCTAGTTGTGATATATAAAAAGAAAATTTGAACATTCATTTAACCAAAAAAAGTTTGCCACTTAAGATGATATATCTTTATTTATGTAAAAAAAGTAACGACGTTCTGTCGTCATTTAAAAATAGTTTTTATACAAAATTATTACTACTCCATTAATGCGTAGATTAAAAATATCTTTAACCTTTAATTATCATTAAATTTAATTTGAATTAATTAAATTATTATATAACAAACATGCAATATAATATACATAAATAAATAATAACAAATATTTTTTTATATTACAAGCTTTTAAACCCGTGTATACACACGGGGTGTTGATTGTTTAATTGAAATAGATGTTAAATTTTTTTATTATTATTCGTAATCCTGTATATAGAGGTACCTAATAGACTAATTTAATTTAATTTTGATTGATGATGTGATAACACGATTCCTAATATAAAATAAAAGTATAAAAAATGGAATTAATGTTAGGAGTTCCTACAATCTCATAACCACATTCAATTTAACCAAAACCTATTCCTAAACAAAATGATTAAAACCAAATCATTAGATTATTTTAATTCAACGCCAGATATAATACAACTTAATAATATACGGATCTACAAAAACATAATTAATAAATTGAAGAAACAAATTATATAAAACCCACACTTTGATATCAACTTGAAGAACACATAAATGTTTTAAACTTCATTATTCAATAAAAGAACACCAAATAAAAGCTCATCACCAAACTTTTTACTAAAATTGGTGTATTAGCATCTCCAATGACTAAAAGTCATTAAAAGGTAGCTCAATTGGTGATACCATTCCTTAGGAATTGGTATTAAAGGGGAGGTCTTGAGTTCAAGTCACTCAACAACCTGGGTGATGCCATAGGCTACCAGATGGGTTGGGGTGTATTGGGCTGCAGACCTGACATTGCTCCTCAGGCCCAGTGGGCTCAGGGGGAGGATGTTACAAAAAAGTGCACTTAGCTCAATTGGTGATACCATTCCTTAGGAATTGGTATTAAAGGGGAGGTCTTGAGTTCAAGTCTCTTAACAACCTGGGTGATGCCATAGGTTACCAGATGGGTTGGGGTGTATTGGGCTGCAGACCTGACATTGCTCCTCAGGCCCAGTGGGCTCAGGGGAGGATGTTAAAGGTAGCCACATCACGCTTTTATGATAAAGCTTGTATAAAAAGATTTGTCCCTAATGAAAAAAGCTTTATAAAGTTTTTATTTTCAAAAAGTAATTATAAAATTTTATACATTAAAAAAAAGTCTTTCATCGAATGGTTGAGAAAAAACAAGTTTTTGAATAAAAAAAAGTTTTTCATCCGATGAAGGAAAGCTATTTTAATTTTTTTTTTACATAAATATGATTTAGAAAAAACCTTCATTGGAGATGTTCTAAGAGTTTTTTGTGGAAAAACTTTTTAAAAAAACGTTTAACTCCATTGAAGAAAACCTTTTACTTCTGTCAAATCCTATAAAAAGTAGAAATATTCAAAAGCGAGGTCCAATGACCTGAAATTTCTCAACTATTTGCAATCTCTCCCATGAATATTATATTGTAAATAATGGATGAAAAGTTTTTTGTTGTTGGACTAAAAGAATGCCCAATGTAAAATTATTCTTAGACAAATCATCAAGCTCTAAATAAGCTTTAGACAAAGCTTTATCTCCAATAAAATAAGTTTTTTCAGAGCTTTTCTTTTGAGAAAAAGCTTTTGCTCAAAAGCTTGAGATATATTAACTAAAAAAAGATTTATACTCCAATAATAAAAAGTTTTTTTACAAATAAAAAAAAAGGTTTTTGAAAAAGCTATCATTGGAGATGTTCTACAAAGTTTTTCTAAAGCGTATTTAGAAAACCTTTAGAGCATCCATTATGGATTCATCTATTGCAAAAATTTTTTTTTTGACAATCTATCATTTCATCAATTTGATTTTATAAAAAACCTTTGTACTCCAATGATCAAAGTTTTTTTTATAAAACTCATACACAAATAATATTAATTTATTGAAAAGTTGTACACAAAAAATAGTAATTGAGTCTTTGGGCAAATACTCAATTCTGACAAACCTTTTAATATAATAAGTTTTTCTCTCCGATGGAAAAACCTTTTAACAAATCTTAAATAAAGCTTTGTAAAATTGGTTATTGGAGATGCTTGATATGCAAAATTTACATTAGCTTGAGGATATGAATTTGGAAGTGATCTATTTGACAATGTAGGTTTAGGAAGATGGAAAAATTTCATTTAATGAAAATAGTTAATCAATTAAAAAGACTATACGAATTGTAATCAAAATCTATCATGTCTTCTTTCGCATGAGACTTTTTATGTTCAAAACAAATTTTGTAAAAGAGATTATAACATCCGATAACTAAAAGATTTGGAGGAAACATAAGATTGTGATTGGTATATTTGATTTTATTAAACTTAAAATAAAATAATAAATTAAAATTATAATATTAAAAACAAATAATGAACTAACTCTGAATGGTGATTGGTGTTGTTGACGTAGTAATCTGGTATACAAATCTAAATAGCTAATGATAATGATAAAGTGTATAAAATAAATAAAATAATACGGAGTAATATGAAGCAAAAGTCGTTGTTTTATAAAAATAATTGATTTAAAAATAAATAAATTAAATAATAAATACTGAATTCTCATTGGTTAATTGGACTTCAATTTTAAAATTAGATGTCATAGATCCGCTTCCTATATTATATTTATTATATATTTAAGATTTAAGATAAGATTTAAAAAAGACTTTGCCTTCTTCCCAAATTTCATCATTCGCACCCCATAAATTGAAAAATCCAGTAAATTGGGCATCACGTTTCATTCATAAAAACCAATGTTTTAAAAACCGGTTTTTTTATCGACTCGGAAACTCCACCGATTCCGGTCGAACCGGTTCAACCGGTCCGGTCCAACCACCCCCAAAACCGGCCACGTCACCATTATTTAAAAAAAAAAAAAAAAAAAAACCGGTTGAACCGTCCGGTTTCCGGTCGAACCGTCCGGTTTCCGGTCGAACCCCCGGTTCGTTGACTGGTCAACTTAAGGTCAAAACCGGTCCATTCTAACTCGGAACTTCCTCCGGATCCGGTCGAACCGGTCGAACCGGCCGGTTCGAACCGGTTTTTAAAACATTGATAAAAACAGACTCGTCCTTTCGGTTTCCATAAACCCTTTTTTATTCTCTCTCTACACCCACTTTTTCTTGTCTGATTTTGTGTTTATTTATTTATTTATTTTTTTAATATTTTCTAAAATAGCTCTTCTACGAGTACTTTTCGTGAGGGGTGAGTTTTGGTAGTTGGTGCAAAATACAAGGGTTTAAAATACACGGAGCGAAGTCATCGATCAACTTTTACGAGTCTGTTTTTCAATTTCATCATCGTTCTCGCCCAGTCGCCTTTTTTGTTTTACCTAATAACTAGTACCAAACCCTCACTCTCACACTAACTGATCGAATCAAACCATGTTCCGAAACCAACCTTCGTTTCCGGCGAACCATCACCGCCGACGAGATCGACCTCCGCCGTGTTCACCGCCGTCTCACGTCACTCACCGCCGCCCGAATTTCGTTATCGAACTTCGGTCGTTGAACAACGATCACAACAGTTACAACCGTCATGAAATTGTGACTCTTATGGAGAAGTTTAATTACCGTCCTGATGATTTGATTATCCTTAAAACAGGTGTTGTTGCTGCTAGGTTTTTTTACCAGCAGTGGTCTAATGCACTTGATTCTGTTGTGTACTTGTGGGAAGTTTTGTTATCTGGATCTCTTTCGTTTATGCCGAAACTGGTGCAGAATTTGGTGGTGCCTTCTGATACTGAGGAGTTCAATTCACGGCTTAGGGTTTTGTTCAGAGAACGAGTGGTAGGGTTTTTGCAAGGGGAATTGGTGAAGAATTGGGAGAAGAAGCTGGATACGGTATCAAATGAGATTGGTAAGTTAGAATTGTCGTTAAGGAAGCCAAAACTGTTGAAGGAACATATGGAGATATCGAAAAAAAAGGATGGGCTTGTAAGTGAAAAGAGGTTGATTATGAGGAGGATTAGAGAGTTTAATTGTGGAATGGAATGTATACTTGATTATCTTGATGGGAAGGTGTTTGATAGCAGTGATGTTAAGGTGTTAATGTTGAAAGGTAAATTTGATTGGAACAAGATTTATTGGATGATAAAGAGGGAGTGCAGGAGGCTCGATGATGGGTTGCCTATTTATGCGGATCGTAAGGACATTCTTTGGCAGATACATTGCCAGCAGGTTGTTTCTTTGAACTATTCTGAGCATACATTGTTCTAAATTTGTATACTTTACTAACAGTATGTCTATTACCTGCTAGGAATCAGTTTGTAATGTAAGAAAGCGCATGAGTGTTTGATTCTGATTTTGAAATTGAAATTAAACATACCCTTTAATCCTTTAAAAAAAATGCAATTATTGGTTCTTATAAGGTTTAACTAGATCATAACCTGCGAATTCGCGGGCTACCCCAGAATTTTAACACATTTTTATAGTTATATTGCTATTTTCGTCATCTGATTTTTTATGTGTAGTTAATAAAACATCTTTTTTTTTTTTCTATTACCATAATAGATTATCTTTATAGTTTATACAGATATATGAGTTGGTTCTATTACCATGATAGACCAAGGGATTAGTGGAATCCTAAAACTCCGTTCAAATGTCAATCCCGCAATTGCATTTTATATGGCAAGTCAAATCTCTGTGTATATAATATGTAAATTACGACTTATAATCATTCTCAGGGTACTATATCATGAAGAGTGATGTTTAAGAAAATTATTAACGTTTCTAGTATTATACTTGCAATCCAATAAACTATATCAACATCTCACATCTCATTAAGAGTGAGAAGATTTCTTCACAATTTGGCCGTTAATTTGGTTCTATCTAACAATCCGAAGAAAAAAACAGAATGAAAAAGAGAGAAACACTAATCAGTATGCAAAACACAAGCAAGAAAGGGAAAATTAATAACATAAAGAATAGATTCTATAAAATTGATACTCGATGATTTGTAATAGCCTAAGAGTGAATCCTACCCTAAAGAAGTTTAAAGCTTATTTTTAATAAATAGGGATTGAATATATGCCATTGAACTGCTATTATATTTCCAATGGACCTCGAAAATTCCAAGTCGAGTTCCTTCATGACCAACCGCATAAACCACCTGGAACAATAACACAACATGAGCACCAATTAGAGGTCCAATGTGTCGAATTGATTTCTCTGGTTATCTTAATAGGTCATATGGGTCGAAAGTTATCCAAAGCATATCCAAACATTAATCCTGCTAGTAAGCTATATCAACCAAAAAATATTTTATTTTTTATAATCATATTTAACATATTAACTATTTATCAAAATTAAATAACTAACTCAATAGAGTTTTCAGGTTAGCCTAACTCACCTGTTATGACCCCCACTAATTATTGACGGTTTTGACCTGTTGCCCCAACCGACCATTATGCCATCGATGTCAGGTATTGAACTTGTGATATTCTCTTGTCTACCCGTACATATATGTATTCACTTGGGCTTATGGGATCCCTTCCCATGGCCTATCAAAGGTACCTAGTTCCCAAGTTACGACACCAAAGCTGAAAATATAAAATTTCTCTGCAAAAAAGTTCTTTGAGAATGAGTTCAGGTACAATTCTCTCTGAAGTCCACAAGCACAGTCTCTTATGTATTCGGCAGTTAGTACGTGCGAGAGCACAAAATCTCAGTTAGTTCGTGCATAAGTAGGTATCTTGTGCATTGAAGGGCGACAATTTTTACCGATCTACATCTACTTATGCATTGGTCGTTTTTTACCTCTGGCGGGTCAAGGGGGTTAAACGGAAGCTTACAAGAAAATGCGCCAATAGTCTACCCAAATCTATTATTAATCCCTCAATAGTCTACAAAAATGTATTTGTAATCCCTAAACCTCCTACGTCTCCCCTATCTTAAGAATGAATACATTGTTATTGAAATAATACAACTCTCATAACTCTATTTGTCAGTTGACACACTAACTGTTTATAAAAAGAACTAATGTCAAAAAATAGCTACATGCCTATCTCAGTGTCAAACATTGTTTAATATATAATTCGATTCGAGATCAATTTAGTCATTATACCTACTTAACCTTACTTTTTGATGCATACGATCTATTTAACGTATTATAGGGCCACATGATACCTCCTATTTCTAAAAAGAGGAGATATATCAACAATCGAAAGTATCGATATAAAAGTGAAAACTGATATCAATTCAAATGGCTATCTCCAATGACCAGTTAAACTCTAGTCAATTAACAATAGACTGGTTGGGCAATGAGACAATATATGTCATTATTCATATGTGTTGAAAACAAATGCCCTAGGATGACCCAGACCACCTTTTTGCTCTAACATTTATAGCGGTGTGTCAATTATTGGTAAAAAGAAATGTATATCCCAAACTGATTTTTTGGAAAAATGGTTTAGGAGATTTCATGCTGTAAAATACACTTTGGGCATCTTTCAACCCATTAGAATTTCCCTCTTTTAACCTATTAGAAAAAAGTATGACACATATTTACCAATTCACAAGTATATGGCTCGACATTACAACCTATAAAACAGAAAGAAATGAGCATGATTTTACCTTCTCTTCATCAATATAATCCTCATCTTCAGGTACTAATAATTTGATATTTCAGTTGAGAAATATAATGACAATGAAATTAATAAAGAGGCTGCTGAAATAAAAGCATCAACAAAATTTAGATCAAAACCAGTATGAAGGCTAGATTTGAAACATTAATCTATCTATATATTCAATGTAAGTGTATACAACACTTACTTCAGCAAACCATTTAATAAAATACGGCACGATTATTAGTTGGCTTACCATCTTCACATCTACACAACAAATTATCAACAAACATTAAGTAATTAAGTAATTAGTCAACATTTTTTGCATTTACTTCCTCCTGCCATCCCATGAAAAATTTCAACAACTTCAATTCTTTTAGAAATGTCTGTTGTAATATACCTTTTAGTAAACGTAATATACTCACTAACTTAACTATAAACTAATCAAATCAACCTGGTAACAGGTACTTGTTGATGTCCAACTAAAATTCGTCAATAATTGCATGGATATGTTTAAAGTAAACTACATTAGCAGAAGGAATATTAAGTAAACTGCACATCATCTGATCCTACCCTAATGTAACTAAACCACATTGTTTACCTAAGAGTTAATATATCTACTATATTATATATAGGCAAAAGAAGAGTAATTATAAACATATGGATAACTGGAAACTGAATACAACTAATAAAGAACATGAACATACCCGGTTTCAACTTTCAAGTGTGAAAGAGAGATCACCAACGAATATTGGCAGTGTCTTAACCAGGAAGTGTGAATCGATAACCTCCAAATAAACTATCAGAATAAATACATCAAACAACCATGGGCTAACTTGCTTGGTGGACTCTTTCGTAGAGTATTTCCAAGGTGGATGATAACATTGGGATCACTATTTAATTGTGCTTCAATTGTTCCAGCCGTAAGCTTGTTGAGTGCGAATAATAATATGCGTAAGTTAATTTCCTGCCACCATGACATAAACAAATGAACATCATTAGCTAACAACTCAATTCAAAACTAACTTTCATACCTTTTCTAATACATGAAGATCATGTACACATAGACTAATGTTGTGATATGTGTACAAATAGTCTACACGACAACCTTCTTGAGCTGACAGCACAACTATACAACTTAACTGCCACTTTTCTCAATATAATCCTTTTAAAAAAATGCAATTATTGGTTCTTATAAGGTTTAATGTATTTTTCGTGATTACTTGGGTCCAAGAGAATTTTGAATATGGGAAGTAGTTTGTTTGGCCTAAAGTGTTAAACTTTTACCTATATATAGTTTTGATAGGCTAATGAGCTACAGAGTCTACTTTCGTTTTGGATGCAATGCTTCCTAACTGAGTTTGACAGCTCTAATAGTCTAGATTAGATAGAGAATGTTCATAGCTTATCAAAACCATAAATAGGTACCTTATATCATACTTACATTGCTGAATTTTCTTATTTGTTTGGATCTCTTGCAGGTAATGGTCTTGATTGGTGAAACTGGTTCCGGAAAAAGCACACAGCTGGTTCAGTTCCTGACTGATGCAGGAATGGCTGCTGACAAGTCAATAGTTTGCACTCAGCCACGTAAACTTGCTGCTCTGTCATTAGCAAGTCGAGTACAGGAAGAAACCCGTGGGTGCTACGAGAATAATTCGGTTGTTTGTTCTTCAAGCTATTCATCTCATAATGAATTAGATTCGAAGGTGATTTACATGACAGATCACTGCTTACTTCAGCACTACATGAACGACAAGGATTTTTCTTGGGTTTCTTGCATTATTATTGACGAGGCACACGAACGAAGCTTAAACACCGATCTTCTTTTGGCATTAATCAAGGATTTACTTCATCGAAGGTCAGAGCTTAGGCTTATTATAATGTCTGCAACAGCCGATGCAGAACAACTTTCTAAATATTTTTTCGGTTGTGGTTTGTATCATGTAGTGGGCAGAACTTTTCCTGTCGATATCAAGTACATTCCTGAAATATCTAATGTTTCCTGTGACTCATATGTTTCTGACGTGGTTAGAAGGGTGGGTGAGATTCATAGAATGGAGGAAGAAGGGACCATTCTTGCTTTCTTGACTTCTCAAATGGAGGTTGAATGGGCGTGTGAACAGTTTAAAGTGCCATCAGCCGTTGCATTACCTTTACATGGAAGATTATCTCATGAAGAACAGTATCGTGTGTATTTAGATTATCCTAACAAGCGGAAAGTTATATTTTCTACTAATCTAGCTGAGACATCATTGACTATTCCAGGAGTCAAATTTGTAGTTGACTCCGGGATGGTCAAAGAGAGTCGGTTTGAACCCGGTACTGGGATGAATGTTCTTAGAGTTTGCAAAATCAGTCAAAGTTCAGCTAACCAACGTGCGGGTCGGGCTGGAAGAACCGAACCGGGAAAATGTTATCGGCTCTATGGTGAGAGCGATTTTCGATCCATGCCTTCTCATCAAGAACCTGAAATCCGTAGGGTAAATCTCGGTATTGCAGTTCTTAGAATTCTCGCTCTCGGGATTCTTAATATCGAGGAGTTCGATTTTATTGATGCACCTAGCAATGCAGCTATCGAGACTGCTCTCAAGAATCTTATTCAATTGGGAGCCGTTGTACTTGAACATGGTTTTCATAAGTTAACAACAGATGGTAGGATGTTGGTGAAATTAGGAATCGAGCCTCGTCTTGGTAAAATGGTTCTGAAATGCTTTGAAAACCGTTTGGGCAGGGAGGGAATTGCTCTTGCTGCGGTTATGGCTAATTCCAGCAGTATATTTTGCCGAGTTGGTAAAGAGGAAGAAAAGCATAAATCTGATTGTCTAAAAGTGCAATTCTGCCATCAGGGTGGTGATTTATTCACTTTGCTGTCAGTCTACATGAAATGGGAACGTGTTCCCCGCGATAAAAGAAGTCAATGGTGCTGGGATAATAGCATAAATGCAAAATCTATGCGTAGATGCCAAGAAGCAGTGCATGAAATGGAAAATTGTCTTCAACATGAGCTCAATATCATTATCCCCACTTATTGGCGGTGGAATCCAGAAGTGGTTACCGAATATGATAAAGTTCTCAGAGATGTTATTCTGTCCGCCTTAGCCGATAATATAGCAATGTATTCTGGAAATGATTATCTTGGCTATGAAGTGGCATCAACGGGAGCTCATGTTCAATTGCATCCTTCGTGTTCATTACTGATATTCGGTGAAAAACCAAATTGGGTAGTATTTGGAGAAATAATTGCAATGCCCAATCAGTACTTGGTGTGTGTTACTTCTATCGATCTTGAATCTTTGCAAACCCTTTCCCCCCCTCCATTTGATATCTCACAGATCGACAGTCGGAAACTGCAAGTGAAGGTGTTACCTGGCTTTGGGACCACATTATTGAAAAGGTTTTGTGGGAAGTCAAACTCCAGTCTGAAACATCTTCTTTCACACATCAAGGATACTGTTAAAGATGACCGGATTAGGCTTGAAGTTTCTGTTGACTTAAATGAAATCAGCTTATTTGCATCATCTGAAAACATGGGACAGGTTTCAGAAATTGTGAATTCTGTGTTGGAGCGTGAAGGAAGTTGGTTAAGACACGAGTGCCTGGAGAAATTTTTGTTTCCTGGGAGACACCCTCCTGTAGCTCTATTTGGCGCTGGTGCTGAAATAAAGCATCTGGAACTAGACAAAAGATGTCTTACGGTTGATATATTTCTTCATGGTCCAAATGATGTTGAGGAGAAGGAACTTCTGTCTTTTTTAGAGAAACAAACAGCTGGTGATATTTGTGCGGTCCATAGGCTTAATGGGATTGGTCAAGACAATGAAAAGTGGGGGCGGGTAACATTTCTCACCCCTGAAGCTGCTGAAAAAGCTACAAAGTTGAGTCCAGTTGACTTTAATGGTGCTTCGCTGAAACTTGCTCCCACTAGAAGCACATATGGAGGTGAAAATAAGTTTTTGTCATTTCCTGCTGTCAAAGCAAAAGTATCATGGCCACGAAGGCGGAATAGGGGGTTTGCATTTGTGAAGTGTAATCAAGATGATGTCTTCGCTATGGTTGAAGATTTTTCAAATGTGTTAATAGGGGAGAAGTTTGTGCATTGCAGACCGAACATGAAGTCTACAGATAGTGTCATGTTAACTAATCTCGATTCGGATCTCTTTGAGGCTGAACTCTTTGATGCATTAAATAAAGCAACCAATAGGAAAATTGTTGACCTTTTCCTTCCCCGGGCTGTTGCCGTAGAGAATCCGCCATTAATGGCTCTTGAAGAAGCACTTTTGAGAGAGGTCAGCTCATTTATGCCAGCAGGGAATTCCAAGAATGAATGTGTCCGTGTTCACATTTTTCCTTCTGAACCGATGGATTATTTCATGAAAGCTGAAATTAGTTTTGATGGAAGTTTGCATCTGGAGGCAGCGAAAGCTCTGGAGCAGATTGATGGAAAAGCATTGACGGGATGTCAGCCATGGCAGAAGATTAAATGTCAGCAGCAGTTTAATAGCTGTGTTTCATGCCCTGCATCTGTCTACATGGTTATTAAGGAGCAACTGCATGCTTTACTGAAAACTCTCAAGCTTCGAAAAGGTATTTTACTACATTTCATGCTAGCATTTATTTCGTGCAAATTAGTGAATTCCAATTATCCACAAATCTTAAAAACTGTGTTGATGGTGAAGTAAGGGCCTATAAGTCATAGGGTGCTGATTTGTACACCACCTCTTTTTTACCATCCACCACCAAAACTTTTGACCCTTTTGCCCTTCTTCATTTTATCTCCAAAATTAAATCTCACTTCCTCCTCTTATGCGCCTGACAAAATACCCTTCCCGACCCTCTCCAACTTTTCCACGCTCTACAACTACAAATTACGGAGTAATAGCAGACGCCTCCTTTTTTTCTTCCAAAAGTCTGTATATGAACCCTATATGGGAAAACAATTTATCCCTAAACTATTTTTTCTTTTGATTATCTTACTGCTTGTTACTAGTTTCTAATTTGTTGTTCATATATATAATTTTAACAGTAGGTATTCTAACATCATATCTTAGTGATTGATTTTGTAAAACGTTTTTAATTATTTTAGTACTAGTACTTTCAGTGGTTGAACTAGTTATTACCCAATAGCTTGTTACTGGTTATAAATGTTTTTTTTATTATATTCTTAATCGGGTCTTGAACTCTTGATCCAACAGGCGAATGCTCGTATTTCAACATTTTGATGCTTAGATGCTTATTATCTGTTTCATGCTTCTATTTCAACATCTTGTTTTGGATGTTTGTAATTGTGTGAGTTATTATATTCTTAAATGTTTTGTATTTTATTGTTGTTTTTGACGAACATATAATATGATTAAAATAAAAGGTGAAAACAGAGGTTAGTTTGATGTTACTGGAAATTTTTGTGGTTAATGAACTACATGAATATTACATTACAGTAATATGTATAAAGGAAAATTTGATAGTTGAAGGGAAAATTAAATTAAATTGGTAAAGGAGAGTGTAAAGGAAAATTTTTTTTTGAAAAAAGCAATCAGAAGAAAAGTGGCGTGGCTTGTGATCATTCAAACTCAAAAAGGGTAAAAGGGTCCAAAAAAGTGTTTTGGTGGTGGATGGCAAAAAAGAGGTGGTGTACAAATTACCACCCTAAGTCATATAACAGTCGGTGATGGAATCTTAATGAGTTTAGGTAAAATAGAGGTGGCAATTTTACCGCATATCTGAGAGTTGGCTCCACCTCACCAACCTGTTTTGACCTTTACCCATTTGACCTACTATCCAATATATCCTTTTATTGCTCGAGCTTAAAGTATTAAAAACCTCCGTATCTGTCTTTGACCTTAACTAATCTGATCCCTTTTATGTTGAGCCAAGTCACTAACATCGTCTAATAATCATAAAAATCTTCTTTGCAGGAGCCGAGTTCTTTTTTGACAGGAACGAGAATGGGTCTTATCGTGTTAAGATATCTGCCAAGGCTACAAAAATTATGGCAGAATCAAGAAGACCTCTGGAACAGCTCATGAATGGAAGGACCATAACTGACGATCGGCTCACTCCACCAGTTATACAACTTATCTTTTCTCGAGAAGGATTTTTCCTTCAGAAGTCTATTCAACGTGAGACAGGCACGTACTTCCTTTTTGACAGACATAACCATAGTGTCAGAGTGTTTGGTCCTTTGAACAAGCTGGATGTAGCCCAGCAGAAGTTGGTTCAGTCTCTTGTGGCTCTACACGAGAACAAACAGCTTGATGTTTGTCTTAGAGGACCTTCATTACCACCTGATCTGATGAAAAGAGTGGTAGAGAAGTTTGGACCTGCGCTTGACGGGCTCAAGGAAAGATTCCCAGGATCAGATTTTACTCTAAATACACGACACCATATCATCTCCATTCGGGGTAGCAAAGAACTGAGGCAAAACGTTGAAGAAACAATACACGAGATTGTGAGGACCACAAGCTTCACTCCTTGTAAAAGTGAAAAATCCTCCTGTCCCATATGTCTCTGTGATGTCGAGGATGGTTACCACCTGGAAAGCTGTAACCATGAGTTTTGCAGGGTGTGTTTAGTAGAACAATGTGAATCAGCAATCAAGAACCCTGGGAACAGTTTTCCGATCCGCTGTGCCCACGAGGGTTGTGGGGCCATGATCTTAGTAGTTGACCTCAAAGCACTGTTGTTAACCGATAAGCTAGATGAACTTTTCCGGGCATCTGTAGGGTCGTTTGTGGACTCTAGCTGTGGGAAGTATCGGTTTTGCCCTTCACCCGACTGTCCGTCAGTTTATCAAGTGGCAGAAAATGGGGATCCCGGGAGACCGTTTGCGTGTGGGGCGTGTTCTGTGGAGACATGTACTAACTGTCACCTGGAATACCATCCGTTTTTATCTTGTGAAATGTACAAGGAGTTTAAAAGAGATCCCGATTTATCATTGAAGGAGTGGATGAAGGGGAAAGAGGATGTAAGGCACTGTCCTGTTTGTAGGTTCACCATAGAGAAGATTGATGGGTGCAACCATATCGAGTGTAGGTGTGGGATTCATATTTGCTGGGTGTGCCTTGAACATTTTAAGAGCAGTGAAGAATGCTATGCACATTTGAGGTCAATACATCATGCAATTGTTTAGTATTAGTAAACTAGTAATTTAAAGTTTTCATTTGCATATAGATAGATTTTGTATATATACAAACACATGTAAATATCCACTCATCTCTACTTAATCATATAATGGTGCATTGTATAGTATTATTGTGCAATTATTTTACTATGCCTCTTTTTTATCTTAAAGTTCACATCATTAAATGAAATTTCCCTTATCTATGGTTGCCAGGGAGTCTAACTTCCCCTGACAGTTGATTTTTGCCATTGACTTTGTTTCTCATCCATTGGATCAAGTTGACTTTGAATCCAAGCCCTCCCATAAAGGGGGGGTTTCGGTTGTATTTGATGACGGTTTCTTTCAAGTGACAGGTTTATTTTGGGAGGGTCTGACAACCGCTGCCCCACGTCCTCCTCCTCCGCTTTCAAGGGATGGTATTCTAAATCCATATCTATTTCATCATTCTATTTTCTCTACTCACCTCACCTCTCGCTATCATCCTGATTCAAATCAATTCCAAATAGATTTAGCTCCAAATTGACAAATTGATCAAGTAAGTTTATGTGAATTTTTTTGTTCATACAAAATAGTTTATGCGATTTTATTAAACTCTGAATTATGCCATATAAAACTATTGGTTTTGTAAAGATTTTATACACTGTGGAAGTCGGGATTTTTACAATGGCATGAAAGTACTTATATTTTTGCTTACTTTGGAGATTACAGGGGCTGTTGAGTTGTTTTTCTTTGGATCAGTAACATACGTGTCTTTGTCTCATTTATCAGATTGCTACAGGTCACCTGATCTTGATCGTGTTACTCGCTCTAGAAATTGCTCTTTTACAGATGCAGTTAGAGTTATCCTAGGTACTACTACCAACCATGAAATTTAAAAGTTTCTAGTAATTATATATCATCAAATTATTTAGAGTACACCAGGTGAAGCTGCTAAATATAAAAGTAGTTTTAGGTTTGAAGCTGCTGAAACCATCTATGATTGAGATTAGGTGCTGGCAGGTTACTTTATACGTTTAAGATGTGCTCGGTGGTGCCACTAGCTGCACAAACATTACCAACTGTTGTTGCTGCACTTTATTTTTCAGTAAGTAGCATATATAGCATGCACATTATATCAGGTAGATGCCAGTCTTTCCTTTTTTTATTCAATATTGTTGCTTATAAATGTAGGGTTATAGCAAAACGAGAGATCTAGATTCTAGAAAGTGAAGCTCTATCGTGATAACAACCTTCTTTACAATTATTGTATCTTCTTTTGGGATGTAAGGAAAGTTATCTTGGCAATCTTTAGTCTTAATTCTTACGTGTTCTTTTCTCTCTTCTGCAACAGGAGGGTGTAGTTGTTTGCAATTATCTGATACAATACCAACAACTACAAACTATATTGTTGCTAGACATATATATTTTGATGGCAAAGGTGTCAAGGCTCAGATCGTGAATATTGCTGCTAATAATAGGTACCGTGTCTTTAATGCTTGCATTGAACTGCCAAATGAAGGCGGAACACTCATTGTTTATGCTATTACAGGACATTCCACCTGGCACATGGGGCTTACTTATTGTGGTTACTTTTGTGGCAGGATCAAATTGCAGATATTCGAGTAACAGACCGCATGAAATCTACAAGGAGACCACTTTGGTATTTGAAATTACGTTATTTCATCATTTAAATTATGTATTAGTGTTCTTTGTATTCGAAAAGGTTAATTGTAATGTGAGTTGGTCTTAGTTTATGTTTCTTGGTGAGTAATTTGAATATATAATAGGGTTGACATGTTTGTGAGAGATTGTTTATCTAATTTAGTGATTGATGAAGCATACAAAAGTAGTGTAGAAGAATCTACCTTCAGTTAATTATCTTAAAATTTGATTTTTATTGTTTGGTAGGAAATACTTGTGAGTTTGAATCTCCTGTGCCTGTACTAATGGACAATGTAAAATTAGATAATAGGTCTAAAGGAAAGTATAGTGGAATTTGGTGCAAGCACTTGAGACATATTTGGCATGTAAAAAGTGATCCTTTTATAGACAAATTGTGATTTCATTATATAGTGTAATTCAGTTCATATGATGTGAGAACTTCAGTTAACTGTGGATTTATGTAGCAAGTTAATTGGATTAGAGGTTTGCCGAATTGACACTTTGGCTGTAAAAAGTTGAAATGCGTTTAGTTGATTAATTCTTAGATAATTATTAGAAAGTGTTTGGTGTACGTATATGTTGATTATTCGATCATGAGTTGTGAACATTAGTACCAATTCGTCAATTTTGTGGCATGGTAAGCCATTCTTGTAATTCTAACCAGGCTCATTGCAGGTTGGTAGAAGCCTCTCTTGACTCTTATTAATATTGATTTCATCTTCAATTAATGGAAATTTGTATTTAGGATAGCGTTTTTTTTGTGTGGAAAGTCACCTAAAACATATTAAGTTCAACTTTTTGTATGTAGTCTGAGTTGTTACCAGATGGTAGTTCAGCTGCGAAGAGACAATCGAATCCCTCGTGTACTGGGGAAACCCGTGTCCTACTTTAGGTAATGCTTGCCCCTATATTTGGAATTTGCTTGAATGTTTTTTTGATGTATAGTGTACCTAATTTTACTTATTATTATTATTTTTTAATTTTTTTTCTATTTTTTTTTTTTTTATGCAGATCTGGAACAACTATCAAGACCTCAATCCTATACAGAGGTTGATCATGTACAAAAAACTTAGTGAATGGGATGTGCTTGCTGATATTTATTGGTGTTTATATTTGTGAGCCTATGGCTAATTGGCTATGTATCCAAAGCACATTGTAGATGGATTTCGACTAGATGAACGGTATGGATTTTGATGATGTTTAACACTGACTTAGTTTGTAAAAGTGATTTTCTTTATGTATAATGTCGTTTATTTTGCTCAATGTATATTAGGAAACACGATTTCTGGCCGTACCATTTAAAGATCAAGTTGCACCTTACGTCATTTTCTTATATGGGTGAAATGGGTCGGGTCAGCTTGAGTCCGCTCTGCTTGGGCTGACTTGCAAATGCATACATATTTCTTTAACTTGTACAATCATTTATCAATACCAAAGATCTAAGCTTTTGAGATTGGTGAGAAAACCTGTGATGCTATTCTTAGCGGCAAATACGACCAGGTAAACCATTTCGTCCCATTAATCTTCTGTAAAAAGGAATTGGATCTGAATTGTGGATTACTCTTTTCATGTGCTGTTAGGGACAAATGATTAACTAAATATACCAAATGGTAACATCGTTGGGCATACAATTCAAAGGCAGGAGGATTTTGCTGCTTCTGCACTGGCTTATTGAATGGCAATATGCTGTTGTAAAGATTACAGATAACTACCATAATGGTATGATCTTTTTCATTATCGGTAGTATAGTATATTGAATCAATATGTATGTTAACTTAGATATATAAAGATGGAAAATATGGGTTGATCGGGCAGGTTGGATAACGGGTCAAAACTGATAATTTTGAATTATAAACTTTGGATGACTTTTGATTCTAATCGACTCATTCAATATGTTTCCTTCTAAGCTACCTGTAGTTGTTCATTTGACTACCTTACTATGGATTTGCAAAAGAAATTTTAAAGTGAAACTGCAATATTGTACAAACTAGCTGGAATAAATGTTTTGCCAGATAATGTTTCATAATTTGAAGTTGTGAATGCTCAATATTTGCTTTTACATGTGCATTTACACTTGAAATGATGGCCTGCTTGCATGCTCAATATCAAGCATTATCCGACATTAAGTTGTCTTAGAGCATCTTCAATGATACAATAAGTTATGGGATACCTACCAGCCCTAGGCCCTAGCCACAACGCATGTCTGAATTGGTCTTTATAAAGCTCTCTAAAACGCTGCAGATAAGGTACGTTCATGACCCAATAATCTTTATGCCATCAAAAGCGTACAGTTAGGGGAGGTGGCAGTTTTCCCAATATATCTATGATTGTGTCAATATACTTTTTTTTTTCTCTAATGGCTCAAACCAGTAAAATTCTTGAAAGTTACCCAAATTTATATATAACACTGTGATAATGTACTAAATTTAGAAGTAAAAAAGTGTTGGGGGCAACATCACCTGACTCATATTAAACAGTAGTTTTGACGCAAGCCCTTTTTGGCATGTACAAAATTTCCATGTCTATGTATAATGGATATTATTGGTGGTGTCTTTTATCGATGTCCATGGGGACTTCTAGCTGAACGTTTTTCCAGCTATTATCTTTGTTAGTCCGACAAGTATTGTTGCTATACATGGTGGAGCTGCATATTTTGTATCTTCTGATTTATAATAAGCATTACTTATTATCACTTGTGTGTAAAACCTTAAATGATTAGTTACTGAACCTTAACAAGTCTATTATCACAATTCCATTTTATTAGTCTGATACGTTTGCATATCTTGTGTTATCCATGCTCATATTTTTTTATTAGAAATCTAATTAGATCATGGTGTCATCATAGCCACAACTTAGTCTTTAAATATACTCTGTGCGCCTTCTTGCTATATGTTTCAATTTGTATGCTAATCGAATTGAAGTAGTGGTAGCAAGATGGATGAGTTGGGTTATAGGTCAAACAAGTTTGGGTTGAGAATGGTCATTGTTGGTACAGGTTCAAAGTTGTACGTAGCTCAATGACATCAAGCTAATAATCACAACAACCTTAAAGTTGAGGATCGAGTATGAGTATCCAGTGAGTTATTTCTATACATGTTAGTAAGGTTACTTGAGCCTTCTTTATCTAACGACCCATTCACTAACTTCGTTCAATTTATAACAATACATACTATTATGAAGTTGTGATTACTGATATGGCTAAAACTATGTCTCAAGTAAAGTTTGTTGTGACCCTAATGAAAGATGAAAGAAAAGGCTTAATCTTGACAAAGTTTTTGAGTAGTTCGGTTAATTGTCAGGTGTGTGTGTGTATGTTGGCATATAATTTCGAAAATTTCAGATAGCGAAATCCAATCTTACTCTACAAATTTTTCGGTCATTTGATGTGTGGGTCTTGAGATTTGAAAGAGAAAATGCTTGGTATATAGGCGATAGTATATGATATACATACATCTGACCTAATATCTTTTGTTGCGGATGTATTTATACTCTATGGGATGATTTATTGCAGGTTACTATTGGAAGGGATGTTGCACGTAAGCTCTATAAAAACACGGAGAAAAGCTTTGATTTGAACGTGAAGGAAAAAATAAGAGTTATTGATCCATACAAATTTTAGCCTTTTACGCATTTGTTAAACTAAATTGCAAAATGATTTAACTAGGACTGTATATTGGAGAAGAATGGTGAATGGTAAAAGTTCATGTATCCACTAGCGTTTAGGAAAACGTATACATAACAGTGTTTTATCATATTATCGTTGTGTGGGTTTAATTATATGATACTATATATAGTACTCCCTCCGTCCCATTTTATTTGTCTATCTTTCCATTTTGGTATGTCCCAAAATGTTTGTCCTCTTTCAAAATCAACCAATCAAGATGCTTAAAAATAGAAAAGATAGAATTCTATTGGTGGTCAACAGCAATAAATGTACTTTTCTTAAACTGTGTATTTTTTGTCTGGTGACAAATAATTTGGGACGGAGGGAGTATGTTTTATTGTTTAGTTACATAATTGGGTATCGCCCGGGTATAATACTATTGGTGTATAGTATATAGGGGCTGGCAATTTCTGACTCGACACGAAACCCGACACGAACCCGACTCGAATATTTCTGAAGCACAACCCGCCAACCTGAAAATTCGAACCCGTCAACCCGACAACCCGAACCCGATAACCCGACAACCCGAAACATTCTACCTAAACCATTCAACCCGACAACCTTAACCATTCAACCTGAACCATTCAACCCGACAACCCGACAATCTGAACCCGTCAACCCAACCCAACCCGAATTGCCACCCCTTAATATACGGCTATAGTTAAATGAATTACCACACACTAATCTCTAGTAAAAATTCAAAACGTCAACGTAATTTACAAGGTACAGAATTTGAAGATACATAAATAATCTCTTATATTCAAATACAGCCTTAATCAATTAATGTCATAAGTAATATACATCGGATGTGTAGCAATATTCCCATGATCCATCTTCCATGTATGTGACACCATCATACCTACTGCATGCTGCATTAGCACACATATGGTTTTAATATCACATTTTTATAAACAATTGCATGAAAAGTTACAACTAAGTTGGTTCATATGAAAAGGTACAAGTTAATTTTGAGACATTTTTTTAAAAAGTGCAAACCTTTTTTTACCTATTAATTAATCTTTTTAAAAAATTCCGATGCGCGCCAATATAAAATGGACAGTTAATTTTAGCGTGATTAAAGATATAGATGAAGAGAAAACTACGTTTTGCAGTCGAAGTTCTTATCAATCGGAGGGTACTTCACGTCGACTTCACATTGCACAATAAGAATTCGAAAGAGGTGTGGATTATATTCAGGATTTGATGTCCAAAGTGTCTTTATACAATTGCAAATCGCCACTCGGTCATCTTTAGTTTTCCCCATCGTTTTTAACTTTCCAACTCCTGTACAACATGGTTTCGACGCCTTTCCATCCTTAAAGAAGGGAGTACATGGTTGTAACGACGGCCCGAGTGACGCACACATTTGATCCGCAGCCATCGTTAAACTCCATGAACTCAATAGACAACAAATTATTCCAACAAAAGATAGCATGCGATTGTTATACATTCTTTGTCAACAAAATTGTAAATAAGTTAATGTTTTACTTGAAAATTATATATAAAATCAAAGGTGTTTTGTCATGCGGTTCGTGTGATTTCATTTTGTCACGCTAACATACAAGTGTCGTGTGTGTGTATATATATATATATATATATATATATATATATATATATATATATATATATATATAGTGGAATGATCCAGAGGGAAGTGCATTTTTTGAGGGAAGGGGTGAAGCGTTAGTATGCATCAGGAAGCATATTACCTTCACCCATACAAATCTCGAAAAAAGCAAACTGAAATTTAGTAAAATGTTAATCAGAATCGATGCAAACTGAAATTTAGTAAAATGTTAATCAGAATCGATGCTATGAATGTTAAGCTTCCTTGATAAATTCTTTCTTCAAGTTATAGCATCGATTTATGAATATTAGATCCAAATCCGTTAATATGCATTGCGGTGCATATTAGTTAATATGCATTGTGATGCATATTAACAATAAAAATATCTTTCAAATAATGTGAAGTTTTAATATGTATCGCGATGCATATTAGTTAATATGCATCACACCGCATATTAACAATTTATTAAATAAATATTCATCAATTAATGTTATGACTTAAAAATGAAATTCATTCGTTAAAATATTCTTTATAGCATCGATTTTGATTACTACCTACCAATAAAAATAATTTTTTGTTGACGTTTTGATTGATAATTGTAATATGCTTCTTGATGCATACTAACGCTTCCCCCTTCCCCCAAAAAGGCACTTCCCTCTTGATCACTACCCTATATGTATATATATAGTAACGGGATCAAAAAAGAAGAAAGTTTAGGTGGAGAAGAGGGATAAGCAATATGATTCAGAATTTTTATTACTATGATTTATTTTTTTATTATTATAATTCAAGTAAAAAAAAGTTGAATCATAGTAATAAAAATACTGAATCATATTGCTTCTCCCGCTTCTCCACCTAAATTTCCTTCTCCATTGAACCTAATCCTATATATATATATATATATATATATATATATATATATATAAATAAATATTAGAATAAGAATAAACCTAATTGTTTGACTTGAGAATTTATTTATAAAAAAAAGTTATTAATTCATAATATATGATTTCTGTTCACAATGATATAAGCCAACACGACTTTTGTTCACGTCTTTGAGACTAGAGGTTAATACTGGACTAGACCATATATATATACCTAAATATAATTAAAACTTTTTGTGTTGATAATCGGAATTAAAACTGATAAATACAAAACAGAGCATCTCAGTTAAACATAATAAGAATAAATTAACACCTTTCTTAATTTGACAAGTAAACGTCATTTAAGATATATAATTAAAAGTTCTAAACGGGTATATGTGTAAGGTTTTTCATCTTCAGATTATCAAAGGAGGGCGAAGGGCGAGTCTTTTTTTACTCAAATGTATGCAACTTTTTTTACTCAAATATATGCAACGTTAACTAGAGTATCTCGTAACCGTTATTAGATTTTTCGTTGGTTACTCTCAAAATGTTTACCTAGGCAGGTGCGAACTTAAGACCTCTTTACACGAACCGGTCAGAGAATTCTTGAGGGACCAACATCCGACTGAATATCAGTTCAGTTTGTAGGACTGATTTTGCACACCCACTAAAACAGCATATAAAGAAATCAAGAGTCATGCCCATGTTTCCTAAGGTAATAGAACTTGATTTTACACTTTGTTTTCATAAAAAAAAGTAGTAACACTTGATAAAAAACATCATATGAAGAAACAATCATAAAGATTGAGACTTGAAACTATCTCCTGATCTGATTCCAAACGAAGAGCTCTTCATTGCTCTATGAGTACTATTTATGCTTATACTCGAGCTCAATCCTCTACGCTTTTCACTTTTCTCGACAGCATTCGTGCCCTTCAAAACCACTAATTCTCGACTCCCTGAAAACGAGTCCATAGAAACCGACCTCCTCATTGGTTCAAGTTTTTTATCACAACAATGATAATCCCTCAAATTGCTCTGCACCCGAACCCCATTACCCATATATTTCTTCTCATCATTTTGCTCGTTTTCAACTCGTATTACATCTCCCAAATCATGATCAACTGGGATTCTGATCTCTTCATCATCAGTGCTTGAATCTATTGAATTATGGTCAACTTGATCATGTGAGTCAACTCTATTATTATCATTCTCATTATTATTGACTATTGGAGCTCGACAAACTGGACAATTTACATGAGATCGTAGCCAAGTATCGATACAAGTAACATGAAAAACATGACTACATTTCGGCAACATTCGAAGTGTTTCATCTTCTTGAAACTCACCTAAACAAACAGCACAATCTTTAGAATCATGTCCATGTTTCTTTCTGTATTTAAAAACCTCGATCGAGTCGATAACGGATTGATCAAGACCGACAGTATTAATCAACCAAATGGGATGAAACACCACTGATGACTCAACACGAACTAAATGATCTTGATCATGCGTTTCATGGTTTGTATTAAAATTATTGGTAGAACGCGATCTGTTTCGAAAAGCCGAACATATTTTAAAGATGATGAGGTAACAAACAAAAGAGAAGCAAGAAGCAAGACTACATATCATCAAGATTTTAAGTGGTGAAAGGGTGTGGTTTGCCTGTGACGGTGGCGGCGGCGGCGGCGGTGGTGGTGGTGGTGATGGTGGTTGAAAATCATCACAAGGATCATCAAGGGAAATACAAAAATTTTGTATGGTGGTGGTGATTTTCATTAGGGTTTTTCTGTGGAAGATTGACATGATCACGATTCAAGAATCAAGAAAGATGATTGAATGAAACTGATTGATAAGTGAGTTTAAAAGTCAAGGATTGATTTTTAGGATGGTGAATGAATGGGTGGGTGTTTTCTGGGGTAGTGACTTTTAAATTCAAAGGAAGTTTCTTGCATATTTCCTTTGGAATTTTGTGGGTTGTGTTCGAGTAGTTTCCGCGTTAAGAAATTATTGGTATATAATCCGTATATATGCGAAACACAAAAGTATACACCCTTTTAAACTTTGATTTACATGAAAAAGTTACTAGAATGGTCATATTTGACAAGCACTTGAGTGAATTCTTGTAAAAAAAATATACATTTTTCGTTCGCTATAATTCGAATACCTTACGAGATGTGCACAAATAGCCTTAAGCCTGAGCTTTGGTTTAGGCTCCTGAACAAATCCGATCTAAAGCCAGACATGACCCGAGATTCCTAAAAAGCCATGAATTATATACATCAAAGCCACGTCCAGTCGAGACCACACTCAAAGCTCGAAAAACGCCTAAAAAACCCCGGGCTTTTTTGAATTATAGCTAGAAATTTGTACTTGAAAAAAGTTTATTTATCAAGTTTTTATCCTTTGATGCCCGAATTTCGTGCTAACTACAAGTTTGAACCTAAAAAATAATAAACCTTAGTTTCTCTCAAGTCCCAACAAAATTGCGTTGTAAAACAAACTAAGTTACCTTATAATTAAATATTTAAGATAGGAAAAATGATCAACAATTATAACAAAAAAGGCCTAAATATTAATAACGCGTAAGAAATTTATTTTAATTTATGTACGCCCTCCGTACCAAAATAAATATTCATATACTATTTATATCTGTTCCAAAATGATTGTCGACTCGCTAAAAATAACTATACGAATAACTAAACTCCCCATTGTACCCTCATTTATTACTCTCAATCATTTATTTCTTAAATAAATTTAGTGACACTTGCCTTGAATATAAGAGCAAAAGTGACCTTTAATAAACCTATCTTAAATCCCAAAAAAATTGTTAGAAATTGTTCTCCAACAATTTTTTTAAGAGAAATGCTAAACTTGTTGACATGATTAATGTCTTAGAATGCCAAATAAATATTATGTACATAGTTTAGTTGTAAATGGGCCAAAGTAATTAGTAATGGGTCAAGTTAGAATTATTAAATAATAAGCCCGTTGTAAGTTTCTAGTTTGTGCCGATGGGTCAACAAACTCTCACGCACGAAATGATTAGGGCAGTAGCAGTTAGAATATTAAGGGTTGCATCGATTCATTCGGAACGGTTGTGTTGAACCGATAAATCTGTTCATGGTGTCTATTCAAGTTGTATATATAGGTGTCGATTAAACAATTTGTATGTAACCACTTCAGTTATCAATATATGTATTCGTATTATCATTAAACTTCTTGCACATATCAATTTTATATTCTGCATATTAGTGGTTGAAGATGGTGATCCATAGTTGGATGTTGGAACGAAATTGGTTTCACAAGAAACCTGTGAAACAAAACATACATAAATTTTACAAACAAACGTTTACATAATGACATGACACTAGCGTTTGACCAATCAAATAACTCATTATTTTCTCTCTTAATTCCGTTTCATCACATGATTGGTCCACCTCCTTATGTATGTATTTTTATGTAAACTTTATGTAAGCATATCATTTTTCTTTTTTTAAACGGATAGAGTATAAAATAAGGATAAAGAGAATACTCAAATATGTAGGAATCAATGTATTTTATTATAAGTTTTTTTTAAGTTTATTTATTTATTTTGTTAATTATGATTTTACTTATTATTTATTATTACTAGGGTGTTCATCGGTTCGGTTTTTTGTTTCCTCGGTTTAATCGGTTTTGAAATTTTTGGAGCAAACCCGAAAACCGAATTCACATGTCAAAACCGAACCGAAAACCGAATTCAAATTCGGTTCGGTTAAAACCGAAAACAATATCATTTTTCAAAAATACCCTTCAACATACAAAGCTACGAAATATGCATATGATTATACGATACAAATTATATAAATCTAAATATTAATAAGTGTTACTTGTTAGCCAAATTCGAATTTAGAAAGCATAAAACTGTCAATGTACGTGAATTTCATTGTCCAAACAAAACATTTATTTTTCACAAACAAATGGTAGCTAAAAAATTTAAGTTTTCAAAATGTTAAACTATTCAAGTCTTCAACCAAATTCGAAAAATCACATATATATAAAATATATTAATTTAATAAATTGAATTTGGTTTTCGGTTTAACCGAATTCATAAAAATCAAAACCAAAAACCGAACTGAAAACCGAATTCAAAATCGGTTTTTCGTTTAACCAAATTTGAAATATTCAAAACGAAAAACTGAGTCGAAAACTGAATTCAATTTCAATTCAATATTCAGATTAAACGGTTTAAAATCAAATATACCCATAGTAGTTACTACTCTTTTATACGGAGTAAAATAAAAAATAGCCACATTTATGTCTTTAAAACAACATTTTGCCATTTTGGCTTTGTTACCCCTTTCCATCTTCAGGTAATTCCTTCCGTCCCAAAAATCATAATGTAAAAGGAAAAGGACTTCTATTGCTATCAAAATTAGGGTTCCGATTCATGGGGCTTCAATTCATCTGTTGATTCCGTTTCCGGTATTTTACTCGATTATGTTTTGCCTTTTCTTTAGTTTGTTACTGTGTTATCAAACCCTAATTGATTTTCTTTTTTAGTTGAACTTCATTCACAGATTGCTTGGTTATATACATTGTTTTTGTCTTATAAATTCTGTTACACTTTCATAGTTTCATGGTTCAATGTAATTGATTATGTGATTCAAGTTTATTTATATGATTTCCGATTTAGATGACCAATAGTTTATATATATGTTTATGTGTATAATTTGCGTTGATATAATATGTAATAGTGTCTTATAATAGGTTAATACTTTATGTTATAAACTACTGTTAGAACAATAGCTAGCTAACTATAAGTTAAGGGCCTGCTGAAATTCATTCCTTAATCGTCTTTTTATTACGTTTTTATGGTTTGTAAACTAATCGCCAATTGGACTAATATGTAAATGCTTTGCAGTTCTGTATTAATTGGACATTTGCACGATTAAACTTTAGTTTTTCATTTGCCTTCACAAGGTAACTGTATCAGGTGTGAAAAAACTATAAAAGGCTGACTGTCGTCGGAGGTCAAAATCCCTAAAATTGGTGAACAGAAAAAATGGCGGTACGACAAAAAGCGGTGGCAACGCTGCCGACGTTAATGAGAGCGTTAAGGAAGGAATCACCTTCACTTCCACAACGATTGCCGTCACTCAGACGAGCTTTTTCGTTATACGATCAAGTTAATCTCATTGACAATGTTCCCGAAGATCAATTAAGATTTCAAGGGTACAGAGTCTCAAGTTTAATTCCGTATCTAGTTTATTCAATGTTTTAACTTCAACATGCACAATTTATTTGTCACTTAATATTGTTAAACCTAATTTTCTCCTGCAATTGTTTCTCTATCGTGATATTGACACACACACACACACACATATTCATATATATTGCTATTAGTAAATAGTAACAGGTTTATGCTGCATTTGTTTTGCTCATCTAATTACATTTTGGCTGTGTATGACTGATTTTGGCTATATATGGTTTTGATAGGTATACTGATACCGGATTCACTGTTAATGGTGTAGAATATGAAGGTAGTTTGATGTGTGTTGGTAACTTGCTGTTGTCATGGAGTCCAAAGAAATTGTCAGACATAACTACAGACAGGTATGCATATTTTCATTGGATAAACACCTGGGCATATGCTTTTTTTCAATACTAAAGTATGCTCCAATAACGTTCATGGATAGAGTCGCAACTGAACATGATCCGATGTATAAATTGCAAGGATTACTAGTTAATAAGTAGTTTATTTTCTTTGTATCGCCTATTCTTTGTTTACATCCGTCATCTGACATATTTTTATTGACATTTTCTTCTACACAGCCTATCCATCTTCCAAGCAGTGCGACCCATACCAGGTAAGATGATTCAATACTTTCAAGCTCACTTTTGTTAGCCGTTAGATAAAAATGTTGGCATCAATAAGTATGTTATGTGATCTATCTAGGATTCTAGCTTAATGTGCGTGATTCATTTGGGCATGCCTCAGTCTCTAGCTATGATTATCACTTGTATATTTTATTTGTTTACTGTCAGTGTATACATTGTTGACGATTGATGTACATTTTATTCCAGAAATTTTGATAATTGGCACCGGAAGATATATCCAACCCATAGATCCTGAAATACGCAAGTTCATTCGCTCTACAGGCATGAAATTAGAGGCTATTGACTCGGTGAGAAAATATGGCACTTTATTTATCTGTCTTTTCCATGATTATTTTTACAATATATTTTTGAATGATACAAAAGTAAGCTGTGTGGGAGAGAGGATTGGGTTACATCTTTGTGTTCCCATGATATTGCTAATATTTTTTCTGTATGTATATGTGGATATCTCCTTTTTACTTTTTCGTGTATTAATTTGCTGATGTGTATGCATATTTGGTTGGTGCAGAGAAATGCGTCATCGACATATAACATACTAAATGAGGAAGGAAGGATTGTAGCTGCTGCACTTCTTCCATATGGAGTTTCTTCGTAGTTACTACTCCTAAATATCATTTCTTGAAAAGAATGGAAATAATGGCAGCAGCAGGTTGTAATAACTAATCGTTTTCTGTATTAAAATCGTGTTTATTCTGAGATATAAAATAATAGCTACTATATGTAAACTTTGTATCATTTTGTTTTCTCAACTGGTACAATCTGAACTTCATGCATTCTTCTCTGAAAACTGGAACACTTTGTCCTTCGTTTTGTTGGGTTCTTTTGATCGAGTGTCAGTACTCTTGAGGATAATAAAATCTCTTTTTATAGTTCTTCAGTTAATTTTTATGTTCTCCAGATCATCTTGTTAGTCCAAAAAACAGAAGGAAAAAAAAAGATCATCTTCTTAATATGTAGTGACACTAAAAAGTACTTATCATGTAACTTATTTTATTTGAGGATCTTTATTTTAAAATTAACAAAGGCAAAAGTACTTCTATATTCGTCAAAGTGTCTTTTAGATGCTGGAATAAATATTACTTTAATTTGATAAAGAGAATATTAAATAAAACAATGCATATATGCAAACGATATCAACATAGAATAGATAGAGTCCTTCAAGTAAATCATTAATGTTTTGAGTAAAAGAATGAAAAATCCTGGGAGGTTGGCTAAGTGGTAAATTTGAATAGAGGATAATACTCTCATATTCGGGTAGGTTAAAGGTTTAAATCCTACTTGGTACAATCAATTTGTAGCAGCCACACCATTCTTTTTAGAAAGAGATTAACCTGAGTGTCTAACGTAAAAATATATTATTCCACTAATTTATCTTGTATCGTGTCAATGAATCTACTTTGAATATATAAGTTTGTCATTAACCAATTGTTTTCATTTATACTAATTCGAAATCATCATCATAATTTTACTAGGGATGAAGCCATCTATAAGCTAGGGATACGAGTCGATTTGTCATAG
This sequence comes from Helichrysum umbraculigerum, assembly GCA_949592205.1. NCBI lineage: Eukaryota > Viridiplantae > Streptophyta > Magnoliopsida > Asterales > Asteraceae > Helichrysum > Helichrysum umbraculigerum. The sequence goes on along the minus strand of CATIUR010000004.1, from coordinate 104,853,682 downwards.
GAAGTGTAATTTTTTAAAATAATACAATAATTTTTCTGTTAGTGATATGCGTGAAAATACCTTGTGTTATATAAACGATTAGCGCGTTTTATATGTTATTAAGTTAAAAACTAATAATTTGATATTTTTTTTTTTATCAAATCGTACATGCTTATTATAAAGAAATGGTTGCTATTTGTAGCCCTAAGGGCTATGTTTAGGAGTTAATTCATGCTTAAAAAGCTGGTAAATTAAGGGAGTTGAGGGAAGTTATATTCAGGGGTAGGTGGTTATTATTAAGGTACAAACATTGAATGCGTGTCTGAATTTCTTATTCATAGTCCTAAGGGCTACGTATAGCATTTTCCTATTACCGTACTTTTTTTAACAAAGTTAGGTTAAAAAATGTAGTACAGTACAAACTGAATTTAAAATACAAGCTGAATAGAAAAACAAAAAAAAGAGCGGCTTTTGGAATCCGTTGAAAATAAGACGGAAAAAATAATGAAAACCCAAAACCCCCTCTGACTAATTTCAACACTTTCTTCCCCCAAAACTCATTTTCCTTCCGATCGATCCATCGATCTCACAAACAAAACAAAGAAAATCTCTCTCTCCTGCTGTTCTAAACAACGACAATGGGATCGCTGTCACCGGCGATCACCTCAAAGCTACAATTTCCGACTGACCGTACTTCATTCCATGCATTCCGGTCACCTGCCTACTCTCCCTTTGTTATTAATAATACTAAACAACACATGATCCGCCTCTGCAAACGAAATCGTCGTTACGCTGTAACATCTTCTTTTTCTGCTGCTAATGAAGCTGAGAAGAATTCTATCGATTTTAACGATCCCGAATGGAAGACTAAATACCAACAAGACTTTGAGAGGAGATTTAATATTCCTCATATGACTGATTTCTTTCCTGATGCTGTTTCGTATCCTTCCACTTTTTGTCTCAGAATGAGGTAGCTGCAATTTAACCTAACCTGTTAAAATAATTTATATGCGCACGAATAACACGGATTGTATTGTTTGTTGTAAGGAAAAGTGTGAGATTTGAATTTTGTTTGACTGAATTGTTACAGGACTCCGGTGAGTGAGGAATTTGCTCAAGGGTATCCGTCTGATGAGGAGTGGCATGGATACATTAATAATAATGATAGAGTACTACTTAAGGTACTCGAATTACAGTTCTTCTTGGTTGATGATTATGATCATAGGTTCTGAAATTGAGAATTATACTACATTGACTTTGTATATGTGAGTATATTTCTGGAATGGATTTAAATGTGTTTAGTATTTTATATTCTTACTAGTGTTGTGTTTTGTGCTTTGAAAATCGAAAATCGTGATGTTACATGTGGTTTGTCTTGATTGATGTATCATTTGTAGTTTTGTACAAGACTTAGATGACACAGAGCCTTGTTACTTTGAATTTTACACTTTTCGATTGGGTTTGTGTTAGAGATTTTAAGGGAGAAGAAAAGGGTTAAGAAATCAATGACGTGAATATGTCTTTGAATCGTGTTAGAATCTCTTTTCAGAAGCAATGATTCGAATCTATAATGCCAGTGTATGAAAAATTCACTTTGGGGTAATCTAGAGAGAATGATCTTTGTTTGAGGCACTTAATTAAGAACTGAAAACTTCAGAGGATATTCGTTCCAGTTCATTTGTTTTATATATATATATATATATATATATATATAGATCATCCAGATTCTTGAAGTTATTATCAGTTAAATCTTCCCAAAAACAGTGTATAGATAATCTCCAGATAGATAGAAGAAGTTGCAGGCGCTTACTGATGGGGCGGGTGCCTGACCAGCATAAAAGCTGATCATGGTGATTGATCAGTGTAGCCACTGATCAGTGTCGGTGTCCATTACACACTGCATTTTGCCACAAGGAAAAGCAGTCCCCTTGACCACACCATTGATATGTGTCTGGGATTCACCGATTCGGTGCGACTTAATAGGGTGTGCATTCCTCCTCTCATGACCCATTTCAATTTCACTAATATTACTTACAGTTAACACTTAACAGTTTAAATTTTCATGATGAAGGTTAATAAATTCGCATTGATACACACAATGGCATCATGAGTGCAGAATTGACTAAATTAGTAAATACTTTTACTTGCACTGTTTCAAAAGATATCAAAGTTTGAAATTATCTCACTGAGTTTCTTATGTCTACTTGGGCCTAATAATTGCACTATGCCACTATGTCCCTATCTATCTGGTAGTAGTTAGTTTTACTCTTAACAGCATGACTTGCAGTCATTTACTGATCAATTGGTACATTGTTGCATAATAATCTTGTTCACTTACTAAGCTAAGTGAAATTAATTGGTTATAATTTATGAAATTTAGGTTTTCATAGTAGTTCTATCAACTCAATTTTGGTTTACTCTTGGATGTAGGTCATTGTTGTGTGTTTATCTAGTCAGCTTCTTACATGCAGTGCACTTACAGCTGCTCTTACCTGTTTGTTGCTGTTTTCTTTTTAAATTTTTAATTTATACAAAGCTAACGTTACTGGCAAGTTGTCAACTTGGATTTTTAGTGAAACGAAAAGTCTTAGTCTTGAAACTCAAAAAGACCATGTCATGGTATTGATTTGGTTCATGAACGATTTAACTTTCTATATAATGAAATAATAAACTTGTATGCCACATTACAGGTTATTCGGTTCTCTTCACCTACATCTGCTGGGGCCGAGTGTATTGATTCTGATTGTACGTGGGTGGAGCAATGGTAAGCACCAAACCAGTTGAAGTTATTAAGGCTAATTAAAAGGTTCTGGCTATCTAGCATTTATGATCACATATTTGAAGTTACGAAAGCACTAAACCATATCAATTGAATCTCATGAGGTCAAAATTCATGTACTTGGGGAAGAAAAGTTCCGTAATTTATGTCGATTCTGAATGTTACATATAACATTCTATTTCCTTTTTGGGGAAGAAAAATATCACATTTTTTGTATCGCAGTCGTAGCTCATGCTTTGGTGAAAAAGTAGTTGTATTACTTTAAGCCTCACTAGGCTGACCATTTAATGGACCTTTGAAGGAACAAAATACACATTGCATAACCACGGGTTTCTATAATATTTAACTACCCTACCACATACAAAAAATTGTAAACTAGACTTACGATATAATATAGTGGTTTTATGAGTTTTGAGTTTTCGTATATGATTTCATTGTTTACCCGTTTTGCTCATATGTCTGTGTTCTTTACAAACGGTCATGAAATTATACGTAACAATGATGAACTCTTTGTAGGATTCATCGTGCTGGTCCTCGTGAAAAAATATACTTCAAACCAGAAGATGTGAAGGCAGCAATTATAACTTGTGGCGGACTCTGTCCTGGCCTTAATGATGTTATACGACAGGTTGCCTCTAAATTTCATTTTATATTCTTTATGTTGCGTCAATCAATTTAAAGACTAAGGGTACTTGATATGTGGGGAAATTAAGTCAAAGTCAAACCATTGAAAGAGTTAGTAGTTAGTCCACGTGTCTAGTTATGATTGGTTAGAATAGGTCATCAATAGTTATAGTATAAGAAGGGAGTCAAGTCCTGTAACTACGTTTATGATTTTCAGAATTGATAAAACTTCTCCTTTTCTCTCTTGAGCTTCCATTGATAAGTTGTCCTTATCAGTACTTCATCAGCGGGTGATATTGATAAAATCCATGCTTAGGTTTTAAGCATCCCCGTCAATGTCAATTGGCAAATTCTTGTAATTAAACATAGGTGTTTCAGAAAACTAAATTAGATTAATTGGGCTAGGCTGGTAATAAGTGGGTTTACCATATTAGTTGGTTTTATAAGTTAGATGGCAGGGTGAATATAGTCCATTTTAAAGAATTTAACCTAAGTGAAATAATAGTTTGCCTAATTTAGAATTTAGTTAGTTTATCTTGTTGGCCAACTTAAATATATTGTAGTCCTTACCCTAAACGAGTTTGTCATGTAGAAAAATAATGTATTTAAATAAACATATACTAGAAATATTATCTTTTATAATCATTTGAATCTTTTGATGGGTCATACAGAAAAAGTAATGTATCACACTGCAAAGTGAAATGCTTGATTGTATTTTGAAGTCTTCCAGTTGCAAGCATGGATAACATATATTTTCTATAAACTAGTTGATAACTAACTCCCTTACTCTTATTTGGAGTGGCTACAGATTGTCATTACCCTTGAGATTTATGGTGTGAAAAAGATTGTGGGAATTCCTTTTGGATATCGTGGATTTGGCAACGAGCTAGCTGAGATATCAGTGAGTTTATTATTATATTCTTAGTATCGCTCTTACTTCTCACATATCAACTTTCATATGATCAAGATGTTATAGTAGTTTAACGTTTCTCTTGCTCGTTAGTTATCTAGGAAGGTGGTCCAAAATGTCCATCTTTCTGGTGGAAGCTTGTTAGGAGTTTCTCGTGGAGGACCGAATGTCAGTGACATTGTGGACAGCATGCAGGTACGTGCTACTTAGTTTTTGTTTCTCTCTTTTATGACATATCTTTTTGTTTTGTATTGTTTTTATTTTGCCCGAGAGTTTGATGGAGCTCTCTTCAAACTGGTGGCAGGAAAGAGGAATTAATATGCTCTTTGTGCTGGGCGGAAATGGAACACATGCTGGTGCTGATGCAATACACAATGAGGTAGCTACGTGGGTCCATATATTTATTTAGTTTTCTATGGAAACACCGGCATCATAATTTTAATATTAGTCTTGTAAAGCAATTTGTAAAGTCAAATTACATGAGCAGTTGGAATATGAGGGCTAGTGCCGAAAACAAGAGCAGTCAAATTTTTTATTTGGTTTTCCATGTATTTTTTTCCGTCAAATTTAAATTTTACTTATCTTTTGTGGTTAGTGCCGAAAACGAGGGCTAAAGGTGGCTGTGGTCGGTGTTCCTAAAACCATAGATAACGATATTCTGCTGATGGATAAAACATTTGGTTTTGATACTGCTGTAGAGGAAGCACAAAGAGCGATAAATTCTGCATACATTGAGGTACTTTAATTCCTATTACTATCATTATTATTGTTAATATTATTATTATCATAATCAACACTGTGATCAGCATATCATCATCATTATTTCTTTTAATTCAAAGCTTATTCCACAGTCCAAACTTCTATCTATTTCAATATTCAAAAAAGATTTGAACCGTTTTGTTAGAAATCTCTCACTGTAACTACAAACTTTAAGATTGCTCTTTTTTACAGGCTCATAGTGCTTATCGCGGTGTTGGAGTTGTAAAATTGATGGGGCGTAGTAGTGGCTTTATAGCTATGCAAGCAGCTCTTGCTAGTGGTCAGATTGATATATGTTTGATTCCTGAGGTATTTTGATGCATTAATGTGAAGCTGTTCCTTGTCGTGCGACATAATATTAATTTTTTTTGTATGATTTATAACTTGAAATGCAAGGTACCGTTTGAGTTGCATGGACCTCATGGTGTCTTAAAACATCTAAAATATTTACTTGAGACAAAGGGATCAGCTGTCATTTGTGTAGCAGAGGGGGCTGGTCAGGTTAGTTTTGTGCTATCCCCATATCTTTTCTTTTTAAGTATTTTCAGCTTACTCTTTTCAATGTTTTTGCCTAAGGTGACACCTAGTTGGCACTTGCGTTTGCGTTTAGTAACTAGTTATTTATTTATTTATTTATTTTCTAAAGAAATATTTGAAGTTAAATCAGTCAGTTTTTGTTGTTTGGATAAGCATATTATGCTTTTGGTTATAGCATTATGTAGGAGTCAAATAATCATTTTTGGATATAGTTGCAACAAAATCGATTATCTTAAGGTAAACTTATTTATTTACCTCTTTTTAGGGCTTAAAATGTGGCACTGTTATTCATGTTTCACAACAAGTCTCTCAATATTTCACAAAATGTCCCTTTTGGTCAGTTTACTATAATTTTCCTTCAAGAATTTTGCGAACATTGAAAGAGCTGGTTATCTGATGCTTATAAATATAAACTGCCAAATTATATTCAAAAAGTATATCCTACAGCCCGATCGATTGGAGCCTAATCATCTGGTTATGATAATTAATATCATATAATACTGTGCGAGTAGGCTGCTTGCTGTAATAAGCTTGCATCTTGGACATTATAACTAGTTTTTGAATCTACTCTTGGTAGTAGAAATCATTTCAAGGCATCAATGTCCTATCTAAACTATGCCCATAGAAAGAACACATTCTAAATTACAATCAGTTCCTTTTCTAATTCCTGTGGTAGGTGCCCCAGTCTTCTTTTCCCGCCCTATTGGCAAATGTCTCAGCCATAATTTTTGATATTCTTTTATGCTCTCGTATACAGAACTTTCTGGAGAAAACAAATGCTAAGGATGCATCTGGAAACACTGTACTTGGAGATATTGGTGTTCATATACAACAGGAGGTTAGTCAATGCTTCACCTTTTTTTTTTTTTTTTACTTTTATTTTATTTGTGATTATAATGAACATGATGACATCCATTCGTTTAATCGCTATTTGTTACAAACAAGCAGTTCATGATTTCTTAATGACATCCATTTGGATCTTTTGCATAGTTTTATTCTCAAGTTCATTTACATTACATGAACAGTTGATTCAGTAATCTTGTTTTTGTATTTTATATTTCTGCTATAATAGGTTAAGTTATATTCTTTCAGATTAAAAAATATTTTAAGGAGCTTGGAGATCCAGCTGATGTAAAATATATTGATCCTACATACATGATCCGTGCCTGCCGAGCCAATGCATCGGATGGGATTTTGTGCACCGTGCTCGGTCAAAATGCTGTAAGTCGATCTTTTCCAGAATTTCGACACTTTAAAATAGAACACTTTGCTTTTTTATTATATACCGTTATCCTTTTAGTTGAAGAACATACAGACATACAGTGTCATCATGAAAAAATGAAAATAATAGAATGTTCAACAAGCTTATAATGCTTCTTTGAGTTGAGTTTAACAATATCACATTTAGTTAATTTATAATGTGTTTGGGTCATCTGAAACTGATTAGAAATTGTAAAGGAAAAGAGCGTAGACTACTCATGGTTGCTTCATAAATTCTTCATACAAAATTTGCAAATAAAAAACACCTTGCAGAGTGTATTATTGCGATTAGTTAGAGTTACTGAATGCTATCATGTTTGATTATATAAATTAGAGGTGACAAAATAGGCTGGCGGGTAGCAGGTTTAAACTGGGTGGGTTGGACCAGCCTGCAAAACACTGCAATTTCTTTCTTGTATTTATCAAAATGATTGTTGAAGATATAATTCTCAAAAGTATATTATTACAATGCCTTGTTTGTTCTTTTTATATATTTAGCTATCTTCACTTTCACCCTTTTGACTCCTCTCTCCATAAACGGGTCTTAATTGCTACATCTACCTTGAACCAATTTCTTGCTTCCTTCTATTTATTTTGGTACTCTAGATTGACTTCCTTAATATGTGTTTATAGGTCCATGGTGCATTTGCTGGATATAGTGGTATCACAGTAGGCATATGCAACACCCACTACGTCTACCTTCCAATTCCTGAAGTCATATCTTATCCCAGGACAGTGGACCCAAACAGCCGCATGTGGCATCGTTGCTTGACATCTACTGGCCAACCAGATTTCATATAGTTCTAAAACGAATTTTGTTCTTTTATTTTTATACGTTAAAATGAAAAAGGCGGGCCCTAAAAGGAATACAGTTAGCTTGATCATAGGAAACAAATAAAACAGAATGGGCATAAGTTGCGTCTTGCGTTTAGGATCATTTGAGAAACAATAAATCACCAAAGAGACCTTCACAAGTGTTTTAGAGTTGGTTTCTTGGTCTTCTGAAGGATATTTTTGGAGTCGGAGTTTATTTCCACTAATTATGTCAGACCCTTGTTGCTGATCATGGCTTTTTTTCTTTATGTAAAATTTTGTTTATTATTGATCAAATGTGAGGGACTGAGGAGGCATTTAGGTATCATACCTTTTTCTGTTACAAGTAGTAGTATTATTAATATTGTTGATGAACAAAACAAAGATGTTTCATTTATTGATGTGCAGCTGGACCCTCTACTTCACTTGCTTCAATAAAATACTTATCTTCTGCTCTTCATTTTCATGTATTAAATTATGTTATGTTATTTTGGTTGCTTTTCCAATACATTGAAGGTCTGTTACAAAAATCTTGATTCTATCTATTTTTTGAAAAGCGGTGAGTTAGCCATATGGGCAACGTACTCTCATTTTTGTCTCGAGGTAGATTTTTTTCTAAATTAAAAGGTTATTTCTTGAAATGGTTTAAATGGTCCACGAAAGGTTAAATTGTGCGACAACACCATAAGTGTACACCTGGTAAAATTTTAGCTGGAATTGATATAAGTGAAGTAAATTAGCTGATACTTGCGGATGATAACTTTGTGATATTATACATTTATTCGCGGTAAGTTTTTGGTTGATATGGACATGTACAAAGCCGAACCATTGATGTGGCTTTGGTGACATGTAATACAGTTGATATTTGGGTAATATCAATGTAATCTTTCAAAACTTTAACTTATGCATACTTTATCATTGAAAGAAGTATAATGACAGATCATATATATGTGATGGTACAGATGATGTTACGAAGCTCCAGATTCTTTGGTGTGCATGCATTCGCGGACAGGTTGTGGTGTGTTCAAAATTTGGTTTCGACTTATGAAATCGTTTGTTGGTTTTCTTGGACATGCTTCAGATCACGCTCTCTCAAGTCAAAAAAAAAGAAAGATGGGAACGAGTCATGGTAAGCATAACAAGCAAGAAATCTTTTTAAGTAATGTCTTCCTTAGCTAGTCAAAATAACAAAGAGCCACATCATAAATTTGTATATAATAATACAATTATTACATTACAATATACAAATATAATAAAAAAAGTTGAGGGGGCTGCCTTTCTAGAGAGTGAGCTGTGAGCACATAGTGTTTCTATAATGGCTATCATTTGACCAAAAAATTTGATTTTTTATTTTGTTTGTTTATTTATTTATTTATTTATTTGTCGTCGTCATCGTAGGTAGGGGCTGTTTGATTGCTAGAATATTGTTCTTACAACTGAAAAGTTGATATTGCCATATATATATAGTCATACGTTCACGACAAGGTAAATTTTTTTAACGACATGGTAATTTTCTATAAATATGTTAGTAAGAAACTAGCGGTGAAAAAATAACAAGCAGTACTAACACATTAATATGGTTACATTTACCATATCCATTTAATGGAATGAAATGGGTGCAAGACGAGTAACAAATCCACAAAAATTAAATATTATTTCATCAATAAACAGATGTAAAAATACAGTTTATTGTTGGACTCACTCAACAAATACAAAATCAGATGTGATTTCAGATCTCTTTCATACAAATACATGATATCAAAACTTAATAACTTATCTTCAAAACTCACATCTGCTCACAAACAAAAACACACCATATCGATCGATCAAGTCGCCTCTTAAACACTCGAACGTAACGAAGATCCAGACTCACGAATCAGGTGTCGCCGTTTACCATTCACACCATCTGATCCACAATAATCTCTAACAGCAGTAAGCTCATAAGGTGACGTGTCAGTAGCAAGCCACTGTTCAACAGTAAAAGTTTGTTGCGCACATGGAATATGTGCACCAGTTGTTGTCACCTCAATATAATTACAGTACCACCCGTGGTGGGCGCCAGTACCATCTGATGTAATATTCATTTCACACGGTGTCCCCGTTAAACACGGGCCTTTACCACTGAATATATCCAAATTGCTTCTTTCGAAGTAATTGTAACCGGCTCCCATCAGACCGCCCCAGGCTTCTAAATTGTTGATACGGATACCGTATCCGGATGCATCGTATAATGTTAATGTCATGTTGGAATCGGTTCCAGCTTTTAGTATGGATCCGGTTCTGACGTAGATTGTGTATACGCAATCTGGATCCGCCTGTGCATGCATTTCATGATCAATGAATTGAATTAGGTGTAAGTACTACATAATTAAGATTATGAATAAATGATTAGTGAAAAACTTACAGATCTGACAACGGTGGCGATGGAGATGATGAGGAAGAGAGTGAACAAATGACGGTTTACTACTGTTGCGGCCATGGTGATTGATTAATAAAGATCTAAAGGAGTACTACATAGATGATGGATGATTTATAGATATAGATGGATGTAGATGAGGACGACATTGTTGATGAGGGGTCCGTCAGAACCACGTGATGTGTGTATTTAATTACACGTTCAATGTCCACGTATATAATTAAGTGCAGAACACTAACTACATGGATCTTGAAAAATTAGGGACGAAAAGAAGCCCAAAAGATTCAAATCTTCTTTTAATATATATATTTTTCAAAAATCTTCATAAAAGCAAACTGATTGGAAATGTTTTTGAATTATTCCCATTTTGTTACTTTATGCTACAACTGTTTTTAATCTAGAAAACGTTCTTAAATGGCACCCAAAAACATCACCTACTAGAATAGAATGTATATATACTAATTTAACATCTTGTCTAATTAACACTTAGCTATTTTGTAAATACCTTTTTCGATCCGGCATGTAGAGCTACACTTGGTAATTTTATCTGAGGATCATAAGTCATACTAGAGGTGGTAAAACGGGCATGTTAGGGTGGGCCGGTGGGGCGGGTTGGGTAATAGGTCAAAAGATGTTGGGTCATGTTGGGCAAATCAAAAATATTTTGTTATCTTTCTCTTAAAATTATACAAATACTCCATGTTTTAATTATGATTAGAAACTGTAATGAGTAAGTTATTAATTTAACTTCTTAAATTGATTTATGAGGTTTACGCATCCCGAATTCTGATTACCTTTTAGGGTGACTTTTGCCTTGTTCGGCAGCCTCAGCCCATTCAACTTGTTTCCGCTATAGATTTTTCTCATTTAAACCCTTAAACGAAAGGTATAGCCAACATGTACGTGTACCGATTACATGGGTTGACATTGACCCCTTTAGATCTCAACAAGCCCAAGCGTTGTTCAAACAAAAAAAAAAAGAAGAGAGAGCCCAACAACCAACCGAACATTAGTAATAGTCCAATACAAAAGACCTATAACACACTCATATATCACACTCTGACCCGCTGTGGAAGTACTGTCACAATTCTACTTAAGGTTGCTCCATACCTCCTTTTGATATAGTCAACTCTGTTTCAATAATTAGTCATGCAGAATTCTTAGAATGATGGATGCCTTTAGGTTACAATTTTTAGTTCAAATCTGTCTTGATCATATATCTGTTAAGATGCTTGACATGGATCAAAATAAACTCTACCATGTCACCAAGAGTGATATGTTATGTGCAGAAAAGACTATCAAGAAAGGATGCTGCACAAATCAGTCGATCGACTTAGATCTTATTTTCAGGAAATTATTAACTGTCATGCTAATCAGCTTATCTATGGAACCTCAACCAAGGAAAATAAAGATTTAAAATCCATTTATTTTATTGTTATTTAGGATTTTTGTGGAGATCCTCTTAATGTGCTAAAAAAACATTTGTTGATTGTATGTATATTTGTATTGGTCTGTACTCTGTATATATTGTAGGGCTCCTCATTTGGTGGACTAGATGAGCTAGGTGGTACAATGTCTAGTAATTGATCTGTAGCTTATCTGTGAATCATTATTGAAACTGTCGACGAACCAAAGGTACTAATATAATTATAAGTCCATATATGACGAAATGAAAAATTATTACAGTTAAACAGTTGAGTTGCTGACAGAAAAGAGCACAAGAACACGAAAATCACCCACTACCATTGATACACCAACATCACCATATATATATGTCATACTTTTTAGAAATACGATGGCGAATGTACGTAGTTGATTTGCACCTTGTCGATCTCACCAAAAGTTGATCACATAACCTATTCCCGCTACGTACGGATACTTTGATCTCCACAAATTTATACATTACATCTTCTCGCATACTTGTATTCGCCTACGAGTAAATTTCAATACAAGTACAGTAAAAGGTAAAACGTCAAGTGGCAATTCAACAAGTTCATACATTGGTAAAAAAGTTATGCTCCATATATTGATTGATGTTATATTTGTTGTGTTGGTGGAGTTCACTTTGCATTATTGGTTTATAAAGAAGCAAGAATTTGAAATAAAAACATGGTCGGTCATTTATTTGGATGTTGGTAGAAAAAGGTAAATTAATTCCTCAATGATCACGGCAAGGTAGCTCCATTGAATAGTGACTAGATAGATAGATATATGCCGTCCAATGCATATGGACCGTTGATGTCATTTTACATGCACAAATGTGAATAATAATGCCCTCTTACTTACTATACTATACATATAAGGGTTCAATTCTAAGGGTTGGGGTTAAAAGCAAATGTGTCCTTGAACCACAATCCATTTCCATTATATCATCAAATCAAATCAAATACCACTTATTTCTTGTTTCTTCATTTATGGAATCCCTATTTAGCTCCATCCCATTGCTTTTAGCCTTGTTTACTCTCTTTTTTCCCTTTTCGGAATCGTATTAGACTAACTTAGATACAATATTTTTCGAAAACCATCAACCGCTCGAAAGAGGGTATATGCTTTTTATCTGCCATCAACGTGTTAATTGTCTAAAATCACTACGTAACTTTCAATACTTATCCATGTTAAGTGACGAAATGTGATTTTTGTATAGTAGTCAATACTTATCCATGCTAATTGTTATATTATTAAATATTAAATAAAAGCAACTCGATTTGATGAGACAAATGAAACCAAACAAAAACATCCGAGAGTCAAAATTGAGGTTTATATCCAAAGCCGAATAATGTCCATGTCAATTGCGATTGGTGTTTATCACATTCTTTTGTTTTTTAAGTGAACCAAAAAATATATTATCAAGTAACAACGATGTTAATTATCTGTATAATATAAGTTTAGTCTAAATATGTGGATGTTTCGTGACGGCTGACCCTCTAATGATTATTATAATATAAGTTTAGTCTAAATATGTGGATGTTTCGTGACCGCTGACCCTCTAATGATTATTATGTTATACTATTACTAGTTTTTTAAACCCGAATATAATACATAAACGGTGTAAAATAAAAGAGTACATTTCGTACGTGAATGAAAATTTATAGTACAAAAAAGAATGACAAAACGCGCCCATAAATTAAATTAAACGTAGAAGCAACAGCAATAATCAATAGGTCCGGATGATTAGCAATCAATATAATTGATCGAAGTTGAAAATACAAAGCATTTTTTGAGTATAAGAAATGCATATTTAGGAGCAACGTGCCAATAAGTACAGGTTTATTATTCGACACGTGATTGTTAATAATCCTAAGATCTTGTTTTGTATATATAACTATATATATATTAGAGTTGTTTTGTTTTCTTACGAGTTGTTATTATATTTATAGTTATCAATATCAATGTTTTGAACAACATGTGTTTATATGTAATTTTGGTATCATTTATCGTCAACCTTTTTACCTTGAAAACAATAAATCGATACTTATATATGATTTCGTTATCATTAGTCACATACAATGAATTGAAAGATCATCGACTTTACGTGAGATTACCAACTGGGCAACGAAAGTTGTATTAATGTCTTAACTATTTAGTCACGTTTCGATTTACAGACAGAGTTGAATAAGCGTGTTCATTACTTAATTGAGGGAACTAATCTTTTTTAAGACGAATTCAATTATATTTGAATTAATTAACTAATGCTTAAATTGCATAGTTACTTTTATATATATTAGTTTATAACCCGCGGATTCGCGGGCTATTCCATTTATTTTTTCTAATGATTGTACATTTATAAATAATTGTTATGCTTGACATTGTGGTGTTGAACGCAAGTATATGATGTTGGATGTGGTTATACTGATCATCAAACTGGACCGAAACAAACATATTGTGAGCCACATGTAATCGAAGTTGTGTTATTAATTTTTATAAAATTAATAATGATACATAATATTAATTAAATATCTAATATAATAATGATAATAATAATGATAATAATAATAATAATAATAATAATAATAATAATAATAATAATAATAATAATCTAATCTAAATATTAATAAAAGAAATCTAATCTAATTGAAACGCCCCAATTTCAACAGTTTTTTTTTTTTATATAAAACTCACATATTACAAATTATGAAATCATAATGCTTAAAAATATCATTCCATCACATTTGGTCCCATGTGAATGCTAAAAGTAAATGTTTACGAAATCAACTCAATACAATGATGACACACTACATCAAAATCATAATCCTTTGGGCGATTTATACAATGGTAATTCAAAACGACAATTCAATAGAATGAGAAACTTGTCTAATAACATTACAAGTTTCTATCCACGCTACCTTCTTGAATCCTTTCATCCAATTGGTTCAACAAAACCAAACACTTAAAACATAAAACCACTGATACGAGTAAGCATATAGCTTAGTGAGTATACAACAAATCAAATAAATAATTCACCAAAAGCACCAACAAGATACAATTATCAAATAACCTTTTATTTCATTTAAATAAATCGTATTGAGCCACAGTAGAGATTTCACCATTTTTCGTACGGATCCATGATCCAATAGATACAAATTAGCATGGCACCAATTCATATATGGATACCAAGCTTTATAGATACCAAGTAGTGCCAAGCACTTATTTCGTGATACTCATTTATTTCGTAATAAGAAATCTCTACAATACTCAATCCACATAATTCACATAATCCACACAATCCACATAATTCACATAATCCACATAATTCACATAATCCACATAATGCTATACTATTTCTAAATAACTCAACAACTAACAACAATTCATAACAATAATCAACAACAATATTACTTAAGATACATAATATAATACCATGTAGATACAATCATGAGAAACAACTAGAAGAAACAAATAATATTCCAAATAATTGCATGAACCTCTTGCTCGTAAGCAATCCGGAGCATACAATCATTATTCATTTAATCCTCGTATCACTCACCTTTGCCTTTTTAAGGAATCACATGATATCACTCTAGAATAGCCAATCCATCATTCTTGACCACCTAGTATATAATACATAGATACAATAACACATTTAACAACTAGTTATCATAATAATCAATACATAACTTGATTACTTGTATTCCATTTTGATCATCATTAGTGATTACCATAATCATTTCAATTCACTTAATCATAATCATTCTTATAATCATTATTCACTCCATTTGCTTAATCTTTTGATTCGATACATCAATATCCTTTAATCATATATCAATAACCTTTTTAAACACCAATTAAGGTGTATTAACACCGATTCATCATCATCTACACAAAACCCACTTTAATCACTATATACCCAATTCACTTTATCAAATTCTAGAGTGGGTTAATGTTAACAACCATAATTATTTCACTCCTATATCATAATTCAATCATTACCATGCCCCAATTCGGATTAAAATCAATAATCCATCAAAACCCACCAAACCCTCAAGAACACCATCCATGATTCTTCAATTTCAATCCATTTTAATGATATTACAATCACTAGTAAACTTATCTATCATCAATTCAATGTATTTCATACTTTATTTTGTATTAGAATCGTTAATTTCATAAACCCCTATGAAAATCTATAGAAATTAAGATTCTAGGTTAAGAAATTCAAGAATAGAGATTACCTCAAGGCATGAAACAGTTAGTTGATGAAGAATTCCAAGTTTCTAGCTTCAATTTCGTAGTTTGATTCGATTTTGGGTTAGGGTTTAAGGTTTATACGTGATTTCTTTTTACTTCCTAAAGCTTCTGACTTTTGAAGCTAATAAAATGATATATGATATGTATTTACACATATAATAGGTATATATGTGTTTTAATTTTATTTCCGTGATTATCATTGTCTGGAACTTTAAAACCGACTTACAATTATTACTATTTTATTTCACCTAAAGTAAATATAATTTACAACATTTATTATTACTTTATTCACAATAATACTTTTGGATTTTGGGATGTTACAAGTCTCCCCCACTTATTTCATTCGTGTCCTCACGAATGTCACTCGTATATATTCGTATCTATACTTTCTCTACATGTGCGGAAGCGTTTATTTCATATATGATACTTTACACAATCAATTAGTTCATATCCTGAATGTACACTATTCATTTATCCACCTAATCTCTTTAATTCATATTTCATTTTAGTTCCAGACAAACCTAAATACATATATTGTATTAGTCTTAATAGCTTTCCAGCTATATATTTCGTACAACTTTAATCACATAATTAACAATTCATATGTAGATAAGGAGTGCATATTTCTTAGATACATAGGTATATACTTCTATCCAATTAAGCACAATATGTGCATCCTTAATAATTCAGTTATATATATACATTTTATTTCATAATTTGTTCTTTTAATTCTATTCATTTTGCTAGCACAGAGTACAATATCCAGCATAATGTGCAATAATACCGATTATTTCATCATAACTAACTTACATAATATACGTTACTCAATTTAGTAACTTATAATATAGATACATATTTTCGATTCTTTCCACATGTACATATTTAATAATGGACATGCTTCTATTTTTACTCACGCACATATACTGTGCATTCACCCTATTCCATACTGACCACTTACCTGGGTCATTTGTTATTATTAGTCATATAGATACTTTGAAACACATAGTCACTTGATATAAGTGAAACACATAACTATTTATTTCTTTATAATGATCACATTAGTGGTTATAAAAACCACAGTACATATTTCAACAATGAAAATTTTAATTCAAATCATAACTAGCCAATAAGCTAGTACTCACATATTACCTTAATTATATAATCATTTAGCATCAATTCACACTGAAGTAGATACTAGATACAACACAGGTTAGCACCAGCTACTCTAACATGAGTACTAACAACAACATATTTCGTGTTATCATACTAGCTACGTCAGCAAAGTATGATTATCAAGATCATCATATTTCGTAATTAACTCTAATACATGATCAGTACTACCTGCAGCTAGAAATGATCAATCATAAATCCATAACAATATTTCTATATTATGTTATTTCGCAATCAAATTCTATTTCTTTTAACCTATTACATGTCACTTAATAAGATTCTCCCCCACTTAAGATTCATCATACTACTTTTTAATTACGGAATTAATAATAAGGTAATAGTTTAGGAGTGAACACTGTTTTATTTCAACTAACATCTATTTCTTTTATAATAGGTACCACATTATGACTATGGTCTAGTGGTTTACTATTTCTATATTCCATACTGAAATCACATCATATTGATACTATATTCATTTATAAGGCATAGGCTTACATGTTTCTGTCTTTATCCGATACAATTCAATACTACCTTTCTAAAATTACATTAAATCCTTTTGATATTCAGCAGCCTCAACAATTCCATGTGAATAGCATAATATAACTACGTTGGCCAGACGTCGTCAGATTATGTCATACACACTTCCTTCTCAGGCTATTTCACACCATCCAGTTTTAATGTAATTTCCATATAAACACATAATACAATGATCCCCAACAAGCAAAACACTTGCTAACACTTTGATCACATATATTCAACTTATTTCAATTAATAGATTTCACATAAGCAAGAAATTTCACATATTCCAGTCAATATCATTTATTTCACCTTCTAACTTATCTCTGATGAATTTATCTTTTGATTCATTCATCAGTCAATTAAATACATATATTTCTGATCACACAACCACTAATCACATAAGGATAATATATATTAATCATGTCATTATTTCACATTATTTATTTCAACTTTACACATATAATCAAAATTAAACAACAATTTAGCTTAGGTAGAGATTTAACTCCTAAACAGACCCGCGGTCCATAAGATATCCTTGTGCTTAGCACATGTTTCGTATGATCGTTATTTCGTAACAAAGAATCTCTACACTAAAGCTCAAATACACAATTCATAATAAAAATATATCATTATACTAAATTCACAAAGTACAATGATAATAACAAATACATAGTTGTATAAAACGTCTTCTTTAATCACTTAAAATAATAACACAATCTGTATATTTCGTAAACATATCCACAATTTATTTCGTTAATTATTTGACCCTAGCCAAAACAAATTAACTAACCACATATACATGTATTCTTCCTCAGGAATAATTATTTCCAATTTGAAATAATACATAAAGAATACTAATCGGATCTTACAATATCATATCACATTTGTGTAACACCCCCATATTCTAGGTATTATTTTAGTGTATCCAGAAATATACATCTTATGAAATAATATTATTGAAATAATAAGATATTATATAAAACGCAATTGAATTCCTCAGTTCTAGACTGTATTTAACTAAAAGAGTTGGGTTTAATACGTAAATATATCTATCTAATGTCTGAAAGTTCTAAAACTCTCCAGACTTTCACCCTGTGAAGAACCAAAATCGCCAGTAGCATCATCATCATATATCTTCTTCTTTCAATTCGTGATTAAGCTCAAGAATTCTTTTATCATCATCTTCATCACAATCTTCAACCTTCTTGTAAGTATTTTCTTGTGAAATATAATTTAGGGTTCCAAGAATTAGAGAGTTTAATGGGTTTTGTTAATTGTTATCAAATTAGTTTGAATTAGGTCATGAAGTTGAATCAATTGATATCTATTAATATGATTATCACTAATATTAATCATTTCAATTCATGAAAATAAAGAATTCATCTAATGTGTTCATGGTCAAAGGAAGGGGTTTTACTAATATCATTTTAATTGGGTTTATTAACCTAAAATATGTATAGCTAGATTTATAGAAGTATGAGTAAGAAGTATAAATAAGAAATTGAAATAAACATAAAGTAAGGGTTTGATTTTGATTAGTGAATTAGTGAAGTCATACATTAATCAAAGTGGGGGAGAGTAGATTATGAAACATTAACAAGTTATTGTGAGTATTAGAATCTAAATGTATCAAATATGTGTTATATGGATAGGTGATCAAAGATTTGGAGAATACTTGTGATGTAGTGAGAAAATAAGATAACCAAATTAATCTTGTTGATTCTAAGAATACCCAAGAATAATTCTTCCAACAAGCGTTGATTCACAAAGAATACCGCGGTTAGGCAACAAATTCAACTCAACAATTTGAGAGAAAATTGGATTTTCATAAACATAAATTTATCATCTTTTTTTTCTATTACATTTGGAAGCCTTTAAATAGGTTGCAAGATAAATAAGTGAAAAGTCTCACGAAATATGAAAGGTCTAAGGCTAATCAAAAGTCTAGGACTAATGAAGAGTTACAAACAATTAATAAAACATTAAACATAATAATGGTACTAATTAACATAAAACTTTATTATTATTATTATTATTATTATTATTATTATTATTATTATTATTATTATTTCCGCATCATTACTGATGTAGTGAGAAAATAAGATAACCAAATTAATCTTGTTGATTCTAAGAATAATAATAATAATAATAATAATAATAATAATAATAATAATAATAATAATAATAATAATAATAATAATAATAATAATAATAATAATAATAATAATAATAATAATAAAGTTTTATGTTAATTAGTACCATTATTATGTTTAATGTTTTATTAATTACTGATGTAGTGAGAAAATAAGATAACCAAATTAATCTTGTTGATTCTAAGAATACCCAAGAATAATTTTTCCAACAAGCGTTGATTCACAAAGAATACCGCGGTTAGGCAACAAATTCAACTCAACAATTTGAGAGAAAATTGGATTTTCATAAACATAAACTTATCATCTTTTTTTTTTCTATTACATTTGGAAGCCTTTAAATAGGTTGCAAGATAAAGAATTGAAAAGTCTCACGAAATATGAAAGGTCTAAGGCTAATCAAAAGTCTAGGACTAATGAAGAGTTACAAACAATTAATAAAACATTAAACATAATAATGGTACTAATTAACATAAAACTTTATTATTATTATTATTATTATTATTATTATTATTATTATTATTATTATTATTATTATTATTATTATTATTATTATTATTATTATTATTATTATTTCCGCATCATTCTCCCCGGGTTAATAGCGACTCGTCCTCGAGTCTTGGCTGAAGTTTTTCTTCAACATTTGGAGATAGATTAGTAGCATCAACAATTTAGAAACTAACCCTGCCGTTGCATGATTTGGGGGTTCCCAGATTCTAAAGAAACCCAATATGTGATCAATCCTATAGGCCGTGAAATAATTTGCAATATGTGATAAACGAGCACCCCACCATGCATAGTTGTCTTTAGACATTTCCTCCCAATTGTAAGTGGGAATACCCTAATTCTGCCCATTTTTATCAAAATAATCTGGTGGGGCTAAATCCTTCTCCAAATCAAAAATCTTCTTGGCAATTGAAAGCTTTGTGGCCATTGTAGCTTCATAATTTACGTCTTCGTCAATAATGGCATCATAATTGTCATTTTTGTTGTTACAACTCGAATGGAATACGTCTACCATATCTTCATAACTAGTAAACTCAAAGTTGCCATCGAGAATTTTGTTTATAAACAAAATATCACGTTCATCGGGTTTCTCTAGCTCCTCATAGACATCGTAGATTACCATTTCGTTTTCTAACAGGATTTTCAGCTCTGATACCAACTGATGTAGTGAGAAAATAAGATAACCAAATTAATCTTGTTGATTCTAAGAATACCCAAGAATAATTCTTCCAACAAGCGTTGATTCACAAAGAATACCGCGGTTAGGCAACAAATTCAACTCAACAATTTGAGAGAAAATTGGATTTTCATAAACATAAACTTATCATCTTTTTTTTTTCTATTACATTTGGAAGCCTTTAAATAGGTTGCAAGATAAAGAAGTGAAAAGTCTCACGAAATATGAAAGGTCTAAGGCTAATCAAAAGTCTAGGACTAATGAAGAGTTACAAACAATTAATAAAACATTAAACATAATAATGGTACTAATTAACATAAAACTTTATTATTATTATTATTATTATTATTATTATTATTATTATTATTATTATTATTATTATTATTATTATTATTATTATTATTATTATTATTATTATTATTTCCGCATCAACTTGTATCGTGATTTTTGAAACCTTCTATCGAGTTACAAGGTGAGTACATAGAGAATCAATTAGGTGAAAGTTATGTGAATTCAGATTTGCTTACGAGCAAGAGACTTCATATAACTATGTTATTATTGTTGCTTTGGTGTATGATTATGTGATTGAGCAATAGAGTAAAGTTTATTATTACGAAATAACATCAATACGAAATATGTGCTAAGCACAATTGTATCTTACGGACCGCGGATCCAAATTTGGTATCAATCTCTACCTATGCTCATTTGTTGAATGATTAGATTATCTGTGGTTTGAATTGCTTAATTGGTAATCTATGTATTCACTAAGCAATCATGCTTACTCCGTATTATTTTAAATGTATTATAGGCAATAGCTCTCAAAGGAAGGATAAGGAAGTAAAGAAGGAATAGCGTGGATTAGCTTGCCCGTTAGTAAGTAGCAAGCATGTTCTCTTTTGGATTATCGTTTCTTATCCACTTGTATAATACGCCCCAACTTATTTTAGAAATACGTAATATGTGATTTTGAATATTAGTTGACATCGAAAGTCAACAACTGGTGTAAATTATGTATTGAAAGTGAAATAGAAGTCTTAGCATGTTGTGAAATAGAAGATGGGTCGTAGGTGTCAAAATGGGTCACTTTTAACCCATATGTGTATAATAAATTTGACCGAGGTTACGATAATTTGGTCAGTTGCTTAAAGTTTGTTAAGTATTTTGGTAAAGTGGTAAAAAGTGTCAAAGTTGTAATTGAAGAGATTGCATTTTGAGGTGTTCACAAAAAGTGCTAAAAATGGGCGAATACGAGTTACACGTCCAAATATTGTGTTTTTGTGAAAAATGAAATAGTACAAAAAGGGAAACCTTTATTTTAGTCATTTGAATGTATCTGCAAAATTTGAGAACTTAGTTCTTCACGGTTTACGAGTTATGCACAATTGAAGTTCGCTAAAATTCGAGCTTTTGGTCTGATCTGGAATTGAACTAGTGAACGCGATCCAGCTAATTGTCCCGGATCGCGTTCCTCTTTGAAAAATCATCATAATCGGATTTGAACTAGCAAACACGATCTGGCTAATGTTCTGGGATCGCGTTCGTCAGTGTATTTCCGTTACAGAATGTTTTTGAACATAGAAACGCAATCCGGCTTGTTTTCCTGGGATCGCGTTCGTATGTGAAAAATTTGGTATCCATGTTATTTTAATAACTTAAGAGAAATTGCATTAAAATAATTAAGTGAGACAATATAATCATAATATGAAGAAGTAATGGGACCTAACTATGCAATATATATAAAAAAATTTTTTTTTTTTTTTTTTGGCGTTTCAAGTTGGTATCAGAGCGATAGTTTAAGAGAATTACGTATTCCACATTAGGATTGCATAATCTTAAACTATTCTGAATCCATGATTATGTTTTAATTGTATCATAGTTGAATCCTGTTATATGAAATGTGTTTAATCTCAAGAACGGTTTTGCATTTTCTTGAATATGTTTAAGAGTAATGAGTAGAAGTCTGTAATTAATATAATATAGCTACGCCTGGCCAACGTGGTCATATTATACTAATGCACATGGGTGATTCAAGATTCTTGGACATACGATGGTTTAGGTAAAGGTTGTTCTTGATGATTGTATACTGAGTATCTTAAATAGTCTTATTATAAGGAAATGGAATATGTTGATTAAATTTGATATTTTTGTAGTAAATGGAATCTACAACAAATCAAGGTGCTCAGAATCCTCAGGGACATTCTCCTCAACGTGAAGAGAATGCAGGTGATAGACGTTTAAATCCTGAGGATGAGGCAGTGATTAGACGAATCATTGGCCAAGCTCTTAAAGAATTTGGCCCAACCATAATCTCTGAGGTAGATAATATTGTGACTGCTAAGGTTAACCAAGTAGTGACTGATAAACTGAAAGAATTTGAACAACAACACCCTATTTTGATGAATCCTTTATTAACCACGAGACTCTTGACTGCTCAAGCGTCGGCAGAAAGTTATGATTTCAAAAAGTTTTCCGGTTGTAAACCACCTGAATTTGAAGGTGAACAGAATCCTGTTGCTAGTCTTAGGTGGTTGAGTAGAATGGAGGAAACGTTTCTGATATCTAAATGTCCTGATAATTTGAGAGTGCTGTTTGCCACTCATCAACTCAAAGGTGATGCTCATGAATGGTGGAATTCAAAGATTGACACCTATGGATTTGAAACAGCATCTCAGTTTTCTTGGGACAAGTTTAAAGAATTATTCAAAAGTGAATTTTCACCACCAGCTGAACTAGAAAAATTAAAGGGTGAATTTCTTTCGATTAATCAAGGAAGGATGTCTGTAGCTGAATATTCCAAATCCTTCCATGAAAAATCTCGTTTTTGTCCGGAGTACACTTCTAATGAGAAGTTGTTGAATGATCATTTCTATCGTCATTTGAATCTTGAAATCCGTGAATCTATTGATCAGTCATTCTATAAGGATATTCCAACGATATTGAATCGAGCCTTGGTTAGAGAAAAAGATTTACTAGCTAAACGTGCTGAATATGCTAGTAAAAGAAAAGCTGAGCAATCTGCTCCATCACAATCATCATCATTTAAGAAAACCAGAACTGATTCGAAATCACCATCACAGCAATCATCACAAAAATCTCAATCACAACAACCACAGTTTTCTCAAACTGGTACTCGTGAATGGCCGTTATGTGACAAATGTGGAAAAAGACATCTTGGGGATTGTAAATGTTTCAAGTGTAGGAGGCCTGGGCATATGGCACCGGATTGTCCTAGTCCTTTCCGGTTGTGTTACACCTATTTTAAAAGTGATCATATTCAGGCGGATTGTCCCGTTAAGAAAGAAGAACATAGAAAGCAACAACAAAGGAAAGATTCTGAGAAGAAAGGGACAACTGCCGGATCGGGATCTAAACCCCGTGCTTTTCAAATTACAGCGGAGGAGGCTAAGGAATCACATGATGTGGTGAAAGGTACCTTTATTATAAATTCTATACCTGCCCATGTTCTGTTTGATTCCGGAGCATCTAGATCTTTTGTATCACTTTCGTTTTGTAATTGTCTAAATGTTTTTGTATCTAAATTGGATCATCCCTTAGGAGTTGAAATAGCCGATAATAAGCTGGTAATAGTTTCTGATGTGTATAAGGGATGTATTATGGAAATAGGAAGTGAGAAATTTGATGTAGATCTAATCCCAATGCAAATGGGGGAGTTTAACATAGTAATAGGAATGGACTGGTTAGGACGAAATAAATGTGTAATCAATTGTCATGAAAAAGTTATTTTCCTGAAAGCACTAAGTGGACAGGATATAACTGTTTATGGCGAACGTATCAATCAAACTATTCCTGTATGCACTAGCTAAAAGGTTGTTATCACACGGGTGTCGAGCCTTTTTGGCACACGTGATTGATAGCTCTAAATCTGTTGCTATTCCTTCTGATATCCCTCTTGTTAATGAATTTCCGGATGTATTTCCTGATGAACTTCCTGGTCTTCCACCTGATCGACAAGTTGAATTTAGAATCGATTTAATTCCTGGAGCTGTTCCAATTGCTAAAACTCCTTATCGTTTAGCCCCAACTGAAATACAAAAAATGATGAATCAGTTGCAAGAACTCCCTGATAAAGGCTTTATTCGTCCTAGCAGTTCGCCATAGGGAGCTCCAGTGTTATTCGTTAAAAAGAAAAATGGATCTTTAAGAATGTGTATCGATTATCGGGAATTGAACAAAGTGACCATTAAGAATCGTTATCCTTTACCTCGAATTGATGACTTATTTGATCAACTACAAGGTGCCAGTTTCTTCTCAAAAATCGATATTTGGTCTGGTTACCATCAGTTGAAGGTAAAGGAAGATGACATCTCTAAAACTGCTTTTCGAACTCGCTATGGTCACTATGAATTCGTTGTCATGCCATTTTGTTTAACCAATGCTCCAGCTGCATTTATGGACTTGATGAATCGTGTATGTCGCCCTATGCTGGATAAATTTGTGATTGTTTTTATTGATGACATTCTCATTTATTCTAAAAGTGAGAGTGATCATTCAATCCATTTAAGGCAAGTGCTTGAAATGCTTCGACGTGAAAAGCTTTACGCTAAATTTTCCAAATGTGAATTCTGGTTACGCGAGGTTCAGTTTCTTGGACATGTAATTAATGTCCATGGTATTCAAGTCGATCCATCTAAAGTTGCTGCAGTCCTTAAGTGGGATCCTCCTTCGAGCCCCACTGAGGTTAGAAGTTTTCTTGGTCTTGCGGGTTATTATCGTCGTTTCATTCAAGATTTTTCTAAGATTGCTACCCCATTGACTCAATTGACTCGAAAGAATGTATCATGGAAATGGGGCGAAGAACAATCTAAAGCATTTCAATTATTGAAAGAAAAGCTCAGTCAGGCTCCTATCCTTGTTTTACCGGAAGGTAATGAGGATATGGTTGTTTATTGTGATGCGTCTAAGCTTGGTCTGGGCTGTGTTTTAATGCAACGTGGGAAAGTCATTGCTTATGCTTCACGACAACTTAAAACACATGAGCAAAACTATCCTACTCACGATCTTGAATTAGCAGCTGTGGTTTTTGCATTAAAGATTTGGCGACATTATCTTTATGGAGTCAAGTCTACCATTTATACTGACCACAAAAGCTTGAAATATTTCTTTGATCAGCGAGATTTGAATAACAGACAAAGAAGGTGGCTAGATCTGGTCAAAGATTACGATTGTGACATTCTTTACCACCCTGGTAAGGCTAATGTCGTTGCTGATGCTCTTAGCCGAAAGGCTACTCATTGTATTCTTTCTGTGAAATCTTTCAATATGATTGTGTTTCCTCAACTGCTTGATTCTATAAAAACTGCTCAAATTGATGCATTATCTTCTAATGACCTGAAAAAGGAACGTTTAAAAGGTCAACTTTCTGAATTAATTGAAGATTCTCGAGGTTTGAAAACTCGTTATGGTAGAATTTGGATACCAGTAACGAGTAATGTGAAGAAATTGTTATTGGATGAAGCTCAAAAATCGAAATATTCTGTTCATCCAGGTGCCACCAAAATGTATCGTGATCTGAAATGTGATTATTGGTGGCCTGGTATGAAACGTGATATCATAAAATATGTTCAAAATTGTCTCACTTGTTTGCAAGTAAAAGCTGAGCATCAACAACCATATGGAAAACTCCAACCTTTGGATATTCCAGTATGGAAATGGGAACACATCACCATGGATTTTGTTACAAAGCTGCCGAGGACTCCTCGCCAGCATGATGCTATTTGGGTGATTGTGGACCGATTAACTAAAAGTGCTCTATTCATACCCATTAAGGAAGCGTCATCTTCTGAAGTATTAGCAGATATTTATATTCGTCAAGTTGTTGCTCGTCATGGAGTACCTGTTTCTATCGTTTCTGATAGAGATACTCGTTTCACTTCTCGATTCTGGAAGAAGTTTCAAGAAGATTTGGATACACAATTGCATATCAGTACGGCTTTTCATCCTCAAACGGATGGGCAAAGTGAACGTACTATTCAAACTCTAGAAGATATGCTGCGAGCATGTGTCATTGACTTTAGTGGTAGTTGGGATTCTCATCTCCCATTGGTGGAATTTTCATATAACAACAATTATCATTCTTCCATAAAGATGCCACCATATCAAATGCTTTATGGTCGAAAGTGTCGTACTCCCATTTGTTGGGGAGAAGTCGGTCAACGTGAGCTAGGCAGTACTGATGTAGTTCAAATGACTACTGAAAAGATTGATCAAATCCGTGAAAGGCTAAAATGGCTCAAGACCGACAGAAATCTTATGCTGATAAACGCAGACGACCAATTGAATTCCAAGTTGGTGATAAAGTAATGTTAAAAGTTTCTCCTTGGAAGGGTATCATTCATTTTCGGAAGAGAGGAAAACTAAGTCCAAGATATATTGGACCTTTCGATATACTCGATCGTGTCGGTCGTGTAGCTTATCGGTTACAATTACCGGATGAGCTTGGTGGTATTCATGATACATTCCACGTGTCTCAGCTTCGAAAATGCCTTGTTGACGAAGCTTCATATGTACCTCTTCCTGAAATCCAAATAAATGAGAAGTTGAATTATATAGAAGAACCCGTTAAGATTCTGGATCAAAAAGTTAAACAATTAAGAAATAAAACGGTTTATATTGTCAAGGTGCAATGGCAACATAGGAAAGGTTCTGAGTTTACTTGGGAACCTGAGGAATGGATGATGGTATATTATCCTGCCGTATATCAAGAATGGTTCGTGAGGACACGAACAGAATAAGTGGGGGAGACTTGTAACACCCCAATATTCGAGGTATTATTTTAGTGTATCCAGAAATATACATCTTATGAAATAATATTATTGAAATAATAAGATATAATATAAAACGCAATTGAATTCCTCAGTTCTAGACTGTATTTAACTAAAAGAGTTGGGTTTAATACGTAAATATATCTATCTAATGTCTGAAAGTTCTAAAACTCTCCAGACTTTAACCCTGTGAAGAACCAAAATCGCCAGTAGCATCATCATCATATATCTTCTTCTTTCAATTCGTGATTAAGCTCAAGAATTCTTTTATCATCATCTTCATCCCAATCTTCAACCTTCTTGTAAGTATTTTCTTGTGAAATATAATTTAGGGTTCCAAGAATTAGAGAGTTTAATGGGTTTTGTTAGTTGTTATCAAATTAGTTTGAATTAGGTCATGAAGTTGAATCAATTGATATCTATTAATATGATTATCACTAATATTAATCATTTCAATTCATGAAAATAAAGAATTCATCTAATGTGTTCATGGTCAAAGGAAGGGGTTTTACTAATATCATTTTAATTGGGTTTATTAACCTAAAATATGTATAGCTAGATTTATAGAAGTATGAGTAAGAAGTATAAATAAGAAATTGAAATAAACATAAAGTAAGGGTTTGATTTTGATTAGTGAATTAGTGAAGTCATACATTAATCAAAGTGGGGGAGAGTAGATTATGAAACATTAACAAGTTATTGTGAGTATTAGAATCTAAATGTATCAAATATGTGTTATATGGATAGGTGATCAAAGATTTGGAGAATACTTGTATCGTGATTTTTGAAACCTTCTATCGAGTTACAAGGTGAGTACATGGAGAATCAATTAGGTGAAAGTTATGTGAATTCAGATTTGCTTACGAGCAAGAGACTTCATATTACTATGTTATTATTGTTGCTTTGGTGTGTGATTATGTGATTGAGCAATAGAGTAAAGTTTATTATTACGAAATAACATCAATACGAAATATGTGCTAAGCACAATTGTATCTTATGGACCACGGATCCAAATTTGGTTTCAATCTCTACCTATGCTCATTTGTTGAATGATTAGATTATGTGTGGTTTGAATTGCTTAATTGGTAATCTATGTATTCACTAAGCAATCATGCTTACTCCGTATTATTTTAAATGTATTATAGGCAATAGCTCTCAAAGGAAGGATAAGGAAGTAAATAAGGAATAGCGTGGATTAGCTTGCCCGTTAGTAAGTAGCAAGCATGTTCTCTTTTGGATTATCGTTTCTTATCCACTTGTATAATACGCCCCAACTTATTTTAGAAATATGTAATATGTGATTTTGAATATTAGTTGACATCGAAAGTCAACAACTGGTGTAAATTATGTATTGAAAGTGAAATAGAAGTCTTAGCATGTTGTGAAATAGAAGATGGGTCGTAGGTGTCAAAATGGGTCACTTTTAACCCATATGTGTATAATAAATTTGACCGAGGTTACGATAATTTGGTCAGTTGGTTAAAGTTTGTTAAGTATTTTGGTAAAGTGGTAAAAAGTGTCAAAGTTGTAATTGAAGAGATTGCATTTTGAGGTGTTCACAAAAAGTGCTAAAAATGGGCGAATACGAGTTACACGTCCAAATATTGTGTTTTCGTGAAAAATGAAATAGTACAAAAAGGGAAACCTTTATTTTAGTCATTTGAATGTATCTGCAAAATTTGAGAACTTAGTTCTTCACGGTTTACGAGTTATGCACAATCGAAGTTCGCTAAAATTCGAGCTTTTGGTCTGATCTGGAATTGAACTAGTGAACTCGATCCAGCTAATTGTCCCGGATCGCGTTCCTCTTTGAAAAATCATCATAATCGGATTTGAACTAGCAAACGCGATCCGGCTAATGTTCTGGGATCGCGTTCGTCAGTGTATTTCCGTTACAGAATGTTTTTGAACATAGAAACGCGATCCGGCTTGTTTTCCTGGGATCGCGTTCGTATGTGAAAAATTTGGTATCCTGTTATTTTAATAACTTAAGAGAAATTGCATTAAAATAATTAAGTGAGACAATATAATCATAATATGAAGAAGTAATGGGACCTAACTATGCAATATATATAAAAAAAAAAAAATTTTTTTTTTTTGGGCGTTTCAAGTTGGTATCAGAGCGATAGTTTAAGAGAATTACGTATTCCACATTAGGATTGCATAATCTTAAACTATTCTGAATCCATGATTATGTTTTAATTGTATCATAGTTGAATCCTGTTATATGAAATGTGTTTAATCTCAAGAACGGTTTTGCATTTTCTTGAATAGGTTTAAGAGTAATGAGTAGAAGTGTGTAATTAATATAATATAGCTACGCCTGGCCAACATGGTCATATTATACTAATGCACATGGGTGATTCAAGATTCTTGGACATACGATGGTTTAGGTAAAGGTTGTTCTTGATGATTGTATAGGGAGTATCTTAAATAGTCTTATTATAAGGAAATGGAATATGTTGATTAAATTTGATATTTTTGTAGTAAATGGAATCTACAACAAATCAAGGTGCTCAGAATCCTCAAGGACATTCTCCTCAACGTGAAGAGAATGCAGGTGATAGACGTTTAAATCCTGAGGATGAGGCAGTGATTAGACGAATCATTGGCCAAGCTCTTAAAGAATTTGGCCCAACCATAAACTCTGAGGTAGATAATATTGTGACTGCTAAGGTTAACCAAGTAGTGACTGATAAACTGAAAGAATTTGAACAACAACACCCTATTTTGATGAATCCTTTATTAACCACGGGACTCTTGACTGCTCAAGGGTCGGCAGAAAGTTATGATTTCAAAAAGTTTTCCGGTTGTAAACCGCCTGAATTTGAAGGTGAACTGAATCCTGTTGCTAGTCTTAGGTGGTTGAGTAGAATGGAGGAAACGTTTCTGTTATCTAAATGTCCTGATAATTTGAGAGTGCTGTTTGCCGCTCATCAACTCAAAGGTGATGCTCATGAATGGTGGAATTCAAAGATTGACACCTATGGATTTGAAACAGCATCTCAGTTTTCTTAGGACAAGTTTAAAGAATTATTCAAAAGTGAATTTTCACCACCAGCTGAACTAGAAAAATTAAAGGGTGAATTTCTTTCGATTAATCAAGGAAGGATGTCTGTAGCTGAATATTCCAAATCCTTCCATGAAAAATCTCGTTTTTGTCCGGAGTACACTTCTAATGAGAAGTTGTTGAATGATCATTTCTATCGTCATTTGAATCTTGAAATCCGTGAATCTATTGATCAGTCATTCTATAAGGATATTCCAACGATATTGAATCGAGCCTTGGTTAGAGAAAAAGATTTACTAGCTAAACGTGCTGAATATGCTAGTAAAAGAAAAGCTGAGCAATCTGCTCCATCACAATCATCATCATTTAAGAAAACCAGAACTGATTCGAAATCACCATCACAGCAATCATCACAAAAATCTCAATCACAACAACCATAGTTTTCTCAAACTCGTACTCGTGAATGGCCGTTATGTGACAAATGTGGAAAAAGACATCTTGGGGATTGTAAATGTTTCAAGTGTAGGAGGCCTGGGCATATGGCACCGGATTGTCCTAGTCCTTTCCGGTTGTGTTACACCTATTTTAAAAGTGATCATATTCAGGCGGATTGTCCCGTTAAGAAAGAAGAACATAGAAAGCAACAACAAAGGAAAGATTCTGAGAAGAAAGGGACAACTGCCGGATCGGGATCTAAACCCCGTGCTTTTCAAATTACAGCGGATGAGGCTAAGGAATCACATGATGTGGTGACAGGTACCTTTATTATAAATTCTATACCTGCCCATGTTCTGTTTGATTCCGGAGCTTCTAGATCTTTTGTATCACTTTCGTTTTGTAATTGTCTAAATGTTTTTGTATCTAAATTCGATCATCCCTTAGGAGTTGAAATAGCCGATAATAAGCTAGTAATAGTTTCTGATGTGTATAAGGGATGTATTATCGAAATAGGAAGTGAGAAATTTGATGTCGATCTAATCCCAATGCAAATGGGGGAGTTCAACATAGTAATAGGAATGGAC
Source organism: Helichrysum umbraculigerum (assembly GCA_949592205.1). NCBI lineage: Eukaryota > Viridiplantae > Streptophyta > Magnoliopsida > Asterales > Asteraceae > Helichrysum > Helichrysum umbraculigerum. Next base: position 104,822,084 of record CATIUR010000004.1, on the reverse strand, counting down.
TGGTTAGGACGAAATAAATGTGTAATCAATTGTCATGAAAAAGTTATTTTCCTGAAAGCACCTAGTGGACAGGATATAACTGTTTATGGCGAACGTATCAATCAAACTATTCCTGTATGCACGAGCTAAAAGGTTGTTATCACACGGGTGTCGAGCCTTTTTGGTACACGTGATTGATAGCTCTAAATCTGTTGCTATTCCTTCTGATATCCCTGTTGTTAATGAATTTCCGGATGTATTTCCTGGTGAACTTCCTGGTCTTCCACCTGATCGACAAGTTGAATTTAGAATCGATTTAATTCCTGGAGCTGTTCCAATTGCTAAGACTCCTTATCGTTTAGCCCCAACTGAAATGCAAGAAATGATGAATCAGTTGCAAGAACTCCCTGATAAAGGCTTTATTCGTCCTAGCAGTTCGCCATAGGGAGCTCCAGTGTTATTCGTTAAAAAAAAAGATGGATCTTTAAGAATGTGTATCGATTATCGGGAATTGAACAAAATGACCATTAAGAATCGTTATCCTTTACCTCGAATTGATGACTTATTTGATCAACTACAAGGTGCCAGTTTCTTCTCAAAAATCGATCTTCGGTCTGGTTACCATCAGTTGAAGGTAAAGGAAGATGACATCTCTAAAACTGCTTTTCGAACTCGCTATGGTCACTATGAATTCGTTGTCATGCCATTTGGTTTAACCAATGCTCCAGCTGCATTTATGGACTTGATGAATCGTGTATGTCGCCCTATGCTGGATAAATTTGTGATTGTTTTTATTGATGACATTCTCATTTATTCTAAAAGTGAGAGTGATCATTCAATCCATTTAAGGCAAGTGCTTGAAATGCTTCGACGTGAAAAGCTTTACGCTAAATTTTCCAAATGTGAATTCTGGTTACGCGAGGTTCAGTTTCTTGGACATGTAATTAATGTCCATGGTATTCAAGTCGATCCATCTAAAGTTGCTGCAGTCCTTAAGTGGGATCCTCCTTCGAGCCCCACTGAGGTTAGAAGTTTTCTTGGTCTTGCGGGTTATTATCGTCGTTTCATTCAAGATTTTTCTAAGATCACTACCCCATTGACTCAATTGACTCGAAAGAATGTATCATGGAAATGGGGCGAAGAACAATCTAAAGAATTTCAATTATTGAAAGAAAAGCTCAGTCAGGCTCCTATCCTTGTTTTACCGGAAGGTAATGAGGATATGGTTGTTTATTGTGATGCGTCTAAGCTTGGTCTGGGCTGTGTTTTAATGCAACGTGGGAAAGTCATTGCTTATGCTTCACGACAACTTAAAACACATGAGCAAAACTATCCTACTCATGATCTTGAATTAGCAGCTGTGGTTTTTGCATTAAAGATTTGGCGACATTATCTTTATGGAGTCAAGTCTACCATTTATACTGACCACAAAAGCTTGAAATATTTCTTTGATCAGCGAGATTTGAATAACAGACAAAGAAGGTGGCTAGATCTGGTCAAAGATTACGATTGTGACATTCTTTACCACCCTGGTAAGGCTAATGTCATTGCTGATGCTCTTAGCCGAAAGGCTACTCACTGTATTCTTTCTGTGAAATCTTTCAATATGATTGTGTTTCCTCAACTGCTTGATTCTATAAAAACTGCTCAAATTGATGCATTATCTTCTAATGACCTGAAAAAGCAACGTTTAAAAGGCCAACTTTCTGAATTAATTGAAGATTCTCGAGGTTTGAAAACTCGTTATGGTAGAATTTGGATACCAGTAACGAGTAATGTGAAGAAATTGTTATTGGATGAAGCTCAAAAATCGAAATATTCTGTTCATCCAGGAGCCACCAAAATGTATCGTGATCTGAAATGTGATTATTGGTGGCCTGGTATGAAACGTGATATCATTAAATATGTTCAAAATTGTCTCACTTGTCTGCAAGTAAAAGCTGAGTACCAACAACCATATGGAAAACTCCAACCTTTGGATATTCCAGTATGGAAATGGGAACACATCACCATGGATTTTGTTACAAAGCTGCCGAGGACTCCTCGCCAGCATGATGCTATTTGGGTGATTGTGGACCGATTAACTAAAAGTGCTCTATTCATACCCATTAAGGAAGCGTCATCTTCTGAAGTATTAGCAGATATTTATATTCGTGAAGTTGTTGCTCGTCATGGAGTACCTGTTTCTATCGTTTCTGATAGAGATACTCGTTTCACTTCTCGATTCTGGAAGAAGTTTCAAGAAGATTTGGATACACAATTGCATATCAGTACGGCTTTTCATCCTCAAACGGATGGGCAAAGTGAACGTACTATTCAAACTCTAGAAGATATGCTGCGAGCATGTGTCATTGACTTTGGTGGTAGTTGGGATTCTCATCTCCCATTGGTGGAATTTTAATATAACAACAGTTATCATTCTTCAATAAAGATGCCACCATATCAAATGCTTTATGGTCGAAAGTGTCGTACTCCCATTTGTTGGGGAGAAGTCGGTCAACGTGAGCTAGGCAGTACTGATGTAGTTCAAATGACTACTGAAAAGATTGATCAAATCCGTGAAAGGCTAAAATGGCTCAAGACCGACAGAAATCTTATGCTGATAAACGCAGACAACCAATTGAATTCCAAGTTGGTGATAAAGTAATGTTAAAAGTTTCTCCTTGGAAGGGTATCATTCGTTTTCGGAAGAGAGGAAAACTAAGTCCAAGATATATTGGACCTTTCGAAATACTCGATCGTGTCGGTCGTGTAGCTTATCGGTTACAATTACCGGATGAGCTTGGTGGTATTCATGATACATTCCACGTGTCTCAGCTTCGAAAATGCCTTGTTGACGAAGCTTCATATGTACCTCTTCCTGAAATCCAAATAAATGAGAAGTTGAATTATATAGAAGAACCCGTTAACATTCTGGATCAAAAAGTTAAACAATTAAGAAATAAAACGGTTTCTATTGTCAAGGTGAAATGGCAACATAGGAAAGGTTCTGAGTTTACTTGGGAACCTGAGGAATGGATGATGGTATATTATCCTGCCGTATATGAAGAATAGTTCCTGAGGACACGAACAGAATAAGTGGGGGAGACTTGTAACACCCCAATATTCGAGGTATTATTTTAGTGTATCCAGAAATATACATCTTATGAAATAATATTATTGAAATAATAAGATATAATATAAAACGCAATTGAATTCCTCAGTTCTAGATTGTATTTAACTAAAAGAGTTGGGTTTAATACGTAAATATATCTATCTAATGTCTGAAAGTTCTAAAACTCTCCAGACTTTCACCCTGTGAAGAACCAAAATCGCCAGTAGCATCATCATCATATATCTTCTTCTTTCAATTCGTGATTAAGCTCAAGAATTCTTTTATCATCATCTTCATCACAATCTTCAACCTTCTTGTAAGTATTTTCTTGTGAAATATAATTTAGGGTTCCAAGAATTAGAGAGTTTAATGGGTTTTGTTAATTGTTATCAAATTAGTTTGAATTAGGTCATGAAGTTGAATCAATTGATATCTATTAATATGATTATCACTAATATTAATCATTTCAATTCATGAAAATAAAGAATTCATCTAATGTGTTCATGGTCAAAGGAAGGGGTTTTACTAATATCATTTTAATTGGGTTTATTAACCTAAAATATGTATAGCTAGATTTATAGAAGTATGAGTAAGAAGTATAAATAAGAAATTGAAATAAACATAAAGTAAGGGTTTGATTTTGATTAGTGAATTAGTGAAGTCATACATTAATCAAAGTGGGGGAGAGTAGATTATGAAACATTAACAAGTTATTGTGAGTATTAGAATCTAAATGTATCAAATATGTGTTATATGGATAGGTGATCAAAGATTTGGAGAATACTTGTATCGTGATTTTTGAAACCTTCTATCGAGTTACAAGGTGAGTACATGGAGAATCAATTAGGTGAAAGTTATGTGAATTCAGATTTGCTTACGAGCAAGAGACTTCATATAACTATGTTATTATTGTTGCTTTGGTGTATGATTATGTGATTGAGCAATAGAGTAAAGTTTATTATTACGAAATAACATCAATACGAAATATGTGCTAAGCACAATTGTATCTTATAGACCGCGGATCCAAATTTGGTATCAATCTCTACCTATGCTCATTTGTTGAATGATTAGATTATGTGTGGCTTGAATTGCTTAATTGGTAATCTATGTATTCACTAAGCAATCATGCTTACTCCGTATTATTTTAAATGTATTATAGGCAATAGCTCTCAAAGGAAGGATAAGGAAGTAAAGAAGGAATAGCGTGGATTAGCTTGCCCGTTAGTAAGTAGCAAGCATGTTCTCTTTTGGATTATCGTTTCTTATCCACTTGTATAATACGCCCCAACTTATTTTAGAAATATGTAATATGTGATTTTGAATATTAGTTGACATCGAAAGTCAACAACTGGTGTAAATTATGTATTGAAAGTGAAATAGAAGTCTTAGCATGTTGTGAAATAGAAGATGGGTCGTAGGTGTCAAAATGGGTCACTTTTAACCCATATGTGTATAATAAATTTGACCGAGGTTACGATAATTTGGTCAGTTGCTTAAAGTTTGTTAAGTATTTTGGTAAAGTGGTAAAAAGTGTCAAAGTTGTAATTGAAGAGATTGCATTTTGAGGTGTTCACAAAAAGTGCTAAAAATGGGCGAATACGAGTTACACGTCCAAATATTGTGTTTTTGTGAAAAATGAAATAGTACAAAAAGGGAAACCTTTATTTTAGTCATTTGAATGTATCTGCAAAATTTGAGAACTTAGTTCTTCACGGTTTACGAGTTATGCACAATCGAAGTTCGCTAAAATTCGAGCTTTTGGTCTGATCTGGAATTGAACTAGTGAACGCGATCCAGCTAATTGTCCCGGATCGCGTTCCTCTTTGAAAAATCATCATAATCGGATTTGAACTAGCAAACGCGATCCGGCTAATGTTCTGGGATCGCGTTCGTCAGTGTATTTCCGTTACAGAATGTTTTTAAACATAGAAACGCGATCCGGCTTGTTTTCCTGGGATCGCGTTCGTATGTGAAAAATTTGGTATCCATGTTATTTTAATAACTTAAGAGAAATTGCATTAAAATAATTAAATGAGACAATATATTCATAATATGAAGAAGTAATGGGACCTAACTATGCAATATATATAAAAAAAAAAAATTTTTTTTTTTTTTTGGCGTTTCAAGTTGGTATCAGAGAGAAAGTTTAAGAGAATTACGTATTCCACATTAGGATTGCATAATCTTAAACTATTCTGAATCCATGATTATGTTTTAATTGTATCATAGTTGAATCCTGTTATATGAAATGTGTTTAATCTCAAGAACGGTTTTGCATTTTCTTGAATATGTTTAAGAGTAATGAGTAGAAGTGTGTAATTAATATAATATAGCTACGCCTGGCCAACGTGGTCATATTATACTAATGCACATGGGTGATTCAAGATTCTTGGACATACGATGGTTTAGGTAAAGGTTGTTCTTGATGTTTGTATAGGGAGTATCTTAAATAGTCTTATTATAAGGAAATGGAATATGTTGATTAAATTTGATATTTTTGTAGTAAATGGAATCTACAACAAATCAAGGTGCTCAGAATCCTCAGGGACATTCTCCTTAACGTGAAGAGAATGTAGGTGATAGACGTTTAAATCCTGAGGATGGGGCAGTGATTAGACGAATCATTGGCCAAGCTCTTAAAGAATTTGGCCCAACCATAATCTCTGAGGTAGATAATATTGTGACTGCTAAGGTTAACCAAGTAGTGACTGATAAACTGAAAGAATTTGAACAACAACACCCTATTTTGATGAATCCTTTATTAACCACGGGACTCTTGACTGCTCAAGGGTCGGCAGAAAGTTAAGATTTCAAAAAGTTTTCCGGTTGTAAACCGCCTGAATTTGAAGGTGAACTGAATCCTGTTGCTAGTCTTAGGTGGTTGAGTAGAATGGAGGAAACGTTTCTGTTATCTAAATGTCCTGATAATTTGAGAGTGCTGTTTGCCGCTCATCAACTCAAAGGTGATGCTCATGAATGGTGGAATTCAAAGATTGACACCTATGGATTTGAAACAGCATCTCAGTTTTCTTGGGACAAGTTTAAAGAATTATTCAAAAGTGAATTTTCACCACCAGCTGAACTAGAAAAATTAAAGGGTGAATTTCTTTCGATTAATCAAGGGAGGATGTCTGTAGCTGAATATTCCAAATCCTTCCATGAAAAATCTCGTTTTTGTCCGGAGTACACTTCTAATGAGAAGTTGTTGACTGATCATTTCTATCGTCATTTGAATCTTGAAATCCATGAATCTATTGATCAGTCATTCTATAAGGATATTCCAACGATATTGAATCGAGCCTTGGTTAGAGAAAAATATTTACTAGCTAAACGTGCTGAATATGCTAGTAAAAGAAAAGCTGAGCAATCTGCTCCATCACAATCATCATCATTTAAGAAAACCAGAACTGATTCGAAATCACCATCACAGCAATCATCACAAAAATCTCAATCACAACAACCACAGTTTTCTCAAACTCGTACTCGTGAATGGCCGTTATGTGACAAATGTGGAAAAAGACATCTTGGGGATTGTAAATGTTTCAAGTGTAGGAGGCCTGGGCATATGGCACCGGATTTTCCTAGTCCTTTCCGGTTGTGTTACACCTATTTTAAAAGTGATCATATTCAGGCGGATTGTCCCGTTAAGAAAGAAGAATAGAGAAAGCAACAACAAAGGAAAGATTCTGAGAAGAAAGGGTCAACTGCCGGATCGGGATCTAAACCCCGTGCTTTTCAAATTACAGCAGAGGAGGCTAAGGAATCACATGATGTGGTGACAGGTACCTTTATTATAAATTATATACCTGCCCATGTTCTGTTTGATTCCGGAGCTTCTAGATCTTTTGTATCACTTTCGTTTTGTAATTGTCTAAATGTTTTTGTATCTAAATTGGATCATCCCTTAGGAGTTGAAATAGCCGATAATAAGCTAGTAATAGTTTCTGATGTGTATAAGGGATGTATTATCGAAATAGGAAGTGAGAAATTTGATGTCGATCTAATCCCAATGCAAATGGGGGAGTTCAACATAGTAATAGGAATGGACTGGTTAGGACGAAATAAATGTGTAATCAATTGTCATGAAAAAGTTATTTTCCTGAAAGCACCTAGTGGACAGGATATAACTGTTTATGGCGAACGCATCAATCAAACTATTCCTGTATGCACGAGCTAAAAGGTTGTTATCACACGGGTGTCGAGCCTTTTTGGCACACGTGATTGATAGCTCTAAATCTGTTGCTATTCCTTCTGATATCCCTGTTGTTAATGAATTTCCGGATGTATTTCCTGATGAACTTCCTGGTCTTCCACCTGATCGACAAGTTGAATTTAGAATCGATTTAATTCCTGGAGCTGTTCCAATTGCTAAGACTCCTTATCGTTTAGCCCCAACTGAAATGCAAGAAATGATGAATCAGTTGCAAGAACTCCCTGATAAAGGCTTTATTCGTCCTAGCAGTTCGCCATGGGGAGCTACAGTGTTATTCGTTAAAAAGAAAGATGGATCTTTAAGAATGTGTATCGATTATCGGGAATTGAACAAAGTGACCATTAAGAATCGTTATCCTTTACCTCGAATTGATGACTTATTTGATCAACTACAAGGTGCCAGTTTCTTCTCAAAAATCGATCTTCGGTCTGGTTACCATCAGTTGAATGTAAAGGAAGATGACATCTCTAAAACTGCTTTTCGAACTCGCTATGGTCACTATGAATTCGTTGTCATGCCATTTGGTTTAACCAATGCTCCAGCTGCATTTATGGACTTGATGAATCGTGTATGTCGCCCTATGCTGGATAAATTTGTGATTGTTTTTATTGATGACATTCTCATTTATTCTAAAAGTGAGAGTGATCATTCAATCCATTTAAGGCAAGTGCTTGAAATGCTTCGACGTGAAAAGCTTTACGCTAAATTTTCCAAATGTGAATTCTGGTTACGCGAGGTTCAGTTTCTTGGACATGTAATTAATGTCCATGGTATTCAAGTCGATCCATCTAAAGTTGCTGCAGTCCTTAAGTGGGATCCTCCTTCGAGCCCCACTGAGGTTAGAAGTTTTCTTGGTCTTGCGGGTTATTATCGTCGTTTCATTCAAGATTTTTCTAAGATCGCTACCCCATTGACTCAATTGACTCGAAAGAATGTATCATGGAAATGGGGCGAAGAACAATCTAAAGCATTTCAATTATTGAAAGAAAAGCTCAGTCAGGCTCATATCCTTGTTTTACCGGAAGGTAATGAGGATATGGTTGTTTATTGTGATGCGTCTAAGCTTGGTCTGGGCTGTGTTTTAATGCAACGTGGGAAAGTCATTGCTTATGCTTCACGACAACTTAAAACACATGAGCAAAACTATCCTACTCACGATGTTGAATTAGCAGCTGTGGTTTTTGCATTAAAGATTTGGCGACATTATCTTTATGGAGTCAAGTCTACCATTTATACTGACCACAAAAGCTTGAAATATTTCTTTGATCAGCGAGATTTGAATAACAGACAAAGAAGGTGGCTAGATCTGGTCAAAGATTACGATTGTGACATTTTTTACCACCCTGGTAAGGCTAATGTCGTTGCTGATGCTCTTAGCCGAAAGGCTACTCACTGTATTCTTTCTGTGAAATCTTTCAATATGATTGTGTTTCCTCAACTGCTTGATTCTATAAAAACTGCTCAAATTGATGCATTATCTTCTAATGACCTAAAAAAGCAACGTTTAAAAGGTCAACTTTCTGAATTAATTGAAGATTCTCGAGGTTTGAAAACTCGTTATGGTAGAATTTGGATACCAGTAACGAGTAATGTGAAGAAATTGTTATTGGATGAAGCTCAAAAATCGAAATATTCTGTTCATCCAGGTGCCACCAAAATGTATCGTGATCTGAAATGTGATTATTGGTGGCCTGGTATGAAACGTGATATCATTAAATATGTTCAAAATTGTCTCACTTGTCTGCAAGTAAAAGCTGAGCACCAACAACCATATGGAAAACTCCAACCTTTGGATATTCCAGTATGGAAATGGGAACACATCACCATGGATTTTGTTACAAAGCTGCCGAGGACTCCTCGCCAGCATGATGCTATTTGGGTGATTGTGGACCGATTAACTAAAAGTGCTCTATTCATACCCATTAAGGAAGCGTCATCTTCTGAAGTATTAGCAGATATTTATATTCGTGAAGTTGTTGCTCGTCATGGAGTACCTGTTTCTATCGTTTCTGATAGAGATACTCGTTTCACTTCTCGATTCTGGAAGAAGTTTCAAGAAGATTTGGATACACAATTGCATATCAGTACGGCTTTTCATCCTCAAACAGATGGGCAAAGTGAACGTACTATTCAAACTCTAGAAGATATGCTGCGAGCATGTGTCATTGACTTTGGTGGTAGTTGGGATTCTCATCTCCCATTGGTGGAATTTTCATATAACAACAGTTATCATTCTTCCATAAAGATGCTACCATATCAAATGATTTATGGTCGAAAGTGTCGTACTCCCATTTGTTGGGGAGAAGTCGGTCAACGTGAGCTAGGCAGTACTGATGTAGTTCAAATGACTACTGAAAAGATTGATCAAATCCGTGAAAGGCTAAAATGGCTCAAGACCGACAGAAATCTTATGCTGATAAACGCAGATGACCAATTGAATTCCAAGTTGGTGATAAAGTAATGTTAAAAGTTTCTCCTTGGAAGGGTATCATTCGTTTTCGGAAGAGAGGAAAACTAAGTCCAAGATATATTGGACCTTTCGAAATACTCGATCGTGTCGGTCGTGTAGCTTATCGGTTACAATTACCGGATGAGCTTGGTGGTATTCATGATACATTCCACGTGTCTCAGCTTCGAAAATGCCTTGTTGACGAAGCTTCATATGTACCTCTTCCTGAAATCCAAATAAATGAGAAGTTGAATTATATAGAAGAACCTGTTAAGATTCTGGATCAAAAAGTTAAACAATTAAGAAATAAAACGGTTTCTATTGTCAAGGTGCAATGGCAACATAGGAAAGGTTCTGAGTTTACTTGGGAACCTGAGGAATGGATGATGGTATATTATCCTGCCGTATATCAAGAATGGTTCGTGAGGACACGAACAGAATAAGTGGGGGAGACTTGTAACACCCCAATATTCGAGGTATTATTTTAGTGTATCCAGAAATATACATCTTATGAAATAATATTATTGAAATAATAAGATATAACATAAAACGCAATTGAATTCCTCAGTTCTAGACTGTATTTAACTAAAAGAGTTGGGTTTAATACGTAAATATATCTATCTAATGTCTGAAAGTTCTAAAACTCTCCAGACTTTCACCCTGTGAAGAACCAAAATCGCCAGTAGCATCATCATCATATATCTTCTTCTTTCAATTCGTGATTAAGCTCAAGAATTCTTTTATCATCATCTTCATCACAATCTTCAACCTTCTTGTAAGTATTTTCTTGTGAAATATAATTTAGGGTTCCAAGAATTAGAGAGTTTAATGGGTTTTGTTAATTGTTATCAAATTAGTTTGAATTAGGTCATGAAGTTGAATCAATTGATATCTATTAATATGATTATCACTAATATTAATCATTTCAATTCATGATAATAAAGAATTCATCTAATGTGTTCATGGTCAAAGGAAGGGGTTTTACTAATATCATTTTAATTGGGTTTATTAACCTAAAATATGTATAGCTAGATTTATAGAAGTATGAGTAAGAAGTATAAATAAGAAATTGAAATAAACATAAAGTAAGGGTTTGATTTTGATTAGTGAATTAGTGAAGTCATACATTAATCAAAGTGGGGGAGAGTAGATTATGAAACATTAACAAGTTATTGTGAGTATTAGAATCTAAATGTATCAAATATGTGTTATATGGATAGGTGATCAAAGATTTGGAGAATACTTGTATCGTGATTTTTGAAACCTTCTATCGAGTTACAAGGTGAGTACATGGAGAATCAATTAGGTGAAAGTTATGTGAATTCAGATTTGCTTACGAGCAAGAGACTTCATATAACTATGTTATTATTGTTGCTTTGGTGTATGATTATGTGATTGAGCAATAGAGTAAATTTTATTATTACGAAATAACATCAATACGAAATATGTTCTAAGCACAATTGTATCTTATGGACCGCGGATCCAAATTTGGTATCAATCTCTACCTATGCTCATTTGTTGAATGATTAGATTATGTGTGGTTTGAATTGCTTAATTAGTAATCTATGTATTCACTAAGCAATCATGCTTACTCCGTATTATTTTAAATGTATTATAGGCAATAGCTCTCAAAGGAAGGATAAGGAAGTAAAGAAGGAATAGCGTGGATTAGCTTGCCCGTTAGTAAGTAGCAAGCATGTTCTCTTTTGGATTATCGTTTCTTATCCACTTGTATAATACGCCCCAACTTATTTTAGAAATATGTAATATGTGATTTTGAATATTAGTTGACATCGAAAGTCAACAACTGGTGTAAATTATGTATTGAAAGTGAAATAGAAGTCTTAGCATGTTGTGAAATAGAAGATGGGTCGTAGGTGTCAAAATGGGTCACTTTTAACCCATATGTGTATAATAAATTTGACCGAGGTTACGATAATTTGGTCAGTTGGTTAAAGTTTGTTAAGTATTTTGGTAAAGTGGTAAAAAGTGTCAAAGTTGTAATTGAAGAGATTGCATTTTGAGGTGTTCACAAAAAGTGCTAAAAATGGGCGAATACGAGTTACACGTCCAAATATTGTGTTTTTGTGAAAAATGAAATAGTACAAAAAGGGAAACCTTTATTTTAGTCATTTGAATGTATCTGCAAAATTTGAGAACTTAGTTCTTCACGGTTTACGAGTTATGCACAATCGAAGTTCGCTAAAATTCGAGCTTTTGGTCTGATCTGGAATTGAACTATTGAACGCGATCCAGCTAATTGTCCCGGATCGCGTTCCTCTTTGAAAAATCATCATAATCGGATTTGAACTAGCAAACGCGATCCGGCTAATGTTCTGGGATCGCGTTCGTCAGTGTATTTCCGTTACAGAATGTTTTTGAACATAGAAACGCGATCCGGCTTGTTTTCCTGGGATCGCGTTCGTATGTGAAAAATTTGGTATCCATGTTATTTTAATAACTTAAGAGAAATTGCATTAGAATAATTAAGTGAGACAATATAATCATAATATGAAGAAGTAATGGGACCTAACTATGCAATATATATAAAAATAAATAAAAAAATTTGGGCGTTTCAATTTGGTATCTGAGCGATAGTTTTAGAGAATTACGTATTCCACATTAGGATTGCATAATCTTAAACTATTCTGAATCCCGTTTTTTAGTGGACATGTAAATTTCGTATTAATCGGACACCGAAATTTTCTAACGGAAATTTCTACGTCAAATATTACGTCGAACGTCGCAAAAACTTTTTTTTCCACTTACTAACGCGATCCTGTAACGTGTTCAGGATCGCGTTCCATAGTTAAAAACATTCTGTAACCAAATTAGTCATACAAACGCGATCCGGAGAACGGAGCGGGATCGCGTTTCCAAGAACAAAATATTCTGATCACGAAATAAACATGCAAACGCGATCCGAAAAAATTTACTGGGATCGCGTTCCGTAGACCAAAAATATTCTGTAACCAAATTCAACATGCTAACGCGATCCGGATCCCAAGCCTGGATCGCGTTCCTATGTATTTTCAGACCTGCAACTTTAATACAATTTTCTGAAATTCAAACGCGCATATCTCCCAAACCGTAAAGAGTTAGAATCTGAAATTTTGCAGGAACGTTCATCCAATCATAATGCAACTTTCCCTTTTTACACTTTTTCAATTAACACGTTTTACAAGAAAACGGACACATGACTCATTTCAAGCCATTTTCGGCCAATTTGGTTGACACGCCATATTTCAAATGGCTTGGTTTCCGGATTCAACCCTTTACCAACATATTCCCACATACATTTATAACCTAAAACAATGAACACAAGCATCATACTTAAATCATCACTCAATTTGACACCTTGACCCGTTTAGTGTCCATTTGGACACTTTTATCAATTCTAACATAATTTAACTATTTGACACTTGATTTCAATTCATCTTAACATCATACCATATTTCTTGATTCATGATCATCCAATTAGATCATATTTCAATATTTAACCCATTGATCACAATTTCACCAAAACTATGATCAATATCTATATATTTCAACATCTAACCATATTATCACTATATAATATTTCTATTACCCAACTTGACACCCTCATATTCCAGTTTGACCTTTTCAAGTCAAAGATACATTTTTCAACGACTAGGCTAATTACTATTTTAACCAATCATGAAGTTTCCAAATCCTATTACATAAGGTTCTAGACCTCATTAAACGTTCTATTATTAATTCTACACATATTAACCATCAAATATTTCGCTACAGGGAATCATATCAATTCAATCAATCAATTTTATTACTACTCATAATTAGGATAACAATTCAAATAATTCATATAGGTTTAAGCTTAGGCAATCCTATTGTGGATTACCTAATTCTCTTAAACCATCGCTCTGATACCAACTTGAAACGCCCCAATTTCAACAGTTTTTTTTTTTTATATAAAACTCACATATTACAAATTATGAAATCATAATGCTTAGAAATATCATTCCATCACATTTGGTCCCATGTGAATGCTAAAAGTAAATGTTTACGAAATCAACTCAATACAATGATGACACACTACATCAAAATCATAATCATTTGGGCGATTTATACAATGGTAATTCAAAACGACAATTCAATAGAATAAGAAACTTGTCTAATAACATTACAAGTTTCTATCCACGCTACCTTCTTGAATTCTTTCATCCAATTGGTTCAACAAAACCAAACACCTACAACATAAAACCACTGATACGAGTAAGCATATAGCTTAGTGAGTATACAAGAAATCAAATAAATAATTCACCAAAAGCACCAACAAGATACAATTATCAAATAACCTTTTATTTCTTTTAAATAAATCGTATTGAGCCACAATAGAGATTTCACCATTTTTCGTACGGATCCATGATCCAATAGATACAAATTAGCATGGCACCAATTCATATATGGATACCAAGCTTTATAGATACCAAGTAGTGCCAAGCACTTATTTCGTGATACTCATTTATTTCGTAATAAGAAATCTCTACAATACTCAATCCACATAATTCACATAATCCACACAATCCACATAATTCACATAATCCACATAATTCACATAATCCACATAATGCTATACTATTTTTAAATAACTTAACAACTAACAACAATTCATAACAATAATCAACAACAATATTACTTAAGATACATAATATAATACCCTGTAGATACAATCATGAGAAACAACTAGAAGAAACAAATAATATTTCAAATAATTGTATGAACCTCTTGCTCGTAAGCAATCCAGAGCATACAATCATTATTCATTTAATCCTCGTATCACTCACCTTTGCCTTTTTAAGGAATCACATGATATCACTCTAGAATAGTCAATCCATCATTCTTGACCACCTAGTATATAATACATAGATACAATAGCACATTTAACAACTAGTTATCATAATAATCAATACATAACTTGATTACTTGTATTCCATTTTGATCATCATTAGTGATTACCATAATCATTTCAATTCACTTAATCATAATCATTCTTATAATCATTATTCACTCCATTTGCTTAATCTTTTGATTCGACACATCAATATCCTTTAATCATATATCAATAACCTTTTTAAACACCAATTAAGGTGTATTAACACCGATTCATCATCATCTACACAAAACCCACTTTAATCACTATATACCCAATTCACTTTATCAAATTCTAGAGTGGGTTAATGTTAACAACCATAATTATTTCACTCCTATATCATAATTCAATCATTATCATGCCCCAATTCGGATTAAAATCAATAATCCATCAAAACCCACCAAACCCTCAAGAACACCATCCATGATTCTTCAATTTCAATCCATTTTAATGATATTACAATCACTAGTAAACTTATCTATCATCAATTCAATGTATTTCATACTTTATTTCGTATTAGAATCGTTAATTTCATAAACCCCTATGAAAATCTATAGAAATTAAGATTCTAGGTTAAGAAATTCAAGAATAGAGATTACCTCAAGGCATGAAACAGTTAGTTGATGAAGAATTCCAAGTTTCTAGCTTCAATTTCGTAGTTTGATTCGATTTTGGGTTAGGGTTTAAGGTTTTCTGAATAATATAGTAGAATAATATTTTGAATCAATTGGTATGATATACACAACTGATAAATAAATGAATTATTTAAAAATCTGTTACTATTCAATATAGTAAAATATCCATGAATAAACAATTGATTGTGGTTCTTTATATTTCACTTTGTTGAAGCCTTAGTACATAATATTAGACAAAGTTAATCACTATTCTAAAGAGCATTCCAATTATGAGCCAATAGTTACAATCCCGAAGAATCGACAAAAATGAAACATCAAAGAATGTACAACAAAGTATGAATTTATGAAATTAGAAAATACTGAAATTAATGTTTAACATTCTACAAAAAAAGACTAATATTATCAACTGATAACATGTCCAATAAAGCTAACACTACAAATGCAACCCCAATTATTTCATCTCAACCACACAAGCAAATGTGAGAAAGTTATATTTTATTTTATATGAGCTATAAGTCATATAAAACCTTGATATCTTTTATTTAGCCTATGAGTGATCTTCAAATTGCATTGCACATGGATTGACTTAAACCAAAATTGTTAGTGAAAAAACATGAAAATAAGGGCTTTTAACTTTCTTTATAACTGGTATGGATATCTTATAAAGAAGTTTTTTTATTGATATAGATTGTAAATGAAATTTTTGAAAGAACCGGAAAATATGGACACGATGCGTGTCTTTAAATTGCATTTTGTTGATTTTTTTGTAGTGGAATAAATATCAATAAATTGGATGGAGGGTTAGACATGTAAACATTAGAAATGTTAAATCTAACTTAAAAATATTTCAAAGGTAAAAGGGCTAAGTGTACATTTATGGGTTAATATTGATACATATAATAGTTTATAAGGGAATAAAATGTAAATTTTAAAGGGACTAATTTAGATTATCAATTCCAACTAAGAGGATTAATTAGCAAAATAAAAATTGTTTTTATGTAAACACTTGTAATTACATCCATTGATTATAATTTGGGAAAAGAATAGAAGGGTAAGATCTTTCTTAATTATCCTCTTTTATTTAATATATTGATTGATTGATTATAAATAAAAATATAAATATAATAATAATAATAATAATAATAATAATAATAATAATAATAATAATAATAATAATAATAACAACAACAACAACAATAATAATAATAATATTAATAATAATAAAGGAAAACTTGCTCTATGGAAAAATTTGTTATAATTGAAACCTATTAACCAATCAAATCAAATGCTTAGATATTAGCAATGATTTAATTAACCAATCAAATTTATTTATTTACCTAAAAAATCTCTTTCAAAAATAAAGTATAAATCGATCTTATCAGAAAACTAAATTTTATTTAATATTTAATAAAAATTATAATTTTATTATTATTTTCTGTAACTCATTACTCACGTACGCACATAATTTATAAATATTTATACATATGTGTATGATTCCAATTCCTTTTCTCTAGATTTAATATTATGTATTATTAATCACTAAAAAATACAATTATATTATTTAATTTAATCCTATTCTTATTATTTTAATATTATTAAACTAATTATTTGAGTAATAATTATTGTAAAACTTATATATTGAAATAAAATGACAACAATAATAAATATCTTTTACTTTACATCCATCATGTATACGTGGACTTAAAACTGAAAATAGTGGCTTTGATGATGTGATCCTTATTATTTAAAATCGTCCAAAAGGTTTTGTCAAGCTCCTTTCTTCATTGTACTTATAAGTTCATTTAAAAAGCATTTTCTAATCAGAAAAATTTCATAAAAAGAATAATAAAAGCTGGTTACGGAATAAGTTAACAATATATACAATCATAATATTTATACTTAGTAAAATAATAACAGTAAAATAGAAGGTATTTACGAAAAGTTTTAAAAATTGAATAATTGATTTAACAGGATTTTCCAAACTTCGTTTATAATAAAGGAAAAGTAGTTTAATTCGACATCCATGTGTATATACGGGTCTAACATTAAATAAGTGAAAGATATTTGATTCTAATCCGTACATGTGTATACAAGGGTTTTAGCGGTCTTATGATTGACATATTAATTAACCCATGGTAAGTAATTCAATTTTATTAAAGTTTAATTATGTGTTATAGTTTAGGTAGTACAAATGCTCCGTTTAATAGAAAAATAGTGAATACTACGTGTCAAAAGATTATTTCAAAATAAAGGTGTTTTTGGTAGACACAAAATTGAAAAGAAGTTCTATTTATTTAAATTAACTTTTAAGAAATAAAACTTTTAACAATTAAATTAAAAAGTATAATTACGATTTAAAGGTAATCTCTTTAAATTTTATATATATATATATATATATATATATATATATATATATATATATATATATATATATATATATAATTCACATACAAAAATTTTATTGTGCCCATTCAATTAATTATCTAATATCGTAATAACATATATAATCACCCACATTTAATGAGGCTTATTAATCGCTGAACACAATATATTAATTAATTTTATAATCAATTTAATTTAAATTCTAATTAATGATAACTATGGGTAATTAAGGTTAATTATGATGGGTATTAGTGTAATTTGGCATGGATCAAAATTGCTAATTAGGTAGACAAAATTATCTTAGGAGATCAATGGTGTTAATTTTGTGACCTTTGTCATTAAGAGGTTAAATTTTTCTATCTTAGGATCAATGGTGTTAATTTTGTGACTTTCTTTTATATATTAAAAGAGATACTGTATTTAACAAGAAGATTATGAACAAAATCAAAGATAAAGATGATTAAAGATAAAGAATCCATAACATGTGAAATGCTTAATGGAATTTATTTACTTTTAATGAATATTAGTCATAAAGTATAATGATTAGAGCATCTTCAACAATACGTGTAAGATTTTTTATCGAAAACTTTAAACAAAAAACACTTGCTCAATGGATAAAAAGTTTTACATGTACATATAAAATCATTAAAAGTACATAGTTAACACGAAAAGAGATCGTAGAGATATTTTCAAAATTTAACAATATCTCACATTGTTAGTTAAGTCATTTTAATAGTTATCATAAATACGTTGGTTCAAATGAGAAGACTAAATTTCGTGAGAACGTAGGAAACACTTCAAAATCACTTTTTAGTTATCCAAACCATGTTATTTTACAAAATTTTCTTCGTAGCTTCTTTTTCAAATAACTTTTAGAATCTATTTTTCAAATAAAAAAAATTTCGACGTCATATTTATTTTTTTAATTATTTTTTATTAATTTTTTTATTCATAATAATCACATGAATAATACTCCCTCCATCCCGTATCTATTGTCCGGTATTCCTTTTTGGGATGTCCCAATTTAATTGTCCACTTCCATAAATAGAAAAGAATAATGAAATAAAGTTCATTTGTGCCCCTAATTTATACATGTAAGACAAAAATGTAGGTAAAAAGTAAAGGGTAAAATTATCTTGTTACCAAAAAGTAAGAGAGATGGTGATGTTTTTCTTAAACTGCGTGTTTTTTGTCTGGGGACAATAAAATTGGGACGAATGGAGTATGTGATTATTATGCCATATCTTGTGATTATCTCGAACACATGATAATCACATTATAATGTTATATTTTGTGATTATCTTAAATAATCACAACGGTAAGGACTGTAAAAAAAGTTCGAAAAAAAATTAATATTTTTTATTTATATTTATATCATAGCTTCTAAAAGTTATTTTAATAGCAATCATTGAAAAAGTTTTGAAGAATAATGTGTTTCGGATAGCTAAAAAGTGATTTTGAATAATTTCCTACGTTCTCATGAAAATTAGCCTTCTTATTTTAACCTACCTCTATATATATATAGGGGAATGTTCAAATGAGAACCATTATAAAGCTGAGAACCACAAAGAATACGTAATTGTTCACATGTGATTAACTTCATTCATATGTGAACATTGATGTGACACCCGCCAAATTAGGGCTAGTAATTAGTGCCAAATCATTTGTAATTACATGTAATTAGTGCTATGTTAGTAGGAATGGCAATGGGGCGGGTTCGGTGCGGGGGTGTCAGCCCCAACCCCACCCCCATTATTCTAAGCAATCCCCATCCCCACCCCAAACCCCAGCGGGGTATTATCGGGGCGGTCCATCCGGGGAATTGCTTACCCCAATGTCCAACAGGGTCTTATCGGGGTAACTTATTGAGGATTTGGCTCTTTAAATCGAAACCCAGTACTCGAAGAGACCAATTACTACATTGTAAATATTATTGTAATTCAAAAAGTTATATATAAATATATTTATCGATGATATTAGTTATTTAAAAATATAGAATAATTATTATATATACATATATTGTAATTATTATATATACATATATATATCGGGGTGAAGCGGGACGGGGATGATACTACCCAACCCCAACCCCAAGCAATCCCCAATCCGATCCAAAAGTGCGGGGTTCGGGGATCCCCATCGGGTTCGGATTTTTTTGCCATCCCTATATGTTAGGCTAATTGTATGTATTATTATGTATATTTATATATATACACGTGTACGCGAATAAGTTCAAATTGTGCATTTTCATATCGGATGGATTCCGACATATTATTAATACGGATGTTGGTGAACACAATCTATTAAATAATGTGAAATTATTTAATAAACATATTGAATACTAAATATTAATTCGATAATATTTTACACATATATCGTATCGTATCAAATAAATCATACACGACAAACACGCGCGAGACGCGCCCAACGAACGAACGAAAATCAAATTATATTGTTATAAATTTAAAATATATTATCTTGAATGAAGTATTCACTTGAAACATCGTATATTAAACCAATAAAGAAAAACTTTTAATTGAAACGTCACGCGATTTGTAACCACAACACAAACTTGTAAACCGAACCTGACTCATGACCAAAACATTTTTATAAGTGTTTTCAAGTATTCTTGAGTAATACTAAACTCTAAAATTTTTCGAGGTTCAATCGTTATTTAAAACTCATGTGCATAACGTATAACGTCTAAAAATACGTCGAAACGATCAGGAAAACGAACACCGCACGGAGCGCAAACTCGGGGAACAAAATTTGGGCAACCCACACCATGGTGGGCCACCCCCAAACAGGCTCCCATACAAGAGTATGGAAATCCATACTCCCACCTCACTTCTTCCTTTCTCCCATTCACACTCAACACCACCAACATAACTCTCTCTCTTGTTTCCTCTCCAAATCGGCAGCCATAAACCACCAAAAAACACCATCAAAAATGCATCATTTCACGAAGCTACTCCACGAAGAAACGATCACCACATTACGAGCTTCATCTTCACCTTCTTCATTTTCATTTTCGCAGTATGAAACTTCTTGACACTTTTAAAATACTTGTAAAGCTTATATTTACGTGCTAGAACACTTACTCAATGAAATTATGTCCAAAAATCTGACTTAAAATGCATTTTAAAACCCAATTGTACAAGCAGCTGCGTCTACAAACTGAGCTACGTCTCAGTCCGCAGATCATGCTGCGAACCGAGATTCACCAACCAAGCTTTGACTCGCAAAATCAAACTCCGAACTGAACCTTGACTTGCGAAGTCAAACATGCGAACCGAACTTTGTCTTACGAATCCAACTCAGTTCGCAGCCCACTTTGCCTTGCGAACCCGATCTCAGTTCGCATCGCAAACTCAGTTCGCACCACAATCTCAGTCCGCGGCCAACCTTGGTTAGCTTTTCCGAATTTAAATTTCCGATGCGTTTTTATTAAAGCAATGTAAACAGAAATAAAAATTTTCCAAGCTAACCTGGCAGCTCGACCCCAGCCAGGGGCTCTGCCCCTTGGACCCCGCTACCAGGGGCACTGCCCCCGGACCCCTGTCATTCAAAAGTTTGAAAATACTTTTTCACTAAGTGTCGAATACTTTCAACAACCAAACCTCATATAATGATACTCGTACATGATATACATATACTTTGATAAGTATACAATATAATGAGACATATAATAATAATATTTTTAAATTATTATTACAAACCGTCACCAACGGGCCGTACTTGTTTTCAAAACACAAACAACAATCAAACATTTGGATATAACTAGTTGAATGAACAACTAACATAGATGGTCTGTTGAGACATCTACTCATTATTATAACCTTGCGCGTTTAGGACGCCCGACAGGTTACAGTCGTTGGACGACATCACCCTTGTGCAACATCATTAATTGCTGTTAGCAAACATATCAGACTCAGGTGAGTCTCATATCCCCGCATTTTTACTGTTTTTACTCCCGGGATGGGAATACATGCTCATTTTGTTTTACAATGTGAACGCAAGTACTAAAACATCGCTATATACTGCATGAGTTATTTTCACTAATCATTTTAAAGCCCTCCACAATATAGTTTGGTAATACTTTTGTAGCGTGAATGTTAGTGTATGATACCATAAGGGATTGACAATCCCCGTCCGGGTTAGCAAGCACTAACTGGTCAAACGGACTGTCACACCCCCAAAATCGGTAATTACGTTTATTTAATGTTTAGCGGAAGCAAGTTATGATTAGCGGAAGCATCATGTTTAAACAGTTTAACAACGGGGGTGATGACGTTTCAATTGTGCATTCATCGTATCAGAGCATATGATCATACAGAACATAATATATAAAGGATGCCAGTTAAATAGTTATTACAAAAGTAGTACGACTGTGTAAGTCGTACCGTAGTAATAAAGTTTAAAACATTTAAGTTTTACAATACATATGTTAAAATAAGATTTCATGAGTATAACTGCAATGTCTGCAGTAATACAGAGGAAATCCTCAAAAGCTGTCCCATAAAGTATGGCATCCTAAGTAGTCCAGGGTTGTCATCCTGAATGCATGCGATCCTTACTTACATAGCTAATTTCCTGTAAAACATAGAAAGAAAGTCATCAACAAATATGTTGAGTGAATTCACAGGTTTGTATAAATATGTGGTATGTTAACCCATTTATGTTAAAGTTATTGAAATGTTATTCAATAAATAAATGTTTGCAGGTTTTGCAATTTATAAGATGTTAGGGATAGTTACCCTAAAATATAGTTTTATGTGGGTTGTTACCCAAAATGTATGTCTGGTTGTTTACCAGTATATGAATATAATCAGTAAGTATACTGACATAAAACAGTTGTAGGATATGTTTATCCTAAATAATAAGTGTGGGAATGCTTAGACTATAATCCCCTGAAAGGTGAGCTAAACCTCGCAGGTTAAAGTAACGCGACCTAACCCTATAACCAAACCACAACCAAAACTTATGTTTCTTGCCTGAAGGACAGTTAAGTATACGCTCCATCCACAGGAGGGTCGTCACGGCAATAGTACTATTCGTATACTCAGTGGCTAGAGTCACCTAGCTAATGGTTATAGTCTGCATGTCATAAGGTCTTTCATGCACACATTTGAAGTCTGGGTCCGTACTAGGATATGTTGTCTAATTCCCAAAACAGTTGTGAAATATATATTTTCATATCAAACAGTTGTATAAAGCAATTAAAGCATTTATATAATTTGCTGCATATGTTTGCATGCAGTTTCTATGTTTACACCCCTATGTTTAAAAGCATAAAACATTTGTAAAGTAGGGGCTGTGAACTCACAGTAGTTTTGCTCGGTATGAAAGCTAGCAGCCAAACAGATAACAGCCCAAGGTATGTTAACCTATACAATAAATATATTAACATAAGTATGTTTGATTTGTTTTAATCACTTATGTTAACAGTTTGTTCGTTTGAAGAAATGGTTGATTTCTTTATAATATATGTCGTTGTATTTGTTGGTGACATTGAGTAGAAATATTGTTATTATTTCTTTCATCGTATACTTGGTTAAGTATATGAATCAATATGTAATTGTCTAATTTAACGGAAGGTCGTTTTGTTTCCATTTGTACATATACTTTGTATATAGTTGTTCGTATAATTTGAACGTTATTCAAATATCATTGTTTGTACATATATTTGTTTTATATATGTATTCGTATGTAAATATACTTGTTGTAAATTATTAAGTTGTACGTTTGCTAAACGTGAACTTCATTGTGTATATATATATTTGTGAATATATATTTTTAATTGTCATATGTATATATGTTAAATAAATACATTGTTTATGTATATCAAATTATATAAGTTTTCATTTGTTTAAGAAAACGTATACGTTTGTGTCTATATATATCGTGTGTCCTCGAATATATATACATATATATCTTGTAATACGTTGCTTCGTATTTATAACGTGTCGAGTTTTATTTGTTATATAAAACTTGATAATATCTTTATTCCGCTTAATAAATGTCATTTGCCTTTAGTATTGTTACGTTTGTTTAATACGTGTTAAAAGTCTAAATGTCCCGATTGTGAAATCGTTTTTCCAAAACGTATAATTTACAAAGTTCGTATATATATATATATATCGTTCGTTCGTACGAAATAAATAAGTCCAAAGTCCGTGTCTCGGATATATCACATTAATGTTTTATTAATAGTTTACAATGTCTCGTGAATGTATCGTATAAATGAAATAGTTAACGGGAGCGTTTATGTTTTTAAAGTAAAAGTCAAATTGTTGGTCAGGGTTGGGAATCCGCCGGATTCCCTTGAATCCGCCGGATTCAAGTCAAAAGTCGGAATACGCCGTATTCGAGTGAATCCGCCGTATTCATCGTGGTTTTCATGTGGTTTCGTTTTAGGTTCGGGAATACGCCGTATTTAAATGAATACGCCGTATTCTTTTGTGTTCACAAAGCTGGTCGTGTGAAGGTTCGGGAATACGCCGTATTCATGTGAATACGCCGGATTCGTCCGTGTCTTTTACTCGTTCATCGTATTAGCCAAAGGTTTGTGTGCGAGTCGGACACGGGAATCCGCCGGATTCCCTTGAATCCGCCGGATTCGTTTGGTTTTCGGTGGGAATACGCCGGATTCAAAGGAATCCGCCGTATTCGTGACTCGTTTACAAACTCTGTTCACGTCTGCTACAATATATACTCAGATCTTTTGGTTCCAAATCTTTTATACATCAATACCAAATGTTTGTATAAGTGTTACATGTCGTTTTTGTAAGTTATTACATCATTTTAACAAGTCTTCATCCAATGATTTTGGTTTTGAAGTTTTGGTTTTATAAACTATTTTCATGATCAATCCATCAATCTTCCAAGTATATATGTTATATGTATAGATTATGTGATATAAGCATGTTATAACACGAAATTAAAGTAAAGAAATCGAAAAAGGAAAGTTTTCCTTACAAAGAAAAAGGAGATGAAAATGATGAACGGATGATGATGAAGATGTTGCTCCTGATCTTGTTGTTCTACTTGCTGTTACTGATCTTGTTGTGTTCCAGATGAAGAAAAAGAAGAAAGATTGGTGGTGTGTTTGTGTGTGTGTGTATGTCGATAGATCACAGAGAGAAAGAGATCATCAGGAGGGAGTATGGTTTTAAAATAACCAAACCACTGCATTATTGAAGTTAGGTGCCAATTTTTGGCACCTCAATTTCGAGTACGGGTATAATTTTAGCAATATAAAAATTAACATATTACATTTTTATTTTGTAGGTGTTCTCCTGGTTCGTTATTTATAATCAGAATAATGATATTATCATTATTTTAAAACGTTGTACAATTTTGTACATTTTACTGCGCACAGTTAATTGAGCGCAAAATTTCAGTTAATTTAGGATTTCATATTTTGAGTTAATGTTCTAAATGTTATCGAATGAACTAGAAAATTTGCCTTTTTATGATTTGACGTCGTATGCGCGTTTTACAATTATTTCTGTTCGTGTTATAATACGTTTTATGTTAAACGTAAAATTAGACCTTTATATCTATATGTTATAGATATATAAATACTCGTAATTAATAATTAAGTTATTAATTATTTTTCTGTCACGAAACTTTTGTTATTTATTTTTGTCGGGTTCGTTCCGATATATTTGTACGTAACTTTTGATACTTATGTATTACATATTACTTTTTGTTTAAAAGTACTGGGCTTGCTAGGCTTACATCACATCAAATAGTTTTGTTAAAACTTAATCAGGAAATTAGCGTAAGAATGCACATGCTTAAATGTTAATTAATACCTAATTTGGAGAGTTGTCACATTCTCCCACCGTTAGGGAAATCTCGTCCCGAGATTTAATTTGTGTCGTGAGTCGTGGTCACGGGTTCAAATAGGTGGGGATACTTCTTGCGCATCTCGTCCTCACGTTCCCAGGTGAACTCTGGGCCTCTTTTCGAATTCCATCGAATTTTGACAAGCTTGATCCGACTGTTGCGGAGTTTCTGCGTTTTCGTGTCCATTACTTCAAGCGGTTCCTCCACAAAGTTAAGTTTTGCGTCAATATAGATTTCGTCGGGAGGTATGATTAACGCTTCGTCAGATAGACACTTCTTAAGATTACTCACGTGAAATGTGTCGTGAATATTACTAAGTTCTTGCGGTAGTTTAAGCTTATAAGCTACAGGACCAATCCTTGCTAGGATCTCAAAAGGTCCGATGTAACGGGGGTTCAGTTTGCCGCGTTTTCCAAATCGCACAACTCCTTTCCAAGGAGATACCTTGAGTAGGACTCTGTCACCTACTTGAAATTCCAAAGGTTTACGTCTATTGTCTGCATAACTCTTTTGTCGGTCTCGTGCCATTTTTAAGCGATTAAGCACTTGAGATATCTTGTCCGTTGTCTCTTGGACTATCTCAGGACCTGATAACTGTCTGTCATCCATCTCTGCCCAACAAAGTGGGGATCGGCACTTGCGTCCGTACAACGCCTCAAAAGGTGCCATTTGTATGCTCGTATGATAACTATTGTTGTACGAGAATTCAGCTAAAGGGAGATGAACATCCCAGTTCCCTCCAAAATCAATCACGCATGCTCGTAGCAAGTCCTCAAGCGTTTGTATCGTTCGCTCGCTTTGACCATCGGTTTGTGGATGGTAGGTGGTACTCATGTCGAGTCTAGTGCCTAAAGCTTGTTGCAGTGTTTGCCAGAAGCGAGAGGTGAAACGTGCATCTCTATCAGAGATGATGGATAATGGAACTCCATGTCTAGAAACAACTTCTTTTATGTAAATTCTAGACAGCTTTTCCATCTTATCCGTTTCCTTAATGGCAAGAAAGTGAGCTGACTTTGTCAGTCGGTCGACAATCACCCATATGGAGTCCATTCCAGATGATGTTTTCGGTAGTTTCGTGATGAAATCCATCGTGATGTGTTCCCATTTCCATTTGGGCAACTCTGGTTGTTGCAAAAGTCCGGATGGCTTTTGGTACTCAGTCTTAACTTTTGCACAAGTCAGACATCTACTAACATAGGTGGCAATGTCTCTTTTCATGCCAGGCCACCAGTAGAATCCTTTTAGATCGTGGTACATCTTATCTGCACCAGGATGTATCGAGTAATTAGACTTATGAGCTTCGTCCAATACTAGGCTACGTAGCTCATCAACACAAGGAATCCAAATTCGATTCATGAAGTACAATACTCCATTTTCCTTAGACTCCAGTTGCTTCTCCATCCCTTTGAGGGATTCGTCCTTCATACGTTCTGGAGTAAAGGCTGCTTGTTGAGCATCACGAATTTGGGAAATCAGATCCAAGTGGATTGTCAGTCCTAACGCTCGAACTCTTCGAGGTTTCACTCTTTCCTTACGACTCAAGGCATCCGCTACTACATTAGCTTTGCCTGGATGGTACTTGATTTCACAGTCGTAATCATTTAGTAGTTCAACCCAACGTCTCTGTCTCATGTTGAGTTCTTTCTGATCAAATATATGTTGGAGACTTTTGTGATCGGTGAAGATCGTACACTTTGTACCATAAAGGTAGTGTCTCCAAATCTTAAGTGCAAAAACGACTGCTCCTAGCTCTAAGTCATGCGTTGTATAGTTCTTCTCGTGAATCTTCAATTGACGAGACGCATATGCAATGACCTTGTCGTTTTGCATCAACACGCAACCTAATCCTTGATGTGAAGCATCACAGTAGACAACAAAGTTTTCTACTCCTTCTGGTAAGGACAGGATAGGTGCGGTGCTTAATTTCTCTTTCAACAGTTGGAAAGCATTCTCTTGCTTCTCGCCCCAATCAAACTTCTTGTCTTTTTGCGTTAGGGCGGTAATCGGTTGAGCTATTTTCGAGAAATTCTCAATGAATCTTCGGTAGTAACCGGCTAGCCCAAGAAATTGTCGTATCTCTGTTGGGGTCCTTGGGGCTTCCCAATTCTTAATCGCCTCAATTTTGGATGGGTCTACGTGAATTCCTTTGTTATTAATCACATGACCAAGGAAATGAACCTCACGCATCCAAAACTCGCATTTAGAGAACTTTGCATAAAGCTTCTCTTTCTCCAGTAATTCAAGAATCAGCCTCAGATGTCGTTCATGGTCTTCCTTCGTTCGTGAGTATATCAAGATATCGTCAATGAACACTATGACGAACTTATCCAAGTAAGGTTTACATACTCTATTCATTAGATCCATGAACACTGCTGGCGCATTCGTTAGCCCGAATGGCATAACCAGGAACTCGTAATGACCATATCGAGTCCTAAATGCAGTCTTAGGGATATCTTCATCCCGTACCTTCAGTTGATGGTAATCCGATCTCAAGTCGATCTTTGAGTAATAACTTGACCCTTGCAGCTGGTCAAACAAATCGTCGATGCGTGGCAATGGGTATCGGTTCTTAATCGTCACTTTGTTCAGTTCTCGATAATCGATACACATCCGCATTGATCCATCCTTCTTTTTGACAAACAACACCGGAGCTCCCCACGGTGAAAAGCTCGGTCGGATGAATCCTAAATCCAACAGTTCTTGCAACTGTGCAGACAGTTCTTGCATTTCTGATGGAGCTAAACGGTAAGGCGCACGAGCAATCGGTGCAGCTCCCGGCACTAGGTCGATATGAAATTCAACCTGCCGTGAAGGTGGTAACCCTGGTAGCTCGTCAGGAAATACTCCTGGGTATTCGCGTACTACGGCCACGTCGTCTATGCGTCGCTCCTCGGTTTTCTTATCCACAACATGTACCAAAAATGCTTGGTACCCTTTTCGTAGATACTTATTTGCCTTCATGCATGTAATCATTTTCACCACACGATTACTCTTTTCTCCTTGAACCATCAACATTTCTCCTGACGGTAAAGGTAACCGTACAATCTTCTTATGACAGATGATCTCTGCGCGGTTCAGTGACAACCAATCCATGCCAACCACTATATCGAAGCTCCCTAGTTCTACCGGTAGTAAGTCTATTTTGAAAGAATGACCTTCTAATGTTAAGGAACATCCTGGTACTATTTCTCCTGATTCAATCAACTTACCATCGGCTAGCTCTACAGTATATTTGTTATCTAGCTTAAGGGGTTCGATCTCTAATAGTGGTCTAAACTCAGTGGACACAAAGCTTAAATCAGCACCGGAATCAAACAACACAGAAGCAAAGTGGTTGTTTACAAGAAACGTACCAGTGACTGTGTTAGGATCCTGACGTGCCTCTGGTGCTCCTAACATGAACACGCGTCCACGAGCTGGCTGATTGTTGTTGTTGTTAGCATTGTTGTTGTTGGCTCGGTTGTTGTTGTTTCCACGGTTGTTTCCATTGTTGTTGCGGTTGCGAGCGTTGTTGGTGTTACGGTTTTGGTTATTGAGTCGAGGGCATCGGTTTCGATAGTGCCTCGTGTCGCCACACTCAAAACATCCTTGGTTCTGGCGAGCAGTGTTTCCCTTAGGGGCAGGGTTTACCTTACAGTTTTGGGTTTTGTGACCCCATCCCTTACAGCTGTCGCAAAACCAACACTCACCCTCGTGGTGTTTGCTACACTTATCACACTTAGGTTTGTTACCCAAGTATGGCTTCGATTCCACAATGGTGGCAGCGTAAGACTTTGGATTTCCAGATCCTTTCTTGTTGAATTGACCCTGTCGGTCATTCCACTTACGCTTCTTACCTCCAGAACTACCAGCTTCAGTACTGCTCGGCTCAACCTTAACCGACACAGTTTTCTTGGTCAGTGTTCCCATCCTAACTGCTTCATCAGTCAAACTCTGCGCTAAGGTAACAGCACTCCTGAATGTGTCAGGTTTGGAGGACGTAACTAAACTCCTGATCTGTGGTGCCAGTCCATACACATAGCGTTCAATACGCTTGTATTCAGGTGTTACCATATGTGGCACAAGACGAGCTAGTTCTTGGAACCTGGTTGTATAACTAGTGATATCAGCACCAATCATAGCAATGTTCCACAGCTCAGTCTCAATTTTCTGCATCTCACTGCGAGGGCAGAATTCTTCCATCATCATACTCTTCAATGTTTCCCATGTCATGGAATAAGCAGCTGGTCGTCCCATCGACTGAACTTGACTGTTCCACCAAGTCAAAGCTTTTTCAGCTAGTGTGCAGGCAACATACTTCACTGCAGTGTCTGGTAGACAATCACTGATGTCCAACACAGAATCCATCTTTTCTATCCAGTGTATAATACCAATAGCACCTTCAGTGCCACAGAAAGGTGGTGGTTTACAAGCCTGAAATGTCTTATATGAACACCCTTTGCGGTTATTCACAACAGTCTCAGCAATAACAGGGGTCGATCCACTGTTATTAATCCCAGTCTCACGGTTTCGGCTTGCCTCATACTCGGCAATACCTTCAGCTATGCGTCTAGCTATTAACTGCTCAGTAGTTTCCTCAGTGTTAGGTGGTGGAATGGTTTCAGATGTAGGAGGTACAGTTGTCTTCTGACTGTTCCTAGTAATTCTTCGTTTTGGCGGCATGATTCAGTTCTGCGATGAATAAAATGCAGAAGTCAATGCCAAGATAATGAATGTGATGAACAAGATTTCACATTGTCTATCAAATGAATAGTATAGAAAATTTGAAAGAATAAGGTTTCACATTGTATATTGCACGACTTTGAAACACCCATATGTATTTTGTACAATATAATCACGTTGGCCAGGCGTCATTATATAATGCCAAATACATATTTCTTTTCATCATCGTTTAGGTGCAATCAATGTGTTATGGAATTCAAGATAGAATCAATATTTCAAAGTATGGTAGGTTTCAAAGTAGTAAGAAATGGTTTCAACAATTATTACGTGATAACTTTTCTATCACCTGTATATATAGATGAATATAATTCGCACGAAATTTCGAATCGAACCTAAGTTATATTATACATTAACTAGAACGTTCTTACATCGTTTCATTGCAAAACTTGATGATATCTTCTATATCCATCAAGAGTGATTTCCAATACAACACGAGTTGCTACAGTACTAATTAAACTAAACTTAGCTATACTTAGATCCTAACAAAACAATTATATTCCTACGACAGTTCTTTATCAGATCATTATTAAGCTATCTTTAGCTATATTCTCTGTCGCAGTGTACATATTTCACTTTTACTCCTGATCCAGGTTAGGAGAGGAGTAATGCGTTTCTAGCATAGTCTTATATCACAGAGTCGTATGACAGATCACCTCATTCTCAGTTGAGCACTTGCTCAGACGTTTAATCCAATTCTTGACTCTCTTCTTGCGATCACTAGCTACTTTCTTCCAGAAGCGAATTCTATCCCTAACTCGGACAGACATAGGCCTCTTTAGGATTCTCAACTCAGTTTCATAGTTCTTGCATTTAGATGCAAGTTCCCAGTTTTGACCATCTAGCTCTTCAACTTGGTCTCTAACTCTCTCATATTCCTCTATGTCAATCAATTCAAAGTGGTGGTTTTCAATTTCTTCTTCCACCAGTTCCACTATCGGAATTGTTTCGATATCGACATATACATATTGTATCTGCTCGTCGATGGTTATGTCATCATCTGATGAGTACTCACTTATGACAGGTTCTGTCATTTTTCCAGTTTCAAGAGATCTATAGGTTACAAAGACATATTTCAGTATCCACAATTATGTAGTATCTATTGTCAATATATAATCCAATCACAACGCACAGTAACATAAACAATAATAATAAACCAAATACATATGTCATATCATATAACTGATCATAGTTAGTTCACAAGTTTTTATACAAAACATGATGGATCTATCCTAGATATCCATCGATCCAAAGACTAATCAAAGCATGACGGGTCTGTCTACACACCGTCGATCCAAATGATATACAAAACATGACAGGTCTGTCTATACCCGTCGAACCAGAGTTCCAAGTTTAATACATAGTATATATACAATCCTAAGTAGGCACATCTCGCCATACATAGGTCTAACGGAAGTACGGTAGAAACGATCCCACGGCTGTCCTCAACATAGCCATCACCACACAAACACCAACCACAAGTCCTGCAAACCTAACACGTCTCTCAAGTGTCCTCACACGAGCACGTGCGGACTCAGCTATCTCCTGGGCAGTAAACACATGGTTCAACAAAAAGTGATGATGCTCATGCATACCAGCCATGTCCCCATACAGACGGGAGATCTCATCCTGTACCTGTCCAAGGTGAGAACCCCTGCTAGAAGTAATACAGAACAATGTACGCATAACAGCAACTAATGTAGGGAGAGTCTGCTCTATCGGCTCTCCAGTGGTAGACAGTGGTGCTGGGGGTCGTGAGGACTCTCCTGTCTCAAAAGTGGAGGGAAAACCCTCTAATGACCTCCAGTGCCTCAACATAGGAGTCATCCACTCTAGATGAGCAAACCTGGGTGCCCTCTGTGGAGACTCAACAGACTCGTCCGCTGGTGCTAACGGACCAATAGGAAGATCTCGGACACACATCCTCGGTGTCCTCCTATACACAGGCCTGCGAGAAGTCTCAGCAGCCTGGTGGTGAATACCTGTAGTAGTAGGGATAACCTCATGTGCTGTCGGTGGTGGCGCGATGTAAGCGTCACTAGTGTCGTCTGACATGTCTCTCAAATGAACAGATGACTCATCCCCTACAGTGATCGCGGGACTCTCAAAAGGAGCCTCAGTCGGCTCTTCGTCCGAAGCATAAACATGGTAAACTGATTGACTAGACATACTGTGACAAAGGAAATTGTGTGTGACGTGTCAGTCGTTTGTTAGATGTATGCAAACGTATGTATGTATGAATGCATGAATGTTCTTGCCAAGGCTATAGTCTAGGTCTCTAAGGTTTTCAGTCACCTAAAGACTTCTAGTTCGCTATAACCAATGGCTCTGATACCAAGTCTGTCACACCCCCAAAATCGGTAATTACGTTTATTTAATGTTTAGCGGAAGCAAGTTATGATTAGCGGAAGCATCATGTTTAAACAGTTTAACAACGGGGGTGATGACGTTTCAATTGTGCATTCATCGTATCAGAGCATATGATCATACAGAACATAATATATAAAGGAAGCCAGTTAAATAGTTATTACAAAAGTAGTACGACTGTGTAAGTCGTACCGTAGTAATAAAGTTTAAAACATTTAAGTTTTACAATACATATGTTAAAATAAGATTTCATGAGTATAACTGCAATGTCTGCAGTAATACAGAGGAAATCCTCAAAAGCTGTCCCATAAAGTATGGCATCCTAAGTAGTCCAGGGTTGTCATCCTGAATGCATGCGATCCTTACTTACATAGCTAATTTCCTGTAAAACATAGAAAGAAAGTCATCAACAAATATGTTGAGTGAATTCACAGGTTTGTATAAATATGTGGTATGTTAACCCATTTATGTTAAAGTTATTGAAATGTTATTCAATAAATAAATGTTTGCAGGTTTTGCAATTTATAAGATGTTAGGGATAGTTACCCTAAAATATAGTTTTATGTGGGTTGTTACCCAAAATGTATGTCTGGTTGTTTACCAGTATATGAATATAATCAGTAAGTATACTGACATAAAACAGTTGTAGGATATGTTTATCCTAAATAATAAGTGTGGGAATGCTTAGACTATAATCCCCTGAAAGGTGAGCTAAACCTCGCAGGTTAAAGTAACGCGACCTAACCCTATAACCAAACCACAACCAAAACTTATGTTTCTTGCCTGAAGGACAGTTAAGTATACGCTCCATCCACAGGAGGGTCGTCACGGCAATAGTACTATTCGTATACTCAGTGGCTAGAGTCACCTAGCTAATGGTTATAGTCTGCATGTCATAAGGTCTTTCATGCACACATTTCAAGTCTGGGTCCGTACTAGGATATGTTGTCTAATTCCCAAAACAGTTGTGAAATATATATTTTCATATCAAACAGTTGTATAAAGCAATTAAAGCATTTATATAATTTGCTGCATATGTTTGCATGCAGTTTCTATGTTTACACCCCTATGTTTAAAAGCATAAAACATTTGTAAAGTAGGGGCTGTGAACTCACAGTAGTTTTGCTCGGTATGAAAGCTAGCAGCCAAACAGATAACAGCCCAAGGTATGTTAACCTATACAATAAATATATTAACATAAGTATGTTTGATTTGTTTTAATCACTTATGTTAACAGTTTGTTCGTTTGAAGAAATGGTTGATTTCTTTATAATATATGTCGTTGTATTTGTTGGTGACATTGAGTAGAAATATTGTTATTATTTCTTTCATCGTATACTTGGTTAAGTATATGAATCAATATGTAATTGTCTAATTTAACGGAAGGTCGTTTTGTTTCCATTTGTACATATACTTTGTATATAGTTGTTCGTATAATTTGAACGTTATTCAAATATCATTGTTTGTACATATATTTGTTTTATATATGTATTCGTATGTAAATATACTTGTTGTAAATTATTAAGTTGTACGTTTGCTAAACGTGAACTTCATTGTGTATATATATATTTGTGAATATATATTTTTAATTGTCATATGTATATATGTTAAATAAATACATTGTTTATGTATATCAAATTATATAAGTTTTCATTTGTTTAAGAAAACGTATACGTTTGTGTCTATATATATCGTGTGTCCTCGAATATATATACATATATATCTTGTAATACGTTGCTTCGTATTTATAACGTGTCGAGTTTTATTTGTTATATAAAACTTGATAATATCTTTATTCCGCTTAATAAATGTCATTTGCCTTTAGTATTGTTACGTTTGTTTAATACGTGTTAAAAGTCTAAACGTCCCGATTGTGAAATCGTTTTTCCAAAACGTATAATTTACAAAGTTCGTATATATATATATATCGTTCGTTCGTACGAAATAAATAAGTCCAAAGTCCGTGTCTCGGATATATCACATTAATGTTTTATTAATAGTTTACAATGTCTCGTGAATGTATCGTATAAATGAAATAGTTAACGGGAGCGTTTATGTTTTTAAAGTAAAAGTCAAATTGTTGGTCAGGGTTGGGAATCCGCCGGATTCCCTTGAATCCGCCGGATTCAAGTCAAAAGTCGGAATACGCCGTATTCGAGTGAATCCGCCGTATTCATCGTGGTTTTCATGTGGTTTCGTTTTAGGTTCGGGAATACGCCGTATTTAAATGAATACGCCGTATTCTTTTGTGTTCACAAAGCTGGTCGTGTGAAGGTTCGGGAATACGCCGTATTCATGTGAATACGCCGGATTCGTCCGTGTCTTTTACTCGTTCATCGTATTAGCCAAAGGTTTGTGTGCGAGTCGGACACGGGAATCCGCCGGATTCCCTTGAATCCGCCGGATTCGTTTGGTTTTCGGTGGGAATACGCCGGATTCAAAGGAATCCGCCGTATTCGTGACTCGTTTACAAACTCTGTTCGCGTCTGCTACAATATATACTCAGATCTTTTGGTTCCAAATCTTTTATACATCAATACCAAATGTTTGTATAAGTGTTACATGTCGTTTTTGTAAGTTATTACATCATTTTAACAAGTCTTCATCCAATGATTTTGGTTTTGAAGTTTTGGTTTTATAAACTATTTTCATGATCAATCCATCAATCTTCCAAGTATATATGTTATATGTATAGATTATGTGATATAAGCATGTTATAACACGAAATTAAAGTAAAGAAATCGAAAAAGGAAAGTTTTCCTTACAAAGAAAAAGGAGATGAAAATGATGAACGGATGATGATGAAGATGTTGCTCCTGATCTTGTTGTTCTACTTGCTGTTACTGATCTTGTTGTGTTCCAGATGAAGAAAAAGAAGAAAGATTGGTGGTGTGTTTATGTGTGTGTGTATGTCGATAGATCACAGAGAGAAAGAGATCATCAGGAGGGAGTATGGTTTTAAAATAACCATACCACTGCATTATTGAAGTTAGGTGCCAATTTTTGGCACCTCAATTTCGAGTACGGGTATAATTTTAGCAATATAAAAATTAACATATTACATTTTTATTTTGTAGGTGTTCTCCTGGTTCGTTATTTATAATCAGAATAATGATATTATCATTATTTTAAAACGTTGTACAATTTTGTACATTTTACTGCGCACAGTTAATTGAGCGCAAAATTTCAGTTAATTTAGGATTTCATATTTTGAGTTAATGTTCTAAATGTTATCGAATGAACTAGAAAATTTGCCTTTTTATGATTTGACGTCGTATGCGCGTTTTAGAATTATTTCTGTTCGTGTTATAATACGTTTTATGTTAAACGTAAAATTAGACCTTTATATCTATATGTTATAGATATATAAATACTCGTAATTAATAATTAAGTTATTAATTATTTTTCTGTCACGAAACTTTTGTTATTTATTTTTGTCGGGTTCGTTCCGATATATTTGTACGTAACTTTTGATACTTATGTATTACATATTACTTTTTGTTTAAAAGTACTGGGCTTGCTAGGCTTACATCACATCAAATAGTTTTGTTAAAACTTAATCAGGAAATTAGCGTAAGAATGCACATGCTTAAATGTTAATTAATACCTAATTTGGAGAGTTGTCACACGGACGCACTATCATTTGATCATACGAGTGTAGATTAGGCACTCGCAGGGAGGCACCCTCGATCAGGCACTTGATTGTGATCCTGACACCTCAGTTAAGCTCAGACTATGTGCTCATGACAGTGATATACACTTATTTATTTGCTTGGTTGCAAACATTATACTAAATCTTGTGGTTCATACATTATGTTTATTCATACAACCTGTGAGCTCACCAGCTTTTAGCTGACCTTTTAACATGTATTCTCGGGTTCTCAGCAGCAGTAGGTCTGCTCTATCAGGATCCCTTAGCTCGAGTCGCATGCAAACATCAAGAGATTCCCCTGCATTTCTACATTTTGTAAAATTAGATATGCCTTAGAATCTCTCACATTTGGATTACGAGCTTTTGTAACTAATACAACATTGTAAAACTTTTATATTATCAATGTAATTTGTAAACGACGCATGTAGATGTCGTTCATTATATCTTTGTGCAGTGATTACCAGATTAGTCGCGCCCCGACCTGAACCGCTTCCGCACAGTAAATTTGGGGGTGCGACAATTGATGTATGATTAATTAAAAAGAAAAAAGTAAAAAAATAAAAAAATCCTAAAATTATATTGAAAAACACACAAAAAAAAAGGACAAATATATGTTCACATTTGAACGATAATGTGTACAAAACGGTTAAAATGTGATTTAAGACGTTAATTTAAGATTTTTTTGATTTTTTTTATTTCTTAATCTAACCTAAACAAGTGTTCACATATGATTGAAGTTAATCACATGTGAACAAACACGTATTCTTCGTGGTTCTTAAAGTTCTCAACTTTATAGTGATTTTCATTTGAACATTCTACTATAATATATATATAGTGGCATGATCCAGAGGGAAGAGGTACAATTTGGGGGAAGAGGGGAAATGTTGATCTAACCATCTATCTCATCTAACCAAATTAAGGGGCACCATATTCTTGTGGTATGCACTTCATGGGAATTTAATGGAAGCATTGAAGTGTGACAACCGTCAATTTGGGACTATAACTTAGTGCCTAATCAAGTTTTAATACATGTAATTAGTTCTGTGTTAGGCTAATTAATGTATCAATTATTATATATATTGTTGAATATATATCTACAATTATGCGATTTGTTTAAATCGTACGAGTTTCAAATCGAATGAATTTCCATACAATAAATACGGACGTTGGTGAACAATTGATTTAAATAATACAAGGATTTTAATAACGTTATTACACTTAAAAATATTATGTCAATAATATTTAGTATCCAAGTTTTATCACACAATTAATATAAACTCGAATAAAATGTAATTGCGCAAACCAAACGAAACAAGTTACCTTTTATAATGTAATTATTAAATATTTAGTGAAATACTTCAACAAAACAATTAAATCATTATTTGCAATTTAAAACGAAAAATTTAACTTATAAATTAAATAATTAACGAGGTAACAATCGGGAAAACGAACACCGCGCGGGACACGAAAACAGAGGCTGAAATGGGGACTTAAACCCCACCTCCACCTCCATTTCTTTCATTTCATTTCTTTCTCTTCTCTCTCTTCTCCCTTTTCTCTCTAAACTTCAAAAACCACCACCACCCTTAAATCGCCAAGAACTAGCACAAAACGCACTCGGATCACCAAGCCCTTTTGGAATAAAACGTTCACCACTTCGCGATCTACAATCCTATCTTTCCGGAATTTCATTTCGGCGATTTGTAAGTTTCCGACACAACTCCGAAAACTCTCGTTTCTAAGTATTATCACTTGCTAGTTGTTTGTATAACCTTGTAATGTCCTAAAATGGGTTGGGTAAAAATATTAGGATGATCGATGGCCGGAAAATGCGTTTTTGAAGTTTAAACTCCGATCAGATCCCGTACGTCGCATTTGGCCTAGAGCAAATGCGACGCAGCGACTTACGTCGCACGAATCCTCGACGTCGCATATAGCGACGCTGCCTATTACGTCGCATTGACTTGCGAATGTCGCACATAGCGACGCAGACCTTAACGTCGCCAACTTAACCAATGTCGCATTAGCGACGCGGAACCCTACGTCGCATTGAATTGCGAACGTCGCAAAACGTCGCACCCAACGTCACACCCAACGTCGCATCCAACGTCGCACAAACTAGAAAACACATATTTTCACTAAGGGTCGAGACCCTAAATTTTATCACTTGATTTCACCCAAATTCAAGTCCAGATGCGTTTTTCCTTAAAGCAATATAGTAGAAATAAAAATTTTCCAAGCTGACCTGGCAGCTCGACCCCAGCCAGGGGCTCTGCCCCTTGGACCCCGCCAGGGGCTGCCGCCCCTTGGACCCCGCTAACCAGGGGCGCTGCCCCAGACCCCCGTACTTAGATTCCGTAAGCACATCTTTACACCAAGTGTCAAACTTGTACAACTTCAAAACGCTTACGCGATACAACTTTTCAATCATAATTGGAATTTACTTTTCAAGTATAACGCTTCTAAATCAATGAGATAACATCAAGACTATTGTTGCAATTAATCACCAACGGGCCGTACACGTTTTCAAAACATACTTCAAAGATCAAACAAGTCGTTGTAACTGTATCAATTTAATCAAACAAGTCGAAATAACTTGTAACAATACAATCAACCAAATCGGGGTAATTTGGGCATCAAGTTCAACAAACAATTTAAATGGTAGTCTTTCGAGATACCGGTACAATTAATAACAATTCAAGTGTCGTGTACACATTCAGGTTTCAAGACTTTGGACACCAATTCACAGCTAATTACTTCAAGTTTATTAAATTAAACACTTCAAGACTCAGGTGAGTTTCATAGCCCCATTTTCACTATTTTACAACTAGGGGTGTGATAATACTGCTCTGTTTTGTTTTACGAGTAGAACGCAAGTACCAACCTTCAAATACTACATGAGTTTCAAGCTAATCAATTTAAAGTCCTCTATAGCATAGTCTCTAATATTTTAGCGTGAATGTTAGTATATGATATCATATGGGATTGACAATCCTCATCCGGGTTAGCACGCACTAACCGGTCAAACGGATGTATTAGCATTTGGGAAGACGAGTGTAGATTAGACACTCGTAGGAGGCAAATCAGTTAGGTTTCCTTAATTGGACCTAGCGCTCAAGTTAAGCTCAGACTATGTGCTCATGGATTGTATAACTTTTATTTTGCTTAATTGCATCTTAAATTCAATATAAATCTTGCGGTTCTTACAACTATACATTGGCATACAAACCTGTGAGCTCACCAGCGTTTTCGCTGACCCATTTTAGTATTTATCACAGGTACCCAGCAGTAGGTTGGCTGCACAAGCAGGGATTATTAGCTCGAGTCAGCATACATACAACTAGAGATTTGATTGCATTATTATATTTTGTAAAAGTAATTATGCCATGTAATCTCTCAATTTCAGGAACCGAGCTAATGTAACATTGTTTTGATGTAAACGTTTACTTTATTTATACAAGTTTAAAACGACGCATATAGTGGTCGTTCATTATTATCTTATGTGCTTTGTATATTGATTAGTGACACCCAAATCGAGCTTCCGCAAATCAATCATATTTGGGGGTGTCACAGATTGGTATCAGAGCCTAAGGTTATAGTGAACTAGGTTGCATTTAGTGGACCTAGACTATGACCGTTAGGCAGTATTCCCTATTAGGTATAACCAGTTCAGAGATTACAGCATACGAATTTAATTTAACATAGCCTGATCAACTATGTACAATTAAACAAAGATGATGTAAGATCTGAAGGAAGTTATGGCTGAACAGGATACACTAGTTGACTCTGACCTCGAGAGAAACGGGACTCAAAACATGTCTTTGCTAGACAAACAATAGGTTATTAGGTGATACATATATATATACATGAATAGACCTCACTTACAATCTTAGGCTATATTATATTATATGAATATAGGCCTCATTCTTTCTAACACTCTGTCTCAGAATGGCAAACACACCACCCAACTAATCTCGTTCCCATTCGTACGAATCACAAGGTTCAAGGGTAGCTAGGAGGAACCCCAGGTTGCCTCGAGCGGGCCTATACCCCAATCAATTCACACTAACGGATTTGTCCGCTAGGCTACACCGTCACGAGCAACAACTACGTGACATGGACATCGAGTTGCAAGAGACCCGAGAAAACTGGACACTCACCCTAATGGGACAAGTTGCTCAGGTCTCTGAAGACCACGAAAACACTATCAACAATATGAACGTTCTCGAAAATCGAGTGGGTGAAACCATCGAGACCATGGAGATCGTTCACAATCAAGTGACGGATAATCACAACGAAATCACTCACCTGCGATCAAGGTTGACTCAGAGTGAGACACGCCTGAGGGAAACCGAGGAGGCACTCAGAATGGTTAGCCGACTTGCAGAGTCCGTTGACCGTCTCACTGCCTTAATGCCACAACTCAATCTTCGTCAGAATTAGCTTAGGCTGAATCTGCACTTTATAACGCTTTCGTAGGACTAATGTAAATTGACCGGATGAAACAATTCCCGGAACTTTTGGCACAATATCTAAGTCTGTAACTTTTGAATTCTCAAACTCGAAATTGTCTGTAATCGTTTAACAACGTAATATCAATTGACAATTTCTTTCGATTTAAATCTATATTATGGAACTATTACACTTGTGATGTGTATAATGTCGCTTTAATACGTACATCTACCACAATTATCATTCTGTTACAGTTTCTTACGTACCTATTGTTTCTTTTTCTTGAAGAATCATGCCACCGAAGAAAAAGAGTTACAGTGAAGCCGAACTCGCTGCTGCCGTTAATCGGGCCGTAGCCGACGCCTTGGCCGCTCGGGATCCAATCCAAACGTCCGAGGAAACAACCGATACCACCGCCACCACTCATACTGTCAAGCCTTGTTCCTACAAGGACTTTCTCAGCTGTAAACCCCTCTATTTCAAGGGCACGGAAGGTGCCATTGGCTTGATCCGTTGGATTGAGCGTATGGAATCCGTTTTC
The DNA here is from genome assembly GCA_949592205.1 of Helichrysum umbraculigerum. NCBI lineage: Eukaryota > Viridiplantae > Streptophyta > Magnoliopsida > Asterales > Asteraceae > Helichrysum > Helichrysum umbraculigerum. The sequence continues at coordinate 104,780,835 of CATIUR010000004.1, read as the reverse complement.
AGTCTCTGCGACTGCACTGAGAACAACAAAGTCAAATTCGCTGCTTACACCTTTCAGGAAGGTGCACTCACGTGGTGGAAAACCCACGCAAACTCTGTAGGCCTTGAGGTTGCAAATCGACTTCCTTGGGCCGAACTGAAAAAGAAGCTGACAGAAAAATACTGTCCTGAAGAAGAACTGCACAGACTGGAGGAGGAATTCTGGCACCTGACGGTGCAGGGAAATGATGTTGCTGATTACACCACAAAATTTCAGCAGTTTGCTTTACTATGCCCAGGCTTGGTTGAACCGGAAAGTAAGGGCATTAAGAGATACATTCGCGGACTCCCTGAGAACATCCAGGGAAATGTCGCCTCATCCAAACCAACCACCACTGAAAGTGCCATTCGTTTAGCCCACGAACTCATGGCCCTAGTTGTCGGCCGTGGGACTTCCAACACCTCATCCTCCAACAACCACAAGCGCAAATCCACTGAACACCACTACAACTCAAACAAGAAAAACAACGCCATTCAAGTCTACACCACCAACTCTGAAACCAACCGCAGCTACACCGGGGACAGGCCTTATTGTCCCAAGTGTAACTATCATCACTTTGGTCAGTGTAATACCCCTTGCAACAACTGCAGGAGGTACGGACATTCGACTAAGGATTGCCGAGCCCCCAGATCCAACAACAACTCCTCGGACAAAAATGCCCGACAACCTAAGTCCTGCTATGAATGTGGAAATCCAGGACACTTTAGGGATACGTGCCCGAAATTGAAGAATAAGGGCAACAACAACAACAACAACAACAGCCGCAACAACAACAACGTCAAAAGTAGCGCCTTCGTGATCAACTCAGGAGACGCCCGTCAGGACCCGAATGTGGTCACGGGTATGTTCCTCCTCAACAATTTAACTGCTTCTATTCTGTTTGATACTGGTGCCGACAGAAGTTTTATTTCCGATGAATTTTGCCCTCTACTTGACATCACACCTGTTGCTTTAGACGTTAAGTACACCGTAGAGCTAGCAAATGGCAAATTGATAGAAACCAATAGTGTGATACCTAATTGCACTTTAAATCTAGCTGACGAAATCTTTTCCATAGATCTTATGCCTGTTGAGATAGAAAGTTTCGATGTCATCGTAGGCATGGACTGGTTATCCAAACATCGCGCTGAAATCATTTGCTATGACAAAATTGTTCGTATACCTCTCGCCGTCGGTAGAGTCTTGGTCATACAGGGGGAGACCGGTGGGACGAGGCTTAACCTCATATCTTGCCTAAAAACCCGAAAATTTCTGAGAAAGGGTTATCCATCAATCCTCGCGCACATCATGGAGAAAAAGTCGGAGGAGAAGCGACTTGAGGATGTTCCAATTGTTCGAGACTTTCCTGAAGTCTTTCCCGAAGAACTACCTGGTCTACCACCAACAAGACAGGTTGAGTTCTCAATCGATCTTGTACCAGGTGCTGCGCCTGTGGCCCGAGCACCATACCGTTTAGCTCCATCCGAACTTCAGGAGTTGTCCACCCAATTACAAGAACTCCTGGAACGAGGATTTATCAGGCCGAGTTCTTCACCTTGGGGAGCTCCGGTCCTATTCGTTAAGAAGAAAGACGGTTCTTTTCGAATGTGTATCGACTACCGAGAGTTGAACAAGTTAACTGTCAAGAACCGGTATCCACTTCCTAGAATTGATGATTTGTTCGACCAACTTCAACGATCGAGTTGTTATTCAAAGATTGATCTCCGATCCGGTTATCACCAATTGCGTGTTCGCGATGCCGACATTCCAAAAACCGCTTTCAGAACTCGTTATGGACATTACGAATTTCAAGTGATGCCATTCGGCCTAACCAACGCACCGGCTGTATTCATGGACCTTATGAATCGGGTGTGTAAACCTTACCTTGACAAGTTTGTCATTGTCTTCATTGATGACATCCTCATATATTCACGAAGCGAAGAAGAACACGCGCAACACCTCAAAACCATCCTTGAACTACTTAGACACGAGGAGCTTTACGCCAAATTCTCTAAGTGTGAGTTCTGGATTCACACCGTTCAATTCCTTGGTCACGTGATCGACAGTCAGGGAATTCACGTTGATCCATCAAAGATCGAGGCTATCAAAGACTGGCAATCGCCAACCACTCCGACCGAAGTACGGCAGTTTTTGGGACTGGCCGGGTACTACCGACGATTCATTGAAAATTTCTCCAAGATAGCCTTACCCCTTACGACTCTGACCCAGAAAGACAAAAAGTTTGACTGGACTGATAAACAAGATACGGCATTCCAACTATTGAAACAAAAGCTTTGCAGTGCTCCTATTCTATCATTACCCGAAGGCACGATGACTTCGTGGTATACTGCGATGCTTCTCATCAAGGTCTCGGTTGCGTGCTTATGCAACGAGACAAAGTCATAGCGTATGCTTCACGACAGCTCAAGATTCATGAAAAGAATTACACCACCCACGACCTCGAGTTAGGAGCCGTCGTTTTTGCTCTCAAAATCTGGAGACATTATCTCTATGGCACCAGGTGCACAATCTTTACAGACCACAAAAGTCTCCAACACATATTCGATCAGAAGGATCTCAACATGAGGCAACGTCGATGGGTCGAGTTGCTTACCGATTACGACTGCGAGCTCAAATATCATCCAGGCAAAGCAAATGTTGTTGCTGATGCCCTCAGTCGAAAAGAGCGAGTGAAACCACTTCGAGTCCGAGCCCTCAGTATGACCATTCACAACAATTTAAACATTCAAATTCTTGCTGCTCAACTCGAAGCCTTGAAACCCGAAAATGTCAAAGATGAAGCCTTTCGGGGAATGGACAAACAATTCGAAATCAAACCTAACGGGATTAGGTATTTCTCAAACCGAATCTGGTTGCCTAGATTTGGGAACCTACGAGACTTGGTGATGGATGAAGCTCATAAGTCCAAATATTCTATCCATCCGGGGTCCGATAAAATGTACCACGGTATTAAAGACTTCTACTGGTGGCCGAACATGAAAGCTGAAATCGCCACCTATGTCAGCAAGTGCCTTACTTGCTCCAAGGTCAAAATCGAATATCAAAAACCCTCTGGTTTACTTCAACAACCCAGTCTTCCTGAATGGAAATGGGAACAAATTGTCATGGACTTCATAACCAAACTACCCAAATCCTCGAGCGGTTGCGATACCATTTGGGTGATCGTGGATCGTCTCACAAAGTCTGCTCACTTCCTGGCAATTAAAGAATCCGACAAAATGGAACGCCTCACCAGTATTTATCTGAAGGAAATCGTGACCAAACACGGTGTTCCAATCTCAATTATCTCCGATAGAGATAGTCGTTTCACTTCACAATTTTGGCAATCACTTCAAAAATCCCTGGGTACTCGACTTGATATGAGTACCGCTTATCATCCTCAAACCGACGGCCAAAGTGAACGAACAATTCAAACACTAGAAGACATGCTACGGGCCTGCGTAGTAGACTTCGGTGTAAATTGGGAAAAACACCTACCATTGTGCGAGTTCTCGTACAACAACAGTTATCATACCAGCATCAAAGCTGCACCTTTCGAGGCACTGTACGATCGTAAGTGCCGGTCACCTATCTGTTGGACCGAAGTTGGGGATAGCCAACTCACAGGTCCAGAAATCATTCACGAGACGACCGAGAGAATCGTCGAAATTCAAAACAAACTCAAAGCCGCGCATAATCGTCAGAAAAGTTATGCTGACGTGAGACGCAAACCACTCGAGTTCCAAGTTGGGGATCGAGTACTACTCAAAGTATCGCCTTGGAAAGGCGTAATTAGATTTGGCAAACGAGGGAAGTTAAATCCCAGATACATTGGACCATTCGAGATTCTCGAGAAAATTGGTCCAGTTTCATATCGATTGCAGCTGCCATCCGAACTCAGCAGCGTGCATCCCACATTTCATGTTTCAAATCTGAAAAAGTGTCTGTCTGATGAGACACTTATCATTCCACTCGATGAAATTCGAGTTGACGAGAAACTTCACTTTGTTGAGGAACCTGCCGAAATCATGGACCGTGAGGTCAAACAACTTAAACAAAGTCGTATTCCCATCGTCAAAGTTAGGTGGAATTCGCGGCGCGGTCCGAAATTCACCTGGGAACGAGAAGACCAGATGCGACTCAAGTATCCTCAACTCTTCACTGACTCAACGACAAACACAACTTCAACATAAATTTCGGGACGAAATTCTTCTAACAGGGGGAGAATGTGACAACCGTCAATTTGGGACTATAACTTAGTGCCTAATCAAGTTTTAATACATGTAATTAGTTCTGTGTTAGGCTAATTAATGTATCAATTATTATATATATTGTTGAATATATATCTACAATTATGCGATTTGTTTAAATCGTACGAGTTTCAAATCGAATGAATTTCCATACAATAAATACGGACGTTGGTGAACAATTGATTTAAATAATACAAGGATTTTAATAACGTTATTACACTTAAAAATATTATGTCAATAATATTTAGTATCCAAGTTTTATCACACAATTAATATAAACTCGAATAAAATGTAATTGCGCAAACCAAACGAAACAAGTTACCTTTTATAATGTAATTATTAAATATTTAGTGAAATACTTCAACAAAACAATTAAATCATTATTTGCAATTTAAAACGAAAAATTTAACTTATAAATTAAATAATTAACGAGGTAACAATCGGGAAAACGAACACCGCGCGGGACACGAAAACAGAGGCTGAAATGGGGACTTAAACCCCACCTCCACCTCCATTTCTTTCATTTCATTTCTTTCTCTTCTCTCTCTTCTCCCTTTTCTCTCTAAACTTCAAAAACCACCACCACCCTTAAATCGCCAAGAACTAGCACAAAACGCACTCGGATCACCAAGCCCTTTTGGAATAAAACGTTCACCACTTCACGATCTACAATCCTATCTTTCCGGAATTTCATTTCGGCGATTTGTAAGTTTCCGACACAACTCCGAAAACTCTCGTTTCTAAGTATTATCACTTGCTAGTTGTTTGTATAACCTTGTAATGTCCTAAAATGGGTTGGTAAAAATATTAGGCTGATCGATAGCCGGAAAATGCGTTTTTGAAGTTTAAACTCCGATCAGATCCCGTACGTCGCATTTGGCCTGGAGCAAATGCGACGCAACGACTTACGTCGCACGAATCCTCGACGTCGCATATAGCGACGCAGCCTATTACGTCGCATTGACTTGCGAATGTCGCACATAGCGACGCAGACCTTAACGTCGCCAACTTAACCAACGTCGCATTAGCGACGCAGAACCCTACGTCGCATTGAATTGCGAACGTCGCAAAATGCGACGCAAACACTCACGTCGCACCCAACGTCGCACCCAACGTCGCATCCAACGTCGCACAAACTAGAAAACACAGATTTTCACCAAGGGTCGAGACCCTAAATTTTATCACTTGATTTCACCCAAATTCAAGTCCAGATGCGTTTTTCCTTAAAGCAATATAGTAGAAATAAAAATTTTCCAAGCTGACCTGGCAGCTCGACCCCAGCCAGGGGCTCTGCCCCTTGGACCCCGCCAGGGGCTGCCGCCCCTTGGACCCCGCTAACCAGGGGCGCTGCCCCAGACCCCCGTACTTAGATTCCGTAAGCACATCTTTACACCAAGTGTCAAACTTGTACAACTTCAAAACGCTTACGCGATACAACTTTTCAATCATAATTGGAATTTACTTTTCAAGTATAACGCTTCTAAATCAATGAGATAACATCAAGACTATTGTTGCAATTAATCACCAACGGGCCGTACACGTTTTCAAAACATACTTCAAAGATCAAACAAGTCGTTGTAACTGTATCAATTTAATCAAACAAGTCGAAATAACTTGTAACAATACAATCAACCAAATCGGGGTAATTTGGGCATCAAGTTCAACAAACAATTTAAATGGTAGTCTTTCGAGATACCGGTACAACTAATAACAATTCAAGTGTCGTGGACACATTCAGGTTTCAAGACTTTGGACACCAATTCACAGCTAATTACTTCAAGTTTATTAAATTAAACACTTCAAGACTCAGGTGAGTTTCATAGCCCCATTTTCACTATTTTACAACTAGGGGTGTGATAATACTGCTCTGTTTTGTTTTACGAGTAGAACGCAAGTACCAACCTTCAAATACTACATGAGTTTCAAGCTAATCAATTTAAAGTCCTCTATAGCATAGTCTCTAATATTTTAGCGTGAATGTTAGTATATGATATCATATGGGATTGACAATCCTCATCCGGGTTAGCACGCACTAACCGGTCAAACGGATGTATTAGCATTTGGGAAGACGAGTGTAGATTAGACACTCGTAGGAGGCAAATCAGTTAGGTTTCCTTAATTGGACCTAGCGCTCAAGTTAAGCTCAGACTATGTGCTCATGGATTGTATAACTTTTATTTTGCTTAATTGCATCTTAAATTCAATATAAATCTTGCGGTTCTTACAACTATACATTGGCATACAAACCTGTGAGCTCACCAGCGTTTTCGCTGACCCATTTTAGTATTTATCACAGGTACCCAGCAGTAGGTTGGCTGCACAAGCAGGGATTATTAGCTCGAGTCAGCATACATACAACTAGAGATTTGATTGCATTATTATATTTTGTAAAAGTAATTATGCCATGTAATCTCTCAATTTCAGGAACCGAGCTAATGTAACATTGTTTTGATGTAAACGTTTACTTTATTTATACAAGTTTAAAACGACGCATATAGTGGTCGTTCATTATTATCTTATGTGCTTTGTATATTGATTAGTGACACCCAAATCGAGCTTCCGCAAATCAATCATATTTGGGGGTGTCACATGAAGTACCAATGAGAATACGCCATGTGTACAAAGAAAACCCATTTACCCATAAAACAAATTATCTCACAAACGGCAAGTTGAAAAATTATGAAAATTGCACCATAAAATTCAACGTTTTCTCATCTTCGATTTAAGATCACTCATGGCATAATTTCGACGAGTTTATTTTTTTCCGTTTTTTGGTGGGTTATACGGAAAAAAAACTCGTCGAAAATATGCATTGAGGGATCTTAAATCGAAGAGGTGAAATCGCTGAATTTTATGGTACAATTTTCATAATTTTTTGAATTGTCGTTTGTGAGATAATTTGTTTTGGGGGTAAATGGGTAAATGAGTTTTGATTATTATAGAGGTGATCATAAGTGCACCCACACACTAGTTATTATAGACTTCATAAGATTAATGGTTATGATTTACTTCCCCCTTCCCCCATTTTTTGCACTTCCATTAAGATCATTACCATATATATATATATATATATAGGATTAGGATCAAGGGAGAAGAAAATTTTGGTGGAGAAAATGAAGAAGCAATATGATTCAGTGTTTTTATTACTATGATTCAAATTTTTATTACTTGAATTATAATAATAAAAAAATGAATCATAGTAATAAAAATACTGAATCATATTGCTTCTCCCTCTTCTCCACCTAATTTTTCTTCTTTTTTGATCCCGTTACTATATATATATATATATATATATATATATATATATATATAGATATATAGAAATATATATATATATATATATATATATATATATATATATATATATATATATATATATATATATATATATCTTATTTCTATATATCTATATCTATATATATATATATATCTATATCTATATATACTATATAAGAAGAGCATTAAGCTCTACAAATTTGACACATCAATATCTAAGGGATTGACATGTGTCCATTTATCAACTTTGTTATCATTATTTTTTCTATAAAAAACATTATTCTTCACTTAAAAAAAAAAAAAAAAAAAAAACATATACATTATTTAGTTATATATATAATACATATGTTTACTATAATTTTTATATTTTTATGCCAACATTTCTAAGTACATTAACAACTAATGTTCATCCATCACAAAAATATCAACTTACTATTTACTCTTCTTTTGTTCCTTATCATTTCATTCTTTTTATATAAGAATATACACGTGAGTTTAAAACAATGACATCTCGTAATCTTTTTTTAAGAAAATCTGTAAAAAGTATATTTCATATAAAATAAATGTCTGACAATATTTTTTGTAAATAAACTTTTTATAACGTCCTTCAAATTTGTGTCGTGATACTTTCTCATATCACTTTACATTTTCTCTTCTTTAGCAAAGACTCTCGTTTATGAATTTATACTTTTTATTAATCTTTTAATCATTTCATTCTTATTATATAAAAAGTGACGCTACCTCTCACAATGACACATCATAAAAAAGTTAATTATACGTTTAACACATCTCAAATATAGTCATGGTCATGTCTACTCTTTCGACACAAACATATCTACAACTTAACTAATACTATGTAACTAAATTGGTCATATGAAATAATATATTGTTAAGAACATGAGTTTTCATTGTTATTACTTGATTACTATACGTTTTACAACTAATTTTATCTCTGCGTAATCTACGATTCAAAGTGGATTAGAAAACTCACTAATCAAAAGGATGGTGTTTGGCAATAGTACGTAGATGATAAAACGTTAGAGTTCATTTTTTTCCTGTTACAATCAACAATCTTTAGATATAATATAAATGTAACATCGCAAAAATTAACATTAATTCTGGACTGGGCCGTGCATCGCACGGCCGTAAAGACTTGCTAGTATATATATATAAGGAAGACTTGATTCTTCCTAAAGATGACAAGTGTCACAACTTAAATTAATAGTAGTAATAACAACAATAATATAATAATAATACTAACACTAATTATATTTTCTTTTAAGTGTTTCAACTATATATATATATATATAACCAATGATCATGTCACCTCATACATTAATTTATAATTTTGTTACCATTTTAAGAATTAACACATGGACATTTTAATTGATTTTATTTTTCTACATATATTGAAACACCTCATATTTTATTATCTACAAATTATTTGAGATTTTGATGTATATAGCTAATACTATTTAATTGGATATTTATAATCACATTATCTTCATAAAAAAAAAACATTTCAACAAAGTCACTTGTTACGTTGCCATTTCTTATTCAGGGCCACAAAAAAATATAAAATAAATTGTAGGGGCATGGTATATAAAGGTGGATATAGAAGACTTTTTCATTATTTCCATTTAATTAACAATAAACTTTTAAATGGAATTTACATGTTTAAGATAAGTGCCTAAAAATATAAATATAAAGATGTGCTCAACATAATAATTGATTGACATATGAGAATGAATGGTGAATAAATTAATAGTAGTAATAACAACAATAATATAATAATTATACTAACACTAATTATATTTTCTTTAAGTGTTTCAACAAAATATATATATAACCAATGATCATGCCACCTCATACATTAATTTATAATTTTGTTACCATTTTAAGAATTAACACATGGACATTTTAATTGATTTTATTTTTCTACATATATTGAAACACCTCATATTTTCTTATCTACAAAGTATTTGAGATTTTGATGTATATAGCTAATACTATTTAATTGGATATTTATAATCACATTATCTTCTTAAAAAAAGAACATTTCAACAAAGTCACTTGTTATATTACCATATCTTATTCAGGGCCACAAAAAAATAAAAAATAAATTGTAGGGGCATGGTTTATAATAGAAGACTTTTTCATTATTACCATTAAATTAACAATAAACTTCTAAATGAAATTTACATGTTTAAGATAAGTGCCTAAAAATATAAGGAAAATGATTGGTAGGCTTAAATTAAGAGGACTAAATTTAGGCCTAAGGATGTGATTGGTGGGTTTGAAAAATTGATTGAATGAGATTAGGAGAGAGAAAAAAGCAACCAATCAGAAAGTTATGTCTGTTTTTAGGCCTACGTAAGTAGACCTATTTAGCATTACTCAAAATATAAATATAAAGATGTGCTCAACATAATAATTGATTGACATATGTGAATGAATGGTGAATAATAGGAGAACAAAATAGTAAATACATGATGTTAGATATTGTATAAATTTTGCATCGAATTAGACATATGTTTTGAGCAAATTTAGCATTACTTGATAGATAAATCATATGATATCATTATAATAAATAATAAATTTATTATAAGTGGGTTAGCACAACCTAAAAATTTTCTGGTATATATATATATAAAACCTTTTATCAATTGAGTAAAAGTGTTTTTCGCTTTACAAGAAGTGGAAACTCTTAGATTTATTTAGTGGGTTAGTTGTTACTATAAAGTTAAAAATAGTAGACAAATATACCATTCTTACTTTAATTAAATTATAATGTAACTATGTAAGTTCATAAATATCAAAGTACGTCCTCTTCATAAACACATGGTTGTCAACATTTGTATAAATAAATATAAATAGAATGTACTTTCTTATTTTGATTGAGGGGACATGTTATAGACCACATAACAAATCTTTTGTTATTCAATAATCAAACTTTAATTAATGTGATGACTACTATTTACTTAGTTTTAATAACTTACCTATCATCATAATATAATAGTCATCATCATAACTATATATAACCATATAAGATCTACTATTAAACAATTCAAGCATCTTTAGTCAAATACTATATATTTTCTTTTGGATATAAATATTAATATTAAATATAAAATATAATATAATGAGATATCCAACCTCAATAATGCACTATTTAAACACAAACCCGTACAAATACAAATACAAATATGAAAGAAAGTTGAATTCAGCATTCAATATATAAACTTGAATCATTCAATCAAAATATCAAATAATTTTGTAACGTATGCATAAGTGGGTTCCCAACCCCACGTAGGTGACAACTGGTTTATACAATAAACCTCAACCACTAGAAGCTTGCCACGTCTCCTACCCTCTAGCTCCCTTCTTCTGTTGTTTCTCTACATAAGCATGTAGATGTAGATTACCAGCCAACACTTGTAATTTTTTCAACTTCAATTCTCATACGCTTTTGACATCTCCTCTTTTATTGGCACTTTTTTAATATATATATTTCTATTTATTTTTATTTTTGCATGTAATAAGTTGTAATAATGGAAAGATATGAAATATTGAAAGATATAGGATCTGGGAATTTTGGAGTAGCAAAACTTGTTAAAGATATTTGTTCTGGTGAGCTTTTTGCTGTTAAGTATATTGACAGAGGTCAAAAGGTATTTATTTCAATTTTTTGTGGTTCTTTTGGTGGTTGTTAATGTGCATGTTTCAGTTCAAATTCATGAGCTAATTCTGAGTATTCTTGCAGATTGATGAACATGTTGAAAGGGAGATTTTGAACCATAGATCACTTAAACATCCTAATATTATTCAATTCAAAGAGGTACTTTTTTAATTTTCATTTCAAGATTTCTAACAAGTTTATTGCTTTTGTTCCAAGAAAGTTATAACCCTTTTGGGTAATGGAATGGAGTGTTCCTCTGAATATGTTTTTTTATTTGACTTTGGTTTCAAAAGTCAACCCACAGAATAAGCTCTGTTTCATACTTTCATGTCCATTGAAGGGTTGTACTCAATGCTTTGCAGGTGTTGTTAACAGAGACTCATCTTGCCATAGTTATGGAGTATGCCAATGGTGGAGAGCTTTTCGAACGAATTTGCACAGCTGGTAGATTCAGTGAAGATGAGGTATGTAGTTATGTACCAATTACCATTTTGATCCCTTTTTAATATTTCTTGAAAATGAGTTTGTTTTTAATGTTTTATTTACAATCTTAAACATTTTTTAGGCAAGATTTTACTTCAGGCAACTCATTTCAGGAGTCAGTTACTGCCATTCAATGGTAATTCTAGTCGTATATATGTCTTGAGGCGACATATTAGTTGTATGGACGAACATTAACATTTTTTACTAGAACTAATATCAAGGATTGTTGTTTGCTAATTGTTGGTGCAGCAAATTTGTCATAGAGATTTGAAGCTCGAGAATACACTCTTGGAAGAAAGCTCAACGACCCGTCTTAAAATCTGCGACTTTGGATATTCTAAGGCAAGAAATTAATAACAATATAGGGGTGGCAAAACAGGTGGGTTGGTCGGTTGGACGGGTCAAAACAAGCAATTATTTTTAGTACAGGTCACAACGGGTCTAGATGGGTTGATTAGCAAACCATTCTGTACATTTCTATCTCTTCTAAAATACTTTTTATGTAAAATTACTATTAACAAATACAGAATGTTGGTACAATAAGTCAATAATGGTCTATTTGTTTTACAACAATGCGATTTAGGAGGTTGGATGCATTTTATACATATTGACTATATGTAAATGTAAAATTTTGAAATATTAGAAACTACTAAATCAAATATAACCCAAATAACACATACATACAGTCATCATTGTTGCATTCCCAACCTAAATCAACAGTCGGGACGCCTGCCTATATTGCACCAGAAGTCTTGTCGAAAAAAGAGTACGATGGTAAGGTAAGCCTAAATAATATAATTTAAATAAATATTAAAATATTCGCTGTAATTATCGACATCTTTTTGTTAGTTGGGTGAACTACAAAATGTTTATATGTTTAGATTGCAGATGTTTGGTCTTGTGGGGTTACATTATATGTAATGTTGGTTGGTGCGTATCCTTTTGAAGATCCTGATGATCCAAGAAACTTTAGAAAAACCCTCACGGTGAGTCATCGACCGTTAGTATCTAATTTTATAAGATATTTAACATAATGATTAACAAAAGGTGCTTGCTTTAAACGATTGCTTACATTAATGAAATTGTCCTGCTTATTGCAGCGAATACTTGGTGTGCAATACTCAATTCCGGACTATGTTCGAGTTTCCATGGACTGTAAACATCTTCTATCTCGCATTTTCGTTGATAACCCCGAAAAGGTAAGTGAAGCAAACCATAAAATTGTTACCAGTTAATTAATATAGTTATGTCCCTGGTGGTGGGGGAGTTGTATATCAAACGGAAGGTCTCGGGTTCGAGCCTCCCTGTGGGGTTTTCTTCCTCAAGTATAATAGGAGTAACCAGGTGAAGGTTAGTGGGTTGCATACTGACCAATTGGATGTCACTGTGACCCCTAACCATTAACTATTAACTAGCCGTTCTAAAAAAAAATAAATGTATAACACAAACAATAGTTTGGTGAACTACTACAATTAAAAAGGTGACCATGTTTGCTAGTCCTTACCTCGTGGCACTATTCTGAGGAAATCAAAAGATTTTTGTAGTGTTTGTCAAAAGGATTTAGGGTCACATCCACCTACAACATATTTATGTTTTTGTTTTTTTCTATGTTTTTGATATCAAGTTATGATTTTTATATAGTTTATGGGTAACAACATTTTACATATATCTATTGATGTACTATATTATTAACATTTTGAAATTTCTAAGCAGAGGATTACTATTCCAGAGATAAAAAAGCATCCATGGTTCGTGAAAAACATGCCATCCGACGTTACAGAAGAAGACGAGTCTAGTTTGGAAGTTGTGAAAACAAATACGCCGTCTCAAAGCATCGAAGAAGTAATATCGATAATACAAGAGGCTAGAAAAGTAACAACAGATTGCAAACAAGAGGGGCAATTTGTAGGAGGTGAGAGTATGGATCTTGATGATGATATAGACTATGATGAGCTTGAAGATGATGTAGATACAAGTGGGGATTTTGTGTGTGCATTGTAAGTGTTGGTCTCTTGCCGACACAACCCAAACATATGATGATGTTTTGTGATTGTGATTATGATTGTTATAGAAGCAAGTAAACTGTAGAGGAATGTATATCTTTTAACTAAAGTATTGGTTAAAGAGTATTTGGATATGTGTTTTAGAAGTCACTAAAAATGATATATTAAATCATGAAGTTCTCCTTAATAAACAAAGAAAAATGCTAACCATAGCCTTTAGAGCTATGGTTAACCATATTATTTTTAAATTAATTTCAAGATTATAACTCAAAATTATCATGAATAAATAATAATGAGACTAGCTTCCAAATTGAGTTAAAACCTTACGATTTTAAATTTTTAATAATTACGGAGTAAATAATTATATAGACTAGACTAGAGATTGCTCAAGGGCTATGGTTACTCTATATACCAATCATTGGAAGTTTAGAGTATCGAAGAACACGACGTGTAATTGTAGTTACATTCACAGCCAACAAAACAAGTATAACAGTACAATCAAGAACACATGAACACATAAATTTATGTGATTATATATCCTAATATATAAATGATTTGGTCTATGAGGCCAAACTAGAGACATTTTTTATCTTAAATTCTTGGCTCTTGACTCGGGTGTTACAATTACATATGATATATATCTATGACATAAAACTAACTTAGGAAACAAGTTAAATCGTGAAAAAAAAACCTAGTGCTTCAAAATCATTTCGGGATCACTTTCAATCCAGTCATGAATACTTTTTTGTTGTCAATTTGGATCTAGTCACTCACTTGATCATAGGTTCACAAATCAATCCGCTTAGTTTTTTGTCATCAATTTGTATCTAGTCACTCACTTGATCATAGGTTCACAAATTAGTTCCGCCGGAAAAATCGTTTATTAGTGTCGTTGGAAAGATAACATATGATGTATTAAGAGTGGCCAGCAGTTTTGACTGGTTGAACAAGTAATGGGTCAAAATGAATTCAGTTCCAAAAAAATGATAATTGATAGGGTTGGGATGAGTCGTGTTGGGTCGCATTAACCTACCAAAATTACTTCAATTAATTAAAATCTTTTATAAAGTGTTAAATACGATTACAAAAATAATACTATGATCTTACGATAAATTATTGCATTTAGCTTGTAAACCTATCTTTTCGATTTAAACATATGATAGATATATATATTTCAACTAAAAAAAGTGACTTTTAAAAGTCAAAGTGGGTTCATCACATAGTTGTGATAGTAAGTTACCAAGACTCTGGCAAAGTTGTATGAGGTTTAAATCAATAACAAAGTTAATCTGAAGTGAGCCGTATGACAAGGAATGTCATGTTTACACAACTACAGTTTTTCCATCATACTTGCCGACCTTCTAACAAGTAATTCCCATACGTTGAGATTGTTGGAAAAAATTGAGTTTCAAGTGCAATTTTCCCAAACTTTGGACCTAAATATGTATATCTATGTATAATATTTATGAGTGACATTTTATATGATTACGTAGCTTGTGACTAGGGCTTTGTAACGGTGTACTATGAGTCCAAAGATATGTTGTGGTGAATGAGATATCGTGCTTCAAAGTGAGGAGTTTGGTGTTGGAACTAAAGGAAGGAAAATGGGTCTGTTTGACCCATGACCCATCAAGTTAACTGGGCCTGTTTTGGGATCTGTTTTGACCCATGACCCATCAGGTTAAGTGGGCTGTTTTGACATGATCCATGACCCATCAGGTATAACACCCTTCTTTTTACAAACATATATTATATTATTAACCATTAGAAGCGCGTCCCAAAACATATTTACAATATTTACATATATCAAAACATAACAAGTTTTCAAACACCACACTTATATGTATATAGATACAAACCATTTACTAAAGATCTAGCGTCATACTAACTACCAAAACATGACATTAACTTTTTTAAAACATCAGAGTATGTGCAGTCAAAGTCAAACATCCCAACTTGCAGTCATAATCCCGATCCCTAACATAACCAAAACCTGTAAAATGTTAAACACGGTGGGATTAGCTCACAGCTAAGTGAATGGAACTGTAACCGACAGTTCAATCCAGAAATAACAAATCTTACAACAACAGATAAACTTAACCAAACACAGTCAAAGAGGATCGGCGGTTCTTGGTATGCCATCACAAGAACACCTTAAACCACTGGTATGCCATCACAGTGATTTACCGATAGTTTGAAGCTATCTTCACTGACTAGGGTTCATCCATCAACGATGTGTATCGGAAACCCCGCCAGCCAAACAATAGCAACAAACCCAACCAGCGTTGACCTCTGGATAATCCACATAGTCACATAATGCATAATCGTCATGCCATCATGTAATAATAACAACCAATAACCCAAATCAACAATAATCAACCCAGTTCAACAATAACAATGCCAATATAAACCAAACAATCAATATCCAATAATCAAGTATGTTCACCCGTTGTAACCAAACCTGTTACAACTGGGTTGAACCGAGGACTACAGATCTACTCACCGATATTATCTGATCTTCAACTCAGTGGTCTAATCTTACTGAGTTGCTGCCCGCTTATCTGGAATTACAAACAACAACAAGTCAGTATCTGGTTCCATAATCATCATTCTAGCATATTTATTAAATCAGGTGATCCCTGAAGTCTAAGCAAACAAAAGTTCAATCAGATATAAAATCAGAAAATCTCGAATTGACGTTTTAAAACTGAAAAATGCTATTTTCGACCCTTAAACGACCCCGAATGGCCAAAAACCGCCTAGGCTATTAGAATATAGTTTTGATCATTGGGCCGTTTCTGAGTGAACATGTGAATCTCATCCCAAACCAAGTTAATGAAATTGTCACCTAGTCGCTACCCTGAAAAGACTTACGCAATTTCAAATTTTGCAAAACATACTGACAAACGCGATCCGGAAAACAATGGTGGGATCGCGTTCCCCTTTAGAAATAATTCTGTAACCATTTTACACTACGAAACGCGATCCGGAAACTAGGGCGGGATCGCGTTCGCTAGTTCAAATTCGACTGTAACAAATTATAACTATGGAACGCGATCCAGGAACTTTGTTGGGATCGCGTTCACTAGTTCAAAACGACCTGCACTTTATTTTTTCAGCTTCAACTCCGAATCAAAACCCAAAAGCACAAAAACTCATATTCAATACTCAATCAAATGCATTATTTAACACCAATATCAACTACAAACATCATATAACTCATACAAGTCCAAATTTACAACTTCATACACATCCAACTTCAATTCTTCATATATCTCATAAACCCTAGCTTTTTACCCAAATTAAAACATGAAGAACTTCAAGTAGTAGGTTTATTGTCATCATACAATCAGCAAATATCATCAAAAGACTATCATTCATACATCAATTACCCAAATTTCATAAACCCTAACACATTAAATCAAAAGTATGTGTATAACTATGAAGAACACTTACAACTTGAAAGAGATGGAGATAGAATCAGGATGATGATGAAGATACTTTAGATCAAATCACAGCCTCAATCATAGCTCATAAGTTTGATTCAAACTTTGAATAGGGTTTTAGGTTTTTATTTTATAAAAATGAGAAGTAATAAGAATTTGGGAAAGAAAATAAAAAGGAGGTCGGCTCCTCCCAAACCGCCTTACTTTTTGGGTATAATTTTAATACCCCTTCTAACCCTATTGTCTGGAACCCGAAAATACCCGCGAGACAAAATATTTTATTTTACCGTCAGGTTTCACTATTTAAAACAAGTACAATTTTATTAGTCACAATAAAACCTGAGACTCTTTTACCCATCTATTTTAAATGACCATTTAAAATATCAATAAAATATAATTTATTTCTAGACTCAGAAACTGGGTGTTACATCAGGTCTGACCCAACCTTTCAGTTCACATCAGTTACAGCACAGGGTGATCAAGAGATATAATTGATACATCATTGATCATTTTCGTTAATGATATTAATCATATATATATGATCAATTAGTGAGTTACTACTTGTTGTATAAATAAACCAAACACCTCCATCATTCTAGACACACACAGAAACATAAATACACACACAAACAATCACTCTCGTTACTGCATTTTCAGGCAAGTTTTTCGATTCCGGCTGTACGCAGCTCTAGGCCGCCGTACCCTGGGAAACACGCTCGTATCTGTTTTAACCTTTCGTTACTGTCTTTACTCAGTTTATTAGTACACGTTTATATCGTCTTATACTAATGTATTCGTGTTACTGTCAAGATTAATAAACATCAGTTTTGTATTTTTTTTTTAAAGCTTATTCCTACAGTCTTAAAACAGATACGATACAAAACTGATTTTATTTTTCATTGCATTCTGTCGTAAACACATTTAGAATTTCAGTTTCTATTTCATACGAACATGTTTTGTATGAAATAGTACTGATTGTATAATCAGATTCGGTATCGTTTGCTTACTGGTTAAACTAGAATAGTTTTCATTGTGTATCAGTTTGCTACTAGCAGAGGTTAAACACCAAACGATTTCTTACTTTCTGTTAATATAAAAACAGTTTGGGTGTATACTTTTCTAGGCGAACGTACTGATTACTTATTATATTTATAAAAACGAGAGTGAATTATGTTCTACAGTTTCTGGTTACATACGAACGAGTTTCGTGTTGAATCAATACTGTTATAAGCACTCAATTTTGGATCGTTGTCTTATGTGAAATTTGCTTTTCAGTACACTTGTTAAACTGGTATATTAATATTACTATTAAACAGAAACAAGAAAGATTTATTTGGTTTGGTTCAAACAAGTTTTGTATCCAAACGTTATCTTTCTTCTCAAAACGGTTTGTGTGTTGCTTCAAATACGTTTTGTTGTTAATAGCAAACCATTCTGTACATTTCTATCTCTTCTAAAATATTTTTTATGTAAAATTATTATTAACAAATATAGAATGTTGGTACAATAAGTCAATAATGGTCTATTTGTTTTTATAACAAAGCGATTTAGGAGGTTGGATGCATTTTATACATATTGACTATATGTAAATGTAAAATTTTGAAATATTAGAAAGTACTAAATCAAACATAACCCAAATAACACATACATACAGTCATCAGTGTTGCATTCCCAACCTAAATCAATAGTCGGGACGCCTGCCTATATTGCACCAGAAGTCTTGTCGAAAAAGGAGTACGATGGTAAGGTAAGCTTAAATAATATATTTTTACATATATTTTTAAAATATTCGCTGTAATCATTGACATCTTTTTGTTAGTTGGGTGAACTACAAATTGTTTATATGTTTAGATTGCAGATGTTTGGTCTTGTGGGGTTACATTATATGTAATGTTGGTTGGTGCGTATCCTTTTGAAGATCCTGATGATCCTAGAAACTTTAGAAAAACCCTCACGGTGAGTCATCGACCGTTAGTATCTAATTTTATAAAATTCTTAACCGAATGATTAAAAAAAGGTGCTTGCTTTAAACGATTGCTTACATTAATGACATTGTCCTGCTTATTGCAGCGAATACTTGGTGTGCAATACTCAATTCCGGACTATGTTCGAGTTTCCATGGACTGTAAACATCTTCTATCTCGCATTTTCGTTGATAACCCCGAAAAGGTAAGTGAAGCAAACCATAAAATTGTTACCAGTTAATATAGTCATGTATAACACAAACAATAGTTTGATGAACTACTACAATTAAAAAGGTGACCATGTTTGCTAGTCCTTACCTCGTGGCACTATTCTGAGGGAATCAAAAGGGAAATTTTTGTAGTGTTTGTCAAAAGGATTTAGGGTCACATCCACCTACAACATATTTAAGTTTTTGTTTTTTTCTATGTTATTGATATCAAGTTATGATTTTTATATAGTTTATGGGTAACAACATTTTACATATATCTATTTTAACATTTCTACATATTAACGAATTTGATATCACCAAAATTGCCATTTTGTTGGCAAGAGTGCAAGACCTAAAAATTGATTTCTTGGTCTAAAAAAGTTCAAGTTCAATTTCATACCAAGTGTTGAAACTGATTTGGGATGTACTATATTATTAACATTTTGAAATTTCTAAGCAGAGGATTACTATTCCAGAGATAAAAATGCATCCATGGTTCATGAAAAACATGCCATCCAACGTTACAGAAGAAGACGAGTCTAGTTTGGAAGTTGTGAAAACAAATACGCCGTCTCAAAGCATCGAAGAAGTAATATCGATAATACAAGAGGCTAGAAAAGTTACAACAGATTGCAAACAAGAGGGGCAATTTGTAGGAGGTGAGAGTATGGATCTTGATGATGATATAGACTATGATGAGCTTGAAGATGATGTAGATACAAGTGGGGATTTTGTGTGTGCATTGTAAGTGTTGGTCTCTTGCCGACACAACCCAAACATATGATGATGTTTTGTGATTGTGATTATGATTGTTATAGAAGCAAGTAAACTGTAGAGGAATGCATATCTTTTAACTAATATATTAGTTAAGAGTATTTGGATATGTGTTTTAGAAGTCACTAAAAATGATATATTAAATCATGAAGTTCTCCTTAATAAACAAACAAAAATGCTAACCATAGCCTTTAGAGCTATGGTTAACCATATTATTTTTAAATTAATTTCAAGATTATAACTCAAAATTATAATGAATAAAAACTCTTATCAAATTTAAATAATGAGACTAGCTTCCTAATTGAGTTAAAACCTTACCATTTTAAATTTTATTAATTACGGAGTAAATAATTGTATAGACTAGACTAGAGATTGCTCAAGGGATACCGCGAAGTTATGCCTATAATGATAACATATTTTTAGATGTTTGCATTTCATATGAGAGTTTATTGATTTCGGACATGCCTCCTTAATTGATTGATTACTCTATATACCAATCATTGGAAGTTTAGAGTACCGAAGAACACGACGTGTAATTGTAGTTACATCCACAGCCAACGAAACAAGTATAACAATCAAGAACATATGAACACATAAATTTATGTGATTAATTATATTTTAATTATAATAAATTTATGTGATTGAATCCTAATATATAATTGATTTAGTCTATGAGGCCAAACTAGAGAGATTTTTTTTCTTAATTCTTGGCTCTTGACTTCGGTGTTACAATTACATATGATATATCTATGACATAAAACTAACTTAGGAAACAAGTTAAATCGCGAAAAAAATAAACCCAGTGCTTCAAAATCATTTCGGGATCACTATCAATCCAGTCATGAATACTTTTTTGTCGTCAATTTGGATCTAGTCACTCACTTGATCATAGGTTCACAAATTAGTTCCGCCGGAAAAATCGTTTATGAGTGTCGTTGGAAAGATAACATATGATATGTTAAGAGTGGCAAGTAGTTTTGACTAGTTGAATAAGTAATGGGTCAAAATGAATTCAATTCCAAAGAAATGATAATTGACAGGGTTGGGTTGAGTCGTGTTGGGTCACGTTAACCTACCAAAATTACTTCATTTAAAATCTTTTATAAAGTGTTAAATACAATTACAAAAACAGTACTATGATCTTAATTATGATAAATTATTGCATTTAGGTCATAAACCTATCTTTTCGATTTCAACATATGATAAATATATATATTTCAACCAAAAAAGTGACTTTTAAAAGTCAAAGTGGGTTCATCACATAGTTGTGATAGTAAGTTACCCAAGACTCTGGCAAAGTTGTATGAGGTTTAAATCAATAACAAAGTTAATCCGAAGTGAGCCGTGTGACAAGGAATGTCATGTTTACACAACTACAGTTTTTTCCATCATACTTGCCGACCTTCTAACAAGTAATACCCATACGTTGACAGTAGACAACTAGAGCACTACATTCTCTTCTAAATGCCCGGTATGAAAACTTAAAGGCTTGTTACTACATAAATCTTCAATTTTGAAAAAACTAATCAATTTTATTGCTTTTATCATCTCTTAGAGGTTCAATAGGCTCCTCCCAAGACATTCCTGAAACGACAATTTAGATTTAATTAGAAAAAATTTGAAAAGAAAGCTTTATGAGTAAACAAATTTGTTAAGAAATTCACTCGCAGCGAAAAACATTGAGCTGAATATGACTATGGTGTTTTGAAGAAAATATATATACTTTTGTCAAAAAACAAAAAAAAAAAAGCATGATTAAAATGCTATGTATTTTACAAGAATTTTAGAGTAACACCAAGAAAAATTGTATACACGCCTTTTTTATACTATATCGTTAACTAGTTATTTAAATACATTGTTCATATATTCCACTGATAAGAACAATTTCAAAACTACTAAAAGCGTCATTGAAATCAATTATAATACTTTTCACCTCAAACTAAGTAAGAATCATTTAAGTCACTAAACAAACTTATAAAAAAAAATATAGTATTTAAAAACAGTAATAATGTAACAATAACACTAGCAGCATCTACTAGATTTCATTCACTTTTTACATATATTGCAGACTTACATGCGTTACGGGAATACGCCAGACATACATGTGATGATCTTGTGTACCAAAGAGTTGATGACTCAATTGAAGGAAAGCTCAATTTCCATCTCAAATCACTTTATTTTTTATTAAATTCGTAGACAAAAAGCTCAAAACTTAAAAAGGAAAGGTGTGATATAAAAACACAATATAAATATAGTAAAAAATATGAATTGTAATTTTACGTATTAGTGACTAGTGAGTCATATAAACTCATTTTTTGGTTCCACTTTGACTTTTAGGGGGTTAAGTAAGTAGTAGTTAATTGAAGTGCTAAAATCAATGAGTATTTATGAACATTTGTAACTTATGCTTATAGATTATAAAAAATTGACTAAGTAGCAGCTTATACGTGCAAATAAACGTGATAAGATGTCAATGTCTTTTTAAAAAGCGCCATTAAATATTAGATATTGGTCCAATTATCAAAATGTTTCAATGAACATTAATACACTTTGGCAAAAACAAAACAAATAGTATGAGTAAATTGTATATATTAGAAAAAATTTAAGAAGCAAACATCCGGAATAAATTGTATGTATGTCTTTCGTTATATTCTAGATAATTATTTACGTGGCTTTTTTATACATACGATTCATTGGAAGAATTTTAGAAATACTATGAACGACAATGGAAACCAGTTTTACTAGTTTTACCTTGTAACACCCTGATTTTCCAAAATATGGGTTTTGGAACAACATTATATTCTAGATAATTATTTACGTGGCTTTTTTATACATACGATTCATTGGAAGAATTTTAGAAATACTATGAACGACATTGGAAACCAGTTTTACTAGTTTTACATTGTAACACCCTGATTTTCCAAAATATAGGTTTTTAAAATTTTTTAATAAATAATCATAGTTAATGCGGAAGTCCCATTTTATAAATAAAAGCCACCAAAAAGTTGGTGAAGTTCTGTTAATGGTGTTACATAACTCGTGTCATTACAATAGTATAAGAAAACCCATTGAAGTACAACTAATTCACTACATAACTAATTCGTATGTGAGCTAGGCATAACTCCTTATATCTTTAAACAATCTACCCATCTCACTCGTATAGCTTTCTAACCTACACAGAATAGACGATTGGGAAAGTAGAAAAGCAAGTGTTAGCTTAAAATGCTAAGTAAGCATGACGGGTTTAGTTGAAATCAATCCAATTAAAATAATCGTATAATCCTGTATAATACTACCTCCGTCCTAAAATTATTGTCCAGTTTTGACTTTCCGAAGTCTTTCTTTTTCAACTTTGACCTTAAATATTTTTGTTTGTGTTATATAATATTTGATGTAAAATATATGAATGGATCGTGTTTTAAATATATTTTTATTGGTATAATGTTCATCAATTATTATATAACACAAACAAAAATATTTAAGGTCAAAGTTTAAAAAGAAAGACTTCGGAAAGTCAAAACTGGACAATAATTTTGGGACGAAGGTAGTACATAACAATTATCATAATCCATGACAAATAAATCGGATAATGAATAATCATATAATCGTGATAATATAATCGGTTAAGGACAAAGCAAGATATCATATAGCCATAATATACTAAAGCCGTTCTTATCGTATTCGTATCGTATTTCATTATCTTATCTTAATCGTAATCGTTAGGGAATGACACGTCCCCACCGATTCGTTCATTCCCGTTTCGTAATCTTAATCGTAATCGGGTGGTGCTATAGGACAGAGTCTAGATATCCTGTGCTATGATCATAAAATAATGCCCCCTCACGGGTAAACATCATGAAACCCTTTCGGGAGTAACCGAGATATCTAAAATCGTGTTTGTTAAGTTTATTCTTCGTTATTGTTCAAGTTTCGTTATTGTTCGTTAAGTTCACATATAGCTGGGCCCCTAATCATGTTTCCTGAATTCGAATTAAATTTGTCAAGACTTACAAACTAACCTGTTTGACCCATTTTAGTCTATTTAAATTCCACATAATTTTCCAGAAAGTTTTAAGACATATCAAACTATAATTATCCAGAATTACAAAGCTTTGGTACTTAAATCCGACTACATATGATTTATTTAAAACACATGTTGCTAATTATATTCGTCAACAATCTGTCCAGTTTAATTAAATTACCTTTTTGACCCATTTAGAATCTGAATTAGTAAAACTTAAAACTACATACTTTTAGAGAACGTAAAGTTATAATAGGATAACAAAATTCAAAGCATTCGGACTCGTTTTCAATTTTATACAAATATTCTAACTTACTAATCATCATATGTCGTATTAATCAAATTCACACTCTCGTTAAATTCATAATCAACCAATATGAACTCTAAATATAAAGTTTAATTTGTCTAAATTTAAATGGACAGAAACTTGTATATTTCTAATTTAATTTGTCTTTAAGAAAGTGACTTTTTAGTGCAAGTTTTTGAATTGGAAAACGATAATATTAAATGTAAAAGAAAATGTGGGACGGATTCTCCGGTATAGCTGTGGAGTGTAGACCTGTAGTGGTAAGTTACCTTGGAAGATATTCCAGTATAGCCGCAGTAAAAAAGCAAAATAGATACAAGCTGTAATAAAAAGGAAACACGTTTTGCTATTTTAAGATTATAATCTCCACTGTACCACAATAAGAATATTATGGATAACTCGTCGATTCGAATATATTTCATGTTTTAATCGAAAAGCCAATTGTTATTCGTTTACTAACCCTAAAATCGCCCAACTCCTGCCTCTCCTCCATCATCGACCTTTTTCTAGAGATTAGGGATAGTTTAGGGCTTTTTAATAATCATTAGTTAATTAGGAAAGTTTCTCATTAACCCTTAACTTTCGGTATTTGCATATTAGCCCCTAGATGGACTTTTTCCTAACGATTTTAGTCCTAGTTAATATAATAAAATCAAAAGACTTAATTAACTTATATTTTATCATTGTTATATTTTTTAAATATATTCCATTCCTTTTATTATTATGATCGGGAAATTCAGGATGTTACATCAAACGGCATAAAAATCATTAAGTCATAAACCAGATTTATAAGAAACCATAGGTTGTAAAAGAGTAAATTCCATAGATGGTCCATGTGGTTTACATCGATTTAAGAAACCTAATCGTAGACTTTTTTTTAGGTTTTCAGTCCAATAAGTTTACGTTTTACTCGAAAATAGTCTCTACGCCACCTAAATGACTAAAGTACCCTAATTTTCTTGTTTTATTCATTTCGTTTATTTTTAATTTAATATAAAATACTTACTAAAAAGTCATAAATAAGTTATAGAAGTAGTTCAAAACAGCAACCTTCAATTCCATTTGGTTCCGATCATCTTTTTTGATAGACTCTAGCAAGAAACTCCGACAAAAACCAACCATCAACAATAGCAGCTGGTTGGCAAAGATAAATACACAACCACATCAATTCCTAAATACTCACACTCTCATCAATTGCTTCTTCAACTTCCACTATTACCACCACCTCACAAATTGATTTGCTAATGGCTTCAAATGCAAAACCAAGTTATGCAATAAAGAAAACGAAACACTAAATGTTGAGAAACAAAACCGAAACAATCTAGTAAATGAAACATTAAACCTTCGACCAGATCCGGTGATGCTCTATGCGAAACGTAATGGAGATTCTAATGGTCGTAGTTTGCGGTGGTTGATGTCGTAATTTTAGTCGTTGATTGCTGGAGTTCGTAGCACTTTTGGCCGGAGTTAAAGTCAGTTTCTGGCTGTAGTTGCAATAATATATGGTCGAACTTCCGGCAGTTAATGGACGGAGTTTGCATCGGTTACTAGTTGTATTTGTGGCTGTAAAATTTGTGCTAATTGACTGGAGATAGCTTAATCGGTGTTGTGGTGGTTGCTCGATGTTAAGATCACCGGAGCAAATCTTGCAAACTATCTAGTTATTTGAGGGTAGGGCGTTAAAAGAATAAAAAAGATTTAATAGATTTTTAACTATTAATTGATTTTAAAGAGTAATACAGTAAAAAAAAAGTAAAATACACAAAATAAAGAGGGTACTTTAGTCATTTTAGGTGGTGCAGGGACTATTTTCGAGCAAAACGTAAACTTATTGGACTGAAAACCTGAAAAAAAAAAGTGTAGGGATGGATTCCGTAAATCAGTATAAAACACATGGACAATCTATGAAATTTACTAGTTGTAAAAGCAATAATTATGTAACAACCTAATGACATCTAATGTAAATTGACGGAAAACTCAATTTCCATCTCAAATTACTTCATTTCTTATTAAATCCGTAGACAACAAGCTCAAAACTTAAAAGGAAATGTGTGGTCTAAAAACACAATATAAACATGGTGTAAAATATGAATTGTAAATTTACCTATTAGTGAGTCGGTTAAACTCACTTTTTGTTTCCACTTTGATTTTCAGGTGATTAACTAAGAAATAGCTAACTGAATTGTTAAAATCAAAAATATATATTAATATTTGTAACTTATGCATATACATTATAAAAAAATGACTAAGTAGCAGCTTACATGTTGGAAAAACTATATTTATACGTGCAAATAATGCAATAAGATAACAATGTCCTTTTAAAAAAGTAGCGTTACAAATTAGATACTGGTCCAATTTTCAAAATGTTTCAATGAACATTAATACATATCCGAATTTTAAATCAAACTTTACATGTTACTCCGTAATAAAGTGTTAAACTGTTTAATTAGCCACATGAAGGTAACCACTACCTTTTGCATATCTATTTTATATATTATTATGCTGGATCCATTATTTCTTCGAAATCATGTTTTATGAATTCGAATAAAATTTGTCAAGACTTACAAACTAACCTGTTTGACCCAATTTAGTCTATTCAAATCCCACATAATGGACATATCAAACTATAATTATCCCGAATTACAAAGCTTTGGTACTTTAATCCGACTACATATGATTTATTTAAAACACATGTTGCTAATTAAATTCGTCAACAATCTGTCCAGTTTAATTAAATGACCTTTTTGACCCATTTAGAATCTGAATTAGCAAAAACTTAAAACTACATACTTTTAGAAAACTTAAAGTTATACCAGGATACCAAAATTCAAAGCATTCGGACTTGTTTTCAATTTTATACAAATATTCTAACAGAACAGCTTACTAATCATCATACGTCGTATTAATCAAATTCACACTCTCGTTAAATTCATAATCAACCAATATGAACTCTAAATATAAAGTTTAATTTGTCTAAATCTAAATGGACAAAAACTTGTATATTTCTAATTTTATTTGTCTTTAGGAAAGTGACTTTTTAGTGCAAGTTTTTAAATTGGAAAACGATAATATTAAATGTAAAAGAAAATGTGGGACGGATTCTCCGGTATAGCTGTGGAGTGTAGACCTGTAGTGGTAAGTTACCAGGGAAGATATTCCAGTATAGCCGCAGTAAAAAAGCAAAATAGATACAAGCTGTAATAAAAAGGAAACACGTTTTGCTATTTTAAGATTATAATCTCCACTGTACCACAATAAGAGTATCATGAATAACTCGTCGATTCGAACATATTTCATGTTTTAATCGAAAAGCCAATTGTTATTCGTTTACTAACCCTAAAATCACCCAACTCCTGCCTCTCCTCCATCATCGACCTTTTTCCAGAGATTTGGGAGAGTTTAGGGCTTTTTAATAATCATTAGTTAATTAGGAAAGTTTCTCATTAACCCTTAACTTTCGGTAGTTGCATATTAGCCCCTAGATGGTCCATGTGGTTTACATCGATTTACGAAACCTGTTCGTAGACTTTTTTTAGGTTTTCAGTCCAATAAGTTTACGTTTTACTCAAAAATAGTCTCTCCGCCACCTAAATGACTAAAGTACCCTTATTTTCTTGTTTTATTCATTTCTTTTATTTTTAATTCAATATAAAATACTTACTAAAAAAACATAAATAAGTTATA
Organism: Helichrysum umbraculigerum; assembly: GCA_949592205.1. NCBI lineage: Eukaryota > Viridiplantae > Streptophyta > Magnoliopsida > Asterales > Asteraceae > Helichrysum > Helichrysum umbraculigerum. The sequence continues at coordinate 104,752,721 of CATIUR010000004.1, read as the reverse complement.
GAAGTAGTTCAAAACAGCAACCTTCAATTCCATTTGGTTCCGATCATCTTTTTTGATAGACTCTGGCAAGAAACTCTGACAAAAACTAACCATCAATAATAGCAGCTGGTTGGCAAAGATAAATACACAACCACATCAATTCCTAAATACTCACACTCTCATCAATTGCTTCTTCAACTTCCACTATTACCACCACCTCACAAATTGATTTGCTAATGGCTTCAAATGCGAAATCCAAGTTATGAAAAAAAGAAAACGAAACGCTAAATGTTGAGAAACAAAACCGAAACAATCTAGTAAATGAAATTTAAACCTTCGATCAGATCCGGTGATGCTCTATGCGAAACGTAATGGAGATTCTAATGGTCGTAGTTTGCGGTGGTTGATGTCGTAATTTTAGTCGTTGATTGCTGGAGTTCGTAGCACTTTTGGCCGGAGTTAAAGTCAGTTTCTGGCTGTAGTTGCAATAATATATGGTCGAACTTCCGGCAGTTAATGGACGGAGTTTGCATCGGTTACTAGTTGTATTTGTGGCTGTAAAATTTGTGCTAATTGACTGGAGATAGCTTAATCGGTGTTGTGGTGGTTGCTCGACGTTAAGATCACCGGAGCAAATCTTGCAAACTATCTAGTTAATTGAGGGTAGGGCGTTAAAAGAATAAAAAAGATTTAATAAATTTTTAACTATTAATTGATTTTAAAGAGTAATACAGTAAAAAAAAGTAAAATACACAAAATAAAGAGGGTACTTTAGTCATTTTAGGTGGTGCAGAGACTATTTTTGAGCAAAATGTAAACTTACTGGACTGAAAACCTGAAAAAGGGGATGGATTCTGTAAATCAGTGTAAAATACATAGACAATCTATGAAATTTACTCGTTGTAAAAACAATAATTATGTAACAACCTAACAACATCTAATGCAAATTGATGGAAAGCTCAATTTCCATCTCAAATTACTTCATTTCTTATTAAATCCGTAGACAACAAGCTCAAAACTTAAAAGAAAATGTGTGGTATAAAAACACAATATAAACATGGTATAAAATATGAACTGTAAATTTACCTATTAGTGAGTTGGTTAAACTCATTTTTTGGTTCCACTTTGATTTTCAGGTGATTAAGTAAGAAATAGCTAACTGAACTGTTAGAATCAAAAATATTTATTAATATTTGTAACTTATGCATATACATTATAAAAAAATAACTAAGTAGCAGCTTACATGTTGGAAAAACTATATTTATACGTGCAAATAAATGCAATAAGATGGTAATGTCCTTTTAAAAAAGTACAGTTACAAATTAGATACTGGTCCAATTTTCAAAATGTTTCAACGAACATTAATACATATCCGAATTTTAAATCAAACTTTACATGTTACTCCGTAATAAAGTGTTAAACTGTTTAATTAGCTACATGAAGGTAACCACTACCTTTTGCGTATCTATTTCATATATTATTATGCTCGATCCATTATTTCTTCGAAATCATGTTTCCTGAATTCGAATAAAATTTGTCAAGACTTACAAACTTACCTGTTTGACCCATTTTAGTCTATTCAAATCCCACATATTTTTCCAGAAAGTTTTAGAACATAATAAACTATAATTATCCAGAATTACAAAGTTGTGTACTTTAATCCGACTACATATGATTTATTTAAAACACACGTTGCTAATTAAATTCGTCAACAATCTGTCCAGTTTAATTAAATGTTCTTTTTGACCCATTTAGAATCTGAATTAGAAAAAACTTAAAACTACATACTTTTAGAGAACTTAAAGTTATACTAGGATACCAAAATTCAAAGGATTTGGACTCGTTTTCAATTTTATACAAATATTCTAACAGAACAGCTTACTAATCATCATATGTCGTATTAATCAAATTTACACTTTCGTTAAATTCATAATCAACCAATATGAACTCTAAATATAAAGTTTAATTTGTCTAAATCTAAATGGACAAAAACCTGTATATTTCTAATTTAATTTGTCTTTAAGAAAGTGACTTTTTAGTGCAAGTTTTTGAATTGGAAAACGATAATATTAAATGTAAAATAAAATGTGGGACGGATTCTCCGGTATAGCTGTGGAGTGTAGACCTGTAGTGGTAAGTTACCAAGGAAGATATTCCAGTATAGCCGCAGTAAAAAAGAAAAATAGATACAAGCTGTAATAAAAAAAGAAACACGTTTGGCTATTTTAAAATTATAATCTCCACTGTACACTGTAAGAGTATTATGAATAACTCGTTGATTCGAACATATTTCATGTTTTAATTGAAAAGCCAAGTTATTCGTTTACTAACCCTAAAATCGCCCAACTCCTGCCTCTCCTCCATCATCGACCTTTTTCCAGAGATTAGGGAGAGTTTAGGGCTTTTAATAATCACTAGTTAATTAGGAAAGTTTCTCATTAACCCTTAACTTTCAGTATTTGCATATTAGCCGCTAGATGGGCCTTTTCCTAACAATTTTAGTCCTAGTTAATATAATAAACTCAAAAGACTTAATTAACTTATATTTTATCATTGTTATATTTTTTAAATATATTCCATTCCGTTTATTATAATGATCGGGAAATTCAGGATGTTACATCAAACAACATGAAAATCATTAAGTCATAAACCAGATTTATAAGAAACCATAGGTTGTAAAAGAGTAAATTCCATAGATGGTCAATGTGTTTTACATCGATTTACGAAACCTGTCCCTAGACTTTTTTTTAGGTTTTCAATCCAATAAGTTTACGTTTTACTCAAAAACAGTCTCCTCACCACCTAAATGACTAAAGTACCCTTATTTTCTTGTTTTATTCATTTTTATTATTTTTAATTCAATATAAAATACTTACTAAAAAACCCATAAATAAGTTACAGAAGTAGTTCAAAGCAGCAACCTTCAATTCCATTTGGTTCCGATCATCTTTTTTGATAAACTCTGGCAAGAAACTCCGACAAAAACCAACCATCAATAATAGCAGCTGGTTGGCAAAGATAAAAACACAACCACATCAATTCCTAAATACTCACACTCTTATCAATTGCTTCTTCAACTTTCACTATTACCACCACCGCACAAATTGATTTGCTAATTGTTTCAAAAGCGAAACCCAAGTTATGCAAAAAAGAAAACTAAACACTAAATGTCGAGAAACAAACCGAAACAATAGATCTAGTAAATGAAATTTAATCCTTCGATCAGATCCGGTGATGCTCTATGTGAAACGTAATGGAGATTCTAATGGTCGTAGTTTGCGGTGGTTGATGTCTGATGCGTGCGAAACAAGTCTACTTTAATTTATTTATAAATGGAAATACCTTATTTATACTTTTCACACAACCAGGCAAGAATACCCGATCGAATGTAAGTATAGACTTGGTAAGACCGAGTCGATCACAGGGAACGGTGGTATTTATAAAAAATATAAATTACTAATTAACTAAGAAAACAGTAAATAAGAGGACGTTTTAGTTCCGTTCGAACAGTTGTTTATAAAATATTAAATTTAAATAAACAAACTAAATAAAAAATTAAATTAAAATTATAAATAAATAATAATAAATACTAATATGAAGGAATAAGTAATTGTATAATTAATTGCACTCAGATTCATATATCCCGATTCTTTACGTATTGATTATCTAATTGTGATTCTTTTATATCAATTTAGTCACTAATCAAAGATCATAAATTGAATGTGAACTAGCCAACTTTCCGGGTCCAACTAATTCCTACAATTAGGGCTGCAAACGAGTCGAGCTTTTATCGAGCAACTCGAGCTCGGCTCGAGCTTGAGCTCGTTCGAGTCGAGCTTTTATCGAGTTCGAGCCCGATCTTGAGCTTAAGGGTAGAGCTCGAAGTATATATCGAGCCGAGCTCGAGCCTTTAAGAGCTAGGCTCGAACTCTTATCGAGCTTTTCGAGCTTTAATTAATTTTATATTTTCATATAAATATTTATGTAATTTTGAATCTATAAATGCTATTATTATTATACTTTAAGTATTATTATACTACTTTACATATGTTATAACTAATTTCCACACTTTAATTTTATTTTCAATATATTTGAAATGATTTTTGGTATTTATTATTTATAAATTAACATAAAGTAAGTTTGGATATTAAAAAAAATATTTTTCATAAGAATATTCGAGCTTTTCGAGCCGAGCTCGAGCCATCCTAAAACACTTTCGAGTCGAGCTCGAGCATGCACCTTCAAAGCTCGTCAAGTTATCGAGCCGAGCTCGAGCTTATCCTAAATTATTCGAGCCGAGCTCGAGCCCTGTCGAGCTCGAGCTCGGCTCGACTCGATTACAGCCCTACCTACAATCTAGGGTCCAACATGAAACATCGATCCAATGTCACAAGATGATCAGTCAATTGTGTGCTTTTCCCTAAATTGAGCATTAAACATTCACAACTCATTATAATTAACTCTATTGGTATGACTCAACAATACCCAATAATTACTTATTGTCTTGTTCATTTTAAAGTAGATAATTATCGTTTACTCAACCTATCAGACTCAACATATTTAGCAATAGTCAAAACCCTAAGATTATAACCATCAATAATTAATAACATTCAAGGAAATCAATCTCATCAATCTTATTAACCACGTTGAGCAACAATAACTACAGGTTACCAGTAAACAAGGATCCACGAGTAATATAATAGTTTTCAATTAAATAACTTATTCAATACGCAATTATAATCGTTCAATAATCATAATTCGAGTTTCATTAACTACACAATCACTTTGGATATTCAATTCATCATAAAAACAGAAAAAATCAGATTATTCAAAGTCAAATTCATTAATGAAATCGAAATAAAAGATTTATACCGAATTAAAAGACGAATCACGAAGACTTAAAACCGAACTATCCTCAATCTTCACTCTTCGTGCCTCCAAAATGCTAAAGAAATTCGTAAATAAACCCTAAACTTCGAAAATAGTCGACTGGAAGAAACCCTAGCCGAACTCTCTGTTTTCTGGGTTAAAAACGCGTTTTTATACTTCCTGTGTTTTTGATCCATACGGCGTATGGATTTCCATACGGCGTATGGATTGATTATTAGCCCGGCCCATGTCCGCGTAAACCTGGGCCTCCACCGCCACATCCATACGGCGTATGGATGATCCATACGGCGTATGGATGCATTTTCCAGCCGGTTTTCAATATTTTATTCTTTTAATCTTTTCTTCACTTCGGCTTCGCTTTATTCTTCAAAAATGCATCATTTAACTCGTTTATTGACTGTTTTCCGTTCCTTTCTTCATAACGCTTCATTTCCACATCTAATTGCAAATATGAACGAAATCAATATCTATTCTCAAATAAATGCATTAGAAACATCCAAGAATCGGGGTAAAATACTACTTAAATATAGTACTTTTGAGCGTTTATCAATGTCGTAATTTCGGTCTTTGCTTGCCGGAGTTCGTAGCACTTTTGGCCGGAGTTTGAGCGTTTATCAATGTCGTAATTTTGGTCGTTGCTTGCCGGAGTTCGTAGCACTTTTGGCCGGAGTTAGCGTCAGTTTCTGGCCGTAGTTGCAATATATAGTCGAACTTCTGGAAGTTAATGGACGGAGTTTGCATCGGTTACTAGTTGTATTTGTGGTTGTAAAATTTGTGCTTGTTAACTGGAGATAGCTTAATCGATGTTGTGGTGGTTGCTCGACGTTAAGATCACCGGAGCAAATCTTGCAAACTATCTAGTTATTTGAGGGTAGGACATTAAAAGAATAAAAAAGATTTAATAGATTTTTAACTATTAATTGATTTTAAAGAGTACTACAGTAAAAAAAAAAAAAAAAAAAAAGTAAAATACACAATGAGGGTACTTTAGTCATTTTAGGTGGTGCATGGACTATTTTCGAGCAAAACGTAAACTTATTAGACCGAAAACCTGAAAAAAAGTTTAGGGATGGATTCCGTAAATCAGTGTAAAACACATGGACAATCTATGAAATTTACTCATTGTAAAAATAATAGTTATGTGACAACCTAACAACATCTAATGCAAATTGAAGGAAAGCTCAATTTTCATCTCAAATTACTTCATTTCTTATTAAATACGTAGACAACAAGCTCAAAACTTAAAAGGAAATGTGTGGTATATAAACACAATATAAACATGGTATAAAATATGAATTGTAAATTTACCTATTAGTGAGTCGGTTAAACTCATTTTTTGGTTCCACTTTGATTTTCAGGTGATTAAGTAAGAAATAGCAAATTGAACCGTTTCCAGCCCTAGAAGTAGTTAAACTCATTTTTACTATTTACTATTATTATAAATAGTAATAGTAAATAGTAATAATAATAATAATAATAGTTATATGCACATTTATTTGATAATGAGAGACTAGTTAATTAAGAAGAAAATATGTTTTTTATTATATAATAGTTAAAACAATTGCCCCAGGCCCAAGTCAAGGCCCATTTCCAGCCCTAGAATAATAACCTTCGTTTCTCTCTTTCTTCTCTTTTTGTTGCTCAAGAGAAATAAACCTCCGTTTGTTTACTTGTTTCTGCAAATCATCACAGAAAAAATGGGAGGCAGAGGGAGGTCAAGAAGAACTCAGAGAAAACATTTTCGTGATGGCAGAGAAAACGTTTGGAAAAACAAAAAACCCGAAGAAGAAGAAGGAGGAGAAGAAAATGGTGCCAAAAACAATGATAATAGACCCGTTCACTGGCAGCCGTTTGCTATTGATAACGCTGCTTTTGATGCTTACTATAAGGTACTTTATTACTTGCTTAAGTATATAACTTACTTAAACACAGTTGTTGATTAATTACCAGATTCTGAAGAATAATGGTTTTTTTTTTTTTTTTGTAGGAGCAAGGAATAGTGGGTTCAGAAGAGTGGGATTCTTTTATTCAGTGTTTAAGGAAACCACTTCCTGCTGCTTTCAGGATCAATTCTAGGTACACTTTTTGTACCTGTTTGTTTAATGGTTTGTGTGATTTAGTTAAGGTTTTATGGGTTATAGAAGGATGTAAAGTAGCGGGCTTTTTTATTATTGAAGTTGCATTGATTAGAGGGATGCAAGTGTGATATGTGAAATGAAATGTAATGTATGGGTATATTGTTACTTGCTAACCATTACATGTATCTCCAATACGAATACATGAGGTTCAAATGAAGAATGTTGGACCTGTATTCACTGATTCTTAAAAAATAAATGAGCTGATGATGAGTACTAAACTAAGGGGTTGTAAAAGTGCCATTTATGTTTTTCTAGAATCGGGTTTGTATCTTTTTATATGGCTATACTTTGTTTTTTACAAACATAAATTCAGTTCTTTATCTATAAAGAAAACCACTAGTACGAGGACAAGATTCTTTTGTGTGTGTGTGTGTGTATGTAATCTAGTGTCAATTTAATATTTGGTTTCAACGTGCTTATGCTGTGCCTTGGGTGATTGCCATCCTATATTATGGGTCGGTTAGATGGCGCAAGTAAGCTTGCAGACAAAATAAAGATTGAAGTACATGTTTAGTCTTTGGTTATTGGCTTAGGGTTTCAGTACAGACATACAGTGCAATGTATCTAAAAAACCCTCCTTTAATATTTCATTGGTAGCAACCTTGAACCCCAAATAATGCGCCAAATATCCCTGGATGTTTGAATAATATTCTTATGTAGCTGTGTATGCTGCATCTCAAATGTATTAAATGAGAGCATAGCATTATGCATTATAGCTTAAGAAGGTGACTCACACAGCTGAAAGATTCTTGATAAGAAGAATTTTTTCATTTAAATAATGTTCCACATTCACTGATACTTCAAGACACGATAAAGGATGGTTCGTTTTGCCAGGTTTATTGCAAAGTTGTCTTCGAAAATATCTGGCTGTGTTACCTTATGTTTTACACCCTAGTTCTTCCTTGAAATCAAATAAAAAACTTATATAATGCTGCAGTGCCCGTTGGATTATTTTGGTTGTTATGAGACTACTACGGAGTATTATCTTAATGAATTCTACTTATATTATTTTATATTGTGAAATTTTGCAGTAGCCAGTTCTCAACAGATATCAGGTCACAGTTACAAGATGAGTTTATGAAATCCCTTCAAGGAGAGGTAGTATTCAATTTGCTATATTATGTGTTTACTAGTATGAAATGCTAATGTGCCTTTGAGGACGTACCTGGTTGTTGTAAAGCTTGTATCACTTTTCCTAATTCTGTCAGGCTACAGATGGGAATGAGGCAGAAGGCATAAAGTCATTGCCTTGGTACCCTGATAATTTTGCTTGGCAGTCAAGTTTTTCTAGGATGCAGCTGAGAAAGAACAAGAATCTTGAGAGGTATCTGATAATAACATGCACTCAATCTTCTGTTCTGTACTTAGTATCAGGAGAATATCATGTTCTGGCGGCTGGCGCACCCGCTTCTTGTTCCTATTTTCTCATTGTACCGTGTTTCTGAACCAACATTTCAGGTTCCATGAGTTCTTAAAACAAGAAAATGAAATTGGAAACATTACGAGGCAGGAGGCTGTTAGCATGGTGTGCAACCTTTGATTTTATCTTTTGGTATTGTATTGTTTAGTGCAAAATGATGTTATACATGCTGTCTTGGGTGAATGTTATCTCTAATTTGCTTATGATTTGCACATAGGTACCTCCATTGTTCCTGGATGTACATCAAAACCATTTTGTTCTTGACAGTAAGTTATGCTTTTCAAAACCAGTGCAACTGTAAACCAACTCATGCACGTATGTGTAGTATTAAGATGATGATTGCCAGGTTAATTGACTATTTGATTTTCATCATGTAGTGTGTGCAGCTCCGGGTTCAAAAACATTTCAGTTGCTTGAAATGATTCACCGGGAATCTGAAGTGGGATCATTACCCACTGGAATGGTCATATTTCTTTCTTCGATGCACAGCCATTATGATTTGGAAGTTGTTTTACCATTTATGTATGTGTAGCTCATATAGTCCGGATGATTGTCTTGGTGTAGGTTATAGCAAATGATGTTGATGTACAACGATGTAATCTTCTTATTCATCAAACAAAGAGAATGTGTACTGCTAACTTGGCTGTCACTAATCATGAAGCCCAACATTTCCCTGGTTGTCACATGAAAAAGAACCATGTGAATGCTTCTGAGTTGGCTATGACTGAACTTTTATTTGATCGTGTCCTGTGTGATGTTCCATGTAGCGGAGATGGTACTCTTCGTAAAGCTCCTGATATCTGGAAAAAATGGTAATCGACTTGTACTTTTTGCATATAGGTTACCTAATAGTATAGGTGTGTATCTGGGGGGTCAGGTAACTAGTCATAATGGAAACTTGTTAAGTGTGGGCCAGATCTAGTCAGGTTGGGCTGACTCGCCAATACTTTATTTTTCCAGTTTTCTGAATTATTAAAATCAATAATGTGCAAAATATAATCTTAGAAACAGTATATATTATTACAAAATAATTAAACTTGCATAATGATGGGTTTTCATGCATTAAGTTACACTATGGATGACTTACAACCCAGTTGCCCTGTTTAACTGATTCAGTTCTTTTCTATATGGTTAAATCCTTCAGCTTAAGTCATTTGACTTGTTAGAGATTAAACATAACTCAGTGTGACCCATTTGTTTTGACATGAGTTGAAATTGCCACCTCTATCTAATCGATATCTGATGCCCTTTCATTTCCTTGTGAAATACAGGACTGTGGGGATGGCTAATGGTGTCCATTGTTTACAACTTCAGATAGCTATGCGAGGTTAGTTATAGCTTTAATATTCATCAATCATGATATGCAACTGTCCAACACTGTTGCGTTTTTTCCTATACTTCTGCACTCGTGCTAATCTAATGAAGCATAGACCTTCGGATAATATCATATCTTTGAAAAACTACACCTTTCAAATAAATTTCCAAATTGGCTCGTCTGTCTGAATACGCAAGTTCAATAAAATATATTTTAAACAGGATAAGGTACATAGATGAACCACGTCAACTTACAGTACTCTTCTAAACTTCTGTCATTAAAAATTTTTGTTTGTAAAGCCAAGTATTCAGTCATTTATCCTATGTGTTAACTTTATGCCTTTTCTACATCAATTACTAGCTTTTAATTGGCTATAATGTAGTTATTGTCGAAAAATAATCATAAACATCATTTCTACTTATGAATGACTTTTGTTCTCTTCACTTTAGTTCTATAGTTGAAGTGTTGAACATTAAATAAAAAATGTTAAAGACACAACTTTGGGCTCATATATATAGCAAACTTATTAGGCATGGTCATGATTGCAAATGATTCTTCTTGTGAGTCGATATAAGTATATAACATCATAAATCTTATTAGTCAAACATGTATCGTTTACTGTAGGTTTTTGTATCAGGGGGCTTTCTTTCTTGGTAAATGATGTTATAGCACCCTAAAGATGAGTATTTTTGATAAAAGCATAAAGGGAAAAACAACTTTATATGTTCCCTTTTATTTTGCATGTTCTGTTTAATATAGTAAGTGGAAGTAAATAGGTCCCTTTGCTTTTACTTTGTGTGACGAAAAAAGTTACCTAACAAGTCCCTGTACTTTTTCTCGAACCACTCCATGCACAATTAATTAGGGGTGTTCATCGGTTCGGTTTCCTCGGTTTATTCGGTTTTGAAATTTTTGGGAGCAAAACCGAAAACCGAATTCATAAGTCAAACCGAACCGAAAACCGAATTCGAATTCGGTTCGATTTCAGTTAAAACCGAAAAACCAACAAAATTATCATTTTTTCAAAAACACCCTTCAACGTACAAAGCTACGACATATGCATGATAATACTATACAAATTATATAAATCTAACTATTAATAAGTGTTACTTGTTAGCCAAATTCGAGTTTATAAAGCCTAAAACTGTCATTGTACGTGAATTTCAATGTCCAAACAAAACATTTATTTTTCAGAAACACATGGTAGCTAAAAAAAAATATGTTTTCAAAATGTTAAACTCCTCAAGTCTTCAATCGAATTCGAAAAATCACATGTATATATTAATATATATAATAAATCGAATTCGGTTTTCGGTTTAACCGAATCCGGAAAAATTAAAACCAAATTCGGTTTCCGGTTTAACTGGATTCAAAAAAGTCAAAACCGAACCGGAAACCCGTATTTAAATTTGGTTCGGTATTCAGATTAAACGGTTTTAAACCAAATATTGAACACCCCTACAATTTGTGATCATTAGATTTCAAAGGTAAATTCTGAGAAGATTGAACATTTGATAGCTTAATGAACACAATCCGTTCAATCTGGATCAAGTAGAATTCAGATTGAATGTGTATTCATCAATATTAGACTTGTTTTACTTTTCTATATTTCGAATTAACTAGTTTTGATGAGCAATCGGTATCTGGCCGCCTGCTGAAAAGCCGTAGTTGTTAACAGTTGCGTGATCGCAATGTTACTGAGTTATTCTTACAACTATTGATAAAACCTTTCCCCTGATCTTTTCAGGTTTGGCATTGCTTAAGACTGGTGGAAGAATGGTCTACTCAACATGCTCTATGAATCCAGTGGAAAACGAGGCTGTAGTGTCAGAGGTGATATATCATTATATCTCTATCTTTGAAACTCAAATATTTATACAACTTACAAATTGTCTTTCAGGGGATATAACTTTTTTATATCGAGTATATTATATAATTGAGCAGTTTTTATTATTCTCTATTGTATGTTAGGAATTAGGTTACCCTCATTATTTAATCTATTCACCTCGACAGGTTTCTTCAAGTTCCAAAGTCTCATATCTTTTTTTGATGCATGTGTTTATAGACCCGGTGGCTAATATATAGATATATATGTATGTATGTGTGTGTCAATGTTGACTATGGTAATGATACTCTACTAAAAAATATATTTTAACTAAGTACATTACTTCACTTATTCAATGAGCGTTTTTATGTAACTTTCTGCGTCGTATGAATAAAGAAAAATACACATACATATACTTGTACACCCATGTTCATTACATGTCCATGTACACATTACAGAGAAATTTATGTATATACATTTGGACTGATGACTATTGCATCGCAGATACTGCGTAGGTGTGGAGAGTCTGTTGAGCTTGTTGACGTATCTACAGAGCTTCCTCAGCTTCTTCGCAGGCCGGGTCTTAAAAGTTGGAAGGTTATTTCTCTATTTTATCTGTTACTTGCAAAGTAAAAGTACATAGCTTAAGTTGATTTAGACTTCCACTTTTGCTGTCTCAAGGATCCTCTACTTTATTTTCGTATAGTGGTGTTACTTACTCAAGTATTATTAGTTTTTGTATATAGTATAAATATAGTAACTCTGGTGAATCATAATCTGCTTGATCCCATGTGAGGAAGAATATTTATGAATATAGAAGGCTCTTCGATTAATGGAATGATTGCACCTAATTTTAGTTAAAAATAAATATTAATGACACACTAACAACATATGAAGAATATTAGAACTATGTACCAAGTTTTTGGTTAGACCTGTACCAAAGTTTATTCATTTAGATCTGTAGCCTATTATTCCAACCTACTCACATCCAAAATGACCATCTAGTGAGTTTATAAAAATAAAGCCTGTGCTACGTAGCAAGTTTTTGGGTAGACCTGTACCACAGTTTATCGATTATGATATGTTGCCTATTTTTCCAACCTACTCACATCCAAAATGACCATCTAGGGACTTCTTAAAAAGAAAGATTGTGCTCTTTTGGCGACAACTAGTATGCATCTTGATTTGCATTACCATTTATTTGGTGTTTTTACACTGGATATGCAGGTTCGAGACAAAGGTGTGTGGTTGGCCTCTCATAAAGATGCTTGCAAAAGTGGAAGACCTGGGATTGTTCCCAGCATGTTCCCTTCTGGCCAAGTTCACGTAGATACCTCTGATAGTGATCAGAAAATAACTGCTGGAGAAATATGTGAAGATGATAATCATGGGGATGATGTGGTGGGACCAACTGATGTTTTGGTCAATGAGGTTTCATCTCTTCCATTAGAACGTTGTATGCGTATAGTGCCTCATGACCAAAACACCGGAGCCTTTTTTATTGCTGTTTTGCACAAAGTATCTCCTTTGCCAGGTGATTATAAAAGTCTATACACATGTTAAGTTCACTTGGTCTTGATTCTTGACCATGCTACTTGGTTTATTTACCAATGGCACATTGATTTGCATCAGAGCTGACAGAATGGGCAGGGTGGGAGAGTTAGTGATAACGGGTTTGCGTCAAAGCTGATACCTTTTGGTATTTGTCGAAGGGGTTGGGTTGGGTTAACCTGAAACACTTATATTCCGTAGCCATATTTTGTATATACATAGTTAATGCAACAAATATGATTAAAAACTTGATGTTATTTCAATAGTAATCTGGTTTTGCGGTAAAATGGTCGTGGAGTTTTTATGCGTTAAGCCATTATTAAGACTACAGTTTGGATGACTTTGGACCCATTTCCTGTTTAGCTAGTATTTAATACTTTATCTATATAATTCATTATCATATCCTTAATAAGTTAACTGGTGGAGATTGCTACCTCTACTTCATTGTAGCTAACTTGTTTCTAAAAGAGCTTGTCATGTTATTCCTCGTGGTACAGTTTTACAGACAAAGTCAAGCAAGCAATCTCAGGAGCCACATTCTGATAGTGATGCAATAACCAAAGTAGTAGCGGATGATGCGGAAGGTGATAGTAAAGGAATGGATGTAGATGTACAGGATATGAGAAATGGAGAATCTGTAGAAACAGCTGAAGCTGCTGTAGTCGATAATGAATCCGGTGAAGTTCAATTAGACGGTAATCCAAGTAAAAGACTTAAAGGTGCAGAACCCCGGCAAGACAAAACTCCAAATAAAGTAATATCTCGTGCAGAAAAGGCCAATGACAAGAGGAAGTTGCAGGTTCAAGGCAAGTGGTACGGAGTTGACCCTATTGTATTCTTCAAGGATGACGCTATTCTCACTAATATCAAGGAATTTTATGGGATTCATGAGTCGTTCCCATTTAGTCATCACCTTATCACACGAAATAGTGATACCAATCATGTGAAAAGAATCTACTACATATCACAATCTGTAAAGAATGTTGTGGAACTCAACTTTGCAGCTGGAGAGCAACTCAAGATAACTTCTATTGGTTTAAAGATGTTTGTAAGTTGCTTGTGACTTTCTATTCAACTTAAAATTAATGTATGTTCTATAGATGCCACAAAATGGGCGGGTTGGGTAATGGGTCGAAATATATTCAGGTCAAAACATGGAGTAATTTTATAAATGTGTTGATATAGATTGGGATGACAGAAACACTATTTGCCTTAAGTATTGGTTTTATTTTCCCCCAATAATTGAAGTCGTGAAACTTTATATTTCTTCAGTAATTATAATACTAATATCTGTATAAAATCTTGTAGGAGATTTTATACACTAAAATACACTTTGGGCAACTTTTGACCCCTTCCCTCTTTCTTTCTTTCTCTTTTATTTATGTATAAAAATATTTAAATCCACCTAGTATTTTTCCTATGCTGATGTAAAACCTTTGGGGTTTGTTTGCTTTGTGATTCAGGAAAGGCAAACATCGAAAGAAGGTATCTCCTCGCCTTGTGTATTCAGAATATCTTCAGAAGGTCTGCCGCTGCTTCTTCCATATATGACCAAACAAATAGCTTGTGCAACTCCAGGAGACTTTAAGCATTTACTGCAATACAAATCCATCAAGTTCCCAGATTTTGTTGATGATGGATTTCGTGAAAAGGTTGCAGCTCTTTCTTTGGGCTGTTGTGTGGTGGTTCTCAACAAAGGTTTGTATTCTGTATAATAGTTATTCATGTCATGTGCCATACTTGGGGTGGAAAAATGGGAGGATTGCCCATCAAAACGAGTCAATTTTATGTATGGGAGTTCGGTTGACCCACCAACGTTTTTGTTGATATTAATCATGGTTCTACAAACTATATTAGTAATCTATGTTTTATTTTTTTAGCAATTTAGAAGACTGTAAACATTTGAATACATTCTAACTGACGTATATTGTTTATAGTAAAGTTTTTTTTTTTTTTTTTTTTTGACTTGTTTTGCCCACTTGACCTGCCACTAGTAAGTTATAACCTGAATTGAACCGTTTTTATGAGAATGTGCTGAATAGCCATCTTTAGACATACTAGTTAGTTCTCCTTAAATATGTACTCATATTTTTATTTAATTTTTTTAGAGAGTAAATATGTATTTTTTGTTGCTGAGCAGATAATGAGGTCTCATCAGATCCACCTAAAGTGGACAAATCAACGATTGCCATTGGTTGTTGGAAAGGGCGTGCTAGTTTATCAGTGATGGTAACTGCAATAGACTGTCAAGAACTGTTGGAAAGGCTATTGGTTCGTTTGGGGACTGAAAATGGAACTTCGACAGACGATAATCTGGCTAATGGTGATGAGGTAGTAAAAGTTGTTGCTGAAATGAAGGAAGATTCTGAATCGGTAACATTGGCCACTGTTGGTTAACTAACAAAGTTTATGGCTGTTTATGTTGGTTATGTATTTGCAACAAGATTTTGTAAGCTATTTATTTCGAGTGAATTAGAAAAAACATAAATGTAGAACATGAAAAATATTCAGTCTTATAATTGATGTTTCACAAGTATTACTTTGGGCATTAAAATGGAACTGTTCTACAGTATTTAACTACTGTTCCTGTCTTTTAGTAAAACATTTACCAAGTGTTATATATACTTGCACAGTAAAAGTGCATATGTACTTTGAACAAAACATAACTAGTTTAGGTGAGGTTGACATGTTCACAAATTCAAAGGTATAAATCACCAAAATTCAGAAAAGAAACTTAATTATATTGAATGTATTTACATTTATATTTGTAGCTTATTGTGTATTTCTTTTTATACAGTAACTAGTAACTTTAACGTTGTGTAATGTACGGCCCACAGCCAAAATTGTTACTATTAATTTTATCTACGATTTTGATAATAGAAGTCCTTAGGGCTTTCATTAATACTTTCAAACATGCATAACATATTGTACTATAACTATAACAATTTTTTTTTCTCCCGTAGAATTATTTTGACCCCTTAATTTTGATAAAGGTACAAATCCTTTATGCATGTCTGAAAGCCTAAACAAAAGTCCTAAAGGCTTCCGTTAGCAAAACTCATTTATTTAATGATACATTAATTTTATCTTTAGTGTTGATGTTGGATCGAAACAAAACAAACTATTATGACGATAATAATGTGTAACTATTCCAAAAACTTACCCAATCTTTACTTGTTCAATAAAATTCAAGATATCTAAATAAACAAAAAGACACTATAAACTTAGAATAAAATGTTACATTTAATCACTTGGAAACTAGTTAACACAACACTAAAAATTTACCACATGAAAATAATTGTTAATTTTTTTCTTAGTTGGAAGTATATCCTTTTAATGTTAAGTTCATTTATAAACGTCTTTTAGTGCCCTTTGTCCTTAAAAACTAACAAATTGACATTTTCTATTTTATAGCACGTTGTGATATCATATCACATATTTACGTTAAACTAATATAACTTACAACGTTACTTATCATAACGTGAAATTTATTGGTTGTTTAGAAACTTATGTGTCGATTTTTTTAACTATGCTAACGTATTCATAAAGAGTAATTAAATGATGTATCTAAAGGCTCGTTATTTTTTTTTTTATATAGATTTAAACAGAAATATAGATTGAGAAAAAGAAAGCATTTGCTAAAATAAATTTTGCAAAAGATGTAGACGTATGTGTCGCTACACAGCTTAAACATCTTTATTTTCTTTACAATTTAAAAGAAAAATTACAGATTTAAAATTGAAAGGTTTGTTATAAGAAAATGCAAAACAAATGTTAAAGTTATATATTTGATAAAAAGTAAAATTGAAAGTTGTGTTAAAAATGAAAAGAAAAAAAAAACAAACAAATATTAAGAGAGTTGTGCTAAATAGTTAAATAATTTTGATAAAAAAATAAGAATGAAAACTTTTATTAGATATGAAAGAATTTTAAATTAATAGACTAATACTAAAATAATTATGCTAATAAATAAATAAGGTTAAAAAATTAAAAAAATGGTGATGTGGGTGTCACGATTTGAGATCATATACTCTTCTTTATATATATAGAAAGATAAAGATAAACACTTTAATTATGTTTACTTTCTTTAAAGGGAAGGGTTTAGGGGAGATGTGGTATTAAGAGAGGCAGGAAAAGCAGCGCAGATCTGGACCATTCATTCCATTTCAATGGTCAAGATGTAATCAGTCAAGAAGGATGCATCTGCAAAAAATAGAGTCAAGGGACCAAATGTGTAAAAATGTGTGACACCATCAGTCTCACTCGGTCAGATCGGTCAGTCTCCATTACTCTCCTAACTTTTCCCTCTCCCTTTCTCTTCTGAAACACCAGAACAAACCTCCAACATCGCCGATCATCTGTATCACAAAACAATGAAAAATCATCCGTCGAACAACGATTAAATCACCGTCAGCAACAATCAAAAAACTTCTGTGCAACAATTAAGTCACCGATCATCATCGTTTCATGTTCGAAGAAAACAAAACAGGCCAAATGATGCTATTTAACTTGACGTCGGAAGGTAGCGACGAAGCGGAATCAATATCCAGAGGTATTGATTTGTTTTATATATAAATCTAATTTTATATCTGCATGTTGTTAGATCTGTAAAAATGTTTAGGTTAAACTGCATAATGTTACATCTGATGATTGTTATTTTGATGATTTTTATGTGTTTATAACAGTATATTATGTAGATTATACTTGAAAATGGAATACTTAATAATATTAAGTATTTTACTGCATCTTGAATATGGATAGCTGTATTTTATTATTCTTGAATACTTTATCTTTGTTTATTAAAACTCTCTACTACACTAAAACATCAAAAAAAAAAAAAAAAAAAAATGAAGTTGTCTTAGTGTATGTTATGTGCTGCTACCTGCATTGTAGTAGTTTGACAGTAAAATATGTAAAAATGATACAAAACAAAAATTTAATTACATACTGAAAAATATAATTTCCAACTGCATTTTATAAAGTTGTGAACATAATTATTTTACTACCACTTGTTTTAATACATTTTTATGTCTTGCTACTGCATTTTATGTCCTCTGAGTAATATTTTTGTCTGATATCATTCATGTAGTACACTTTGTGAATAAGTGAGTGAAAGGAAGTGGCAACAAAAAGTCCACCAAACTAAAAAGTGTAAAAGTTGAAGTGGAGAAGAAGAGATCAACAAATATAAGAAAAAAACCTGCAAAAAAGGTTGTTTTGGATAAGATAAAGGCTAGACCATCGCCACGCTGGTTAAAATCAGTACTAAAGTCTACTACTGCAAAGCAAAAGGAACTTATAAAGACCTAGGATTTGGGTCGTTGCTTGACAGCTTTGACTATGATATAGTGCCTCTAAAATTAGGTCTTTTTGTTGTTCAAAGCTTCGATCCAGAAACATGTTGATTGAACTTCCCGGATGGCAGAGCAATCAAAGTAACAAGGGAGCTCGTTCATGATGTTATTGGCTTGCCAATTACAAATTACAAAGTTGAAGCATACAATCCGCAAAGAGGGGGTTCAGATGTGATTGAGGAATTCAAAGAACATTTTGAAGTTGAACACAAAGAAGCAATCATTGTCGATCAACTTCATGTTTGGATGTTGGATTACATTGATGGTGATAGATGGTACAAGCTTAGTTTCCTTGCATTTGTAACACTTTGCTAATCGAGTGTGGGCCAAATGGATCTATCAAGAATCAATTCTACCTCTGGTTGACTGCAACAATGTAGACATCCTTCATTACGACTGGTGTGACTACATTTTGGATGCAATTGTGAGGAAGACTACGATTTTTAAACCAAACAACCATTTTGATGGGCCCTTGTTAATCCTTGTAGTAAGTATAACTTTTTTATAATATATTTTAAAGTTCCCATTCTGTGGTAGGTTTCTGAAAGAACATGTTTACTTAATTTTGTAAATTTGTAGCTGATTTATGTGCACTTTACAACGATTGGAATGAGGAAGCTGCTAGAATGTATCCAAGCATCAGGAACTGGAATTCTATTACTTTAACAGCTCGTGAAAATGAAGAGATACAAACTGGAGGATTTGGTTTAGAGAATGTGAAAATTCTTGATGGCTATGAAGAAGATTTAGTGAAATCTTTAGAAGAAATGACCGATTCTTTTGGAAAAAAGAGAAAAAGATATACTGAAGATTTAGGATTTCATTGTTACTGCATTTTAAAAATCGGCACTGCAGTCTCACTGCATTTTCATTAAATCCTAACTGCATTTTATGTCATCAATGCAGAGGTCAAAGTTTTGTAAGTACTTGGCTGTCAAAGAACAACTTCCATGCGCGTTTGACTTGATGACCAAGGAAATACATATATTGAACATAAGTTGGGCAACTCAGAAAAACTTTCTGGATTGTGGTATATTTGTGATGTGTCAAATGGAATGCTACAAAGGTAATGGGCTAGGTGATTTCAATACATATTTGAATATTGGAGACAATGGCCAGCAAACACAGTTGGATGATCTGAGGAGAAAGTATCTGGCGAAGATGTTACTATCTAATTACAACGATCTTGTAGAACACACTCGTGAAAAGGTCAGAGAGTACGACGGATTGGACAATAATCTGAGGGTAAAGCATCAAAAAGCTTTACCTTAGGTGGTTATTGTAAGACAATTTACTTCTGATCTACTACTTTTGGTTGAATATTTTTTATTTGTGGTACTTAAATGTAGTATTGAAAGTTGCAGACTTTAGAATAATGAAAACGATTTGAATAGTTTTTATTGGTTGAATAGTTTTTATTGGTGGTTATGTTATGTTTGTACAACCCCTGCTGTTATATCCATATTGCTTGCACTTTTGACATTCATTTTTCCTCTTCTTAAGATTGTCCATTGCAACATTTGCTTTTGATTTACCACTTGGGCGTCCTATGGTTCTAATGTTTTATCACACCAAATAATGAACAAATGGCTTCAGACTCTAGGTGTTGCTGTTTGGAATTCAGCTCTAGTTCCTTCAAAAAAATTGTAACACTGCATTTTAAGTAAACTTTACTGCATTTTAATTGATTTTTACTGCATCTTAAAAACACATCATTTTTTTTTTATAAAAAAACATTGCGTTTTATTAAAAAATACAGTAAAAACACTGCATTTTAGTAAATTTATTGCATTTTACTTCATTTATACTGCAACTTAACACAAGACATTTTAAGAATACTACTTTTTACTAAAAACACTACATTTTAGTAAAACTTACTGCATTTTACTTCATTTTTACTTCATCTTAAAATACAACTTTTTACCTTTTTACTGCATTTTACTTTAATTTTACCGCATATTAAACATACATTATTCTAAGAACACTGCATTTTTTATCCATTATAGCAGCTTGACTTTCAATTGGATGATCAATTTCATATTCACTGCATGTTAAGGAAAACCAAAAAAAATGTATACATAAAATGCAGTACTATTGAAATGTAGTAAAGTAAATATGAAATGCAGTCAAATTGAATAGCTATAAAATGCAGTTTTTCTTGTAAAATGCAGTAAAAACAGTAAAATGCAGTATGATTGTATTGAAATGTAGTATATGTAATAAAATGTAGTAGAACGAAATAAAAATACTATAAGATGTATTAAAATGCAGTAAAATAAAAAGCAGTCAGTAAAAAAAATGAATAAAATAGTGCAGTCAACATTATAAAATGCAATTAATACTTAAAAAAATATGCTAAAATGTAGTATATGTAATAAAATGAAGTATAGTGAAATTAAATGCAATAAGATGCATTAAAATGCAGTAGAATAAAAATAAAATGCAATAGACTAAAATGCAGTGACTCAAATTATAAAATGCACTAACACAAAACATAAAAATGCAAAATGAATCAACCAAATACTAAAATTGCAGTTACTCAAAAATATCAAAAGATGAAGTAACACAAGATGAAGGCACACAAAAAATATAGAATTCAATTACTCAACTAGAAAAACAAATGCAGTGACACAAGAATATAAAAATTCAATTACTAATCTTTGTGTTAGTACGAAAAAATGCAGTAACACAAGATATAAACATTCAATCATTCAAAAAAGTAAAAAATGATCTAACACATTATATAAAGTTCAACTACTCATCAAAAACGAAAATAAATGCAATGACTAAAAATATAAAAATTCAATTGCTCATCTTCAAAAAACCTCAACTAAGACTCAATCACATTATTTTGCACATCGCCTACAGTTGTACTTTCAGGAGTCGTTGCTTCAGGTATGGTTGTACAACCCCTGCTATTATGTCCATATTGCTTGCACTTTTGACATTGATTTTTCCGCTTCTTGGCTTTATCCATAGCAACATTCGCTTTTGATTTTCCACTTGGGCGTCCTTTAGTTGTAATGTCATCCGGATTCTTAATGTTGTGGTTTTCTGGTTTTTTCACACCCAGAAACGAACAAATAGCTGCAGACCTTTCCATTGGTATTGCTGTTGGGAATTCAGCTCTAGCTTCGTAAACAATTTCAAGCAATTGTTCTTTGTATTTTGCAAACTTGCTTGGATTATGTACCAACCTGTTTGCAGTTTCCTCCACAATCTGTTGCATCTCTCTAATTCCATCTAGAGTTGTTTTGGGTGCTTGAGATTGTTCCACAACTCCCTCTTTCTTATCGGGTATTGCTCAAACTTTTTGCAGGTACATTCAGCTGTAATCTCTAAAGGTTTGTAAGCAACCTTCAAAAATGAAAAAACAATTTTTAAAACATAATGTGATTTTTGATCCATTTATCCACACTGCATTTTAGGTTAAAGTTGAATGTAAGTACATCATACCTTATAGATTCGTCCAGTTTCTCGATCTTTGATGTTTCTAATCACTGAATTTTCAAACTTTTCTTCACTCACTCCCTGACAATCATTATAGCTGGCTACAAAATCTTCTTGAAAATCATAAAAAACCGATCGTGTATACATCATAGCAGCTTGCCTCTCATCAACAACAGGATACCATATCCTTGTCCCACAAGGGCTATAAAATAGCCTGTCGGCATTGGTTGACACGGCTGCATTATACACATTGAAAATAACATTCTGTTATTTAATAACATTCTGTTATTTTATAATCTACTTCATTTTGATATATACTATTGAATTTTAAGAGGACTTGACATTATCGTAATTCCAATTTGTACAATAGATGCTGCATTTTATAAAAAAACATGCTGCATTTTAACACAATTAAAACCACATCTTATAATCAAATCAGATCTGAGGAAAAAGTTAAAATACAGCAAAGTACAGAAAAACATGTAAATGTATCATCACTTATGGATCATACGATCACCGTATATACTACAGAAAATAACACGCATATAGAAAATCGTATGAATAATATAGATCTAATACTTACTTCTGTTGATAGCTTCCACAATAGGAGTGTGTTCTTCGACTGCAACGGCAGCTATACCAGTGTCACGTACTCAATTGACAACACATGAAGGTGTAATTATGTCACACCCCCAAACACACGTGGCAGCGGAAGGGTGAGGTGTCACGGGGGCGCCGACCAAATCAAATATCACAACACAAAGATTACAACAAACGACCTCTACATGAGACGTTTAAAAAAATAGTTACGTTGCCATAATCAAATGTTTACAACTGTTACCCAAAAACATTGGAGTTCGCAAAAATAGTCTAGAGATTTCTAATACATAGTCGTTGATATAAAATATCGTAATGCAATTAAATCTCTTGTTTGAAAATATGCGACTCGAGTTATGCTTTCCAAAAGCATCCTACTGTCTTGTTTCCTGTGGGTAGTCCTACTGCGTCTGTAAACCTGAGAATACATACTAAAAGGGTCAACATAAAGTTGGTGAGTTCATAGGTTTTGTTAAAAATGTTTTTCACAAATTTTCCATGTTCGTATTGTTTTTCGGAAGTAGCACGGTGTATCCAAACAGTTCATCATGTATAACAAGTATGCATTTGGGTATCGGAAGTAGCACAACGTGCCCAAGGAATCTATCAAGTTATAATGTATATCAAGTATGCATATATTAAACGGAAGTAGCATAACGTGCCCGGAAGTAGCACACAGTGCCCGAAAGTAGCACAAAGTGCCCGGAAGTAGCACAAAGTGCCATATAGTATATATATATATATATATATATATATATATATATATATATATATATATATATATATATATATATATATATATATATATATATTTATATATATTCATCAGATATAATCCACATGTATTCACAGTTCAACGTTTAACACGGAAGTTGGAGTCTCTAGCAGTTTAATCATGCAAGCAGTTTTTCAGTTCTTGTATAAAAGTTTATCATATGATTTAAACAGTTGTATAGTTCTACAACAACATGGTAATTGTGATTAGTAAGTGTTAAACAGATGTATTACTCTACAGTAATATTGTAAATGTAAATCATAAGATTTAGATGTCTGTATTCATAAAACAGTAAAGGAAGCATGTATTCTCACCCCAAATAACTTCAAAACAGTAAAAAGTGGGGCTATGAACTCACCTTAGATTAACAAGTAGCAAGCAAATATCAAATAAGCAAGCAAGTCGGTGTGCAAACTTCTAACGTCCTAAAAACGTATAAGGTTGGGTATAAGTAGATTTCTCAAAAGACCATCTATAGCGATTGTATAAGTGGGGGTCAATGTCCACTTAAGCCAATCGTGTAGGTGGAGGGTTAATGTCCACCTAAAGCTAGTTCATCATCTAGTATGTCCAAATAAGTTGTTCAAGTTCGTTTATTAAAAACATGTACGACCCGTTGGTGAAAGTTTATAATAATAATTCATTTAGACATTATTATTAAGTTTGTTTTGTTGTATACTATACATTAGTACATATCGTGTGTTGTTAACAGATTATTTAGTTCGTAAAGACCTCAAACCGTAGGTCAAAGTTGGTCAAACTGGTCAAAGTTGGTCAAACTTAGTCAAACTGGTCAAAGTTGGTCAAACTGGTCAAAGTTGGTCAAACTGATCAAAGTTGGTCAAACTGGTCAAAG
This sequence comes from Helichrysum umbraculigerum, assembly GCA_949592205.1. Lineage (NCBI taxonomy): Eukaryota > Viridiplantae > Streptophyta > Magnoliopsida > Asterales > Asteraceae > Helichrysum > Helichrysum umbraculigerum. The sequence goes on along the minus strand of CATIUR010000004.1, from coordinate 104,728,571 downwards.
TTTGTCAAACCTGGTCAAAGTTGGTCAAACCTGATCAAAGTTGGTCAAACCTGGTCAAACTGGTCAAAGGTTGTCAAACCTGGTCAAACCTGGTCAAACTTAGCATCACTAGGTTATTGTCTCTACTTGAGACTTAGAATATTTGGTTCAAGTGTTCTAAGTGTCGGTTTCTAATTCGGGAAACTTTCTAAGTTTAGTTTTTGGTCCAAGTTACTAATTAAGTCACCCAAACCCATTTTTGTTACCATTTTCCAAAAATAGCAAGTTTTGTCGTTTTTAGAAACCGAGCCGTTTTTGTTGACTTGGTCAAACCTACTCGGTTTGACCCGAAACTTTTACCCAACCCATATATCAGTTTTTAGAGTCCATAGAGTTTGTCGGTTCGTCTCGGAGTTCACCCAAAGTGTCGATTTTACAAAAGTTCCAAAACAGCCCCTAAGTTATGTTTTCGGTTTTTGTCGGTTTGTTTCGCCATAGGATTTCTACCATTTCTAGTCCACATCAAGTCTTACAAATTTTACCAACTGATCCTCAAGGTTTCTAGTCTAACATATAATTTTTACAGCAATTATAGTGTCCATTTACATAGGTAATTAATTTCGCGAAGGAACCGAACTCGGTTTTCGAATAAGTGCAGACCAGACTCAAAGATGGGTTTATTGATAAAAATTCGTACAGATCTGGAAAAAGTTTAAAACACAAAAGTTGTAGATCTTTTCAATACGCAAATCTTAAAAAAAAATTCGTTGTCTAATTCTTTCTAGAGCTCAAGATATGGCCATTTTGGTGGACTGAGTTTTTGAAGACAGATTCTGTGTTTTTGTATATGTGTTATAAAAAAGATTTTTAACCATTCTTTTGGACATAATAGTGTTAGATGAACAGCTAGATACATAAATAATCATCATGCAAGTAAAATTTTAGAGAGAGAAAGTGGGTTTCCTCACAATGAGATGATGAAAGAAAGAAGGAAATGATGATGGTGATGATGGTCTTGGTGCTAGCTCCCCTTTCTTGCTTGATCAATGGTGGTGTATGGGTGGTTTGTGGTGGAGATTGGTGATCTTGTGATGGCTGGATTTCCAGCAATTAGAGAGAGGAAGTTAGTGTAGAGAGAGGTTAGAGAGATGATGGAGAGAGTTACAAGTTGAGTGGATTGTGAAATGAACTCTTTGCATGGATGCATGAGTTCTCAATGGAAGGAAAGGTTGGTGTGCACATGGATGCACATAGGGGCTGGCCTAGGGGCCCCATTAGGTGGGAGTTTGTGATTTAATCCTCAGTTTCCAGTTTGTGTTGCGTACGGTGTTCGTTTATTCGTTATTTCGTTTACTCGTTAAATCGCGTAACGTTATTTGAATCGTTTTAATTCATGATATGTTTGGGATTATTTTTAATTGAAGTATTGTTAAAATACTTTATTTTGAGTTGTCAAAATATTTATTGACTTTCGTTTGGTTGCCGAATTCGATTAGTGCATTTTTACCGTGTTTGGTACGTTTTAATCAAAACATCTAGGTTTTTCGCGTATTATTTTAACAAAATAATAATTCGTGATAAATAACTTCTAAAAATATATTCAAGTTATTTATAGAAAGGTTTTCACCAACATCGTATAGTTTGTCGGACTCCGTCCGGTTGTTTCGCGTAATTACAACTAATTACGTAAGCGTAATATAAAAAAATTACGTAGGTGTATATTCACAATAATATACAAATAGTTACAAGTAATTACAAGTATTTAGCCTAGATCACATCTAAATACACGTAATTAGGGTTTCGGTTAAGTTTAAAAGTTAACCTAAATTGTCGGGTGTCACAAATTAAATGCGACATTCTGCACGAGCTCAATCGTTTTTAGTTACGCAGATATGCAGAATCAGTATATATAAGATCGTATATAAGGATACCTAAAATCGATTTTGAGAAGCAATCGTGTTGATTCGAAGTTATATTCGAATATCTAGCTTAAAAATCGTATCGATCGAAGATACTAATCGGATTGCGTTTCCTTATTTTGGGGAATTCTGTTTCAATCATAAGTTTTGTAAGCCTTTGTGGTCAGATCCATAACTTTGGAGAATTTACAGATTTAGTCCCTGAAAATTTCCTGTATGGGGACACATTGACACACGTGGACAACTCCTATTGGCAGAGAGGCTGCCCTTCCTGCTCCTACATATATCCCTGCTCCTCAGATCCACTTCTTTCTTTAAATTAAACAATTGTTGTTAAAATAAATGTTGAGTTTTTAATACGTTGTTTTGAAATAAAGTATTTCAATCTAAATATGTTCTTACAAGACTTCGTTTTCTTTCTAAAAAAGCACAAATAATCATTTCCTTGTCAAACATTTTTTCTTGATTATTTGTATTTTTGCTTACGCGATGATCATATGATGTCTCCAAAATGCAAATCTCATACACCCTATAAAATCTATAAAATGATTGATACTTTTAAATTTAAAAGCAATAGTTATTTAAGACACATAGTAATTTAAAAGTGTACGCCTACAAACATGAATCTACCTCCAAAAATAAGAATACAATTTACATTTACATTTACAATACTAAATACTAGTTTAAGACATGCAATATTTGCGGGATGAGATATTGGTTTATCTTACGAGCATGTTTAACCTGCGCGTTGCGATGGAAGTATCATATAAATATATTAAAAAAAATAAAACTAATTACTCCGTAATATAGAAATGCGTATACTACAATATTTGAAATGTATGACTATCTTTACAACTTTGGTAATATCATCAAAGCTTCGTACTTGTAAAGTTTATCTTTACAATAATAATAATTAAGGAGGTTACGGAAAAAAAATGTGTCATACGATGACCGAATTAAAATTAAAAGAGATGTTAGAATAATAATGACATGTAATTTTCAAACTTCCATAAATGTAGTAGATTTTAAATATGTGAATTTCATACATATTTATCAATCGTAAGTCATTAATCAAATACTTTTAAAAACTAAAACATGATTTTTACATTATTAATTCTTTTTATGTACTTATAGAGTGCTATTATGATATTTGAATGATAAATTGATTTTTGAAGTCGCTCACTTTAAATAATGTAAAATATATTTCTTATTTCTAGCTTTCTAGGAAAACACCCTTAAATAAAGTTACATAATCTCAATCACTCAGGGTGAGCTAATTGCTAAAGTTTTAGAGCTATTTCCAAACGTTAAAAATATGAAAATTGCATACTTTTTTCGACATCAATTCAATGTCTTCCATATATATCATTATGTTATTATTTTAATATATATATAAACAATAGTATATATTATTAATTATATATAACAGTGATTTCAATGAACACATATTACTTTTCATTACAAATTTTATAATATATCAATATTATACTTTCTTGACACATATATTACAGATGTTTAGTGTATCGTATTACACATGTCCATCCGTTTTTAACCCATCCACTTAGTGTAATGATTTGATTTTAGAAAAGGGTAATTCATCATACAACTCATCTGTGTACTCTAGCACGTAGTCATTAATACGTATAAAAATCAAGGGTGCGTTTAGTTACAGAAAGGGTTAATCAACAAAGTCGGCATTGAACTGCCACAATTCGTTGCAGGTAAGCAACAAATCCAAAGTATTGTTCATGTACGCAACATAATGGTTGTTTTTGTACTTATGTATGCAATCTGGTAACCAGCTACCGGCTCAGCAGGTAAACCTAAATATTAACGCATTTTTTTTTAAATTGTGACATGGAAAAAATCTCCGTCGTGGCGTTCTTCTTTTAATTAAATGAAATGAAATTAAATAAATAGTAAAACAAGAGATAAATAGAAAAAATCTTGTTTACTCGTTTCATTTACTTCGCGACCATTTCGTTTTCCGCTTGCTTTTCTCATTAAGTGTTCATCTTCTTCACACCTGTAATCATCACATAAAATTAAAACTAAACACGAAATCAAAACTCAGCCGCTGCTGTGGCCGAAACTGTTGGTTCTGATCAAAATTCAGCCGTTGCTGTCCTTGGTTGTAAGATGAAGGTGGCCGGAACTGCTGATTTGGATTGAACTGCGGCGGCGGTGGTCCTTCCCGGCGAAACTGGTGATTCTGATTGTACAGAGGTGGCGGAGCGAACTGTTGGTACGGATTTGAATACGGTTGAGGTTGTTGTCCACGTGCATGATACGATTGGTTCTGATGATACTGTCGATCGGAATTAGGTCTAAAATAGGAACGCGGTGACGGTGGGTTGTTATCTGGCAGGGATTCACGATTGACGTCATTGTTATCGTTGATGACGCTATTAGTGACGGGAGCGTACAGACGATTTGAGTATCATCTCCATTTTTCTGGAAAATTTTCTAAGAAAAATGAAAATTAGAAAACGTGTTCAATAAGAAAGATGAATGTAATGATTTATAGTAACCTATATTTCTTACTTTAGAAAATAAAAACTACACCCCTTACATTTGAATGCGTTTTCTAAATTCCTTTAGTTTTTTAAGGGACGCAAAGCTCAAGAAAAATGGAAAATGAAAAGTGGAGATAGTTTTCCGTAACTAAACGCGGCCTAATATTTTCATTTTTTGACTTTCTTTTTCAAGAACAAATTAAATTTTTTTATTTAAAATATATAAAAGGTGAAGGTTTGATAGGCTTATGAAAAGAATGAGATGAAAGAAAGGGAAAATAAATAGAAAGAAAAAAGAAACATAAAGCCATGTATATTTATATTGTTGGTCAAGCACTATTCATATAATAGTGAAAATTTACCAATCCTGGTAAATGTTAGTTCTACAATAAGGACATTTGTGATTGAGAGACATAACAAGTGTTTTTGTGATTGAGTAGCGAGACTGTGTAAGAGTCATAAGGGTTATAAGATGTAATTAATCAAATGATAAGTCGTAAACAAAATACGACAAACTCATTAAATTCTCTTTTTTCCATCACAAACAAATAACTTGAAGCAAACATAGCTTATGAAATTGCCAAACAAATTAGAGGTTGTAATGTCACCAAGCGGTGCCCTACAAAGGCAGATATTGAATTCGTTCATCATGATTTCGTGTTGTTGCTGCTAATCGACTTCCCGGAGTGACATAAAAGTCCGTTTTACAACTCATAGTATATACGAAAAGCCGATTTGCATTTCTTTTAGAGTAAAGTTCATTGCTAAATATACGAAACTAAAGTGTTACCAAAGTTTTCTTCAATTCTTTGATATTTTGAGGTTTGATAGGTGTGTGCCTCATCATCTTTTTTCTACATTTCTTCACGAATTCATTTATGTAACCATCAAATTTCATCCCATTTCATATACATACAACTCTTATTTCCAGACCCTAGTTCTTCCCTCTTTAAAAAATTCAAATTTTTGTTGTTAATTGAATGTTAACGAGGATGTAATTGCCCGCTCTTTGCGGCGCGATGATTCATTATTATTATTTTTAAATTTATACTTTTTAATTTCGTGTTCTTTATTAAATAGAAGTTTCTGTTATAGACTAAAATAAATTTATGCTCTGGTTGATTAATAATCTAAAATTTAGTTACATTAGCATAAAGAAATAGATGAGATATTAAAAAAATTCATGTATTAACTCTTACTTATTGTTTTAGTGAAACACAACTTTATAATTATTATTATATTATTCACAAGTCGAAATTATGGCCTATTATACTTTTAAAGAATTCAGATGTTTCTGGACCTTTAAATTAAGATTTCATATGTAAATGTCAATGTAAAAGATAATATAAAGTTTCTAAATACCATTATTATTAATTTGCATGTTAATAATGTTAAAGAATTTACTTTGTAACCAAAATATAACGAAGACACATGTTTTTTGGCATGTAATTTCGTCCCTGGAAATTGACATGAAGGTTTTTCGTTTATTCTTTTATGCCTAGCATGTTATTTATCTATCCCAAACATAAAAAAACAAGGATATTGGATTAGTACTTGGCAAAAGATTAAGGCATCCACATCACCTAAATTTGGGTTTATTGTTTCATTATGTATTAAACTTTATACTTTTTACTTTTGTATGCGACATATTTTCATTTGTCCTATTGTATGTATTGAACTTGTAAATATGGTCTATTGTATGTATTATTTTCTTTTTTGGTAAGGCCGAAAAAGGAAACTTTCCTATTTGGGCCTTACCCAAAAAGGAAATTTTACATGCAATAGACCATATTTACGAGTTCAATACATACAATAGAAGTTTTCAAAGTTCGACTCATACAATAGTAAAAAAAGTGTAAAGTTTAATACATAACGAAACTATACACCCTATAAATTTCTTAAGATATTTTCACAAAAAGTTTAATTGATTGAATTTATCCATCACATATATGTTATTATCCTATTAATTAGGCAACAGATACGTTCATTATATTTATCTTTAAAATTATACTATATTGTTATCACCAATTTAGTCCTGTTTGAATTCGAATAATTCATCATCCTCACTCGGTCATTTTGGATTACGATATCCGGTAGCAACTGCCATCTCTTGCGGTTTGTTTATTCATCATGCATTCATTCAACTTACAATTTAACTATTTTTTCTTTACATATTAAATCAATCATTAGAAAACTCAAAATTTTATTAAATATATGTAGTGTTTACCATGTACTCTACTCATTAAGTTTTGTTTGATGAGACACTTGGAGTGCGTGACTGATATCACTTGATTCTTTTAGTCCTACATTTAGTTATAGTATTACATTTGGAATATACTTATATAATTGTTATTGATTTAAAATGTTAATTATGGAGTAATATTTATTATTGAAATTAATTGTATATTTAATTTTTAATTTCAATAAAAAATATCGATTAAAATTCTAAATTTAGCCATAACAACAAATAAACACAACTAATTGTTCATTATAGTTTAATAAACGTATACAACTTCTATTAATTATATTCATCGCGAATTGCACGGGTAATGATCTAGTGTTATATTATTGTTTGATTAAATAAATATAAGAAGGTTACATGAAGTTACTAACTTGGTGAGAAATTTGCAAATAAAAGGAAGCTAGAAAAAAAGTTAGAGTAATCATGTTGAATTCTCGTGTATTCACAATTAAAGAAGAAATATCAGAGATTAATATTATAATTATCGAAGGGTGTATATTGTAAATAAAAGAGGGTACTTTTTTTTTTAAGCACAAAGAAAATGAAATTTAATATGTCATTAATTAAATTAATGGTTAGACCATTAATGTTAATTCTCCATCTAATATCTCTAATTTTTCCATGACTTTTCTTATAATATATATATATATATATATATATATATATATATATATATATATATATATATATATATATATATATATATATTATTCTTTTTATATTTACTATTCTTTTTATATGACCCTCTAAATATTTGGTATCAGAGCCATGAGCTCTTCTTTTTAAGGGTAGTAGTAGTGATGAAAGATTTTATTTATAAGATGTTAAATAATTGTTTACTTCTAATCGTGTTAAAAGAAAAAAAAAATTAATTTATATGTTGAAAGAATATATTTCTGCGTTGGTAAGCCCTGTCGACCCGTTGGATGGATTAGCCGCAGTATGATGGTAAGACAGCCGGACCACAATGATATGGGGGTGTTCCCGGAGAAGGTATGTTTAATCAACAGTATAAATTAAGATTTTCCCATAACCAGGTTAGACTTTAAACAATTATTTAATTGAAAATGAATAAATTCTCTAAGCTATTATTAAATCGAAAAGATAGTTCTACTTCTGATATTGAAGAAGAACAAGATCAAACAAATTCAATGGAAATCTCTATTTCAAATATTGAAAATAGTTTATTAAACTGGAATACACCTAAACAAAAAAGTAGTAATGTTTATAAAATCAGTTCTTTTGATTATTTTCAAGGATATTCTATAAAAACAACATAAAAGACTTTACCTCTTTTACAAAATCATCAACATATACAACTCTTTTCAAATAGTGCTATTAAAGAACATAAGAAAAATTATAAATTTCTACATATAGGATTAGTTCAAGTAGCTATTAAACCTATGACTAGAATAGGTTTAGATGTACCAACTTTACTTATATTAAGAGATGCTAGACTTTTAAATTTTTAGAATTCTTTATTAGCTATGGCAGAATCTAATATATGTAATGGTCCCATATATTTTAATTGTTATCCTAATTTTACTATATCTTTATTTGAACGTAATATATTAGATACTTTAACCTTAACCATTAAAACCCAAAATCTAGAAATAAAAGAAAGATCTGACCCTATAGTTGTAATATATAGAATTTTATATTAAACTACGACAACTACTATAGAACCTCGTTCTAAGTTAGCGTCACCTAAAGATGAAACTTTAAAATTTGAAGCAAATACTCAACATTCTAGGATAAATATACCTAAAAAATTAAAATGGAATGAAATTACTCAAAATCAAAACTGGAAATTAGAAGATATAAATTCACCTAAACCCTTAGATAATTCTAAGCAAATATCTAATATAATAGAACATACTAATGGAACTATAGATATAAATTTTGAAAATGATATAGAACCAGCCAGATTCTCTACATATATTCCTGAAACCTCTAGTTCTAAGTCTACTGATAATTACTTAAGAAAATCTCAGTCTATGAGAGTTCGAGGAGTTGATTTTAATAGATCTATTCCTAAACCTTTATATGAAGATGACAATAAAAGTGAAAATTTTAGTGATTCATACAAACCAACTAAGTTTGAAGTAGATTATTTTAGAGAAGAACAATTATGAGTAAAATACAAATGAATAATAACCATAATAGTAATATATCTATATATCTAATGTTTTTACATGAAGAAAGAAAACATTTACTAGAAGAGTTAAAAATCTTTACAGAAAAATATAATAGGGAATATATATGGTTAAGTAAAGAACAAATAAAACTTATAAAAATGTCACTAGAAAGACATATAAAAACTATAAATAAATCATTAGAAACAAATATATATTTAATTAAGAAAATAAGATCTAAATTAGTAATTTGTTAAAATTATGAATAAAGCATATTTTGATTATTTAAAAGAAGAAAAATATAAAGATTATAATAACGAAAAACTTATATGGTATTATCTTAATTTTAATAAAGATCAAAGATTTAGTCATGAAATAAAATGGATGACATATATAATAGATAATAAAGAAAATATTACTTTTTTCTCATGGTTTGAATTATATTGTATAAATAAAAATTTAGATTTTCCTTATAAAGAAAAAATTGAAACAACTACTAATATAAATAAACGTACTATGATTTAAAAACTAATGAAACTATTATAAGTATTAGACCACCTTGCAAAAATATAATAATAAAAAAGGAAAATGAAGAATATATAGGAACACCTTTATCAATAGGAAATAAACAAGAAACTGATAAGGCTTTAAAAACTTTAGTTTATCAAAATAATTATACTAATGAAATGTTAAATATTATAGGACAACAATTAGATTGAATAGAAAATAGAAATGATGAAGCAAGTACTTCCAAAAGTTTACAAGTAGAAGAAAATCCAATATTTATACCATATAAAATAGACACTCCAATAAACTTAGGAGGACAAAATAAATTATTAAAAGAAATAGAAGAAAAACTTTCTAAATTTAAAATATCTAATGATAAAATTAATGTCATTAAAGAAGAAGAAATATCTGATATTGAAGAACAATTTGATGCATATAATCATATATAAAAAATAAAATATAATCCTTATACATCAAATAAAACTTATACTCCACGACCAGAAACACGAAATAATTACTATAGGTCGACTCCTCCTGATTTACAATATGAAGAAAGACATACTATTGTACAAGCTAAATATGATGGTACTTCTATATACGAATGGAACATTGATGGTCAAACTGAACATCAAATTTTAAATTTATTACAAGAAATGACTATAGCAGCAACTTCATATAAAGCTAACAATAATACTGATAATAAAATTACACAAATGATAATATCAGGATTTACAGGAGTATTGAAAGGATGGTGGGATAGTTATGTTACTCAAGAAGAAAAAGATCTTATAATAAATGCAAAAAAATTAATAATAAAGACAGAAAATGGTCAAGCTATTCAAACACAAATTGATGATTCGCTAAATACTTTAGTATATGCTATCATAAAAAATTATGTAGAAAATCCAGCCGAATATTAAGAAAGAAATTCAATAATATTATTAAATTTAATATGTAGAAAATTACAAGATTTTAGATGGTATAAAGATGTATTTATAGCCAAAGTAATGACTAGACCAGATTGTAAAGAAGCATATTAGAAAGAAAGATTTGTAGCAGGGTTACCTAAATTATTTGCTGAAAGAATTAGAGCTAAATTAAGTAATGACTATAATAATGATATACCTTACAAAGAATTAACTTATGGAGAAATTATAAACTATGTTAATAAAGAAGGTTTAGCTATTTGTTCAAATTTAAAATTAAAAGCTAAAATTAAGAAAGAAGGTATTAGTGGTAGACAAGAATTAGGAAACTTTTGTCAACAGTATGGTTATGAACCTTTAATATTACCTCCGTCTAGATCCAAGAAAATAAAATATATAAAATATAAAAAACAACCAATAAGAGATAATCAAGAATATTATAAAGAAAATAAATACAAAGGAAAAAGAAAAGTTTCATACAAGAAACAAAATAATAAATATAAACAAGAAAATAAAAACAAAGACATTATTGTATGTTATAAATGTGAAAGACAAGGACATATAGCAAAGATTGTTATGCTAAAAAGAAATTTAATGAAATAGATATAGAAAACCTTAGAGAACAGATAAGTAAACTAATAATAAACGATGAATCTAGTATTACAGACTATAGCGAAAATGATTTAAATAAATTAGAAGAAGAATTATCTAGTGATAGTAATGATTCAGAAACATGCGAATGTATGAGAACATGTAATTGCAATTATAAAGAAATTAATGTAATAATTAATGATGTTGATGATACACAAACCGTTAATTGATCTAATAAGTAGAATTAAAGATAAAGATGTAAAAGAAATATATTTAAGACAACTAGAAGAGAAATTAAATAAAGATAATAAACTTACAATTAAGAAAGAAGAAAATGATGAAAAATATAATTTTAATGAAATATGTAAAAGGTTTAATAAAACTAAACCTATAACTATATCAGAATTACAAGAAGAACTTAACACAGTTAAAACAGAAATAAGAATTTTTAAACATAAAGTAGAAAAATTAGAAGAAAATAAAAAAGAGCAAGTAACGACTTCTGGAAAGGAGCCAACATATATAATAAATAATATTCAATTCACAAGATACCAAAGATGGAATACAAAATTAAACATTATGATAAATGGAGAATTTAAAATTACTCTTATTACATTAATAGATTCAGGAGCTGATTTAAATTGTATACAAGAAGGATTAATCCCAACAAAATATTTTGAAAAGTCTACTCAAAGATTATTCACTGCTAGTTGATCCAAACTGAATGTAAGCTATAAATTATCTGATGTTCATATATGTAAAGATAATTATTGTTTTAATACACATCTTATTTTAGTAAAAAATTTAACTTCACAAATTATTTTAGGATTACCTTTTATAATGCAATTATATCCCATAAGTGTAGATGAAAAAGGAGTAACTACTAAAGTTTTAAATAAAGAAATAACATTTGAATTTACATCACCAATTATAACCAATGAAATAAAGTTAATAGATAACAAAAAGAAACAAGCTGAGTTTCTAATTAATAAAATAAATGATAAAAGAATATACAACCAATTACAAGATAAAACTATACAAAACAAGATAAAAAATTTAGAAGAAAAAATTTAAAAATAATATATGTTCAACCATACCTAGTGCATTCTGGAAAAGAAAACAACATATTATAGGATTACCATACATTAAAGATTTTAGTGAAAAGAATATACCTACAAAATCTAAATCTATCCATATGTCTATTGAATTAAAACAAAATTGTAAAATGAAATAAAAGAATTATTAGAAAAGAAACTTATAAGGCCTTCAAAATCACCTTGGTCTTGTTCTGCTTTTTATGTAATAAATAATGCTGAAATAGAAAGAGGAATTCCAAGACTAGTGATAAATTACAAACCTTTAAATAAATTTTTAGAATGGATCAGATATCCTATACCTAATAAAAGAGATTTATTAAAGAAATTATACGATTCAAAAATATTTTCAAAATTTGATATGAAATCAGGATTTTGGCAAATTCAAATAAAAGAAGAAAATAAATATAAAACTGGTTTTAATGTTCCATTTGGACATTTTGAATGGAATGTTATGCCTTTTGGTTTGAAAAATGCCCCATCTGAATTTCAAAATATTATGAATGATATTATATTACCAATTGGAAATTTTGTAATTGTCTACATTGATGATGTCTTAATATTTTCAAAAAATATTGATCAACATTTTAGACATTTAAATATATTTTATGATACTATATACAAGAATGGTTTAGCAGTTTCACTTACTAAAATATCTTTATTCCAAACAAAAATAAGATTTCTAGGTCATAATATAATTCAAGGAACGATAAAACTAATAGAAAGAAGTTTAGAATTTTCTGTAAAATTTCTAGATGAAATAAAAGACAAAACACAATTACAAAGATTTTTAGGATGTTTGAATTATATTCATGATTTCTTCAAAGATTTAGGAATTATATGTAAACCTTTATATGATCGACTAAAAAGAATCCAAAGCAATGGACAGAAGAACATACTAATATTGTCAAACATATAAAAGAAAAGGTGAAAATTCTTCCATGTTTAAATATACCTCATCCTGATGCTAGTCTCATTGTTGAAACATATGCTAGTGACTTAGGGTATGGAGGAATCTTAAAAAAAAAATTAAATAATGAAGAAGAAAAGTTAGTAAGATTTTATTCAGGTTCTTGGAATGATACTCAAAAGAATTATTCTACCATTAAAAAGGAAATATTAAGTATTGTATTATATATTAAAAAATTTGAAGATGATTTGTATATGATACCTTTTTTATTAAGGATTGATTGTTTATCTGCTAAATATATTTTAGAAAAAGATATTAAAAACTTAATTTAACAAGTTTTTGCAAGATGGCAAGTCATTTTAAGTAATTTTGATTTTTCAATTGAATTTATATAGGGAAAAAATAATTATTTACCAGATTTTTTATCAAGAGAATTTTTACCGGGAAAATGAGTGAGTCTAACAAGAAGATAGTTCTCACCAGACAATCTATCAACCAATCATCATCATCAGTATCCTCTTCTAATCAAAGAAATTTCTCAGCATTGCCTATACATCCCAACAGATTTAGTCCTATAGCTCCCAGACCAAGACCACCATACTCAGTTCTTGTACAATCTATTCCAACAAAAACAGTTATAAACCAGTTCTCATCCTCTAAACCAACACATATTATATCATCAAGAAATCCCTTTACTCTCTATAAAGCCCAACAAATAAATTATAAAAATTCTTGAGCCATTTGAAGTGATAGTCCCGTACACGTATAGATCTGATCGGATCGTATAGAATAATGATAAACAATTGATAATGAATTCACGAACACACGATTTCTATATAATCTTTGCTTTGTATTCACAATTGAATATGAAAGATTACAATCACAAACACAAACTCATTTTCTCCTCTCCTCTCTCACACAAAACGGCTCACTCTCTCTCTAGGGTTTGATCAACCCTCAAATGAAACCTAACACTCGTATTTATATCACACCTATCGGACCCTGCGACGTTAAGCCCAACATCGCAGGCCCAGACCCTTGCGACGTCTGACCCAACGTCGCTAGCCCAATTCTATGTATATTCTATATAATTACATTTCGTTTACATACTCGAATATACACACTAAACACATCATACGTAGACTAATTGACTTTGACAATTACAATAGTTTGACCAGCTGACTGACACACAAAATGCACCAACAAACTCCCCCTTGTCAGCAGCTTGGTCAAATAAGTCTTCAATTAGTCTTCATCAACAAACTCTTTCATGTCTTCAACAATCAGAAACTCCCCCTTTGAGATAGCATGGTCTTCAAAGAAATCTTGGTGTCCAAATTCATGTGACTGACACAAATTTATCATACAATAAGATCTTCAAACTCAGTGACCATCTCTCAATCATCAGCAGCTTCTCCGATAGAATTATCTTCACAATCTTTGGAGAATAACCGACATCCTTTACATCTTCAATATTTGACTTTAACAAGATATGTGATATTGAAGAAAATAACATAGAAATAAAATCTTTTTGAATTTTTTTTTTATAAATGAAAAGTAAAGAACGAAGATTAAAATAAATTGGGGATATGATTGTTTTAGGTCTGCTTAGAGATCATATCAGGCCAACATGCAATTATTAGGAAATAGTAAGTGTTATCTCGATTATCAGTATATTTGTCCACTTTAAATTTACTTAGCACATTTAATACACCTAGTATAAAAATTATTTCAAGACGATTACTGGTATTGTTTTCCACTTAAACATGTTACATCCGTGTCTGCGAGCTAACCTTTTTATTGTTCATATGAATATTTCACCATGGTGCCCACCATAGACATACCCCTTTAGCCCAGACAAGAACATAGTTTCCAAATTTAGAAAGAATATAAGAGAATCAAATTTAAGAATCAAGCCAGCGGTGACAGGTCTGTACTTGTGTACAACAGAGCGACATACACTTGATTCAGGTTTAAGCAAAACCGATCGCAGTCAAACCAAACTTGATTTATTCAATTGGCGACCTTGACCAGTACCTTAAATATAAGACTTTGCAAGTACATTGACTCACGTTTGCTTAGTTTTGAGAGTAAGCTGAATTGAGACCAGGTCTGCACTTACGTACAACAGAGGAAACAATCAGCAAACTCCCCCAAAAGATCTCAGATATACGATCCAAAAATTAGAAGTATGTCAAGCTACGCTAAGGAATTAAGACTTAGAGTCGTACATCACAAGGTGTTTACCACAAGATCATAGACACATATTTGAATTACTTCTTAATAACCCATAGAGTCGTATGTATCATGCCTACCAATACATCATATGATGAAGATAATTTTCATAAAAACTGTATTAAGTATGCTAGATAAACCTACTGATACATCAAGGATAAACCTTAAAACTTCCATTTTGTGCATGTTCCCCGATGTACTATCATATCCCAAGTTGTTTTACAGACACACAATCCAACATCTTTTCAAGAATTAAGAATCTTGCTGTTCACATTTCTGAATTAGATAATCAGAATTTTTAATATTCAGAATTACTCCCCCTGAACAGCAAATTCTTATATCCAATCCAAAAATACTCCCCTTAAACATTAAACATATTTTTGTATTTTTTTAATTGAATAAATTTCGCATCATTGCATTTCTTTAATACTAAAAAGTATAAAGAATGGCTGTTGCACCGAGTAACAAATAAAAATAGATAATTATCAAAATCACATATCAAGTCAAGTCAAATGCCTTTTAGCACTTTTACCACCTCATAACATCGAAAATCTCATCCAATCACAAATCATCATAGCATTCTTCCAACAATATCCACATCCATGCAGTCACTAAAAATGTTAGCTTTCAATAACCTGACTGCACCACCACAAACAATTAAACGTTAGTACTTATGGGACACCCAAGCCTTAATTGACTTGGGTTGTCCATGGTCATCCATAACCATCACATCAATGAGTTTATGATATTTTAAAAACTCAGAAGATTTCATTGATGTGTTGTTTGTGGATTTTGGTTTCCAAACCTGTTTAGGTTCAGATGAGTTGTTTTCAACAATGTTGTGCTGTTGAACTTGAGGTTTACTAGGCACAACTTTGTTTACTCTAACCACGGGTTTTGGAGAAGAGGATGCATATCTTGATATAGGCGAATACGAAGCACGCCTAGAAAACGATTTTGAATAAGAATTCCTAAAGGAGGAAGTTCTTGGCATCCCTCTACCAAACCTATCTAGGGATAATAACCGACAATCCCTAATTATATGTCCTTGTTGTCCACAATGGAAACAAGAACGTCTTTCAATGTACGACCTATTCCAATGATTACCCACAAAAGGTTGAGGTGGAGAATGAACTGTTGGAGGCTTAGAAGATGAGGCATTTACAGGACGTGAACACTTATGTGTACACGTTGATGTAGAAGCCTCTGAAGTTGAGCAAGTAGATGTTGAAGGTTGTTCATTTTTTGATTTTACATTTGAATCCTTCATTTGATGTTGAACCCTTTTTGATTCATTTTCAACCTTGTTTTTACCCTTTGTATTTGAAACCTTTACAGTTTCATTGGTAAGTATATGATTTTCTGGCTTTACATTAACTTTTTCAACTTTGATTTCAGCCTCTTCCGGTAGATCCTCTATCTCAACACCCTCCCCTACACTAACTGGAGGTGTACTATCAGACTTAACAAAAGTAGGCAAGGGATACTCTGTCCAGTTGTTTGTCCCTACACTTGGATCTTACGGCACCGAGTCAATCTAATCGCTAGCGGAAATAACAATTAGATCACGAACCAATCACACGAATAATCAAACACAAAGAATACGAATCAAAACGTTTGTATATTGATGTTAATCGACCAGATTACAGAGATTTCGACTAATTGCGTTTAGGGTTTTGTCCGTTTAGTTTTCTCCTTTGCCTGCCTTTTGGGATTGGATGTAGCTTCTTTAGACTTTGTAGCTGACCATGATGAGTAGTCAGCCACAAGTTCTTCGGTGCCTTCCTTAACAGGCCGAGGATAGTGATTAGTAGGAGGTGGAACTGAGTTATACCCTATTCCAGGCTTACTACTTGTATTTGTCCTCTGCTTGTCAACAATTTCATCGAAGATTTTATGAGAGTTTGAGAAACTTGTGATTCCTTTTTTAAAAGAGTCAGACTCAGACTTTAGCTCAGAAAGTTCTTTATTTAACAACTCAATTTCTGTTAAATAGCTCTTAATGGCATCTTGTTGACTGAAAACTTTAGCTTTATATTTCTCAGTGTCAAACTTATGAGCTTCAACTTCCTTTTCATAAAGTATTTCATTAGCTTTTAGAAACTTATTTGACTCAGTGAGTTTCTCGACCTTTTCTCTCAAGTCTACATAGTCTATTTGAAAACATTTTAAAGAAGCTTCCAATTTAATACAGGATATGCAAGTAAAAGGTTTTTCAGATTCTGTTTCTACCTCATGTATCTTTGCCAAGAACGCACTGTGTTGAACCTTTTCTTGAGTCGCACTTGAATCAAACATTCCCTGAGAATACACTGTCATCGCCTGTGATGTTGTGTTATTCTCTGGAGTCTTGGGAGCTGAAGGTGTGGTGAATCCAGATGATGGATATTTATTCTCCACACATTCCTTAGCAAAGTGTCCATGAGTCTGACAAATTTTGCACTTCACCTTGCTTTTATTAAAACCAAGACCTGTATCACCATCATCATCCATGTCTTTTCTTCCCGTTCTTTGAAGAAACTTCTTAGTTCTTTGGGTTATCATGGCCATACTCCATTTGATGTCCATCTGCTCGAGATCGTCAGAATCTATCTGTTCAAAGTCTTCTTCAGTAAGCTGTAGAGTACTAGCCTTCTTTGAAAGGAAAGTCTCATAAGAGTTGAGGAAAGCTGCAAAGATTGTAGCATGATCCTCAGTAGCCTTTGAAGGAGCTGTATGAGCTGTATGAGAAGTATAAGAAGCATATGAAGTGCTAGTAGAAGTAGATGCTGCTGAGTTGGAAGTAGATCTGGAAGTATCATTTAGACTAGGAATTTGAATATTAACCTCTGACTTCTTTTCCTTTTGATCGTAAGCCGCTATAAGAGCATCCCATAAACCTATAGAAGTTGCTTGATCTTTAAATTTATTAATCACAACTTCTGGCAAGCACTTAGTAATCATCTCATACGCTCTATTGTCTTTATCAAACTCTGCTCGTTCCTTGACTGACATTTGTGCTCTTGACTTAAGCACCCCATCGAGTCTTGGTTGCTCATATCGATCAATGGTGTTAAACCAATTCCACAGATTTGGATCTTTGTATTCAATGAAATTGCATAACTTAATGTTCCAACTCGCAAAATCACTATAGAACAAAGATGTAGAAGGAGGCATTTTCGTACCAAAAGCCATATCCGAATTTTCCCTCCAAAATTGAATTCGAAAATTTTGAAAACCGACAGAGTGTAGCGAAACTTTTCCGACACTAAAATTAAGCTATTTTGAGCTTAAAAACAAAATTTGAAATTACAAAATTTTTCGCGTTTTTCCCGCCAAAATTTCGTCCGAAAACGTCAAAAACTGGCCGGGTAAAATGAAACTTTTTCCAGGCTAAAATTGAACACTTTTAAGCCTATAGAAAAAATTTGAAAACGCAAAAAATTTTCGGAGTTTTCCGCCCAAAAACTTTTTTTTTTTTTTTTTTTTTTTTTTTTTTTTAATGAATTTAAAATTTAAACTTAAAAATCCAAGTCACAGATCATTTCTTTGACTGAAAGAACCTTAAACCTATCAGATTGACCAGTTCAATAAAACGTGATCGCAAAAAGGCTTTTGTGAAAAGGTCCGCACACTGCTTAAGGGTTTCTATATGTACGACATCTATAAGGTGTTTCTCAAAGCAATCCCGTATAAAGTGGAACCTAAGTTTGATATGTTTGGTCTTAGAGTGCTGTACGGGATTGTGTGTGATAGATATAGCAGCTGTATTATCAATGTAAATAGGAGTCATAGAGAGATTGAACCCGTAATCGCGTAGTTGATGCTGAATCCAGAGTACTTGAGAACAGCAACTTGCAGCAGCAACATACTCGGCTTCAGCTGTGGAAATAGCAACCGCAGTCTGCTTTTTGCACTGCCAAGAAACTAAGCGCGATCCAAGGAACTGACATCCTCCAGTAGTTGACTTCATATCTACCTTGCAGCCACCAAGATCCGAATCCGAATAGGCAGTTAACTCGAAGTTTTTCTCGTTTGAATACCATAGACCCAGAGATGGCCTAAAAGCGAGATATCCAAAAATGCGTTTTACTGCCTTCATATGAGACACCTTCGGATTTGCTTGAAATCGAGAGCAGAGTGAAACGGCAAACACTATATCTGGTCTTGAGGCAGTCAGATACATGAGAGAGCCTATCATTGAGCGATAGTCTTTCTCCTTGCAATCTTCGTCATCCTCATTAGGTCCAAGATTGTGTTTCACTTCAATTGGAGTGCCGTACTGTTTACAATCGAGCAATTCATACCGCTTCAACATGTCAGTGACATATTTTGACTGGTGTATATAAATTCCATTGTCAGATTGCTCGACCTGTAGTCCCAGAAAGAACGTGAGTTCCCCCATAGCACTCATTTCAAACTCAGCTTTCATCAGTCCTTCAAAATCCTTGCACAACTGATCATTCGTTGATCCGAATATTATGTCGTCCACATAAACCTGAACAAGTAATAAATCCGCTCCTTCCCTTTTGATGAAAAGCGTGCTATCAATCTGTCCTCTATCAAAACCATTCTTCAGCAAGTACTTTGCAAGTCTCTCATACCAAAGTCGAGGAGATTGATGAAGACCATACAAAGCTTTCTTTAGCTTGCAAACATGATTAGGATTTTTTGGATCTTCAAAACCAGGAGGCTGACACACATAAATCACTGCGTCGACATCTCCGTATAGAAAAGCACACTTTACGTCAAGTTGATACACGCGGAATCCTTTAAAAGAAGCATAGGCTAGAAAAATTCTAATAGATTCCAAACGAGCGACAGGAGCGAAAACTTCATCATAGTCAATACCTTCTAGTTGACTATATCCTTGAACTACCAGACGGGCTTTATTTCGAATAACCGCCCCACGATCATCCATTTTGTTACGGTAAACCCAACGAGTACCCGTCAAGTGAGCACCCTTGGGTAGAGGAACAATTTCCCAAACATTCATCTTATTTATTTGCTGTAGTTCCTCCTGCATAGCCTCGACCCAAGATGGATCTTTTAAGGCTTGTTCAACCTTTTTAGGTTCGATTTGAGCTGAAGTCTAATAGATTCCAAACGAGCTGAGCTGAAGTCTGCTTTGCTTGTTGTCGTGTTTGAACAGATGCATGAGGATCACCAATGATATTATCAATGGGGTGATCCTTATGTATACGAGTTTCTGGTATGGCACTTGGCACAAGATCCACACCCAGATTGTTCAAATCTCCCTCGGTTTCGGGAGTAGCAGCAGACTCAGGAATGGCTAACTCTTCTTCTTCCCCTTCATGTTCAGAAGTATATAGGTGAGAGTAGGCCATTGTTTCTTCCACTTCATCTTCTTCTTGAGGTTCCTCTAAAGGAGGCATGTTTGGATCATATGGAAGCTCCTTTGTGTAGTTATAGACTGTTTTAGAAGGAGCAGCCGAAGATGGTGGTGTAGGAGATGGTGTTGGTGTAGATGGTGGTGATTTGGTTGTTGTTTGTGGTTGTGTGGGTGTTGTTTGTGATGGTGTAGGATTAGTTGGTGGAGGTGCGGGTGTTGCATTGGGAGATGGGTCGGATGGTTTATTATTAACATGTGTATCTTGAGTAAGATCAAGTTCATGAAGTATTGAAACCAATTCTTCCGTATCATCCTCTTCCGGAATATTGAAAGAGTTGAAGAGGTTTCCATAGTTGAAAAACCAATCCGGACCCGTTCCTTGAGGAGGTTCCGTATACCTTAAACATTTCACCTCAAACTGTTCCTCAATCTGATTCGTTGATTTGTTGAAGACTCTTTTGTTCGGAGAGTTGACTGAATATCCAAGAAAAATCCCTTCAACAGCTTTATCACCAAACTTAGAGACCTTATCTTTTGTAATCATGATCATGCATGGACACCCAAATGGTTCTAGAAACTGCAGATTTGGCTTACGGTTATTGAAAAGTTCATAACACGTTTTGTTCTTTTTCTTAACCGTGAGCACTCTGTTGAGAACATAACAGGCAGTATTAACTGCCTCAGCCCAGAAGATGATTGGTAACTTGGAGTCAGCTAACATAGTCCGAGCTGTCTCGATGATTGTCCTGTTCTTCCTTTCTGCAACTCCATTCTGTTGTGGAGTCCTCGGAGCACTAAATTGATGCTCAATACCTCTTGTAGCACAAAACAATTCGAGAGTTGAGTTCTTGAATTCAGTTCCATTGTCGCTTCGTATCCTTTTCACCTTCAAGTTGCACAGATTTGCCAACTTGTCCAACAAATACACCAAAATAGCAGGAGTCTCCCCCTTTGTGGTCAAAAAGTAAACCCACGAAAACCTTGAGTAGTCATCAGTAACTACCAAGCAGTAAGACCGACCACCAATGCTTTTTGTAGAGACTGGACCGAAAAGATCCATATGCAGTAGTTCCAATGGTGCATTAATGGAATTCACCTGCTTAGACTTATGGGACTTCTTACGTAGCTTTCCTTTTTGGCAAGAGATACAGTCATCCTTTAGAGCAAATGACTGTTTTGGAACTCCTAGCACTAGGTCATTTTTAGTCAAGAAATTCATTTTTCAGAAATGAATGTGTCCCATTCGTCTGTGCCAAAGCAGTGAATCCTTTTCAGAGGCCTTAGACAAGAGACACGTATACTCGTTCGAGGTCTCAACAGTTCTCATGTTCAGAATGTATGTGTCATTCTTTCTTGGTGCTCTCAGTAACACCCATTCTTCCGGAATGACATACCCAGGCTTCAGTATCACGCACTCTGTCTTTGTGAACGCAGTAGTATAATCCTTATCACAGACCTGTGAAACACTTAGCAAGTTGTGCGTAAGCTGTTCCATGTAGTTCACATTTTCAAAACTAACATTGCCGTTAGTTAGCGTTCCTCTTCCAGAAATGGTTCCTCCAGTATCTCCAGCAAAGGCAACATATCCTCCTGCGTATGGTTTAATATCCACAAGAAGAGATACATCGCCTGTCATATGTCGCGAGCAGCCGCTATCTAAATACCATTCACTATCTTTAACGCGTTCTGACTGCTGCAACACACAAACGAAGGAGATTAGTGAGAAACGGTGACCCAAGCCTTTACAGACTTAGGTCTTCCGTGGTCATCAACAATAAGCACGTCAGATAGGATTTTATCTTTAAACAAATTAGAATTTTTATCTGATGTGTTATTGTTGACGATTGAAGAGTCAACATCAGACTC
Source organism: Helichrysum umbraculigerum (assembly GCA_949592205.1). Taxonomy (NCBI): domain Eukaryota; kingdom Viridiplantae; phylum Streptophyta; class Magnoliopsida; order Asterales; family Asteraceae; genus Helichrysum; species Helichrysum umbraculigerum. Next base: position 104,706,319 of record CATIUR010000004.1, on the reverse strand, counting down.
TTTTCGTTTCCAAACTTTAGAAGGTTCGGAATTGATATTAGAAGTAATGTTGGGCTTTTGAATTGGCAAAGATTTTTGCTCAACATTACTTGGCTTCAAAACGGGCTTGGGAGAGTTTGAGTAACGCCTAGGTGGGGATTTTGAAAAAGAATTTCTATAAACAGATGTCCTAGGCAACTCTCTCCCATAGCGCTGATTTGACAGCTTTGGACATTCACGAATTAAATGTCCTTGTTTCTTGCAGTAGAAACAAGAACGAGTCTCAACAAACGGTTGAGGCTGAGGAATTACCACAGAAGATGAAGAAACATTTCTAGAACATGAACATTGCGTACATGTCTTAGAAAGTGTTTGTTTTGGTTGAGAGGTTGAAGTTGAAGGTTTATCATACGAAACTCTTTCATTTACTATTTTGTGTTGCAAAATCTTTACAGGTGACTGTAAAGTTTGTTGTTTCGAATTTAAAACCTTGGCTTTTCCCTTATTTGGTTGAACCTTAATTTCAGGTTCAACTTTTGAAATCACTTTTTCAGGTTTAACTTCAACTTTCTTAACTTCAGGATACTCCTGATCTGTAATATCCTCAATCTCAACAATCTCCTCAGAACAGATTGGAGATTCATTCTTTTGCTCAACACTCTCCTCAACACTAACAGGAGATTCATTCACAGACTTAACAAACTTTGGCAAGGGGTACTCTGGCCGCTTGGTTTTCTCCTTTGCCGGTTTGTTATGTTTGGTCTCTTTAGCATCTTTAGCTTTTATACCGTAAAGCTTTGACCAATCAACTGGAATCTCTTCAAAGCCTTCCTTAACAGGCAGGGGACAATGAGTAGTAGGAGGAGGGACTGAGTGGTATCCCAATCCCTCATTCTTTTTCCCACTAGTACCATTCTTGCTAAGAATTTCATTAAAGACAACCGTTGAGGAATTTGAACCTAAGATTTTACTCTTATAATTCTCATACTCATTTTTTAAATCTGTAAGTTCTTTCTTTAGTAGTTCAATTTCAACAAGATAGCTTTTAATGGCATCTTCTTGACTAAAGACCTTAGATTTATATTTCTGAGTATCTAACCGATGAGCCTCAAGATGTTTTTCATAAAGTTTCTCATTAGCTTTTAAAAAATTATTTGACTCGGTTAGTTTTTCATTCTTTTTCCTCAACTCTACGGTGTCTGTCTGATATGCCTTTAGAGATTCAGTTAACTTAATGCATGAGATACAATTTAACGGTTCATCAGGTACCTCATTCACAATGTGAGCCATCAAACACTGTTGGTATTACTGGGAGACAGCCGTCCAATCCTGACTTGTGGGCTCGAAAACAATCAGGACATTATCAGCAGGCCCTTTCTTGGTAACTTCCATTTCTTTGGTCTTTGGAGGAGTAGAAGGTGTTGTGAATCCCGATGCTGGCATTTTGGGTTTCTCGCATTCCCTGGCGAAATGACCCAAGTTTAGACAATTGTAACACCGGACCTTACTCTTGTTAAATCCGAAGCCAGTCTTCCCGTCACCTTCCAAGCTTTTACGCCCTGTCCTCTGCAAAAACTTTTGAATTCTTCGGGTGATCATTGCCACATTCCAAGTTAGATCCATTTGCTCCAGATCATCTTCATCAAGCTGAGCATAGTCTTCCTTAGTCAGCTCCAAAGTAAGATTCGGTTGAGTAACCAAATCCTTGTATGAACTTAAGAAAGCTGTGTAAATGGCAGCTTGCTCCTGAATAGCAGGTGAGACTTGAACCTGTTGTTGATTTGAAGAAGGTCCAGACATGAAAACAGAATGAATCCCATCGTAAGAAGAAGAAGAGGTTGATGAAGCATTTGTATTTGTCACGAAGGCGACTCCAGATCCATAAGTCTTTCCAGAATTAAGTTGAACACCATACACACTAGGATTCTGAACAGCAGCACCAGACCTTGTTTCTTTCTTCTTAATCTCCATCGCGTGAGCTTGAAGATCCCCTATCAAAGTATCCAAAGACATGTTTGCAAGTTCTTCATTTTCTTTTAAAAATTGAATTTTAACATCCCAAGAACTCGGCAACACATCCAGTAGCTTCTTATTGACTTCAATTGGAGGAAAAGTATAACCCCCTTCAAACAACTCACCAACTAACCGTGAGTACCTGGTGAATAAAGAAGTTGTGTCTTCATTAGGAAGAATGTCAAAGATATCGTACTGTTTCTTAATTAGTTCGAGTTTGGCTTCCTTATACTTATCATTTCCTCCACAACGAGTTTCAATTGCCTTCCATAAATCAAATGCTGTTTCATGAGTTCTGAAAAGCCATAGAACATCTTTGGTTAAACACATTTTAATCATCGAAAATGACTTTCTCTCAGTATCAAAATCTTTCTTCTCCTCGGGAGTCATAGCTTTATAAGTCTTGACAGGACGAATACTACGGTATTCTCCTTCAGCTAATGGAGGTACATAACGCTCACGTTAATGGACCCCATAATTCTGGACAGTGAAAGTCAATGTATTGTTCAACACGGTCTCTCCAGTATACATAATCCATATCCGCAGTAAATAGTGGAGGTTTATTACTTGAACCTATGTCATTACTTTGTTTAATCATTTCTCTCAGTCCTCTAATATCCTCTTTATCAGCTGCCATTGTAATTATTTAATCGAAAAAACAACCTTCTGATTTTAGCGACGTTGATGATAACGTCGCACAAAGATTATGCGACGGCGATAGTGACGTCGCAAAAAAAAAAAAAAAAAGCAAAGGATTCAATTAAGAATCAGAAATATGCGACGTTGAGAGTCACGTCGAAAATGACGTCGCAGAGTCACACGGCGTCGCAACAAGACGTCGCAACACAAGGTCGCAAAGACTAATTAAAGTCAAAATAGCGACGTCGCTGATGACGTCGCAACAGTACGTCGCACAGACTAATTAAAGTCCAAATCACTAACGTCGCAAGCGACGTCGCAGATGATGTCGCAGGTAACGTCGCAAAACGCGAAAACCTGCGGCCAAAAACCCTAAAAAAGAATTTTTTAACCCGAAAACCAAAACCACTAATGTCGAACGACGAAAACCTTCAAAAATCCCAGTAATATTGATCGAACACCTGTAAAAACACAAAAAACAAGCGTAATAATCACAAAACAATATGAGAATCACGTCGCTTTTTCCCGAACTCGATCCGAATCGCCAAAAACGAGCACTTTCTGCTCTGATACCAGTTGATAGTCCCGTACACGTATAGATCTGATCGGATCGTATAGAATAATGATAAACAATTGATAATGAATTCAGGAACACACGATTTCTATATAATCTTTGCTTTGTATTCACAATTGAATATGAAAGATTACAATCACAAACTCGTTTTCTCCTCTCCTCTCTCACACAAAAAGGCTCACTCTCTCTCTAGGGTTTGATCAACCCTCAAATGAAACCTAACACTCGTATTTATATCACACCTATCGGACCCTGCGACGTTAAGCCCAACGTCGCAGGCCCAGACCCTTGCGACGTCTGACCCAACGTCGCTAGCCCAATTCTATGTATATTCTATATAATTACATTTCGTTTACATACTCGAATATACACACTAAACACATCATACGTAGACTAATTGACTTTGACAATTACAATAGTTTGACCAACTGACTGACACACAAAATGCACCAACATGAAGAACAAAAAATAAGTCAAAATTTTCAATCCTTGATTGAATACTTATATCCAAAAAATTCTCATTTTTATGTTGATGATTATAAAACCAGAGAATACTATCATACAATTCTTGTTGATAGTGGTTCAGTTATTATCGATCATACTCTAAACCAGAAAAACCCGGATTATATTGATTGCAACAAAGTAAAAATTCTAAAAGTTATTACTCCAGAAGAATGGTCTCTAAAACCCTATAATCACAAAACTCTTTCTAGTTATCCAATCTATAATTATTATGACTACCAAGAGGCCTGGTTCTATGCCTTTCTTTTAAGAAGTTTTTGTTGGGTTTTCTATTCCTTAACTAGATTAACATATACAGCGGAAAATAACAATTAATCTAGAGCAACTAGGAAACTAAACCCTAAAGGATAGTTACTTAATAAAGCTATTAAAAATAACAAAATAAATAGATAAATAAGAAAATACTAACCTTTGAGAAAACCAATTTCTCACGCGCAGACCATCTTGCAGAACCTTCACGCAGACTCCTTGATCGACCTTCCATGCTTTGGATGGCAAGTACCGAAAATAGAATACCTCTAATGCTTCACACCCGTGAACTAAGAGAAACCCCAAATCCTAGGGTCCTGACTTTACGTCGTGTAAACTCTTACAAAGATTAGGAATGAGAAAGAGAGAAAGAACCGAATTAAATTCGGATCTGGGATGATTGGAAAGCTTAGGGATGGCCTCTATTTATAGGGGAGAGGATGCCCTTGGGTTTGGTCTTCTGGCCGATGTGGGATAACATCTGACGACATTCAGCCGCCGACTAAAGCCTTTAGCCGGCGGTCGAACGGAATTGTTCCCCAAGTCAAACACGCGTCGCACCGCCTCAACCCTAATCCATTTTAGCCGCCAGCTAAAACATTTAGCCGCCGGTTAAATTTACTTTCCAGAATATTTCTTTTAGTTTCTAATTAATATTTTAAATTAATAAACTAACTAAATACATTTTATAGTTTCTGTTAATTTCTTTTAGCTTCTAATTAATTTATCAACTATGATAAATTAACAAACTAATTAATTAACTATAATATTAATTCTAATAATATTATCTCTCAATTAGTTTCTCTTACTGTTCATCGAGGGCAACCTAAAAAGGACTCCACTTTAGCAATAGTCTTACCAATTAGTTATGACCTTGGACACTATTTCTAACAGTCTCCCACTTGGATAAGTCATCAACTACTATTGGTTCGTCTCTATCCTAAGTATAGAGTGCCATCCAATGCATCTACCGAATTCTGATCATATCCAGTGACAGTCCTTTAGATAAGTGATCATATATTCCTTTGTTTCAGATATCGTATGAAACTGGGACATGGATTTAATCAATCTACAGATTCAAGATTATGTTTTCTGATTTCCGATCAATTTGACTATATGGGACTACAGAATTGTACATATCAATTTAGTCCTGGCTTGGCCAAGCACTTTATGAGTCAACATTTAATCATTAGAAGGCCCAGAGATATCGCTTTTCCATTTAGGCAAAATGAATAAATAAATTTCGCATACATAGTACTAGTCAACTCATCATGTCATACCTAGCGTATCCTTTATGATTGACATTTACGCACAGCATTTGAATAAACTAAAGTACAACAGACTTGAAAAACTAGAAACTCAATGTATCTCCATTTTAAGAATATAAGATATTATCATCTCAGAGTTACTCGTGATTTCAATCCATGAAGTTACTTCCATGAGTGCGGGTTTCTCCTATAGATAAATCCCCATTAAGTACCCATAAGTGTTGCAGCAATCTCCATGCAATGTCTAATCTCCATAGACAATCTACTAACACTCCATGACAGTCTTAATTCACCACATACTCCCGATAGTGTGATCGACTGAGGAGGTTTGAGTAATTCTGATTACTCTGGAAGTGGTGTCTAAACATGCTCAACTGAAACACAATGATAAACGATAGTAAATGGTAGAACTCCTTCCAATAAATAAATCTCCATCATAAATCACCAAGTCTATTCTAGTTCTCATCATTGTTTGTAATGTTTCAAAATCAAACTAACAACTACAACTTTATCTCGTAAACCTATGCTCCTAGCATGTTTACTGATCGTGTGTTCTTCACAATCACGTGTCCCTTTTGTATCTTCTTTTGAGAAAAATGGTATTTTCTTTCAATGTGCTTTGGACTTTCCATTATCACATAATATTCCAATGGGATTCGTACTATTGGAACACTTCCAAGATCACCATTGAAATTCCTCATCCAGATAACTTCCTTTGAAGTCTCGCAAGTTTCAATATACTTAGATTCCCATCTGCTACTGTATCTTGCTTTGAACTTTTCCAAAGTTATCGTTCCCCCATTCAGTAAGAATACCTAACCAGATTGTGAACGACTATCATCTCTGCCTGATCGTAAACTTACATTCATATAAACCGTTACTCTAAGTTTCTTTTCTCCACCATAATCTAAGAAGCTGTCTTTAGTATTTCTCAAATACTTAAGAATATTCTTTACTGCTGTTTTATGACCTTTACCAGGATTCTGCTGATGTCGATTCACCATGCTCCAAGCAAATGAGACATTGGGTCTTGTATACTTCATGACATGTATGATCGATCCTATAACCGAAGTCTATGGGACTCGACTCATTTAGTCCAATCTTGTGCAGTCTTTGTACACTAATCTTTTAGTAATTTTTATGCCATGATGTAAAGGTAGATTCCCTTTCTTAGAATTCTCCATTTTAAAAACTTTTCAAAATTTCATTCTAAGTACATGTTGTAACACCTGCTAAATTAGGGTAATTAATTACGCCTAATTAATTGTAACTAGATGTAATTAGTATGTAATAGGACTAATTGCAGACTCTATTTGTATATATATATAAGGTGATTTATATATATATATGTGTGTACTTACGCGATTCGGATGAATCGTGCGAATTAACCGGACGTAGTCCGACATAGTTATTTGGACGTTGGTGACAGAAATTTACTTAGATAATAAGAATGTATTTTGTTATATAAAATACGCAACTGAACGAACATTATTTACATATTATTGCGACGACATTTAAATAATGCAACAAAACGTAAGAAACGCGAACTAATAATTTAAATACTTCGACAAATGTTTTTATTATTAATTTCAAGGTATTTTTATTTAAATACTCCAGTTATGTTTTACAAATATAAACGTTTGGTTAAATATTAAAAACTAGTGATTAAACGATTAGGACACGGAGTCAACACGATGTTTTGGGGAGTATTTCCCCCTCCTTTCTTGGTGGATCAGCCATCAACCCCACCCCCACCCTAATTTCCTCTTTCATTTTCATCATCCCAAACACACACATCAACCACAAACACTCTCAACCAAAAACCACACCAAAATTTCGGAATACAAACCGACCCACGAAAATTACATATTCGGAATCACCATCACGAGTGGAGCAAGAATATCAAGACCGTTTTCATCATTTCATCCTCCATTTAGCTCGATTTGCAAAAGTAAGAAATTTCTAAAATCTTAGATCTATTCCATTTGGTGTAATGTTTTGATGTTTTGATGTGTACACAACTTAGATATAACCTAATACATGAAGAATACACGATTTTATAGCTCAAAAATGGGTTAGATTTACGTTTTTGGTCGGGAAATCTCTAAACCCGAAAGTTTCTGGGCTGGTGTTCATACGTGCGACACAAGCCTTGTGTCGCACACTGTGTCGCATAAACCCATTTGTGTCGCATTTTGTGTCGTACCAACCCTTAGTGTCGTAACCTTTGCGACACAATATTGTGTCGCACTCTATGTCGCATATTATGTCGTATTTTTATACGACACAACCCTTATGTCGCTATTGAATTAGCATCGCAAGCTTTTGCGACACAACCACTGTGTCGCAGAGCTCCTGTGTCGCATCCTTCATGCGACACAACCCTTGTGTCGCATATAAACCCTTGTGTCGCATATTATGTCGCAGAAAACAGAAAACTTGGAAATTTTAAAGGATTTTCACTATAGAAAAAGTCAAAGTTACTGTAGCAAAAAGTCAAATTTTACTGTAGCAATTCACTGTAGCACATTTACTGTAGCAAGTCAACATTTTAGAATTTTTGCTACAAACCGTCACCAACGGGCCAAACATGTTTTCCAACAAACAAACAATTACAGACATACGGACAAACATTGGATATACTAGTTGTGTACAACTAAACGAAACGTCTCACGAGACACATACTTACATAACCTCATATGTTTAGGCATTTGAAGGTTACGGGTTCGGAGAACCTACTTGCTATATTTACTACTTGCTATTTGCTACGGCTTATTACGAGACTCAGGTGAGTCTAACGGCCCCACTTTTACTGTTTTATCTTATTGGGGGAGAAAAATGCTACTACTTTTCCTTGAACACAAGTACTAAACTGTTTACTATACCAAACGGAATTGCATGAGTTTACTTACAAACAGAAGTCTCTCCATCATATATCGTTAGTTATGGACTTAAGCGCGAACACTAGTTAATGGATCCATTAGGGAAATGACCCTCCCCACCCGGGGCAGTAGCGCTGCCACGTACTGATTTACACGTAGAAACGGGTGACTAATTATTCGTTACTGATGCTTGCTCATTTACGAGCATGTCACGGGAGCAAACTTATTACTTACGGGTTAAGCTTCGATTATGAGCCTCATGGCAACGGTATAAACTTACTTACTTACATTTGCGGGATTGCAAATACTGGTTTACGATTTCTAGATTGAAATTGCTGATTTTACGCCTGCGGGCATTACTGATGAAATCTCGTGTTCAAAGCTGATATTACTTACAAACCTGTGAGATTCACCAACCTTTTGGTTGACACTTTTTAGCATGTTTTCTTAGGTACTCGGATGGAGTAGGATTACTCCAGGATTTTTAGCTAGAGTCGCATGATTTCAACACAACTGCATTAACGGAGATTCTTAGCATTATCTTTTGTATATTTTGATTATGTAATAGAATCTCCCGCTACACGCGCGGAATCTAGGGAAACTACATTTTTGTATACGAAAACACTAAGTTTTCAAACAATATATCTATGGAATGTAACTAATTTACAAACGTTGCATATAGATGTCGTTTACTTTATCTTTGTGCTGTGATATTTGATTAGTAACACCCCAAATTATGCTTCCGCAAAACAGTGAATTTCGGGGGTGTTACAGATTGGTATCAGAGCCTAAGGTTATAGTGAACTAGGTTGCATTTAGTGGGCCTAGACTATGACCGTTAGGCAGTATTCTCTTATTAGACATGACTGGTTCAGAAATTTCAGCATACGACTTTAATTTAACATAGCCTGATCAACTATGTACAATTAAGGAAAGATGATGTAAGGTCTGAAATGATTATGTTGAACGGGGATACGTTAGTTGACTCTGACCACGAGAGAACCGGACCATTACTTGATACGTGCTAGACAATAGGCTGGATATGATATATGTATATATATTAGCCTCGTCTTACTTACATTCTGCCACAGGAATGGCAAACACACCACCTAATCCGTCACACTCTCACTCACATGGGTTACGGAACCCACGAGTAGCCAGGAGGAACACAAGGTCGCCTCGAAACAGCCCTTATCCTGTACACAACTCTCAGAACTCGGCACATCTCACGTTGCCAGTATTGGCTACCTAATTCCGCCGTCAGGAACAAAGACTCGAAAGTCTTGAACGGGAACAACACCGAATGACCTACCTGCTTCGCCAAGCACTTGATCACATATCCCAACTCCAGCGAGAACAAGAGGATACCAACCTCTCTGTAAGCATAATTCAGGATTCAATGACCGCCGAATTAGGTGCGGATGAACTTGTACGAAACCGACTAGAGGAATGTGAACAGCGTTCACAGGAGACTGAGGATCACTCTCGAACACTAGCACAACGACTGGCCTTAGTTGAAGACAATGCCATGCAAACCAACAGGCTGGCAGAAACCGTGGACCGCCTTGTCGCGCTGATGGAACAGATTAATCTACATTAAGACTAGTGTAGTCTTTGTCTCGTAATCTAATGACTATCTAGCGCTATTCTATAAACTAGTCGGATGTAACAATTCCCGACACCTTTTGTAATATCTCTGTAGGATGTAACCTTTGAACTCGCATTATCCATCAAATATTCCTTGATATTTCAACTCATAATAATTGTCATTTTTCCATGTTGATGTTATGTATTACTGCTTTTATACATGTACATCTGTGACAATTACAAGTTCCTACAAAATCTCATGTATTTTCATTTCTTTTATTGAAGAATCATGCCGCCAAAGACAAGACAATACACCGATGCCCAGATTACCTCCCTTATAACCCAGGCTGTTACTGAAACCTTGGCTCGGAATACTCCATCAAATTCCACGAGGAACAGCGATGCCGCTGAAACCCCTACTGCTAAACCCTGTTCATACAAAGACTTTCAGAACTGCAAACCTCTAAACTTTGCAGGTACTGAGGGAGCTATCGGTCTAGTACGCTGGATCGAGAAAGTCGAATCCGTATTTCTGATCTGCAACTGTGCGGAAGGAGACAAAGTTAAGTTCTCCGTTAGTACTTTTACTGACACCGCACTCACCTGGTGGAACACCTATGCCCAGACTGTGGGTGTTGCTAATGCTTACAAACTCCCGTGGGAGGAGTTGAAGGAGATGTTGAGGGGCGAGTACTGCCCCAGGGATGAATTGAAACAGCTGGAAATGGAATTCTGGAACCACAAGATGCAGGGTGATGACATCACCGGTTATACCAACCGTTTCCACCAACTGGCACTTCTGTGCCCAACCATGGTCGATCCTGAGTACAAGAGGATCGAGAAATTCGTTGATGGACTTCCCGAGAGACTACAGGACCTGGTGACTTCATCCAAACCGGGTACTATTCAGAGCGCCATCCGTATGGCCCATGAACTAACGGCAAATTCTGTCCGTCGTGGCACAACTTCAACCCCATCTGCAAACAACAAACGCAAGTGGGAAGGTAACCCCAACTCATCCAACCAAACCTCCAACAAAAAGCCTGAGTACATTAAGGCTTATTCATCGGGGACTTCGGAAAAGAAAGGGTACAGCGGGAACAAGCCTTACTGTTCCAAATGCAACCGCCATCATGACGGTTCTTGCCCTTGCTCCAACTGCAAACGGTTCGGGCATCTAGCCAAGGATTGCCGAACCAACATTTCTACCCCCAACACCAATGCACCAAAGGCCTGCTTTGGGTGCGGAAATTCAGGGCACTTCAAGAAAGATTGCCCAAAGCTGAAAAACAACAACAACCCTGCTCGTGGTAGAGCATTCGTTATCAAGGCTGGGGAAGCCAGACAAGACCCGAATGTCGTGACGGGTAAGTTCCTTCTCAACGACCTTACTGCTTCTGTATTATTTGATACCGGTGCCGATAGAAGCTTCATTTCTGAGAAATTTAGCCCTTTACTTGATATAACTCCCACTGCCTTAGATGCTAAATACATTGTAGAATTAGCTAACGGCAAACTGATTGAGACTGATAGCATCATACACAACTGTACACTTAACCTCACGAACGAAACGTTTTCCATTGATTTAATCCCTGTCGAAATCGGCAGCTTCGATATTATTGTCGGTATGGATTGGTTATCCAAGCACCGAGCTGAAATCATCTGTCATGACAAACTCGTTCGCATACCTCTTGTCTCCGGTGGAACCTTAGTTCTACAAGGGGAGACCGGCAGACGAAATCTGAATATTGTCTCTTGTCTGAAAACTAGAAAATATCTACGAAAAGGGTATCAAGCCATCCTCGCACATGTAACGGAGAAGAAGTCGGAGGAGAAGCGACTTGAGGATGTTCCAATCGTGCGGGATTTCCCGGAAGTCTTTCCTGAAGACTTGCCCGGACTTCCGCCACCTAGACAAATCGAATTTCAAATCGAACTTGTGCCAGGAGCTGCACCCGTGGCACGAGCCCCTTACCGTTTAGCACCATCCGAAATGCAGGAGTTGTCTAACCAACTACAGGAACTCCTGGACAGAGGATTCATTTGACCAAGTTCCTCACCTTGGGGAGCTCCGGTCTTATTCTTGAAAAAGAAAGATGGATCTTTCCGCATGTGTATCGACTACCGAGAGCTGAATAAGCTAACCATAAAGAATCGGTACCCACTTCCTAGAATCGATGACCTGTTTGACCAACTCCAAGGATCGAGTGTTTACTCAAAGATTGATCTACGGTCGGGTTATCATCAACTCCGAGTCCATGACAATGATATCCCAAAGACAGTTTTCCGAACTCGTTATGGGCATTACGAATTCCAAGTAATGCCATTCGGGTTGACCAACGCACCGGCCGTATTCATGGACCTTATGAATCGGGTGTGCAAACCATATCTTGACAAATTCGTCATTGTGTTCATCGATGATATCCTGATTTACTCTCGCAACGAGCAGGAACATGCTCAACATCTGAAAACCATTCTAGGACTTCTTAAACACGAAGAGTTATATGCCAAATTCTCTAAGTGTGAGTTCTGGATTCGAACCGTTCAATTCCTCGGGCACGTGATTGACAGCCAAGGAATTCATGTTGATCCCGCCAAGATTGAAGCAATCAAGGGCTGGGAGTCACCGACCACTCCAACCGAAGTGAGACAATTCTTAGGTCTTGCTGGTTATTACCGCCGATTCATCGAAAACTTTTCAAGAATAGCTGTTCCCCTAACCACACTGACTCAGAAAGATAAGAAGTTCGATTGGACTGATAAACAAGAGTCAGCTTTCCAACTATTGAAAAACAAACTTTGCAGTGCACCGATCTTGTCCTTACCCGAGGGCACCGACGATTTCGTAGTTTACTGCGACGCCTCACACCAAGGACTTGGTTGTGTGTTGATGCAACGGGAAAAAGTCATTGCCTATGCCTCACGACAACTAAAAATCCACGAGAAAAACTATACGACCCACGACCTCGAGTTAGGTGCTGTGGTCTTCGCATTGAAAATCTGGAGACATTATCTCTACGGTACGAAAAGCACTATCTTCACTGATCACAAAAGTCTCCAACACATATTCGATCAGAAGGATCTAAACATGAGGCAACGTCGCTGGGTTGAGTTACTTAGTGACTACGATTGCGAGATCAAATACCATCCGGGCAAGGCTAACGTAGTTGCCGATGCCTTAAGCCGAAAAGAACGAGTGAAACCCCTTCGAGTCCGAGCACTTTCTATGACAATTCATAACGAGCTTCCTGCTCAAATCCTTACCGCTCAACTTGAAGCACTCAACGATGAAAACTTGAAAAATGAAGCCTTGCGAGGCTTGGATAAACAATTCGAAATCAAACCCGATGGAACTCGATACTTCTCTAACCGGGTGTGGTTACCCAAATTCGGAAACTTGCGAGATTTGGTGATGGCTGAAGCTCACAAATCTCGATACTCTATACATCCTGGTTCTGACAAGATGTATCACGACGTCAAAGGGTTGTATTGGTGGCCTAACATGAAAGCTGACATTGTCTTGTACGTCAGTAAATGCCTAACCTGTTCCAAAGTCAAGGCCGAACACCAAAGACCCTCGGGGTTGCTCCAACAACCTGAAATTCCTCAATGGAAATGGGAACAGATTTCCATGGACTTCATTACCAAACTACCGAAAACTTCGAGTGGTTGCGATACCATTTGGGTGATCGTGGACCGTCTCACGAAATCTGCTCATTTTCTGGCCATCAAGGAAACCGACAAGATGGAGCGTCTGACTCGCATCTATGTCAAAGAAATCATCTCGCGACACGGTGTACCTATCTCGATCATCTCGGATAGGGACAGCCGTTTTACTTCTAACTTTTGGCAATCGCTACAAAAATCTCTTGGTACTCGTCTGGATATGAGTACTGCTTATCACCCGCAAACCGATGGCCAAAGCGAGCGAACTATTCAAACACTGGAGGATATGCTACGAGCCTGCGTAGTTGACTTCGGTACTTCTTGGGAAAATCACTTACCGTTGTGCGAGTTTTCGTACAACAACAGTTACCATACCAGCATAAAGGCTGCACCCTTCGAGGCACTTTACGGACGTAAGTGCCGATCACCTATCTGTTGGACTGAGTTAGGAGATTCCCAACTCACGGGTCCAGAAATCATTCAGGAAACTACTGAGAAAATCATCGGTATCCAAAACCGGCTGAAAGCCGCACGTGATCGTCAGAAAAGCTATGCTGATGTGAGACGCAAACACCTTGAGTTCCAGGTAGGGGACAAGGTACTTCTCAAAGTGGCACCGTGGAAGGGTGTCATTCGATTCGGAAAGCGAGGCAAACTAAATCCTAGATACATCGGACCATTCAAAATCCTGGAAAGGATTGGTCCAGTGGCATACCGCCTGCAACTTCCTGCTGAACTTAGCAGCGTACACAACACATTCCACATTTCTAACTTGAAGAAATGTCTGTCTGACGAGACACTGATTATACCGCTCGACGAAATTCAAATCGATGATAAACTTCATTTTGTCGAGGAACCTATGGAAATCATGGACCGCGAGGTCAAGCAATTAAAACAGAGTCGTATTCCCATCGTAAAAGTCAGGTGGAATTCTAGACGTGGTCCTGAATTCACCTGGGAACGGGAAGACCAAATGCGACAGAAATACCCACATCTCTTCCCAGACAACGCACCGTCCGTACACTCAAGCTAATTTCGGGACGAAATTTCTTTAACAAGGGGAGAATGTAACACCTGCTAAATTAGGGTAATTAATTACGCCTAATTAATTGTAACTAGATGTAATTAGTATGTAATAGGACTAATTGCAGACTCTATTTGTATATATATATATAAGGTGATTTATATATATATGTGTGTACTTACGCGATTCGGATGAATCGTGCGAATTAACCGGACGTAGTCCGACATAGTTATTTGGACGTTGGTGACAGAAATTTACTTAGATAATAAGAATGTATTTTGTTATATAAAATACGCAACTGAACGAACATTATTTACATATTATTGCGACGACATTTAAATAATGCAACAAAACGTAAGAAACGCGAACTAATAATTTAAATACTTCGACAAATGTTTTTATTATTAATTTCAAGGTATTTTTATTTAAATACTCCAGTTATGTTTTAAAAATATAAACGTTTGGTTAAATATTAAAAACTAGTGATTAAACGATTAGGACACGGAGTCAACACGATGTTTTGGGGAGTATTTCCCCCTCCTTTCTTGGTGGATCAGCCATCAACCCCACCCCCACCCTAATTTCCTCTTTCATTTTCATCATCCCAAACACACACATCAACCACAAACACTCTCAACCAAAAACCACACCAAAATTTCAGAATACAAACCGACCCACGAAAATTACATATTCGGAATCACCATCACGAGTGGAGCAAGAATATCAAGATCGTTTTCATCATTTCATCCTCCATTTAGCTCGATTTGCAAAAGTAAGAAATTTCTAAAATCTTAGATCTATTCCATTTGGTGTAATGTTTTGATGTTTTGATGTGTACACAACTTAGATATAACCTAATACATGAAGAATACACGATTTTATAGCTCAAAAATGGGTTAGATTTACGTTTTTGGTCGGGAAATCTCGAAACCCGAAAGTTTCTGGGCTGGTGTTCATACGTGCGACACAAGCCTTGTGTCGCATAAACCCATTTGTGTCGCATTTTGTGTCGTACCAACCCTTAGTGTCGTAACCTTTGCGACACAATATTGTGTCGCACTCTATGTCGCATATTATGTCGTATTTTTATACGACACAACCCTTATGTCGCTATTGAATTAGCATCGCAAGCTTTTGCGACACAACCACTGTGTCGCAGAGCTCTTGTGTCGCATCCTTCATGCGACACAACCCTTGTGTCGCATATAAACCCTTGTGTCGCATATTATGTCGCAGAAAACAGAAAACTTGGAAATTTTAAAGGATTTTCACTATAGAAAAAGTCAAAGTTACTGTAGCAAAAAGTCAAATTTTACTGTAGCAATTCAATGTAGCACATTTACTGTAGCAAGTCAACATTTTAGAATTTTTGCTACAAACCGTCACCAACGGGCCAAACATGTTTTCCAACAAACAAACAATTACAGACATACGGACAAACATTGGATATACTAGTTGTGTACAACTAAACGAAACGTCTCACGAGACACATACTTACATAACCTCATATGTTTAGGCATTTGAAGGTTACGGGTTCGGAGAACCTACTTGCTATATTTACTACTTGCTATTTGCTACGGCTTATTACGAGACTCAGGTGAGTCTTACGGCCCCACTTTTACTGTTTTATCTTATTGGGGGAGAAACATGCTACTACTTTTCCTTGAACACAAGTACTAAACTGTTTACTATACCAAACGGAATTGCATGAGTTTACTTACAAACAGAAGTCTCTTAATCATATATCGTTAGTTATGGACTTAAGCGCGAACACTAGTTAATGGATCCATTAGGGAAATGACCCTCCCCACCCGGGGCAGTAGCGCTGCCACGTACTGATTTACACGTAGAAACGGGTGACTAATTATTCGTTACTGATGCTTGCTCATTTACGAGCATGTCACGGGAGCAAACTTATTACTTACGGGTTAAGCTTCGATTATGAGCCTCATGGCAACGGTATAAACTTACTTACTTACATTTGCGGGATTGCAAATACTGGTTTACGATTTCTAGATTGAAATTGCTGATTTTACACCTGCGGGCATTACTGATGAAATCTCGTGTTCAAAGCTGATATTACTTACAAACCTGTGAGATTCACCAACCTTTTGGTTGACACTTTTTAGCATGTTTTCTCAGGTACTCGGATGGTGTGACACCCCCAAATTTAATGCTTTGCGGAAGCGAGTTTTGGGTGTCACTAATCAAATATCAAAACACCAAAGTACAAGCAAACGACTCTAAATGAGACGTTTTAGAAATACATTACAGTATAACAAAAGTAGTACAAGGTTTTAAGTTATAAGTAGTACATCATTGCGAGTTCGCAAATTTAATCAAAAGATTTTAAACACATAATCAAAGTACAAAAGATTATGCCAATAAAATCTTCAAGTGTTTATGCATGCGACTCATTCTAGCTTAGCATATCCTGCGGCCATCCTTACAGAGCAACCCTACTGTTGCTGTGTACCTGAGAATACATCACTAAGAAGGTCAACCAAAAGGTTGGTGAATCTCACAGGTTTGTATGTACAGTAGTAAACAGTTTGCGTAAATCAGTAAGTAAATCATTTACGATAGTAAAACAGTAATGTATAATTGTACAATAGTAGCAAGTCAGAAATCAAGTATTTCACAAACATAGTACAGTGGGTGTAGTCGGTCAATTTATTGCCATGCCATGAGCCATTATAGTCGAAGCTTAACACGTCTGTAGTTTTTGCCCCCGTGAGTACTAATCCAAAAATACTCATATCAAACGAATAAGAAACGCCTGTTTAGACACTTGCGGTTCGTGGTGGCGCTACCACCCCAGGCGGGGATTGTCAGTCCCATATGGATCCATATACTAAAATTCGCGCTTATCGTATAACTGACGACTATAATTCAGAGGACTTCATTGGATTAAATAGAAACTCATGCAGTTCAGTAAGGCAATACGTGGGTAAGATAATACATTGTGTATTTGTATTAAAGTCGGTAAAAGAATACATTTTGTACTTGTATTCAGATCAGTAAAATAATACATTGTGTACTTGTATTATAGTTTGTAAAATAATACCTTTTGTACTGGTATTAAAGTCAGTAAAGAAATACAGTTTGTACTTGTATTCAAATTAGTAAAATAATACATTTTGTACTTGTATTATAGTCAGTAAAGTAATACAGTTTGTACTTGTATTCAAATCAGTAAAATAATACATTTTGTACTTGTATTATAGTCAGTAAAGTAATACAGTTTGTACTTGTATTCAAATATGTAAAATAATACATTTTGTACTTGTATTATAGCCAGTAAAGTAATACAGTTTGTACTTGTATTCAAATCAGTAAAATAATACATTTTGTACTTGTATTATAGTCAGTAAAGTAATACAGTTTGTACTTGTATTCAAATCAGTAAAATAATACATTTTGTACTTGTATTATAGTCAGTAAAGTAATACAGTTTGTACTTGTATTAATATTTCAAGAAATTTCAGTAAACAATTACTCACAGTAAACATGTAATAGCAGTAACAAATATATTTTTGTAAACAATATATTCAGTAAACAAGTGATGCACCTCCCCCAAAGTAAAACAGTAAAAAGGGGCAGTGAGACTCACCTGTTGAGCAAGCAATCCTAAAGTGCGCACGTATTCCGAGTGTAATCCCCTAGTGTCCTAAACACGTGAGATTATATATTTGTAAGTGTACGCGTAATAATTCGTTTGTTTAGTTGTTCGTTAAGCTAATTACGTTCAATGTATTCGAATTGTATTACAATTGAAGTTTCATTATATCCGTTACTCTTTATTTCATAGGTTACAACATTTGGCACGAGTCCGAAAACCGAAATACGCCATTTTCGACCCCTAGATGACCCCGGAAGGCTTAAAACTGGCTAGGCTAAGGTACTTAGCCTTGACCATTAAGTTGTTTTTGAATGACCGAGCGAATTTGAGCCCAATCCGTTACAATAAATTTTTCATCGAGAAGCTACCCCGTTTTAAGTTGTTAAATCGTCGACGTTTTCGAAAATTTACTTGTTCTGTTTTAGCTAGAATTCGCAGGGCTAGTTTATTGATCCGTTGGATCATGAAATATGACGGGGGAATCCGCCGGATTCAAATGAATCCACCGGATTCAATGATTTTGAGGGGAATACGCCGTATTGGGTTGAATACGCCGGATTCAGTGATTTTTAGGGGAATACGCCGTATTCCCTTGAATACGCCGTATTCAATGTCTCATAAGTCGGATTGGGTTCAAGGTGTGGGGAATACGCCGTATTCACCCGAATACGCCGTATTCATTGGGTTTGGGCAGGAATCCGCCGGATTCACCCGAATCCGCCGGATTCACGTGTCTGGTTCGACTCTGTTCGTACAGAATGTTTACAAAACCCGTTTTAAATCCAAATTCCGCAACCAATAACTTAATACTAAGCTAGTACATGTTATGCTACGTAATTTAAACATGAATTAGAAAGAAAAACGAAATGATTCCTTACAATTTTTGAAAACGAAACCGTGAGGTGGTGATGATGAAGAACACGATGATGATGATGATGAACAAGGATGGAGATGATGATGATCCAGATTATGATTATGATTGTTGTTGATGATGTTGTGTTGTTGTTGTTTGGGTTTGAACCGAGAGAAAAGAGAGCGAGAGATTGAGATTGAAATGTGAGTGTGTGTGTGTATCAAATAATTGAGGTCGGGTATTATAACCGGCCTCAATTATTGAGGTAGATAGGTAATTCTCGACCCGTGTTCGTGTACCCGATCGTAATGTAGTATAATATTTTAAAATGGAAAATTTCTAAATATTATATCGTATACATTTATAATTGAAATATTCTATAAAAATACTTTCAATGAGATATAAAAATATATCTTAGTTTAACTCAAAATACACGGATAGTTTTCTGTATCTAAAATGTATTTAAATAATTTTCGGAGTACGTAGTTATTATTCTCAATAATAATACTTTGTTTGAAAATGTTTTTCGCTCGCTTTCATTTTGAGTTTCTACGTTTTGTTAAATTCGTGTATTTGCGATTATTAATTAATCGTTTCGGTTTATATATATACATATATATATATATAATACTTGTGTACTTGAGTATTGACACGTATGTAATTACGTGTTTTAAAAGTTTAAATTAGGTGCTAATTTTGGGTTATTTTGACCGGGTGTCACAGATGGAGTAGGATTACTCCAGGATTTTTAGCTAGAGTCGCATGATTTCAACACAACTGCATTAACGGAGATTCTTAGCATTATCTTTTGTATATTTTGATTATGTAATAGAATCTCCCGCTACACGCGCGGACTCTAGGGAAACTACATTTTTGTATACGAAAACACTAAGTTTTCAAACAATATATCTATGGAATGTAACTAATTTACAAACGTTGCATATAGATGTCGTTTACTTTATCTTTGTGCTGTGATATTTGATTAGTAACACCCCAAATTATGCTTCCGCAAAACAGTGAATTTCGGGGGTGTTACAGATGTCCTGGTTAAGACCTTTGAGACGTTTTCAACATATCTCTGTAAATCTTTGTACCAAGTATTGTATCTTCCAAATCTTTCACAGCGAAATATTCTCCCAATCACCTCTTTACACCTTGTAATGTTGGGATTACATTTCCTTATGAGTATTATATCATTCACATATAATACCAGGAAGACTACAATGCTCCCACTGACTTTGACATATATGCTGGACTCATCTTTGCTTCTAGAAAATCTAAACTGTTTGACTTTCTCATGGAAGCAGAGATTCCAGCTACAAGAAGCCTGTTTAAGTCCATAAATGGCCTTCTGAAGCTTACACACTCTATTAGGATACTTTGCATTTTCAAAACATTCTGGTTGTGCCTTAAACACATCCTCTGTCAGTTTCCTATTAAGGAAAGTGGTTTTGATATTCATTTGCCAAATTTCATAACCATGAAATGCAACTTTTGTAAGTAATATCCTAATTGACTTTATTTTAGCTATTGGTGAGAAGGTTTCCTCATAATCAATCCCGAAGGTTTGAGTATAGCCCTTCGCTACCATCCTAGCTTTATAAGTGTGTACTTCCCATCCATGTCTATCTTCCTCTTGAAGATACACCTATAACTCACCGTCTTGAGACTGAGTGTAGTGCCAACCAAATTCCAAACTTGGTTGTCAGACATAAATTGAATCTTACTTTTCACAGCTTCCTTCCACTTAGCAGCCTTAGGCCCTACCATCGCTTCCTTTGTAGTTAGTAGACTCATCTAATTCAATTAGTGTACTATCACTAATCTTATCCCGTTCTTCTTTATGGAAACCATAATAGAACCGAGGAGGTTTTCTAACTCTACAACTGCGAGCGGGAAAAGATATGTCATCAAGTTCAACACGTGTTACCACCTCTTGTTGAGTGTCAGTGTTTACTATAGGTTCTTCATCGGTAGATCCTTAAATTTCTTCAAGATCAATTGTACTCCCACTGTCCTCTTTAGATATTATTTCTCTCTCAAGAAACACTCCCTTTTGAGCAACAAATATCTAAACGACTTCTATGGATAACCGATGAAAAGATACTTTTCAGATCTGACTTCTAGTTTGTGCTAAATTTCTCGTCTAACGATAACTTCACAACCTCAGATCTAGATGTGCCCAAGAGAAAAACCTTTCCTCTTCCACATCTCATAAGTCATCTTTAAACTTTCTTGGTCAGTACTAGATTTAAGATATGTGTGACGGTCTGTAATGCCTAACTCCATAAGCTTATTAGAAGTGTTTCCCGACTCATCATAGATTTGAACCATATCTAACAGGATTCTATTTCTCCTCGCAGCTACTCCATTCAGCTATGGTGTTCAAGGAGGAGTCAATTTGTGAAACTATTCCACAATGTCTATGATGATCAAGAAACTCGATACTAAGGTTTTCTCTTCCCCTATCGGATCGGAGTACCTTTATCTTTCTACCCATTTGGTTCTCTATATTACGTCCTAATACCTTTTGTACTTTCAAAAGTGTCTGACTTATGTTTAATCAGATAAACATATCCATGTCTACTAAATTAATCAGCAACATAGTAGCTATTTTCATCTTTTATGGCGCATCGGAATGGTCGACATACATCCATGTATACCATGTCGAAAATCTATCACTTCTTTCATATAACATGTGAATAGTGATTTAGTCATCTTGCTCAATAAACAAGATTTGCATACATCATCCGATTTAAGGTCGAATGATTCCAACACTCCATACTTTTGGAGTTTGGGCGATATTCTTTCTTGTTTACGTGCCTTAGACGATATTGCCACAATTTGGATTTATCAAGCTCTTTAGACGAACTATCATTTAAATTCCTTTGCTGACATTTTCAACATTATCATACATGCCTTTGCAAGTAGACGCTTTATCACCATTTTCATTTCCAAATGAAAACTGATAACTCTCTTTAAACAAGCTTGATATGAATCTATGTTCCTTGTCATTTCTGACGAATAACAGCAATTATTTAAATGTATCCTAACCCCAGATTCTAGCATGAGCTCAAACTTTCCAATGGGCATGACACTCTTGTCTCCCATGACTAAGTTGAGCTCTCCATGCCTCAGACTTTTACTTTCCTTTAGGCCTTGCAATATAGCGCAAATGTGAGTACCACACCCTATATTCAAGACCTACAAATTATAAGTCGTAGTATTGTGGAGTTCGATCATTTATATACCTGAATCCTATTTGACCTAACTGTCTATTTGGTCCTTCAGATATTTTGGGCTGCAACGCTTCTAGTGCCCCTTTGTGTTGCAGTAAATCATACTGCTTCCTTTGGATCATTTGCAGGTGCAATTTCAGATTCAATATTTCTCTTAGCCCTACGATTGGACTTTCCATTCGTAGCTATTCCAGATCTCTTCCTTTCCTTTGCATCATGACCAATTTGACAACACAGGAGCTGCTGAGCTAGAGGGCACATCAATCTTATTGATCCCTTGCTCAACTACTTTTTGGAGTTCCATTATTGAGGTCGCTCTCTCATTCAAAACCATTTGACATGAGATTACAAACTGTTTGTAGACAGCTGCCTGACCGGACATTATTATGTTGACCAAAACTCAGTATCAAACATCATACTTTTTCCGGTGAGCTTTAATCTCCTCTTGGGTTGAATCATTATCATTAGTGGGAATTTGCTCATCAAGAACATACTCCTTATTCTCGTACCTACGGTTTCACAGCTCATCAAGAACATATTCCTTGTTCTCATTCATTTGAGTGAACCTAAGGTTTTACATCCAGTTCATACATCTTGGACTGGTAAGCCTTTCCCTCTCCAAGAACTGAGAGTAGTGAGAAGTTCGGGTTGTTTTGTGGAATTGGGAACGTGAGGATTATTACCATTTTCAACATATAGTTTGAGATAAAACTATTTTAGTTAGTTTGAATATTCCTTAATTAATTACCCAATTTCTAATTAAGGCTAGGATCTATATTTTCAGTTTTATGAAAAGGGTCGCCGTAATCATATAACAAAATACTTTTCTCTATTTCATTTCTATGAAACTCCTAGATCTTTGAGATTCATTGATACCTATCAATGGCATGTTAATCTCGGTTATGCTCATCTACCATTCATGACTGGGATGCCGAGGATCATGAACCAGATGGTGAATTAACCATACAAACCCCGCGTGGTGCCCGACTCGAGTACGCTCGAGAATCGCGAGTATCACATCACCTCTCAATATATCCTCACATTAATGTGCCGGTTAACCACACACGCTTCATTAACAGTCCATACGAGAGATGTGCGGTCTTCATGGATTAGCATACTTTTCACATTTTCTATAGCTAAAACTGGATTTTTTTTACTATTTTAAGTCTACTTTTAATCTTGACATCATCCTATCAAAAGTCCTCGGTAGCTCCATTGAACGCACAAAGAAGCGGAGAAGTAGGTCAGCGCGAAGCTTATTAAAAACCTACTTCTTTAGGGAAGCAAGGCGACCCGCCTTATACCTTTCTTATAGTTTGTTCACTATGGGTGAGCCGATTTATTAATTGACTGACGATGTGTTTAGACTTAAATAATACATATATATAAATCATATTATATATAGGGTCTCTCTCTCTAATTTCTATTGTTCGAGTTCTATTTTAAAACATTTTAAAATTGAGCGTATATTTTAAACTATTAAAATATGAAGGTCTGACTAGTAAATAAATTAACTGTATACATATATAAATCTATTATACATATATACTTAATTTAATTATTTGGATAAAATAAAAGACAATTTTATTTCCAAATAATATAATTTATCTACATTTTGTATTGCTAACCTTATTAAGCCTACGCTCTGATACCACTGTTGGGTTTTCTATTCCCTAACTAGATTAACATATACAGCGGAAAATAACAATTAATCTAGAGCAACTAGAAAACTAAACCCTAAAGGACAGTTATTTAATAAAGCTATTAACAATAACAAAATAAATAGATAAATAAGAAAATACTAACCTTTGAGAAAACCAATTTCTCACGCGCAGACCATCTTGCAGAACCTTCACGCAGACTCCTTGATCGACCTTCCATGCTTTGGATGGCAAGTACCGAAAATAGAATACCTCTAATGCTTCACACCCGTGAACTAAGAGAAACTCCAAATCCTAGGGTCCCGACTCTACGTCGTGTAAACTCTTACAAGGATTAGGAATGAGAAAGAGAGAAAGAACCAAATTAAATTCGGATCTGGGATGATTGGAAAGCTTAGGGATGGCCTCTATTTATAGGGGAGAGGATGCCCTTGGGTTTGGTCTTCTGGCCGATGTGGGATAACATCTGACGACCTTCAGCCGCTGGCTAAAGCCTTTAGCCAGCGGTCGAACGGAATTGTTCCCCAAGTCAAACACGCGTCGCACCGCCTCAACCCTAATCCATTTCAGCCTCCGGCTAAAACATTTAGCCGCCGGTTAAATTTAATTTCCAGAATATTCCTTTTAGTTTCTAATTAATATTCAATTAATAAACTAACTAAATACATTTTATAGTTTCCGTCAATTTCTTTTAACTTCTAATTAATTTATCAACTATGATAGTTGATAAATTAACAAACTAATTAATTAACTATAATATTAATTCTAATTAATATTATCTCTCAATTAGTTTCTCTTACTGTTCATCGAGGACAACCCAAAAAGGACTCCACTTTAGCAATAGTTTTACCATTTAGTTATGACATTGGACACTATTTCCAACAGTTATAACCATACCTGGTTCTTTTATTTTTCTGAGAAATTCTCAAGTATCTATCCAAAATGGTTTATAAAATGGTTCAGATACTTTGGCAATATCCCAGCCGCTTTTCCACCAAAAGTTTTAAAAGGTTTTCATAAATATAAAGATTATTTCATGGAAGATCATATTTCCCCTTCTGAATATACTCTTCAATTTTCTATTGTATTCAAATTGTCATGAATCATATTATTCACTTATAAAAAACAAGAATCTCAAGATACTTCTCCACCATTATTATATCAGCAATTTAGTGTCAAATGGTGGAAAAAGATTGAAGAATGACAAGCAGATATTAAAGCCGTCGACAATTATTACCAAAAGTATATTTCTAACAAAGAAAGCAGTTCTACTCTAGTTATTCTGGACAGGGATATTATCTGGCGATTACAAGAATGTTCATCTCAGGAAGAAATTCAAAAGATTATCAATGAGATCAAGGGATCCCCAACTCCAAGTGAAGATTTATTTCAAGATTCTCAGGATCCATATGAAGATGTAACTCTACTTTAAAAGTTTATATAAGCAAAAGATTTATATTAATGAAAGGTGTGAGTCTATATTAAAAGGTAAAAAGTCATTTTCTATGCTCAAGAAAATGTGAGTCTATATTGATAAAAGCGTGAGTTATATTACTGAAAGGTGCATGTAGATACTAGATAAAATTTTGTTTAAACATCAATTTACATTATTTATAAGTAATGCAAAGAATTATTGAAGACGAGAAAGTTTATATTATCAAAAGAAGACAAGAAATATTATATTGCCAAAAGATTCGTTTATTGAAATGCAAAGAATTATTGAAGACATGAAAGTTTATATTATCAAAAGAAGACAAGAAAGATTATATTGCCAAAGATTCATTTTCAAAAGGCAAGCTATGGTACCAATTATTGAAGAAATTGTCAGAAGAAATTTCAAGATTTCAAGATTCGATTGATTAAAAATAAAGGAAGCCAATTATTTAAGAAATTGTCGGAGAAATGATTGAAGAAATGGGTTACAGCCGGTCATCAATGAAAGATAACAGGAAGAATTCGGTAAAAGCATCTATAAAAAATCTCTATAAAAGCGGAAGACGAATTGAAGAAGAGCATCGACAATAATTCTATGAAAACAAAACCTTCTGTAAAATTATCCACATCACAATGTTCAAAAACTTTAGACTTTAATATATGTATATCTCCAATAGTTCAATCAAGTTTATCTTATATAGAAGAAATCAATCCTTGTATAGAAACGAAGTATCCCTGTATTAATTCAGATTTTATAAATAAAGGTATTATTTTATAATTCTTGCCATCTTTATTATTCTTTTTATATTTATTATTCTTTTTATATGATCCTGTAAACATTTGCTATAAGAGCCATTATATATATATATATATATATATATATATATATATATATATATATAGTGGCATGATCCAGAGTGAAGAGGTACAATTTGGGGGAAGAGGGGAAGTGTTGATCTAACCATCAATCTCATCTAACCAAATTAAGGTGCACCATATTCTTGTGTGATGGCACCCGAAAGCGTCGGTGTCGTTGATGGTAACTAATCGGGCGCCAACAGGGGTTTTAAAACTTATAATTAGCTGGGCTTAAATTATACGTACTACCTACTCTGGTTAGCAAGCGGTAAGTATGACCTAAGATCGTTCTATGAATCCAAACGTGTGGGTGATTAAAGCTGGTGCTTTCGGTAGTGAGGTATTTAGGATGGGACAAAGTAGGTAGGTTTGGGGGTTTTTAAACTAAAGACTAATAATTAAAATGCAGGAAAGTAAATTGTAGGAAATTAAAATACAGGAAAGCAGATAAAGATAAATATGTGATTGCTGAGACTTTGATAATTAATGTTTCAGGATGACAGAATAAATAGGGGCAATACTTAATATAATAATTAAACTATCAGGTGTAAACTCTAGAACCCTACCAACTAAATTTCCCGTCGGCATGTCACTAGGAACTAGGTTATCGTGATTCTGATCGGAGCAATACGCAAACTTCCAATACTTATCTAGTTGAAAGATAAGCAACCTATCTTGGCTTGATACCGAGGTGCATGAATCAGTAGCGTATCATCTCATAGGTCCGACCGTTCTTAACCCCTAAAATAGTTTACTATTCCATTAGCATGCAGATTAATAACTTTGTATGTTTAGACCGTTGATTATGTAAGACTTAGTGTTTTAAGGATTCTAGGTCGCTAGGACTTTACTCTTATTCCTAAACCTTGTTTTGTGTATTAAAACTCGGTTACTTCAACTAATGACTTAAGTTCTCCTTTTCAAACAGTTATACATCCCTGGATCATTCGCAGTTTATAAAAACGTGTTACATATGCAGACCATGCCTTTCAGTAATCGGACAGTGTACTTTACATGATAGTTCCACTGCTTCTTACATCAAACATGCGGTCAAGAGTAATTGACGGTGAAAGTGACACTCTAAACTAACTAAATGTAAAGCAATGCAGAAATGTAAACCTAATATATACAACGAATGGGTTCACTGTGTCTTACTTGTTGCATGTCATGGGCACAGATAACTACTTACCATAATTAAGGTTGATCAATTCCTAATTACTAGGTTGCAGTCACGTGGATAACCAAAAAGGGTACTCCATAAATTAAACTCAAGTTCATAAAGTCTTAACAGTACAAAGGTTATTAATTCCTATTTTATCTGAACGTGTTTTACGAACATTACTTTATTGTGCATTGACTCTCGTAGGATATACCAGTTAGTTGTGAAGTTGTATTATCCTTTCGGAATTCCAACTTATTAAACCAGAGCTGATTCCAGTGATGTAACTACCTTCGGTCGTTTATTGACTTCCATACATTTGTACTCCGCTTGAAGCGTTTCCAGTACTATATCAGCTAAACAGTCGAATAGGGGCCATCACATCACTTTGCGATTGTCGTACACTAATCATATAATGTCATCCTTACTTATAATTATCTACATCATCAACAATCACAATAATAGACTACTCGCAATTCATGGCAATAAATATATCACATACCAGGCAATAACACATGATTAAAATATGAAATAAAGCAAGTATGATAAAGGTTTAGATATCACCCGGAAATAAATGTATAGCAGCGTATTATTATGATTGACAACTCATTCACACGCACAAAGATAAATCTCCAAACCCTAACGTTCGTTCTAGCCTCTATGTTAATCCGTAGATTAATTACAATAATCCTAGACTAAAATATAAGAGAATTTCCAGAGTGAGAAAGTGGAAATGGAAGAGTGAGAGTATGTGTATGAGTGTGAATTTGAGTGTGTGTTGAAATGGAACCTAGGGGCTGCTATTTATAGTTGAAATTCGGTTCACGTTAGCATCCCAAGGCTCACATTAGAAAAAGGTGGAAAAGGTGGTGCACCGGGTACCAAAAAGCGTGTAAAGGTGGTGCACCGGGTACCAAAAAGCATGTAAAGGTGGTGCACCGGGTACGCGCAAGGACCAAAAAGCGGAAACGGGGCAGGGGGCCGGCGCCACCCCGCCCCGGTTCGCCGTCTTTTGCTTCGTTTCTTGATTCGTGCGTGTTTTCTTCGTTATGCGTCCGTTTGCGTCGATTCTTTTTGCGTTGGATTCGTAATTCAAAAAAGAAGATTTTGATGAAAAGAAATCTCAAAAATATGTCTCTGAACTTTAGATGTGTCGTGCGAATTGTTTGGATCTTCCGGCGTACGTAGAATCTTCATTCTTCTTCCGTTTTTGTTGATTCTTCTTCTGTTAGATTCGTAATTTGAAAACGAAAATCTTGGATGAGATGGATGTTGGTGATGGGCACTTTTTTCTTGAAATCTCGTTTTGATGTCTTGGTTAAAACGTGCGTGGAATCTTCGTTTTCCATCCGTTTTGCTTGATTTTCATCGTGCAACCTTGTTTTGTCCATCTTAGCATAACACTATTGATTTGTACTGTTTTTGAGTCAATATGCCAAGAATCGTTCCAGAATGAGAGAGATATCGGTAGTAAAAACGTGACTTTTTACGCGATATCAAGTATCCCACACTTAGAACTTTGCTTGTCCTCAAGCAAACTCATTCATAAAAAGCTTTTGGAAGGATTCTAATTGCATTAGTTTTTTGAGATACTATTTCCACAGAACATAAGATTACAGTTATGAAAAAGTTTTTTACTGGAAACTAAGGGTTTGTAGAATTTGATACCTTCTTCGAGCAACTTTTATGATGATCATGACTAGGCAATCCTTACAAGTGGGTCACTCAAGTCACTCAGGTGTTTAGGGTTTCCTACTTACTAGTGTCAATCACTCAGATAGCCAATCATGTCGCATTCTCGTCATAGGCTTGATCAAGAATCAAATCTCCATCACTTTTGATGAGGACGATACTAACCTCTAGAGATATCTTGGAAAGGAATCGGTTGCTTGGTTTTGAAGAAGGTGTGTGATGAGGGGTGTGATGGGTTTTTTTTCATGTATTTTCTCGAAACTGGGGTGCTTTTCTTGAGAGAGTCTCTTTTGAAATTTCTTAAATTTTGGAAAGACTTTGTAGCCCTTTCTGTTGGATTTTTCTTTCTTTTCTTGGCCCTTTTCTTGGTCGTGTCAGCATAATTCTTTTCTTTCTTTCTCTTTCCTTTGTTTTCTTTTCTTCTATTATGCCGACCTCACTGATATATATATAGCCTTGAAGGTTTCTCAATGGTATTGGGTTGTGATGGCTTTTCTCGCAAAAGTCTTGAGAAATTTAGAGTGTCTCTGAAAATTTGTTGGAAGATGAAACTTCTGTAGGTTTGGGATGAATAATAGGAGGTTTTGATTGGGTGTGAAGAGTGAATGTTGAGTGGGTGGATGTTTGGTGGTGTAAGGGTGTTTGGATTCCTTAGAAGTTATCAAGATAGGTTGTATCTATGCCACGTATGGCACTCATTGGTGTGATCTCGAAATGCATTGCAAGAGAAAGTTCTAATTCAAATGCGTACATCGGCGCACACATGAAATGAAAGTGAAGCATTGTAAAGATGAATGCTAATTATGGGCTCAATCCTCATGAATCGAATGTTTTGGTCAGTGTGTGACTAGCCATGTGTTGCCCTTTTCGTCCGTATCTTATTCTAAAATAGTTTTGTTTCTTTGTTAAAACTCGTTTCTTGCTGTAATTTATAGTTTTGAAAGATAGGATTCCTAAAGAATAATGTTTTTGAATCCGAAATTTTTTTTTTTGAAAATTTCTCCATTTTTATCCTTTTAATGAAAATTTTGTTTGACTTACGAACAAGAGGTAAAACTTGTGGTTGAAGGTCGTATATCCCACACTTAGAGGAATATTGTCCCTAATGTTCGAATCTATTTGTTGAGTACCTCATGTTGAAGTATCCCACACTTAGAGATTCTACTTATTTTCGGATTGTTTCTTAAGTGTAGTGTGGTTTTTAGGATCCCACACTTAGTTTTCGGAATATCGAATGAGATAATCAATGCATTAAACGGATAGAGGGTCTTGGAATGGTGTACCGATTTTGTTGTGCACGTTGTCGGCTACTCGTTAGAAGTCTGCTGGTTCGCGGTTTGTAGCTTACATCTCCTAGCGTTCTTCATGGCGAGGTCCACAGTTTCCTTTGCTTTGGTCTTCTATAAATAGTGTTTGAATCAAACATGCCACTCAATCAATCAAATAATAGCTGCTAATAAGAAAAGTAAAGTGATAGCATAATAAAGTAGTAACTAGATAGAGGTGACTTCTCTGCATCCACAGTACATCAAATACACACAATAATAATAAAATCTTGATAGAAAATAGAAAGAAGTCAGAAAGCGGAGCAATCTATTGCTCGGCTGGTGATATTGCTGCTGAAGATACTACAGGTCTAGGAGATGTCTCATCTGATGAAGAATCATCATGGTGCCTTCGTCTGACGCATCTCGATCAGCCTCTGCATCTGGTGTAACTGTAGTGAATACTCCATGCTGTATCAAATGATCAAAAAATTCCCCTGCAAGCATGTCAAAGCTGTCTAGTGGGATTTCGGGTGTGCTTTGCTGAGAGTGTCCTCTGAATAAATCAGTCTGTTTATGAGATGATACTAGATCAATCGGTGCAGCTACAGGTCTGACACTCCTGAGAATCCTATGACTCTGAACAATGGTGGCTCGCGTGGAGACTCTGGATATCCTGCTGCTTCTCGAAGTATGCCCCCGGACTGAACCAACAGTTGCAGGAACATGCTATATCGGAGTGGGAACATGTGCTGGTGGTGCTCATGGTCTAGGTGGAACTGTGCGAGGTGGTAAACCATGGCCACGGTCACGAACTGGATGTCGGTGAGGTGCTGTAATAGGAGCTGAAGGGGTATATAAGTGTGGTGGCACTCGGCCCAATCCACACGCTATGTCTGGAAGTGGGCTCACTGGCATCCCTGCGATCTGCTGCCTCATAGCTCTATAACATCTGTCCTGCATCTGCATCAGCCAGTACCAGTAATCGGGGCTCGGAGGTGTCCCGTAATGGTATATGTAAGCAGGCATCTGAGCTCTAGGAGCCGGGATAGAAGGTCCTGGCCTAGTAGGCTGTGGCGGTGCAACTGGGTCATCGTGGTCATCTGCATCCTCATCCTTATCTGACTTTGAGTCGCTGGTCTCTTTGGGTTGTCTCCTCTTCTTTGCTTCCCTAGGTAGAACTAGACCTGCTACCAATGTATCAACACTATCAGGGTCTGATGATCATGCCCTGTTGTAAACAGTGCCATCTCTCAGAACCCGAAGTATGTCCATGCTTCTAAGAAAATCATAATCTATTGGCTGGGCAATCCATTTTGGCAGGCTCTTGAATCTTTCTACCTCTGCCGTCCTAAGCAATCCCATTCTTCGGATCAACCTTGTAATTATTGGACCCATAAATGATCTCTTTGCACCAAAGTCCTTTTCTTCCAAAATCCGCTGTGCAACTAAATGGGCAACCTGAATGTTCCTCCTCTCGAGGATACATGTCATCATGGCAACATCAAAGCTGGCAACTCGACCGCTCGTCGTGGATTTTCCATCGAATGAACAGGCTATCAGCTTGTGTAGAATTTGCATGACTGGATCTCTGAGTCTTGTAGCTTTTATACCCGAGAAATATGTTGCTGACGATAAGCTACTCCATGCCTCAGCTGGTGTGGTCGAGATGGAGATCGAGGTGGATCCACTAGTGAATAGAGGGGAACGTATCTCCTCTGGTGTGTATAGATCCAGGTGCTGTGCAAACTGGGCTAGTGACAAGGTGAATGAACTACCCATGTACCGGAATGTGATCAAACCGTCTCCAACTCTACTCCCTGTCTCAAATGTGTAGGTGGTCATGAACTCGGTAACCATTTCCATGTATACTGGTTCATCAATGCTGAACAACCTTTTTAAGGACTCGAACTGCTGACCCTCAACTGGATAACTGAGTAGGCTTTCTAGTCTTTGTCTGAATCCCAATATTTGTAACTTTTCCCAGTCCACATATCTGAAACGCCAGAATTTCTTGTCCCTCCAGATGCGTGTCATACGATCGTGATTGGGTAATGCACTAAGATAGGCAAGAGATCCTGTAAGTGGTCAAGCTGGGTTTAGCTTTTTCTTCTTCGGCGACATAGTACCTGAGAACATAAGAGATTTAAAGTAATAGTTTCTTAAGAAAGAGAAAATTTAAAGCACTTCTCGAAATTTCCTATGGAAAATTCGAAATGAGGGCTTTAATTTTTTGACGGTCCAAAGATTACAGTAAATATCAAATGTCCCCAAGTGACTAGTAATCAGTTTTTATTACACTAAGGCAATCATTAATATGTGAAAGTATAGAGTCATGGAATTACGGTAACTTTATTGTGAAGCAATGTCGTTTACAAAGTTTAGTGTTAGCCAATTTTGAAACGTCATTATCTCACATTTTATAGTTGCCAGTAGGTTTTGACTTTTAAAAGTCCAAGTTGAAGTAAGGTTTTTGAATAAAAATTGCAATTGATTTGTTTTTTTTTTTTTTTTTAAAATGCAATACTTCAAGTTGACTTTTTAGGTCAAAGCTTACTTCAAATGATAATTTCAAGTATCCGCATGCCAAAATTATAACCTATACATGTAAATATTATTTTAGACATTTCCTAATTGCTAAACAAGTTAGGTCATGCATAAAGAGTTATGTCGCCCATGTGTTTGGTTTTAGTCAAGACTTTTTGTTTTCATAATAATGATTCTCTAGTTATATTGCCTACTTTAACTAGTTAAGCAAGTACAAGTATCTTAGTAAGCAAGAATTGTCAAGAATTCTCAATTTACTATTTCATAAATGCATGCTAGTTTACTTTTTGTTGACTTTCTAAAGTCAAACTTGCTAATCCTAATTTATCCGCATTGTGTAATTAACATAGAGCAATCATTCAAAACACCACAATCACTTAAATATCTAGCAACTAACACTTAATCAAGCAAAATTCTAGACTTAATCAATAGGTCAAAGTACATCCTTTTGAAAGAGTCAAACTAGTGTGAATTAGCATGGGTGAGTGGTAGTAACATGTAGTTCTTAAGCATCTAACCAAGAAAAGTCCTAATTCCTAGTTACTAGCTTAGATAACTTCATAGAATAAGATATTTTAAGTTCAAAGTAGGTTTCTTATGATCATACCTTTGTTTTAGTGCGTAAAACTTCAAAACGAAAGTACAACCGAGAATAACATGCAACGAGGAGTTCAAAAGGACGCAAAATTGTAGAGTTTGGTGAAGATTTGATGGTGGTTCATGGAGGCATGGTGGTGGCCGGTTTTGGGAAGGAAAAAGGAAGGAGAAGAAGTTTTTTCTTCTTTGTTTTTGAATTATGGGGAGATATGGAAGACTTGTGGTCCCTAAGAATATTTGTCATGTCCTTAAGTCTTATATTCCTTACATATGGTCCCTAATGTACTTAATGAGTACAAGATTAATATCCTAGGTAAAATTCTAATGCCCTATTAATTATTTCTACGAATCCTAAGTATATTTATTGTAACTAGCTACTTGTCAGTTTTTCGTTACGTTATATACAATTTAAGAAACGCGCACATTTTTACAGGACAATTAGAATCAACCCAAAATATTAAACCTAGCATATTTTTGGGTGTTTTAAAAATTATTTGTCTGACGTGGACTTGCTGAATGTACATGTTTCGGCTAAACGCTTAACATTGTACGTTCTTTCCGTCGCGCACGTGTTTTCAGGCAAAAACTTTAAAAATGTTTTTCTTTTAAAGGAAACTTTCAAAAATTTATTATATTATTATATTTATACTAAAATGTGCTCATTTAAAGTCGCGAGCCTTGACCTTTTTCGGAAGGAATTGTTTTAAGATTCGTTCTGATCCCTCCATAGGGAAAGGGTCGAGATTTGCTCCCTTAAGCGAACGTTTTTCGGCACAAAACATTTTGAAAGCTCCCAGATGACGTTATAAACTAAGTAGTAATGATTATTCTCTAACCCCCCTAGGATCTTTCGTTCTTCGTATCCTAAATCGATAAGATCACTAATTAACTTATTATATGCCTTCCTTACCTTTTTAGGGTTTGACAAACCGACGCGTGGTCCTTGGTCTTTGTAATTCAGATCGTGAGTGAGTTTATTCATGACTTCCAGAAACGCGTTCTCCACTGTGAATCAGGTTCTCCGGTTGTAGATTTAACTATCCTAACGAGGTCACTGATTTTGTCTTTTTGTGTGGAAGTGAAGGGGTATTTGGTAAAAGCAAAGATTCGAACAAGCTTTACGTGAAGGTCTATTCTTTTAGCGAAGAGGGCTGTGTCGATTCTATCCTTGGCGGAATCAGGAAAAACGTCTCGCAATTTTGAGATCAAGTAACAGGCAGGGTCAACAAAGAATGGAATTTTACCAGGAATGACGATAGAAATCATCGGGTCTCTTTCTACCCAGAACTCAAGTTTGTTGATCATTGCGGCGACATTGTGATTGATTAATATCATAGATATTAGGAGAAAATCCATGTCGGCAAATGATTCAAAGAGTAGATCTAAATCTGCTATAAACTTTAGTTCCTGGTCTCTGAAATTTGTGGAAGGGTTTTCGCATTCTTGACTTGACAGTGTTAAAGGAATTCTACTTGTTTCTCTAATTCGGCAATCGTTTCTCGTTGTTCGTAAGAAAACGGGAGGTCGGCATAGGTTAATTGCCTGACGAATGCTTTATAGGCGTCTACCCTACGGGAAGGATCGAAAGAAGCACCGAGGTGGCGTTCTTCAAAATAAGGTTGTTCCGACTTGAATGATGGAACCTTATCTACTACTCGATAAATGGTGTATTTGGGTTCGTGTGACAGGAATGGAAAGATACCGTCATTACGAGAAGGGTAAATGGCGGATATAAGCAACTTACTTTCACTTTTGTTCACATATAAGCTATCTACTTTTTATATTACCGAGTTAAGCAACGTACTCTTGCTTAACAAAATTTAAGAGAAACTTGCTTACCTAAGTCGAAACAAAATTTAAGAGTACGTTGCTTATCAATAAGCTATCTACTTTTTATATTACCTAAGTCGAAACAAAATTTAAGAGTACGTTGCTTAACTCGGTAATATAAAAAGTAGATAGCTTATATGTGAACGAAAGTGAAAGTACGTTGCTTATATTCACCATTTACCCTTACGAGAATCGGACGTGGTTTGGGTATACACTGATGTTTCAGGAATGAGGGTAATTAAGTCACGAAATTTCGGAGGTTTGTCTTCGTAATCATCTTCGGGAAGATAATTGAAGTGGGCAGAATTTGGTAAACCAGGTAAATGCAACGTTGGAGAGTGATCTTCTGGAGATGATGTAAGGTCATGTAATTGGTCCGTGTCATCAAAATCCAGGCAATATTTTGGAATGGAAAGTGGGATCCTAAATTCTTCTTGGGTGTCGGAGGTTTCCTTAGTTTTAGAGGAAGAAGGTGAAAAGAAATCAGATCCTATCTCTTTTTCTAAGTAGTTAAAGAATTCCGTATCATCCATTGCCTTAAATTCATCCATTGAAATGAGGCAAGAAGTGGGTTTTCGAGTTGTCATTTTTGAACTAATACTTATCCTAATTAACTAATACTAAATTAACAGTAAACTAATAATTAATACTAAATTACTTAAATTAACTTTTGAAAGATATCTGAGAAGATTTCAATCGGAAGGATCTCCTAAATACTACTACTTAAAGCGGCTCTGAATCGTACATTTGTGATTTCCCCGGTAGCGCCAAAAACTTGATGGCACCCGAAAGCGTCAGTGTCGTTGATGGTAACTAATCGAGCGCCAACAGGGGTTTTAAAATTTATAATTAGCTGGGATTAAATTATACGTACTGCCTACTCTGGTTAGCAAGCGGTAAGTATGACCTAAGATCGTTCTATGAATCCAAACGTGTGGGTGATTAAAGCTGGTGCTTTCGGTAGGGAGGTATTTAGGATGGGACAAAGTAGGTAGGTTTGGGGGTTTTTAAACTAAAGACTAATAATTAAAATGCAGGAAAGTAAATTGTAGGAAATTAAAATACAGGAAAGCAGATAAAGATAAATATGTGATTGCTGAGACTTTGATAATTAATGTTTCAGGATGACAGAATAAATAGGGGCAATACTTAATATAATAATTAAACTATCAGGTGTAAACTCTAGAACCCTACCAACTAAATTTCCCGTCGGCATGTCACTAGGAACTAGGTTATCGTGATTCTGATCGGAGCAATACGCAAACTTCCAATACTTATCTAGTTGAAAGATAAGCAACCTATCTTGGCTTGATACCGAGGTGCATGAATCAGTAGCGTATCGTCTCATAGGTCCAACCGTTCTTAACCCCTAAAATAGTTTACTATTCCATTAGCATGCAGATTAATAACTTTGTATGTTTAGACCGTTGATTATGTAAGACTTAGTGTTTTAAGGATTCTAGGTCGCTAGGACTTTACTCTTATTCCTAAACCTTGTTTTGTGTATTAAAGCTCGGTTACTTCAACTTATGACTTAAGTTCTCCTTTTCAAACAGTTATACATCCCTGGATTATTCGCAGTTTATAAAAACGTGTTTCATATGCAGACCATGCCTTTCAGTAATCGGACAGTGTACTTTACATGATAGTTCCACTGCTTCTTACATCAAACATGCGGTCAAGAGTAATTGACGGTGAAAGTGACACTCTAAACTAACTAAATGTA
This sequence comes from Helichrysum umbraculigerum, assembly GCA_949592205.1. NCBI lineage: Eukaryota > Viridiplantae > Streptophyta > Magnoliopsida > Asterales > Asteraceae > Helichrysum > Helichrysum umbraculigerum. The sequence goes on along the minus strand of CATIUR010000004.1, from coordinate 104,669,433 downwards.
AAGCAATGCAGAAATGTAAACCTAATATATACAACGAGTGGGTTCACTGTGTCTTACTTGTTGCATGTCATGGGCACAGATAACTACTTACCATAATTAAGGTTGATCAATTCCTAATTACTAGGTTGCAGTCACGTGGATAACCAGAAAGGGTACTCCATAAATTAAACTCAAGTTCATAAAGTCTTAACAGTACAAAGGTTATTAATTCCTATTTTATCTGAACGTGTTTTACGAACATTACTTTATTGTGCATTGACTCTCGTAGGATATACCAGTTAGTTGTGAAGTTGTATTATCCTTTCGGAATTCCAACTTATCAAACCAGAGCTGATTCCAGTGATGTAACTACCTTCGGTCGTTTATTGACTTCCATACATTTGTACTCCGCTTGAAGCGTTTCCAGTACTATATCAGCTAAACAGTCGAATAGGGGCCGTCACATCACTTTGCGATTGTCGTACACTAATCATATAATGTCATCCTTACTTATAATTATCTGCATCATCAACAATCACAATAATAGACTACTCGCAATTCATGGCAATAAATATATCACATAACAGGCAATAACACATGATTAAAATATGAAATAAAGCAAGTATGATAAAGGTTTAGATATCACCCGGAAATAATTGCGTAGCAGCATATTATTATGATTGACAACTCGTTCACACGTACAAAGATAAATCTCCAAACCCTAACGTTCGTTCTAGCCTCTATGTTAATCCGTAGATTAATTACAATAATCCTAGACTAAAACATAAGAGAATTTCCAGAGTGAGAAAGTGGAAATGGAAGAGTGAGAGTATGTGTATGTGTGACACCCGGTCAAAAAAAGGGCCAAAATTAGGGGCCAATTTAAACTTTTAAATCACGTATTACATACTTGTTAACACTTAAGCATTCAAGTATTATATATATATATATGTATATATATAAACCGAAACGATTATTTAAATAATCGCGAATACCAAATTTAACAAAACGTAGAAACTCAAAATGAAAGTGAGCGAAAAACATTTTTAAATCAAGTATTATTATTAAGGATAATAATTACATAATCCGTTTGAAATTTAAATACAGTTTAGATACAGAAAACTATCCGTACATTTTAGGTAAAACAAAGTTACAATTTTAAACATCCGAGAAAACAGTTTTTATAAAATATTTCAATTAAAAGCTTATACGAATCTATTTTTAGAAAATTATCATTTTAAAACATTATACTACATAACGATCGGGTATGCGAACACGGGTCAGAAAACACCACCTACCTCAATAATTGAGGCCGGTATTATTACCCGACCTCAATTATTTGATACACACACCCGCACACTCGACTCATTCTCTATCTCTCTCGGCTCTCAACTCTCTCTCGATTTCTATCATCAAAACAACAACAATAACAACACCACAACATCATAATCATCATCTTTGCTTCATAATCGGATCATCATCATCATCGTAGTACTCGTCATCTCCATTCACGGTTCCAATTTTTCTAAGTAAGAACTTTCATCAAATTTCGTTAATTTTCTGTTTATAATACTTTATATAGCATGTATTAGCTTTGTATTAAGTTGTTGTAAGCGGAAATAGGATTTAGAAATGGTTTTGTATGTTTTCTGCACGAACAGAGTCGAACCAGTTACGTGAATCCGGCGGATTCGGGTGAATCCGGCGGATTCCTGCCCAGAAAACATGAACACGGCGTATTCAATGGAATACGGTCGGATTCCCTTGGTTTGTCATGAATACGGTCGGATTCTTGGGAATCCGGCGTATTCCCTCTATTTTTCCGGAATACGGCGTATTCAAGGGAATACGGCGTATTCCCCACAAATGTCACCAATCCGGCGGATTCAAGTGAATCCGGCGGATTCCCCCTATATATTTCATGATCCAACGGATCAATAAACTAGCCCTGCGAATTCTAGCTAAAACAGAACAAATAAATTTTCGAAAACGTCGACGATTTTACAACATACTTCAGGGTAGCTTCTCGATGAAAATTTTATTATAACGGATTGGGCTCAAATTCGCTCGGTCATTCAAAAACAACCCAATGATCAAAGCTAAGTACCTTAGCCTTGTCAGTTTTAGGCCATCCGGGGTCGTTTAGGGGCCGAAAATGGCAGATTACTGTTTTCAGACTCGTACCAAATTTTGTAAACTCAAACATAAACATTAAATAATACATTGGACAATCCATTTACTCATTAGAATCTCGCGTGTTTAGGACTCTAAGGGATTTCAAAGATTGTCTATTCCACGTCGAATATATTCATTGCTCGGATTGACTCAGGTGAGTCTCACAGCCCCATTTTTACTGTTTTAAATATTGGGGTGAGATACAATGCTTACATGTTCTCGTGATCATATGTTATTTGATTAGTTAATTTAATTATTAACTCATGGAATTAAATGATTATTTAGTTCGGTTAACTATATTAGTTACATTGTTTGGCTACCATTCGTTGGTCCTGATTAGCATTGTTAAACTTCACATTGTTCGGAAACCTGCGTTGGTTTGTTCCATGTTGCGAAATCTGCGTTGGTTTCATCATTGTTTAATTGCACATTGTTCGAAGACCTGCGATGGTTTGTTCAATGATACGAAACCTGCGTTGGTTTCATCATAGTCTAAGTTCATATTGTTCGCAAACCTGCGTTGGTTTGTTACATGTTGCGAAACCTGCGTTGGTTTCATCATTTTCTAATTGCACATTGTTCGAAAACCTGCGTTGGTTTGTTCAATGTTCCAAAACCTGCGTTGGTTTTATCCTAGTTGATTTTGTTATTGTTTAAGGAACCTGCGTTGGTTTATAAAAATCATTGTGTGAGTAAATTGCTTAAATCACTATTCATTTATAACTTTTTATTATCGTCGGATAACCATATTGATCACATCAATGTTTATATTAAAACCTGTGAGATTCACCAGCTTTATAGCTGACCTTTTAGTGTTGTATTCTCAGGTACTCATCAACAGTAGGAATGGCCTACTGGATAAGCTAGCTATCACGAGTCGCATGCATCCATTTAGACATGAAGATTTTCTTGCATTATATTTTGTATAATGGTTATGCATTAAAATCTTCTGAAATCATTTTGCGAACTCACTACTATGTTTCAAACTTATGACTTAAACTTTGTACTACTTTTGAAAACTTATGTAATGTAATATATTTTCTACAACGTCTCATTTAGAGTCGTTTGCTTGTACTTTGGTGTTTTGATTATTGATTAGTCACGCCCCAAAACAGTCGCTTCCGCAAAGCATTAAATTGGGGGTGTGACAGATTGGTATCAGAGCCTAAGGTTATAGCGAACTAGGTTGCATGTAGTGGGCCTAGACTATAACTGTTAGGCAGTATTCCTCATTAGATATAACTGGTTCAGGGATTTCGTCATACGAGTTTAATTTAACATAGCCTGATCAACTATGTACAATTAAATGAAGGTGATGTAAGATCTGAAAGGGGTTATGTTGAACAGGAATGCACTAGTTGACTCTGACCACGAGAGAACCGTGACTTCTAATTGTTTTATGCTAGACACAACTAGGTGGATAATATGTATGTATACATGGGTTATACATATATGATTAGGCCTAGTGATATCCTCGGATACTTGGTAACGAACTTATTGTTCATATACGCCTTAGGAACTGTTCTATGGTAAGTTGATCGAGTCAGGAAAATAGTACCGGGATGTGCCTTGACAGAGAGGGTCATCTCTTCGAAATAGACTTACCCTAGGAATAGATTAAGAACTCCGACACCTTAATCTACACCAATTGGTCATCAGAGGACCATCTTTCACCCACCCATCAGTTTTAACATTCGAATCCGGTATTCCTCTAAGTACACATTTTTTTCCTACTTCCTTATCACATTCCGCATAACTGCTGATACATACTCGGATGTAATATTCCTTTCACTTCTGTAAACCTTAATCCTCGTAATCATTTGAACTCGCATGTTAAATGATTACAATCTTCTTTATTCTACACCGTTGATTGTCAATTGTGTTGTAATATATTACTGGTATATATGCAACTAAGATGATCATATTCTTATACGAAATTCTGACATGTCCTTTATCTTCATTGAAGGAACATGCCTCCACGTCGTCAATTCACTCAAGCTCAGGTCGATCGACTGGTTGCTGACGCAGTAAGTGCTGAGCGACAACGATCCAGCGGCGCTGAAACACCACCAAATGCCCCTGTAGTGAAACCCTGCACCTACAAAGACTTCATTAACTGCAATCCTTTGAGCTTCAAAGGCACAGAAGGTGCCATTGGGCTGTTGCGATGGATGGAGAAGACAGAGGCAGTCTTTCGCATTTGCAACTGCACTGAGGACTGTAAGGTCAAATTCGCCACCTACACCTTTATGGATGATGCTCTGACATGGTGGAACACTTATGCTGACTCCATAGGCCAAGACATTGCTCTGGAAACTCCTTGGGATGAGCTGAAGAAAATGCTCAAAGATGAGTATTGTCCCAGGGATGAAATTCAACAGCTTGAGGCAGAATTCTGGAATCTCTCCACTCAAGGGAACGACATTGCTAGCTACACCTCTCGATTCAATCAGTTAGCACACCTGTGTCCATCTATGGTGGATACAGAATCCAAGCGAATTGAGCGCTATGTCTGGGGACTTCCTTCTCAAATTCAAGGAATGGTTACTTCATCCAACTCTCCTACATTTCATGGTACTGTGCGCATGGCACATAAGCTGATGGCACAGAACGTTCGCCAAGGAACGTCTGTTGTCAAGAGCACTGTAAACCACCCTAGTGATAACAAGAGAAAACTTGAGGGAAATCCTGATAATCAAAGCCCGGCTACCAAAAAGCCTGCAACCATTAAGGCCAACACCTCTGGGTCTGAAAACAAGAAAGAGTACGCTGGAACCAAGCCCTTCTGCTCAAAGTGCAAACGCCATCATGATGGGCCTTGTGGCGACCACTGTGATAAGTGCAAGCGTTTTGGGCATCTTGCTAAAGATTGCCGTGTAAAAGCCTGTTTTGAATGTGGAACTGTAGGTCACTACAGAAATGACTGTCCAAAGCTGAAGGACAAGAACATCGGCCCTGCTCGAGGAAGAGCCTACGTACTCAGAACTAGGGAAGACGACGAGAACCCTAGACTCATTGACTTGCTCAACACTGGTATGGTCACTCATTAATGACCTAATTGCTTTACACTGTTTACATGGATAGATATTACTTGTTGCTTGATATCTTTTATGTTTTCCCTAAATCCTAAATGCACAATAGAATTAGGGAAAAAGGGATAATTTAGGTTCTATAGTTTCTTTAAGAGACGAGGTTTAGCTTACATAAGTATTGGGATAACAAATCCTACATTGTTTATACCGGAAAACATACCGGTTGATATTTTGTGTAAACAATGGGTCACATCCCATATAGAGCTAATGTAGGTTGAATCAATTAGTTTCTATAGGAGACTGATAGAATCTAGATTAAGCGGAGAATTGTAAATACAAATCATAGTGATACTTGTTAAGACGGACCGACCGTGTCACATGGGTAACGGTCGATAAAGAATCGGACTTCTCCAATTTTCATTTGGGATCAGTAGGTTTAAGCCTAACAAGGGGAGAAGGATAAATCGGATGTCTTAGTATTAGACATAACACATAGTCGGCCTTAGAAACACGCGAATCTAGGTTTCACTGGAATTTCGGGACGAAATTCTCCTAACAAGGGGAGAATGTGACACCCGGTCAAAAAAGGGCCAAAATTAGGGGCCAATTTAAACTTTTAAATCACGTATTACATACTTGTTAACACTTAAGCATTCAAGTATTATATATATATATATGTATATATATAAACCGAAACGATTATTTAAATAGTCGCGAATACCAAATTTAACAAAACGTAGAAACTCAAAATGAAAGTGAGCGAAAAACATTTTTAAATCAAGTATTATTATTAAGGATAATAATTACATAATCCGTTTGAAATTTAAATACAGTTTAGATACAGAAAACTATCCGTACATTTTAGGTAAAACAAAGTTACAATTTTAAACATCCGAGAAAACAGTTTTATAAAATATTTCAATTAAAAGCTTATACGAATATGTTTTTAGAAAATTATCATTTTAAAACATTATACTACATAACGATCGGGTATGCGAACACGGGTCAGAAAACACCACCTACCTCAATAATTGAGGCCGGTATTATTACCCGACCTCAATTATTTGATACACACACCCGCACACTCGACTCATTCTCTATCTCTCTCGGCTCTCAACTCTCTCTCGATTTCTATCATCAAAACAACAACAATAACAACACCACAACATCATAATCATCATCTTTGCTTCATAATCGGATCATCATCATCATCGTAGTACTCGTCATCTCCATTCACGGTTCCAATTTTTCTAAGTAAGAACTTTCATCAAATTTCGTTAATTTTCTGTTTATAATACTTTATATAGCATGTATTAGCTTTGTATTAAGTTGTTGTAAGCGGAAATAGGATTTAGAAATGGTTTTGTATGTTTTCTGCACGAACAGAGTCGAACCAGTTACGTGAATCCGGCGGATTCGGGTGAATCCGGCGGATTCCTGCCCAGAAAACATGAACACGGCGTATTCAATGGAATACGGTCGGATTCCCTTGGTTTGTCATGAATACGGTCGGATTCTTGGGAATCCGGCGTATTCCCTCTATTTTTCCGGAATACGGCGTATTCAAGGGAATACGGCGTATTCCCCACAAATGTCACCAATCCGGCGGATTCAAGTGAATCCGGCGGATTCCCCCTATATATTTCATGATCCAACGGATCAATAAACTAGCCCTGCGAATTCTAGCTAAAACAGAACAAATAAATTTTCGAAAACGTCGACGATTTTACAACATACTTCAGGGTAGCTTCTCGATGAAAATTTTATTATAACGGATTGGGCTCAAATTCGCTCGGTCATTCAAAAACAACCCAATGATCAAAGCTAAGTACCTTAGCCTTGTCAGTTTTAGGCCATCCGGGGTCGTTTAGGGGCCGAAAATGGCAGATTACTGTTTTCAGACTCGTACCAAATTTTGTAAACTCAAACATAAACATTAAATAATACATTGGACAATCCATTTACTCATTAGAATCTCGCGTGTTTAGGACTCTAAGGGATTTCAAAGATTGTCTATTCCACGTCGAATATATTCATTGCTCGGATTGACTCAGGTGAGTCTCACAGCCCCATTTTTACTGTTTTAAATATTGGGGTGAGATACAATGCTTACATGTTCTCGTGATCATATGTTATTTGATTAGTTAATTTAATTATTAACTCATGGAATTAAATGATTATTTAGTTCGGTTAACTATATTAGTTACATTGTTTGGCTACCATTCGTTGGTCCTGATTAGCATTGTTAAACTTCACATTGTTCGGAAACCTGCGTTGGTTTGTTCCATGTTGCGAAATCTGCGTTGGTTTCATCATTGTTTAATTGCACATTGTTCGAAGACCTGCGATGGTTTGTTCAATGATACGAAACCTGCGTTGGTTTCATCATAGTCTAAGTTCATATTGTTCGCAAACCTGCGTTGGTTTGTTACATGTTGCGAAACCTGCGTTGGTTTCATCATTTTCTAATTGCACATTGTTCGAAAACCTGCGTTGGTTTGTTCAATGTTCCAAAACCTACGTTGGTTTTATCCTAGTTGATTTTGTTATTGTTTAAGGAACCTGCGTTGGTTTATAAAAATCATTGTGTGAGTAAATTGCTTAAATCACTATTCATTTATAACTTTTTATTATCGTCGGATAACCATATTGATCACATCAATGTTTATATTAAAACCTGTGAGATTCACCAGCTTTATAGCTGACCTTTTAGTGTTGTATTCTCAGGTACTCATCAACAGTAGGAATGGCCTACAGGATAAGCTAGCTATCACGAGTCGCATGCATCCATTTAGACATGAAGATTTTCTTGCATTATATTTTGTATAATGGTTATGCATTAAAATCTTCTGAAATCATTTTGCGAACTCACTACTATGTTTCAAACTTATGACTTAAACTTTGTACTACTTTTGAAAACTTATGTAATGTAATATATTTTCTACAACGTCTCATTTAGAGTCGTTTGCTTGTACTTTGGTGTTTTGATTATTGATTAGTCACGCCCCAAAACAGTCGCTTCCGCAAAGCATTAAATTGGGGGTGTGACAGTATGAGTGTGAATTTGAGTGTGTGTTGAAATGGAACCTAGGGGCTGCTATTTATAGTTGAAATTCGGTTCACGTTAGCATCCCAAGGCTCACATTAGAAAAAGGTGAAAAAGGTGATGCACGGGGTACCAAAAAGCGTGTAAAGGTGGTGCACCGGGTACCAAAAAGCATGTAAAGGTGGTGCACCGGGTACGCGCAAGGACCAAAAAGCGGAAACGGGGCAGGGGGCAGGTGGCCGGCGGCGGCTGGGTGGTGGCCGGCGGCGGCCGGCACCCCCCCACCCCGGTTCGCCGTCTTTTGCTTCGTTTCTTGATTTGTACGTGTTTTCTTCGTTATACGTCCGTTTGCGTCGATTCTTTTTGCGTTGGATTCGTAATTCAAAAATGAAGATTTTGATGAAAAGAAATCTCAAAAATATGTCTTACTTTAGATGTGTCGTGCGAATCTTTTGGATCTTCCGGCGTACGTAGAATCTTCATTCTTCGTCCGTTTTTGTTGATTCTTCTTCTGTTGGATTCATAATTTGAAAATGAACATCTTGGATGCGATGGATGTTGGTGATGGGCACTTTTGTCTTGAAATCTAATTTTGATGTCTTGAATCTTCAAATGTGCGTGGAATCTTCGTTTTCCATCCGTTTTGCTTGATTTTCATCGTGCAACCTTGTTTTGACCATCTTGGCATAATACTATTGATTTGTACTGTTTTTGAGTCAATATGCCAAGAATCGTTCCAGAATGAGAGAGATATCGGTAGTAAAAACGTGACTTTTTACGCGATATCATTGTGGTATGCACTTCATGGGAATTTAATGGAAGCATTGAAGTACCAATGAGAACACGTCACGTGTACAAACAAAACTCATCTACCCCTCAAACAAATTATCTGACAAACGACATGTCGAAAATTTATGAAAATTGCACCATAAAATTCAGCATTTTCTCCTCTTCGATTTAAGATCACTCAAGGCATAATTTCGACGAGTTTATTTTTTTCCGTTTTTTGGTGGGTTATTCGAAGAAAAAAAATCGTCTAAAATATGCATTGAGGGATCTTAAATCGAAGAGGAGAAAACGCTGAATTTTATGGTGCAATTTTCATAATTTTTCGACTTGTCGTTTGTGAGATAATTTGTTTTGGGGGTAAATGGGTAAATGGGTTGTATTATTATAGAGGTGATCACATGAGTGCACCCACACACTAGTTATTATAGACTTCATAAGATTAATGGTTGTGATTTACTTCCCTCTTCCCCGATTTTTTGCACTTCCTTCTAGATCACTATCCTATATATATATATATATATATATATATATATATATATATATATATATATAGTGGGAGGATCCAAGGGGAAACCTTTAATCTTAGGGAAGGGGGAAGTAAGTTTAGAGTCGTTGATTTATCAATCATATTCTCGTCTAACCTCCGTCTAATACGTCTCCTGGTTTTAGTGTAATATACAATTGCAAGGGGCTTTTTCGTCATTTGATATCCACTCTTCTTCAACATTCCATTCCTTCATTTTTCAATTACCGTATGTTCATCACCAATTCCATTTTTGTTCACAATTTTCTTTTTACCAGTGTTCATGTTCATTACTCTATGTTTTGTAATTCTATATTAATTGTTCAATTTAGCAACCGAATTAGCTTTTGAATTCATTTGAGAGATTCGTATTATTCATTCATCATAAATTATGCACATAATTCCAATTTATACCGTTTCCAAATTCGATAATTTTCATATCTAGGTTTTTGTTCTTATATTCGATTACTTTATGCCTGCTAGTTGCATTGTAAAATTACAATCACATGTTCATAGAGATGTTGCAAGCAAGTGTTGCTAATACCTTTCTTAGTTTTTATTTGTTGTTTCTCACAAATTATTGCTTTTTACATTTTGTATATAACTGATATGCTAGTTTTCATGCTAAATGTAATTTTCTTGTTAATATTCATTTGATGAATATATTGCTACATTCATCTTATAAGGCAATTTTGATGTTGGTAACTGATATCGGGTATTAGTAAATGCATAGTTGTTTCTAAACGAGCAATTGTTTTTTGAAAATGTTAAAAGATGGGTATCAAGATGTCAATCATCCAAAAATATTGAAGCTTTTCTAGATACAACATCATGCACTATGGGTCCAGCAAATATTAGTGATCAACTATTATTATTATCTCTTATTTTGTTGTCCTGATCGACTCATACATGCCATATGTGACAGAACTTGATTAGAAGCCCAAAGATGATCTTTAGAACAAATTCTTGCTAAATATATCGTATACAACGAAGGTATATAGTTATTTAGTTATTTGTCATTGCGACTTGTTAGAAGCCCAATAATGGTTGAAGAATTTTGTAACACCCCCAAATTTGATGATTTGCGGAAGCTTGATTTGGGTGTTACTAATCAATAACAAAGCACAAAGATATATAGTAAACGACTCTATATGCGTCGTTTTAACAAAATATATTGATAATAGAAATGTTTACAACATTTAAAGCTTTACATAGCTCGAGTTAAAATAAAAGGAGATTTCAGTACATAAGTACTTGTACAAAATATACTAATGCAAGAAAATCTCAATCGTCTGTATGCTGACTCGAGCTAAAATCCTGAAGCAGAAACATCCTACTGCTTGGTACCTGCGATATATGCTAAAAGGTCAGCTAAAAGCTGGTGAGCTCACAGGTTTGAAATCAGTTAATATAGTGTGAACCGCAAGATTTAAATAATGAATTGCATCCAGCAATTAATGATGATAATCATCGTGTATACAGCCATGAGCACATAGTTGAGCTTAACTCGAGGGCCGGGTCCCCTATAGAGAATTCCGGGCGAGGTGCCTCCACGAATGCCTAATCCACATTCGTCTTCCTAAATATTAGTACGTCCGTTTACCCGGTTAGTGCTTGCTAACCCGGACGAGGTGGGTCAATCCTATATGGTACCATATACTAATATTCACGCTACAATGTATTAACAACTATGCTGACGGAGGACTTTAAATGATTAGTTTCGAAAAACTCATGTAGTATATGAAATGTTTGTACTTGCGTTCACATGTAAAAGTTGAGCAATATATCACACCCCTGAGTAAAACAGTAAAAGAGGGGCTATGAGACTCACCTGAGTCTGAAAGCGTTTAAACAAACGTAAGTTGATTAGCCGAGTATGAAGTCCAAAGACTTGTAACCTGAGGGTGTCCACGACACGCGATGGTTATAATCATGATTGGGTATCTCAAAAGATCACCCTTGTAGTTGTTCATTCAACTATAATGTCCAAATTAAATTTGGTTGATTGATTCGAATGTTTGAAAATATGTACGGCCCGTTGGTGACGGATTTGTAATAATTATCTCAACTATTATTATTTTGATATCGTGGCGTTTTACTTGAAAAATGTGTTTTGATTGTGTTTTAGAAGCCGTTACGGAATCTAAGTACGGGGGTCCGGGGGCAGCGCCCTTGGTAGCGGGGTCCAAGGGGCGGCAGCCCCTGGCGGGGTCCAAGGGGCAGAGCCCCTGGCTGGGGTCGAGCTGCCAGGTCAGCTTGGAAAATTTTTATTTCTACTATATTGCTTTGACGAAAAACGCATCTGGATCCGAATTTGGGTAAAATCAGGTGTTAAAATTTTAGGTCTCGACACTTAGTAAAAATCTGAGTTTTCTGGTTTGTGCGACGTTGGGTGCGACGTCGCAGGTAAGGATTGCGACGTTGAGCATGACGTCGCTAAAGGCGACGTTTCGCAATTTAATGCGACGTTAAGGATGATGTCGCTATACGCGACGTTGTTGATTCTAGCGACGTAGTAGGCGACGTCGCTATGTGCGACTTCGCAATTCAATGCGACGTTATGTGCGACGTCGCTAAGGCGACGTTATTGATTTCTGTGCGACGTTATACGCGACGTCGCAAAGGCTCCAGGCCAGATGCGACGTTACGGGCTGTTGGCCGGATTTTGTGTCGAAAACGAGTTTCCCGGCCACCGTTCGGTCCAATATTTTTACCCAACCCTTTTAGGGACATTATAAGTTGTTACAAACTACTAACAAGTGAAAACATTTAAAAACGAGAGATTTCGGGATTTGTCGGAAACTTACAAAGTGTCGGATGAGAAATCCGAAAAGGTAGGATGATAGATCGTGATGCGGTGGTCGTTTTCTTCTAAAGAGCCGATGAAATCCGAGTGGTTTTAGTATGTTTATTTTGCGATTTAGTGCGGTTTTTGGAGGTGGTGGTGGTTGGAGAGAAAGAGAGAAAAAGGAGAGTGAGAGAGAGAAAGAGTGGGGTGAAATGAGAGAAAGAGGAGGGAGAGTTGGAGGTTATCCTCCAACGTTTCAGTCTCCGTTTCTTCGTGCAGTGTTCGTTTGCTCCGTTGTTTAAACGTTAAATAATTATTTTACATTTTAATTATAAGTTTTAAAATACAATTTATTACGCGATATTTTATTTAAATAGTTCACAATTCAATTTATATTTGAGTTATATAATGTAAGTTTGTTTATTTAGTTGCGCATTTTAATATTTTATATTGTGTAAGTTCTGTTTGTACGATACGAATGAATACGAAATATTATCATAATAATATTTTTGACATAAAAGCGTTATTTAATAAAATTGGTCACCAACGTCCGTATTAAATTGAATCGAAATACATTCGATTTAAGTTGCGTACGATTTAACCAAATCGCATTTTCGTATATATTCAACAATATATATAATTCGATACATTAATTAGCCTAACACAGAACTAATTACATGTATTAACGTATGATTAGGCACTAATTACTAGTCCTAATTTGGCGGGTGTTACAAATTTGTTGCAACTCTTCTTGATGTTAAAGTTGAGGAACTTACTAAAAATTTGACTCTAGTGGTTCTTCCAAAGCTTGCGATTTCTCAGCAAGATAATGATCAAGCATCGGTTACCTTATTTGAATTGGCTAAATGTTTGAACACATCGATGGCGCAACTTATATTTTAATGGCTACCGAATGTTCTTTCTTATGTTCTTTATTCAAAAGATGGTGATAAATTAGAATGTGCTATGAAGTTACATCATGATCAGACTAGTTGTGATAAGAAAGGAATTTTATCAACTGCTTTACCTTCACTTTTGTGTGACTTAGTTTGTTGTGTAGATTTAGATGATTCAGTTGATACTTGCATAATGTAAAATGTACCAGTTACTTATGGGTCTATTTGTGGTGTTTTATCACGATTGGGTAAAATTAGAAATTAGCTAGAAGAGATCACCGTTTTTGAAGTGTAGTTATGTTAAAGAATTATTGATCAAGTTTTTTTAGTGGTGGTATTAGGTAGGGTAAACGATGATAATGTTGAGGAGCTTCTATATCATCAAGGTAGCAGGTCGTATCAAGTTCAAAGAAAGTAGCTTGGATGGGTACTATTTGGATAGCTTTATTTATAATTCGGCATAATCGCAACAAGATTTTCAGAAACAAAGATGTGGTTGCTCTGGATGCATTGGTTAAGATTAAATATGGCTTTCTAGATGGTTGTTCGCTAGAGATAAAACTTTCTTCTGCTTGTGGGGTCAATAGAAGTGTTAAATGGGCGCATGCTTGCAGCTAGTCTTTATGCTGCTGTGGTGCTACGTGGTATGGAATGGTTTCGATGGGATACTGAGATGTTTGTTTGCTCCTATTTTAGGTGTGTTAGTAGCGCATGGTGGTTGTATGGTCTTGAGCTCTTGTTCTTTTTGTCGTAGTTTGTCAATTTATATGTAATCACAATGTATGTATTTTTACATATATACTGTGTGAATATGATTTACTCATACATACAGAAACTTTGATGTTTTGAACATGTTTGAGAGAAGCTAGAGACCATATATTGTAATAGTATTTGAAACAAGAGACCGTATAACTTAACATTCAATGTAATAAATATTAAGTGATAACCTTCATTAAGATGAGAATTAAGGGTTAACATTAATTACTAAATGTTATAGAGTAATTTCGGTTGTTATAACTTAATATTCATTTTATTGGATATTGAGTGATAACATTTAAATGATAAATGTTAGAAGTTAGTTTCAACCTAATATGCATTTTGATGAATATTAACTTATAACATTCATTTCGATAAAAATTAACTGATTGATAAAAGTCGAGAAACGGTTGTTATTGTTGCTTTTTGGTTTATCTGCAAGTCGAGAAACGACAAAGTCTTCAAAGGAGTGGCAAGCTCAGTGGCTAAAATCATGGATGATATTCAAGGTTTTTTTTCTTTTTTTCTTTTGTCTTTTATTTTTCCTTTTGTTTTGTGTGTGTCTTAGAGATGTAAAAATTAAAAAATTACATGGGTCGATTGGAGTTGTAATCCGGTTATAGTTTATAAATAAGGCTAGGTGTTGTTTTCATATCCTCTCATCTTTGTAACTCTTTCTTTGGACAAAGTTCTTTATAGCTCGTGCAATATATTCAAACAAAGAAAAATCACTGATAAAAGTTATAATTCAACTTTAGTTGTTATAACTTAACATTCATTTTGATGAATTTTAAGTGATAAAATTCATTTAGATGAATATCAGTTGATAACATTAATGGATAATTGTAATAATTTATTTTTGGTTGTTATAACTTAATATTTATTTTGATGAATATTAACTGATAACATTCATTTAGATGAATATTAACTGATAACATTCATTTAGATGAATACTAACTGATTACATCAACGATAAAACTTATAATTCAATTTTAGTTCTTATAACTTAACATTCATTTTAATGAATATTAAGTGATGACATTTGCTGATAAATGTTATAATTTAATTGTTAGCTATTTTAACTTAACATTCATTTTGATGAATTTTAAGTAATAACATTCAATTAGATGAATATAAATTAATAAATGTTATAACTTAAGATTCAATTTGAAGAATACTAAGTAATAACATAATATTACAAGGTAACAAACTCAACCCAATACCATATAACATATAATCATAGAATCTATGAACAATTAAAAACCAAAATCACATGTGTACTAAAAACCGAATCAATACAAAGGTAAGGGCAGCCATATATGCTCTGATACCTACGAAATTAGTATTACATTAGGTTCTCACTTACATGTTGCTATCAAGAGGTTGAAAATGATAGATAATTGAGATGTACTATGGAATTTAAATCTAATTACTTGAAGGAAAACAAGCCGCGACAACGCTTGGATCAAAGTTGTCCAAAAATGAAGGCAATTTTAGTTCTACTACCTGCAATATTAGCCAACACAACCATCTTATATCACTTGCAGAATAAATCCATTATAGGTACAACGTACCACCAGCTCAACATGCAAGCACTATATTCCGTACCTCAAGAATGTTTCATCCCGTATAACTGCCAAACCAGAATCAACCATAATTGGCCAAACGCCTTTCCAACAAATGATGCGGCTATACCAAGTAATGCTAGTGTAGTGGCTGAACCGAATGAAAATGCAAGACAGTCGTTAACTATTAACAATTTTAACGAGTCAAATGCATATAAAATACCATATACGAAACTAAACCAATCAACATTTAGTTAATTTTTCACGACTTTAGCTTTCGTCTAAGCACCATTTGAAAGATAGCATTCTTAAATTTTCATGCCAACCCAAACTTTTTGACCCATACAAAAATTAGTTTTATTTACCCTATACCTAACCCATCCGACCACTCATTTTTCCTCTATTATACAAAGCTAACGGGGATGGGACAACAAAGGAAAAGATTAAAAAAAAAATAATTAATCAATCACGTGTAGTTGCAACATGCCTGTAGATCATCATCATATATAGCAACATTAAGAAACAAATGTATTCATTTAATGCAAGAAAATTCAACACTTCTTACCGTAACACTCATGGGAAAGGGGGAAAAGGCTAGTCATAGGCCAGTGCCAAATATAACGTATTGTCAATCTGGGAAAAGGATATTAGGAGACAATATAACATAGTAAGATTATAATACTAATTTCTTAACACTTCAAGATGCTAGAATAAGTTTTGATGCACCTACAGAGCTCCTAGTTGTATTTGAATAGCTTCATTTGCATGTTGTCCAACGGGATACATGAGGGCTCCAAACCAAACTCCAAGGCTTCCATTGGTCATGGTGTAAGCATAAGGAGCTGTTCGTTCCTTTCCTGACTTGAAACAAAATAATTATATTTACTGAGCTTATAGTACTTACTATTGAGTACACGCGCTTCCACGTAAGGGAAAGGCGATAGATTAATTTGAAGTTTAAAAGTCTATTTAGAAAGGTTAATTAAACTAGGTTTCTCATTTTATATATTAGTCCGTAATATAACTACCTTCGGTCGTTACGCAGCTTCCACGTATTTGTACTATACCCAAAGTGTTTCCAACACTATACTGCGTAACAGTCGAATAGGGGCCGTCATATCACTTCGTAATATTGTACCATTCCGTAATATGACTACCTTCGGTCGTTCCTCGACTTTCATACATTTGTACTCCACCTTGAAGTGTTTCCAGTACTATATCGAAGAACAGTCGAATAGGGGCCGTCATATTACTTTTTAAATTAATTATCAATCATCTCATAATTAACTAACTACGTCGCAAGCAAACACAACAAGATAAGCTAGGAAGGTATATCTTGAAATGAAGCCATGAGGCACCTATTTATAGTTGATTTTAGGTGCAAGTTAGCAACTAGAGGCTCATGCTAGCAAAAGGTGGTAAAGTGTCTAGCACATGTACCCTAAAGCGGTGAAAGGTCTAGCACATGTACCATAAAGTTGCGGAAAGGTCTAGCACATGTACCGGGAGAGTACGAGCAAGGACGAAAAAGTGGCCGAGGGATGGGGGACAGGTGGCTGCCGGCGGCTGGCCTCCACCCGCCCCGGTTTGCTTTCTTTTTCTCGTTTCTTGTTTTGTGCGTATCTTCTTCGTTATGCGTCCGTTTTCGTTGATTCTTTTTGCGTTGGATTCGTTTTTCAAAAACGAAGACTTTGATGAAAAGAAATCCCTGAAATGTTTATCTGATCTTTAGATGTCTCGTGCGAATCATTTGAATCTTCCGGTGTACGTAGAATCTTCGTTCTTCATCCGTTTTTGTTGATTCTTCTTTTGTTGGATTCGTAATTTGAAAACAACGATCTTGGATAAGAGAAATGTCAGTGATGGGTACTTCATCTCAAATCTTGTCTCAGATGCCCTGAATCTTCAATTGTGCGTGGAATCTTCGTTTTGTGTCCGTTTCGCTTGATTTTTCTCGTGCAACTTCATTTTGACCTTCTTGGCAAAGTATCATTGATTTGTGCATTATTTGAGTCCGAATGCCAAGTATTGTTCCAGAATGAGAGAGATATCGGTGGTAAAAACATGACTTTTTACGCGATATCAAGTATCCCACACTTAGAACTTTGCTTGTCATCAAGCAAACTCGAACTTCAAGCATGGTTAAAGATAAGTAGATGATGAAATATTTTAGAGCGGAACTTTTTACTGAGGGGGTTTTGGAAAAAATAAAATATTTGTGCTTTTGAAAAGGTAGGGTTGTAATCTTTGGGAGCATTCTTTTGATCTTTGATCTTGGATACATGACTAGGAGATCCTCTCAAGGTGGTCACTCCAATTACTCAAAGTGTTCAGGGTTTCCTATTCTAGTATTATCAATCACGCAGAACGCCAATCATGTATCGTTTATCATCATAGGCTTGATCGAGAATCAAATCGTTACCTTTTAGGTGAGCGCGAAGTCAATCTAGCCACAATTATTCTAGGAGGAGTGATGTAAGGTTTTTGAAGTGGAGTGTTGGTGATATGAGAGGGGGTTTGATGTGACCTAAAAAGTCATGTTTTTAAGTACATATTTCCGCACTTTTTGGACTATTATTTGGTGAAACCATTTCCAAACCATAATTATTTACTAAAAATCACCAAGGTAGTCTAAATACAGACGTTGCTGCAAAAATCGGTTAAAACGTCCAAATAACACGCAAACCGAGGCAAAACTGTCACCTTAAATATTCCCTTCTTGATTTTCTTATGTAATTAGATCTTAATTCATATTTTATGATTCCATAGGAAAATACGAGACCAGAGGTGAAAGAATCAGGAGAAACGGATGAAGAACGGAGAAGATGTGCAGTCTGGAAGTCCGCTGATCGTCATTCGGAACACGCAAAAGTCAAACACTTCCAAATTTGGCAAACTTAGTGTCATTAGAAGCGTAACAGAAAAACGAATCCAACGGCGCAAGAATCAAGCAAAACGGAGTCCAAACGAAGAAGATACGGACGAACCAAGCAACCGGGGAATCAGTATACAGCATATGGAGCACCAACCCCCCCCCCCCCCTTGCCCACCTAGGTACCGTATACGGTACCCTAGGTGCCGTATACGGCCTTTAGGGTGCCTTATACGGGGGTGTTGTGCTTGAAGGGTGCCATTTGACCCCCCTTGGTCCGCTTGCCCCGTATGCTGCTTTGATGCTTGTATTTGATGCTTCAAGACTTGTACCAAGGCTACCTCCATTCTCCTATAAATAGTGGACTCCATTTCACATTTCAACACACCTCTCATTCTTACAACTTCTCTTTCTCTCTCTAGAATTCTCTCTCTAGCACTACTCTTAGGAGTTAGAGGAGAATTGTTCTTGTAGTTAGTTCTTCTCTCTAGTTTCTCTCTCTAGCACTACTCTTAGGAGTTAGAGGAGAACTAGAGAGAAGATTAGGATTAGATTAATTATGTAGTTAATTAGTAGAGGCTAGCTTATGTAATGCTTAGATATTAATGAAGAAATACAAGTGTTATTCTGCTCGCAATTCATATCGGTATTTTCTGTCTTTTCTATTATTAATTTGTCATATTGTTCTTGTTTGATGTATGTGATTTATTAATATTAGAAATGTTTATTGTTATGCATTGCGAGTAATTACTTGTATGTTTGCCATGATTAATGAGTAGTTTGTGGTGATATATCTAATTGGGATAACACCATTATGAAACAACGGAGGTAACGTTATACAGCTTTCATTTGTATAGCGCCGGAATCATCACGAATGTGTGTAGTATGGAACGTGGAAGCTATGAAAGTCGTGGGCACAATCCGTTGTGGAATAATGTTCCCAATTATTATATATTACAATTGTTTGTGAACTTATAAGCTGAACCTCTACCCGTTTATCTGTCCAACTTATGCTGTAGTTTGTATCCTCCTCCCTAGAACTTGACAAATTGCTAGAAGTAGGATTTCCAACTATTATGTGTTTGATGATCAATGAACTCAACATGGTCGTTGTTCCCTTGATTGAAACATATCCGAGGGACACGAAGCATAGGATTAGAGATAGATTAGGTTCATGCTTATCTGTTGTGTATCTTTGGGACAACTTCCGGGGTACCCATGATGTAATCCTTAGGTTAGTACTGTGATACTAGTATTCCGTCCTATTGCATGTTCTTGTTTGATTGTTGCTTAGGTACTGCATACTAGACATACAATAACACTGTTGCTGCCTTAATGATTATGTTTTCATAAACATGATAAATGTAATACAGATAGGTTTGAAAACTTGTGGTGCTGTTTAACTATACATTTATGATTTTAAACTAAACTATCACCTTTCCTCCAATAAACGTGGTTAGAACCTTTATGACAAGGAGTAGCTAACCATTGATCAAACGGTCACTACCTATCTATGTTTTCCAAAATAAACATGGTCTGATTTTGAAGCTGTGGAAATACTGCCCAACTTATCGTATAGTACACCGTGAATTAATCAGGGATTTATTGGGCTGGGATTTATAAAGTGAACGGGTTGTTTAGCTATAATAGATGGTTTTACTGTAATACAAGCTTAGATATATTGAGTTTAGATAGCCGTAAAGTATGTAATCCAGGATAAAGCCCTAAAACGTCCGAGTATATGGTAAGCCGTGGAAAGGCCGTAGGCTGAACACTGTATTACATCCTGGCTGAGTCTGTGATCCAGGAAAGACTGTAAAACGGGTGAATACACAATGTAACCATGGAAAACCTGTAAGTTGAAGACTGTATCACAGCCGAATAACGCTGAACTCAATCACAACCATTAATGTATAAGTTAGCAGTCACCAATTGTCTTAATCTTAAATGCCTTGCCCATCTTAGATATCTCTGTATGTGTTAAAGAAAGGTCAGTGGATAAATTGCGGACTGTCACCTTATTCCTGCACCCCATCTGGAGGTTCACTTGGTTTCATCATAAGAGATGGTGAGGGGGGTTTTAAGATAGTCCGATCTGATCAGAATCTTGACAGCCTAGTACTCAGTGACATATTGATCGGTTAACCCGATCAGTAGGGTACTAGTGTTTACACCACATGGTATCTACGTGAACACAAGACACAAATCTTTAAAAGACGTTTTCAAACTAAAATATCTTAACAGCTATTCTAAGTCATGGTGAACCACGTCTTTGTCATCCTTAAGTGTTATATATGCTAGTCTCCCTTTATTTTTATGCTTTGTTAATTTCAGTAGTTTAGTTTAATTAAATATAGAAACCAAAACAAAACCCTTCCAAGTCATTAAAACCCTAGCTTAATTACTGATTAATCGGAACTAGCTCTGTTTCAATTCTACCGTCGTGAGGAACGACCCTGGATCATCCTTACCGCTTACTCGTATCAGGTATTCATACCAGTTCCAGTAGGTAGTACGGAGGATTAGGCTCCCCCCGACTATTATAAATATTAAAACTACCCTGCCGTGTGTCTCGGTGGCCGGACCAACGACCGGAGTAAAATCCGACCGACCGCTGGGGGCACGACAAGTTTTTGGCGCCGCTGCCGGGGACGGTAGTACGATTCGGAGCCTGTTTAGATAAATTAGTTTTTAAGCGATCCTTTTTGACTTGGATTCACCGTCCTTGTTAGAAGTTACTTTCCGCCCGTAGATTAGCGTAGTTAGCTTAGATTAGCTTAGAATAACTTCCCTCCATATTACAACTTTAATTCTAAAAACCTTCTTCGTGTGCTGTCTTTACTGAAATCTTGGGAAATGGCAACTCAACAACAACTAAGAGATTAAATTGATAGTCTTGCTAAATCAATCGAGGATAGATGCAGGAGTAATGCCTACGTAGATAATGAATGTCAAGGGAATAGTATGATTTATTCGGATAACATAAGGTACTTAGATCCTCAATCTCAACATCATTATGACCCTTATGCTTTCCAAACACATCAATACCAGCCTTACTATCCTGGACCATTCAATATCTACCCACAACCATCTTACCCTGTATACCAACCATACGAGAGTTCTAACTTGAGAGATATGCCCACAGCTTATCTCAGCAGTAATGCTACTCTTTCTCCCTCTTTCACCCCATATGAACAACAAATAGCCGACATGCTTAAAGGATATACTGATAAGCTATCGGAAATGGAAAAAATAGTCCAAGAAAGTTGTGAGAGAATTAGGGATCATGTTACAACCATCTATAGAGTACAGGAAGATGAGAGGCATCCACACACCACATCTACTTCATTTGACACAGACTTTCATTCTCATGAGACTGGTTGCAAAACTTCTTCAAATCCTACACCCACCCAATCTTCTAAATCCTCACTTCCACCCGTTCTTAACCTATCTACGTCCGAGACCGACGAAGAGTTCGTTCTAGAGGAACTTTCCGAATCACTGCAACTTGAAACTCTTGGCCGGAGTGACGAGGATGACGAGGTAGACGAAGAGATAGAAGTAGAGAGCCCGGAGATGGAGATTTACACAGAAGACCCAGCTTCAGAAGGACCGGAGGAATACGCACCAACTCTGAGAAGTGATCTCATTCCAATTCAAACCGACGTGGTTGACAACATCCCGCAACAACTTGTGGTTGATGATGTCCCACTTATCGTTCCGAATGAATCACCCCCTGATCTAGTTGAACCCTCAACTGCCTTAGACCAAGTAGTTGATGAGAATGTTGCTACAAGATTGGAGACAAAAACGGATACCGTCCCACCTCCATGCCCAGAGTACAACACTATCATTGACCAAAAGACCATAGGAAGCAAGGTGGGTTCTGCGTCATGGTTTCCCTTCAAACCCTCTCTCAACCATATAATGTCTTATACATCATTAAGAGGTGGGGATTCCTTCGACCAACCCATTCTGACAATCCAACCAAAGGAGGTGCTAGAAGTTGAGAGATTTGCGATACCTCCGCTAGAACAACTCCCTCACTTCGAACCATCTCCTTATATTGGACATACCCTAGCCTTAATCTGCTTTAAACTTTTAGGTATGTACCAATATTACCCCTTGTGTCTACTGATGGATGCAAGGAAACCCCTAGGATTACCTGAGAAATAATGCTAGAGTCAAGCTAGAGACTCGAACAAAAACAAGCGCTTCTCGGGAGGCAACCCGTGTCTAACATAGTTTCAGTAATAGTAGTTAAATAGGAAGCTAACCCAATAAGTAGAAGATGAAACCCTAAAATGAATGTTCCAAGTTTTCTATTTTTATGAACAAATAGGATGGTTTGCGAAATTACTTCTTTAAAAGTCAATTTTTTTGTCAAACCTTAAAACTTCCTACTCCCACTTGTTTGAACTCTATTTCAACATTCAATTTTTTCCATCTCAAGTTCTTAATATCCCCTTCACTCACAAATTTTGGAAACCTACTAGAATGAGAATTAGGAGCCTTAGTCATCTTATACACCCATTCACATATTTCGAGCATTGGAGGTACTTACATATATATTTTTATAAGCATACATATAAGATCCTTAAATGATTCATCTAAAAACCTGATTTGTATGCTAATATGTGTATTATGCTCGAACTCGTTTTAAAAATATGTGCTTTGGAAATCTTTATACTCGGTTACCTGATTTAAATGCTCATGCTAGTGTTTCCATATCTGCTATTTGTTCTGCGGTGAAATTGTAGGCAACTAACACTTTTTGTGTGGGATTAGACTCCAAGTCCTACGCTGGTTTGTTTCATCTACAAGGCACTTACTTTGATAGGTTCTTCGCAAACCAGTAAATCTATGATTTGGAGAATAAATCACTCATTTGTTAGATCACGTTTGTTTGTTCTACTTGTACAAATGCCTAACAGACAGGGACTGATGCCTATGGATAAAGAATCTTCGAGAATAATGGAAAGAAGACAAGGGGAGCTTACAGTTCATTAAGTATGGGAATCTTTGGAGCATTGCTTGGCAGGGGATAAGAGATGACACTTCTAGACACGAAGATGATTTCTAGTTGCCTATGACTAGTTCATCAAGTTGATCAACTCAATACTCATCATATGTACCCACAAATTCCAAGTCCTATAGCTAAACCTTACTATATCATGGAACCCGAAACCATCACTACCATCCACCATCACCATATCCACCCACATTCACCCATCCATCCACCCCTTCACACGTACAACCATCACCAACAGGGACCATTCATATGAAGGAATAGAGACGGGATTAAATTGGAAACTGGAGATCTCTACCGATAAAGAACAACATCAGATGCATTACATCAGTTCGTCGGCAAAAATCTCGGGAGATAAAGATCTATGGTCATTAGATTCAGCACTTTCAGATCATTAGGAGCAATTGAGTTAAAGCAGCGGCTCTTGATGATTTGGATCTTTGTCCATTAACCTCTATCAAACATTTGGTGTTTCTTGGCTGATCCTGCTTGTGTCCAGAGGGCGACATCACTTCGCTTCATTTTCTACAATCTATCCTTTTAGTCTTAGTTATTTTCGAGAGAAGTTGGTGATTTGAGTGGATGTTGGATGACTGGAGGATCCAAGAGATGACGAGCATTCAAGGAAGAAATCGTGGAATCAAAGGAAGACAAACAAGCTCACACACCTGCGGACCACGGATCTTACATACATCTCTGAGGGAAGGAGCGTGGTTTATCTTCTATCGAAACTCACACGTACCAATGATCTTCAAAGACTTAAGTGTGGAATTTCATCCCACATTACATACACTTAGAAAGAATCATTTCCACATCTTAAACGCTAAAGTGTGGAATTCACTAATAAGAATCTCCACTTATATTATGGGACGATTCATTGCTGAGTTTGGACTCTTGGTACCAACTGCCAGATCAACGCATTTGAAGCTGAGCCGTTCTTCATGCAAGTAGAAGAGCAAGAATCACATCGACTCTTCTCTTCTCAAATTACCGATCTCAGCTTCATAACGTTAATTGTTATCTGGGGAGTTTCCTAAACCTTCACTCCGTTTCTTGATTTAACTTTTGCTTTGTTAGCCTGTTAATCTAAGAAGTGATCTATACTCTATCCTAAAGGTTATTACTAAGTGTGGGATTCCAGCCCATTACATACACTTGAGTAACATTTTCTATATGTTCAAACTCTAAGTGTGGGATTATACTTTACAGTACAATCTCAACTCAAGAGAACATTAGGGACAATGTTCCTCTAAGTGTGGGATAGCATGTATAGAATACCTTGGATTGGATGTTTACAGATTTTTATGTCCGAATAGCTCAACTCGGAAAATGTTCCTCAAAAATTTTCAAAATTTTTAACAAAACTAATAAAGTATGGGCCAAATCATTCGATTAGCTCTGCTATTTTTGAGTTAATATATCTTTCAGGAGGAACCATTTCTAATATGAGTTAGTTATTTAGGAATATTAGGGAAATTAAGGTAGAAATTTCTTAAATAAGTAGTGATAATCTAAAAGGAGCATGGCTAGGTACATACAACCATATTTTTAGTGAGGTTTTGAGCCTTAAAAGCATTCATCTTAAATGCTACATTGTTCATTTCTTGTGTGTGCCGATGCTAGTATATCTAAGTTAGAACTTGTTCCAGACATACGTTTCGAGACCACATTGGTGAGTACCGTACGCGGTATAGGTGCAATTAAATGATCTTGACATTCCTTAGGATTTAACCCATTTTTACATACCCGTTCAAGCCCAAAACCCTTCCGATACTCATTTTTAGTATCGATGATCCGCCTAGAATACCCTGTTGAGCCTAAACCTTTCGTTTCTTCAAAACCCTACATTTTTAACCCACTTATCCAAAACTTCCAACAACTTATCTTAGAATTTCTGAGGATTATGAAAAACATCTTGAAGAATCTCTTTTTGAATTGATCTACTCCTTCGTGTTCACCAAAATTGAAGAAAATCAAAGGTGCGAAAAATTGGCACCAAAGAAAAGGCTCGAAGAAGTCCGTGATAAGAAAGAAAAGATTTCCGAAAGAAAAGCAAAGAAAAATATCCTTGGAAGTTCTCTGGCAAAGAAATTCTGAAGAAAGAAAAAGAAAATAAAAAGCAGAAAAAGAAAGAAAATATAAAAGAAAATAAAGCTAAGTGCTTCAAAGTATCAACCGTTCAAAGGAAGATCCGACAGAAGACGAGTAGCTATCTTCTTCGTTCTACAATAAGTTTTTCATGATTCTTAGGATGCCTAAGATAAGCAACCCTTTCAACCAAAAATACCACTATCCATACCCCTTAACCCTCACAAACATTACAACCCACTTGAATGTCTTGGGATAATTAGCACCGTCCTCATCCTAAGTGGTGGAGATCCGATTCTTGACCAAGCTTATGATGATGAGTACTGCATGACTGGCTATTTGAGCGATTTCAATTGTGCTAGAATGATAGGAAACCCGATACACTCTGAGTGAATTGAGTGACCACCTTTAATGAGATCTCCTAGTCATGTATACTCCAAGATCACAAGATTTGGAAAGTATGCCTGGGAAAGTCAGTGCTTATTTCTGGAAAGATCATCTTAACTTTCCCTGTGTTCTCTAAATAATTTTCCCATATGACAAAGTGGTGACTTCTTGGAAATATTTTTAACTCACCTAAACTATTATAAAAATGTTTTCATTGGACATAACTGAGTTGTTGCTTGAGGACAAGCAACTTCTAAGTGTGGGATACTTGATATGACCTAAAAAGTCATGTTTTTAAGTACATATTTCCGCACTTTTTGGACTATTATTTGGTGAAAACATTTCCAAACCATAATTATTTACTAAAAATCACCAAGGTAGTCTAAATACAGACGTTGCTGCAAAAATCGGTTAAAACGTCCAAATAACACGCAAACCGAGGCATAAAACTGTCACCTTAAATATTTGATGTGACGCAAAAAGTCATGTTTTTAAGTACGATATTTCACACTTTTTGGGCACATCTTTAGTGAAAACATTCCAAAACAATCATTATTTACTAAAATTCACTAAAGTGCTCCAAATATAGGCGTTGCTACAAAAACCACTAAAAACGTCCGAATAACGAGCAAAACAGAGCGAATAAACAACGACCAATTCTCACACCCTCATTTACCTTATGATAAACATTTTCTAGCCTTATGGTATGATGTAATAGGTAAAAACGAGACGGGAGAATCAAGAATCATGCAAATTGGATAAAGAACGAAGGAGATACGGCTTCTACAGATCGTTAAAAGTCTTTCCGGCTATGCCTGAGCTATACACATCCAATTTCTGTGAAATTGGTACCATTAGAAGCGTAACAGAATTACGAAAGCGTGAGCGCAAGAAACAGGTCAAACGGACGCATAACGAAGGAGATACGGGCGTTTTAAGCAACGAACGAAGACCGACGGACCCCGTATACGGCCCTGGACACCGTATACGGCCTCTACAGTACCGTATACGGCCCTTCTAACCCTAATTGGTCTCCGTTCGTGCTTCATTTGCTTGTACGCTGTGCTGTTTCGCTTGTACGGCTGATTTGGGACTTCACCTATAAATAGGGGTCACCTCCTCCACATTTTCACACACCATTCTTCATTCCACTCATTTCCTCACTCTCACTTTCTCTCTCACACACTCTCTCTCTCTCTACTCTCTCTCTCTTCTTTTTTCTCTCTCTAGAATTAGGGTTAGCATCAGTTAGTTCTCAGTTAATATTTAACTGGGACTAACGGAGGGACTACTTTTGTAATAGCGTAGGGAATAGTTCAGGGGCTTATTTGTAATATTGTCGAAGATATTGCGGAGATTCTGCTTGTACTCTCTCTCTAACGTTTATTCAATCTACGCTTTATTAACGGTTACTTCTTTCCTTATCTATTATAATGATGATTGCTATTGTTATTATGCTAGATTTAGGATCTGTTATTATGCGTAGTGAGTAGTTATATTGTGTGTTTGTTGTGATGTAGTTAGTCGTTAATTGGGATGATGTCATTATGAAACAATGGAAGTAACGTTATACGGCTTTCATTTGTATAGCGCCGGAAACATCACTAATGTGTGGAGTACGGAACGTGGAAGCTATGAAAGTCGTGGGCACAATCTGTTGTGGATTAATGTTCCCAACTATTATATTATAAATGAAAACTCGGTGCTTTGATTACGCGTTCCATCTATGATTTTAAACCGCATATTCAACTAACGCCTTTCCACCAATAAACGTGGTTAAAACCTTTTGATAAGACGTCATATCGGGGGTAATTAATTATCTGTGTTTTGGTTTTGGATCTGTGAAAATACTTTATACGTACTGTACACCGTGAATAAACTTCTGATTAAATATCTGTGTTCAAATAACATGGTCTGGTTTTGAAGCCGTGGAAATGCTGTTTTAAACAAGTATTGTACACTGTGAATAAACTAGGGATTTATTGGTTAAATACAAGTGAGGGCTGGTTTAAATCATAAATGGGGGATCTCTAATCTAAAATACAAACTCAGTTTATGAATCCAGAAAGGAAGACGAGGAATCATCTAGTATTCCAAATTTGTCTATCACCCTTGGATTCTACAAAACCATTGATGGAAAGAAATCAAACACCAACCAAGTCTTAAACCTAAATGTTTTATTCAATTGAGTATCACTGTGGTGTTAAGAACGGTCGGACCGTTAGTGGGTCTGTTACTCTATGCATGCGCCCAGGAATCTTCGTATTCCAGAAAAGGGTCACTGTTCCGTAACAGGGCAGTGTTGAGAGTTGAGCAGCCTCCTTCGATCAGAATCACGATAGCCTAGTTACTCAGTGACATACTGATTGAGCAATCAATCAGTAGGGTGCTAGTGCTTACACCACAAATACTTAAGACAAATAAAATACAAATCTTTAGAAAGACATTTTCATAACTTAAACTAAAACATCATCCCAATGCAAGGCTAACGAAGTCACAACAAACACCCCCTCTATCCTGACTGCTATCCCTTTATTTTATTTTATTCTCATAGTTTAATTAGTAGTATAATTTAAGAAACAAACAAAAACAAACCTCCAACTGCTTTCAAAACAACCTTCACTAGCTAGATTCGGACATCTTGATTTCTCTGTTTCACAATACCGTTGGTTTTGAAGAACGACCCTATGTCATACTTGCTGCTGTACATCTTTAGGTGACATAGCACTAGTAAACTTAGGCCCCAGCATTTTACAAATTTAAAACTCCACTGACACGTCACCAGTAGTCGGTGCAACGACAGGTTAATTCCTAACCGACCGCTGGTGGCGCGTCAAGTTTTTGGCGCCGCTGCCGGGGAATCAACTGTAAGACTCAGAGACGTCATGATGAACTTTCTTTCTAGTGAACCTTTAGGATGGTTCTCTCTTCTTAAACCACTAAAAATTCTTTCAACCCTTCCTTTCCCCTATCCTGAAGATGACATCTTACCCATCCGACAAGAAAAGCGCTCATCTTCCCACAATCCTACAACCACCGCACGCATCACTCTCGCTGATAGCAACAAACCCTCGATAGAAGTTCGAGGTGGACCCATACGCTACCCGGAGACTAAAGGAGCATCATTCGAACTCAAGCACAATGTAGTGCAGCTGATCCTGAATCGCTGCCAATTCAATGGACAACCGAACGATGACCCCTACTCCCACCTCAACAAAATTTTCACCCTGTCCGACTCTTTCAAGCAAAAAGGGGTTGAGCAAGATACAATCCACTTATATCTGTTCCCCTACTCTCTTTCTCATCACGCACAGACTTGGTTCGAGGAATTAGAAACCAACTCTATCTCCTCATGGGCGGAAATGGAAGATAAGTTCTTAACAAAGTACTTTCCCCCATCCAAACGAATCAAGTTAAAGAAAGATATCTTGAACTTCCAACAGTTTCATGATGAATCAATCTATAGTGCGTGGGAAAGATTTAAGAGGTTGCTTAGAAGATGTCCTAACCACCAAATTGAACGATCAACTCAGTTGTGCACGTTTTACAATGGTCTCGCACCGCACCACAAGCCAATGCTCGATGCCGCTGCTCGAGGAAACTTCACGCGTTGCACGGATGACGAAGCCTGGAATCTGCTTGAGAGCATGACCATGAATCACAACGATTGGAACACTGATGAGCATTCCTCATCATCGGCACCGCTTGCCCATCCCAATCCTGTGCAAACTGAGGCGATCAAATCTCTGACGGAACACATCGGAACGCTAGCCGAGGAAATAGGAAAGCTGAAGAAACCTCCTCAACAGGTCTACCATATTCAGTCCTGTCGGAACTGTAACAATCCACAAGCTACGAACCCTGTTGATGGCACAGCCTACTATGACCAGTTCCGAACTCACCCACGTCCAC
This sequence comes from Helichrysum umbraculigerum, assembly GCA_949592205.1. Classification (NCBI taxonomy): domain Eukaryota; kingdom Viridiplantae; phylum Streptophyta; class Magnoliopsida; order Asterales; family Asteraceae; genus Helichrysum; species Helichrysum umbraculigerum. Next base: position 104,639,596 of record CATIUR010000004.1, on the reverse strand, counting down.
CTGATTATACTCAAACCTCTCCTCTTCGAGCCAACCAATACCTACCAATTCCACCTCCCAACCAATTCCAATACCCAGCCTACCACCAACCACCTTTACTTCCTGGTGCCAGACCTGAGATGGCCCAATCTTCTGAACCCACTAGGCCAATTACTAGTCTAGACGACACCCTCATACAAATCATCCAAACGATTACGGCTAGACAAGACCAGGTTGATCTCTTCCTAAGAGACCAACTAACTTTACTAAATACTCTTGTAACCCAAGTAGGTCGACTAGCGGAACGTATCGACACTGGACCACAGGGTAGTCTGCCTAGTAGCACCTTTCATAACCCACATACTATGGAAGCCAACCACGTAACCAACCAAGACTCCAAGGTGGCACCAAGCCAACCTTCAGTTCTTTCTCCGGTGAAAGAATAATCTCCTGTCACACAGACAGTTGAGAAAAAGTCTCCTCCAAACCCTAAAAAGGAAAGCTTACCATTTCCAGGACGTCTCAAGCAACAACCTAATGAAGTCAAAGCTTTCAAGTATGCTAAATATGTTAGGAGACTTATCTCAAACAAAGACAAGGTACCCGAAGTACCTAATGTCCCGCTAACTGCTGAATGTTCAGCTATCCTTCAAAATCGTCTGCCGGAAAAACTAGGAGATACCGGACGTTTTACCCTTCCCTGCTCTATCAACCAATCTGGTGATATTCGCTCTTTGGCCGATCTAGGAGCAAGTATTAACCTTATGCCACATTCATTATTTAAAAGACTAGAATTAGGAGACCTAAAACCCACTAAAATGAGTGTCCAGCTAGCTGACCAATCCATTAGATATCCTAAGGGAATAGCTGCAAACATCATGGTTAAAGTCGACAAGTTCTTTTTTCCAACTGACTTTGTGGTAATGGATATTCAGGAAGACATAAACATCCCTATAATACTAGGTAGACCTTTTATGAACACAGCCAGAGCAGTCATCGATGTGCACTCTCAGACGATCAGCTTACGCGCTCACGGAGAAAGCATCACATTCAAGACCGATAAGAACGACTGTGTTCCGATGGAGAATGTTGAGCTATATACGGTCTCTATTAGCCAAGACACATCTGATGACGAGATCTCTGAACCAGCAGCCAAGCAGGAAGAAGAGATGAAAGAAGAAAAGGAGCCTCCTGCCAATGAAGATATTTATCCTCTTGATTCTCTAGAACTGTCTGATCCACAAGCCTTATCTCCAGAAATCATCTGCATCCCAATTGTATCTACTCATGAACAAATGATTTATGTGATAGACGAATACGATGATGACCCTCATATTATAATAGCAGCTATTAGAAATTCTACCAATGATTACTCTATGCATCAAAGATGGCTAATAGCGGTTATTGAGGCAGCATCCACTATCTATCTCACTAGCAAAGGAACCCAAGATTCACTCAACCTTAGGCATTGCATCAGAGTATTCGCAGATGCACTCAAATCTCAGCTCAAGAAAGAAAGGAACAACGCGAATGAACTACTCTTCTACATTGAACATAGACAAATATACCGCAAGGTGTATGATGTTCTCATAGGCTCTGCGTTTCCTTATTCATCAAAACAGAGGGAGAAGTTGGGTGCTATCAGAAGAAATATTGAAGATGCTACTGACTTCATGGTGATGAGGAATCTACAGGGATTCCTTGACTTATTAGCTGAGAAAGATCACCTGAGTACCAAAGAAAGTAATCGATTTATCATCAAGTCTACTTTAGAACATCATATTAAATTGATAATCGAGGAGCTTAGGTACATCACTAGGGACGAAAGCAGGCGTAATCACCCACTCATTGTTAAAAATATGTCTCTACTCGATATTGTCACTTTTGTGACAACTCGATTACACGAGATATTGAATGCAGAAGACGCCGAGAAAGCAGAGTATATCCTCCGAGCTGGATATCGCGAGATATTCAACAAACTGATTCATATTTTCAAAAACTCTGGCTTTCCTTTCACCCTTCATCAGCACCAGCTAATCAAAGGCTTGTGCAAGGCTACAACTGTATTCGAAGGAGATCCTCATAGTGAAGAATTCGAAGATCTGAAGTTGAAGTTACTAGAATTTATGGACTCCCTCAGACTTAAGTATCCGAGTAGGGAAGTGATCAAGACAAGAAAAACAACGCAGATTGATCCCAATGGGCCAATCACTAAGGCAGTTGATTACATCACGCAAGGATTACTAGGTCTTTCTAGAGCAACCTCAGAACAACTTCGAAACTTCAAAGTGGATACCATGGAACCGCTAGATCTAATCTCAACCATGGCATGCCACTTCCAAAGGATCTATCCTCCGCGATACTCTTTCCCACAACCCAGGGCACATAATGTCACCATCACTCGCCCTGGGAGCTCCTTCCCGTACACCTAATCTCAGAGGTGTAAAGTCGAGCTCTCGACTCTAACAGCAGCGCTTCTCGGGAGGCAACCCGTGGAATAAGACGTGTAGAGAGAAACGTGTAAATAAGTGAAGAAAATCTCTGACTATCCTTCACACTTGGGCGTACCCAAAATACTTTCTGATATTACAACTCTTTGCAAATAAATCACTTGTCTCAGAAAATAGGAAATCACTTTGAAAAACCGATAATTCACGTGTTTCGAGCATTTGAGGTACTTGCATACTACTTTTATGCATTATGCTCGAACTCGTTTAAAAACACATGTTTTATAAAACTGATATGTAGTAGAAAATATCTTTTCAAAATATGAGACAGTGATTTATCTCTTCATTTGCAAATACTTTGAGTTTGTAAAAAGGGTACGACCAACGTGTTCACACTTACGAGATTGATTCACAAGAAGAATGATGGTTGAAGAAAACCAATAGCAAGACGCTTGAAGCCGAGACGCTCTTCATGGATGCAAAAAAGGATCCTGGCAACATCTCTTTTCACTAAATTCAGATTCTCAGCTTCATTGCAGCTCGCTATCTGGGGAGTGTCTTAACCCTTTACTCTCTTTTGATTATGATTCTGTATATTATTTGCTTTGTTAAGTTTGTTATGTAATCTATACTCTATCCTAAGCTTATCACTAAGTGTGGGATTCCAGCCCAAAACAAACACTTGAGAGACATTTTCTTACATGTTCAAACTCTAAGTGTAGGATTTTACTTCCAGTAAATCTCAACTCAAGAGAACATTAGGGACAATGTTCCTCTAAGTGTGGGATAGCAGGTATAGAATACCTTGGTTAGTTTTATGATTTTTAATGTTCGAAATAGCAAACTCAGAAAATGTTCCTCAAATTTTCAAAATTTTTCAAGAAGTATGAGCCTAATCACATGATTAACTCTGCTAATTTTGAGTCATAATATCTTTTGAGAGGAGCTATTTTCAAATATGAGTAAGATATTTCACAATCTAGGGAAAATAAGGTAGAAATTTCTTAAGTAAGAAATGATAATCTAAAAGGAGCATGACAAAGCACATACAACCCTATTTGCAGTGAGGTATCTTGAGCCTAAAAGCATTCATCTTTAATGCTTCACTATTCATTTCTTGTGTGTGCCGATGCATGTATCTCTGAATTAGAACTTGCTCTTGACATACGCTTCGAGACCACATTGGTGTGTACCGTACGCGGTATAGGTGCAATTAGATGACCTTGACATTCCCTAGGATTTAACCCCTTTTTACATATCTTTTCAAGCCCAAAACCCTTCCGATACTCATTTTTAGTATCGATGATCCGCCTAGTAAACCCTGTTGAGCCTAAACCTTTCATTTCATAAAACCCTCATCATTAAACCCTACTTCCCAAATATCCCCAAACTTAGAATTTCTGAGGTTGTGAAAAACATCTTTTAGGACATCCGCTTCGATTATGCTCCCAAGTCTTCCTCTTTCGTGTTCTCCAAAAGATATATATCTCTAAAAGGTGCGAAAAATTGGCACCGCAAAAGGACTCGAAGTTCAAGATCAAAGATCATAGTTCTGAAAAGGATTTCTGAAAGAATCAAAAGAAAATATCCTTGGAAATTCTCTGGCAAAGAAGTTCTGAAGAAAAAAAAGAAAATAGAAAAATAGAAAATGCATAAAAAGAAATAGAAAAAAGAAGAAAAAGAAGAAAAGAAAAAAAAAAAAAAAAAGTTCCGCAAGAATAAAGCTACAAAGTCCTTCGAAGTATCATCCTCATGAGAAAAATCCAATAGAAGATGAATAGCTATCTCCTTTCCGTTCTAAAATAAAGTTTTTCATGATCTCAGTTGTTTTAAGATAAGCAACCCTTACAACCTAAATATATCACTATCCATACCCTTTAAACCCTCACCAAACACTACAGCCCTCACGAATGTCTTGGGATAATTAGCACCGTCCTCACCTAAGTGGTGGAGATCCGATTCTCGATCAAGCCTATGACGATGAGTGCTGCATGACTGGCTATTTGAGCAATTTCATTTGTTCTAGAATGATAGGAAACCCGATACACTTAGAGTGAATTGAGTGACCACCTTTAGTGAGATCACCTAGTCATGTGTACTCCAAGATCATGAGATTTTGTAGTATGCCTAAGAGAATCTTTTCTTGTTTCTGAAAGGATTATCTTATCTTTCCCTATATTCTTGAAATTATCTTACTTATATCTGGAAGTGGTAACTCTAAAAAAATGTTGTGACTCGCTCTAAAATGTTTTAAAATGTTTTCAAAAACTGAGTGTTGCTTGAGGACAAGCAACGTCTAAGTGTGGGATAACTTGATGTGACGCAAAAAGTCATGTTTTTAAGTACGATATTCCACACTTTTTGGGCACATCTTTAGTGAAAACATTCCAAAACAATCATTATTTACTAAAATTCACTAAAGTGCTCCAAATATAGGCGTGCTACAAAAACCACTAAAAACGTCCGAATAACGAGCAAAACAGAGCGAATAAACAACGACCAATTCTCACACCCTCATTTACCTTATGATAAACATATTCTAACCTTATGGTATGATGTATTAGGTAAAAAAGAGACGGGAGAATCAAGAATCATGCAAATTGGATAAAGAACGAAGGAGATACGGCTTCTACAGATCGTTAAAAGTCTTTCCGGCTATGCCTGATCTATACACATCCAATTTCTGTGAAATTGGTACCATTAGAAGCGTAACAGAATTACGAAAGCGTGAGCGCAAGAATCAGGTCAAACGGACGCATAACGAAGGAGATACGGGCGTTTTAAGCAACGAACGAAGACCGACGGACCCCGTATACGGCCCTGGACACCGTATACGGCCTCTACAATACCGTATACGGCCTCTACAGTACCGTATACGGCCTCTACAGTACCGTATATGGCCCCACCTACCCCGTATACGACCCTTCTAACCCTAATTGGTCTCCGTTCGTGCTTCGTTTGCTTGTACGCTGTGCTGTTTCGCTTGTACGGCTGATTTGGGACTTCACCTATAAATAGGGGTCACCTCCTCCACATTTTCACACACCATTCTTCATTCCACTCATTTCCTCACTCTCACTTTCTCTCTCACACACACTCTCTCTCTCTCTACTCTCTCTCTCTCTTCTTTTTTCTCTCTCTAGAATTAGGGTTAGCATCAGTTAGTTTTCAGTTAATATTTAACTGGGATTAACGGAGGGACTACTTTTGTAATAGCGTAGGGAATAGTTCAGGGGCTTATTTGTAATATTGTCGAAGATATTGCGGAGATTCTGCTTGTACTCTCTCTCTAACGTTTATTCAATCTACGCTTTATTAACGGTTACTTCTTTCCTTATCTATTATAATGATGATTGCTATTGTTATTATGCTAGATTTAGGATCTGTTATTATGCGTAGTGAGTAGTTATATTATGTGTTTGTTGTGATGTAGTTAGTCGTTAATTGGGATGATGTCATTATGAAACAACGGAAGTAACGTTATACGGCTTTCATTTGTATAGCGCCGGAAACATCACTAATATGTGGAGTACGGAATGTGGAAGCTATGAAAGTCGTGGGCACAATCTGTTGTGGATTAATGTTCCCAACTATTATATTATAAATGAAAACTCGGTGCTTTGATTACGCGTTCCATCTATGATTTTAAACCGCATATTCAACTAACGCCTTTCCACCAATAAACGTGGTTAAAACCTTTTGATAAGACGTCATATCGGGGGTAATTAATTATCTGTGTTTTGGTTTTGGATCTGTGGAAATACTTTATACGTACTGTACACCGTGAATAAACTTCTGATTAAATATCTGTGTTCAAATAACATGGTCTGGTTTTGAAGCCGTGGAAATGCTGTTTTAAACAAGTATTGTACACTGTGAATAAACTAGGGATTTATTGGTTAAATACAAGTGAGGGCTGGTTTAAATCATAAATGGGGGATCTCTAATCTAAAATACAAACTCAGTTTATGAATCCAGAAAGGAAGACGAGGAATCATCTAGTATTCCAAATTTGTCTATCACCACTGGATTCTACAAAACCATTGATGGAAAGAAATCAAACACCAACCAAGTCTTAAACCTAAATGTTTTATTCAATTGAGTATCACTGTGGTGTTAAGAACGGTCGGACCGTTAGTGGGTCTGTTACTCTATGCATGCGCCCAGGAATCTTCGTATTCCAGAAAAGGGTCACTGTTCCGTAACAGGGCAGTGTTGAGAGTTGAGCAGCCTCCTCCGATCAGAATCACGATAGCCTAGTTACTCAGTGACATACTGATTGAGCAATCAATCAGTAGGGTGCTAGTGCTTACACCACAAATACTTAAGACAAATAAAATACAAATCTTTAGAAAGAAGTTTTCATAACTTAAACTAAAACATCATCCCAATGCAAGGCTAACGAAGTCACAACAAACACCCCCTCTATCCTGACTGCTATCCCTTTATTTTATTTTATTCTCATAGTTTAATTAGTAGTATAATTTAAGAAACAAACAAAAACAAACCTCCAACTGCTTTCAAAACAACCTTCACTAGCTAGATTCGGACATCTTGATTTCTCTGTTTCACAATACCGTTGGTTTTGAAGAACGACCCTAGGTCATACTTGCTGCTATACATCTTTAGGTGACATAGCACTAGTAAACTTAGGCCCCAGCATTTTACAAATTTAAAACTCCACTGACACGTCACCAGTAGTCGGTGCAACGACAGGTTAATTCCTAACCGACCGCTGGTGGCGCGTCAATATTCCCTTCTTGATTTTCTTATGTAATTAGATCTTAATTCATATTTTATGATTCCATAGGAAAATACTTGACCGGAGGTGAAAGAATCAGGAGAAACGGATGAAGAACGGAGAAGATGTGCAGTCTGGAAGTCCGCTGATCGTCATCCGGAACACGCAAAAGTCAAACACTTCCAAATTTGGCAAACTTAGTGTCATTATAAGCATAACAAAAAAACGAATCCAACGGCACAAGAATCAAGCAAAACGGAGTCCAAACGAAGAAGATACGGACGAACCAAGCAACCGGGGAATCAGTATACAGCATATGGAGCACCAACCCCCCCTTGCCCACCTAGGTACCGTATACGGTACCCTAGGTGCCGTATACGGCCTTTAGGGTGCCTTATACGGGGGTGTTGTGCTTGAAGGGTGCCATTTGACCCCCCCTTGGTCCGCTTGCCCCGTATGTTGCTTTGATGCTTGTATTTGATGCTTCAAGACTTGTACCAAGGCTACCTCCATTCTCCTATAAATAGTGGACTTCATTTCACATTTCAACACACCTCTCATTCTTACAACTTCTCTTTCTCTCTCTAGAATTCTCTCTCTAGCACTACTCTTAGGAGTTAGAGGAGAATTGTTCTTGTAGTTAGTTCTTCTCTCTAGTTTCTCTCTCTAGCACTACTCTTAGGAGTTAGAGGAGAACTAGAGAGAAGATTAGGATTAGATTAATTATGTTGTTAATTAGTAGAGGCTAGCTTATGTAATGCTTGGATATTAATGAAGAAATACAAGTGTTATTCTGCTCGCAATTCATATCGGTATTTTCTGTCCTTTCTATTATTAATTTGTCATATTGTTCTTGTTTGATGTATGTGATTTATTAATATTAGAAATGTTTATTTTTATGCATTGCGAGTAATTACTTGTGTGTTTGCCATGATTAATGAGTAGTTTGTGGTGATATATCTAATTGGGATAACACCATTATGAAACAACGGAGGTAACGTTATATGGCTTTCATTTGTATAGCGCCGGAATCATCACGAATATGTGTAGTACGGAACGTGGAAGCTATGAAAGTCGTAGGCACAATCCGTTGTGGAATAATGTTCCCAATTGTTATATATTACAATTGTTTGTGAACTTATAAGCTGAACCTCTACCCGTTTATCTGTCCAACTTATGCTGTGGTTTGTATCCTCCTCCTTAGAACCTGACCAATTGCTAGAAGTAGGATTGCCAACTATTATGTGTTTGATGATCAATGAACTCAACATGGTCGTTGTTCCCTTGATTGAAACATATCCGAGGGACACGAAGCATAGGATTAGAGATAGATTAGGTTCATGCTTATCTATTATGTATCTTTGGGACAACTTCCGGGGTACTCATGATGTAATCCTTAGGTCAGTACTGTGATACTAGTATTCCGTCCTATTGCATGTTCTTGTTTGATTGTTGCTTAGGTACTGCATACTAGACATACAATAACACTGTTGCTGCCTTAATGATTATGTTTTCATAAACATGATAAATGTAATACAGATAGGTTTGAAAACTTGTGGTGCTGTTTAACTATACATTTATGATTTTTGTAACACCCCCAAATTTAATGTTTTGCGGAAGCACGATTTGGGTGTTACTAATCAATATACAAAGCACATAGATATATAGTAAACGACTCTATATGCGCCGTTTTAACAAAATATATTAATATACGAAATGTTTACAACATTTGAAGCTGTACATAGCTCGTGTTCGATAAAATGAGAGATTTCAGTACATAAGTACTTGTACAAAATATACTAATGCAAGAAAATCTCTACTGTCTGCATGCTGACTCGAGCTATAGTAATCCTGCTAGCAGCCAAAACCTACTGCTTGGTACCTGTGATACACGCTAAAATGGGTCAGCTAAAGCTGGTGAGCTCACAGGTTTGAAATCAGTTAATATAGTATGAACCGCAAGATTTAAATAATTGAATTGCATCCAGCAATTGATAATGTAAGTGTATACAGCCATGAGCACATAGTTGAGCTTAACTCGAGGGCCGGGTCCCCTATAGAGAATTCCGGGCGAGGTGCCTCCACGAATGCCTAATCAACATTCTTCTTCCCAAATATTAGTACGTCCGTTTACCCGGTTAGTGCTTGCTAACCCGAATGAGGACGGTCAATCCTATATGGTACCATATACTAATATTCACGCTACAACGTATTAACAACTATGTTGACGGAGGACTTTAAATGATTAGTTGTGAAAAAATCATGTAGTATATGAAATGTTTGTACTTGCGTTCACATGTTAAAAATGAGCAATATATCACACCCCTGAGTAAAACAGTAAAAAGAGGGGCCATGAGACTCACCTGAGTCTTGTGAGTTTAACTTAATAAACTTGAGTTGATTAGCCGAGTAATCAAGTCCAAAGACTTGTAACCTGAGGGTGTCCATGACACGCGATGGTTATACACATGATTGGGTATCTCAAAAGATCACCCTTGTAGTTGTTACACAACTATATACATGTCCAAATTACTACGATTTGGTTGATTTGTTAAGTGTTTGAAAACGTGTACGGCCCGTTGGTGATTAATTGTAATAATAGTCCTGATGTTATCACATTGATTTCGAAGTGTTATACTCGAAAAGTATATTCCATTATGTTTGAAAAGTTGTATCGTATAAGCGTTTTGAAATCATACAAGTTTGACACTTGGTGAGAAATGTGCTTACGGAATCTAAGTACGGGGGTCCGGGGGCAGCGCCCCTGGCGGGGTCCAAGGGGCTGGGGTCGAGATGCCAGGTCAGCTCGAAAATTTTTTATTTCTACTATATTGCTTTGGTGGAAAACGCATCTGGGATCTGAATTCGGGTAAAATCGAGTGATAAATTTTGAGTCTCGACACTTAGTAAAAATCTGAGTTTTCTGTGTTTTGCGACACAATATGCGACACAAAAGTTTGTCATGCGACACAAGGGTTGTGTCGCATAGGAATGCGACACAAGAGCTTAGCGACACAAGGGTTGTGTCGCATAAGCGTTCGATGCTAAATCAATAGCGACATAAGGGTTGTGTCGCATGGTATTTGCGACATAAGGTACGACACAATATTGTGTCGCATAAGATACGACATAACTGGCTTCATACGACACAAAATACGACATAGAGGATTTTATACGACACAACATGCAAAATACGACATAACATGGGACACAAAGCTTGTGTCGCATTGAAGAACACCAGCCCAGAATGCAGCGGCTGTCGAGATTTTTCCGGCCAAAACCCAATTCAAACTCATTTTTAAGCTATAAAATCATGTTCTACTCTTTGTAATGGACATATATAAGTTATATAAACGACTATCAAGTGAAAATACTAAGAATCGAGTGGTTTCGGGATTCTGTCGGAAACTTACAAAGTGTCGGATTGAAAATCCGAAAAGATAGCGTTGTAGATCGTTGCGAGGTGGTCGTGAATCTCTAAAAACCTTGATGATCCGAGTGCATTTCGTGGTGTTATTTGATGGATTAGTGTGATGTTGGTGATGGTTTGTTTGAGAGAAAAAGGAAGAGAGGAGAGAGAGATGAAAGAAAGAAATGAGAAAAAGAAAGTGGGAGGTGGAGGTTTAACCTCCTCATTCTTCAGTCTTCGCCCCGCGCTCCGCGTGGTGTTCGTTTTCTTCGTCATTTAACGTTTTAATAAATATTTCGTGTGTTAATTAACCATTTTAAAATACGAATTTTTGTTTAATCATCTAATTAAATTGTTTTATTAACTATCTACTAATTTAAAGATTTAAAATGTGATTTAAATAATTTGTGTATTTTGTGTCTAATTACGTAAGTTTTAATTGTGCAAAACGGGACAACTCTGAGAATGTAATTTAAACAATTAGTTTGGACCCAGTAATGTTTCCAGATAATGTTTTATACTTGAATATAAATTGTGTCACCAACGTCCGTATTTATGGAACCGAAATACATTCGATTTAAATTGCGTACGATTTAATCAAATCGCAAAGTTTGTATATATTCATCAGTATATAATTCGATACATTAATTAGCCTAACACAGAACTAATTACATGTATTAACAGAGAATTAGGCACTAATTACTAGTCCTAATTTGACGGGTGTTACAATTTTAAACTAAACTATCACCTTTCCTCCAATAAACGTGGTTAGAACCTTTATGACAAGGAGTAGCTAACCATTGATCAAACGGTCACTACCTATCTATGTTTTCCAAAATAAACATGGTCTGATTTTGAAGCTGTGGAAATACTGCCCAACTTATCGTATAGTACACCGTGAATTAATCAGGGATTTATTGGGCTGGGATTTATAAAGTGAACGGGTTGTTTAGCTATCATAGATGGTTTTACTGTAATACAAGCTTAGATATATTGAGTTTAGATAGCCGTAAAGTATGTAATCCAGGATAAAGCCCTAAAACGTTCGAGTATCCGGTAAGCCGTGGAAAGGCCGTAGGCTGAACACTGTATTACATCCTGGCTGAGTCTGTGATCCAGGAAAGACTGTAAAACGGGTGAATACACAATGTAACCGTGGAAAACCTGTAAGTTGAAGACTGTATCACAGCCGAATAACGCTGAACTCAATCACAACCATTAATGTATAAGTTAGCAGTCACCAATTGTCTTAATCTTAAATGCCTTGCCCATCTTAGATATCTCTGTATGTGTTAAAGAAAGGTCAGTGGATAAATTGCGGACTGTCGCCTTATTCCTGCACCCCATATGGAGGGTCACTTGGTTTCATCATAAGAGACGGTGAGGGGGGTTTCAAGATAGTCCGATTTGATTAGAATCTTGACAGCCTAGTACTCAGTGACATATTGATCGGTTAACCCGATCAGTAGGGTACTAGTGTTTACACCACATGGTATCTACGTGAACACAAGACACAAATCTTTAAAAGACGTTTTCAAACTAAAATATCATAACAGCTATTCTAAGTCATGGTGAACCACGTCTTTGTCATCCTTAAGTGTTATATATGCTAGTCTCCCTTTATTTTTATGCTTTGTTAATTTCAGTAGTTTAGTTTAATTAAATATAAAAACCAAAACAAAACCCTTCCAAGTCATTAAAACCCTAGCTTAATTACTGATTAATCGGAACTAGCTCTGTTTCAATTCTACCGTCGTGAGGAACGACCCTAGATCATCCTTACCGCTTACTCGTATCAGGTATTCATACCAGTTCCAGTAGGTAGTACGGCGGATTAGGCTCCCCCCGACTATTATAAATATTAAAACTACCCTACCGTGTGTCTCGGTGGCCGGACCAACGACCGGAGTAAAATTCGACCGACCGCTGGGGGCACGACAGGGTTGTGTTGGTTTTTCACGGGTTTCTTTTTGGTGAAGAGGAAAGTTGGAATTTTTGGGAGGATTGACGCCCTTTTCTTTCGATTTTTGGGAGGAGTCTTTTTCTCCATTTGACTTTCTTTTCTTCGAATTATTTTCTTGAAATTTTTTTCGACGTCATATCCTTGTAGCTTCTATTCTTTCATCTTTGGAACTTACTATGAAGTTTGAGGGATGCTTTTGAGAGGGTAGGGATAACGTATTTATTTTCAGGTGTACGGATGGGTTTAAGAATGATGTGATTCGATCTCCTTTTTACTCACCAGGTCATATTCGAAATGCATAACAAGAGCAAGTTCTGATTCTAAACGTATATATCGGCACACTCAAGAATCGAAGAAGTGAAGCATTAAAAGTGAATGCTTTATATGGCTCAAGATACCTCACGAATCGAAAGTTGGTTTGTTGTGTGCCTAGTCATGTGATGCACTTTATCGGATTACTAATCTCATTTTCCAAAGGAATTCATATTTTATTTATCCTTCTTCCCCAAATTAAATCATTCTTTGTCTGAAATTTTCATTTTCAACATATTTTTAACTCAATTTTGAAAAATTTGTTTAAATTTTCGAGTTACTTTTTGGATAAGGATGGTCTAAAGGGCAGCGAGTTTAGAATCAAGCATATACCATTATCCATTTTACAGTAGTGTATACTACTGCTATCCCACACTTAAAGGAACATCGTCCTCGATGTTATTCTAAGTTCTGACTGGGGTAAAGATCCCACACTTAGGATTTAAAACATCTAAGACGTATTCTTTTAGTAGTGTGTGTTGGTTTTGAATCCCACACTTAGTGATAAGCATAGTGGATATGGTATATTTATAACGAAAGAAAGAGATTGGTATAGAAGTACTCCCCAGTAGTTTCGTGGTATGCGTTTGCCGAACTTCGTCTTGCTGGGTTTACTCTTGATCAAGTCTTCTTGTGATTGGTCTCATAGGTGTGAACACTTTGGATATATTAGTTCTTTGATGCGCGGCGCTAAAAACTTTATGTGTCAGGCAGAAACTTGGTCGTATATCCAAGTGTGAAAGATAGTCGGAGACTTCATCACTTCTTGGAATGTAAAGTTTCGGAAATGTAAAACACGGTTTGCCGCCCAAGAATTGCTCTTTTAGAGTCGAGGGCTCGACTTCTTTTCTCCTAGATGGAGCTGGATGCATCCATGGAATCCCCTTTGTTGATGTTGTGGGCCCTAGGTTGCGGGAAAGTGTATCGAGGTGGATAGATTCTCATAAAGTGATTGGTTACTGTCGTAATCAATTCGAGTGGACTATCTCTTGATGTTTCCTTATAGTTCAGAAGATGCTCTGAAGTTGTCCTTGCAAGTCCGTGAAGTCCGAAGGTGATGTAATCGACTGCTTTAGTGACAGTCTCACTAGGGTCGGTCATGGTGGTTGTGTCTGTCTTAACATCCTCTCTTGGCGGTGGGTTTTGCCAGAGAGAGCATACAAACGCCAAGATTTGCAGTTTTATGTCTTCATAATTCTCGGTATTGGGGTTTCCGTTGAATCTTCTGATGGACGTGCACAGGTCCTCTATTTGCCGGTGCTGATGGTTGTTGAATGGAAAGCCGGATTCTAAGAAAACTAGAGTAAGCTGACGAAGTATCTCCTTGCATCCTGAGTAGAATATGAACTTCGTTCTGGAGTTACTTTTCCGTTATTGAATATCCCTTAGATGGATCGTAATAGAAGTAGCGATATCAAGTGGTGATTCATGTGCAATCCTAAAGGGTCGTTCGTGCCTTGATTCCTCCCAAACGAGATCACTGAGTTCTTCAATCAATAACTCAATTTGTTTTTCAACAGTGGAGTTGATGACCATAGATCCGCTTTCTTTTGAACTGAGGTGATCTTCTCTACTTAGCAAGTCAAGCAATGATGTGAGGTCATTCATCGTTACGATGTCGGCATGACTGCTCGGATGTCCAGTAGTCTCTTTCATATGCGCTCTAATGGATCCTAACATCTCCCATTGTGTTAGGGTGAAGGGGATATTAGATCTTTTAAGGGCATTGTAGATCCTAATATACGTCCGTCTCTGTTGCTGGAAGAATTGCAGTTCAATGGGGGAAAGAGTAAGCAGTTTGACTGCGTTACTTATTCCTCCTACCGCTTTGTCGAATATTTGGATGATTTCGTTGAGTACTTCAGGATCTGCAATGGTTTGTCGTTGGTTTCTGGTGCGTTTGGAATATTCCTCCAGTGTTTCACTTCTCGTGGGATGATTGTGGTTACTTCGCGCCATTTCTTCAGTGGTAAACGGATTAGTTGGCGGTATGCTTCTTTTGTTTTCTTCTTCCATCTTTCTCTTCCCAATTTCTTCCATCGTTGGGTTGTCCGCTAATGCGTTCTTTGTCTGTTGTCCTATTCGTCGGAGGTCAATCGGGAAATATGGCGTGATTGCCATTTCCTTACTAGATTTACTTTCACTTGTTAACCTTGCAGTTTCTTTGTCCTCTGTGGTCTTGTTCATGGAGATCATGTACATATCGGCTTGGTCTCCTGCGTTTGGATTGTCGATATGGAAAGTGATGGTTTCTCCTTGAGACTGCAAGCTGATGGTTTGTGCGAAGACGTTGATGATTTCCTTGGCCGTATTCATGAAAGGTCTTCCTAGTATGATTGGGATGTGTACGTCTTCCTGCATATCCATTACTACAAAATCTGCTGGGTAAAGAAATTTGTCAATCCTAACTAAAACATTTTCAGCTATTCCCCTAGGGTATTTAACTGAGTGGTCAGCAAGCTGTATGGTCATTTCGGTAGGTCGAAGATTTTCTAACTCAAGCCTCTTGAAAAGCGAGTATGGCATAAGATTAACACTAGCTCCTAAATCGGCAAGAGAGCAGATGATGCCTGAATTGTAGATAGAACAGGGGAGAGTAAAACGTCCGGTGTCTCCGAGTTTTTCTGTAATGGTATTTTTCAAGATAGCTGAACATTCCTCGTTCAGCGGGACATTGGGTACTTCGGGTACCTTATCCTTGGTTGTAAGAAGCCTTATTAAGTACTTTTTGGAATGAACTTCAGATGCGGTATCTAGGAATTTCCTATCAAGCTTAAAAGACTTAAGCTTGTCGGGTCGTTGTTTAAGACGAGCTGGAAATGGAATGTTTACTTTCCTATTTGGTGTAGACTCTAAATCTATTATCGATGGGACAATAGGTGGTTCCTTCACCGGAGAAGAAACCGTAGGTTGGCTATGTGCTACCTGAGAGTCTTGAATATGAGAAGCCTCCTTATGGCAACTAGTTGGACTATCCCGAGGTTTAGCGTTAATACGTTATGCTAATTGCCCTAATTGGGATTCGAAAGCTTTTAACAAAGTCAGTTGATCACTTAAGATGAGATCAGCTTGGTCTTGTCTTGCCGAGATTCCTTGAATTACTTATATCAGGGTGTCGTCAAAACTAGAGGTTTGTGAGGAAGAGGGTTCAGAAGGTTGGGGTTGGTAAGTTAGTGGGTTTTTCCTAGGTGGGTTAAAGGAAGGGTTAGTATTGGACAGAGTTAGATAAGATTGAGGAATTTAGGCTGAGTGGTTCGTATTAGCACAATTAAGGCAGGTTTGAACTTGACAGACTTGTTGCGGTTGACTTTTTAATTCCTTGATCTCCTTGGTTAGGTCTGCCACTTGCTGAGCGAGAGTTTTGATAGCTTCAGTCCCGATTGTAGTAGGTGAATTCACTATTGAGGGGTGATCTTCACTGTTCCAGTCATGGTTGTGCATTGTCATCTTCTGAATAAGGCTCCAAGCTTCATTTGCCGTACAGTCTATGAAACTGCCTCGAGAGGCAGAATCAAGTAAAGTACGGTGATGTGGGAAGTGACCATTGTAGAAGATGCGCAACTGGTCTGAGCGCTCAAATCGATGATTTGAACATTTCTTAAGCAATTTCTTAAAGCGTTCCCATGCATCGTAGTTTGATTCATCATGGACTTGACGGAAGTTTATGATGTTGGTCCTAAACGTGGCTTGTTTTGATGGGGGGAAATATTTGGCCAAAAATTTGGTTGCTAATTCTACCCAAGAGGTTATAGAGTTAATCTCTAGTTCCTCAAACCAGGTTTGTGCATTGAGAGCAGGTGAGTAGGGAAATAGGTATAGATAGACTATGTCTTGATTAACCCCAATCGGCTTAAAAGAGTTGGATAAAGAAATGAATTTGTCAAGGTGGGAGTTGGGATCATCATTTGGTAGGCCACGGAATTGACAGAGGTTTTGGACTAACTGAACAATGTGGGGCTTTAATTCAAATGAAGTTCTATCGGTTTCCGGATAGACGATTGATCCTCCTCAATCTTCAATCAGAGTTTAGAGTCATCAGCCAGAGTGATACGTGCGGCTGTCATAGTCTCATCGGCAGGTGGTTGACTGGTTGAGTGGATAGGGATAACGTAATTTATAAATGTACTAAAAGGAAGGAAAAATAAAGAAAGTGTAAGTCCCTAGTTCTTGGATCGATAACTTCGTTATCTGTGGTATTAAGGTGCGGAATTTCTCAATACGTGTTATATGTTACTATAACGAATAAGTTCGTGTTTATACGATAATCAACTAATATGCTTTGCTTTAATCTTAGATAATCAAAGCCTAGCCGTTAGTTGTTAGGTTTTCTCTGGAAACTGAAATCGCAGGAGTTAAAATCGAATGACAAAAGTTAATGATTTTCTAAACAAAAATCATTTAAATATTTCGTCTCAACTCGCAGCCGCTGGGCCTGCGAGTTGACTTGACTCGCACACAAGCCCAAGCCCATTTCAGCTCGGCTCGCTGCTATACTTCCGAGTTCAGTTCTCAACTCGCAGTCCATGACTTGCGACTTGAGTTCTCGACTCGCCAAGCCTATGACTTTAGTTCGTATTCGATATTCGTCTAACACTTTAACAAACAAATATATTTAACGAATATTAATATTCAAACTAATATCATTTATTTACAAATCGAAACCAATACACAAACAGGATAATAATTACACCAGTCCTATTTTAAGCTAGATCTGTTGTCACAATCTATGTCTCAACAGACTCCCCCTTGACAATAGATCTAGCGTCATTATCTTCACGCTTGCCTTTGATCTTCATTTGTAAATTTTTCTCCCTGCGTAAATCTTCATTTTTACACAAGTCTTCACCATCAGCTGATAATCTCATGCTAAATCACCCCATGCAACAGTCGTTAAGATTCTGTTTTCACTTAACTTTAACAAATCTTTTCTCGACATGTTCATCAAGTGTCGATGGTCTCTAAGAAGTTCACGCTCTCCACTTTCAACATCATCATCTGCTTCAACCATGACAGCTTCTCCATTCTCTGAATCCACATACCAACTCTTCAAATTTCCAAGAATATCTTGTGGCATTGTATTCAGTGGTATCTGCTGAACACACTTGACAGCTGGATATACCTTCTTCCTCAGACGTCTTCCTGTTCTTTGACTTCTTTCTTTCAGTTTGATTGTCTTTCCAACCCTGGGCTTTATTCTTTTAAACTTCATCGACAAACCCTCAGTCTTGATAATTTTCTCAACATATTTTGCAAAATCATCATTACTTGGATTCTTTAATGATAACCGTGCCAAGTCTCTAATCTCAAATCTAGGCAAAGAACTGAAAACTGCAAGCTTCTTCTCAAAATATTGAACTCCGTCAAACCTTTTGATTGCGAAGAGCTTCAAATCTGAATCAAAGTACCATCCGATGATGCCTCTTCATGGCACACGTTTACTAGTAATATCAACCTCAGATATTCCAGTCTTTTTCTTTTCTTTCGTCAGAGGTTTGAACATAGGATTGTTCCTTAATCTTTCAGGAAGTGGAATTTCTTCTTCAGAGTCAATTGTATCATCCATATCTTCATCTACATTGACAACTGTTTCTCCTTGATCATCCTGAATCACAAATTCTGTCCTAGAAGGGCTCATAATGTGTTCAACAACATCCACATCTGGATCTACACCTTCATCTACCCTAATCTCAGGAACAAAAGTCCAATCCTCAGGTGGTACAAACTCACCTTCCTCTAAATCAAAATCAATTTCTTCATCTATCTCATCCAGAAAATCATCATCAGAATCTGATAGATCAAGCATTTCCTTTCCTAGAGAAACACAAACACAAATAATATGTTAATAATATAAATTCTTTTATTGATTTCCCTGAATCAATCTAAAAATTTCTTTATTAAATCTTTTGTGTAGAATTAGCATAATATAAACACAATATATATAAATTATAAATCTATTATTGATTACCCTGAATCAATCTAAGATTTCAAAAGTCTTATATCAACAATACTTTACAAATATTAATTAAATTTAAACTTTAATGTATTGTGAACAATCAATATCACCAAACATTTCAGGTTACAATTAATTAACTTATATAATTTCCAAGATTTAATTGAACCGTTATGTTACACAAAACCTTAACTTTCAATTCTATCTTTTAAATTATATATCATTTGTCTAGTATATAAATTATTGCATAATTAACTTGTCAGTCATAAAAACTCTCAAGTCTAAAATGTATATGTTATCATAGAAATTTTGACCGCCAATATTAATTGGAACACGCCACACGACTACTCAATGAGTCGGAAGTCTTTCGATCACTATTCTATTTAACAATTAATGATTATAACTTAAACTATTTAATATATTTTACTTTAAAATAATAATAATCTTAAGTCGAATATATTACAAATAATAATAAGTTTACACTTGTTCAGTACAAATTATTACAAATATTACAATACTAAGCTAATACTAAGCTATCTTACCAGCTTCTGTATCAACCGGTACTGTCTTATCTGCACTTGTACCTTCTCCTGAACCACTAGCTCCAGCATCACCAGACTCCCCCTGAAGTGTAGTATGCTCACCAGTCTTTGAAGGACCGGTCTGCTCACCACCTTCTGGTGCATTGGGATCATCGTCTTTGTCAGAATCTCTTTTCTTCTTCAGCTCATCTTGTTTGCAAGACTCTAAATATACCAATATCTCCCCTGAGCGGACTGTCCTGAATTCACTCTCAACACCAATCGTTCCAAGGAATCAAGCTTCAGTCGCTGGATATTGAAGTCATCAAGCAATGTGTTATGAGTCTGCAGCAGTGTCTTGTAAGATTCACTCTGATTAAGCACCTGCTGTGCTAGAGTAAGAATATTAGCTACCAACTCTGGAATCTTCGAAATAACCTTCTCTAACTCCTTAACTCTCGACTTTAAGGATGTAATCCTTTCAGCATCAGTCGTAGGAGTAACTGAGATGGTTGTCGGTCCAGGTGGTGTAAGTGAAGAAACATGGGACTCAAATGTAAGCGGTGGAGGCGGCTGAGACAAAGCTGCCTTAAGATGATCAGCTGCAAATTTGCTTGCTTTAGTAGTCGGAAACTGCGCCGAACGTACTATATCAACAATCTCCTATAAACATTAGACAAAAGCTAAATAAGTAATTATTATAGATTACTCTGTATCAATCTCTAATTAATTTTGTAACACTTGTAGTACTAAACCTATATCTCTTACCTCAGTAGGTACAGAAATCGGTTCAGACTCTACCGGTATCACCGTCTCTACTTGCTCTGTATCTTGAGCAACTGTCGCAGAATTAACTGTCTCAGTTTAACTCCTGATAAACAATAAGTTAAGATTATCTAACTTAATACTAAAATACTTACCTTCTCTAATTGTCAAAGTTTGTGAATGCTTACGGCGTTGAGAACTAAGATCAGTATCAGCCTCCTCAGCGTCCAAGTCATGAATAGTGAAATCTGGATCAGGATCATTGACTTTACGCTTCAGCTTCTGGGCAGGATCAAACACAAGCCTTGATCCTTTCTGTATCATCCCAGCAGGAATACCTGTGATTGGACCAACTGGATGATCCAAATCATCCTTAGTATCACTGGAATCAGAAGGTGTATCTCCATCTCGACCTCCAGATGGACCAACAGGATCCTAAATTTTAAATATGATAAACATTTATGATTAGCGTAAAGCTCTATCATACAAGTTCTACATATATCTAAGATTAAGAAGTTGTAATACCTGAGTAGGTAAAACCTCAGATCTATCTCTCTGTCTCTGCTCACCCTCAGGTCTTGCAACCTCTGGGGCTACAGTCTCAATTTCCTGTATATAATGATATTTATATTTTATGATTAAATATAATACCAAATCAACTAAATATCTATATCAACATCGTTATATAATAATATTATACAATTATGATTAATAATAAAATCTATCAACTAAGTATCTATATTATTATAATGTAAATATTACCTCAGATGGAGCAACATATTGATCAATTACCTGTAACACAGGATCAGTAGCATCATCATGCTGAACAAGCACATCTTGCACTACCTGTGCAACAACTTCCTGATTAACCTGCTGTCCCACTGATGCGCCGCCAATGGTCGATCAGGAATTACCATGTCGTCGGACCGTCCGTCAGCGGCGGCACCAGTGGGTTTTAAAATTTATAAATGCTGGGGCCTAAGTTTTACTAGTGCTATGTGGCCTAAGGGTTGTATAGCAGCGAGTATGACCTAGGGTCGTTCTTCAAAACCAACTGTATTGTGGATCTGAGTAGTCCAGGATGTCTGTTTCTAATTAGTGAGGGAGTTTTAAAATAGTTGGGAGTGGTTTGGTTTTGTTTTTATGATTAAACTAATAAGCAATAATAAAAAGAAGATAAAATAAACGGATAGCAGTCAGGATAGAGGGGGTGTTTGTTGTAAGCTCGTTAGCCGAACGTTGGGATGATGTTTAGTTTAGGATATGAAAACGTCTCTAAAGATTTATGTTTTATTTGTTTTAAGTATATGTGGGATAAGCACTAGCTCCCTACTGATTGATTTCTCAATCAGTATGTCACTGAGTAACTAGGCTATCGTGATTCTGATCGGAGTAGGTTGTCCAGCCCACAACACTGTCTTGTTACGGCACAATGACCCTTTTTGGATTAGATATCCCGGGTGCATGAATAAGGCAGCAAACTAACTCGATGTCCAACCGTACTTAACCCCACAGGGATACTCAATTGAATAAAACATTTAAGTATAAGACTTGATTTGGTGCTTGATTACTTTCTATCGATGGGTTTGTAAAGTCCAGAGGTTGAAATAACCAGTGATTCACAAAGTATAGTACCGACGGCTTTTTCATGACTTCCACGTTGTACTATACAAGTGGTGCTTCCAACGATATACCATGTATTCAGCCGATTTACGGTATTCGCGTTGCTCTATAATGGTCACTCTGGACTTATAAGCTAAGTTTGTATTTAAGTTCAGGAATTATCCATCTATGATATAAACCAGCCCTTACTTTAAAGTCCCAATAAATCCCTAGTTATGTTCTGTGTACACTACTTTGATTGAAAACGGTATTTCCACAGGTTTAAAACCAGACCATGTTTATTTCAAACACAGATAATTAATTACCTTTACTTAAGGTTAGCTACGTCTTAATAAAAAGGTTTTAATCACGTTCATTGGTCGAAAGGCGTTAGGTTAAAGTGAGGTTTATAATCATAGATAGAAAGTTAATCAAAGCACCGAGTTTTCATTTATAAAATAGTTTGGGACATTATTCCACAACAGATTGTGCCCACGACTTTCATAGCTTCCACGTTCCGTACTACACACATTCGTGATGTTTCCGGCGCTATACAAATGAAAGCCGTTTAACGTTACCTCCGTTGTTTCATAATGACATCATCCCAACTAATACGGCTAACTACATCACAACAATCACGCAATATAACTACTCGCTAATCATGGCAAATCCTAAATCTAGCATAATCAAAATAACAACAGCATGCATTTTAATTAATAAGATAAAGGATAGATATAACCGTGAAAAGAGCGTAGCTGAATATAACTTGAAAGTATACAGACAGAACTTCGAGTATGCTCCAAGCGATATAACAATATTACCCCTCTAGTAGCCCGGTAAAGTATTAACCGGAGACTAACTAGCCACTAACTACGAAAATTAAAATAAAAACCTAATCTAGAGAGAGAGTAGTGAGAGAGTAGTGTTGGTGAAGAATGGATGAGAAGTGTGTAGTATGTGATTATTCCAAATGTTGAGGTGAAACCTTGAATTTATAGGAGACGCGCAGCCGTATTCTTCAATCGTATTCCAACCTCCAAATGCACAACCGTATCGCACAGCCGTATAAAAATGTCATTTTTATTGCCTGAACATGAAATACGGTTGGTTTTGGCCGTATACGGGTGGACTGGAGCAAATACGGGTGGGCACCAACCGTATATGGCTGGACTGGGCCATATACGACTGGGCACAGGCCGTATATGGTCTACACAGGCCGTATACGGTCTGGTCCAGCCGTATACGGTCTGTGTCCAGCCATATTCGGTCCGTTGGTTCTCTGTTTCTTCGATTTGGCGTAACTTCTTCGTCGTTTATTCGTTTTGAGTGATTCTCACGCTCACGGTTTCGTAATTTCCTAACGAAGAAAATAACATAAGTTAGAGGTCATAACTTCAAGTATAGCTTAAATTGTGCTTAAATGCGTGAACGGAAGATTCGTTGATCGTTTGTGCTCTATTTTACTCGTTTTTAGGTCTTTTAGGTTGATTCTTGAAGCATCGTCTATATTTTAGCCATCATTATGAAATTTAGTATAAAAATGTATATTTCAAATGTTTTCATCCATAATTGGGCTAAAAAGGTGAGAAAATAGCACACAAAAACTTGACTTTTTGCGTGTTATCAAATATCCCACACTTAGACCTTGCTTGTCCTCAAGCAAAACTCAAATTTCTCACTTTCTTCCCAATGAAAATATTTGAAAGTGTAAATACATTTTGGGTGAATCAAAATATATTAAGAGCAAACATCTCCATACATAAGTAACATATCCTGGAAAATAAAAGGAAATAAGGTATTCATTTCAGAAGCACAAAATGACTCTCTTAGGCATGTGATTTTGGAATATACATGAGTAGACGATCTCACCAGGTGGTCACTCAATTCACTCAGAAGTGTTTCGGGTTACCTATCATTCTAAACAAATGAAATCGCTCAAACGCCAGTCATGCAACATCCATCGTCATAGGCTTGCTCGAGAATCATATCTCTACCACTTAGGTGAGGACGGTGCTAATTATCCCAGGATATTCAAATGGGTTGTAATGTTTGGTGAGGGTTAAAGGGTATGGATAAGTGGGAATTTTGGTTTAAGGGTTTTACTTATCTTAGGATCTTTAAATTTATAAAAAATTTTATTTAGACAAACTTTTCAATGAAAACGGAAACGGATAACGATAAGGGAAGAAGATAGCTATTTTGACTTCTACCTTTTGAAAACACATGGAGGATTTATACTTTTAGGGATCGGAGTTTTCGGGGGATTTGAAGCACTTAGCTTTATTTCTAATGACATATATATATAATTTTTTCTTTTCTTTTCATTTCTTTTTTCTATATTTTTGGCCTAGAACTTCTTTGCCAAGGAATTTCTAAGGCATTTTTATTTTATTGCCCTTTTGAGATCCTTTCTTACTTTCATTTTTTTCACGCTTTTGACAATTTCGAATTTACTTGGTGCCAATTTTTCGCACCATAAGACTCTCGATCCTTGAATATTTATCATAGAAACGCACGCGAGGAGTTTTGAGTAAACACGAATTTTGTGATTTTTGAGTGAAAGCAAAAAGAATATCTAAATAGCGTTTTTCAAAAATTTAAAACTTCTAAGATAAGGTTTTGGTGGGTGTGGAAGTGAATGGGTTTAAAATTTGGGTTTTAAAGAAACGAAAAGGCTAAGGCTCAACAGGGTTTTCTAGGCGGATCATCAACACTGAAAATGAGTGTTGGAAGGGTTTTGGGCTTGAAAAGATATGTAAAAAAGGGGGTTAAATCCTAAGGAATGTCAAGGTTCTCTAATTGCACCTATACCGCGTACGGTACTCTACCAATGTGGTCTCGAAGTGCATACCAGGAGCAAGTTCTAATTCCGGATGCATGCATCGGCACACACTCAACAAACGAATAGTGAAGCATTTAAAATGAATGCTTTTCATAGGCTCAAGATACGTCACTGCAAGTATGGGTTGTATGTGCCTAGCCATGCGATGCCCCTCTTAGATCATCATTTCAGCTCAAGAAATTTCTAACTTATTTAATCTTATTTTCCAAAATAAACTACTCGTATATGAAAATGATTCCCCTCAAGACATTTTGATTCAAAAATTTTAAAAAGTTTTAAGCAAAAGCGAGGTTTTATGAAATTTAAGCCAACTGAATGAGTGGTGTATCCACTGTTGAAGTTAAGCTTATGAATTTGAGAAACATTTTCTGAGTTTGCTTTTGGAAATAAGAATCTAACCTAAGGTATTCTATACCGCTATCCCACACTTAGAGGAACATTGTCCCTAATGTTCTCTTGAGTTGAGATTTTATTGAAAGTAAAATCCCACACTTAGAGTTTAAACATATCGGAAAATGTTTCTCAAGTGTTTGTTTTGGGATGGAATCCCACAGTTAGTGATAAGCTTAGGATATGGCATAGACTACTTACAAAATAGAACAAAACAATCAAATCAGAACAAGGATAAGAACGAGAGAACTCCCCT
The DNA here is from genome assembly GCA_949592205.1 of Helichrysum umbraculigerum. NCBI lineage: Eukaryota > Viridiplantae > Streptophyta > Magnoliopsida > Asterales > Asteraceae > Helichrysum > Helichrysum umbraculigerum. The sequence continues at coordinate 104,614,419 of CATIUR010000004.1, read as the reverse complement.
ATCATCATGATGGATGGAAGCTGAAAGTCTGAAGATATGCTGCTTTGAAGAAGAGTACTTGCCATATATCCTCCTTGCGACAGCTCCATGAAGTTCATTCAGCTTTTGGGAAGCGCACTTTGGAATAAGTGGCTTTATTCAACATCTCTATTACTTTCTCTCATGTGAAAATATCTCATAAGTGTGAACACGTTGGATATACTTTAAACCAACTTCTCATTTTATAGCTTTTTACCGAAATGGTGTCACTATCCCAGAATGTGAAAAGATGTTATCTATTACAAATCATTTGTAAAAACATGTGTTTTTAAACGAATTCGAGCATAATGCGTGAAAGTAGCACGCAAGTACCTCAAATGCTCGAAACACATGAGTTAATATTTTGAAAATGTTTCCTATATTCTGGGATTAGTGAGGTGGTAAAAGCTGTCAGTGTAAAAATGAAGTGGTGTTTTGAAAGCATTTGTATATTCAAGTGTGAAAGATATTCGGAGATATTTCACTTCTTGGAATTTAAAAACAAAGATACTACTAATACTAAAGGATATTTATTGCACGGGTTGCCTCCCGAGAAGCGCTTCTATTTATAGTCGAGGGCTCGACTTTCTTCTTAGAGTTCAGGTGTTGGAGGTGCTCCCAGGGTGATTGATGGTGACGTTATGTGCCCTAGGTTGCGGAAAAGTGTGGCGCGGAGGATAGATCCTAAGGAAGTGGCATACTATGGTTGAGATTAGGTCTGGTGGTTCCATAGTATCCATTTCGAAGCTTTGGAAGTGGTCTGAAGAGGTTTTGGAGAGACCTAGAAATCCGCAAGTGATGTTATCAATGGCCTTATTGATTGGCCCGTTGGGGTCTGTCATCATGGTTGTTTTGGTCTTGATCACTTCGCCAATGGGATGCTTTTGTCTGATAGAATCCATAAATTCCAGGAACTTCAACTTCAGATCTTCATATTCTTCAGTGTAGGGATCTCCTCCGAACGTGGTCACAGATTGACACAAGCTTTTGATTAGCTGGTGCTGATGAAGGGTGAAGGGAAAGCCAGAGTCTTTGAAGATATGAATTAATTTGCTGAATATCTCTCGATACCCAGAATGGAAGAAAAACTCTGGTTTCTCGGCGCTTTTCCCAGGGAATATTTCACGTAATCGAGTTATCACATAAGTGGCAACGTCGAGTAGTGACATTTCTAGAACAGTTACGGGGTGATTACGCTTCCTTTCATCTAAACTGATGCACCTAAGCTCCTTGATTATCAACTCGATATGATAGTCGATAGTGGAGTAGATGATAAATCGATCACTTTCTTTGGTGCTTAGGTGATCTTCTCTAGCTAGTAAATCAAGGAATATCTGAAGAAAACTCATTACTTTGGCGTCAGCGTAGCTCCTAGGGTTTCCAGTAGCTTCTTATAAGTAATTCCGGATAGAACTCAACATCTCTCTTTGTCTCGAGGAGTAAGGAAAAGCTGAACTAATCACAACATCATATACTTAGTGGTATATTTCTCTTTGTTTGATATAGAAGTAAATTTCTTGCGCGTTGTCCAATTCTTCCTTGAGCTGAGATTTGAGTGTCTCACTGAATATTTTGACACAATACCTAAGAATGAGCGGATCTCGGGTTCCATTGCTAGCGAGATGGATAGTGGACGCTTCTTCAATAACCGCTATTAGCCATTTTTGGTGTAAAGAGTATTCAATAGTGGAATTTCTAATAGCTGCTATCACGAGGCGAGGGTCTCCATCACATTTATTTATCACATTAACCATCTGTTCATAATTAGAGACGATTGGGATACAGACAGTTTCTGGAGATAACTTTGGTGAATCAAGCGGTTCTGGGGGAGCAGGAGGTGGGATACAACGAATATCACCAGGTATTTCCCCCGAGTCACTATCTGTAGTAGGAGTATCGACCTTATGTGCATTAGGGAACTCAACTACATTGGACGGTGGCTGAGATTCGTTAGTGAACTGGGATGTTGTATCAGAAGATAGCCTTGAAGTGTCTATCTCATTGCCTTCCTTGTCTTGAGAATCAGAGTCATCGGACCCAAATATACCTCCTGTCTCAAGCCGTGGTTGAGGTTCAGATGAAGCAAGGGCTTGAATCCCTTGAGGAGCTATATGTGGCTGCAGACTCGGTAGTCTACTTGCTTTGAAATCCGAGATCTTCTTCAAATTATGTATGAAAGTTCGCTCAATCTCTTCTAGATCGCCAAGTCGAGAGTAGGTGAGTGGATTTTATGGATCCAAGACAGGATTAAGCAATCTTTCCAGGATATGTGCAGCATTGTGAGAGTAGCCATTGGAAGTCTCTTTTTCCTCTTCCTCCGCTTCTATCTCTTCTACCTGCTTAGCTTCTGGCTCGGAGGTCTCATCATCTGATGTAACTTGGATAATAGAGATAGTATATAGCTCGCCACTGTCCATCGAAGCGCAGTCGGTTCGATCGACCTTGAATGTGATGCTTTCTCCATGAGCGCGTAAGCTGATAGTTTGTAAGTGGACATCAATGACAGCTCTGGCCGTGTTCAAGAAGGGTCTACCTAGGACTATAGGGATGTTTATATCTTCCTGGATATCCATTAATACAAAGTCGGTTGGGAATAGGTATTCTTTAACCTTAACCATGATGTTCTCAGCTATTCCCTTAGGGTATCTGATTGTTTGTTCTGCTAGCTGGACACTCATTTTAGTGGGCTTAAGGTATCCTAATTCGAGCCTTTTGAATAATGAATACGGCATGAGATTGATACTAACTCCTAGATCGGCTAGAGAGCGAATATTTCCGGAGTGGTTAATGGAACAAGGAAGGGTAAAACGTCCAGTATCTCCTAGTTTTTCCGGTAGACTATTTTGAAGGATAGCTGAACATTCGGCATTCAGCGGGACATTGGGTACTTCGGGTACCTTGTCCTTGGTTGACATAAGTCTCCTAAAATATTTAGAATATATAGGGCTGGGAGGTTTCCTAGACTCGGTGTCTAAGTTTTTACCGTTAGGATTGAAAACTTCAGGATGCTGATTTAGACGTCCTGGAAAAGGTATGCGCACCTTTTTCTTATGAGGTGGAGTTGACTTCTTCTCAACTGTCTGTGTGACAGGAGATTGTTCCTTCACCGTAGAAGGAACCGAAGGTAGGCTCGGTGCCTCCTTGAAGTCTTGGTTGGTTATATGGTTGGCTTGGAAGGTATTACTAGGCAGACTACCCTGAGGTCTAGTGTCGATATGTTCTGCTAGTCGACCTACTTGGGTTACAAGACTATGTAGTAAGGTTAGTTGCTCCCCTAAGATGAGATCAGTCTGGTCTTGTCTAGCCGTAATTTTTCGATGATTTGCAAGAGGGTGTCGTCTGGACTAGTAATTGTCCTCTCAGGTGTAGGTTCAGTGAGAAAGTGTGGTTGGTTATAACTAAGTTGTGGTTGTTGTGGGTGGATTGGGTAGGGTGGTTGATTTGGTGGGTATTGGTTTGGTCTAGGAGAGGTTTGAGTAAAATCGGGTGGACGTGGATGAGTTCGGAACTAGTCATAGTAGGCTTTGCCATTAATATGGTCTTCATACTTAACTTGTGGATTAGTACAGTTCAAGCAAGAGCGAACTTGGTAGACCTATTGAGGTGGCTTCTTCAGCATTCCTATTTCCTTGGTTAGTGTTCCGACATGTTCTACAAGAGTTTTGATCGCCTCAGTTTGCACGGGATTGGAGGCAAGCGGTGCCGATAATGAGGAGTGCTCATTGGTCCAATCATTGTGATGCGTGGTCATTATCTCTATCAAATTCCAAGCTTCGTCATCCGTCAAGCGCGTAAAGTCACCTCGAGCAGCGGTGTCGAGCGTTGTCTTATGATCGGGTGCAAGACCATGATAAAATGTGCACAATTGGGTAGATCGTTTGATTTGGTGGTTCGGACATTTCTTGAGCAAACTCTTAAATCTCTTCCACGCAATGAAGATTGATTCATCATGAGACTGTTGGAAGTTCATGATATCTTTCTTTAGCTTGGTTTGTTTGAATGGGGGAAAGTACTTAGCTAAGAATTTAGTTTCCATTTCCGCCCATGAGGTGATAGAGCCAGTGTCTAATTCCTCAAACCAAGTTTGCACGTGAAGAGCAAGAGAATAGGGGAACAGATATAAGTGGGTTATATCTTGCTCAACCCCTTTTTGCTTGCAAGATTCGGATAGGGCTAGAAATTTGTTGAGGAGGGAGTTGGGGTCATTGTCGGGCAGTCCGTGGAATTGGCAGCGTTTCTCGATTAACTGCACTACATCGTACTTGAGTTCGAATGATGCTCCGTCAATCTCCGGGTAGCGAATGGGTCCTCCTCGACCTTCTATCAAAGGTTTGGTGTTATCAGCAAGAGTGACTCGTGTAGTGGTTGTAGGATTGTGGGAAGGTGATGACTTTTCTTGCCAGATGGGTAAGATGTCATCTTCGGGATAAGGGAAAGGAAGAATTTTCAGGGGTTTAAGAAGGTAAAGCCATCCTAAGCGTTCACTGAGAAGAAAGTCCATCTGGACGCCACTGGATCTTACAGTTGGTTCCCCGGCAGTGGCGCCAAAAACTTGATGCGCCGCCAACGGTCGATCAGGAATTACCCTGTCGTCGGACCATCCGTCAGCGGCGGCACCAGTGGGTTTTAAAATTTATAAATGCTGGGGCCTAAGTTTTACTAGTGCTATGTGGCCTAAGGGTTGTATAGCAGCGAGTATGACCTAGGGTCGTTCTTCAAAACCAAATGTATTATGGATCTGAGTAGTCCAGGATGTCTGTTTCTAATTAGTGAGGGAGTTTTAAAATAGTTGGGGAGTGGTTTGGTTTTGTTTTTATGATTAAACTAATAAGCAATAATAAAAAGAAGATAAAATAAACGGATAGCAGTCAGGATAGAGGGGGTGTTTGTTGTAAGCTCGTTAGCCGAACGTTGGGATGATGTTTAGTTTAGGATATGAAAACGTCTCTAAAGATTTGTATTTTATTTGTTTTAAGTATATGTGGGATAAGCACTAGCTCCCTACTGATTGATTTCTCAATCAGTATGTCATTGAGTAACTAGGCTATCGTGATTCTGATCGGAGTAGGTTGCCCAGCCCGCAACACTGTCCTGTTACAGCACAGTGACCCTTTTTGGATTAGATATCCCGGGTGCATGAATAAGGCAGCAAACTAACTCGATGTCCGACCGTTCTTAACCCCACAGGGATACTCAATTGAATAAAACATTTAAGTATAAGACTTGATTTGGTGCTTGATTACTTTCTATCGATGGGTTTGTAAAGTCCGGAGGTTGAAATAACCAGTGATTCACAAAGTATAGTACCGACGGCTTTTTCATGACTTCCACGTTGTACTATACAAGTGGTGCTTCCAACGATATACCATGTATTCAACCGATTTACGGTATTCGCGTTGCTCTATAATGGTCACTCTGGACTTATAAGCTAAGTTTGTATTTAAGTTCAGGAATTATCCATCTATGATATAAACCAGCCCTTACTTTAAAGTCCCAATAAATCCCTAGTTATGTTCTGTGTACACTACTTTGATTGAAAACGGTATTTCCACAGGTTTAAAACCAGACCATGTTTATTTCAAACACAGATAATTAATTACCTTTACTTAAGATTAGCTACGTCTTAATAAAAAGGTTTTAATCACGTTCATTGGTCGAAAGGCGTTAGGTTAAAGTGAGGTTTATAATCATAGATAGAAAGTTAATCAAAGCACCGAGTTTTCATTTATAAAATAGTTTGGGACATTATTCCACAACAGATTGTGCCCACGACTTTCATAGCTTCCACGTTCCGTACTACACACATTCGTGATGTTTCCGGCGCTATACAAATGAAAGCCGTTTAACGTTACCTCCATTGTTTCATAATGACATCATCCCAACTAATACGGCTAACTACATCACAACAAACACGCAATATAACTACTCGCTAATCATGGCAAATCCTAAATCTAGCATAATCAAAATAACAACAGCATGCATTTTAATTAATAAGATAAAGGATAGATATAACCGTGAAAAGAGCGTAGCTGAATATAACTTGAAAGTATACAGACAGAACTTCGAGTATGCTCCAAGCGATATAACAATATTACCCCTCTAGTAGCCCGGTTAAGTATTAACCGGAGACTAACTAGCCACTAACTACGAAAATTAAAATAAAAACCTAATCTAGAGAGAGAGTAGTGAGAGAGTAGTGTTGGTGAAGAATGGATGAGAAGTGTGTAGTATGTGATTATTCCAAATGTTGAGGTGAAACCTTGAATTTATAGGAGACGCGCAGCCGTATTCTTCAACCGTATTCCAACCTCCAATTGCACAACCGTATCGCACAGCCGTATAAAAATGTCATTTTTATTGCCTGAACATGAAATACGGTTGGTTTTGGCCGTATACGGGTGGACCAGAGCAAATACGGGTGGGCACCAATCGTATACGGCTGGAATGGGCCATATACGGCTAGGCACAGGCCATATATGGGCTACACAGTCCGTATACGGTCTGTGTCCAGCCGTATACGGTCTGGTCCAGCCGTATACGGTCTGTGTCCAGCCGTATTCGGTCCGTTGGTTCTCCGTTTCGTCGATTTGGCGTAACTTCTTCGTCGTTTATCCGTTTTGAGTGATTCTCATGCTCACGTTTTAGTAATTTCCTAATGAAGAAAGTGACATAAGTTAGAGGTCATAATTCCAAGTATAGCTTAAATTGTGCTTAAATGCGTGAACGGAAGATTCGTTGATCGTTTGTGCTCTATTTTACTCGTTTTTAGGTCTTTTAGGTTGATTCTTGAAGCATCGTCTATATTTTAGCCATCATTATGAAATTTAGTATAAAAATGTATATTTCAAATGTTTTCATCCATAATTGGGCTAAAAAGGTGAGAAAATAGCACACAAAAACTTGACTTTTTGCGTGTTATCACCCACCTGACCAGCCTGTTCCAAAACCTCATCTAAGAGCTCTTGTGGATCTACAGGTTAAACCACATTAGCTACAGGTGCAGGAACATCAGCAGCAGCAACAGCAACATCTTGCCAACCAAGATTCGGCGGCGTCACATACATGGGATCAATAATATAGCCAAAAAGATCATGAATCTCCGGCTTGACATATTCTTCCCGTCGAATAGTCTGCAAGAACATGGCGTTGTATCCTCTGAGTGCAATAGTATCAACACGTAAGTGTGGCTCAGGAAGAACCAAACCTGGAAGATGATGACGAATAACCATCATGCAAAATCTCGGGTAGATCAAGAAACGTGATCTAACATTGCCCAAAATCTGCTTCACCAGCTCTCCAAAAAGATAATCACAGAAACTGTATGGTTTATTGTAAACCAGTGACAGTACAGCCGATATAAGAGCAGGGCTCAACTCATCGAAACCGCCTTTCTTCGGTCCAAAAATTGTGACTATGACATGCCACAAGAATCTCCATTGGCCAATAACTAGAGCCTTAAGGAACTAACATCCTCTACGCTCACCAGTATATCCCATACGGCCTAACGCACCCTCAATAAAATATCTAGGGTACTCAGTCAGACCATCTTCTTGGTCTACTGTACCCAGATGCAAAATCTGACGAAGGTCAGAAGCAGAAAACACAATCGGTTGTTGATTCACCAATGCGCGTATAACCGGTGGATTAACCGATTCGTCATACTGAATATCAGTCCAGAAATCATTCAGTATCATCTGAGAGATCGGTGGAGACTCTGTAATCGCATAACGAATGCGTGAATGTGCAAAGAATGAAAGCTTCTGAGCTAATTTTCTAGCTCCGCGTGCACCAAGATCTAGATCAACAAGTATATTGTGACCTTTATCGAACTGACGTGCCATATCTGTATAAAACACTAATGACAAGAACAGTTAATGCACGTTAACAATTATAAAATAAATGCTAAACTATAATGTATTATGAATCAAAATTCATCAAACATCTTAGTTGTTAATTATATATATAACTTGTTACTTAATTGTCTCAAGTCTTATATAAAATATTTAACTTATTACTTAGAAGTCGTAAGTTAATTATATATATATAACTTATAATTATCGAATCTAAAGTCGTATATATATAAAATATATTACGTGTTAATATATAATTCTCACGTCGAAGCATATAAGAGATTAACTTTTGAAGTCGAAAGTTAAATAACATTACAACTTATTACGTCAAAAGTTTAAGTTACGAGTTATATAAAAGAAAATTTTCAACTCGCAGAGATTGAACTCAACTTGCAACAGAATTCGCAGCCAAGTCAACTCGCTAACCAAGTCAATCCGCAGGTCGACTCGCAAGTCGATCCGCTAATAAAACTCGATCCGCAAATGCTAAAACTCAACTCGCTGCGAGTTTAATCTGTAACTCAACTCGGCTCGCTGCGAGTTGAATCTGGAAGTCAACTTGCTGAACGAACTGCCGCAGTTAGTTTAATTCCAAAATCGATGATTTTGTTGATTTTAACACAATCGATCGAATGATTTACGTTCATTAAGGTTTGTTTAACATTAACCCTTAAGATTCTTGTTAAATAACACCGTTAATCTACGTTAATCGTGTAAACTTTAAACTGAAACCCTAAATTATTAAAGGTATCGATTGCGAGTTAATTACACGGTGAAATCCGTTATATGATACCTCAAAAGATACGCAATCTAAAGTTGTATATAACCCACGGATTGAAAAACTCGTTCCCGTACTTGGGAAAATGAAATCAAGCGAAAACTGAAAATCGCTCTAATCGCCAAAGTGGATTCGCAGAGATGAAGTGAACTCGCGAAAATATGTGGGTTCGGTGGGTTTGACTGGTCGATCCGCACCCTTTTATACATTAGACTCGATTCGCGAAGTTTATAGTGGATCCACAGGTTTGACTAGTCAAACTCGCAGAATTAAATAAAAACGCGAATTAAATGCTAAGTATAAATTAAAGACCCATTATTTGTACAAGTCTAAAATAAAATTATTTTTCACTTGTATTTGTTAGGATTGTTCAACAAAAAATATAGAATATTCAGTATAATTTAATTCCAAAGGGTAAAAACTTATGAAACACAAAAACGTTATATAAACATAAAGTTAAAAATAAAATAAAGTAAAATAAAATAAAATAAAGTAAAAACACAATCATATACGAACAGTGGTATCAAGTACCATTTTATTAATCACATAAATAAAATAAAAACATAAATCAACTGAATAAGAGTTTATCTGCTCAGGGATCATATTAGAAAGAACAAGCTATTTTAGATCTATTAAAAAGTATAAGCAGATTGTTAGTATTCATACCTCATGAAATTCAAATAAATTACAATAAAATCACAACTTATTTTATCATTAATCCACTTATATTTATAAAATTATATCTTAGATACCTCTATCCATATAGCATAATTGAAAAACACATTATTCACTGAAAGTGAAAATATTTTAATATAGACAGTTCAAGACGGTTACCGATAATATGGTCCACATAAACAAATTATACTCGCATTTCTAAGCAACACCTTTATTGTTAGAATGAATATTATCAAGTGGTCTCTAATATATGATATACTGAAGAATTCTAGTAACACACATAACACTGATCTTTAAGACAAGGTAGTGATTACATAATGTAACATACACTTGAATTTTGAGTTTAGACAAATATCAAGCATACCTTGAAGATACTAGTGGTTGCAGATCTGTAAATAGTACAACAAAGAAACCCTTAGTATGAACAAAATATATTTGAGAATACTATCTTAACTAATGGCTCCAGGTCTGTACAAAGTACAACAAAGTTACCCTTAGTTAAGATAATACCCATATTATAACTATTTGTCCTTTTTTATAGTTTTATAATTATAGTGTATGTAATTACTATCATTCAACAATTTAAGACTTATGTCATACACCATATAATAGATACACTAAATAATAATCAAATATATTAAAACTTCTTAAAACTTAGAAATGATTGTATAACTTGCCTACCAGTATATCATATGATGAATCTATCTAGACATTTAAAACATGCAAATTATAACTTGTGGAAAAAGGTGTATAATCAAATAAATATATATACATACCTGATAAAACAGCTGCAGTTTTAATGTAGCTTTAGTTGAACCTACTAACACATCATACTAAGGACTTAAACTTATTATTGTAAAGCTTATTCTCCTAATGTACTATCATTTCCCAAAGTTGTAAGCAGATTAAAACTTAAACAATTTTTAAAGAATATTATATGTTATATTCTTTAATGAAGGCGATTCCCCTTAGGTAACAAGCAAATGAATGCCATACGCCTCCAAATTTTTTTTTTTTTTTTTTAATTTGAAATAATACATAAAGGTACTAACTATTACAAAATACCCTTGGAAGACTAATCACTCTGGATTTCTCATTCCGTTCAGTTGAACCAACGTCTCAAATCGAGCTCTGTCGAAAGCCTTCGTGTAGAGGTCTGCTAAGTTATCCGCAGTTGGAACCTTAGCTAACCTTATCATTTACTTTTCAGCACAGTCTCTAATAAAATGATGTCGAATATCAATATGCTTAGTTTTACTGTGCTTCACCGGATTGTTGGTTATCGACATTGTTGATTCATTATCAATCATCATAGGGGTATTGGTTACATTCAACCCATAATCCCGCAGTTGCTGCTTTATCCAAAGTATTTGTGAACAACAGCTGCCAGCTGCAACATACTCAGCTTCACATGTGGAAATGGCTACCGAGCTTTGCTTCTTGCACTGCCAAAATACTAATCTACCTTCTATGAATTGACATCCTCCAGTTGTAGACTTCCTATTCTGATTGCAACCTCCATAATCCGAATCAGTATATGCTACGAGATCTAAGTTTCCATCAGTCGGATACCAAAGTCCCAACTTAGGTTTCCCTTTGAGGTAACGAAAGATTCGTTTAACAGCTTGCATATGTGACTCTTTCGGATTAGCCTGATATCTTGCGCATATACAAACAGCAAACATTATGTCAGGCCTAGAGGCAGTTAGATACATTAGTGATCCGATCATGGCTCTATAAAGAGTTGGATCCACATCGCTATCACTCGATGTATTTGGACCTAGTCCATGATTGACTGGAATAGGAGTATTGTAGATCTTACTTTCATCCATCTTAAAGCGTTCTAACAGTTCATCTGTATATTTAGATTGATGAATAAAGAATCCATCCTTCTTTTGATCAACTTGTAACCCTAAGAAGAAATTCAACTCTCCCATTGCAGACATTTCAAACCTTTTTCTCATGACTTTCTCAAATTCTTGACACATCCTTTCATCAGAAGATCCAAAGATAATGTCATCAACATATACTTGCACGAGAAGAAAGTCTTTCTTCTTCCACTTTACAAAAGGTGTACTATCAATCGATCCTCTTGTAAATCCATTCTCAAGTAGATACGTTGATAGTGTTCCATACCATGCCCTAGGTGCTTGATGTAATCCATATAGAGCTTTATTCAACCGATATACTCTATCTGGATACTCAGGATCAGCAAACCCTGGCGGTTGAGAAACATACACCAATTCTTCCACTTTGCCATACAAGAAGGCACTCTTAACATCCAACTGATAAACTTTTATCTCTTTGAATGAAGCAAATGCTAAGAATACCCTAATTGCTTCAAGCCTAGAAACTGGTGCAAACACTTCATTGTAATATATACCCTCTTCTTGGTTAAAACCTTGAACCACTAGACGAGCTTTATTGCGAATTACGATTCCTCGATCGTCTTTCTTACACTTAAATACCCATCTAGTTCCAATTGGATATTCTCCCTTTGGTAGGTCAACCAACTCCCAAACTTGTAACTTAGAGAACTGAGATAGTTCTTGATGTCGTGTAAACGGGGCTTTAGTTTTAAAATGGAAAATACCTAACTTACTACACACAACACAGGCAAGAATACCTGATCATATATAGTATAGTTCAGTAAGTCCGAGTCGAACACAGGGAACGGATGTCAATATCAACAAATTGGAAATTGCTACAATTAATTAAAGCGGTAAAAAGTGGGGACGTTTTAGTTCCGATCGAACAATTGATAAACAATTATAAAAGAAATGATTTATTAAATAAAACTTAATTATAAAATAAGAAATAATAAAATAACTTAATTAAAAAGAAAATTAAATTCAAATGGTAAAAGAAGTACAATTGCTTAGACTAGTTTCCTCAGAATCCGACTATCACTTTATTGAATTGCTAATGTAATGAACTTCATTGTGACATGACAAATGTATCAACCATCTTTGCAGGACTAATTGATTAAACACATTTCAGAAAGATATAAAGTTATTTTCAACCCGCTAACAGTTCAATTTAACGTTATCCACCGAAGTGTATTATGAATGGTAACTACACCGTTTATATGATTTACCTTTATAACTTGAATCAACAAAGTCTATAACTATTACTAGTTATCACATTCATTGCCAATTCTTAATGATAATCGATCCTAGCCTATCAAACTCAATCTATTTAGTGATAATTATCAATTTAAACCAACAATCATCAATAATGACCAATCAATAGAGAACTCAATCATAAATCAATTGATCATCACGCTAGGTTATCATCAAGATTCAACAATTAAACATGGATCTTCGAATAAACATATAAACATTCATGAAATTCAATATTAACTAGCAATTCAATAATCAAATCATCATCCGAGTATTATCGTCTAAGCAATTGTATATAAAACTTTGCCAATCATATATCTACAGAAAATCAGATTCAATAACATGCCCATAATCATAATCAAATGAAAGATAGAAACGTATTCGAACCGAAATAGTGAATTAACGATTGAACGAATGAAGCCTTTGATTATCTTCGATCTTTTTCCCTTCCAAATGCTCCAGAATTAGGGTTTTTGGCTGAGAGAATCGACTGGAAGAAAATATGATGAGTTGTTTGTCAAATGAGGGCAAAATGAGTTTTTTAGGTTTTCTGCCGAATCAATCCATACGCCGTATGGAATTCCATACGCCGTATGGATTGAAAAGCCCATGGGTTTAACCCGCGTCTTCTGGCGGCCCGGCTCAACTGATCCATACGCCATATGGATTCCATACGCCGTATGGATCGATTTTCTCAGCTTTTTCACCATCGACCAAATTCTTCATTTTTCCTCTTTTTAACTTCTATTCTTCTATTCTCGCTCGTTTTCAGCTTCTTTTCCGATTCAAGCTCCAGAAAATTCCTAAATGCAAATATGAACGAAATGAGTATCGAATTCAAATCAAAAGCATAAGAAATTAATCAAACTAAAGGGTAATTAGTACTATAAAATAGCACATTTTGGCGTTCATCAAACATCCCCCACTTGAATCCTACTTGTCCTCAAGTAGACTAGTAATTCAAGAATTCAAAACTTTAAATATGAACGGCAAACAATGCATAAAAGGACTTACAAACTACACAACATTCGACAAACCAAATTTTCATCTTAAAATCGATTCTACCTTAAAACTCAGCAATCAAGAAACTCTACATGGGAAGCCTTTCTAACATATTATTATTACTCATAAAAAATAATTCACTCAGATTACCGATATTGTTATCCACTTAAACAATCTAAATTTCAGAGATTGAGCTTAACTTATTATTATTCTAGCAGACCTTACCCTTGATTTTCAATAGCAAAATACTCTTATATAGATAACGTATCACAATTCTCCAAATAATGAACATCCAAATAAATCAATCATTTTTCAAACTAATACATTGGTGACAGGTCTGTACCTCAGTACAACAGAGCGACATAACTTGGCTTTGGTTTTTCAATTTACGAGTCTTTTGTACTCATTTATATTTATCTATTTGATATCAAATATACTGACGGAAACCAGGTCTGTACTTTCGTACAACAGAGGAGACAACACCCAGTATATTCCCAAATGATGATTATCAGGATCCCAAAATTATAGATTATAACACGCTATCATACAAGAATTAAGACTAAGGTCATACCTTGCTAAAAGATCCTCATAGGATAATTCCTACTTAATTCATTACATTTCTTACTAGCTCAATAACCTTCATATAGATTGCCTATCGATACATCATAAGATGAACTATCTAATATTTAAAAATTAAATTTATTTCATTCTTTGCATTCCCAAAATGTGTTACAAGATTGCTAAACTTTACAAAGAAAACAATTTTAAAACAAAAATTTAGGCTGAAAAATGACTAACACGTAGAATGCCTCTTAACCTCAATATTTATCAATAGCTACCATTCATAAATTAAGGACAATTAGACTTCTTTTCCCCCATCCCCCACTTAGAAACATGCAATGTCCTCATTGCAAAACTAAATAAAAACAAAGGAAATAGAAAAGAAGTGAAACAGAAAACTCCCCTGATTTGAAGGCAATTACGTGAAGGACTTCATTCAGAAATAAAATACACAGCATACTTCCGTAGGCAACACGATTGCATTTAGAACATGCAATAAGCCTTTAAACCCCTCGGTATCCCGAGTTGACGAGTTGTAGTCTTGTGAGGGTTTGCAGAGAACACACCCACAAAGTTCAAACCTGAAAACAAAAAAAATAAAACGAAATACAAATTATCAAAATAACGGGTTGTCTCCCGAAAGCGCTTTTGTTTATCACGTCGGTAAGCTCGACATCTTGCTTCACCACTTAATTCAAATCCAACTCCAAATCACGCTTGGAGTCTCTTATATCACCATAGTACTTCTTCACTCTACTTCCATTGACTTTGAAAGTTTTTCCAGAATATCCTTGCAAATCAACAGCTCCAAACGGATAAACCTTGTCAATGACAAATGGGCCAGTCCAGCGTGTCTTTAACTTTCCTGGAAACAAATGTAATCTAGAACTATACAACAGAACTTTATCACCTTTCTCGAATGTATGGTTCGACTTAAGACGAGCATCATGCCATTTCTTAGTTCGCTCCTTGAACAGTCTCGAATTGTCATAAGAATTTATTCTTAATTCATCCAACTCATTTAACTGTTCCATTCTTTCCTTTCCAGCTAACTTTTCATCAAGATTGCACTTCTGTAAAGCCCAATATGCTTTATGCTCTAACTCAAAAGGCAAATGACAAGCTTTTCCATAAACAAGGCGATAAGGTGTTGTTCCAACTGACGACTTAAATGCTGTTCGTGCCGCCCATAATGCATCATCCAACTTGTATGACCAATTCTTAGGGTTTCCTTCAACTAAACGTTCTAAAATACGCTTCAACCCTCTATTAGTCACTTCCACTTGACCACTCGTCTGTGGATGATAAGCAGTTGAAAACTTATGTCTAACTCCGTACTTTCGCAACACTTTTTCCAATTGCAGATTTGTGAAATGTGTCCCTCGATCACTAATTAAAGCTTTTGGTGCTCCAAAGCGCAAAAATAACTGCTTAAGAAAATTTACCACAACGCGAGCATCATTCGTGGGTAAAGCCTTTGCTTCGGCCCACTTAGAAACATAATCCACAGCCACAATGATGTATTTGTTTCCATTGCTAGGTGGAAACGGGCCCATAAAGTCTATACCCCAGACATCAAAAATCTCACTTACCATAATTGGATTTTGCAACATTTCATCCTTCTTTGAGATTCTCCCAGTACGTTGGCAGGCATCGCATTCCTTCACATACTTGAATGCATCCTTGTAAACTGTTGGCCAATAAAAACCTGCCTCAAACACCTTCCTTGCAGTGTAATTGTGACCATGATGTCCTCCAGCCGGACCATCATGACAGTGCTCTAACATAATATCACATTCCTCTCCAGCTACACATCGTCGGACAATTCCATCAGCACACTGTCTGAACAGATATGGGTCTTCCCAAAAGTAATAACGTAAAGATGAGAAAAACCTCTTTCTTTGGTTAAAGTCCAATCCGGATGGAAGAGTCTTTGTAACTAGAAGGTTTGCAATATCAGCGAACCATGGAAATTCATTCAGAATTGCTTTCAACAAGCTTTCATCAGGAAACTTATCTCGAATTTCCGTTTCATCCAACTTATCTAATTCTGGATTTTCCAGTCTTGACAGATGATCTGCAGCCAGATTTTCCACTCCCTTCTTATCACGAATCTCAATGTCAAACTCCTGCAATAACAAAATCCATCGCAACAACCTTGGTTTTGCATCTTGTTTCCCAAACAAGTATCTTAATGCAGAGTGATCGGTAAAAACAACCGTTTTTGACAGGACCAGGTAAGAGCGAAACTTATCAAACGCAAAAACAACAGCAAGCAATTCCTTCTCAGTCGTAGTATAATTCTCCTGTGCACTCGTCAAAGTCTTTCTTGCATAATAATTAGGTTGAAACTTCTTATCAACCCTCTGACCTAAAACTGCTCCTACAGCGTAATCACTGGCGTCACACATCAATTCAAATGGAAGATCCCAATTCGGACTTATCATAATTGGTGCGGATACCAATTTCTCCTTTAAAATCTTGAACGCATCTTGGCATTCCTTTGAAAACTCGAACTTAGCTTCCTTTTCCAACAACTTGTTCATAGGACGTGCTATCTTTGAAAAATCCTTGATGAATCTTCTATAGAACCCAGCATGTCCTAAGAAACTTCGTATTCCTTTAATATTTGTTGGATAAGGTAGCTTTGCTATGGCCTCAATCTTCGCTTGATCAACTTCAATACCAGCTCTTGAAATTTTATGCCCCAACACAACTCCTTCTCGTACCATGAAATGACACTTTTCCCAATTTAAAACGAGATTTGAACTCTCACACCTTTGCAACATCCTCTTTAAATTCATCAGACACTTATCAAAAGAATTTCCAAACACAGAGAAGTCATCAATGAATATTTCCATGCTGTCTTCTACCATATCATGGAATATTGCCATCATGCACCGTTGAAATGTGGCGGGTGCGTTACATAGACCGAAAGGCATTCTCCGATAAGCGAAAGTTCCGAATGGGCAGGTGAAAGTAGTCTTATCTTGATCATTTGCATCAATTGGGATTTGGAAGTACCCGGAGAATCCGTCTAGAAAGCAATAGTACTCTTTTCCAGCTAGACGTTCCAGCATCTGATCAATGAATGGCAAAGGAAAATGATCCTTGCGTGTCGCATCATTCAGCTTTCTATAATCGATACAGACCCTCCATCCAGTAACTGTTCTTGTGGGAATTAACTCATTCTTCTCATTCGCAACCACTGTCATACCTCCTTTTTTAGGCACAACATGAATGGGGCTGACCCATGGACTATCAGAAATCGGGTATATCAATCCAGAATCAAGCAATTTAATGATTTCCTTCGTCACAACATCCGTAACCTTAGGATTTAATCGTCTTAATGGTTGCACAACTGGTTTGAAATCAGACTCCATAAGGATCTTGTGCGTACAATATGATGGGCTAATTCCCTTGATGTCACCAATCGTCCATGCTATAGCATGCTTATGTTCCTTCAGAACTTTTAGCAGACTTTCTTTTTCGTTTGCTGATAGCTTGGATGAAATGATAACTGGCAAATCCGACTCTCCTTGTAGGTATGCATATTCCAAATGGGTCGGTAAATCTTTCAATTCTAACCTTGGTGGTTCTTCAAAAAAAGATTTACATGCCAACACCTCTTCTCGTGAGCAGGGAATCCCATACATAGTGATGTGAGTCTCTTTCTTGACTAAAATACCATTAGACTCAACCGATTCTTCATTCTCAGTCGGCTGATCACCTTTTACTTCCTCATCACTCTCGAACTCTAACTCCTCAAGCATTTTATCAAATTCTTCAATATCTCTAATTGCTTCTATGCTTCCCGTCCATCCTTCCAGAATCATGGGATCTAGATCTTCATCTTCCATGAGACTTTGAAGGAACTCCTCATCATCAGTCATTTTTCTGGCACTCACGAAGTAGCAAGTATCATCAACTGCAGCAGGATATCGCATTGATTTGTTGACATCAAACACTACTTCATCTTCTCCTAGCCTCAGAGTGATTTTTTTATCATGAACATCAATCAATGCCCTTGCAGTGGCTAGAAAAGGTCTTCCCAAAATGATAGGTACCTTTTTATCTTCAACCATATCCAGAATGATGAAATCACACGGAAAAACAAACCTATCCACCTTGACTAGCACATTCTCTACCATGCCCCTAGGATATTGAACTGAACGATCTGCTAACTCAATGCACATTCTAATCGGCTTTGGTTCCCCTAACTTAAGTCTGGCATACATAGTATAAGGCATTATCGATATGCTTGCCCCCAAGTCAGCCAATGGATGAGTAAGGTCTAAACTTCCAATCAGACAGGGAAGGGTAATACTCCCAGGGTCTTTCACTTTCGGTGGAAGTTTATTTTGCATAACTGCTGAACATCTCTTGTTCATTGTCACCGTGGTGGCCTCCATCAGTTTGCTTTTATTAGTTAAAAGTTCCTTCAGATACTTTGCATACTTTGGCATTTGAGCAATGGCTTCCACGAATGGGATGTTAATGTGCAGTTGCTTCAGATTCTCTAGGAACTGGTGGTATTGAGCATCATCTTTCCCTCTTCTCAAAGCTGCTGGATAAGGTGGCGGTGGTGCATGCTCCTTAGCATATTGCTTATCTCTTGCAATTTGTTCAGCCTCAGTGTCCACCTTGGGACTTTCCACAACTTCTACTTCCTTCTCTTTTTGCGGTAGGGGTTGAGAAACAGGTTTCTTCTTTGGAATGGGGTCTTCAAAACCCCTTCCACTCCGGGTGATCACAGCTTTCGCCTGATCCCGTGGATTGGTCTCAGTGTATCCAGGTCGGGTTCCAGGGAATCTCTCTTAAAGAACTTTAGCTATGTTGGAAACATTCCCTTCAATCTGCTTAATCGCAGCTCCTTGGTTTCTCAATGCAGCATCTGTAGCATCCATCCTTTGTCCAGAGCTCGTAATGAATTTCTCATTGGAAGTGAGAAACTTACCCATCATTTCTTCTAAATTAGCTTGCTTGTCTGAAGATGATGCACCTGGCTGCTCCTTGGTGAAAAATCCAGGTTGAGTTTGGCGAAACGGTCGCCCTCCATCTTGGTATGGTCTTCTGAAGAAGTTTCCACCGCCCTGACGATATGGTGCTTGAGCTTCTCCATACTTGACTTCTTCAGTCTGTTCTCCCGTTCGCACCTCGGGGCAATCCTTCACTAAATGGCCTCCTCCACAGTTGTCGCATCCCACTTGGATAGCATGGACAGTCTCAGTAACCTTCTTGATATCTCTGCCCATGTTGTCTAGCTTAGCGGTGATGGCTGCAAATCCATCTTCATCATTCACAGAACTCTTCCGTCTAGAAGTGCCATCATCCCATAACTGAGAGTGTTTCGCTTGGTCGCGAATGGCAGTCAACGCATCACGAGGGACTTTCTTGGGAATAGACCCTTGTGAATCCAGTTGCTGTCTCGTGGCACGATCCACTCCTTTATAGAAAATACTCACGACTTACTGATCGTTCAGGTCGTGCTGCGGGCACTTATGCATCAGGTCCTTATATCTCTCCCAAGCTTGGTGTAGTGACTCATCCATTTCCTGCTTGAAATTTCTGATCTCGTCAATCATCTTTGAAGTTTTGGAAGGAGGACAATACATTTTCAGAAACTTCGTGCGAAGGTCTTCCCATGTGGTTATGGATCCAACTGGCTCGTTTTGAATCCATCTCTTAGCAGCTCCCTTGAGTGTAATTGGGAATACCCTGAGCATAACTTGATCGCGTGTGATGTTAGGAACGTTGAACATATCGACTATCTCAACGATTTTCTCCACATGATCATTAGCATCTTCCCTTTCTTCTCCTCGGAAAGGATTCTCCCTAAGCTCCTTGAGGAACTGTTGATGAACGCCAAAATGTGTTATTTTATAGTACTAATTACCCCTAGTTTGATTAATTTCTTATGCATTTTATTTGAATTCGATACTCATTTCGTTCATATTTGCATTTAGGAATTATTTGGAGCTTGAATCGGAAAAGAAACTGAAAACGTGCGAGAATCGAAGAAAATAAGCTAAAAATGAGAAAGTTTAAGGATTGAAGGTCGATGGTGAAAAAGCTGGGAAAAGTAATCCATACGGCGTATGGAATCCATACGGCGTATGGATGAAGTGAGCCGGGCCGCCAGAAGACGCGGGTCAGATCCATGGGCTTTGTGATCCATACGGTGTATGGAAATCCATACGGCGTATGGATCGTTTCGACAGAAAACCTAAAAAGCTCATTTTTGCCTCATTTTTACACACACTTCACAACCCTTTTTCTCCAGTCGATTTCTTCAGATACAAAACCTATTTCCAGAGGCAATTGGAGGGATTAGAGCTCAAGGAATCAAGGGCTTTTGTTCTTTTGATTGTTATTCGACATTTTCGGTTCGGTTTCATTTCTAACTTTCATTTGATTATGATTATTGGTATGATGTTGAATCTGATTTTCTGTAAAACTATGATTGGCTAAGTTTTTATTGTATTTGCTTAGATGATAATACTTATTTGATGGATTGATTATTGAAAATGCGAACGTATCGGATTTTATTCAATGTTTATGTGTTTATTCGTTAATCCTTGGATATTTGATGGTTGTTGCTGATTACCTAGCGTGGTTTCATAATTAGTTGAGATTGATTTCCTGTTGGTTGTGGAATTATTGATAGTTGTCGATTTTGATTGATAATTATTGCCGAATATATTGAGTTTGACGGGCTAGGGTTAATAGTTAGTAACGGTCATTGATGGACAAGATAACTTTAATCAGTTATAGACTTTGTTGATTCAAGTCAAAAGAATAAGTCACATAAACGGTGTTGAATTAATCTAGAATACAATTTTGTGGACAACGTTAAATTAAACTTTTAATGTGTTGAAAACAACCTTGTGTCTTTCTTAATTGTATTTGATTCAACTTATCTTGTAAGGAGGGTTGATATATTTGAAAGGGCACGATAGAATCCATACGTGAGCATTCTAAATAACATGATTTCCAGATTTTAAGGAAAGTAATCTAAGCAAATGCATTTCTTTTACCATTTGAATTTAATCTTTTATTTTAATTAAGTTATTTTATTATTTCTTTATCTTATAATTTAGTTTTATTCAATAAATCATTTCTTTTATAATTGTTATTCAATTGTTCGATCGGAACTAAAACGTCCCAACTTTTACTGCTTAAATTAATTGTAGCAATTTCCAATTTGTTAATATTGACATCCGTTCCCTGTGTTCGACTCGGACTTACTGAGGTATACTATATATGATCAGGTATTCTTGCATGTGTTGTGTATAGTAAGTTAGGTATTTTCCATTTTAAAATAAAACCCCGTTTACACGACATCAAGTTTTTGGCGCCGCTGCCGGGGAACGGTTTGTTTTAATTTGACAAATTGGAACTTGATCTTTGTATATTGTTATTTAAGTTCAGTTCTGCTTTATTTATTTTTCGAATTATATTTTTTGTGTTTAGGATTGTTTAGTAAATAGTTCAATTAGGGTCTTGTTCTACTGATTCGGGAATTATATCACAGGAAGTTTATGACCCGATCAAGGAATCCTCATCTCGCTGATCCTTTTGAAGATCCTGAAAGAGTTTTTCGTCAGAGAAGACGGTTTGCTTCTGTACCACCCAACTCAAGTTTACACCACAACCTTCCGTCGTATTTAGAGGGGGATTTTGGAGAGTATCTTCGGTCCTTATTCGAACCTCTGATCAATCAGGCAGACCCAATAGACGTAATGGCAGAAGATATCGCCAACATAACGCTCGAAGAGTATTCGAGTCGGATGCGTAATGACCGTGGCACTGGAGTAGTAAGGCCAGCGATTGCACAAGATGTGGAGTTTGAAATCAAGGGACAGTTTCTCAAGGAGCTTAGGGAGAATCCTTTCCGAGGAGAAGAAAGGGAGGATGCTAATGATCATGTGGAGAAAATCATTGAGATAGCCGATATGTTCAACGTTCCTAACATCACACGCGATCAAGTTATGCTCAGGGTATTCCCAATCACACTCAAGGGAGCTGCTAAGAGATGGATTCAAAACGAGCCACTTGGATCCATCACCACATGGGAAGACCTTCGCACGAAGTTTCTGAAGATGTATTGTCCTCCTTCAAAAACTTCAAAGATGATTGATGAGATCAGAAATTTCAAGCAGGAAATGGATGAGTCACTACACCAAGCTTGGGAGAGATATAAGGACCTGATGCATAAGTGCCCGCAGCACGACCTGAACGATCAGCAAGTCGTGAGTATTTTCTATAAAGGAGTGGATCGTGCCACGAGACAGCAACTGGATTCCCAAGGGTCTATTCCCAAGAAAGTCCCTCGTGATGCGTTGACTGCCATTCGCGACCAAGCGAAACACTCTCAGTTATGGGATGATGGCACTTCTAGACGGAAGAGGTCTGTGAATGATGAAGATGGATTTGCAGCCATCACCGCTAAGCTAGACAACATGGGCAGAGATATCAAGAAGGTTACTGAGACTGTCCATGCTATTCAAGTGGGATGCGACAACTGTGGAGGAAGCCATTTAGTAAAGGATTGCCCCGAGACGCGAACAGGAGAACAGACTGAAGAAGTCAAGTATGGAGAAGCTCAAGCACCATATCGTCAGGGCGGTGGAAACTTCTTCAGAAGACCATACCAAGATGGAGGGCGACCGTTTCGCCAAACTCAACCTGGATTTTTCACCAAGGAGCAGCCAGGTGCCTCATCTTCAGACAAGCAAGCTAATTTAGAAGAAATGATGGGTAAGTTTCTCACGTCCAATGAGAAATTCATTACGAGCTCTGGACAACGAATGGATGCCACCGACGCTGCATTGTGAAACCAAGGAGCTGCGATTAAGCAAATTGAAGGGAATGTTTCCAACATAGCCAAAGTTCTTCAAGAAAGATTTCTTGGGACCCTACCTGGATACACTGAAACCAATCCACGGGATCAGGCGAAAGCAGTGATCACCCGGAGTGGAAAGGGTTTTGAAGACCCCATTCCAAAGAAGAAACCTGTTTCTCAACCCCTACCGCAAAGAGAGAAGGAAGTAGAAGTTGTGGAAAGCCCCAAGGTGGACACTGAGGCTGAACAAATTGCAAGAGATAAGCAATATGCTAAGGAGCATGCACCACCACCACCTTATCCTGCAGCTTTGAGAAGAGGGAAAGATGATGCCCAATACCACCAGTTCCTAGAGAATCTGAAGCAACTGCACATTAACATCCCATTCGTGGAAGCCATTACTCAAATGCCAAAGTATGCAAAGTATCTGAAGGAACTTTTAACTAATAAGAGCAAGTTGGCAGAGGCGACCACGGTGACAATGAACGAGAGATGTTCAGCAGTTATGCAAAATAAACTTCCACCGAAAATGAAAGACCCTGGGAGTATTACCCTTCCTTGTCTGATTGGAAGTTTAGACCTTACTCATGCATTGGCTGACTTGGGGGCAAGCATATCAATAATGCCTTATACTATGTATGCCAGACTTAAGTTGGGGGAACCAAAGCCAATTAGAATGTGCATTGAGTTAGCAGATCGTTCGGTTCAATATCCTAGGGGCATGGTTGAGAATGTGCTAGTTAAGGTGGATAGGTTTGTTTTTCCGTGTGATTTCATCATTCTGGACATGGTTGAAGATAAAAAGGGACCTATCATTTTGGGAAGACCTTTTCTAGCCACTACAAGGGCATTGATTGATGTTCATGATAGAAAAATCATTTGAGGTTAGGAGAAGATGAAGTAGTGTTTGATGTCAACAAATCAATGCGATATCCTGCTGCAGTTGATGATACGTGCTACTTTGTGAGTGCAAGAGAAATGACTAATGATGAAGAGTTCCTTCAAAGTCTCATGGAAGATGAAGATCTTGATCCCATGATTCTGGAAGGATGGACGGGAAGCATAGAAGCAATTAGAGATATTGAAGAATTCGATAAAATGCTTGAGGAGTTAGAGTTCGAAAGTGATGAGGAAGTAGAAGGTGATCAGCCGACTGAGAATGAAGAATCGGTTGAGACTAATGGTATTTTAGTCAAGAAAGAGACTCGCATCACTATGCATGGGATTCCCTGCTCACGAGAAGAGGTGTTGGCATGTAAATCTTCTTTTGAAGAACCACCAAGGTTAGAATTGAAAGATTTACCGACCCATTTGGAGTATGTATACCTACAAGGAGAGTCGGATTTGCCAGTTATCATTTCATCCAAGCTATCAGCAAACGAAAAAGAAAGTCTGCTAAAAGTTCTGAAGGAACATAAGCATGCTATAGCATGGACGATTGGTGACATCAAAGGAATTAGCCCATCATATTGTACGCACAAGATCCTTATGGAGTCTGATTTCAAACCAGTTGTGCAACCATTAAGACGATTAAATCCTAAGGTTACGGATGTTGTGAGGAAGGAAATCATTAAATTGCTTGACTCTGGATTGATATACCCGATTTCTGATAGTCCATGGGTCAGCCCCATTCATGTTGTGCCTAAGAAAGGAGGTATGACAGTGGTTGCTAATGAGAAGAATGAGTTAATTCCCAAAAGAACTGTTACTGGATGGAGGGTCTGTATAGATTATAGAAAGCTGAATGATGCGACACGCAAGGATCACTTTCCTTTGCCATTCATTGATTAGATGCTGGAACGTCTAGCTGGAAAAGAGTATTATTGCTTTCTAGACGGATTCTCCGGGTACTTCCAAATCCCAATTGATGCAAATGATCAAGATAAGACTACTTTCACCTGCCCATTCGGAACTTTCGCTTATCGAAGAATGCCTTTCGGTCTATGTAACGCACCTTCCACATTTCAACGGTGCATGATGGCAATATTCCATGATATGGTAGAAGACAGCATGGAAATATTCATGGATGACTTCTCTGTGTTTGGAAATTCTTTTGATAAGTGTCTGATGAATTTAAAGAGGATGTTGCAAAGGTGTGAGAGTTCAAATCTCGTTTTAAATTGGGAAAAGTGTCATTTCATGGTACGAGAAGGAGTTGTGTTGGGGCATAAAATTTCGAGAGCTGGTATTGAAGTTGATCAAGCGAAGATTGAGGTGATAGCAAAGCTACCTCATCCGACAAATGTTAAAGGAATACGAAGTTTCTTAGGACATGCTGGGTTCTATAGAAGATTCATCAAGGATTTTTCAAAGATAGCACGTCCTATGAACAAATTGTTGGAAAAGGAAGCTAAGTTCGAGTTTTCAAAGGAATGCCAAGATGCGTTCAAGATTTTAAAGGAGAAACTGGTATCTGCACCAATTATGATAAGTCCGAATTGGGATCTTCCATTTGAATTGATGTGTGACGCCAGTGATTACGCTGTGGGAGTAGTTTTAGGTCAGAGGGTTGATAAGAAGTTTCAACCTATTTATTACGCAAGCAAGACTTTGACGAGTGCACAAGAGAATTACACTACGACCGAAAAGGAATTGCTTGCTGTTGTTTTTGCTTTTGATAAGTTTCGCTCTTACTTGGTCCTGTCAAAAATGGTTGTTTTTACCGATCACTCTGCATTAAGATACTTGTTTGGGAAACAAGATGCAAAACCGAGGTTGTTGCGATGGATTTTGTTATTGCAGGAGTTTGACATTGAGATTCGTGATAAGAAGGGAGCGGAAAATCTGGCTGTAGATCATCTGTCAAGACTGGAAAATCCAGAATTGGATAAGTTGGATGAAACGGAAATTCGAGATAAGTTTCCCGATGAAAGCTTGTTGAAAGCAATTCTGAATGAATTTCCATGGTTCGCTGATATTGCAAACTTTCTAGTTACAAAGACTCTGCCACCCGGATTGGACTTCAACCAAAGAAAGAGGTTTTTCTCATCTTTACGGTATTATTTTTGGGAAGATCCATATCTGTTCAGACAGTGTGCTGACGGAATTGTCCGACGATGTGTAGCTGGAGAAGAATGTGATATTATCTTAGAGCACTGTCATGATGGTCCGGCTGGAGGACATCATGGTCCTAATTACACCGCAAGAAAAGTGTTCGAGGCAGGTTTTTATTGGCCAACAGTTTACAAGGATGCATTCAAGTATGTGAAGGAATGCGATGCCTGCCAACGTACTGGGAGAATTTCAAAGAAGGATGAAATGTTGCAAAATCCAATTATGGTAAGCGAGATTTTTGATGTCTTGGGGATAGACTTTATGGGCCCGTTTCCACCTAGCAATGGAAACAAATACATCATTGTGGCTGTAGACTATGTTTCTAAGTGGGCCGAAGCAAAGGCATTACCCACGAATGATGCTCGCGTTGTGGTAAATTTTCTTAAGCAGTTATTTTCGCGCTTTGGAGCACCAAAAGCTTTGATTAGTGATCGAGGGACACATTTCACAAATCTACAATTGGAAAAAGTGCTGCGAAAGTACGGAGTTAGACATAAGTTTTCAACTGCTTATCATCCACAGACGAGTGGTCAAGTGAAAGTGACTAATAGAGGGTTGAAGCGTATTTTAGAACGTTCAGTTGAAGGAAATCCTAAGAATTGGTCATACAAGTTGGATGATGCATTATGGGCGGCACGAACAGCATTTAAGTCGTCAGTCGGAACAACGCCTTATCGCCTTGTTTATGGAAAAGCTTGTCATTTACCTTTTGAGTTAGAGCATAAAGCATATTGGGCTTTACAGAAGTGCAATCTTGATGAGAAGTTAGCTGGAAAGGAAAGAATGGAACTGTTAAACGAGTTGGATGAATTAAGAATAAATACTTATGACAATTCGAAATAGTTCAAGGAGCGAACTAAGAAATGGCATGATGCTCGTCTTAAGTCGAACCATACATTCGAGAAGGGTGATAAAGTTCTGTTGTGTAGTTCTAGATTGCATCTGTTTCCAGGAAAGTTAAAGACACGTTGGACTGGCCCATTTGTTGTTGACAAGGTTAATCCTTTTGGAGCTGTTGATTTGCAAGGATATTCTGGAAAAACTTTCAAGGTCAATGGAAGTAGAGTGAAAAAGTACTATGGTGATATAAGGGACTCCAAGCGTGATTTGGAGATGGATTTGAATTAAATGGTGAAGCAAGATGTCGAGCTTACCGACGTGATAAACAAAAGCGCTTTCGGGAGACAACCCGTCATTTTGTTAATTTGTTTTCTGTTTTATTGTTTTTGTTTGCAGGTTTGAACTTTGTGGGTGTGTTCTCTGGAAACCCTCACGAGACTACAACTCGTCCACTCGGGATACCGAGGGGTTTAAAGGCTTATTGCATGTGCTAAATGCAATCGTGTTGCCTACGGAAGTGTGCTGTGTATTTTATTTCTGAATGAAGTCCTTCAAGCAAATTGCCTTTAAATCAGGGGAGTTTTCTGTTTAACTTCTTTTCTATTCCATTTATTTTTATTTTCTTTTGCAATGAGGACATTGCATGTTTCTAAGTGGGGGATGGGGGAAAAGAAGTCTAGTTGTCCTTAACTTATGAATGGTAGCTATTGAAATATGGAGGTTAAGAGGCATTCTACGTGTTAGTCATTTCTCAGCCCAAATTTTTGTTTTAAAATTGTTTTTTTTTTTTAAGTTTAGCAATCTTGTAACTCAGTTTGGGAATGCAAGGAATGAAGTAATCGTAAATTTTAATATTAGATAGTTCATCTTATGATGTATCGATAGGCAATCTATATGAAGGTTATTGAGCTAGTAAGAAATGTAATGATTTAAGTAGGGATTTATCCTATGAGGATCTTTTAGCAAGGTATGACCTTAGTCTTAATTCTTGTATGATAGCGTGTTATAATCCATAATTTTGGGATCCTAATAATCATCATTTGGGAATATACTGGGTGTTGTCTCCTCTGTTGTACGAAAGTACAGACCTGGTTTCCGTCAGTATATTTGATATCAAAATAGATAAAAATAAATGAGTACGAAAGACTCATAAATTGAAAAACCAAAGCCAAGTTATGTCGCTCTGTTGTACTAAGGTACAGACCTGTCACCAATGTCTTGGTTTGAAAAATGATTGATTTTATTGGATGTTCATTATTTGGAGAATTGTGACACGTTATCTATATGAGAGTATTTTGCTATTTGAAAATCAGGGGTAAGGTCTGCTAGAATAATAATAAGTTAAGCTCAATCTCTGAAATTTAGATTGTTTAAGTGGACAACAATATCGGTAATCTGAGTGAATTATCTTTTGTGAGTAATAATAATAGAATGGCTTCCCATGTAGAGTTTCTTGATTGCTGAGTTTTAAGGAAGAATCGATTTTAAGATGAAAATTTGGTTTGTCGAATGTTGTGTAGTTTGTAAGTCCTTTTATCCATTGTTTGCCGTTCATATTTAAAGTTTTGAATTTTTGAATCATTAGTCTACTTGAGGACAAGTAGGATTCAAGTGGGGGATGTTTGATGAACGCCAAAATGTGCTATTTTATAGTACTAATTACCCCCTAGTTTGAATAATTTCTTATGCATTTTATTTGAATTTGTAATACCCCCAAATTTAATGATTTGCGGAAGCATACTTGGGTGTTACTAATCAATATACAAAGCACAAGATATACAGCAAACGACCTCTAAATGAGACGTTTTGTAAAATAACTATATTTCATAATTAAATCGTTTGAAAACATATAGTTTTCTTTACAAAAATATGTAAGCCTAGAGTCCGCGTATGTGGCGGGAGATTCTATTACATAACCGTAGTTACAAAAGATAATGCCAAAGAATCTCCGTTAAATGCAATTTGGAAATCATGCGACTCTAGCTAGTAATCCTGGCGTGATCCTACTCCGTAAGTGTACCTGAGAATACATGCTAAAAAGGGTCAACCAAAAAGGTTGGTGAATCTCACAGGTTTATCAGTAAATAATCAGTTTGAACACAAGATTTCATCAGTAGTGCCCGTGGGCGTATGTCAAGTATTTGCAAATCTCGCAAAAGTAAAGTAATCAAGTTATACCGTTGCCATGAGGCTCATAATCGAAGCTTAACCCGTAAATAATCAGTTGCTCCCGTGACATGCTCGAAATTGAGCAAGCATAAGTAAACGAAATAATAGTCACCCGTTTATACGTGTAAATCGGTACGTGGTAGCGCTACTACCCCGGGCAGGGAGGGTCATTTCCCTAATGGATCCATTAACTACTGTTCGCGCTTAAGTACATAACTAACGATATACGATGGAGAGACTTCAGTAAATAGTAAGTAACTCATGCAATTCCGTTTGGTATAGTAAACAGTTTAGTACTTGTGTTCAAGAAAAATCGGTAGCATGTATCTCCCCCAAATAAGTTAAAACAGTAAAAGTGGGGCCGTAAGACTCACCTGAGTCTTTGCAAGTGCGTTTATATCATTAAACGAGTAAGTAGTATCAACAGTTGGTTCTCCGAACCCGTAACCTCCAAATGCCTAAACACGTAATGTCAAGTAAGTAGGTGTCTCGCAAGATCATCTAGGCTAGTTGCTCATACAACCCAATGTGTCCGAATGTTGGTTTGTTATCGTTTGTATAAAAATGTATGACCCGTTGGTGACGAGTTTGGAATAATAAACTTTAAGTATTATTATCAAATTATTGATGTTTTGCACTTATAAAAGTGTCCCAAAGTGTTTTATAAGTCGTATCGTATAAGGATTTGAGGTTGTAAAAGTTCGACACTTAGTGAAAATGTGAGTTTTCAAGGTTCTGGTTTGTGCGACGTAGCATGCGACGTCGCAAGCGACGTAAGGTGCGACATAGGCAGGTACGTCGCATGATGCGACCTTCGCAAATCAATGCGACGTAGGGGGCGACGTCGCTAATGCGACGTTGGTTCAGTTTGCGACGTTACAGTCTACGTCGCTACGTGCGACGTCCGCAAGTTAATGCGACGTAAAAGGCTACGTCGCTAGTGCGACGTTGGGATTTTTGTGCGACGTAGGCCGCGACGTAAAAGGCTACGTCGCTAGTGCGACGTTGGGATTTTTGTGCGACGTAGGCCGCGACGTCGCAGAGGCCCCTGGCCAGGTGCGACGTAGCGGTCTGATGGCCGGAAATTGTGCCGAAAACGAGTTTTCCGGTTTCCGTTCGGTCCAACTCTTTTACCCAACCCATTTTCGGACATTTTAAGCATATATAAACTATAAAAACGTAAAAATGAGTAAAAACGGAGGGTTTCGGGTTTTGTCGGAAACTTACGAAATGCCGAAATGAAAATCCGGAAAGATAGGAATGTAGATCGTGTGATGGTGAACGTTTTCTTCCAAAGGGATGAGATGATCCGGCGAGGTTTAGTGGTAGTACTTGGTGATTTTGATGGTGGTGGTGTGGTTAGTGATTAAAGAGAAAAAGAAAGAGAAGGAAGAAGAGAGAGAGAAAAGGAAAGAAGTGAGGAGGAAAAGAAAGGAGGTGGAGGTTTATCCTCCACTTTCAGTTCCCGTTCCGCGCTCCGTGCGGTGGTTATTTTCTCCGTCATTTAAGCGTTAATTATTTAATTATTTATTTTACATGTTTAGTTATATGTTGTAAAATTACAAACTTTTGTTAAATAATTTACTTGTAATATTTCTTTAAATCCTTATTTGTTTGAAATAAGATTTAGTTTAGATACGTCTGACTACTTTTGTTTCTAAATCATGTAACTTTAATCAAGTGATAAGAGGTAATTACTAATTATTGAAAAATAGCATTTTGGGCACAATTGCGTTATTTAGTTTATAAACATTTGTTCACCAACGTCCGTATTAATCAGATAGAATTTCTTTCTATTTAAGTCGCGTACGATTTAAATCAAATCGTAAAGTTATATATATATATTTACAAATATATAATCCGATACATAAATTAGCCTAACTTAGGACTAATTACATGTATTAACAAAGAATTAGGTACTAATTCTAGTCCTAATTTGCCGGTTGTTACATTCTCCCCCTGTTAAAAGAATTTCGTCCCGAAATTTAAGTCGAAGTCGCGTTCAGGGTAGAATCAGTGAACAATTGCGGATACTTAAGTCGCATTTGGTCTTCCCGTTCCCAAGTGAATTCAGGACCACGTCTAGAATTCCACCTGACTTTGACGATGGGAATACGACTCTGTTTCAGTTGTTTGACCTCACGGTCCATAATTTCGACTGGTTCCTCAACGAAATGTAGTTTGTCATCGATGCGGATCTCGTCAAGGGGTATAATGAGTGTCTCGTCAGACAGACATTTCTTTAAGTTAGAAATGTGGAAGGTAGGGTGCACGCTGCTGAGTTCAGAGGGTAGCTGCAGTCGGTATGCCACTGGACCTATCCTCTCGAGGATTTCAAAAGGCCCGATGTATCTGGGGTTTAATTTTCCGCGTTTGCCGAATCGGATTACGCCTTTCCAAGGCGATACTTTTAAGAGTACTCGATCCCCAACTTGGAACTCGAGTGGTTTGCGTCTCACGTCAGCATAGCTTTTCTGCCGATCACGCTCGGCTTTGAGTCGGTTTTGGATTTCAACGATTTTCTCTGTGGTTTCATGTATGAGTTCAGGACCAGTGAGTTGACTATCTCCCACTTCAGTCCAACAGATCGGTGATCGGCACTTACGACCGTACAGTGCCTCAAAAGGTGCAGCTTTAATGCTGGCGTGATAGCTGTTGTTGTACGAGAACTCGCACAACGGTAGATGTCTTTCCCAATTTGTACCGGAATCAACTACGCAGGCTCGTAGCATGTCTTCCAGTGTTTGAATAGTTCGTTCGCTCTGGCCATCGGTCTGAGGATGATACGCGGTACTCATATCGAGACGGGTACCCAGTGATTTTTGGAGTGATTGCCAGAAGCGAGATGTGAATCGAGCATCCCTGTCAGAGATAATCGAGATAGGGACACCATGTTGGCAAATGATTTCCTTGATGTAGATTTGTGTAAGGCGTTCCATTTTGTCGGTTTCTCTGATTGCCAAGAAATGAGCCGATTTGGTGAGCCGATCGACGATCACCCAAATGGTATCGCAACCGCTCGCCGATTTAGGTAGTTTGGTTATGAAATCCATGGTAATTTGCTCCCATTTCCATTGAGGAATTTCAGGTTGTTGGAGCAATCCGGAAGGTCTTTGGTGCTCGGCCTTGACCTTGGAACAAGTTAAGCATTTGCTGACGTACAAAGCAATGTCAGCTTTCATATTCGGCCACCAGTAAAACTCCTTGATGCGGTGATACATTTTGTCGGATCCCGGGTGGATAGAATATTTGGACTTGTGAGCTTCATCCATCACCAAGTCCCGAAGGTTTCCGAAATTAGGCAACCAGATTCGGTTAGAGAAATACCTAACTCCGTTGGGTCTGATTTCGAATTGTTTATCCATGCCTCGCAAGGCCTCGTTCTTGAAGTTATCGGGTTTCAGGGCTTCGAGTTGGGCAAGATGTATTTGGGTGGTGAGATCGTTATGAATGGTAATACTGAGTGCCCGGACTCGGAGTGGTTTTGTTCGTTCCTTACGACTGAGAGCATCAGCGACCACGTTTGCTTTGCCCGGATGATATTTGATTTCACAGTCGTAATCAGTAAGTAATTCAACCCATCTACGTTGTCTCATGTTAAGATCCTTCTGGTTGAAAATATGTTGGAGACTTTTGTGGTCGGTGAATACAGTGCTGCGGGTACCATAAAGATAATGTCTCCAGATTTTTAAAGCGAATACCACGGCCCCTAGCTCGAGGTCGTGAGTTGTGTAGTTTTTCTCGTGAACTTTAAGTTGTCGGGAGGCGTAAGCAATGACCTTGTCTCGTTGCATCAGCACGCAACCGAGACCTTGGTGAGAAGCATCACAGTATACCACGAAGTCATCGGTGCCTTCGGGTAGAGATAGAATGGGTGCACTGCAAAGCTTGGATTTCAACAGTTGAAATGCCGACTCTTGTTTCTCGGTCCAATCGAATTTCTTTTCCTTCTGAGTCAACACGGTGAGGGGTTTGGCAATTGCTGAAAAGTTTTCGATGAAGCGGCGGTAGTAACCGGCTAATCCTAAAAATTGGCGTACCTCGGTTGGAGTGGTTGGCGCTTGCCAGTTCTTGATGGCCTCGATCTTTGATGGATCCACATGAATTCCCTGACTATCAATCACGTGTCCAAGAAATTGAACGGTTTTTATCCAGAACTCACACTTAGAGAATTTGGCGTAAAGCTCCTCGTGTCTAAGTAGTTCTAGGATGGTTCTGAGGTGTTGTGCGTGTTCTTGTTCGTTTCGCGAATAGATAAGGATGTCATCGATAAAAACAATGACAAACTTGTCGAGGTATGGTTTGCACACCCGATTCATAAGGTCCATGAATACAGCTGGTGCGTTGGTTAGGCCAAAGGGCATTACTTGAAATTCGTAGTGCCCGTAACGGGTTCTGAATGCGGTTTTTGGGATGTCAGCATCGCGAACACGCAACTGATGATAACCTGATCGGAGATCAATTTTTGAATAACAGCTTGATCCTTGGAGTTGATCGAACAGATCATCGATTCGAGGAAGTGGGTATCGGTTCTTGACGGTTAGTTTGTTCAACTCTCGGTAGTCAATACACATTCTGAATGAACCGTCTTTCTTTTTGACAAATAAGACCGGAGCTCCCCAAGGTGAAGAACTCGGTCTAATGAATCCTCTATCCAGGAGTTCCTGTAACTGAGTGGACAACTCCTGAAGTTCAGATGGGGCTAGGCGGTACGGTGCTCGGGCCACCGGTGCGGCACCCGGCACGAGATCAATCGAGAACTCAACCTGTCTAGGTGGAGGTAAACCAGGTAGTTCTTCTGGAAAGACTTCGGGAAAGTCTCTAACGATTGGCACATCTTCAAGTCGCTTCTCCTCCGACTTTTTCTCCGTGACGTGCGCGAGTATTGCTGGGTAACCCTTTCTCAGAAATTTTCGGGTTTTTAAACAGGAGATTAAGTTTAGTCTCGACCCACCAGTCTCCCCCTGTATGATCAAGGTACCACCGGCGGCGAGAGGAATTCGGACGATTTTATCATGGCAAACAATTTCGGCCCGGTGCTTGGACAACCAATCCATACCCACGATGACATCAAAACTTCCTAGTTCGACAGGCATTAGATCGATTGAGAAGGTTTCGTTTGCGAGGTTTAAAGTGCAATTAGGTATCACACTACTGGTTTCTATGAGTTTACCATTTGCGAGCTCTACAGTGTACTTAACATCTAAGGCCGAAGGGGTGACATTAAGTAGGGGGCAAAACTCATCAGATATGAAACTTTTATCAGCACCGGTATCAAATAATACTGAAGCAGTAAGGTCGTTGAGAAGAAACGTACCCGTTACAACATTCGGGTCTTCCCTAGCTTCCCCAGCTTTGATGACAAATGCTCTGCTACGAGCAGGGTTGTTGTTCCGTTTGTTGCTATTGTTGTTGTTGTTGTTGTTGTTTCTCTGCTTAGGGCAATTATTCTGAAAATGCCCAGGACTTCCGCACCCATAACAAGTCTTCGGGGCACTGGTGTTTCGACAATCCTTGGCCAGATGCCCAAAGCGTTTGCAGTTTGTGCAAGGGCAGGAACCGTCGTGGTGACGATTGCATTTGGGACAGTAGGGCCTGCTTCCAACGTACCCTTTCCTTTCAGAAGTGCCGGATGAATAAGCCCTAAGGGGCTCAGGCTTTCGGTTGGTGATTTGGTTGGATGAGTTGGGGTTTCCTTCCCACTTTCGTTTGTTGTTTGCAGGTGGGGCTGAGGTGGTGTTACGGCGGACAGCGTTTGCCGTAAGTTCATGGGCCATACGGATGGCGTTCTGGATAGTACCTGGTTTGGATGAAGTCACCAGGTCCTGAAGTTTTTCGGGCAGTCCATCAACGTATTTCTCGATCCTCTTGTACTCAGGATCGACCATGGTTGGGCACAGGAGTGCCAGCTGGTGGAAACGGTTGGTGTAACCGGTGATATCATTACCTTGCATCTTATGGTTCCAGAATTCCAGCTCCAGTTGTTTCAGTTCATCCCTGGGGCAATACTCACCCCTTAACATCTCCTTCAACTCCTCCCACGGGAGTTTGTAAGCATCGGCAACGCCCACAGTTTGGGCATAGGTGTTCCACCACGTGAGTGCGGTGTCGGTAAAAGTACTAACAGAGAACTTAACTTTGTCTCCCTCCGCACAGTTGCAGATAAGGAATACCGATTCAACTTTCTCGATCCAGCGTATTAGACCGATTGCTCCCTCGGTACCTGCAAAGTTTAGAGGTTTGCAGTTCTGGAAGTCCTTGTAAGAACAAGGTTTAGCAGCAGTGGTTTCAGCGGCATCGCTGTTTCTCGAGGAATTTGGTGGAGTATTCCGAGCCAAGGCTTCAGTAACAGCCTGGGTTATAAGGGAGGTAATCTGGGCGTCGGTGTATGGTCGTGTCTTTGGCGGCATGATTCTTCAATAAAAGAAATGAAGATACATGAGATTTTGTATGAGCTGGTAATTGTCACAGATGTACATGTATAAAAGCAGTAATACATAACGTCAACATGGAAAATGACAATTAATGTGAGTTGAGATAACAAAGGATATCTGATAGATAAAGTGAGTTCAAAAGTTACATCCTACAGAGATATTACAAAAGGTGTCGGGAATGGTTACATCCGACTAGTTTATAGAGTAGTGCTAGATAGTCCCTAGATTACGAGGTAGATTACAAGACGAAAACTACACTATTCTTAATGTAGATTAATTTGTTCCATAGCGTGCCAAGGCGGTCCACAGTTTCTGCTAGTCGGTTGGTTCATTCTTAGTTAAGGTTCCTGGCTTTCGGATTCGTCTTCCGACTCCAGGTTCAGGTCGTGTGGGTGGTAGCGTGCCTCAAGCATGTCCCTGTATCTTTGAGTCGTGGAGCGGTACCTAGTCTCCTCCGTTGGCTTCCTGCCCAAACGTTTGATCCATGTTTTGGTCCTACGGGTTAGGTTGGTGGCCACTTTCTTCCAGTAACGGATCTTATCTTTGATTCGCGTAGGGACAGATCGGTTTGAGATTCTCAATCTTTGTTCATAGTCTATGCACTTACGCTTAAGTGCCCAATTTCGGCCGTCTAGTCCCACGGCCTGATCTCGCACTCTTTCATATTCTTCTATGTCGATGCCAGTCATTTCGAAATTCTGGTTTTCGTTTCCCTCCAGCATGATTTCTTCTTCTGGTACGATGTCCTCATCGAGATACGTGTACTGGATTTGTTCCTCGTGGACTTGGTCACTATCAGACATGTAGTCGTCCATTTGGGAATTCGCGTCTTTGAGTTCTATAGAAATGACAGAGAGAGGATTTTAGTCCTTGGAAGTACGTTGCTTCCGGGTGTTAGATGTGATTTTCATAAAATCATTAGAGTGCGCCACAAGGTGGTGTGACGGAAGTCAAGTCTGTCATGGTCGGTGCAAACCGCTGAGAGAAATTCGTAAGTGTCACCAGAGAAACGTCGGCTATCTCTATAGCGAGTGTGTTTACGTGCGAGGCCTATTCATATATATCCAATATATAATGGCCTAGTAGTACAGTTAGTGAGTGAGGCCTATGTATGTATATACTCGTATATCACATAATAGCCTAGCGTATGTCTAGCACATAACAAGCAAGAGTCTCGGTTCCCTCGTGGTCAGGGTCTACTAACGCATTCCTGTTCGACATAACCATTTCAGACCTCACATCATCTTTCCTTAATTGTACATAGTTGATCAGGCTATGTTAAATTAAAGTCGTATGATGTAATTCCTGAACCAATCATGTCTAGTAAGGAAATACTGCCTAATGGTCATAGTCTAGGCCCACTAAATGCAACCTAGTTCACTATAACCTTAGGCTCTGATACCAATCTGTAACACCCCCAAATTTAATGATTTGCGGAAGCATACTTGGGTGTTACTAATCAATATACAAAGCACAAGATATACAGCAAACGACCTCTAAATGAGACGTTTTGTAAAATAACTATATTTCATAATTAAATCGTTTGAAAACATATAGTTTTCTTTACAAAAATATGTAAGCCTAGAGTCCGCGTATGTGGCGGGAGATTCTATTACATAACCGTAGTTACAAAAGATAATGCCAAAGAATCTCCGTTAAATGCAATTTGGAAATCATGCGACTCTAGCTAGTAATCCTGGCGTGATCCTACTCCGTAAGTGTACCTGAGAATACATGCTAAAAAGGGTCAACCAAAAAGGTTGGTGAATCTCACAGGTTTATCAGTAAATAATCAGTTTGAACACAAGATTTCATCAGTAGTGCCCGTGGGCGTATGTCAAGTATTTGCAAATCTCGCAAAAGTAAAGTAATCAAGTTATACCGTTGCCATGAGGCTCATAATCGAAGCTTAACCCGTAAATAATCAGTTGCTCCCGTGACATGCTCGAAATTGAGCAAGCATAAGTAAACGAAATAATAGTCACCCGTTTATACGTGTAAATCGGTACGTGGTAGCGCTACTACCCCGGGCAGGGAGGGTCATTTCCCTAATGGATCCATTAACTACTGTTCGCGCTTAAGTACATAACTAACGATATACGATGGAGAGACTTCAGTAAATAGTAAGTAACTCATGCAATTCCGTTTGGTATAGTAAACAGTTTAGTACTTGTGTTCAAGAAAAATCGGTAGCATGTATCTCCCCCAAATAAGTTAAAACAGTAAAAGTGGGGCCGTAAGACTCACCTGAGTCTTTGCAAGTGCGTTTATATCATTAAACGAGTAAGTAGTATCAACAGTTGGTTCTCCGAACCCGTAACCTCCAAATGCCTAAACACGTAATGTCAAGTAAGTAGGTGTCTCGCAAGATCATCTAGGCTAGTTGCTCATACAACCCAATGTGTCCGAATGTTGGTTTGTTATCGTTTGTATAAAAATGTATGACCCGTTGGTGACGAGTTTGGAATAATAAACTTTAAGTATTATTATCAAATTATTGATGTTTTGCACTTATAAAAGTGTCCCAAAGTGTTTTATAAGTCGTATCGTATAAGGATTTGAGGTTGTAAAAGTTCGACACTTAGTGAAAATGTGAGTTTTCAAGGTTCTGGTTTGTGCGACGTAGCATGCGACGTCGCAAGCGACGTAAGGTGCGACGTAGGCAGGTACGTCGCATGATGCAACCTTCGCAAATCAATGCGACGTAGGGGGCGACGTCGCTAATGCGACGTTGGTTCAGTTTGCGACGTTACAGTCTACGTCGCTACGTGCGACGTCCGCAAGTTAATGCGACGTAAAAGGCTACGTCGCTAGTGCGACGTTGGGATTTTTGTGCGACGTAGGCCGCGACGTAGGCCGCGACGTAAAAGGCTACGTCGCTAGTGCGACGTTGGGATTTTTGTGCGACGTAGGCCGCGACGTCGCAGAGGCCCCTGGCCAGGTGCGACGTAGCGGTCTGATGGCCGGAAATTGTGCCGAAAACGAGTTTTCCGGTTTCCGTTCGGTCCAACTCTTTTACCCAACCCATTTTCGGACATTTTAAGCATATATAAACTATAAAAACGTAAAAATGAGTAAAAACGGAGGGTTTCGGGTTTTGTCGGAAACTTACGAAATGCCGAAATGAAAATCCGGAAAGATAGGAATGTAGATCGTGTGATGGTGAACGTTTTCTTCCAAAGGGATGAGATGATCCGGCGAGGTTTAGTGGTAGTACTTGGTGATTTTGATGGTGGTGGTGTGGTTAGTGATTAATGAGAAAAAGAAAGAGAAGGAAGAAGAGAGAGAGAAAAGGAAAGAAGTGAGGAGGAAAAGAAAGGAGGTGGAGGTTTATCCTCCACTTTCAGTTCCCGTTCCGCGCTCCGTGCGGTGGTTATTTTCTCCGTCATTTAAGCGTTAATTATTTAATTATTTATTTTACATGTTTAGTTATATGTTGTAAAATTACAAACTTTTGTTAAATAATTTACTTGTAATATTTCTTTAAATCCTTATTTGTTTGAAATAAGATTTAGTTTAGATACGTCTGACTACTTTTGTTTCTAAATCATGTAACTTTAATCAAGTGATAAGAGGTAATTACTAATTATTGAAAAATAGCATTTTGGGCACAATTGCGTTATTTAGTTTATAAACATTTGTTCACCAACGTCCGTATTAATCAGATAGAATTTCTTTCTATTTAAGTCGCGTACGATTTAAATCAAATCGTAAAGTTATATATATATATTTACAAATATATAATCCGATACATAAATTAGCCTAACTTAGGACTAATTACATGTATTAACAAAGAATTAGGTACTAATTCTAGTCCTAATTTGCCGGTTGTTACAGAATTCGATACTCATTTCGTTCATATTTGCATTTAGGAATTATTTGGAGCTTGAATCGGAAAAGAAACTGAAAACGTGCGAGAATCGAAGAAAATAAGCTAAAAATGAGAAAGTTTAAAGATTGAAGGTCGATGGTGAAAAAGCTGGGAAAAGTAATCCATACGGCGTATGGAATCCATACGGCGTATGGATGAAGTGAGCCGGGCCGCCAGAAGACGCGGGTCAGATCCATGGGCTTTGTGATCCATACGGTGTATGGAAATCCATACGGCGTATGGATCGTTTCGACAGAAAACCTAAAAAGCTCATTTTTGCCTCATTTTTACACACACTTCACAACCCTTTTTCTCCAGTCGATTTCTTCAGATACAAAACCTATTTCCAGAGGCAATTGGAGGGATTAGAGCTCAAGGAATCAAGGGCTTTTGTTCTTTTGATTGTTATTCGACATTTTCGGTTCGGTTTCATTTCTAACTTTCATTTGATTATGATTATTGGTATGATGTTGAATCTGATTTTCTGTAAAACTATGATTGGCTAAGTTTTTATTGTATTTGCTTAGATGATAATACTTATTTGATGGATTGATTATTGAAAATGCGAACGTATCGGATTTTATTCAATGTTTATGTGTTTATTCGTTAATCCTTGGATATTTGATGGTTGTTGCTGATTACCTAGCGTGGTTTCATAATTAGTTGAGATTGATTTCCTGTTGGTTGTGGAATTATTGATAGTTGTCGATTTTGATTGATAATTATTGCCAAATATATTGAGTTTGACGGGCTAGGGTTAATAGTTAGTAACGGTCATTGATGGACAAGATAACTTTAATCAGTTATAGACTTTGTTGATTCAAGTCAAAAGAATAAGTCACATAAACGGTGTTGAATTAATCTAGAATACAATTTTGTGGAAAACGTTAAATTGAACTGTTAATGTGTTGAAAACAACCTTGTGTCTTTCTTAATTGTATTTGATTCAACTTATCTTGTAAGGAGGGTTGATATATTTGAAAGGGCACAATAGAATCCATACGTGAGCATTCTAAATAACATGATTTCCAGATTTTAAGGAAAGTAATCTAAGCAAATGCATTTCTTTTACCATTTGAATTTAATCTTTTATTTTAATTAAGTTATTTTATTATTTCTTTATCTTATAATTTAGTTTTATTCAATAAATCATTTCTTTTATAATTGTTATTCAATTGTTCGATCGGAACTAAAACGTCCCAACTTTTACTGCTTAAATTAATTGTAGCAATTTCCAATTTGTTAATATTGACATCCGTTCCCTGTGTTCGACTCGGACTTACTGAGCTATACTATATATGATCAGGTATTCTTGCATGTGTTGTGTATAGTAAGTTAGGTATTTTCCATTTTAAAATAAAACCCCGTTTACACGACATCAAGTTTTTGGCGCCGCTGCCGGGGAACGGTTTGTTTTAATTTGACAAATTGGAACTTGATCTTTGTATATTGTTATTTAAGTTCAGTTCTGCTTTATTTATTTTTCGAATTATATTTTTTGTGTTTAGGATTGTTTAGTAAATAGTTCAATTAGGGTCTTGTTCTACTGATTCGGGAATTATATCACAGGAAGTTTATGACCCGATCAAGGAATCCTCATCTCGCTGATCCTTTTGAAGATCCTGAAAGAGTTTTTCGTCAGAGAAGACGGTTTGCTTCTGTACCACCCAACTCAAGTTTACACCACAACCTTCCGTCGTATTTAGAGGGGGATTTTGGAGAGTATCTTCGGTCCTTATTCGAACCTCTGATCAATCAGGCAGACCCAAGAGACGTAATGGCAGAAGATATCGCCAACATAACGCTCGAAGAGTATTCGAGTCGGATGCGTAATGACCGTGGCACTGGAGTAGTAAGGCCAGCGATTGCACAAGATGTGGAGTTTGAAATCAAGGGACAGTTTCTCAAGGAGCTTAGGGAGAATCCTTTCCGAGGAGAAGAAAGGGAGGATGCTAATGATCATGTGGAGAAAATCATTGAGATAGCCGATATGTTCAACGTTCCTAACATCACACGCGATCAAGTTATGCTCAGGGTATTCCCAATCACACTCAAGGGAGCTGCTAAGAGATGGATTCAAAACGAGCCAGTTGGATCCATCACCACATGGGAAGACCTTTGCACGAAGTTTCTGAAGATGTATTGTCCTCCTTCAAAAACTTCAAAGATGATTGATGAGATCAGAAATTTCAAGCAGGAAATGGATGAGTCACTACACCAAGCTTGGGAGAGATATAAGGACCTGATGCATAAGTGCCCGCAG
This sequence comes from Helichrysum umbraculigerum, assembly GCA_949592205.1. Lineage (NCBI taxonomy): Eukaryota > Viridiplantae > Streptophyta > Magnoliopsida > Asterales > Asteraceae > Helichrysum > Helichrysum umbraculigerum. The sequence continues at coordinate 104,572,937 of CATIUR010000004.1, read as the reverse complement.
CACGACCTGAACGATCAGCAAGTCGTGAGTATTTTCTATAAAGGAGTGGATCGTGCCACGAGACAGCAACTGGATTCCCAAGGGTCTATTCCCAAGAAAGTCCCTCGTGATGCGTTGACTGCCATTCGCGACCAAGCGAAACACTCTCAGTTATGGGATGATGGCACTTCTAGACGGAAGAGGTCTGTGAATGATGAAGATGGATTTGCAGCCATCACCGCTAAGCTAGACAACATGGGCAGAGATATCAAGAAGGTTACTGAGACTGTCCATGCTATTCAAGTGGGATGCGACAACTGTGGAGGAAGCCATTTAGTAAAGGATTGCGCCGAGACGCGAACAGGAGAACAGACTGAAGAAGTCAAGTATGGAGAAGCTCAAGCACCATATCGTCAGGGCGGTGGAAACTTCTTCAGAAGACCATACCAAGATGGAGGGCGACCGTTTCGCCAAACTCAACCTGGATTTTTCACCAAGGAGCAGCCAGGTGCCTCATCTTCAGACAAGCAAGCTAATTTAGAAGAAATGATGGGTAAGTTTCTCACGTCCAATGAGAAATTCATTACGAGCTCTGGACAACGAATGGATGCCACCGACGCTGCATTGAGAAACCAAGGAGCTGCGATTAAGCAAATTGAAGGGAATGTTTCCAACATAGCCAAAGTTCTTCAAGAAAGATTTCTTGGGACCCTACCTGGATACACTGAAACCAATCCACGGGATCAGGCGAAAGCAGTGATCACCCGGAGTGGAAAGGGTTTTGAAGACCCCATTCCAAAGAAGAAACCTGTTTCTCAACCCCTACCGCAAAGAGAGAAGGAAGTAGAAGTTGTGGAAAGCCCCAAGGTGGACACTGAGGCTGAACAAATTGCAAGAGATAAGCAATATGCTAAGGAGCATGCACCACCACCACCTTATCCTGCAGCTTTGAGAAGAGGGAAAGATGATGCCCAATACCACCAGTTCCTAGAGAATCTGAAGCAACTGCACATTAACATCCCATTCGTGGAAGCCATTACTCAAATGCCAAAGTATGCAAAGTATCTGAAGGAACTTTTAACTAATAAGAGCAAGTTGGCAGAGGCGACCACGGTGACAATGAACGAGAGATGTTCAACAGTTATGCAAAATAAACTTCCACCGAAAATGAAAGACCCTGGGAGTATTACCCTTCCTTGTCTGATTGGAAGTTTAGACCTTACTCATGCATTGGCTGACTTGGGGGCAAGCATATCAATAATGCCTTATACTATGTATGCCAGACTTAAGTTGGGGGAACCAAAGCCAATTAGAATGTGCATTGAGTTAGCAGATCGTTCGGTTCAATATCCTAGGGGCATGGTTGAGAATGTGCTAGTTAAGGTGGATAGGTTTGTTTTTCCGTGTGATTTCATCATTCTGGACATGGTTGAAGATAAAAAGGGACCTATCATTTTGGGAAGACCTTTTCTAGCCACTACAAGGGCATTGATTGATGTTCATGATAGAAAAATCATTTGAGGTTAGGAGAAGATGAAGTAGTGTTTGATGTCAACAAATCAATGCGATATCCTGCTGCAGTTGATGATACGTGCTACTTTGTGAGTGCAAGAGAAATGACTGATGATGAAGAGTTCCTTCAAAGTCTCATGGAAGATGAAGATCTTGATCCCATGATTCTGGAAGGATGGACGGGAAGCATAGAAGCAATTAGAGATATTGAAGAATTCGATAAAATGCTTGAGGAGTTAGAGTTCGAAAGTGATGAGGAAGTAGAAGGTGATCAGCCGACTGAGAATGAAGAATCGGTTGAGACTAATGGTATTTTAGTCAAGAAAGAGACTCGCATCACTATGCATGGGATTCCCTGCTCACGAGAAGAGGTGTTGACATGTAAATCTTCTTTTGAAGAACCACCAAGGTTAGAATTGAAAGATTTACCGACCCATTTGGAGTATGTATACCTACAAGGAGAGTCGGATTTGCCAGTTATCATTTCATCCAAGCTATCAGAAAACGAAAAAGAAAGTCTGCTAAAAGTTCTGAAGGAACATAAGCATGCTATAGCATGGACGATTGGTGACATCAAGGGAATTAGCCCATCATATTGTACGCACAAGATCCTTATGGAGTCTGATTTCAAACCAGTTGTGCAACCATTAAGACGATTAAATCCTAAGGTTACGGATGTTGTGAGGAAGGAAATCATTAAATTGCTTGACTCTGGATTGATATACCCGATTTCTGATAGTCCATGGGTCAGCCCCATTCATGTTGTGCCTAAGAAAGGAGGTATGACAGTGGTTGCTAATGAGAAGAATGAGTTAATTCCCACAAGAACTGTTACTGGATGGAGGGTCTGTATAGATTATAGAAAGCTGAATGATGCGACACGCAAGGATCACTTTCCTTTGCCATTCATTGATTAGATGCTGGAACGTCTAGCTGGAAAAGAGTATTATTGCTTTCTAGACGGATTCTCCAGGTACTTCCAAATCCCAATTGATGCAAATGATCAAGATAAGACTACTTTCACCTGCCCATTCGGAACTTTCGCTTATCGGAGAATGCCTTTCGGTCTATGTAACGCACCCGCCACATTTCAACGGTGCATGATGGCAATATTCCATGATATGGTAGAAGACAGCATGGAAATATTCATGGATGACTTCTCTGTGTTTGGAAATTCTTTTGATAAGTGTCTGATGAATTTAAAGAGGATGTTGCAAAGGTGTGAGAGTTCAAATCTCGTTTTAAATTGGGAAAAGTGTCATTTCATGGTACGAGAAGGAGTTGTGTTGGGGCATAAAATTTCGAGAGCTGGTATTGAAGTTGATCAAGCGAAGATTGAGGCGATAGCAAAGCTACCTCATCCGACAAATGTTAAAGGAATACGAAGTTTCTTAGGACATGCTGGGTTCTATAGAAGATTCATCAAGGATTTTTCAAAGATAGCACGTCCTATGAACAAATTGTTGGAAAAGGAAGCTAAGTTCGAGTTTTCAAAGGAATGCCAAGATGCGTTCAAGATTTTAAAGGAGAAACTGGTATCTGCACCAATTATGATAAGTCCGAATTGGGATCTTCCATTTGAATTGATGTGTGACGCCAGTGATTACGCTGTGGGAGTAGTTTTAGGTCAGAGGGTTGATAAGAAGTTTCAACCTATTTATTACGCAAGCAAGACTTTGACGAGTGCACAAGAGAATTACACTACGACCGAAAAGGAATTGCTTGCTGTTGTTTTTGCTTTTGATAAGTTTCGCTCTTACTTGGTCCTGTCAAAAATGGTTGTTTTTACCGATCACTCTGCATTAAGATACTTGTTTGGGAAACAAGATGCAAAACCGAGGTTGTTGCGATGGATTTTGTTATTGCAGGAGTTTGACATTGAGATTCGTGATAAGAAGGGAGCGGAAAATCTGGCTGTAGATCATCTGTCAAGACTGGAAAATCCAGAATTGGATAAGTTGGATGAAACGGAAATTCGAGATAAGTTTCCCGATGAAAGCTTGTTGAAAGCAATTCTGAATGAATTTCCATGGTTCGCTGATATTGCAAACTTTCTAGTTACAAAGACTCTGCCACCCGGATTGGACTTCAACCAAAGAAAGAGGTTATGTTGGCGATATCTTCTGCCATTGCGTCTCTTGGGTCTGCCTGATTGATCGGAGGTTCGAATAAGGACCGAAGATACTCTCCAAAATCCCCCTCTGAATACGACGGAAGGTTGTGGTGTAAACTTGAGTTGGGTGGTACAGAAGCAAACTGTCTTCTCTGACGAAAAACTCTTTCAGGATCTTCAGAAGGATCAGCGAGATGAGGATTCCTTGACCGGGTCATAAACTTCCTGTAATATAATTCCCGAATCAGTAGAACAAGACCCTAAATGAACTACTTACTAAACAATCCTAAACACAAAAATATAATTCGAAAAATAAATAAAGCAGAACTGAACTTAAATAACAATATACAAAGATCAAGTTCCAATTTGTCAAATTAAAACAAACCGCTCCCCGACAGCGGCGCCAAAAACTTGATGTCGTGTAAACGGGGCTTTAGTTTTAAAATGAAAAATACCTAACTTACTACACACAACACAGGCAAGAATACCTGATCATATATAGTATAATTCAGTAAGTCCGAGTCGAACACAGGGAACGGATGTCAATATCAACAAATTGGAAATTGCTACAATTAATTAAAGCGGTAAAAAGTGGGGACGTTTTAGTTCCGATCGAACAATTGATAAACAATTATAAAAGAAATGATTTATTAAATAAAACTTAATTATAAAATAAGAAATAATAAAATAACTTAATTAAAAAGAAAATTAAATTCAAATGGTAAAAGAAGTACAATTGCTTAGACTAGTTTCCTCAGAATCCGACTATCACTTTATTGAAATGCTAATGTAATGAACTTCATTGTGACATGACAAATGTATCAACCATCTTTGCAGGATTAATTGATTAAACACATTTCAGAAAGATATAAAGTTGTTTTCAACCCGCTAACAGTTCAATTTAACGTTATCCACCGAAGTGTATTATGAATGGTAACTACACCGTTTATATGATTTACCCTTATAACTTGAATCAACAAAGTCTATAACTATTACTAGTTATCACATTCATTGCCAATTCTTAATGATAATCGATCCTAGCCTATCAAACTCGATCTATTTAGTGATAATTATCAATTTAAACCAATAATCATCAATAATGACCAATCAATAGAGAACTCAATCATAAATCAATTGATCATCATGCTAGGTTATCATCAAGATTCAACAATTAAACATGGATCTTCGAATAAACATATAAACATTCATGAAATTCAATATTAACTAGCAATTCAATAATCAAATCATCATCCGATTATTATCGTCTAAGCAATTGTATATAAAACTTAGCCAATCATATATCTACAGAAAATCAGATTCAATAACATGCCCATAATCATAATCAAATGAAAGATAGAAACGTATTCGAACCGAAATAGTGAATTAACGATTGAACGAATGAAGCCTTTGATTATCTTCTATCTTTTTCCCTTTCAAATGCTCCAGAATTAGGGTTTTTGGCTGAGAGAATCGACTGGAAGAAAATATGATGAGTTGTTTGTCAAATGAGGGCAAAATGAGTTTTTTAGGTTTTCTGCCGAATCAATCCATACGCCGTATGGAATTCCATACGCCGTATGGATTGAAAAGCCCATGGGTTTAACCCGCGTCTTCTGGCGGCCCGGCTCAACTGATCCATACGCCGTATGGATTCCATACGCCGTATGGATCGATTTTCTCAGCTTTTTCACCATCGACCAAATTCTTCATTTTTCCTCTTTTTAACTTCTATTCTTCAATTTTCGCTCGTTTTCAGCTTCTTTTTCGATTCAAGCTCCAGAAAATTCCTAAATGCAAATATGAACGAAATGAGTATCGAATTCAAATCAAAAGCATAAGAAATTAATCAAACTAAGGGGTAATTAGTACTATAAAATAGCACATTTTGGCGTTCATCAGTTCTTCTTGCATTGCTTCCACCCACGAACTTTCCTTTAGAGCCATTTGCACATTTTCGGCTCAATTTGTGAGATAAAGCATGAATATAGACATTGATTAGTAATCCTTGTCTCTTTCAATGCAGTATACAAGCTTTGGTATTCTAGGTTTTCAGATGTACTAGTTCTGGATTGATGCCTAGTTTGAACCGGAGTATTAATATCACCGATGATGTTTTCAATGGGATGATTCTTACTCATTCTAGTTGTAGTAACTAGTTCAACCGGTATATCATCTCCTAAATTAGTACCAATCTCTTCCAATGAAGGTACTTCTTCCGTACGAGCAGAAGATATCCTCAAATGTTTCAAAGGAGTAAGTATATCATCAAACTTTGTAGAAAGATCATCAAGATATTCTGTTTCTTGAGACTTATCCTCTAAAGGTTGTTGTAACTCACTTGTAGAAGCTTTATCTGAGTCAACATTAGCCTTAATTCCAGAATGTTGAACACTCGATGTTGAAGCGGGACCAATATTCCCATCTTCAAACAATAAATGTTCAGGTATCTCTGAATTACTGACATAGTCACTAATAGGAACTTTAAATGATGCAAAAAGATCAGAATAATCAAATTGTCAATCTAAGCCCTTATGAACATCTGGTGTGTAGCTCGTAACTTCAATGTTATAAACTACCTCCAAACGTCCTGTGACCTTATTAAAGACTCTTTTATTTGGCGAATTGGGCATATAACCTAGGAAAAATCCTTCGTCTGCCTTCTCACCGAATTTTGCTTGATGTCCAGTATTTAATATTGTGCATGAAACTCAAAAGGGTTCAAACCCTTTTAAGTTAGGTTTCTTATTGTTCAAAAGCTCATAACAAGTCTTGTTCTGCTTTTTAACCATAAGAACTCTATTTAGAACATGACATGCTGTATTCACTGCTTCTGCCCAAAAGATGACCGGAAGCTTTGAATCAGCAAGCATTGTTCTAGCAGCTTCAATCAACGTTCTATTTTTCCTTTCAGCTACACCATTCTGTTGAGGTTCATAAGGTGCACTGAATTGATGTTGTATCCCTTTGCTTAAGCAATAGATATTTAACGTTGAATTCTTGAATTCTGTTCCGTTGTCACTACGAATACGCTTAACTCTCATTTTATAGACATTCTCTATTAGATCAAATAACTCCATTAAAATTCCAGGAGTTTCATCCTTAGATCCTAAAAAGAATACCCATGAGAATCTAGAATAGTCATCTGTGACAACTAAACAATAACATTTGCCACCTAGACTTCTCTTGCTTATAGGGCCAAAGAGATCCATGTGTAGCAATTCAAATGGCGAGGAGATTGAGTTTTCAGTCTTAGATCTGCGTGGTTTCTTGTGCTGCTTTCCTTTCATGCAAGGAACACACTTATCTTCAGACTCGAAACGTTTTTGTGGTACACCCAGAACTAATCCATTTTTAGTTATATAGTTCATCTTTCTAAAGTTCAGGTGTGCCATTCTCCTATGCCATAGTAGAGCGTCTGTTTCAGAAGACTTGGATAGTAAACATGTAGACACCATTGAAGAGCTAGGAACACCCATGTTGATAGCATAGATGTCTTTCTTCCTTAATGCCCTCATCAATATCCATTCTTCAGGAATTGTGAAACCTGGCTTCAGAACTAAAGCCTCCTTTTCATTAAAATGAACTGGATGACCTTTATCACAGACTTGGGAAACACTCACTAGGTTGTGAGTTAGTTCTTCAACATAGTTCACATACTTAAGAGTCAAAGTTCCATTTGAAACTTTTCCTTTTCCCGTAATTACTCTTCCTTTGTCTCCTGCAAAGTTAACATTTTGCTTGAGACCTTCCTTGAAGTCCTTCAGTAGACTTCATTCTCCTGTCATGTGTCTTGAGCATCCACTGTCTACATACCACCAGCTGTCCTAGTTCACAGTCTGCTCCTGCACATAACAGGTTGTACACAATTAGTTTTCAAGAGGGACCCAAGCCATTACGGTCTTGGTTTGTCCCTTATCATCAACAATCTGAACCTCCTTAAAATAACCATAACTGTTCCCATCGGGAGTCTTGGTCACTTTCACAGGAGTTTGAGGCTGTTGATGATCAGATGTTTTCTGCTGAAGAGGAGAGTGAGTAGAAAACCTCCTTGGCATAAAACTTGGTCTTGTGCACGTGAAATAGAATCACTCTCAGACTGACTGTGGTTTCTACTGGGGGTCCTAAATCTCGACGGTGTCTTATCTCTAGATTTATTGAAAGAATTATCAGTTTGAGTATAAGGCCGTTTAGACTTAGGTGGAGAGACACTATGAGTACCATCTCTTTTCAAGATATTTACAGGTTTACTACCTAATCCCGGTTTGGTACCTAACCTGTCCATAACTGAACTAGAATTTGTCTGTGTCTTTTCATTAATCACTAACTTATGTGATGCTTCCGGCTTTTTGTTTGGACAACACGAAGCTACATGTCCCTTTTGGTGACATTTGAAGCAAGACATCTGTTTACGTGATTTACTAACTTTTGCTTTTTCATTCGGAGTCTTAGGCACTAAAGGATCAGATGTTTTCTCCTTATTAACCTTATCATCGGTCTTAGTATCATTAATCACTCCACCCGATACAAACTGTATTTTGGTGTGATGTGATATCTTACTATTATCAGATGACAGATTCTTAACCAAACTCTTCTGTGCCTCTGACTGTTCAGGCTTATCAGTTACTAATTCCTCAGGTCTAGCATCAGTCATTTCAGAATCTACAGGAGTACTAGTGTAATTGGCATTAAAAGGATGAGGTACATCATTGTATCCTATCACAGTCTTGTCCTTTACACTACGTTGAGCATCTAGCATTCTATCCATTTCTAAAGTTCTATAAGATTCAATCTTACGATTTTGCTCAACTAACTTCTGCTTAAGCTCAGCTAGCTCTCTATCCCTATCAAGCTATTGTTTGATTCAAGTCATTAATGTTCATATAGAGACCATCTATGATTATAGCCTTTTCATTTATGGTATCTCTAAGTGCAATCTTATCAGAAAAATCAGACTTAATCTTATTCTTAAGATCTACCTTATCTGTACTTAACCTAATGTGACACCCCCAAATTTGGTCAACGCGGTCAACGCGCTATTTGCGGAAGCATTAGAGTAAGCGGGGGTGCAGACGTTAACGTTGAACATCATGCAGATCAGAGCGTATGATTATTGCAGAACAATTAAATTAAGATGCCATTTTAGTAAATGATTTGTTTACAAAAGTACTACGACTCGTCAAGTCGTATAAATTGTATTAATTGTATTAATTGTACAAAATAAATCTTGAATTGTCCCAAAATGTGGCATCCTAATTCGTCATAGGTCGCCTAACTCCGTAAGTATGCATTCTTACTTGTGCTGTGAATCACCTTAAAAACATAGTAAAAAGTCAACACATGGTTGAGTGAATTCACAGGTTTTATGTTTTTAAGTGGTTTGTTAAACCATATTCATTCAAGAATTGTTGACATAAAAGTCAAATAAAGTTTCTCAAAACGGTCTGTAGGAAGGTAAGTATCCTAATCCAGAAGCACCTATAGGAAAGCAAGTATCCTAAAGTAAAGTTTGTAGGAACGTAAATCCTATGAGTTGTTTATACAGCAGCATGTAGGTATACACAAATAGTTCACAAACAGAATATGAAATCATTCATAAAACCAATAGCACATAAGCACACAAATCAATCAAGAACAGATGTTGCATGTTAAAGCAAGACGGTTGTTATGTTTTTCACCCCAAGTTTTAAAAGCATTAAAACAGTGAAAAAGGGGCTGTGAACTCACAGTAGTTTGCTTGGTATGAATGCTAGCAGCCGACAGATGATTGCCCAAGGTGTGTTAACCTATATACATTAAATGTATTAACATAAGTACGGTTGATTTGTTTAATCAACTTATGTTAATGGTTTGTTTGTTTGAAGAAATTGTTGATTTCTTAATTGTGTAAGTTGTTGGTGACGTATTGCTGAAATATTATTACTGTTTCTCAAGTCATGTACATATACATGTTCGTTGTTGTATATATATATATATATATATATATATATATATATATATATATATATATATATATATATATATATATATGTGTGTGTGTGTGTGTGTGTGTGTGTGTGTGTGTGTGTGTGTGTGTGTGTGTGTGTTGTTTTGTTCCCATTGTACATATATATTCTTGTTCTATGTATATATGCATATCCATATACTTGTTGTATACTATCACATTGTACGTTTGTTAAACGTGTAATCCATTTGTATATATATGTAAATATATAACTATGAGAGTCGTATGTATATATATATATATATATATATATATATATATATATATATACCCATATATATGTATGTATATTTTTGAATACGTTGTTTAAGTATAACAATATATAAGTTTTCATTGTTAAGAGAAACGATCGTTTGTGAATATGCTACATTCAATTCTTAGTCACGTTTAAATGGCGTATGTACATATATACATATGTATATATATATATATATATATATATATATATATATATATATATATATATAAAAAGTTTGTCGTTCGTTATATATATGCACAAAATAATGTGTCAACGATATGTTAAGTCGTTTACATTCTCTTTGTCGTATTCATTTCCGTTTATAAAATGAATATATGTTATCGTCTCGAAAATTATCGTTTGTCGAGATATGTATATCAAAGTTTATAAATTTTATTTATATCGTAACGTGATAAAAATGAATTGTTCGTTTTTCGTTTATATTTACACGTTCCAAGGTACTAACTCGAGTCACGTTTAAGTTTAAGGTTTCGTGGTCCTTCGGGTTTGACCCAATATGATTTAACTCATTCGGCCCATTATGAAAGTAACTCACCCGGCCCATTAACATTCAAACCCAAACTATTGCGGCCTAATTACATATAATCCGGCCCAATTTAATTTGTAACTCATTTGGCCCTAACGAAAATCATAACAAATTCCGGCCCATTTATTAAAATGAATCTCGTTAGGCCCATTTAAGGATATAACCCGTTCGGGTTTTATGGGCTTAACGTTTAATATTTGTCGGCTTACGTTTATCGTTTGTGGCTCGTTTATATCGACTTGGTCAAACGTGTTCGGTTTGACTAGAAACTTTTAGGAACACCTTAAATATGTTTATGAAGCTCGGGAAAATTGTCGTTTTGTTTCGTGGTTGACCAAAAAGTGTGGTTATTTAAAGTATACAAAAACAGTCCCGGAAACCCATTTTTCAGATTTTTCGACTACTTTCGGGACTGTTTTCGGGGGACAAAAATTATCGAACGAATCCGAATTTTTTACACGATGTTCCCACATATATCATTTAATTTCAGTATTATTTTCATGATTTTTAGACATCCACAATATTTTTAAAAAAATCGTGATCATGCCTGCCCAGAAATTCGTTTTTCATACCAAAGTTTTACGAATCAATTGCTAGATCATAATCTGTGCATTTTCAATCGAAACGTTCTTCATGAAAGTTGTTCTTAACATAAATACCAAGATTTTCCAAGTGGTCTCAAGTGTTTTCGTTACTCGTACGATTTTATACAATTTTTATACTGTGACAGAAAAATCTGTCCAGAAATCTTTTCACCAAATATTTCGGTTTTGTTTGTATTCGTTACGATTTTTAACATGATCTTTTAGATGGTGAGATTTTAACATGTTGAAAAGTTAAAATCATGAAATATTAGTAGAAGGAAAGTGTTCCTTACAATGCTTAGAAGAGTGGAGAATGAATGGAGATGATGATGAAACTTGTTGGTGCTTGTTCTTGTTTCTAGCTTTGCTTCTCCTTTGCAAGAAGATGATGGATGTTTTGGTAGTTGTGTGATTATTGTTTAGTGTAGATGGGGTGGCTGCTAGGACAGCTCGTGAGAGAAGGAAAAGATGGGAGGAAAAGTTTGTGTGTTTGTGTTTGTTGAGTGTGTGAATAAGAATTGATCATGTGGGAGTATGGAGTAGTGGATGGCAGATTTTTAAGTCAACAAGAGTATGGTTCTTGTATTAATTTGTCCCCCAAATGATTGAGTAGATATTTTGGTTCTTAAATCGTTAATTGCATTTAACGTTTAGTCATTTAGGTGTTAGTTTGTTTTGTTTAGTTAACGTTTCGTTAAGCATAAATTTTTCTCGAAGTGTTATTCTAAATACTTTCTTTCGTGATTTCAATTTAGTCGTTGAGTTTAGTTTCAGTTGTCGAGTTTGATTCGTGAATTCGCGTCGTGTCCACTACGTTATATATAAAATGTATAATCTTATCCGTTAAGATGTTAGGCTTAAACCTTATAGAATCATAATTCAAAGTAAATAACTAGTATTTAAAGTAGTTTTGCGTTATTTAAAATTTGTATCACCAACATTCGTGTAGTTGTCGGGTCACACTCGATTGTTTTTGTGTAATTATAAGTAATTACAAAATAGTAATACACCGCGTATTAAAATAGTTGGGCACGCTAGACTTATCTCACAAAATATTTTTGAATTCACTTAAGTAGGGAATTAGCGTAAGATCTGTATTACTAATATGCACAAAAACATATAGAAATTTGGGAGTTGTCACACCTAAGGACATCACTTTTAGCTTGTTCAAGTTCAGATATTATAGTCTTATTAGAATCATTAAAAGCACTAACTTGGGATGACAGATTCTAATTAGACACAGTTAAGACACTTACTTGAGATTGTAAATCAGTAACTAGATAAAAAAACATCAGCAAGAGTAAGAATATCCAAACATACCCTTTTCTTGTTAGTTTGTACTTCAGCCATGCGTGCCACAAAGTCATCTGGACTCATATCATCAGTTGAATCCATGTACAGCATGTCATCATCACTTGCTTTCTCTTGAATCTCCAGCACCTTCACCTCAACATCAGTAGGCATATAGCTTGTGGACTAAGCAGCCATCTCTTGATCATCAATCTCAGTCATGAGAGCTTCCTCAGACTGAGCTTGCCAATCATAAGATCCATCTAACTGTTTCACAACTAAGGCTTTGGAAGCTAGAGTACTTCCCGAGCCTTGTTTGCCATTGCCAGTTTCAACCTTAGGTCTTTGACACTCACGAGAAAAATGTCCATAACCTTGACAGTTAAAACATTTGATCTTGGTCTTATCAAACCCATATCGATTTCCAACTACCTTTCTACCAGTCTTCTTTAAGAAATTCTTAACTCTCCTAGATAACATTGCAAGTTGATCCTGGAGATCTATTTCTTCAAGATAATCAGGGTCTATCTGATCATAGTCTTCATCAAACATAATCGGATCATTGATTTGTCCCTGAATGTAGTTTTCATAGGAAGCAACAAAGGATGCAAGAACAGATAATTGTTGCTCAGCAGATTTCACACTCATCGGCATCTTTTGATGCCCTTGAGCTGACTTCTCAGCAGTTGTACCTTTAGTTTCATTACCAGATGAGGTAAGTAGGCACAAATCATCTGTTATCATTTCACCATTTTCATCAGTATTACCAACTAACAATGCAGTGGTCGAACTCGATGAAACTGTCGAGAGATTTGATTTCCCATGATATAGCCCAGGATTCTGAACCTGATCAGAATCTGTTTCTATCGATTTCTTAGTGAAATCATAACCTTTTAGCTTGTCAATGACCTGCTCTAAGGTCATGGTTGCATACCTTTCATCATTGTCCTTGAGCATCACACCATACATTTCCCACTTAGACGGTAAACCCTCAATAAACTTGTCGGTTCTTTCTGTCTCATTAGTGACAATTTCATGGTTTTCTAGCTCACTCAGCAAGTGGTAGAATCTAGTGGTATAAGCATCAAGATCTTCTCCATTTAAAGCCTTAATGACAGTAAACTGCTTCTTGAGGAGATTCTTCCTGCTTGCCTTCACTTGAGGACTTCCCTCACATCTTTTCTCGAGCGCTTCCCAAAGCGTTCTAGCAGTTTGAAATGATTTGAGTTGATGGTTGATTTCTTTAGGTAGACTCATCTTGATTGCAGAATGAGATCTATTCTCCATCTTATACTCCTCTTTTTGTTGATCACTCATACGGCTATATGTAAGAGTAACGGTTGCATTGTTAACCGTTTGAGTAGGTGCCGTGTATCCATTCTTGATACAAATCCAGATCGACAAATCATGAAATCTACAGTAAGATTCAAATCTGTCCTTCCAGTTATAGTAGTCTTCAATCTTCAACAATTTAGGTGGAACATTAGATTTTCCAACCTCGTGTTCCATCTCGATCATTCTACTTAGATCAGACATCGTAAATTCAAAAGTCAAACTGTCCTCGCGAATTCAGAAAACTCGATTCGCAGGAACTCAATTCAACTCGCAATCTTAGCTCGATTCGCAAAACTCAGTTTGCCAATCTCAGTTCGGATCGCGAAAGATGTCGATTCGCAAGTGATCTCAGTTCGCTAGAGATCTTGGTTCGCAGCTAATTTCGACTCGCGAAACTCAATTCGAATTGCACGTTCAACTCGATTCGCAGACTGCGCTGAAACCCTAATCTCAACTCGCGAAACGGCTGAAAAACCCAAAAATGAAAATTTTAGGAATTTTCACGTTAAAATCAATAGATTTCGACTGTAAACAAACCCAAAAATGTCCAAAGAATGATTTTGATTGTTTTCACACACTTATGCACGTCAAAACAACCCTAAATCACACGTTATTAACCCGAATAACCTCGAACTTACTCGTATTTAGCCTGAAGCTCTGATACCAATTGTAAGTCCCTAGTTCTTGGATCGATAACTTCGTTATCTGTAGTATTAAGGTGCGGAATTCCTCAATACGTGTTATATGTTACTATAACGAATAAGTTCATGTTTATACGATAATCAACTAATATGCTTTGCTTTAATCTTAGATAATCAAAGCCTAGCCGTTAGTTGTTAGGTTTTCTCTGGAAACTGAAATCGCAGGAGTTAAAATCGAATGACAAAAGTTAATGATTTTCTAAACAAAAATCATTTAAATATCTCATCTCAACTCGCAGCCGCTGGGCCTGCGAGTTGACTCGACTCGCACACAAGCCCAAGCCCATTTCAGCTCGGCTCGCTGCTATACTTCCGAGTTCAGTTCTCAACTCGCAGTCCATGACTTGCGACTTGAGTTCTTGTAAGTCCCTAGTTCTTAGGATCGATAACTTCGTTATCTGTAGTATTAAGGTGCGGAATCCCTCAATACGGTGTTATCTTACTAACAACGAATAAGTTCGCGTTTTAGGTTTACTAATACTTAGCTTTTAACGTATAAACCGTTAAAGCCTAGCTGTTAGGTTATTTTTCTCTGGATAATCAAATTCGCAGGTCAGGAATGAATAGCCAAAAGTTGTTTTTCAAAATTATGTTTTTCACGGATTGAAAAACATTATATATTTCGTCTCAACTCGCAGCCGCTGGGCCTGCGAGTTGACTCGACTCGTTCCGTAAGCCCAAGCCCATTATGGCTTCGGCTCGTTATGCCTATCAATGTTCCGCGAGTTCAGTTCTTATCTCGCTGCTCAACTCGCAGCGACTTGAGAACTCGACTCGCAGCAAACGTATATTTATTTATTTCGTTTACGATATTCGTCTAACACTTTAACATGCTAATATATTTAACGAATATTATTAACAAAACAAATATCCATTTACAAATCTAAATCAATATACAAACATGATAATAATTACACTAGTCCTATTTCAAGCTAGATCTGTTGTCACAAACTATGTTCCAACAGACTCCCCCTTGACAATAGCTCTAGCGTCTTTATCTTCAAGCTGTCTTTGATTTTCAAGAGTAAATCTTACTACCTGCAAAAATTTTAAGCTTGATGCATGTTTTAACCATCCTATTATAATCTCGTGCTAAATCACCCCATTCAAAAGTAGAAACGATCTTGTTTTTGTACAACATAATCAGATCTTCCTTTGACAAGTTCATCAGGTGTCTGTGATCATAAACACGAAGAATCTCTTTTTCTCCATCAGGATAATCATCATCAGCTTCAATAATAAAGGCTTCTCCTGTTCCAGCATCTACCCCCCAATATTTCAACTTTCCCAAAATATTCTGAGGCATAGTCTTCATAGGTATTTGCTTAATGCATTTGACCGCTGGATAAACCTTTTTCCTTCTTCTTCTTCCTGTCCTCTGACTGAGTTCGTTCAGCTTTATCGTTTTTCCTTTCCTTGGCTTAATCTTTGAAAACTTCATAGATAATCCCTCAGTCCTAATGATACACTCAACATACTTAGCATAATCATCATCACTTGAATTTATCATATCTAATCTAGCCAAGTCTCGAATCTCATATCGAGGCAACGAACTAAACACTGCAAGCTTCTTCTCAAAATATTGAACTCCGTCAAACCTTTTGATTGCGAAGAGCTTCAGGTCAGAGTCATAATACCATCCAATAATGCCAGTTTTAAGTACACGCTTTCCAGTAATATCAACTTCTTTCAAAATACGTGGCTTATTTTCCTTTTTCTTCTTAAGCATTTCTTGGATAAACATAGGATTACCAACCATATGTTTGTATTTGTCCTCTATTTCTTCAACTTCAGTATCTGAATCTTCAGAAGCATTCTCAAAAGCTTCTAAATCAATAACTGATTCTCCTTGTTCATTCAACAAAACAAATTCAGTCGTTGACGAATTCACAACATGTTCATCTACATTTGCATCCAGATCAACACCTTCATCTATCACAGATTCAAATACTGTAGTCCAATCTTCAGGAAGTTTGAACTCTCCTTCTTCAATATCATAATCAATATCTTCATCTATCTCATCCAAAATATCATCTTCTGAATCTGATAGATCTAGCATTTCCATTCCTAGAGAAAAACATAAATACAAATATATCAATAATTCAAATTCTTCATTGATTTCCCTGAACCAATCTAAGAGTTTCTTTATTAATCCTTTTGTATTATTAAACCTAATAATATAAACGCATTCTATATAACTTTTAAATCTTTTATTGATTACCCTGAATCAAACTAAGATTTCTAAAGTCTTATGTCAAACACTTAGTAAATATTTAATTAAATTTAAACTCTAATGTCTTGTGAACAATCACCCAACATTTATGTTTACAATTAATTAACTTATATAATTTCCAAGACTTAATTGAACTGTTATATTATCCAAATCCTTAACTTTCAATTATATCTTTAAATTATATATCATTTACCTAGTTATCACATTTTTAACTTGTCAGTTATACCAACTCTCAAGTCTAAAATGCATATGTTATATAAAAATTTTGACCGCCGATATTAATCGGAACACGCCGCTCGACTACTCAATGAGTCGGAAGTCTTTCGATCACTATTTTATCTTAACATATATCAAATTATATATAAACTTAAATTACATAAAACATATTTTACTTAAAATAATAATAACCTTAAGCTAAATATATTTACACAATAATATTAAGTTTACATTTGTTCAGTACAAATTAACACCAATAATTTCTACACTATGCTAATACTAAGCTATCTTACCAGCTTCTGTATCAACCTGTGCAGTCTTATCAGCACTTGTACCAGCTCCAGCACCACTTGCATCACCACCAGACTCCCCCTGAATCGTAGCTTGCTCACCAGTCTTTGAAGGACCAGTCTGCTCACCACCTTCTGGTGCATTGGGATCATCGACTTTATCTGAATCTCTCTTTCTCTTCAGCTCATCTTCTTTGCAAGACTCCAAGTATGCCAATATCTCCCCCTGAGTAGACTGTCCTGAATGCGCTCTCAAGACCAAATGCTCCAAGGAAGATATCTTCAGTCTCTGAATATTGAAGTCCGCAAACAAAGTATCATGAGTCTTCAGCAGTGTAATGTAAGATTCACTCTGTTTGAGCTTCTGCTGACCAAGAAGAAGATTATTCGACACCAGCTCTGGAATCTGAGAAGTAAGCTTCTCTAAATCCTTTACTCTCGACTCTAAGGACGTAATCCTTTCAGCATCAGTCGTCGGAGTAATAGGTATCGTTGTAGGTCCAGGCGGTGTGAGAGACTCAATATGACAATCTCGTGTCAGTGGTGTATGCGGTTGAGACAAAGCATGCGTAAGCAAGTTTGCCACAAATCTAGTTCATGTGGTCGTCGGAAAGTTAGCCGCACGAACTAGATCAGCAATCTCATGCTGAAGTTAAACACAATTAAAATCAGTAATTGATACAGATTACTCTGTCTCAAACTCTAATTAATTGCATAACACTTGTAGTTATAAAACTTATATCTCGTACCTGAAGTGGTAAAGATATCTGTTCAGAAACCACCGGTGTATCCTTCTCTACCTGTGGTGTATCTTGAGCAACTTCTCTAATAGTCAACGTCCTCGGACGCTTCATCAACGGAGTATCAATTTCCTCAGTACCTTCCTCCAGAATACCCTTACCTTTCCTCTTCTTTTCAGAAATAGACGGAGGAGGAGGAGGTGTATTCTCAGAATCCTCATCTGAAGCCGTCTCACCATCACGACCTCCAGATGATCCAACAGGATCCTAAATGTTGAATATATTAAACATTAATGATTAGCGTAATGCTCTATCATACAAATCTTATATATTTAAGATTAATCAGATATAATACCTTAACCGGTACCACAACTGATCTATCTTGCTGTCTATGCTCCCCCTCAGGTATTGCAACCTCTGGGTTTGCAGCCTCAGCTTCAGCTACCTGTTTATATAATGATATTTATATTTTATAATCAGAAACATTATCCAATTAACTAAATATCTATAGCATTATCTTTATATAATAATATTATACTATAATATTGAATAATGATATCAAATATCTAAATATCTATATTATTATATAAATGATATAATACCTGTTCCGGAGCAATCTCAAAGAACTGATCAATTTCCCTCAGTTCGGGATCTTGTGCCTCATCATTTTGCCCTAGCACCTCCTGCACCACTTGTGCAGCAACCTCAGCATCAACCTGTTGACCTGGTTGATCAGCCTGTATCAACACATCCTCAAGCAGTGCCTGTGGCTCAGGTTGTGGAACCACAGCAGCAGCAGCAGGCTCAGGTACAACAGCAGCAGCAGCAACATCTAACCATCCATTGTTCGGTGGCGTAATGTAAGCGGGATCAATAAGATAGCCAAAAAGATCACGGATCTCCGGCTTGACATATTCTTCCCGTCGAATAGTCTGCTGAAACATCGCATTGTATCCTCTGAGCGCGATAGTATCAACACGTAAGTGCGGCTCATGGATAACAATATCCGGAAGACGAGCACGAATAATCATCATACAGAATCTCGGGTAGATCATAAAACGTGAACTGACAGAACCCGAAATCTACCTAGCTAACTCGCCAAAAATGTAATCACAAAAACTGTATGGTTTATTGTAAACCAGTGATAGTACCGCCGATACAAGAGCAGGGCTCAACTCATCAAAACCACCCTTCTTTGGTCCAAAAACAGTGACAATAACGTGCCATAAAAATCTCCACTGGCCGATAACTAGAGCCTTTAGGAACTGTCGTCCTCTACGCTCACCCGTATAGCCCATACGGCTTAGTGCACCCTCAATAAAATCACTTGAGTACTCAGTAGGACCATCTTCTTGGTCTACTGTACCCAGATGCAAAATCTGACGAAGGTCAGAAGCTGTAAACGCAATCGGTTGTTGATTAACCGTTGCTCGGATGACCGGTGGATTGACCGTCTTGTCATACTGAATATCCCTCCAAAAATTGTTCAGTATTGACAGAGAGATCGGTGGGCACTCTGTAATTGCATATCTAATGCGTGAACGTGCGAAAAATGTAAGGACTTGAGCTACTTGTCTAGCTCCCTTGACTGTAAGATCTAGATCCACAAGAATATTGTGACCTTTATCAAACTGTCTAGCCATATCTGCATAATAACACACATAACAAAAACAATTAATGCACGTTAATTACAATAAATAAATTTTAAACTATTATGTATATATGAATGAAAATTCATCAAACATCGTAGTTCTAAATTTATAATACGAGTATCAAACAATACGTAGATGCATCAAGCTTAAAACATGCTCTGATACCAGATGTAAGTCCCTAGTTCTTAGGATCGATAACTTCGTTATCTGTAGTATTAAGGTGCGGAATCCCTCAATACAGTGTTATCTTACTAACAACGAATAAGTTCGCGTTTTAGGTTTACTAATACTTAGCTTTTAACGTATAAACCGTCAAAGCCTAGCCGTTAGGTTATTTTTCTCTGGATACTCAAATTCGCAGGTCAGGAATGAATAGCCAAAAATTGTTTTTCAAAATTATGTTTTTCACGGATTGAAAAACATTATATATTTCGTCTCAACTCGCAGCCGCTGGGCCTGCGAGTTGACTCGACTCGTTCCGTAAGCCCAAGCCCATTATGGCTTCGGCTCGTAATGCCTATCAATGTTCCGCGAGTTCAGTTCTTATCTCGCTGCTCAACTCGCAGCGACTTGAGAACTCGACTCGCAGCAAACGTATATTTATTTATTTCGTTTACGATATTCGTCTAACACTTTAACATGCTAATATATTTAACGAATATTATTAACAAAACAAATATCCATTTACAAATCTAAATCAATATACAAAGATGATAATAATTACACTAGTCCTATTTCAAGCTAGATCTGTTGTCACAAACTATGTTCCAACAGTTCTCGACTCGCCAAGCCTATGACTTTAGTTCGTATTAGATATTCGTCTAACACTTTAACAAACTAATATATTTAACGAATATTGATATCAAAACTAATATCATTTATTTACAAATCGAAACCAATACATAAACAGGATAATAATTACACCAGTCCTATTTCAAGCTAGATCTGTTGTCACAATCTATGTCTCAACAGAAAGACGTAGGGGTCTAAGGAGAAGAGTTAATCCTAAAGGTTCACTAGAGAGTAAGTTCATCTTGACGCCTATGGATCGTACAGTTGGTTCCCCGGAAGCGGCGCCAAAAACTTGATGTGTCACCAGCAGTCGGTAAGGATTTTACCCTTGTCGTTGCAACGGCTACTGGCGACGGCGATCAGTGGGTATTTTAAATTTGTAATTGCGGGGCCTAAGTTTTCCCTAACAATGCTAATCCTAAGGGTGAGCAAGTGGTAGGTATGACCTAGAGTCGTTCTTCAAACCGACTGAATTGAAACTAAGGCGTGGCAGATGAGGGCTTTCAAACTAGTGAAGGGTTTATAAAATAGTGGGGATGTTTTGGTTTTTATATTAATTAACTTAGGCAAGTAAATAAATAAAAGCGAAATAAAAATAAAACGTAAAGCAGATAAAATAAAGATAGTGTTTGCTGAGATTTCGTTAATTAAGTTATGAGATGATATTTGGAGAAACTGTTTTGAAAGATATTAGTTAATTATCATTCTTGAATACTTGTATGTAAACACTAGATTCCCTACTAATTAAAATCCCATTAGCATGTCACACCGGGAGCTAGGTTATGGTAACATTACAAAGTATTTAGAATAATAAGCAACATCTTAATTATGGTTTAATAATACTTTCATATGAACGGGAACAAAATCTTAAGGTACTAGACATAACCGAATCATATAACGATTCCTCGTCATCCTAACAGATTCGTATATTTAAAAAGTTCATTTATGACTTTAAACCAGCCCTTGCTTAAGACTACCCAATAAATCCCCTAATTATCCACAGCGTTCCTCATTTAAAGTGGTTCCGCCGCTTCAAACCTTGGCCATGTCTTGTCCTACGGTAATCCCCCATGTAGCCTTGCGGTTCCATAGTTTCATACATTTGACAAATTATATTGACACAGATGACTGACTACCTTTTAATTGGACGTCGTTAAAAAGGTGTTGTAATCACGTTTATTGGTGGAAAGGCGATAGATTAATTTGAAGTTTAAAAGTCTATTTAGAAATGTTAATTAAACTAGGTTTCTCATTTTATATATTAGTCCGTAATATAACTACATTCGGTCGTTACGCAGCTTCCACGTATTTGTACTATACCCAAAGTGTTTCCAACGCTATACTGCGTAACAGTCGAATAGGGGCCGTCATATCTTTTTGTAATATTATACCGTTCCGTAATATGACTACCTTCGGTCGTTCCTCGACTTCCATACATTTGTACTCCACCTTGAAGTGTTTCCAAAACTATATCGAAGAACAGTCGAATAAGGGCCGTCATATTACTTTTTAAATTCATTATCAATCATCTCATAATTAACTAACTACATCGCAAGCAAACACAACAAGTATACTACTCTATAATCATAGCAATAACTAAATCTAGCATAATTAATGTAAACGTAATTAATTAAGATAGATAAGGATAGAAAGAACCAGGATTAAATGCGAGAGAGAATAGACTTGAATTAATTGACACAATTCCGAGCGTACGCCGAAGATTACAATGCGTTCCGCAGTTTCCTTCTATTCCTAATTAAACTTCTAAACTAGTTTACATACTAGTTAAAACTAATCTAGAGAAAGAATGTAGAGTGAGAAAGTTGGAGCTTATTTCTAGAGTGAAAAAGATAAGCTAGGAGGTGTGTCTTGAAATGAAGCCATGAGGCACCTATTTATAGTTGATTTTAGGTGCAAGTTAGCAACTAGAGGCTCATGCTAGCAAAAGGTGGTAAAGTGTCTAGCACATGTACCCTAAAGCGGTGAAAGGTCTAGCACATGTACCATAAAGTTGCGGAAAGGTCTAGCACATGTACCAGGAGAGTACGAGCAAGGACGAAAAAGCGGCCGAGGGACGGGGGACAGATGGCCGGCGGCGGCTGGCCTCCACCCGCCCCGGTTCGCTTTCTTGTTCTCGTTTCCTGTTTCGTGCGTATCTTCTTCGTTATGCGTCCGTTTTCATTGATTATTTTTGCATTGGATTCGTTTTTCAAAAACGAATACTTTGATGAAAATAAATCTCTAAAATGTTTCTCTGATCTTTAGATGTCTCGTGCGAATCATTTGAATCTTCTGGTGTACGTAGAATCTTCGTTCTTCATCCGTTTTTGTTGATTCTTCTTCTGTTGGATTCGTAATTTGAAAACGATAATCTTGGATAAGAGAAATCTCAGTGATGGGTACTTCATCTCAAATCTTGTCTCGGATGCCTTGAATCTTCAATTGTGCGTGAAATCTTCGTTTTTCGTCCGTTTCGCTTGATTTTTCTCGTGCAACTTCATTTTGACCTTCTTGGCAAAGTTTCATTGATTTGTGTATTATTTGAGTCCGAATGCCAAGTATTGTTCCAGAATGAGAGAGATATCGGTGGTAAAAACATGACTTTTTACGCGATATCAGATTACAAACTCAAGATTCGTAACACAACAATTATATACATCATTCTACTACAAATACTTTGTTTATTCATCATCAATTCATCATACTAACAATAAATTGTGAGAACAATTACTAGTATATTTTTGCTGTAAAATCAATACTAAAATAGAAAGCAAGTTATAAACAAGATTCGATTTGTAGTTTCCTACTGATTTGTTCTTACTGATTTGTTCCTAACTGACCTTTAGTATTTACCTTTCTCCATCTTATTTTTGGTTCCTTTTTCACGATGAAACTATTCTTCAAGTAACACTCAGATTCAATTGAATGAATTTTGATAATTTTAATATTGTAATTTTTGATGAATTTGCGTTTTTTAATCATACCTATGCACTTTACACCTTATTTTCTTGCTGTAATATGTACTTGACTCCCAAATATAATTTAACATTTCATCGTATAAAGTTAACATTTGACATGTTGAACTCGTCAAGTCAGATTGAATGCTATACAATTATAAACAACATACACTAATCTTTTCACATCATACAGATCACATAATTAAATATTCATCATCTAAAGCTATATTATGAGCTCAACACCTCTACTATAATCAATAGTATCTTATGTTCATCATTGTTTTCAACATCTTTCGAATTTCAGTTGTACAAAGATGAAAAGAATAAATCAGTTAATACGAATCTCGAAAACAACCGATAAAAATATGTAATTGTTAATTTTCTTACCGTTTGGTTCTTCCTCGCGATTTACAATTTCGTGGTGCTTTTTTGTGTTTTTGGTTCTTTGATCGTATCGTCAATCATTGTGATTTCGTATTAATTGATCGATTATTCATGAAATTCCTTCAGTAATTTGTATTTGATTTCTGTCGAATAGTAGGTTGTACCCTAATTTCTGTAGTATGAGCGTGGATAATTTCAGGTCAGATTCAATTTAGTTTGTTGTGTAGTTACCCTCACTTTTGTTCGATATTACCAAAATGCCCCTCCATCTTTTTTTAATGAATAGATCCAAAGGTCAGGATTAACTTCCCTCTTCCCCCGAAATCAACCCTTCCCCATTGAACCACACCATATATATATATATATATATATATATATATATATATATATATTGTGACATCCGTCACTAAATGCTTCATTTTTAGGTTCGTTTTCAAACTTCATTTCGTATTCAAGGTCAAACACTTCGTAACTTAAACTATATGAGAAATATAAGTCTCGTATAGTATTCCAATGACCTGATTTATCCAAAAAAAATAAGAGAATTACTAATTATTCAATTTAAGTCAAACGCATTTATTAAGAAATTAGGGTTTCTGGATTTTGTAAAATCGCGACGTGATTACTGCAATATTGCGACATGATTTGCCAGTCCAAATAGCGACGCGATTAAACCCTAATCGCGACGCGATTTCAAGTCGGCCGGTCAAAGTATATAAACGTATTTACAAACCCTAACTCGTATTTTTCCAACCCACAGCAGATTCCAGACGACCAGGAGCGTATTCATCATCATAATTTCGATTTCTAAAGTCCAAGAACATAATCTTATCATTCCTCAATCGTTTCATTGATCGAGAGCTTGTGTATATGCGCATTTCGGTAAGAAACATATTCGAGTCTTTCGTTTTCTTCATATTCTTGTTGCATGATGAATAAACTCTCATGCTACGATGTTTATCTACAGATTTTAAAGGATTCTATCGTGCGGATTCACGGGTGTTGGTATAAAATTCCTTTCGATTCATTTGTTTTAGTATATTTCGATTATTCGTTTATGTCGGTCATTTTCGGTTCATTTCCATTGTGTTCCGGGTAATAAAAATAGTTAGAACATTAATAAAATCAGTATATATGATGATGGGATAAAGAGTTTTGATTATTGTTGCGGTTTAGATTGGTTATATATGTGATTAGGGTTGAGTTATTATAAACCCTAATCTGACCAGAAACTTTGTTCGGATTGGGAAGCTCGTAACTTGGTCAATTCACAATGGTTTTTGTTGAAAAAGGAGTCTAACCATAAGTACTTTGAGTCTTCTTTCAAATGGTGTCGGTTTCATGGTTAAATGTGGAGTATAAGTTGGTCAAAATGATTTTACAAGGTGATGTGTTATTTCTGAGTTTCTTGGTTCCAGATTTCGGTTGAGTTGTCGATTTTTGAAACGTGTCTTTAACTAAGAATTTGATCTTGATATTTTTAATTCAGTGTCTTTAAAGTGTTAAGTATTTTTTGTAAAAATATGATAATCATTTCAAGCTTCTATGTATTTTAAGTAAATTAAAACTTTTGTGAAGTCAGAAAGAGTCAACGGTTTAGAGCAGTTCACTTTGGTGAATTTTTAAAAAGCGTAAATCAATGTAATTGAATCTGCAAAATTTACAGGGTCTTCTAAACACATTAAAGTGTCGTTGGTAAAAATTATAGAGTCAAATGGTTTCAGTAAGTATTATTTAAAAATTCGTGAAGTGGGTCCAAATTTCTGGTCAGAATATGAGTTTTCATTTAGGATTAGTTCTTGAAATAATACACTAGTAGAATTGTGAGGAAACATATTAGAAGTGTTTGGGGTGTGGAATACAATGGGATGACCTAGTTATGCCTAGGTTATGACCCATACATATTATGACATTGTAGATTGGCGTGCTGATTAGTGATTATACTTTAAGGGGCGATACTTGCATCAGTTTTGAGGTGAATTTTGCGGCCCCATTTTCTTTACTTATTTTCCGTTGGGGGAAAAGAATGCTCAAAATGATTTCGAACTGTTTTCATATGTTGTGTAAATTATCTGAGTTTTCTGTTTTGGACATTATGATTGAATAAGTGACATTTTGATTGTTGTGGACTGATTGCTGATTGTTGTGGACTGATTGCTGATTGTTCGGATGAGTCTTGTGTCTTCGGGACCCTGACAACACTCCATATTTCTTACTAATACGGATATGATTATTGATAGTACTATCGGATGACGGTCCCGCTCTTGTGATAGATACGTTATCCTTGAGTGAATATTATCCAGGAACGGAACGGATTGCTTATGGTGGATGAGTTGGTTATCTTATGTGCTTATTTCATATCATATGTCCTACTTACTACATTAACACAGCAAAACTATATTCTTTGTGTATGTGTCTTATCAAACCTGTTTAACTCACCAACATACGTGTTGACGTTTTCGAGCATAACTTTTCAGGTAATTCTAGTGGACTGAAGATAGAGGACACGAAAGCTTAGTGGACCTCTAGGTTGCATTTAAGCTAAACTTTGAAACTATCGTTTGAGGTGGAACATTTGCATTCTAATAATTTAGGAAAGGCGTGTCTTGCCTTAACATTTGATTATGGATTATGGTTTGGTTATTTTTTTTTTCATTGTTGATATGTACATGTAGCGTGAGCTCCTATTCATGTTACTTGTATCATATGTAACAACCCCAAAATTAGGGCCAATTTAAAATTTCCCTAATTACATGTTTACTACTTATATTTAATATGAAATAGGATTAAATACGTTACTTACTTATTATATATATATATATATATAGGTGATATATATATACAGATATACGATTCATTCAAATCGTATAAAACTACAAATTGTACAAACACACGGACGTTGGTGAAACAATTATTAAATAATGTAGAATTATTTAATAACATTTACTTATACTTTATATTATGGTTATAATATAAGAAACACGCACGTTTTATTTAAAACGTTACCGAACTCTACGAAAACGCAACCAACCGACAAAAACAAAACAAAGTTATATTGTATAACTTAAAAACAAGTATTTTGGTAAAATACTCCGACTAAAATATCGAATAATATTTTGTATTTTAAAACGTATAAATAAACGCGTATAAAATTATTTTAAAGTTTAAACGACCGGGGAAACGAACACTGCACGGAGCGCATACACGAGGGAACGACATTTGGTGAGATCCACACATGGTGGACCCCACCAACCGGCCAAGGCAAGGGGACAACCCCCCCCCCCCCCCCCCCCCACCTCCCTTTTCCCACTTCAACACACAAAACACAATCACATACTCAATCTCTCTCTACCCTCTACTCTCTCTCTATCTCGGTCTCTCTCTCTAGCCGAAAACCACCACAAAAACCCATTAAATCACAAGGTCCATTTGGAGAAAGGTGATCACGAGAACGAGGGCTACAACTTCATCTTTTCGGTTTCGCGATTCGACGACTTTGTAAGTTTTCCGGCGACTCTCGAACTTTTCTGATTTCAATTATTTTGCTAGATTATTGTTCCCCTAGCTTAGTAATGTCCAAATATATAATTAAAATTCGTTTTTGAAAACATTATCGAAAATGTCGGTTTTGGTCACTTTTATAAACTCATTGTAACATAATAAAGCTAGTGTAAAAGTTTCGGGTCAAACCGAGGTCGTTTGACCCAAAAACCGAGCCCAAAAACGTAAACAGCCCTTGTGTTGCATCAGACCAAAAATCTATGAGACACAAGGCTTGTGTCGCATAGAAGCATAAGACACAAGCATTGTGTCGCATAAACCATAAGACACAAGGATTGTATCGCATAAACCATAAGACACAAGGATTGTGTCGCATAAACCATAAGACACAAGGATTGTGTCGCATAAACCATAAGACACAAGGATTGTGTCGCATAAACCATAAGACACAAGGACTGTGTCGCATTTTGTGTCGCATTAAGTTGCGTATCATAAGACACAAGCCTTGTGTTGCGGAACACAAGCATTGTGTCGCATAAATCATAAGACACAAGCACTGTGTCGCATTTAGTGTCGCAAAAACCCAAAAACAGAAGCTAAAAACATTCCAAGTGTTTAAAAACCACTTTTCGACAACCAAATCAAATACGATACGATTTATACATGAAAATACTATACTTTTGGAAGTATACACAAATACTCGAATACGCACAAGATTATACTTAACCGAACGTGAGATTTCACTCACGCACACACACGAGATTACACTCCAACAAACTTAAACTTGTACAACTACACGGGATTGCACCCGATGCGAACTTATGAGTTCACTCCAAATACTTACGTGTGGGATTACACGCTAACTGATACGAACTTACACTCGAACACATACGAGATTTCACCCGTACACTTGGGGATTACATCCACTCGGATTTACATTACTTGAACGTTACACAATGCAATACCAAAGTACATTACAACTATACAATTTCTACAAATACATAATAATAATATGAGATTATTATTACACGCCGATACCAACGGGCCGTACAACTTTTCTACAAACTACAACTTACAAACAAATACAAACGTACAAACAACAAATGGACATTAACTAGTTTGGGAACAACTAGCATGGATACTTTACAAGTATTCCATTTACTTACTAAACCTTATGCGTATTAGGACGCTAAGGGTTGCTAGTTCGGGATACTACTTTGCTTGCTTACTGCATTGTCTGCTAGACTCTCAGGTGAGTCTCACAGCCCCTATTTTACTGTTTTCACTCAGGGGTGAGATGCATTACTGTTTTACATGAACACACGTACTTACTTGCTGGCATGATTTACTTACTTTACTGAATTAAGGATACGCCAATTGCATGAGTTTCGACTAATCCAATGAAAGCCTCCTAATCATAGTTGTTAGTTATGGGATAAGCGCGAGTTTTAGTATATGGATCCATATGGGACTGACAATCCCCGCCCGGGGTAGCACGCACTACCACGAACCGTTACTGTATAAACGGGCATTTCTTACTCGTTTTATATGAATGTTTTTGGATTAACATTCAAGGGGGTACTTTATTTACTGTACGTTAAGCTTCAACTATGGTGGCTCATGGCAAGGGTATCAAACGGTAAGCATGACCTGCAACCACTACTTACTTACTGGCTGGCTAATGATTTACAAATACAACTGTTACTTGTGTGTTCAAACTATTTACTTACAAACCTGTGAGATTCACCAACCTTTTGGTTGACCATTTTAGTAATGCTTCTCAGGTACACAGCATCAGTAGGGATGCCCAGCAGGATATGCTTATCAGCTCGAGTCGCATGCATTTACAAGCTTGGAGATTTTTATACATTACTTTTGTACTAGTTGTTATGTATTAGAATCTCTAGGAATTTACTCGAACTCGAGTTTGTATTTTGAACAACTTATGTATTAATGTAATAACTTTTCAAACGTCTCATATAGAGTCGTTCACTGTATCCTTTGTGCTTGTGATTATTGATTAGTAACACCCAAAAACTCGCTTCCGCAAAGCATTAAATTTGGGGGTGTTACAGATTGGTTTCAGAGCCTAAGGTTATAGTGAACTAGGTTGCATGTAGTGGGCCTAGACTATGACCGTTAGGCAGTATTCCTCATTAGGTATAACTGGTTCATGGATTACATCATACAAGTTTAATTTAACATAGCCTGATCAACTATGTACAATTAAATGAAGATGATGTGAGTTCTGAAAGGGGTTATGTTGAACAGGAATGCACTAGCTGACTCTGACCTCGAGAGAACCGTGACTTTTACTTGTTTGTGCTAGACACACACTAGGCTATTATGTGATATAGATAGATATACATATATAGGCCTCGCCTTCCGACATATTACTCTCTCTCGACAACTGCGAAATTCATTTTACAACTTACACCGAATAACGACAACTCGATTCTCGTCGTTCCATCCTTATTCGACTTTTATGGTTTCACAAATACCGACATACTTCCGAAGGCCGAAACTCCTTCCCTGCCATTTTGTAGAACTGCTCATCTGGAAATGGCACACTTCTCGTCATGTGACTACACGTCAGACAACGAACAAATTAACGACGAACAAATCCAGTACGCGTATCTCGATGAAGAGATAGCCCCAGTGGAAGGACTTGAGAATCACAATTTCGGACTCGTAGACATTGAAGAGTACGAAAGAGTACGGGATCAGGCTGAAGATCTGGATGGCCGTAACTGGGAGCTGCAACTGAAATGCAAAGCTTACGAGATGGAGTTAAGGATTCTGCAAAGGTCCATCCCTGAACGAATCCGAGACTCTGTTCTCTATTTGAAGGAAGTAACTACTCATCTGAATCAACGAGTAACAGCATGGATCAAATGGATGTACCTACAAGCTACCGGAGATGCTTTGGTTTATCCTACCCTTCGACGATACCAAGATATGCTGGAAGCTCGTTACTACCCCTACAATCTACACCAATAATAGGCCAACGATAGCTATGACCGTATTGTATAGCAGTTAGGCGTGTATGTAATAGGTCTTAGTTAGGACCGCTAATCCGATGGTTATATTAAAATCCCATCACATTTTGTAACTTATCTTGCTTGTCCGGATGTTCAAATTCCTGACACTTTTGTCAACTGTAAACGCCTGTAATCTTTTGAACTCGTATGTTTTAATTTCAACAATCTTATTACTTTTGTTAAACTAGTAGCGTGTCAACCTTTGGCGTAGTTTCTTTGTACTTACTCGATCATCACGATCATAATTCTTGTTCAAACCCTCACATGTTCTTTATTTTTTGTTTCAAGGAACATGCCTCCTCGACGACAAGTCACGCTTAGTGAAGCCGAAATCGCGGGTCTGATTGCCCGTAGTGTGGCTCAAGCCTTAGCTGTCCGAGCAACCACTCCTGGTAGCGAAGATACGGCTAACAATACACCACCACCCAAACTCTGCACTTACAAGGACTTCCAGAACTGCAAACCCTTGAGCTTTCAGGGTACTGAAGGAGCGATCGGTTGTAACACCTCGTCAAAAAGTCAATTTTCGCGCTGAATTTAAACTTCAAATAAACGATTTAACTTTTATTCCCAATTAGTATTTTTATAAAATACTTTCATTAGAAAACATTTTTTAAATAATATAAATAAGATTTTATTTTATATTATGACTGGACAAATAAAACACGGGTATTTTGTACTATGGTTGGAGACCACAGTCCGCGCACTGGGGATCTGTGTTGGACAAAACCCAACCCTCTTCCCATTTCATCTCATTTTCATCATCTTCTCCACCTCATTTTTCTCTCTAAAAATAATCACCACCAAACACCACCACCGCCGGCCGATCGCCACCACCACCATCACCATACATTTTCGGAATCACCATCAAGAGAGGAACAACATTAACAAAGACGACACCCTCGTTTTCTTCCTCGTTTGGCCTCGATTCGCAATTGTAAGAAATTCCTAAATATTTAGATTTAATAATTTTGGTGTAATGTTTGGGTGTAATAATGTTTACACAACTTAGTTATAACCTAAACAATAAAGAAAACATGATTTTACAGCTTGAAAATGCGTTAGATTTGCGATTTTGGCCGGAAAAACGCGAAACCCGAAGGTTTCTGGGCTGCTGTTCTTCAGTGCGACACAATCCTTGTGTCGCATACTGTGTCGCATGAATTACTCATGCGACACAACCCTTATGTCGTATCCTTGTGTCGCAGACTCCATGCGACACAACCCTTATGTCGCTATTGATTTAGCATCACACGCATTATGCGACACAACCACTGTGTCGCAGAACTTCTGTGTCGCACCATGCGACACAACCCTTGTGTCGCATGAACTATTTTTGTGTCGCATGTTATGTCGCAGAAAACAGAAATTAGCCAAATCTTTCTAAGTGTCGGAAAACGTTTTCAAAAGACAATTTAAATACGATACGACTTGTACTCCAAAACAAATATACTTTATGAAGTATACGAAAACTCAAACCTAATAATAATATGAATTATTATTACGAACCATCCATAACGAACCGCACTTACAAACGTACGAAATCTCTCGTGTTTAGGACATTAGGAGATTTCACTTGGCACGACTCGTTACGCTAGGACGCTAGCTCCTCAGGTGAGTTCATCACCCCACTCTTTCACTGTTTTTCCAACTGATTTCGGGGTGGGAATGCATACTCCTGTTTTACTACTTTCAACTGTTCAAACCGTTACAAACGTTTTACTATAGTTTATGGTAACGGTGCTAGACCGCGACAGCTACGAACCATTTGACCATACTTGGGGATATTAAGTATGACTGTGTTAGTAACACCTAGAATTATATTACATATAATATCTAGGAAATAAATGCCTCACTACATCAGTGACTTGCTAATTACTAGTAATGACTAGTGGACTTGTGAATACCAACTAGAGGCACCGACTTGCTAGTTCAGTGATGACTATCTTTATGAACTAACAGATGACTTTAACTAAGTACTGAAAGTACTTCCCTACAGTTAAGTGACTTAGACGTTACACATTACTTCAGGCAAACTAGGTGACGTAGATACGTACCTACCTATTGATTACGATTATCCCTTATATCTAGGTGACGCTCCTACATTTCTTAGTATGATATACTACTGTGAATTACGTAACAACTTGAGGTACTGTTGAGTGCCTGTAACATTTTACTAGCTTTGGGGCTAAACTTACTTTCGGCATGTCGTGTACTGCCAAAACGATTACATGCATCTACTGTGGGAGAATAACGGACGCTGTCACTATATGTGAAGCAAAACGATGCCACGGTGGGTGGTACAAACACGATACCAATGTGATTGGTATTACGGATTTACAAACGAGCTCACGATACCACGGTGGGTGGTACAACTTATTTGCGAGCTGGATTGCTCACGATACCACGGTGGGTGGTACAACCTACTTACGAGCTGGATGCTCATACTCAGCATATGGATTTATGCTTTACTTACATTCAGCAACGGACCTACGAATTACTACGGTCGGGGTCGTTGGCTCAGCATGTGGATTCATGCTCTATCGTAGTCCTGCGGGACTGCACGGTTACTCATTCCAGCATATGGACTTATGCTTTACTTACTTCCAGCAACGGACCTACGAATTATTACGGTCGGGGTCGTTGGCTCTATAACTGGTTAATTTACTGAAACGTGGTCCTGCGGGACATAACTTGACACTTCCCTTGGGGGATAATCATTACATCACTGTAGGTGATTACTAGATGCTTACGAGTCGGAGACTCAGGAAATTATGAGCTTTTGCTCATTTGACCGTAATTGTGAACCCATTACCATCACTGTAGGTGATTACTAGATGCTTACGAGTCGGAGACTCAGGAAATAACGAGCTTTTGCTCACTTGACTGTAATCACAAACCGTACCGATATGACACAATCACAAAACAGATAACTTGATCACGTTGTCGGGGTGCAACCTTTCATGCCAGGTGGCATCGTGACCTATTAGTAACCGTAGTACTAATACTTGAAACCGTACAAACTATCCGTACCGTATTGCCGGGGAGCAATACCGATCGCCTAAGGACTTTCTTGCTTGATTGCTTTCGGCCAGTAGCACGACAGATAGTCACCTTACGCTACTCTCGTATACATATTGCCAGGTAGCAATATCTTACCGGATAACACACAGGATGGGGATTGGTCCCCTTTATTTGACTAGAAACCTATGGATTAGGTTCACCTGCTTACCATAAATTACTTATAACTGCCTCGAGGGGCAACTGTTGTTATTTAAACTGCTAAACTTGATTGATATTTCTGAATGAAACATTTATTACTCGAACTACTTGTTTCTACTAATTACTTGTGAACTCACCAGCTTTTCAGCTGACCCTTTTAGTGTGCATTCTCAGGTACACTGCTGTAGTAGGATTGGACTACAGGATTCTAGCTCGAGTCGCATGTTTTCAATACTCAGGATATTTATTGCATTTACTCAGTACTAGTAGAATGTAATATTACTTTTATGCGAACTCGCAACTTGTAAATACTTAAATTTCATAAATGTATAATTATTTTCAAACGTCTCATTTAGAGTCGTTCATTATGTATCTTATGCTGTGATATTTAATTTGGTAACACCCGACCCGATCGCTTCCGCAAACCGAAATTTGAGGGTGTTACAGATTGGTATCAGAGCCTAAGGTTGTAGTGAACTAGGTTGCATTTAGTGAGCCTAGACTATGACCATTAGGCAGTATTCCTCATTAGGTATGACTAGTTCAGGGATTACATTATACGAACTTAATTTAACATAGCGTAGCTAACTATGTACAATTAAGCAAAGATGATGTAAGATCTGAAAGGAGTTATATTGAAAGGGAATGCAGTAGTTGACTCTGATTGTTATTTGCTACTTGCTAGACACATTAGGCTATTATATGTACTGTAGGTATATATGAATAGGCCTTACGTGTATACTATTCCTGAATATCTATATACCGGTAGGTATGATTATACCTGACATGATTCTGCTGTACAAACTGATACACACTTTCGAAGTGGCATATCGCCAGCTTCCCAACCTTTACGACTTGATCTCAAAACTTTGACCAGGTTGGTCACGACTGACTGGTATTACGAGAGATGCTCGTAATGACTAAGTCCACGAATTACTTTCAAACTTACTATCGGCCTGAGGGCCATACTTGGATAACATGTGGCACGTGGTGCTGCATCGTGCTTTGGGCACAATACTACTCCAGCACGTGGTGCTGCAACTACACAGTATGTTTATACTGCATTCGGCACGATGGTGCTACACTCACAGTACAGGAGTACTGCAACTACGGTGCCGCGGGCACTACATTACGGCACGTGGTGCTGCGTTTCATAGTACTTTGTACTACAATCATAATATATTACGGTGCTTCGGGCACTACATTTTGGCACGTTGTGCTACACCCAGGCTCGATGAGCTACTATCCAATATGCATGTGGACTTGTTATAGTTACATGTACGACTTATATATACATATACACTTACTTAACTGGGCATGAGATGCCACACCTGATTCTTTACTACTGCGCACTTATACTTGTATAGTTACGTGTACATCACATATGTATATACGACTACTCTACTGGACACGAGGCGTCCCACTCGATTTCTTTGCGTAGGAACCCTCGCTATAGGCACTTGTACACTTATACGCATACGCAATTTCCTTAGTGGGCACTAAGTGCCAAACCACGACTACTCAGGCATGTGATGCCTCATTCGGTGAATACACTCTAATTTATTGGGATTACATTTATAGTACTTTAGTACTACATTATAGTCTGATAGACTACGACGATACCCTAGTTCTGGTCGAACTACATATAATACACAACTAGGTCGTTAGTACGACTACACATTTAAAATTTCAAAGTCCGAGGACTTTCATACAGACACCTTAAGTGGTTTCTGGATCATTATCACTTTATATCCGTGGGCAACGGTGTAATATCGATTTACGTATACAACTGTAATAATCACAATTCCTGAATAAGGAATCTCACGACTGTTGTTTCATTCTTGTTTAAGAATCATGCCACGTGGACGACAAACGTACACTCAAACAGAACGCGACCAATACGCGGAGCAAAGAGTAGCTGAAGCTCTGGCTGCACAAAACCTAACGCGCCTCTGCACCTATAAAGAATTTATAAACTGTAACCCGCCAATCTTTGTTGGTACCGAAGGGGCTGTCGGACTGATCCAATGGATCGAAAGGATGGAAGCTGTTTTCCGCATTTGCAACTGCCCCGATGGATACAAAGTTAAATACTCCACCTACACTCTTCGAGATAATGCTCTAACCTGGTGGAATACTCACGCCCACACCGTAGGGGTCGACACCGCCTATGAACTTTCGTGGGAGGAACTGAAACAACTGATGAGGGACGAATATTGTCCTAGCGAGGAACTACACCGACTCGAGAATGAACTCTGGTATCTTACCGTGAAAAACAACGACATCATGACCTATACCAATCGTTTTCACCGACTAGCACTCCTTTGCCCATCTCTAGTAAACCCAGAAAGCAAACGAATCGAACAATACATCGGAGGACTTCCAGCACAAGTCGCGGACATGGTTACCTCCTCTAAACCCAACACTATTCGCGACGCCGTTCGCATGGCCCACAACCTCATGGCACGGGTGGTTCAACGCGGAACCCCCACAACTGAAAACCATATACAAAAATGGAATGGCGATTCCAGCACTAGTCATGATCCAACAAATCAACCCGAACCCTTGAAATCTTACCCTTCTGAATACAAAGTAAAGCTGGGCTATGCGGGGAATAAACCATTTTGTCACAACTGTAAACGTCATCACTCTGGCCCTTGTGGCCCACCTTGCCAGAGATGCCAACGATTTGGACACCAAATCTGGGACTGTAGAGTTCCTGCCAACCCCGACAAACAACAAACGTGTTTCAAATGTAACACTCCTGGACATTTCAAGAAAGATTGCCCAAATCAGAAACGAAATATCCTCATGATCAACTTCGGGAGGACCGGACGAAACCGCGACAATATCACGGGTATGTCCCTATCCAATACAAAAATTTCAAATCAAACACAACGTTTCGATCGGCGGGAAAGCCGATTCCAAAATGATACCGATTACATAAATTAATACCAACTACACGAATTAAGCCAAACTTAAAAGCTAGAGTTGCTTTCAGCAGACTAACAGACTGAAAGTATACAAAACACTCAGTCCTGATAGGACTACTCCTCGAACAGTCAAGTGGTGACAACTATCTAGTCCCGTGGGGACTATAATGCAAACGGTCCCTTAGTGACTACGACTCAACGATAACTTGAACAAAACCATATAGTCAAGATGTGACTACAACGATAAACCGCGACACAGTCATGGATTGACTGCCCTTCAACCCCGTTATAAGACATGATATGTCTAAAACCTACTCGACAAACAACATGTACGTACATTGCTCCCCAGACCTCACATGACCAAGACATCACTTTTAAATTTCGGGACGAAATTTTCTTAACAGGGGGAGAATGTAACACCTCGTCAAAAACTCAATTTTCGCGCTGAATTTAAACTTCAAATAAACGATTTAACTTTTATTCCCAATTAGTATTTTTATAAAATACTTTCATTAGAAAACATTTTTTAAATAATATAAATAAGATTTTATTTTATATTATGACTGGACAAATAAAACACGGGTATTTTGTACTATGGTTGGAGACCACAGTCCGCGCACTGGGGATCTGTGTTGGACAAAACCCAACCCTCTTCCCATTTCATCTCATTTTCATCATCTTCTCCACCTCATTTTTCTCTCTAAAAATAATCACCACCAAACACCACCACCGCCGGCCGATCACCACCACCACCATCACCATACATTTTCGGAATCACCATCAAGAGAGGAACAACATTAACAAAGACGACACCCTCGTTTTCTTCCTCGTTTGGCCTCGATTCGCAATTGTAAGAAATTCCTAAATATTTAGATTTAATAATTTTGGTGTAATGTTTGGGTGTAATAATGTTTACACAACTTAGTTATAACCTAAACAATAAAGAAAACATGATTTTACAGCTTGAAAATGCGTTAGATTTGCGATTTTGGCCGGAAAAACGCGAAACCCGAAGGTTTCTGGGCTGCTGTTCTTCAGTGCGACACAATCCTTGTGTCGCATACTGTGTCGCATGAATTACTCATGCGACACAACCCTTATGTCGTATCCTTGTGTCGCAGACTCCATGCGACACAACCCTTATGTCGCTATTGATTTAGCATCACACGCATTATGCGACACAACCACTGTGTCGCAGAACTTCTGTGTCGCACCATGCGACACAACCCTTGTGTCGCATGAACTATTTTTGTGTCGCATGTTATGTCACAGAAAACAGAAATTAGCCAAATCTTTCTAAGTGTCGGAAAACGTTTTCAAAAGACAATTTAAATACGATACGACTTGTACTCCAAAACAAATATACTTTATGAAGTATACGAAAACTCAAACCTAATAATAATATGAATTATTATTACGAACCATCCATAACGAACCGCACTTACAAACGTACGAAATCTCTCGTGTTTAGGACATTAGGAGATTTCACTTGGCACGACTCGTTACGCTAGGACGCTAGCTCCTCAGGTGAGTTCATCACCCCACTCTTTCACTGTTTTTCCAACTGATTTCGGGGTGGGAATGCATACTCCTGTTTTACTACTTTCAACTGTTCAAACCGTTACAAACGTTTTACTATAGTTTATGGTAACGGTGCTAGACCGCGACAGCTACGAACCATTTGACCATACTTGGGGATATTAAGTATGACTGTGTTAGTAACACCTAGAATTATATTACATATAATATCTAGGAAATAAATGCCTCACTACATCAGTGACTTGCTAATTACTAGTAATGACTAGTGGACTTGTGAATACCAACTAGAGGCACCGACTTGCTAGTTCAGTGATGACTATCTTTATGAACTAACAGATGACTTTAACTAAGTACTGAAAGTACTTCCCTACAGTTAAGTGACTTAGACGTTACACATTACTTCAGGCAAACTAGGTGACGTAGATACGTACCTACCTATTGATTACGATTATCCCTTACATCTAGGTGACGCTCCTACATTTCTTAGTATGATATACTACAGTGAATTACGTAACAACTTGAGGTACTGTTGAGTGCCTGTAACATTTTACTAGCTTTGGGGCTAAACTTACTTTCGGCATGTCGTGTACTGCCAAAACGATTACTTGCATCTCCTGCGGGAGAATAACGGACGCTGTCACTATATGTGAAGCAAAACGATGCCACGGTGGGTGGTACAAACACGATACCAATGTGATTGGTATTACGGATTTACAAACGAGTTCACGATACCACGGTGGGTGGTACAACTTATTTGCGAGCTGGATTGCTCACGATACCACGGTGGGTGGTACAACCTACTTACGAGCTGGATGCTCATACTCAGCATATGGATTTATGCTTTACTTACATTCAGCAACGGACCTACGAATTACTACGGTCGGGGTCGTTGGCTCAGCATGTGGATTCATGCTCTATCGTAGTCCTGCGGGACTGCACGGTTACTCATTCCAGCATATGGACTTATGCTTTACTTACTTCCAGCAACGGACCTACGAATTATTACAGTCGGGGTCGTTGGCTCTATAACTGGTTAATTTACTGAAACGTGGTCCTGCGGGACATAACTTGACACTTCCCTTGGGGGATAATCATTACATCACTGTAGGTGATTACTAGATGCTTACGAGTCGGAGACTCAGAAAATTATGAGCTTTTGCTCATTTGACCGTAATTGTGAACCCATTACCATCACTGTAGGTGATTACTAGATGCTTACGAGTCGGAGACTCAGGAAATAACGAGCTTTTGCTCACTTGACTGTAATCACAAACCGTACCGATATGACACAATCACAAAACAGATAACTTGATCACGTTGCCGGGGTGCAACCTTTCATGCCAGGTGGCATCGTGACCTATTAGTAACCGTAGTACTAATACTTGAAACCGTACAAACTATCCGTACCGTATTGCCGGGGAGCAATACCGATCGCCTAAGGACTTTCTTGCTTGATTGCTTTCGGCCAGTAGCACGACAGATAGTCACCTTACGCTACTCTCGTATACATATTGCCAGGTAGCAATATCTTACCGGATAACACACAGGATGGGGATTGGTCCCCTTTATTTGACTAGAAACCTATGGATTAGGTTCACCTGCTTACCATAAATTACTTATAACTGCCTCGAGGGGCAACTGTTGTTATTTAAACTGCTAAACTTGATTGATATTTCTGAATGAAACATTTATTACTCGAACTACTTGTTTCTACTAATTACTTGTGAACTCACCAGCTTTTCAGCTGACCCTTTTAGTGTGCATTCTCAGGTACACTGCTGTAGTAGGATTGGACTATAGGATTCTAGCTCGAGTCGCATGTTTTCAATACTCAGGATATTTATTGCATTTACTCAGAATATTACTTTTATGCGAACTCGCAACTTGTAAATACTTAAATTTCATAAATGTATAATTATTTTCAAACGTCTCATTTAGAGTCGTTCATTATGTATCTTATGCTGTGATATTTAATTTGGTAACACCCGACCCGATCGCTTCCGCAAACCGAAATTTGAGGGTGTTACATAGGTCTAGTACGCTGGATCGAGAAAATCGAATCGGTATTCCTTATCTGCAACTGCACTGAGGAGGACAATGTTAAGTTCGCCGCCAGCACTTTTTCTGACACTGCTCTCACCTGGTGGAACACCAATGCTCAGACCGTGAGTATCGCAAATGCTTACAAACTTCCGTGGGAAGAATTGAAGAAGATGCTGAGGGGCGAGTATTACCCCAGGGATGAACTGAAACAACTGGAAGTGGAGTTCTAGAACCACAAAATGCAAGGTGACGACATCATTGGTTACACCAACCGTTTTCACCAACTGGCACTTCTGTGCCCCTCCATGGTCGATCCTGAGTACAAGAGGATCGAGAAATACGTCGATGGACTCCCCGACAGACTTCAGGACCTGGTAACTTCATCTAAACCGGGTACTATCCAGAACGCCATTCGCATGGCTCATGAACTGACGGCCAACTCTGTTCGCCGTTGCCTAACTCCAACCCCACCTGCAAACAAACGCAAATGGGAAGTAAATCCCAACTCATCCAACCAGACTTCTGACAAAAAGCATACAACTGTCAATGCCAATGATTCAAAGGCTTACAAGGGGAGCAAACCCTACTGCTCCAAATGCAGTATGCACCATAATGGCTCCTGTCCCTGCTCCAAATGCAAGAAGTTTGGACACCTAGCCAAAGACTGCCGAACCAACACTACTGGTACCGATACTCCTGCACCCAAGACCTGCTATGAGTGCAACGGTACAGGGCACTTCAAGAAGGACTGCCCAAAGCTGAAAAACAACCCTGCTCGAGGAAGAGCTTAAGTACTCAACGCTAGGGAGGATGAAAACCCGAGACTTATTGACTTGCTCAACCCGGGTACGCTCATTTCCTCGCCTAAATTACTTTTGTCTGATTGCCTCATATTCCATGTATACATTCCTAGATCCTAGGTACTCAATGGGATTAGGAAACGACTGACTACTTGAATCCCGACAGCGCAACATGTATTGCACTTTAAATACAGCGAACAAACTTCCTTCCCAAAAATCTCACACTGGTTGAGACCGGGAACTCGAACACTCACTTAATTTCCGACTGACCACGTCCCGTGAACCAATGGTCGATACACATTTCCAACTTCTCTACATGATACCGACGACCACTTCGAACAAATTTCGGGACGAAATTCTCCTAACAAGGGGAGAATGTAACAACCCCAAAATTAAGGCCAATTTTAAATTTCCCTAATTACATGTTTACTACTTATATTTAATATGAAATAGGATTAAATACGTTACTTACTTATTATATATATATATATATATATATATATATATATATATATATAGGTGATATATATATACACGTATACGATTCATTCAAATCATATAAAACAACAAATTGTACAAACACACGGACGTTGGTGAAACAATTATTAAATAATGTAGAATTATTTAATAACATTTACTTATACTTTATATTATGGTTATAATATAAGAAACACGCACGTTTTATTTAAAACGTTACCGAACTCTACGAAAACACGACCAACCGACAAAAACAAAACAAAGTTATATTGTATAACTTAAAAACAAGTATTTTGGTAAAATACTCCGACTAAAATATCGAATAATATTTCGTATTTTAAAACGTATAAATAAACGCGTATAAAATTATTTTAACGTTTAAACGACCGGGAAAACGAACACCGCACGGAGCGCATACACGAGGGAACGACATTTGGTGAGATCCACACATGGTGGACCCCACCAACCGGCCAAGGCAAGGGGACAACCCCCCCCCCACCTCCCTTTTCCCACTTCAACACCCAAAACACAATCACATACTCAATCTCTCTCAACTCTCTCTTTACCCTCTACTCTCTCTCTATCTCGGTCTCTCTCTCTAGCCGAAAACCACCACAAAAACCCATTAAATCACAAGGTCCATTTGGAGAAAGGTGATCACGAGAACGAGGGCTACAACTTCATCTTTTCGGTTTCGCGATTCGACGACTTCGTAAGTTTTCCGGCGACTCTCGAACTTTTCCGATTTCAATTATTTTGCTAGATTATTGTTCCCCTAGCTTAGTAATGTCCAAATATATAATTAAAACTCATTTTTGAAAACATTATCGAAAATGTCGGTTTTGGTCACTTTTAAGAAAACGACACCTCGAACCCTAAAAACGTCAACCAATAATTTTTATAAACTCAATGTAACATAATAAAGCTAGTGTAAAAGTTTCGGGTCAAACCGAGGTCGTTTGACCCAAAAACCGAGCCCAAAAACGTAAACAGCCCTTGTGTTGCATCAGACCAAAAATCTATGAGACACAAGGCTTGTGTCGCACAGAAGCATAAGACACAAGCATTGTGTCGCATAAACCATAAGACACAAGGATTGTGTCGCATAAACCATAAGACACAAGGATTGTGTCGCATAAACCATAAGACACAAGGATTGTGTCGCATAAACCATAAGACACAAGGACGGTGTCGCATTTTGTGTCGCATTAAGTTGTGTATCATAAGACACAAGCCTTGTGTTGCGGAACACAAGCATTGTGTCGCATAAATCATAAGACACGAGCACTGTGTCGCATTTAGTGTCGCAAAAACCCAAAAACAGAAGCTAAAAACATTCTAAGTGTTTAAAAACCACTTTTCGACAACCAAATCAAATACGATACGATTTATACATGAAAATACTATACTTTTGGAAGTATACACCAATACTCGAATACGCACAAGATTATACTTAACCGAACGTGAGATTTCACTCACACACACACACGAGATTACACTCTAACAAACTTAAACTTGTACAACTACACGGGATTGCACCCGATGCGAACTTATGAGTTCACTCCAAATACTTACGTGTGGGATTACACGCTAACTGATACGAACTTACACTCGAACACATACGAGATTTCACCCGTACACTTGGGGATTACATCCACTCGGATTTACATTACTTGAACGTTACACAATGCAATACCAAAGTACATTACAACTATACAATTTCTACAAATACATAATAATAATATGAGATTATTATTACACGCCGATACCAACGGGCCGTACAACTTTTCTACAAACTACAACTTACAAACAAATACAAACGTACAAACAACAAATGGACATTAACTAGTTTGGGAACAACTAGCATGGATACTTTACAAGTATTCCATTTACTTACTAAACCTTATGCGTATTAGGACGCTAAGGGTTGCTAGTTCGGGATACTACTTTGCTTGCTTACTGCATTGTCTGCTAGACTCTCAGGTGAGTCTCACAGCCCCTATTTTACTGTTTTCACTCAGGGGTGAGATGCATTACTATTTTACATGAACACACGTACTTACTTGCTGGCATGATTTACTTACTTTACTGAATTAAGGATACGCCAATTGCATGAGTTTCGACTAATCCAATGAAAGCCTCCTAATCATAGTTGTTAGTTATGGGATAAGCGCGAGTTTTAGTATATGGATCCATATGGGACTGACAATCCCCGCCCGGGGTAGCACGCACTACCACGAACCGTTACTGTATAAACGGGCATTTCTTACTCGTTTTATATGAATGTTTTTGGATTAACATTCACGGGGGTACTATATTTACTGTACGTAAAGCTTCAACTATGGTGGCTCATGGCAAGGGTATCAAACGGTAAGCATGACCTGCAACCACCACTTACTTACTGGCTGGCTAATGATTTACAAATACAACTGTTACTTGTGTGTTCAAACTATTTACTTACAAACCTGTGAGATTCACCAACCTTTTGGTTGACCATTTTAGTAATGCTTCTCAGGTACACAGCATCAGTAGGGATGCCCAGCAGGATATGCTTATCAGCTCGAGTCGCATGCATTTACAAGCTTGGAGATTTTTATACATTACTTTTGTACTAGTTGTTATGTATTAGAATCTCTAGGAATTTACTCGAACTCGAGTTTGTATTTTGAACAACTTATGTATTAATGTAATAACTTTTCAAACGTCTCATATAGAGTCGTTCACTGTATCCTTTG
Source organism: Helichrysum umbraculigerum (assembly GCA_949592205.1). Classification (NCBI taxonomy): domain Eukaryota; kingdom Viridiplantae; phylum Streptophyta; class Magnoliopsida; order Asterales; family Asteraceae; genus Helichrysum; species Helichrysum umbraculigerum. The sequence goes on along the minus strand of CATIUR010000004.1, from coordinate 104,529,082 downwards.
TGCTTGTGATTATTGATTAGTAACACCCAAAAACTCGCTTCCGCAAAGCATTAAATTTGGGGGTGTTACAGATTGGTTTCAGAGCCTAAGGTTATAGTGAACTAGGTTGCATGTAGTGGGCCTAGACTATGACCGTTAGGCAGTATTCCTCATTAGGTATAACTGGTTCATGGATTACATCATACAAGTTTAATTTAACATAGCCTGATCAACTATGTACAATTAAATGAAGATGATGTGAGTTCTGAAAGGGGTTATGTTGAACAGGAATGCACTAGCTGACTCTGACCTCGAGAGAACCGTGACTTTTACTTGTTTGTGCTAGACACACACTAGGCTATTATGTGATATAGATAGATATACATATATAGGCCTCGCCTTCCGACATATTACTCTCTCTCGACAACTGCGAAATTCATTTTACAACTTACACTGAATAACGACAACTTGATTCTCGTCGTTCCATCCTTATTCGACTTTTATGGTTTCACAAATACCGACATACTTCCGAAGGCCGAAACTCCTTCCCTGCCATTTTGTAGAACTGCTCATCTGGAAATGGCACACTTCTCGTCATGTGACTACACGTCAGACAACGAACAAATTAACGACGAACAAATCCAGTACGCGTATCTCGATGAAGAGATAGCCCCAGTGGAAGGACTTGAGAATCACAATTTCGGACTCGTAGACATTGAAGAGTACGAAAGAGTACGGGATCAGGCTGAAGATCTGGATGGCTGTAACTGGGAGCTGCAACTGAAATGCAAAGCTTACGAGATGGAGTTAAGGATTCTGCAAAGGTCCATCCCTGAACGAATCCGAGACTCTGTTCTCTATTTGAAGGAAGTAACTACTCATCTGAATCAACGAGTAACAGCATGGATCAAATGGATATACCTACAAGCTACCGGAGATACTTTGGTTTATCCTACCCTTCGACGATACCAAGATATGCTGGAAGCTCGTTACTACCCCTACAATCTACACCAATAATAGGCCAACGATAGCTATGACCGTATTGTATAGCAGTTAGGCGTGTATGTAATAGGTCTTAGTTAGGACCGCTAATCCGATGGTTATATTAAAATCCCATCACATTTTGTAACTTATCTTGCTTGTCCGGATGTTCAAATTCCTGACACTTTTGTCAACTGTAAACGCCTGTAATCTTTTGAACTCGTATGTTTTAATTTCAACAATCTTATTACTTTTGTTAAACTAGTAGCGTGTCAACCTTTGGCGTAGTTTCTTTGTACTTACTCGATCATCACGATCATAATTCTTGTTCAAACCCTCACATGTTCTTTATTTGTTGTTTCAAGGAACATGCCTCCTCGACGACAAGTCACGCTTAGTGAAGCCGAAATCGCGGGTCTGATTGCCCGTAGTGTGGCTCAAGCCTTAGCTGTCCGAGCAACCACTCCTGGTAGCGAAGATACGGCTAACAATACACCACCACCCAAACTCTGCACTTACAAGGACTTCCAGAACTGCAAACCCTTGAGCTTTCAGGGTACTGAAGGAGCGATCGGTCTAGTACGCTGGATCGAGAAAATCGAATCGGTATTCCTTATCTGCAACTGCACTGAGGAGGACAATGTTAAGTTCGCCGCCAGCACTTTTTCTGACACTGCTCTCACCTGGTGGAACACCTATGCTCAGACCGTGAGTATCGCAAATGCTTACAAACTTCCGTGGGAAGAATTGAAGAAGATGCTGAGGGGCGAGTATTACCCCAGGGATGAACTGAAACAACTGGAAGTGGAGTTCTAAAACCACAAAATGCAAGGTGACGACATCATTGGTTACACCAACCGTTTTCACCAACTGGCACTTCTGTGCCCCTCCATGGTCGATCCTGAGTACAAGAGGATCGAGAAATACGTCGATGGACTCCCCGACAGACTTCAGGACCTGGTAACTTCATCTAAACCGGGTACTATCCAGAACGCCATTTGCATGGCTCATGAACTGACGGCCAACTCTGTTCGCCGTGGCCTAACTCCAACCCCACCTGCAAACAAACGCAAATGGGAAGTAAATCCCAACTCATCCAACCAGACTTCTGACAAAAAGCATACAACTGTCAATGCCAATGACTCAAAGGCTTACAAGGGGAGCAAACCCTACTGCTCCAAATGCAGTATGCACCATAATGGCTCCTGTCCCTGCTCCAAATGCAAGAAGTTTGGACACCTAGCCAAAGACTGCCGAACCAACACTACTGGTACCGATACTCCTGCACCCAAGACCTGCTATGAGTGCAACGGTACAGGGCACTTCAAGAAGGACAGCCCAAAGCTGAAAAACAACCCTGCTCGAGGAAGAGCTTATGTACTCAACGCTAGGGAGGATGAAAACCCGAGACTTATTGACTTGCTCAACCCGGGTACGCTCATTTTCTCAAAAACCCTCGCCTAAATTACTTTTGTCTGATTGCCTCATATTCCATGTATACATTCCTAGATCCTAAGTACTCAATGGGATTAGGAAACGACTGACTACTTGAATCCCGACAGCGCAACCTGTATTGCACTTTAAATACAGCGAACAAACTTCCTTCCCAAAAATCTCACACTGGTTGAGACCGGGAACTCGAACACTCACTTAATTTCCGACTGACCACGTCCAGTTAACCAATGGTCGATACACATTTCCAACTTCTCTACATGATACCGACGACCACTTCCAACAAATTTCGGGACGAAATTCTCCTAACAAGGGGAGAATGTAACAACCCCAAAATTAAGGCCAATTTTAAATTTCCCTAATTACATGTTTACTACTTATATTTAATATGAAATAGGATTAAATACGTTACTTACTTATTATATATATATATATATATATATATATATATATATATATATATAGGTGATATATATATACACGTATACGATTCATTCAAATCATATAAAACAACAAATTGTACAAACACATGGACGTTGGTGAAACAATTATTAAATAATGTAGAATTATTTAATAACATTTACTTATACTTTATATTATGGTTATAATATAAGAAACACGCACGTTTTATTTAAAACGTTACCGAACTCTACGAAAACGCGACCAACCGACAAAAACAAAACAAAGTTATATTGTATAACTTAAAAACAAGTATTTTGGTAAAATACTCCGACTAAAATATCGAATAATATTTCGTATTTTAAAACGTATAAATAAACGCGTATAAAATTATTTTAACGTTTAAACGACCGGGAAAACGAACACCGCACGGAGCGCATACACGAGGGAACGACATTTGGTGAGATCCACACATGGTGGACCCCACCAACCGGCCAAGACAAGGGGACAACCCCCCCCCCCCCCCCCCACCTCCCTTTTCCCACTTCAACACCCAAAACACAATCACATACTCAATCTCTCTCAACTCTCTCTCTACCCTCTACTCTCTCTCTATCTCGGTCTCTCTCTCTAGCCGAAAACCACCACAAAAACCCATTAAATCACAAGGTCCATTTGGAGAAAGGTGATCACGAGAACGAGGGCTACAACTTCATCTTTTCGGTTTCGCGATTCGACGACTTCGTAAGTTTTCCGGCGACTCTCGAACTTTTCCGATTTCAATTATTTTGCTAGATTATTGTTCCCCTAGCTTAGTAATGTCCAAATATATAATTAAAACTCATTTTTGAAAACATTATCGAAAATGTCGGTTTTGGTCACTTTTAAGAAAACGACACCTCGAACCCTAAAAACGTCAACCAATAATTTTTATAAACTCAATGTAACATAATAAAGCTAGTGTAAAAGTTTCGGGTCAAACCGAGGTCGTTTGACCCAAAAACCGAGCCCAAAAACGTAAACAGCCCTTGTGTTGCATCAGACCAAAAATCTATGAGACACAAGGCTTGTGTCGCACAGAAGCATAAGACACAAGCATTGTGTCGCATAAACCATAAGACACAAGGATTGTGTCGCATAAACCATAAGACACAAGGATTGTGTCGCATAAACCATAAGACACAAGGATTGTGTCGCATAAACCATAAGACACAAGGATTGTGTCGCATAAACCATAAGACACAAGGACGGTGTCGCATTTTGTGTCGCATTAAGTTGCGTATCATAAGACACAAGCCTTGTGTTGCGGAACACAAGCATTGTGTCGCATAAATCATAAGACACGAGCACTGTGTCGCATTTAGTGTCGCAAAAACCCAAAAACAGAAGCGAAAAACATTCTAAGTGTTTAAAAACCACTTTTCGACAACCAAATCAAATACGATACGATTTATACATGAAAATACTATACTTTTGGAAGTATACACAAATACTCGAATACGCACAAGATTATACTTAACCGAACGTGAGATTTCACTCACACACACACACGAGATTACACTCCAACAAACTTAAACTTGTACAACTACACGGGATTGCACCCGATGCGAACTTATGAGTTCACTCCAAATACTTACGTGTGGGATTACATGCTAACTGATACGAACTTACACTCGAACACATACGAGATTTCACCCGTACACTTGGGGATTACATCCACTCGGATTTACATTACTTGAACGTTACACAATGCAATACCAAAGTACATTACAACTATACAATTTCTACAAATACATAATAATAATATGAGATTATTATTACACGCCGATACCAACGGGCCGTACAACTTTTCTACAAACTACAACTTACAAACAAATACAAACGTACAAACAACAAATGGACATTAACTAGTTTGGGAACAACTAGCATGGATACTTTACAAGTATTCCATTTACTTACTAAACCTTATGCGTATTAGGACGCTAAGGGTTGCTAGTTCGGGATACTACTTTGCTTGCTTACTGCATTGTCTGCTAGACTCTCAGGTGAGTCTCACAGCCCCTATTTTACTGTTTTCACTCAGGGGTGAGATGCATTACTGTTTTACATGAACACACGTACTTACTTGCTGGCATGATTTACTTACTTTACTGAATTAAGGATACGCCAATTGCATGAGTTTCGACTAATCCAATGAAAGCCTCCTAATCATAGTTTTTAGTTATGGGATAAGCGCGAGTTTTAGTATATGGATCCATATGGGACTGACAATCCCCGCCCGGGGTAGCACGCACTACCACGAACCGTTACTGTATAAACAGGCATTTCTTACTCGTTTCATATGAATGTTTTTGGATTAACATTCACGGGGGTACTATATTTACTGTACGTTAAGCTTCAACTATGGTGGCTCATGGCAAGGGTATCAAATGGTTAGCATGACCTGCAACCACCACTTACTTACTGGCTGGCTAATGATTTACAAATACAACTGTTACTTGTGTGTTCAAACTATTTACTTACAAACCTGTGAGATTCACCAACCTTTTGGTTGACCATTTTAGTAATGCTTCTCAGGTACACAGCATCAGTAGGGATGCCCAGCAGGATATGCTTATTAGCTCGAGTCGCATGCATTTACAAGCTTGGAGATTTTTATACATTACTTTTGTACTAGTTATTATGTATTAGAATCTCTAGGAATTTACTCGAACTCGAGTTTGTATTTTGAACAACTTATGTATTAATGTAATAACTTTTCGAACGTCTCATATAGAGTCGTTCACTGTATCCTTTGTGCTTGTGATTATTGATTAGTAACACCCAAAAACTCGCTTCCGCAAAGCATTAAATTTGGGGGTGTTACATCATAACACATTGGATATTTATTTTCATATAGACGTCTTTATAATAATGTGTTGTGATACTATCATTATTGTACCCCGTTGTTTCCGCTTTAGACGGGATGTGACAGGTTGGTATCAGAGCCATTGTTTATAGAGATCTAGGTGGATTAACCTAGACTATAAATAGGAACCCTCATATAGAACATGAAATAGGAAACTATCTGTACCTATTTCAACATAAAACGAATCCTTATTTTTCTAACGTTTGTTGCACAACACAGTCATGTCAAATAGCAACGCACCCATCGTTATCTCATCAGCTTCCGACAACAAATCCGTGTCCACTCCGAAAGCCACCAATGTTCCTGTTCCGTATAAACCCCTACGAAGGTCTCGTAGGATCTCGTGGATGAGACAGATGAAGAAAGCAAAACCTCAACGAATAAGAATGGTTATAGAGGAAATCCCCTTGACTAAAGAAGAGCCAAAGAAAGAAGAAATGGAAGAGGAGGAAGAACCGATGGAAGAGGAGGAAGAACCGATGGAAGAGGAGCCGGAGGAGGACGAAGAAGAACCCCTTGAGGAGCATGAGGAAAGAAAGCTTGAAGATGCATTGTGGGCAAGAGACCTGAAACCCACGACCTCAGGAGATAGTAATTGTAGTCGAGTAGGTCCTGAACCAGAAGTTGCATCTCCTCTTCCTCGTATACATAAGGACGAACCGTTCCAAGCCCACTGTACTTGGAGCCCGTGATTGTCCTTGGGACATGCCATATTTATTATCGTGTTTTCGTATTTCGTCATTTTGACCTTGTTTTCGTTGGGATTATGACAATTGTTACATTGGGAAAATTTTTGAATTATATGAAATGAACCTTTTCTTTACTTCTTACTTGTGATCTATTTGACATGTGTTGTGCATATTCATTGTTCTACTGTTAAATTATGCCCTTTGTACTAGTATATGGTGTTACGAGAACTTGGAGGATAGTTATGTGGGTGAAAGAACACTTTTACGATTATGGCGGCCGACGTAATTGAAGAAGGTGTTTCGACACATGCATATCTATCTAATGGTTTTTGAGTATACCGTATGCTACCTGTAAAGGAGTACAAAGGATGAGTTGGAATTCAAATGCTTCCTTATGTCCTTTTATATTGTGAAATCATGTTCTTACATGCATGAAAGGGTTACTAATCGATATATAAATTCATGCGTGTATAAACTCTGTCTTTATCCTTCAATTGTGCTAAATCGTGATATGTTTCCCATTGTAATGATCATGCTACCAAGACGTTCTGCGCGTGTTGCAACTAGGGGTAGTGGCACTAGAGGTGGAAGCCGAACAGGCGGCCGTACTGGTAGGGGTGGTGGCCGTACAGGTGGAGGTGACGAGGGTACTGGGGGTGAGGTATCCAATGTTGCCGTGATAATTGCGGAACAGCTGCAGGCATTATTGCCTAATATTGTTGCACAAGTTACTCAGGGCGTGCTACAGGGTACAGGGACAGGTGGTGGCGGTGAAGAAGAGGTAAATCTTAATGGAGAACCCAATAATGGCAATGGCGGTGACGGTGCTGATGGGGTTGGAAATGGAGTGACTGTTAGAGGATGTACTTATAAGGAGTTCAAGGCATGCAAACCATGAGATTTTGATGGAAAAGGGGGAGCGATTGCTTGCTCTAGGTGGATAGAGAAGATGGAGTCGGTGTTGGATATAAGTAATTGCGCCGAAGAACATATGGTTAGATATGCATCTACTGAGTTGTCGGGTAAGGCGTTGACCTGGTGAAATATTCAGGTTCAGGCCAGGGGAAGGCCTGCTGCTGTGGGTATGACATGGGAAGAGTTTAAGGCACTATTAGTAGAGGAGTACTGTTCTACAAATGAAATGGACAAGTTAGAGAAAGAGTTTTTGGAGCATAAGATGGTGGGGGCTAATCATGCAGCGTACACCGACCGTTTCCATGAATTAGCCAAGTTGATTCCGAGTATGGTAACACCTGAGTCGAGAAGGATTAAAAAGTATTTAGGGGGATTGGTGCCAGAAATTAAGGGAATGGTTGAGGTGACTGAACCAGCCACTATTCAGAGTGCGATTTTGAAAGCTGGGACTCTTACTGAGAAGATGGTAAGAAATGGTACATTGAAAAGTGGAAACGAGAAGAGTAAGGAGGTCGTTGAATCTAGCAAGACTCGGGTTAGTGAAATGGGTACTAAGAGGGTTAAAGTGGGCAAGAATTTTGTAGTCGCCAACACTGAAAGGAGGGGTTATACTGGTCCTCTTCCATACTGTGAGAAATGTAATTACCATCATGCTATTACTGCTTCATGTCGATTCTATACGAAATGTAATCGAGTGGGTCACTATCCTGGTGAGTGCCGAGTTCCGATGCGTTCTGTGGTACCGGTTAATGCTGTGAGGGGTGCTAATGGGTGTTTTGAATGTGGGGCTTTGGATCATTATGTCAATGTTTGCCCTAGGTTGGCTAGGACAGTGAGAGCTGTGGGAAATAATAATAATACTCGGGGTCCGACTATGGGTGGTAATCAGAATCGGGGTCGTGCTACAAACACTGCTCCTGGGAGGTCTTTTGTTATGAATGCTAGTGAGGCACGACAGGCATCCAACATTGTGACCGGTACGTTTCTGTTAAATGATCATTTTGCACAGTGGTGCCGATTTTAGCTTTATATCTGTGGAATTTGTGCCTATACTTGATATTATACCTAGTAAGCTGGACGTTGTGTATGAAATTGAAATTGCGGATGGGAAACGGGTAGACTTGAATGAGGTTATTAAAAATTGTACACTCGTATTGGAGGATCATACCTTCAGTATTGACCTAATACCTTTTGGGATCGGTAGCTTTGATGTTATAGTAGGTATGGATTGGATGTCGAAATATAGGGCCGAAATTGTGTGCTTCGAAAAGGTGGTCCGTATACCTATGCCAGATGGCAGTATGTTGGAAGTCTCTGGGGAACAACCGGAGACTAAATGTGTTAAGCTTATGAGTGCAAATTCCGGGGAATCAAAACTTGAAAATGTCCTTATTGTTCGTGATTTTCCTAACGTTTTTCCGGATGATTTGCCGGGATTACCTCCTTGTCGTCACCTCGATCAGTCACGGTCGTCAACGTAACGGAAAGAGGACACGGCAGTGGAGTTTTAAATTTATAAGAGCTGGGGACCTAAGTTTTACTACGGCTGTATAGCAGCAGTATGACCTAGGGTCGTTCTTCAAGCTAATCGTATTGTGAAACGGGAGTATCAAGACAAGTCGTTTATTTTAGTGATGGGATTTTTAAAACAGAGTTTGAGTGGGTTTTTTGTTACTTAGGTCCGTATTTTAAAGCAATTAAATAAAAAGTAAATAAATGGAAAATAGAAATAGGGATGAAATCAGTATGGAGGATATGTGTCTGTTATGACTTCGTTAGCTTATGCGGAGGTGATGCTAGGGTTTTAGTATGAAAACGTCTTTTAAAGGTTTGTGTCTTATCTGAGCTTAATTGTTCGTAGTGTAAACACTAGTACCCTACTGATTGGGGAAACCAATCAATATGTCACTGAATACTAGGCCAAATTGAGTCTGATCGGAGGAGGATGCTCAATTCTTCAACGTTATCCAGTGATGGAGTAACGACCCTTCTTGGAATGTTAGTTCCTGGGTGCATGAGATAGAGTAACATACCCACTGAGGTTCCGACCTTTCTTAACACTACGGGGACAACGAAGTCAAATAAGGCATTTAAGATTAAGACTTGGTTTGGTGGCTATTAACTTTATATTAATGGTTATATTTTAGCCTAGAGCTTTCATCACGGTGTACAGTGCGACTATGCATTTCCACAGTTTTCCAGACCCAAGATGTACTAACGGTGTACAGTGCATCTAAGCATTTCCACAGTGTTCCTGATCTTTAGGTGTACTAACGGTGTACAGTGCGATCAAACATTTCCACAGCTTTGAAGTCAAACCAGGATGTGACACAGTCTTCAACCACCGACATTTCCTTAGCTCCACGTATTTGTACTTCACCAAAGGTGTTTCCAACGTTACACGAAGTACAGTGCCGTTTATCGTGGTCTTTCCGGGGTCACATACTTTATGGTCACTCTAGACTAGTTTCAACTATGTTTGTATTAAAGCCCAACCATCTATGATATAAACCAGCCCTCACTATTTCCCAATAAATCCCTGATTGATTCACGGTGTACTATACGAAAGGTTTTAAACAGTATTTCCACAGCTACGCAATTCAGACCATGTTTACAGTTTCAGAAAACATAGATAGGTAGTGACCGTTTGATCAAGGTTCGCGACTCCTTGTCATAAAGGTTCTAACCACGTTTAATTGGAGGAAAGGCGATTTGGTTTAGAAATTCATAAATACAAGATTAATAGATCACCGGTTTTCATTTATATAATATAACTGGAAACATTATTTCCACAACGGATTGTGCCCACGACTTTCATAGCTTCCACGTTCCGTACTACACACATAAGTGATGATTCCGGCGCTATACAAATGAAAGCCGTATAACGTTACCTCCGTTATTTCATAATGTTATCCAATTATATGTTTAAAGCAGCATCACCCCACACATATATAAACTAACTACATCATAACAAACACACAAGGAAACTACTCACTACGCATAATGACAGATCCTAAATCTAGCATAATAACAATATCAATTATCATTATAACAGATAAGGAAAGAAGTAACCGTTAATAAAGCGTAGATTGAATAAGCGTTTAGAGAGAGAGTACAAGCAGAACTTCCGCAATATCCTTGACAATATTACAATAAAAGCCCCTGAACTATTCCCTACGCTATTACAAAAGTAGCCCCTCCGTTAGTTTCAGTTAAATATTAACTGAGAACTAACTAGACCTAACCCTAATTTCTAGAGAGAGAAAGAAAGAAAGAGAGTTTAGAGAGAGAGAGAGAGAGTGTGTGAGAGAGAAAGTGGAAATGGAGAAATGAATGGAATGATGAAGTGTGTGGAATGATGGAGGGGTGGCCTCCTATTTATAGGCAAAGCTTGAAATCAGTCGTACAACTCGCGAAGCACGCACGTACAAGCAAACGAAGCACAAACGAGCAGCATATGGGGTGCAGGGGGCCGTATACGGCCTTCATAGGGCCGTATACGGTGTATAAGGGGCCGTATACGGTCTATGAAGGGCCGTATACGGTGGCCAAGGCCGTATACGGCTTTCGTCTGATTTCGTTCGTTGCTTAAAACGCGCGTATCTCCTTCGTTATGCGTCCGTTTGACCTGATTCTTTCGCCTGTGTCTTCGTAATTCCGTTACGCTTCTAATGGTGCCAATCTCACTGAAATTGGATGTGTACAACTTTAGCATAGCCGAAATCACTTTATAGGAGTTTGTAATCGTCCAGTCTTTTCCGTCCTTTGTCCGATTTGCATGATTCTTGATTTTATCGTCTCGATTTTACCTATTACATCATATCATAAGGTTAGAATATGTTTATCATAGGATAAATGAGGGTGCGAGAGTTAGTTGCTGTTTATTTGCTCCGTTTTGTTCGTTATTCGGATGTTTTTACTGATTTTTGTAGCAACGTCTATTTTCTGAGCACTTTAGTGAATTTTGGTAAATAATGATTGTTTTGGAATGTTTTCACTGAAGATGTGCCCAAAAAGTGTGGAATAATGGCCTTGAAAACATGACTTTTTGCGTCACATCAAGTTATCCCACACTTAGACGTTGCTTGTCCTCAAGCAACACTTAGTTTCTGAAACATTTTAAAACAATTTTTAGAGCGAGCTTCAACATTTTTAAGAGTTACCACTGTCAAATGCAAATAAGATAGTTTCAGGAATATAGGGAAAGATAAGATGATCCTTCTTTAAACAAGAAAAGATTCTCTTAGGTATACATCCAAATCTCATGATCTTAGAGTACACATGACTAGGCGATCTCACTAAAGGTGGTCACTCAATTCACTCAAAGTGTATCGGGTTTCCTATCAGTCTAGAACAAAAGAAATCGCTCAAATAGCCAGTCATGCAGCACTCATCGTCATAGGCTTGGTCGAGAATCGGATCTCCACCACTTAGGTGAGGACGGTGCTAATTATCCCAAGACATTCATGAGGGTTGTAGTGTTTGGTGAGGGGTAAAGGGTATGGATAGTGGTATTTTTTGGGTTGTAAGGGTTGCTTATCTTAAAACAACTGAGATTATGAACAACTTTATTTCAGAACGGAGAGAGAGGCAGCTTTTGGTCTTTTATCAGAATCTTGATGATACTTCAAAGGACTTTAAGCTTTATTCTTGCGGAACTATTTTTTTTTCTTTTCTTCTTTTTTTTTTATTTTCTTTTTTCTACTTTTGTATTTTTTTCTATTTTTCTTTTCTTCTTCAGAATTTCCTTGCCAGAGAATTTCCAAGGATATTTTTCTTCTTTGATTCTTTCAGAAATCCCTTATCTTGAACGTTTTGAGTCTTTTCGCGGTGTCAATTTTTCACACCAAGGATTCTTCAATCATTTTGAGAGCACGAAAGGGGTAGGATAAGACATTCTAAAAGATGTTCTTCATAACCTCAGAAATTCTAAGATAAGTTTGGGAGTATTTTGGGAAGTAGGGTTTATTGGGAGTTTTTATGAAACGAAAGGTTTAGGCTCAACAGGGTTTACTAGGTGGATCATCGATACTAAAAATGAGTATCGGAAGATTTTGGGCTTGAAGAGATATGTGAAAAGGGGTTTATATCCTAGGGAATGTCAAGGTCATTTAATTGCACCTATACCGCGTACGGTACACACCAATGTGGTCTTGAAGCGTATGTCAAGAGCAAGTTCTAATTCAGAGATGCATGCATCGGCACACACAAGAAATGATTAGTGAAGCATTAAAGATGAATGCTATTAGGCTCAAGATACCTCACTGCAAATAGGGTTGTATGTGCTTCGTCATGCTTCCATCAGATTATTATTTCTTGTTTAAGCAATTTCTACCTTATTTTTCCTAGACTCCGAAATATATTACTCACATCTGAAAATAGCTCCTCTCAAAAGATATTTCGGCTCAAAATTAGCAGAGTAAATCAATAGATTTAGCTCATACTTTTAATTTTCTTGAAAAATTTTTGAAAAATTTGAGGAACATTTTCTGAGTTTACTATTTCGGACATTAAAAATCAAAGAAAACCAAGGTATTCTATACCTGCTATCCCACACTTAGAGGAACATTGTCCCTAATGTTCTCTTTAGTTGAGATTTACTGGAAGTAAAATCCCACACTTAGAGTGTGAACATGTAAGAAAATGTTTCTCAAGTGTTTGTTTTGGGCTGGAATCCCACACTTAGTGATAAGCTTAGGATAGAGTATAGACTACTTTCACAAACTAACAAAGCAAATAATATACAGAATCATAAACAAAAGAGAGTAAAGGTTAAGACACTCCCCAGATAGCGAGCAGCGAAGAAGCTGAGAATCTGAATTTGCTGAAAAGAGATGTTGCCAAGATCTTTTTCTGCATTCATGAAGAGCGGCACAGCTTCAAGTGTCTTGCTATTTGGTTTCTTTTCCATCCATTATTCCCTTTGTGAATCAATCTCGTAAGTGTGAACACGTTGGTCGTACAAGTTTACAAACTCAAGGTATTTGCAAATGAAAAGATAAATCATCGTCTCAGAACTTTGAAAAGATATTTTCTACTACAAATCATTTTTATAAAACATGTGTTTTTAAACGAGTTCGAGCATAATGCATAAAAGTAGTATGCAAGTACCTCAAATGCTCGAAACACATGAATTATCATTTTTCAAATTGATTTCCTTATTTCTGAGATGAGTGGTTTATTTGCAAATGAGTTGTAATATCAGAAAAGTATTTTGGTGACGACCAAGTGTGAAGGTAGTCAGAGATATATCTTCACTTATTGGCACTGTTCTCTCTACACGTCTTATTACACGGGTTGCCTCCCGAGAAGCGCTGCTTTTAGAGTCAAGAGCTCGACTTTGCCTTCCTTCAGATTTAGTTGGTGCTGGAACCACCAGGACCGGAAGTGAACAGTAGTGGAATCCTGGGGTTGCGTGGGTATATTCTCAGAAAATGGCGAGCGATGATGTCGATGATGTTTGGGATCTCAGATGAAAGTATGGGGAAGCTCTGCAGATGCTGCTCTATAATCTTTTTTATGTGCAGCAGGTCCCAACTAATCTCCTTTACTGTGCTGAAGATAATTCCGCGGGAATTTACAAAAGAGAATCCATCAGCTTCAATCATCTCTCGTTCAGGATGGTATTGTCTGAGTGAGTCCATAAATCCAAAGAACTGCAGGTGTAAGGTCTCGTGATCTGCAATACTGGAGTTTACTCCAAGTTCTCGGATAGATTCATGAATACCCTGGATGAGACTAGTCTGGTAGTGGGAAAACGTGAGGTCGGAGTTCTTAAAGGTATTGTTCATCATTTCGTAAACCTCACGTAATCCGTAGTTGAATATTTGACTATGTTCTTCATCAGGTACTTCAGCGAAGATTTCCTTGATTCGATCAGTGAGGAAGTTCGCGATGTTAACCATTGAACCTTCTGGAATAGAAGAAGGGATGACACGCGTCCTCTCGTCAGAATTCTCGTACTCGAGATCTTCGGCAATCTTGTGAGCGTGGTACTCGATGGTGCAGTCAATGTAGAACCTATGAGGAGAGGTCTCGTCGATATGATCATTCCTAGCCATAGAATCTAGGAGTCCCCTAAGATCATTCATCAACCGGATGTCTATATCTGCGTCAGGATTCCCAGTAGCATTGTACATATTGCTGCGATAAGAATTTAAGAACTCGTGTTGCTCAGCAGAATATGGAAATGCGGATCTGAATAGTGTATCATAGATCTTCCTGTACATGCGTCTTTGGTCTTCAAAGAACTCAAGCTCCTCAGGTGTTGGTCCAGCAGCGTGGTGCTCTCGTAGCAACTGAGCGGCGAGGTCTTCGGCAAAGGCATTTAGGCGGTTGTGGAAGAATCTGTAATCTTGGGAATTCTCGGCTTGGTTGACCTCAGATTCGGCTATGATTTCCTCAATCAGGTTCCTTTGGTGTGGGGTGTAATCATTGGTGGAGTTAATGATAATGCTTGTCATTATAGGTATGTCGTTTTCGAATTCTTCAATAGCATTTATCATTTCCTCATGGTTGGAGATAGTCGGAATTTGAGGAGAAGCGGAAACAGTCGAAGATGCAAGAAGTCGGACAGACCGAATATCTATTGGAACATCAGTATAGATGATGTCATCGTCATCACTCTCCTCAGCTGGAGTATCCCTAGCCTGGAAATCAGGGAACTCAACACTATCGGATGGTGGAAGGGAGTCATCAGTAATCTGAGATATCGGCTTAGAGGAATCCATCTCGATGTCTTTTTCCTCCTGAGAATCAGAATCACGGCTAGATCCGGATGTACTTCCCTTCTCGAACTGACTTCGAGGTGCAGATGCGTCAAAGGTTTGAATCCTTTGGGGAAGTCGGGATGCTTTATATGCTGCAATCTTTCTCAAGAGTTTGTCTCGAAGCTCCGGGTGCTGTGCGGATAAAGCTATAGTCTTCTCAATATTCAGTAGAGCGTCAAGTCGAGGAGACACGAGAGGTTTGGTGGGATCAATAGCTGATGCAATTAGTTTCTCCATGGTGAGACCAAATTCTGCATCGTGAGAGTAATTAGTCGGTGGATCTTCATCTGATTCATCTTGTGACAGAGGGATGAAGTTCTCGAGGTTCTCGATCTGCATAATCTCTGCTGTCGGTAAATATGAGTCGGGAAGGTATTGATGAGGTGGTTTGGACTGATATACTTCCTCGGGCTCTGATTCTTCTTGTTCTTCCTCGGATTCTTCCATTTCTTCTGGTTCCGTTTCTTCCATCTCTTCTTCCTCTGGTTCTGTTTCAGGTTGTTCCTCTTCTTCTTCATCCTGCTCTGAGTCTTCCTCCTCTTCTATTTCTTCCTCTGGTTCAGATTCTTCCATTTCCTCGTCTTCTGATTCTGACTCTTCAGTAGCTGAAATAAGACAAGTATGCTCGTATGGCCTGTAGGGTTCTGGCTCTGAATCAGAAGTGTCATCATCCGAAGTAATTCTGCCCATGGATATTGCGTATATCTCTGCATGCTCCATTATTGAACAGTCGTTCTGATCAATCTTGTATGATATTGTCTGTCCATGTGCTCGTAGACTGATAACCTGAGAATATACATCAATAATAGCACGTGCAGTATTCATGAATGGCCTACCTAGGATAATGGGTATGTTAATGTCTTCCTGTATATCCATCACTACAAAGTCAGTGGGGAAATAAAACCTGTCAACTTTTACCATGACGTTCTCAGCAATGCCTTTCGGGTATCGGACTGATTGATCGGCAAGCTGGATGCTCATTTTAGTGGGCTGGAGAGGTCCTAATTCTAATCTGGAGTAGAGCAAGTAAGGCATCAGATTGATACTAGCTCCAAGATCGGCCAAGGAGCGTATTGTGCCTGAGTGATAGATGGAACAGGGTAAGGTGAATCGTCCCGTGTCTCCTAGCTTTTCCGGTAAGGCATTCTGGATGACGGCTGAACACTCGGCGTTCAGGGAGACTTTAGGAGTGGAAGGAATCTTGTCCTTAGTTGCCAGCATTCGTCGGATGTACTTTGTACTAGAAGGGATTCTAGACACGGTGTCTAAGAATTTTCCATCAAGTTTGAATGACTTGGCATTGTACTTCTTGTGCAGGCGGTTAGGGAAAGGAATCTCAACTTCACGATTCGGCGTGGGCATTGATTTGGTCTCAACTGTCGGTGGGACAGAAGAATGTTCCCTTGGAGAAGCAGTCATAGAAGGAGTTGGTTTATCAGAGTTTAAGGTCTTGGCTTCCTCGACGTGGGGGTTCTGAATAGTATTGCTTGGTAAGGTCCCTTGCGGTCGGGTATCGAGACGTTGGGCTAACTGACCGATCTGGTTCTCAAGGCTTTTCAGGACCGAGAGTTGATTTTGAAGGAATAGATCAGTTTGGTCTTGTCGAGCCGTAGTCTTTTGGTTGAAAGCGGTCTGACCTTGGATGAATTTGTTGAGGTTGTCATCAGTACTCGTGACTGGAATGATGGTCTTTGCAGGTTCAGCAGGCTGGGTATCCTCAGTAGCGGTTAATGGAAGTGGTTGATTGTATGGAAGTTGTGGTTGTTGGGGGTACGTCGGATATCGTGGCTGAAACCTGGGCTGGAAAGGGGGTTGGTTGTTCCGTAGAGGATATTGGTTTCCTCGGGTTCGTGGTAGTGAAGTTCTAGCGAAACCGGGCGGATTTTGAGGTCTGACAGGAAACTGGGCATAGTAGACTGAACCGTCAGTAGGATCTTCGTACTCAACCTCGTATTCTTCAGCGGGATGGTTGGTACAGTTCTGGCAAGCCTGAACTTGGTGGATCTGCTGTGGTTGTTTCTTCAGATTTGCTATTTGTTTTGTCAGAGTCTCAATTTGATCGCTCAGAGACTTAATGGCTTCAGCTTGGCGGGTGTTGTTTGCGGAGAGGGGTAATGATGAGGATTGCTCATCAGACTTCCAATCGTGGTGATGCATCGTCATATCCTCAATCAAGCTCCATGCTTCATCATCAGTAAGTTTCATGAAGTTTCCTTGAGCTGCTGCGTCAAGATTGATGCGATGGTTAGGATCAAGACCTCGGTAGAAGGTGCACACCTTGTCAGTCTTCGTCATTTGGTGGTTTGGACATTTTCTCAGTAAACTCTTGAATCGCTCCCATGCTGAGTAGATAGATTCATCGTGGGCTTGTTGGAAGTTTGCGATGTCATTCTTTGCCTGAGTTTGTTTGGACGGGGGAAAGTATCTAGCGAGAAACTTATTACCCATGTCGGTCCATGAGGTGATTGAGCCGGTCTCAAGTCCCTCAAACCAGGTAGAAGCATGTAAAGCGAGAGAATAGGGGAACAAGTATAAGCGGATGATATCCTGCTCAACCGCATTCTGCTTATAGGAGTTTGAAACCTGAATGAATTTGTCGATATGAGCGTTGGGATCATCACGGGGTAGACCGTGGAATTGGCAGTTATCTTTTATGAGTTGTACGATGTGGTGTTTAAGCTCAAAAGAAGCTCCGTCAATCACTGGATAGCTAATCGGTCCTCCTCGTCCCTTGATGGATGGTTTGGTGTTGTCGGCGAGAGTAACACGAGCGGCCATTTGTGGAAAACGGGAACGTCTTTCTTTGCGGATGGTACGGATAATCGACTCAGGATCGGGTACGAAAATGAGAGATTCAGATCCGGATGATCTGGTCGAATATCGTTGGGGGATATGGGAAGATATTGTCGGTTGGAACAAGGAAAGGAAAATAAGAATGGGAAAGAAGTATCACTAAATAGAAAACTAGTCTGGATGCTTCAGAGTCTTACGATTAACTCCCCGGCAGCGGCGCCAAAAACTTGTCGTCTCCTCGATCAGTCACGGTCGTCAACGCAACGGAAAGAGGACACGGCAGTGGAGTTTTAAATTTATAAGAGCTGGGGACCTAAGTTTTACTACGGCTGTATAGCAGCAGTATGACCTAGGGTCGTTCTTCAAGCTAATCGTATTGTGAAACGGGAGTATCAAGACAAGTCGTTTATTTTAGTGATGGGATTTTTAAAACAGAGTTTGAGTGGGTTTTTTGTTACTTAGGTCCGTATTTTAAAGCAATTAAATAAAAAGTAAATAAATGGAAAATAGAAATAGGGATGAAATCAGTATGGAGGATATGTGTCTGTTATGACTTCGTTAGCTTATGCGGAGGTGATGCTAGGGTTTTAGTATGAAAACGTCTTTTAAAGGTTTGTGTCTTATCTGAGCTTAATTGTTCGTAGTGTAAACACTAGTACCCTACTGATTGGGGAAACCAATCAATATGTCACTGAATACTAGGCCAAATTGAGTCTGATCGGAGGAGGATGCTCAATTCTTCAACGTTATCCAGTGATGGAGTAACGACCCTTCTTGGAATGTTAGTTCCTGGGTGCATGAGATAGAGTAACATACCCACTGAGGTTCCGACCTTTCTTAACACTACGGGGACAACGAAGTCAAATAAGGCATTTAAGATTAAGACTTGGTTTGGTGGCTATTAACTTTATATTAATGGTTATATTTTAGCCTAGAGCTTTCATCACGGTGTACAGTGCGACTATGCATTTCCACAGTTTTCCAGACCCAAGATGTACTAACGGTGTACAGTGCATCTAAGCATTTCTACAGTGTTCCTGATCTTTAGGTGTACTAACGGTGTACAGTGCGATCAAACATTTCCACAGCTTTGAAGTCAAACCAGGATGTGACACAGTCTTCAACCACCGACATTTCCTTAGCTCCACGTATTTGTACTTCACCAAAGGTGTTTCCAACGTTACACAAAGTACAGTGCCGTTTATCGTGGTCTTTCCGGGGTCACATACTTTATGGTCACTCTAGACTAGTTTCAACTATGTTTGTATTAAAGCCCAACCATCTATGATATAAACCAGCCCTCACTATTTCCCAATAAATCCCTGATTGATTCACGGTGTACTATACGAAAGGTTTTAAACAGTATTTCCACAGCTACGCAATTCAGACCATGTTTACAGTTTCAGAAAACATAGATAGGTAGTGACCGTTTGATCAAGGTTCGCGACTCCTTGTCATAAAGGTTCTAACCACGTTTAATTGGAGGAAAGGCGATTTGGTTTAGAAATTCATAAATACAAGATTAATAGATCACCGGTTTTCATTTATATAATATAACTGGAAACATTATTTCCACAACGGATTGTGCCCACGACTTTCATAGCTTCCACGTTCCGTACTACACACATAAGTGATGATTCCGGCGCTATACAAATGAAAGCCGTATAACGTTACCTCCGTTATTTCATAATGTTATCCAATTATATGTTTAAAGCAGCATCACCCCACACATATATAAACTAACTACATCATAACAAACACACAAGGAAACTACTCACTACGCATAATGACAGATCCTAAATCTAGCATAATAACAATATCAATTATCATTATAACAGATAAGGAAAGAAGTAACCGTTAATAAAGCGTAGATTGAATAAGCATTTAGAGAGAGAGTACAAGCAGAACTTCCGCAATATCCTTGACAATATTACAATAAAAGCCCCTGACCTATTCCCTACGCTATTACAAAAGTAGCCCCTCCGTTAGTTTCAGTTAAATATTAACTGAGAACTAACTAGACCTAACCCTAATTTCTAGAGAGAGAAAGAAAGAAAGAGAGTTTAGAGAGAGAGAGAGATTGTGTGAGAGAGAAAGTGGAAATGGAGAAATGAATGGAATGATGAAGTGTGTGGAATGATGGAGGGGTGGCCTCCTATTTATAGGCAAAGCTTGAAATCAGTCGTACAACTCGCGAAGCACGCACGTACAAGCAAACGAAGCACAAACGAGCAGTATATGGGGTGCAGGGGGCCGTATACGGCCTTCATAGGGCCATATACGGTGTATAAGGGGCCGTATACGGTCTATGAAGGGCCGTATACGGTGGCCAAGGCCGTATACGGCTTTCGTCTGATTTCGTTCGTTGCTTAAAATGCGCGTATCTCCTTCGTTATGCGTCCGTTTGACCTGATTCTTTCGCATGTGTCTTCGTAATTCCGTTACGCTTCTAATGGTGCCAATCTCACTGAAATTGGATGTGTACAACTTTAGCATAGCCAAAATCACTTTATAGGAGTTTGTAATCGTCCAGTCTTTTCCGTCCTTTGTCCGATTTGCATGATTCTTGATTTTCTCATCTCGATTTTACCTATTACATCATATCATAAGGTTAGAATATGTTTATCATAGGATAAATGAGGGTGCGAGAGTTAGTTGCTGTTTATTTGCTCCGTTTTGTTCGTTATTCGGATGTTTTTACTGATTTTTGTAGCAACGTCTATTTTCTGAGCACTTTAGTGAATTTTGGTAAATAATGATTGTTTTGGAATGTTTTCACTGAAGATGTGCCCAAAAAGTGTGGAATAATGGCCTTGAAAACATGACTTTTTGCGTCACATCAAGTTATCCCACACTTAGACGTTGCTTGTCCTCAAGCAACACTCAGTTTCTGAAACATTTTAAAACAATTTTTAGAGCGAGCTTCAACATTTTTAAGAGTTACCGCTGTGAAATGCAAATAAGATAGTTTCAGGAATATAGGGAAAGATAAGATGATCCTTCTTTAAACAAGAAAAGATTCTCTTAGGCATACATCCAAATCTCATGATCTTAGAGTACACATGACTAGGCGATCTTACTAAAGGTGGTCACTCAATTCACTCAAAGTGTATCGGGTCTCCTATCAGTCTAGAACAAAAGAAATCGCTCAAATAGCCAGTCATGCAGCACTCATCGTCATAGGTTTGGTCGAGAATCGGATCTCCACCACTTAGGTGAGGACGGTGCTAATTATCCCAAGACATTCATGAGGGTTGTAGTGTTTGGTGAGGGGTAAACGGTATGGATAGTGGTATTTTTTGGGTTGTAAGGGTTGCTTATCTTAAAACAACTGAGATTATGAACAACTTTATTTCAGAACGGAGAGAGAGGCAGCTTTTGGTCTTTTATCAGAATCTTGATGATACTTCAAAGGACTTTAAGCTTTATTCTTGCGGAACTATTTTTTTTTCTTTTCTTCTTTTTTTTTTTATTTTCTTTTTTCTACTTTTGTATTTTTTTCTATTTTTCTTTTCTTCTTCAGAATTTCCTTGCCAGAGAATTTCCAAGGATATTTTTCTTCTTTGATTCTTTCAGAAATCCCTTATCTTGAACGTTTCGAGTCTTTTCGCGGTGTCAATTTTTCACACCAAGGATTCTTCAATCTTTTTGAGAGCACGAAAGGGGTAGGATAAGACATTCTAAAAGATGTTCTTCATAACCTCAGAAATTCTAAGATAAGTTTGGGAGTATTTTGGGAAGTAGGGTTTATTGGGAGTTTTTATGAAACGAAAGGTTTAGGCTCAACAGGGTTTACTAGGCGGATCATCGATACTAAAAATGAGTATCGGAAGGGTTTTGGGCTTGAAGAGATATGTGAAAAGGGGTTTATATCCTAGGGAATGTCAAGGTCATTTAATTGCACCTATACTGCGTACGGTACACACCAATGTGGTCTTGAAGCGTATGTCAAGAGCAAGTTCTAATTCAGAGATGCATGCATCGGCACACACAAGAAATGATTAGTGAAGCATTAAAGATGAATGCTATTAGGCTCAAGATACCTCACTGCAAATAGGGTTGTATGTGCTTCGTCATGCTTCCATCCGATTATTATTTCTTGTTTAAGCAATTTCTACCTTATTTTCCCTAGACTCCGAAATATATTACTCATATCTGAAAATAGCTCCTCTCAAAAGATATTTCGGCTCAAAATTAGCAGAGTAAATCAATAGATTTAGCTCATACTTTTAATTTTCTTGAAAAATTTTTGAAAAATTTGAGGAACATTTTCTGAGTTTACTATTTTGGACATTAAAAATCAAAGAAAACCAAGGTATTCTATACCTGTTATCCCACACTTAGAGGAACATTGTCCCTAATGTTCTCTTTAGTTGAGATTTACTGGAAGTAAAATCCCACACTTAGAGTTTGAACATGTAAGAAAATGTTTCTCAAGTGTTTGTTTTGGGCTGGAATCCCACACTTAGTGATAAGCTTAGGATAGAGTATAGACTACTTTCACAAACTAACAAAGCAAATAATATACAGAATCATAAACAAAAGAGAGTAAAGGTTAAGACACTCCCCAGATAGCGAGCAACGAAGAAGCTGAGAATCTGAATTTGCTGAAAAGAGATGTTGCCAAGATCTTTTTCTGCATTCATGAAGAGCGGCACAGCTTCAAGTGTCTTGCTATTTGGTTTCTTTTCCATCCATTATTCCCTTTGTGAATCAATCTCGTAAGTGTGAACACGTTGGTCGTACCAGTTTACAAACTCAAGGTATTTGCAAATGAAAAGATAAATCATCGTCTCAGAACTTTGAAAAGATATTTTCTACTACAAATCATTTTTATAAAACATGTGTTTTTAAACTAGTTCGAGCATAATGCATAAAAGTAGTATGCAAGTACCTCAAATGCTCGAAACACATGAATTATCATTTTTCAAATTGATTTCCTTATTTCTGAGACGAGTGGTTTATTTGCAAATGAGTTGTAATATCAGAAAAGTATTTTGGTGACGACCAAGTGTGAAAGATAGTCAGAGATATATCTTCACTTATTGACACTGTTCTCTCTACACGTCTTATTACACGGGTTGCCTCCCGAGAAGCGCTGCTTTTAGAGTCGAGAGCTCGACTTTGCCTTCCTTCAGATTTAGTTGGTGCTGGAACCACCAGGACCGGAAGTGCGCAGTAGTGGAATCCTGGGGTTGCGTGGGTATATTCTCAGAAAATGGCGAGCGATGATGTCGACGATGTTTGGGATCTCAGATGAAAGTATGGGGAAGCTCTGCAGATGCTGCTCTGTAATCTTTTTTATGTGCAGCAGGTCCCAACTAATCTCCTTTACTGTGCTGAAGATAATTCCGCGGGAATTTACAAAAAAGAATCCATCAGCTTCAATCATCTCTCGTTCAGGATGGTATTGTCTGAGTGATTCCATAAATCCAAAGAACTGCAGGTGTAAGGTCTCGTGATCTGCAATACTGGAGTTTACTCCAAGTTCTCGGATAGATTCATGAATACCCTGGATGAGACTGGTCTGGTAGTGGGAAAACGTGAGGTCGGAGTTCTTAAAGGTATTGTTCATCATGTCGTAAACCTCACGTAATCCGTAGTTGAATATTTGACTATGTTCTTCATCAGGTACTTCAGCGAAGATTTCCTTGATTCGATCAGTGAGGAAGTTCGCGATGTTAACCATTGAACCTTCTGGAATAGAAGAAGGGATGACACGCGTCCTCTCGTCAGAATTCTCGTACTCGAGATCTTCGGCAATCTTGTGAGCGTGGTACTCGATGGTGCAGTCAATGTAGAACCTATGAGGAGAGGTCTCGTCGATATGATCATTCCTAGCCATAGAATCTAGGAGTCCCCTAAGATCATTCATCAACCGGATGTCTATGTCTGCGTCAGGATTCCCAGTAGCATTGTACATATTGCTGCGATAAGAATTTAAGAACTCGTGTTGCTCTGCAGAATATGGAAATGCGGATCTGAATAGTGTATCATAGATCTTCCTGTACATGCGTCTTTGGTCTTCAAAGAACTCAAGCTCCTCAGGTGTTGGTCCAGCAGCGTGGTGCTCTCGTAGCAACTGAGCGGCGAGGTCTTCGGCAAAGGCATTTAGGCGGTTGTGGAAGAATCTGTAATCTTGGGAATTCTCGGCTTGGTTGACCTCAGATTCGGCTATGATTTCCTCAATCAGGTTCCTTTGGTGTGGGGTGTAATCATTGGTGGAGTTAATGATAATGCTTGTCATTATAGGTATGTCGTTTTCGAATTCTTCAATAGCATTTATCATTTCCTCATGGTTGGAGATAGTCGGAATTTGAGGAGAAGCGGAAACAGTCGAAGATGCAAGAAGTCGGACAGACCGAATATCTATTGAAACATCAGTATAGACTTGGTTTGGTGGCTATTAACTTTATATTAATGGTTATATTTTAGCCTAGAGCTTTC
This sequence comes from Helichrysum umbraculigerum, assembly GCA_949592205.1. Lineage (NCBI taxonomy): Eukaryota > Viridiplantae > Streptophyta > Magnoliopsida > Asterales > Asteraceae > Helichrysum > Helichrysum umbraculigerum. The sequence continues at coordinate 104,504,750 of CATIUR010000004.1, read as the reverse complement.
ATCACGGTGTACAGTGCGACTATGCATTTCCACAGTTTTCCAGACCCAAGATGTACTAACGGTGTACAGTGCATCTAAGCATTTCCACAGTGTTCCTGATCTTTAGGTGTACTAACGGTGTACAGTGCGATCAAACATTTTCACAGCTTTGAAGTCAAACCAGGATGTGACACAGTCTTCAACCACCGACATTTCCTTAGCTCCACGTATTTGTACTTCACCAAAGGTGTTTCCAACGTTACACGAAGTACAGTCCCGTTTATCGTGGTCTTTCCGGGGTCACATACTTTATGGTCACTCTAGACTAGTTTCAACTACGTTTGTATTAAAGCCCAACCATCTATGATATAAACCAGCCCTCACTATTTCCCAATAAATCCCTGATTGATTCACGGTGTACTATACGAAAGGTTTTAAACAGTATTTCCACAGCTACGCAATTCAGACCATGTTTACAGTTTCAGAAAACATAGATAGGTAGTGACCGTTTGATCAAGGTTCGCGACTCCTTGTCATAAAGATTCTAACCACGTTTAATTGGAGGAAAGGCGATTTGGTTTAGAAATTCATAAATACAAGATTAATAGATCACCGGTTTTCATTTATATAATATAACTGGAAACATTATTTCCACAACGGATTGTGCCCACGACTTTCATAGCTTCCACGTTCCGTACTACACACATAAGTGATGATTCCGGCGCTATACAAATGAAAGCCGTATAACGTTACCTCCGTTATTTCATAATGTTATCCAATTATATGTTTAAAGCAGCATCACCCCACACATATATAAACTAACTACATCATAACAAACACACAAGGAAACTACTCACTACGCATAATGACAGATCCTAAATCTAGCATAATAACAATATCAATTATCATTATAACAGATAAGGAAAGAATTAACCGTTAATAAAGCGTAGATTGAATAAGCGTTTAGAGAGAGAGTACAAGCAGAACTTCTGCAATATCCTTGACAATATTACAATAAAAGCCCCTGAACTATTCCCTACGCTATTACAAAAGTAGCCCCTCCGTTAGTTTCAGTTAAATATTAACTGAGAACTAACTAGACCTAACCCTAATTTCTAGAGAGAGAAAGAAAGAAAGAGAGTTTAGAGAGAGAGAGTGTGTGAGAGAGAAAGTGGAAATGGAGAAATGAATGGAATGATGAAGTGTGTGGAATGATGGAGGGGTGGCCTCCTATTTATAGGCAAAGCTTGAAATCAGCCGTACAACTCGCGAAGCACGCACGTACAAGCAAACGAAGCACAAACGAGCAGCATATGGGGTGCAGGGGGCCGTATACGGCCTTCATAGGGCCGTATACGGTGTATAAGGGGCCGTATATGGTCTATGAAGGGCCGTATACGGTGGCCAAGGCCGTATACGGCTTTCGTCTGATTTCGTTCGTTGCTTAAAATGCGCGTATCTCCTTTGTTATGCGTCCGTTTGACCTGATTCTTTCGCATGTGTCTTCGTAATTCCGTTAGGCTTCTAATGGTGCCAATCTCACTGAAATTGGATGTGTACAACTTTAGCATAGCCGAAATCACTTTATAGGAGTTTGTAATCGTCCAGTCTTTTCCGTCCTTTGTCCGATTTGCATGATTCTTGATTTTCTCGTCTCGATTTTACCTATTACATCATATCATAAGGTTAGAATATGTTTATCATAGGATAAATGAGGGTGCGAGAGTTAGTTGCTGTTTATTTGCTCCGTTTTGTTCGTTATTCGGATGTTTTTACTGATTTTTGTAGCAACGTCTATTTTCTGAGCACTTTAGTGAAGTTTGGTAAATAATGATTGTTTTGGAATGTTTTCACTGAAGATGTGCCCAAAAAGTGTGGAATAATGGCCTTGAAAACATGACTTTTTGCGTCACATCACTCCTCTTCGATCTGTTGAGTTTCGCATTGATCTTATTCCTGGAGCGACCCTAGTTGCTAAAGCTCCATATCGTTTGGCTCCTTCCGAAATGCAAGAATTGTCCACTCAACTATAGGAGCTCCAAGACAAAGGTTTCATTCGCCCTAGTCACTCTCCTTGGGGAGCACCTGTTCTGTTCGTCAAAAAGAAAGATGGGTCATTTCGCATGTGTATTGACTATCGTGAACTTAACAAACTTACGGTCAAGAATCGTTATCCTCTTCCAAGGATAGATGATTTATTTGATCAACTTCAGGGTGCTCAGTGGTTTTCAAAGATTGATCTTCGTTATGGTTATCATCAGTTGAGGGTACATGAGTCGGATATACCAAAGACTGCATTCAGGACTCGTTATGGGCACTTTGAATTTCTCGTTATGCCTTTTGGTCTTACTAATGCTCCTGCGGTATTCATGGATCTAATGAATCGTGTTTGCAAGCCGTATCTTGATAAATTCGTCATCGTCTTCATTGACGACATCTTGATCTATTCGAAATCTAAGGAGGATCATAAGATACATCTGAAGCTTATCCTTGAACTTCTCTTGAAAGAACAGCTCTATGCAAAATTCTCGAAATGTGAATTTTGGTTACGCGAGGTTCATTTTCTTGGTCATGTGGTTAACGAGGATGGTATTCATGTGGATCCAAGTAAGATTGAGGCGGTGAAAGCTTGGAGGACTCCACAAAATCCTTCTGAAATTCGTCAGTTCTTGGGTTTGGCTGGATACTATCGGCGTTTTATTGAGAATTTTTCTAGAATTGCTCAACCGCTTACACTGTTGACGCAAAAGGAAAGGAAATTTGTTTGGGGTGAGAAACAGGAGGAAGCATTTCAAACTTTGAAGAATGCTTTGTGTGAGGCACCGATTCTGGCGTTACCTGATGGCTCGGATGATTTTGTGGTTTATTGCGACGCGTCTAACCAAGGGTTGGGATGTGTTTTGATGCAGCGAGGGAAGGTGATAGCTTATGCATCTAGGCAACTCAAGGTGCATGAGAAAAACTACACCACTCATGATTTAGAATTGGGTGTGGTGGTTTTTGCACTCAAGTGTTGGAGGCATTATCTGTATGGGACGAAAAGTGTGATTTATACTGATCATAAGAGTTTGCAGCACATCTTTGATCAGAAGGAATTGAATATAAGGCAAAGGAGGTGGTTGGAGTTGTTTAGTGACTATGATTGTGAAATTCGTTACCATTCGGGAAAGGTGAATGTGGTGGCTGATGCTTTGAGTAGGAAGGAAAGGGTAAAGCCAAGAAGGATGAGAGCAATGGCTATGACTATACATTCAGGTGTTAAGGAGAAGTTGATTGATGTAACACCCTCAAATTTCGGTTTACGGAAGCTGTCGGGTCGGGTGTTACTAAATCAAATATCACAACATAAGGTACATAATGAACGACTCTAAATGAGACGTTTGGAAATAATTATACATTTACCAAATAGAACGTTTACAACGTTATAAGTTTAATAGAAATTTCAAATACATAATTTGAGAATATAAAAGTAAATGCAGAGTTGTCCCAAATGTTTGAAATCATGCGACTCGAGCTAGCATAATCTTGTAGAAATCCTAATCCTGCTGGGCACCTGAGAACACATGCTAAAACAGGTCAGCTATAAGGCTGGTGAGTTCATAGGTTTGTTAGTTGAAATCATGATATAATAAAACCCTGTAAGTTTTGAAAAGTAGTTTCAATTTCAGTCATCTTGATACGTTTTATTTTGAAGTTTTGCAGCACCAAATGTGTACACGTCAAATCGAGGTATCTCATATCTAAGTGTTCGAGTCATGTACCTAAGTACATATATATGTTTGGCAATCCATGCCTTGAATACCTATCAGGTAGTAGTTGTGTCTATAACGTGAGGCAATACATGCCTTATAACCATTGAGTACTTGTATGGCTGCGTAGTAATATAACAAATAATTGTAGTTCCGCAGAACTATGTTGGATTTTGTGAAATATGGTGCAAGCAGCAACCATCTGATTGAAGTAAGCTAACGGCCTCGCGTGGAAACTCCACCGACCCGTTCTTCTTGTGAACCCCGAGTATAACTCGCTGATCCATTGATTGTAGGTAAGTGCGGATCACGGCGCATAAGCCCGTGCCACATCGAGTGTATCGCTTTACCGCGATATCGTACTTGTGCCCACTGCAATACCGTGGCATCGTTTTGTGCCCACTTTACCGTGGCATCGTCATGATAGCTAGTCATGAGTGAAAATATGAGAGTGCCATTCTGGCGTTGTTTTTGCAAATAATGTTTAAGTCAGCAGTACCACGACTGCCCGACTGAGTAGATCGTATAATTGTATGTAGATATTCATCAGGTGACACCCCCACACGGTTGGATTACATCCTGAGCCAGAGTCGTCACCAGTTGAGTTGTATTGGTATGCGGAATCTGTACTAATGTATGATAATATTGTATACTCCTAGCCTAAAGCCTAGCAAGTATATGTATCGGAGTCTCAGGGAAATGTTCACCTAAGTCCAGTTCCCGTTCTAGTTATAACGGGGAGTATCAACAGTTTTAGTTCCTAAAGAATAACTAAAACTAGTAACAGTATATATGTTGTCTAGTGTAAGTAGAACTAACTAGTTCTAATGTATTCAATGATATTGTCCCGTGACAATATAGCAAAAAGATTGTGATAACTACATCAGTTATGTGTTGGTATTCGTTTTCCAATAATCTAACAGGGTGTAACTGCAACCTATCTAGGTTGGGCACTGGTATTGTTCTAAAACAATGTTAAGGGTGTAATTCCTAAGTATTACACATTTCGTATTACATGCAGTAATAAAGATAATTGTGAATTATAAAAGATTATTAATATAATTCAAAAGCAGTTATTGAGCATGTGTTTCACCCCGAAAACAGTAAAACAGTTGAAAGAGTGGGGCTATGAAACTCACCTGTGAGTTGTTAGCGATACGATGATACGCGCGACGTCCGAATGGTAACCTTCTAGTGTCCTAAACACGTGAGGTTATATAAGTATGAGACAAATCAGTTTGTCTAAGCGAGTTGTTCATGTATGCATTTGTTGTTGAAGTCTGGGAATGGTGTACGGGGGTCCGGGGGCAGCGCCCCTGGTTAGCGGGGTCCAAGGGGCGGCAGCCCCTGGCGGGGTCCAAGGGGCAGAGCCCCTGGCTGGGGTCGAGCTGCCAGGTCAGCTTGGAAAATTTTTATTTCTACTATATTGCTTTAAGGAAAAACGCATCTGGACTTGAAATTGGGTGAAATCAAGTGATAAAAATTTAGGGTCTCGACACTTAGTGGAAATGTGAGTTTTTAAACTTTCTGTTTTCTGCGACATAACATGCGACACAAAAACGTGTCATGCGACACAAGGGTTGTGTCGCATGGAGTGCGACACAAGAGCTCTGCGACACAGTGGTTGTGTCGCAAAAGCTTGCGATGCTAAATCAATAGCGACATAAGGGTTGTGTCGTATGGAAATACGACACAAGGTGCGACATAGAGTACGACACAAGCGTTGTGTCGCATGGGTAGTTTATGCGACATAAGATACGACACAAATGGAATTATGCGACACAACATGCGACACAAGCATTGTGTCGCATGGATGAACACCAGCCCAGAAACTCGCGGCTGTCGCGTTTTTCCGATCAAAATCGCAAATCTAACGTATTTTCAAGCTGTAAAATCATGTTTTCTTTGTTGTTTAGGTTATAACTAAGTTGTGTAAGCATTATTACACCCAAACATTACACCAAAATGATTAGATCTAAAGATTTAGAAATTTCTTACAATTGCGAATCGAGGCCAAACGAGGAAGAAAACGAGGGTGTCGCCTTTGTTAATGTTGTTCCTCTCTTGATGGTGATTCCGAAAATGTAAAATTTCGTGGGTCGATTTGAAGATCCGAAATTGAGTATGAATTTTTAGAGAGAGTTTTAGGGAGGTGTGTGTGAAATGAAATGGAAGAAATGAAAGAATGAGGGGGGGGGGGGGGGGGGGGTGGTTGGGGGGTTGGGTGGCTGATCCAAAGGGAGAGGGGAAGTAGAAGCTGACGTCGCATAAATTCTGGGTCAAATGCGACGTAGCGGTCTGTTGGCCGGAAAATGTGTCGAAAACGAGTTTTTCGGTTTCCGTTCGGTCCAAAACTTTTACCCAACCCTTATAGGGACATTATAAGTTGTTACAAACTACTAACAAGTGAAAACATTTAAAAACGAGAGATTTCGGGAATTGTCGGAAACTTACAAGGTGTCGGATTAAAAATCCGAAAAGATAGGATGATAGATCGTGTCGCGGTGGTCGTGAATCTCTAAAAATCTTGAAGATCCGAAGTCGTTTGATATGTTTATTTTGCGATTTAGTGCGTTTTTAGGAGGTGGTGTGGTTGGTGAGATTTGAGAGAAAAAGAGAAAGAGAGAGAAAGAGAAAGAAGAAAATGAAATAAAAAGGAGGGAGTTGGGGGTGTTAACCTCCAACTTCCAATCCCCGCTCTCCGTGCGGTGTTCGTTTGCTCCGTCGTTTAAACGTTAATTAATCATTTTAAATATTAATAAGTACATTTTAAATACAAATTATTACGTGATATTTTATTTAATTATTTTACAAATAAGATTACGTTTGAGTTATAAATGTAAGTTGGTTTATTTAGTTTGCGCGTTTTACATTTTAAATTTTGTAACTTTCTGATTGTACGATACGAATGAATACGAAATATTATTAATATTTTTGACATAACCCGTTATTTAATAAAATTTGTCACCAACGTCCGTATTAAATTGAATCGAAATACATTCGATTTAAATTGCGTACGATTTAACCAAATCGCATTTTCGTATATATTCAACAATATATATAATTCGATACATTAATTAGCCTAACAAGGAACTAATTACATGTATTAACATCTGATTAGGCACTAAATACTAGTCCTAATTTGGCGGGTGTTACATTCTCCCCCTGTTAGAAGAATTTCGTCCCGAAATTTAGCTCGAAGTCGGGTTTGATGTAGAATCAGTGAAGAGTTGAGGATATTTGAGTCGCATTTGGTCTTCCCGTTCCCAGGTGAATTCCGGACCACGCCGCGAATTCCATCTGACCTTGACGATGGGAATACGACTTTGTTTCAGTTGTTTGACCTCACGGTCCATAATTTCAGCGGGTTCCTCAACGAAGTGAAGTTTATCGTCAACACGAATTTCATCTAATGGAATGATAAGTGTCTCATCGGACAGACACTTCTTCAGATTTGAAATATGAAAAGTAGGGTGCACGCTGCTGAGTTCGGATGGCAGCTGCAATCGATAAGCTACGGGGCCAATCCGTTCGTGGATCTCAAAAGGCCCGATGTACCGGGGATTCAACTTCCCGCGTTTGCCAAAACGGATGACGCCTTTCCAAGGCGATACTTTTAAGAGTACTCGATCCCCAACTTGGAACTCGAGTGGTTTGCGTCTCACGTCAGCATAACTTTTCTGACGATCACGTGCGGCTTTGAGTCTGTTTTGGATTTCCACAATTTTCTCAGTGGTGGCGTGAATGAGTTCAGGACCAGTGAGTTGACTATCTCCCACTTCAGTCCAACAGATCGGTGATCGGCACCTACGACCGTACAGTGCCTCAAAAGGTGCAGCCTTAATGCTGGCATGATAACTGTTATTGTACGAGAATTCGCACAACGGTAGATGTCTTTCCCAGTTTGTACCGAAATCAACTACGCAGGCGCGTAGCATATCTTCCAGGGTTTGGATGGTTCGTTCACTTTGGCCATCGGTTTGAGGATGGTACGCGGTACTCATATCGAGGCGGGTACCCAATGCTTTCTGAAGTGATTGCCAAAAGTGAGAAGTGAAACGGGCATCCCTGTCAGAGATGATCGAGATTGGAACACCGTGATGAGAAACGATTTCCTTGATGTAGATTTGTGTAAGGCGTTCCATTTTATCGCTTTCTTTGATTGCCAGGAAATGAGCAGATTTGGTGAGACGATCGACGATCACCCAAATGGTATCGCAACCGCTCGACGACTTGGGTAGTTTGGTTATGAAATCCATGGCAATTTGTTCCCATTTCCACTCAGGGATTTCAGGTTGTTGGAGTAAACCAGGAGGTTTCTGATGTTCGGTTTTGACTTTCGAGCAAGTAAGACACTTGCTGACATAAGTGGCGATTTCGGCTTTCATGTTTGGCCACCAATAAAATTCCTTGATACCGTGGTACATTTTATCGGATCCCGGATGAATAGAATATTTAGACTTGTGAGCCTCGTCCATCACCAAGTCTCTTAGGTTCCCAAAACTAGGCAACCAGATTCGGTTTGAGAAATTCCTAATCCCGTTAGGTTTGGTTTCAAATTGTTTGTCAATACCCCGTAAGGCTTCGTTTTTGATGTTTTCGGGTTTCAGGGCTTCGATCTGAGCGGTATGAATTTGAATAGTAAGATCGTTATGAATGGTCATACTGAGAGCTCGGACTCGAAGTGGTTTCGGTCGTTCCTTTCGGCTGAGGGCATCGGCTACAACATTAGCCTTCCCTGGATGGTACTTGATCTCACAATCGTAATCGGTAAGCAACTCGACCCATCGACGTTGCCTCATATTGAGATCCTTCTGATCGAAGATATGTTGGAGACTTTTATGATCGGTAAAGATAGTGCACTTAGTGCCGTAGAGGTAATGTCTCCAGATTTTGAGAGCAAAAACGACAGCTCCAAGTTCGAGATCATGAGTGGTGTAGTTCTTTTCGTGAATTTTTAGCTGTCGTGAGGCATAAGCAATGACCTTGTCTCGTTGCATCAACACGCAACCGAGCCCTTGGTGAGAAGCATCGCAGTATACCACGAAGTCATCGTTGCCTTCGGGTAGTGATAGAATTGGAGCACTGCAAAGCTTTTGTTTCAGAAGTTGGAATGCTGACTCTTGTTTTTCGGTCCAATCGAACCTTTTGTCCTTCTGAGTCAGTACCGTGAGTGGTTGAGCTATTTTAGAGAAATTTTCAATAAATCGCCGATAGTACCCAGCAAGACCCAAGAATTGTCGTACTTCAGTTGCAGAGGTGGGTGCTTGCCAGTCTTTGATAGCCTCGATTTTTGATGGGTCAACGTGAATTCCTTGACTGTCGATCACGTGACCAAGGAATTGAACAGTTTGGATCCAGAACTCACACTTAGAGAATTTAGCATAAAGCTCCTCGTGTCTAAGTAGTTCAAGGATGGTTCTGAGGTGTTGCGCATGTTCTTGCTCGTTGCGCGAGTAAATGAGTATGTCATCGATAAAGACAATGACAAACTTATCGAGGTAAGGTTTGCACACCCGGTTCATGAGGTCCATGAATACAGCCGGTGCGTTGGTTAGACCAAAGGGCATCACTTGGAATTCGTAGTGCCCGTAACGAGTTCTGAAAGCAGTTTTTGGAATATCGGTGTCGCGAACTCGTAACTGATGATAACCTGATCGCAGATCGATTTTTGAGTAGAAACTTGAACCCTGAAGTTGGTCGAATAGATCATCAATGCGAGGAAGTGGATAACGGTTCTTGATGGTCAATTTATTCAACTCTCGATAGTCGATGCACATTCGGAATGAACCGTCCTTCTTTTTGACAAATAAGACCGGAGCTCCCCAAGGTGAAGAACTCGGTCTAATGAATCCTCGATCCAGCAGTTCCTGTAACTGAGAGGACAACTCCTGAAGTTCGGATGGGGCTAAACGGTATGGTGCGCGGGCCACCGGTGCGGCACCCGGCACGAGATCGATTGAGAACTCAACCTGTCTAGACGGAGGTAGACCAGGTAGTTCTTCCGGAAAGACTTCGGGAAAGTCTCTAACAATCGGCACATCCTCAAGTCGTTTCTCCTCCGACTTCTTCTCGGTGATGTGTGCGAGTATGGCAGGGTAACCCTTTCTCAGAAATTTTCGGGTTTTTAAGCAGGAGATTATATTGAGTCCCGTCCCACCGGTCTCCCCCTGTATGATCAAGGTTCCACCGACGGCGAGTGGGATACGGACGATCTTATCGTGACAAATGATTTCAGCTCGATGTTTGGACAACCAGTCCATTCCAATAATGACGTCGAAACTTCCGATTTCAATGGGTATAAGGTCGATCGAAAAGATTTCGTCAGCTAGGTTTAAAGTGCAATTAGGTATCACACTGGTGGTTTCTACAAGTTTTCCATTGGCTAGCTCTACAGTGTACTTAACATCTAAGGCAACAGGAGTGATGTCAAGTAATGGGCAAAAATCATCGGAGATAAAGCTTCTATCAGCACCAGTATCAAATAGAACAGAAGCAGTTAAGTTGTTGAGGAGGAACATACCCGAGACCACATTCGGGTCCTGGCGGGCGTCCCCAGATTTGATGACGAAAGCTCTGCTGCGAGTGTTGTTGTTGTTGTTGCGGTTGTTGTTGTTGTTGTTCTTCAGTTTTGGGCACGAGTCCCTGAAATGCCCAGGTTTCCCACACTCAAAGCATACTTTGGGTGGTCTGGTGTTGTTGTTGGAATTGTAGTTGGCGGGAGAGCGACAGTCTTTGGTGAGGTGGCCGTACCTCTTGCAGTTGTTGCAAAAGGGACCACAAGAACCCTCATGGTGACGGCTGCACTTGGGACAATATGGTTTGCTCCCAGTGTAACCCCGGATGATGTCAGTGGTGGTGTTGTAGGCTTTGATGGTGTCAGGTTTCTTGTTTTGTTGGTTGGAGTGGTTGTTGTGGTAGTCCGACCACTTGCGTTTGTTGTTTTGGGATGATGAAGTGGGTTGTTCAGAATCTTGGCTCATAGACATCAGGTCTTGGGCCAATGAGATTGCACCGTCAATGGTGGTTGGTTTGGAAGAGATGACGTGTCCCCGAACAAAATCAGGGAGACCAAGGGCGTACTTCCTGATTTTATCAGGTTCAGTGCTTACCATAGCTGGGCGGAGGGCAGCTAGTTGTTGAAACCTGGTGGTATAACCATCGATGTCACCACCCTGAACCTTCAAGTTCCAGAACTCCTCATCTAGCTTTTGGAGTTTGGCGATAGAGCAGTATTTAGCAGTGAGTTTTGCCTTCAATTCCTCCCAAGTGAGTTGGTAGGCAATGTCAGCACCCACTGATTGGGTATATGAATTCCACCAAGAGTGGGCATCATCTTCAAGAGAGCAGGTGGCGAAGTTTACTTTGTCGTTCTCCGCGCATTTACTAACACGGAAAACAGTTTCCATTTTCTCGAACCATCTGATCAGTCCGATGGCTCCTTCAGAACCCTTGAAGCTCGAGGGTTTGCAGCTCTGAAAGTCCTTGTAAGAACAAGGTTTGGTGGTAGAGGTTCCAGCGGTATCGCTGTTTCTTGTGGAGTTTGGTGGGGTATTCCGAGCTAAGGCTTCAGTAACAGCCTGGGTTATGAGTGACGTGATCTGAGCATCTGTGTAAGGTCGTGTCTTTGGCGGCATGATTCTTCAATAAAAGAAATGAAGATACATGAGATTTTGTTAAGAAAATTGTATTTATTTCAGATGTACATGTATAAAGGTGGTAATACATAACATCAATATGAAGAATTATGGCAATTAATATGAGTTGAACAACAAGAATATTTAATAGATAGTACGAGTTCAAAGGTTACATCCTACAGATGTATTACAAAAGATGTCGGGAATTGTTACATCCGACTGAATTATAGAGTAGATTACAAGGTAAAGACTACACTAGTCTTAACGTAGATTAATTTGTTCCATCATCGTGACAAGACGGTCCACAGTGTTTGCAAGCCTGCTAGCTTGCCGGGCGTTGTCTTCTGCTAGTGCAAGTGGTTGTGTTAGTCCACGCGCATATTCTTCTGCCTCAAGTGAGCGTTGCACACATTCATCCATCCTTTGTTGCAGAAGGACATTTTCCACCCTTATTTCTATTATTTGGTTGCGAAGGACATCCATGTTGTTGTTAGTGGTTTCAAGATCGTCGGAGACTTGTTCTATGCGTTCAAGGGATGTAAGTCTCCAGTTTTCGTTGGTTTCCTGCAACACGACATCCATGGTACGAAGTCGTTGCTCGTGTTGATTCACCCTAGCGGCTAGAGCCGGCAAGGTGGAGTGAGTGGAGTACGGGCCAGCTCGAGGCAACCTGGAGTTCCTCCTTGCTACCCTTGGGTTCTGCGACCCGGATTGAGAACGAGATGAATTTGATGGTGTGTTTGCCATTTCTGAGACAAAGCGTTAGTAAGATTGAGGCCTATATTCATATAGTACCTATATAATATAGCCTATTGAGTGTCTAGCATAAACATGTTTAAGTCTCGGTTCTCTCGAGGTCAGAGTCTTCTATTGTATCCTGTTCAGCCATAACTACTTTCAGATCTTACATCATCTTTGCTTAATTGTACATAGTTGATCAGGCTATGTTAAATTAAACTTGTATGATGTAATCACTGAACCAGTTATACCTAATAAGGAATACCGCCTAATGGTCATAGTCTAGGTCCACTAAATGCAACCTAGTTCACTATAACCTTAGGCTCTGATACCAATCTGTAACACCCCCAAATTTGATGATTTGCGGAAGCTTGATTTGGGTGTTACTAATCAATAACAAAACACAAAGATATATAGTAAACGACTCTATATGCGTCGTTTTAACAAAATATATTGATAATAGAAACGTTTACAACATTTAAGCTTTACATAGCTCGAGTTAAATATAATGAGATTTCAGTACATAAGTACTTATACAAAATATACTAATGCAAGCAAATCTCAATCGTCTGTATGCTGACTCGAGCTAAATCCTGAAGCAGAAACATCCTACTGCTGGGTACCTGCGATATATGCTAAAAGGTCAGCTATAAAGCTGGTGAGCTCACAGGTTTGAAATCAAGTAATATCGTATGAACCGCAAGATTTTAAATAGTGAATTGCATCCAGCAATTAAATAATGAATTGCATCCAGCAATTAAATAATGAATTGCATCCAGCAATTAAATAATGAATTGCATCCAGCAATTTAATGAATATCATCGTGTATACAGCCATGAGCACATAGTTGAGCTTAACTCGAGGGCCGGGTCCCCTATAGAGAATTCCGGGCGAGGTGCCTCCACGAATGCCTAATCCACATTCGTCTTCCCAAATATTAGTACGTCCGTTTACCCGGTTAGTGCTTGCTAACCCGGACGAGGAGGGTCAATCCTATATGGTACCATATACTAATATTCACACTACAACGTATTAACAACTATGCTGACGGAGGACTTTAAAATGATTAGTTTCGAAAAACTCATGTAGTATATGAAAAGTTGGTACTTGCGTTCACATGTTAAAAGTTGAGCAGTATATCACACCCCTGAGTAAAACAGTAAAAAGAGGGGCTATGAGACTCACCTGAGTCGTTGAGTTTATGAAAATAAACTGAGAAGGATTAGCCGAGAATCGAAGTCCAAAGACTTGTAACCTGAGGGTGTCCACGACACGCGATGGTTATAATATGCGAAGGTATCTAATAAGACTACCTTGTAGTTGTTCGTCCAACTATAATGTCCAAATCTCCACTATTTGGTTGATACGTTTAAGTGTTTGAAAAGTGTACGGCCCGTTGGTGACGGATTTGTAATAATAATCTCAATTATTACTATTTTGATTTCGTGGCGTTTTACTTGAAAAATGTGTTTTGATTGTGTTTTAGAAGCCGTTACGAAATCTAAGTACGGGGGTCCGGGGGCAGCGCCCCTGGTAGCGGGGTCCAAGGGGCGGCAGCCCCTGGCGGGGTCCAAGGGGCAGAGCCCCTGGCTGGGGTCGAGCTGCTAGGTCAGCTTGGAAAATTTTTATTTCTACTATATTGCTTTGACGAAAAACGCATCTGGATCTGAATTTGGGTAAAATCGAGTGATAAATTTTGAGTCTCGACACTTAGTAAAAATCTGTGTTTTTGAGGTTCTGGTTTGTGCGACGTTGGGTGCGACGTCGCAGGTAGGACTGCGACGTTGAGTATGACGTCGCTAAAGGCGACGTTTCGCAATTTAATGCGACGTAGGGTGCTGCGTCGCTAATGCGACGTAGGTGATTTCTGCGACGTAGGGGCTTGCGTCGCTAAGTGCGACGTGGCGAGGTATTGGCGACGTTAAGGCTGACGTCGCTATATGCGACGTCGCAATTTAATGCGACGTTGTGACTGACGTCGCACTATGCGACGTCACGAGGGGTTTTGCGACGTAGAAGCTGACGTCGCATAAATTCTGGGTCAAATACGACGTAGCGGTCTGTTGGCCGGAAAATGTGTCGAAAACGAGTTTTTCGGTTTCCGTTCGGTCCAAAACTTTTACCCAACCCTTATAGGGACATTATAAGTTGTTACAAACTACTAACAAGTGAAAACATTTAAAAACGAGAGATTTCGGGAATTGTCGGAAACTTACAAGGTGTCGGATTAAAAATCCGAAAAGATAGGATGATAGATCGTGTCGCGGTGGTCGTGAATCTCTAAAAATCTTGAAGATCCGAAGTCGTTTGATATGTTTATTTTGCGATTTAGTGCGTTTTTAGGAGGTGGTGTGGTTGGTGAGATTTGAGAGAAAAAGAGAAAGAAAGAGAAAGAGAAAGAAGAAAATGAAATAAAAAGGAGGGAGTTGGGGGTGTTAACCTCCAACTTCCAATCCCCGCTCTCCGTGCGGTGTTCGTTTGCTCCGTCGTTTAAACGTTAATTAATCATTTTAAATATTAATAAGTACATTTTAAATACAAATTATTACGTGATATTTTATTTAATTATTTTACAAATAAGATTACGTTTGAGTTATAAATGTAAGTTGGTTTATTTAGTTTGCGCGTTTTACATTTTAAATTTTGTAACTTTCTGATTGTACGATACGAATGAATACGAAATATTATTAATATTTTTGACATAACCCGTTATTTAATAAAATTTGTCACCAACGTCCGTATTAAATTGAATCGAAATACATTCGATTTAAATTGCGTACGATTTAACCAAATCGCATTTTCGTATATATTCAACAATATATATAATTCGATACATTAATTAGCCTAACAAGGAACTAATTACATGTATTAACATCTGATTAGGCACTAAATACTAGTCCTAATTTGGCGGGTGTTACACTATAATTGGAGGGTTATGTTTTCGAGGAGGAGTTGTACTTACATTATCGTTGGAGATTTATTTGATTTACTCGGAGTCGATTAAGTGGATTTTGCGTCTTTTTGGGCAGTCCTTCTTGTAATGACCAGGTTCCTTACATTTGAAGCATACCCTTCGAGAGTCGGGATTGGCGGGAACTCTGCAGTCCCGGATTACGTGTCCATATCGTTGGCATCTTTCGCAAGGTAATCCGCAAAATCCGTCATGATGACGTTTGCAGCCGTGACAAAATGGCTTGTTACCCGCATAGCCTTGTCTTTCGTTGGGTTCGACAGCATAGTACATCAAGGGTTCAGGTTGATTGGTTGGATTGTGACTAGCGATGGAATTTCCATTCCATTTCGTTAGGTTGTTTTCAGTTGCAGTTGTTTCACGTCGTTCCCTCTGTGCCATAAGTCTGTGGGCCATACGAATGGCCTCTTCAATAGTAGTAGGTTTAGAGGCGGTGACCATTCCCTCAATTAGTAGCGGAAGTCCACCAGTGTACCTTGCGATTTGTTGACTTTCAGGGTTTACCATGGTGGGGCACAAGTGTGCTAGTTGTTAGAAACGAGTGGTATATGTTTCGATGTCGTTGTCTTTTACGGTGAGGTGCCAAAGTTCGTCCTCAAGTTTGTGAAGTACTTCGATGGGACAATACTTGTCCTTCATTATTCGTTTCAGGTCTTCCCACGGAAGTTCGTGAGCAGTGTCGATTCCTACAGTTCGGGCGTGAAAATTCCACCAGGTAGAAGCATCATCCTGGAGGGTGTATGTGGCGTACAAGACCTTGCCGTCGTCGGGGCAGTTGCAAACGTGAAATATAGATTCCATTCTCTCGAACCATCGAATCAATCCGATAGCTCCTTCAGTCCCGACGAAGTTTGGTGGTTCGCACCTCAGAAAATCCTTAAAAGTGCAAGGCTTTACTTGGTTCTGAGCAGCTAGGGTCGCAGTCACTGCTTGATTAATGATTTGATCGTGCTCAGCTCGAGTGGAAGTTGGTCGTTTAGGAGGCATGATTCTTAAACAAGAATGAAACGACAAAGTGTGAGATCTTTAATCAAAGATGATGATTATTACAATCGACATAAGTAGCTAACTTGAGTTGGAATTTATGATACACGGGATCCTACGATCCTTGACGTTGAAGTTTTTGATATTGTAGGTGGCAGGCGTATCACTGCCCTTCTGTATTGTTGGTACAACAGTTTAAGTAACCGTTGTCTAGTTTTCTTTAGTTAAGTTATCATGAATCTCATGTTTTTTTGAATGTTGTGACCAATTGAGTTGTAGTTTCTAGTTGCGGTCGTACCATGACCGAATTGTGTTTTCTATGTAGTCAATCCAAGACTATGTTGTTGTGAGTAGTCCAATGGACTATATCGTAGTACTAGAATATCGTACGACCATTCATGCTTGTGTATGTGACAACTACAGTGTCCTCGGTGGTGTTGAAGCGGGGTCCACCAACACAACCCATGTGTGTGGTGACATCGTGTATTTATCGATTGAGACATTATATGCCTAAGTGGTCGTATATACATATATGGTGTACACATAACTATTCAAGTATATGTGCGTAATAAGAGTCAGGTGTGGCACCTCGTGCCCAGTTAAGTAAGTGTATATGTATATACAAATCGTACATGTAACTATAACAAGTATACATGCATATTGATAGTAGCTCATCGAGCTTTGGAGTAGCACAGCGTGCTGAAATGCAGTGCCTAAAGCACTGGAGTGTAGTAACAACGTACTGAAATGCAGTGCTATCAGCACCGTAATTGAAATACCAATGTATTGTGATTGTAGTACCGAAGTACTATGAAATGCAGCACCACGAGCCGTAATGAAGTGCCCGCGGCACCGTAACTGCAGTACCCATGTACTGTGAATGTAGCATCAACATGCTATCATTTGTAGTATCGACATACTATGAGGTTTGCACTAACGTGCCCAAGTTGTGGTATCAACATACCTTGAAATCGTAGCACTACGTGCCATGTGTTGGTTTGATTTGTAGCCCCAGGGCCAAAATACGTTGTAATGTTGTGGTTTTCTCGAATGTAGCACAGAGACTAGAATGTGAGTGCCAAGGCACTGAGGTATTGAATCAATTGATCTAAATGATCAAGTCGTGATTGAGGTAATTAATTCGTTGTGGACTTAGTCAACACTAATCCAATTGTGACCAGCACGGTCAATAGTGAAAGAGTCGTTTGTTTGTTTTAATTTCGTGGACGTTTAGCATGTGAGGGTTTCCATTCCCAGTGAATACGGTTGTACCTCCTTCCCGAGGTTCAGTGATATATGTGATATCCTCCTATGCGTACATAAAGGGAAAAATGTCGAGTCGTGATAGTTAGGAAGACGGCGATGTGCCTCTTCGCGAGTAATTGATGGTACGATGGAATTGAGTTGTATATACCCAATATATAATTGATACATAGAAGTAGTATACATGGAAGGCCTATTAATATATACCTACAGTACATATAATAGCCTAGGATGTCTAGCACATAACAATCAGAGTCAACTACGCATTCCCGTTTCAGTATAACCCTTTTCAGACATCGCATCATCTTTATTTAATTGTACATAGTTAGCTACGCTATGTTAAATTAAACTCGTATGATGTAATCCCTGAACCAGTCATACCTAATGAGGAATACTGCCTAACGGTCATAGTCTAGGCCCACTAAATGCAACCTAGTTCACTATAACCTTAGGCTCTGATACCAATCTGTAACACCCTCAAATTTCGGTTTGCGGAAGCTGTCGGGTCGGGTGTTACTAAATCAAATATCACAACATAAGGTACATAATGAATGACTCTAAATGAGACGTTTGGAAATAATTATACATTTACCAAATAGAACGTTTACAACGTTATAAGTTTAATAGAAATTTCAAATACATAATTTGAGAATATAAAAGTAAATGCAGAGTTGTCCCAAATGTTTGAAATCATGCGACTCGAGCTAGCATAATCTTGTAGAAATCCTAATCCTGCTGGGCACCTGAGAACACATGCTAAAACAGGTCAGCTATAAGGCTGGTGAGTTCATAGGTTTGTTAGTTGAAATCATGATATAATAAAACCCTGTAAGTTTTGAAAAGTAGTTTCAATTTCAGTCATCTTGATACGTTTTATTTTGAAGTTTTGCAGCACCAAATGTGTACACGTCAAATCGAGGTATCTCATATCTAAGTGTTCGAGTCATGTACCTAAGTACATATATATGTTTGGCAATCCATGCCTTGAATACCTATCAGGTAGTAGTTGTGTCTATAACGTGAGGCAATACATGCCTTATAACCATTGAGTACTTGTATGGCTGCGTAGTAATATAACAAATAATTGTAGTTCCGCAGAACTATGTTGGATTTTGTGAAATATGGTGCAAGCAGCAACCATCTGATTGAAGTAAGCTAACGGCCTCGCGTGGAAACTCCACCGACCCGTTCTTCTTGTGAACCCCGAGTATAACTCGCTGATCCATTGATTGTAGGTAAGTGCGGATCACGGCGCATAAGCCCGTGCCACATCGAGTGTATCGCTTTACCGCGATATCGTACTTGTGCCCACTGCAATACCGTGGCATCGTTTTGTGCCCACTTTACCGTGGCATCGTCATGATAGCTAGTCATGAGTGAAAATATGAGAGTGCCATTCTGGCGTTGTTTTTGCAAATAATGTTTAAGTCAGCAGTACCACGACTGCCCGACTGAGTAGATCGTATAATTGTATGTAGATATTCATCAGGTGACACCCCCACACGGTTGGATTACATCCTGAGCCAGAGTCGTCACCAGTTGAGTTGTATTGGTATGCGGAATCTGTACTAATGTATGATAATATTGTATACTCCTAGCCTAAAGCCTAGCAAGTATATGTATCGGAGTCTCAGGGAAATGTTCACCTAAGTCCAGTTCCCGTTCTAGTTATAACGGGGAGTATCAACAGTTTTAGTTCCTAAAGAATAACTAAAACTAGTAACAGTATATATGTTGTCTAGTGTAAGTAGAACTAACTAGTTCTAATGTATTCAATGATATTGTCCCGTGACAATATAGCAAAAAGATTGTGATAACTACATCAGTTATGTGTTGGTATTCGTTTTCCAATAATCTAACAGGGTGTAACTGCAACCTATCTAGGTTGGGCACTGGTATTGTTCTAAAACAATGTTAAGGGTGTAATTCCTAAGTATTACACATTTCGTATTACATGCAGTAATAAAGATAATTGTGAATTATAAAAGATTATTAATATAATTCAAAAGCAGTTATTGAGCATGTGTTTCACCCCGAAAACAGTAAAACAGTTGAAAGAGTGGGGCTATGAAACTCACCTGTGAGTTGTTAGCGATACGATGATACGCGCGACGTCCGAATGGTAACCTTCTAGTGTCCTAAACACGTGAGGTTATATAAGTATGAGACAAATCAGTTTGTCTAAGCGAGTTGTTCATGTATGCATTTGTTGTTGAAGTCTGGGAATGGTGTACGGGGGTCCGGGGGCAGCGCCCCTGGTTAGCGGGGTCCAAGGGGCGGCAGCCCCTGGCGGGGTCCAAGGGGCAGAGCCCCTGGCTGGGGTCGAGCTGCCAGGTCAGCTTGGAAAATTTTTATTTCTACTATATTGCTTTAAGGAAAAACGCATCTGGACTTGAAATTGGGTGAAATCAAGTGATAAAAATTTAGGGTCTCGACACTTAGTGGAAATGTGAGTTTTTAAACTTTCTGTTTTCTGCGACATAACATGCGACACAAAAACGTGTCATGCGACACAAGGGTTGTGTCGCATGGAGTGCGACACAAGAGCTCTGCGACACAGTGGTTGTGTCGCAAAAGCTTGCGATGCTAAATCAATAGCGACATAAGGGTTGTGTCGTATGGAAATACGACACAAGGTGCGACATAGAGTACGACACAAGCGTTGTGTCGCATGGGTAGTTTATGCGACATAAGATACGACACAAATGGAATTATGCGACACAACATGCGACACAAGCATTGTGTCGCATGGATGAACACCAGCCCAGAAACTCGCGGCTGTCGCGTTTTTCCGATCAAAATCGCAAATCTAACGTATTTTCAAGCTGTAAAATCATGTTTTCTTTGTTGTTTAGGTTATAACTAAGTTGTGTAAGCATTATTACACCCAAACATTACACCAAAATGATTAGATCTAAAGATTTAGAAATTTCTTACAATTGCGAATCGAGGCCAAACGAGGAAGAAAACGAGGGTGTCGCCTTTGTTAATGTTGTTCCTCTCTTGATGGTGATTCCGAAAATGTAAAATTTCGTGGGTCGATTTGAAGATCCGAAATTGAGTATGAATTTTTAGAGAGAGTTTTAGGGAGGTGTGTGTGAAATGAAATGGAAGAAATGAAAGAATGAGGGGGGGGGGGGGGGGGGGGGGGGTGGTTGGGGGGTTGGGTGGCTGATCCAAAGGGAGAGGGGAGGGGTTTCCCCCACTTCGTTCCTATTTTGCAGTGTAAAATACCCGTATTTTGTACCCGAATAATATATATAAATTTAATATTTTTGAATTTCTATTTCCGTTCTTCCGGTTAATAATTAATTAAATAAAAATTTGTTTTACTCGATTTTAAAAATATAACGTGACTTCAAATGAATTTATTTGTGATTATTAAATAATCATTATATAAAAATGTAAAGTTTTCGCTCGCTGAGTTATAATTGTATATAATAATACGATTATAAAAAGTTTAAATTGGATGAGGATTTTGACTTTTTGACCGGGTGTTACAATTGAGGCTCAGTTGGAAGCATTAATGGATTCAAATGTTCATGGTGAATTATTGCATGGATTGGTTGGGCAGTTGGAACGCAAGAGTGATGGATTGTATTATTTTCTTGAAAGACTGTGGATTCCGTCGCTAGGTGGTTTGAGGACGTTGGTGATGGATGAATCTCATAAGTCTAGATATTCGATTCATCCGGGGGCAGACAAAATGTACCATGATATGAAGGATTTGTATTGGTGGCCGGGCATGAAGAAGGATATTGCATTATATGTTAGCCAATGTATGACTTGCTTGAAGGTCAAGGCTGAACATCAAAGACCCTCAGGATTACTGCAACAACCGGAAATTCCCGAGTGGAAATGGGAGAACATTGCTATGGATTTTATCACTAAGCTGCCTAGAACCAGCAGCGGGCACGATTCGATTTGGGTTATCGTGGATAGGATGACTAAGTCTGCTCATTTCTTAGCTATCCGTGAGGACTGTAAGATGGAGAAATTGGCGAGGTTGTACATAAATGAGATTGTAGCGAGACATGGAGTGCCGGTGTCGATTATATCTGATCGTGATGGTCGATTTACTTCTCGGTTTTGGGAAACGTTACAGAGGGCGTTAGGGACGAGACTGGATATGAGTACGGCTTACCATCCTCAAACTGATGGGCAAATTGAGCGTACTATCCAAACGTTGGAGGATATGTTGAGGGCTTGCGTTATCGACTATGGAGGAAACTGGGACACTCATTTACCATTGGTGGAGTTTTCGTATAATAACAGCTACCATTCGAGTATTCAGTGTGCACCATTTGAAGCACTCTATGGGCGGAAGTGCCGTTCGCCCATAATGTGGGCTGAGGTAGGAGAAAGTCAGTTGATTGGGCCGAAAATAGTTCAAGAGACTACTGCTAAGATTGTTCAAATCAAGGAGAGATTGAAAGTGGCTCGAGATAGACAAAAGAGCTATGCTGATAAACATCGTAAGCCTTTGGAATTTGTTGTTGGTGATTATGTGTTATTAAAAGTGTCACCGTGGAAGGGAGTCGTGCGTTTTGGCAAAAAGGGAAAGCTTGCACCAAGATTCGTTGGACCATTCGAGATTATCGAGCGTGTTGGCTCAGTTGCGTATAGATTAGAGTTACCCCAAGAGCTTGGTGGAGTTCACGATGTATTCCATGTGGCGAATTTGAGGAAGTGTTTAGCCGATCAGACGTTGCAAGTACCTTTGGAAGAGATTCAGATTGATCCTAAACTTCATTTTGTGGAAGAACCAGTTGAGATTATGGATCGTGAGGTTAAGAAACTGAAACGTAGTAAAATCCCGATTGTTAACGTTCGTTGGAATGCTAAGAGAGGTCCTGAGTTCACTTGGGAGCACGAGGACCAAATGAAATTAAAGTATCCACATCTTTTTGATGATCATGCTGGCAGTACTAGTTCCAGTTGAATTTCGGGACGAAATTCCTTCAACTGGGATACTGTGACATCCGTCACTAAATACTTCATTTTTAGGTTCGTTTTCAAACTTCATTTCGTATTCAAGGTCAAACACTTCGTAATTTAAACTATATGAGAAATATAAGTCTCGTATAGTATTCCAATGACCTGATTTATCCAAAAAAATAAGAGAATTACTAATTATTCAATTTAAGTCAAACGCATTTATTAAGGAAATAGGGTTTCTGGATTTTGTAAAATCGCGACGCGATTACTGCAATATTGCGACGCGATTTGCCAGTCCAAATGGCGACGCGATTAAACCCTAATCGCGACGCGATTTCAAGTCGGCCAGCCCAAGTATATAAACGTATTTACAAACCCTAACTCGTATTTTTCCAACCCACAGCCGATTCTAGACGACCAGGAGCGTATTCATCATCATAATTTCGATTTCTAAAGTCCAAAAACATAATCTTATCATTCCTCAATCGTTTCATTGATCGAGAGCTTGTGTATATGCGCATTTCGGTAAGAAACATATTCGAGTCTTTCGTTTTCTTCATATTCTTGTTGCATGATGAATAAACTCTCATGCTACGATGTTTATCTACAGATTTTAAAGGATTCTATCATGCGGATTCACGGGTGTTGGTATAAAATTCCTTTCGATTCATTTGTTTTAGTATATTTCGAATATTCGTTTATGTCGGTCATTTTCGGTTCATTTCCATTGTGTTCCGGGTAATAAAAATAGTTAGAACATTAATAAAATCAGTATATATGATGATGGGATAAAGAGTTTTGATTATTGTTGCGGTTTAGATTGGTTATATATGTGATTAGGGTTGAGTTATTATAAACCCTAATCTGACCAGAAACTTTGTTCGGATTGGGAAGCTCGTAACTTGGTCAATTCACGATGGTTTTTGTTGAAAAAGGAGTCTAAACATAAGTAATTTGAGTCTTCTTTCAATCGGTTTCATGGTTAAATGTGGAGTATAAGTTGGTATAAATGATTTTACAAGATGATGTGTTATTTCTGAGTTTCTTGGTTCCAGATTTCGGTTGAGTTGTCGATTTTTGAAACGTGTCTTAAACTAAGAATTTGATCTTGATATTTTGATTTGAGTGTCTTTAAAGTGTTAAGTATTTTTGTAAAAATATGATAATCATTTCAAGCTTCTAAGTATTTTAAGTAAATTAAAACTTTTGTGAAGTCAGAAAGAGTCAACGGTTTAGAGCAGTTCACTTTGGTGAATTTTTAAAAATAGTAAATCAATGTAATTGAATCTGGAAAATTTACAGGGTCTTCTAAACACATTAAAGTGTCGTTTGTAAAAATTATAGAGTCAAATGGTTTCAGTAAGTATTATTTAAAAATTCGTGAAGTGGGTCCAAATTTATGGTCAGGATCTGAGTTTTCATTTAGGATTAGTTCTTGAAATAATACACTAGTAGAATTGTGAGGAAACATATTAGAAGTGTTTGGGGTGTGGAATACAATGGGATGACCTAGTTATGCCTAGGTTATGACCCATACGTATTATTACATTGTAGATTGGCGAGCTGATTAGTGATTATACTTAAGGGGCGATACTTGCATCAGTTTTGAGGTGAGTTTTGCGGCCCCATTTTCTTTACTTATTTTCCGTTGGGGGAAAAGAATGCTCAAAATGATTTCGAACTGTTTTCATATGCTATGTAAACTATCTGAGTTTTCTATTTTGGACATTATGATTGAATAAGTGACATTCTGATTGTTGTGGACTGATTGCTGATTGTTGTGGACTGATTGCTGATTGTTCGGATGAGTCTTGTGTCTTCGGGACCCTGACAACACTTCATATTTCTTACTAATACGGATATGATTATTGATAGTACTATCGGACGACGGTCCCGCTCTTGTGATAGATACGTTATCCTTGAGTGAATATTATCCAGGAACAGAACGGATTGCTTATGGTGGATGAGTTGGTTATCTTATGTGCTTATTTCATATCATATGTCCTACTTACTAAATTAACACATCAAAACTATATTCTTTGTGTATGTGTCTTATCAAACCTGCTTAACTCACCAACATACGTGTTGACGTTTTCGAGCATATCTTTTCAGGTAATTCTAGTGGACTGAAGATAGAGGACAAGAAAGCTTAGTGGACCTCTAGGTTGCATTTAAGCTAAACTTTGAAACTATCGTTTGAGGTGGAACATTTGCATTCTAATAATTTGGGAAAGGCGTGTCTTGCATTAACATTTGATTATGGATTATGGTTTGGTTATTTTTTTTTCATTGTTGATATGTACATGTAGCGTGAGCTCCTATTCATGTTAGTTGTATCATAACACATTGGATATTTATTTTCATATAGACGTCTTTATAATAATGTGTTGTGATACTATCATTGTTGTACCCCGTTGTTTCCGCTTATATATATATATATATATATATATATATATATATATATATATATATATATATATATAGATGTGTTTAGCAACTAAATTGTAAAGGATTCTACTAGATTAATTAAGATTCTAATTTCAATAAACTCAATCCTCTCAAGTTTTACAATCCATGTTTTGCACACAATAAAGTACAGGGCTTCTCAAAAAAAGAATCCCTTAAAAAAGAATCCCCTCAAAGTAGCTTCCAGATAGAATCTCCATCTCCTAATTATGAATTTACCATATTACCCTTCTTCTATTACTAACTTTTTAGAAAATGTAAGGGATTATTGTCTATTATGTTATTTCACATCAATAAGCTTCAACTCCAGCTTATTTGCTATACACGTGAAAAGATAGAATCACCAGCTCCAACTCTAAAAATAAGCTCCAGCTCCTAGAATCCAACTCCAACTCCAACTCCATCTTCATCTCCATCTTAGCCACTTTTACAAAACAACCGTGTAATAACAAATAGAAGATAATAGATGGATATATTTTAAGAAAACATTATATAGATGCTATGTACTTTTGTTCAAAAGCCAAAATGTTACTTATTTTTTTATACGTTCACTTATTTTAAAATTTGAAAGTACATATTATTATATTATTATGATAGTTATAAATTTTGTTTATGACACCATGAGATCGTATGAATTTAATGGTTCAATACCGGATTCAAGATTTAGAGTGACTTGTAGCAATAATATTTCAATTTTTTAGAACTCGTAGTACAATTCATGAGAAAAAAAATTGAGTAGTTAAAACGAAATAAAAAAGTGAAACTTCGAGGATTAAACCATTATGTTATTTTTCATAAGAAAATTACACTTCGTATTGGGAATGCACCCGTAGCAACTACTAATCCTAGTTTCTACATTTTGATCTTGGGTTATCAAAAGTAAGTGAGGTTCAAATGAGAATGGCATTTTGTGTGAGAATTGGGGAACTAATGAGAATACTTTATTTTATTTTTTTTGGGTAAAGAATGAGAATACTTTATTTTCATTAAAGGTGGAGGGGTAATATGGTCACTAAACACTCTCATTAATTAAATAACAAAAATAAAAAATATATACATACAGGAAATTCATACATACGACATTTTCAAGGAACTAGGGTTTCTGAGATTCTCAATTGGCTCTAACATACACCAAATTGAAGGTACGACTTCCATTAATTCGAAATAAATACATAAATTGAAACCACATATGATCGATTTCTGCTGATTTCATGTGATTTAATCGTCTTTTTTTATATGCGATTTAAAATGACTGTATTTTGCGATTAATAAGATGTTTCGCGTTTTTATGATTCATGTGATTCGCGTTTTGATTTCATGTGATTCGCGTTTTTACGTTTGCAATTTGTTCTACTAATTTTTGCTGATTCATCAGCTAATTTTCATGTAATTTGAATGAGAAAAGAGAAAATGGAGATGATCATGAGCTGTGGTACATAGAATCTCATCAAATTGGAGCAAAAGCAAGTTAGATCAAGCTAATGTGCAACAGCAAATTGCAGTAAAAGCTACAGGTAATAATCTGGAAAAAAATGGTTGTAACACATGTGATAATCATTATCACATGTAATAAGACAATTTTATACTTATAATCTATGATATTAGAAAATAATCCAAGTAACTAAAACTAGTATCAAATGTAATCTTGTGATTTAGAATAAAAAAATGCCATCATATATAATATTGTTAAACATTATGTGTGTCATGTGATATTGGCTAACTAACACATGTGATATTGGATAACATACAGAAACCGAAGACGAGAAACCTATTCAAGGAATGCTAACATACATAAGGAAGGGGCAATGAAGATAAAATTGTATCTGAAAAACACTATGTATTTAATAAGGCAGGAGAGCCTAGAAAAAGGATGTCGGCAAAATGGACCTAGATAAATTTCTAATACCTGAAATGGGCTCAAACTAGACAATTACAAGTTACATTTATTGCACATTTGATTACATCTATTAATCACATGTGTTAAAGCTATTATAGAACGTGTGTTATGTCATTTTAACACACTGTACATTTTGATTCCACTTCTGTATTATATATGTTTAAGCTAAAGTATCACTTGTGTTACTGGTTAGTACCAAATGTGTTACTGGTTACTAACACATGTGTTACTGATTGCTAACACATGTGTTACTGATTGCTATCACACGTGTTACTGATTGCTATCACATGTGTTAATGGTTAGTACCAAATGTGTTACGGGTTGCTAACACATGTGTTACCAGCTGGTACCACATGTGATACTGATTGCTAACAAATGTGTTATGTTATTGTATCACATGTGATTTAAAACAAGTGTTGAATAAAATTGTTTTATACTTTTATATTTTTATGTTAGAGTTGTAGGCTTGTACTAAATTTTTTTCTACTGATTCCTACTTAACAATCGATTTCATTTGATTTGTAACAAAAAAATGTTATGACGGCGATCATGAAACTATGTGAAATTGAATCGCAATAAAACTCGTGTGGTATCATATGTGATAATAGTATTACATGAAGATCGGTACTCATTAAATTCATATGATTCAGTCAGTACCACATGTGTTACTCGTTGCTAACACATGTGTTACTGGTTAGTACCACATGTGTTACTGGTTAGTATCACATGTGTTACTGAATAGTATTACATGTGATACATTACTATCAAATGTGTTATGTCATGGTAACACATGTGTTATGTCACTGTCACACATGTGTTATGTTATTGTATCTCATGTGATTTACAACAACTGTTGAATAAAATTGTTTTATACCTGTATATTTTTATATTACAGTTGTAGGCTTGTGCTAATTTGATTCTACTTATTTCTACTTATCAATCAATTTCATTCGATTTGAAACAAAAAAAAATGGATTATGACGGCGATAAACTTTGTGAAATTGAATCGCAATAAAACTCGTGCGGTATCATATGTGATAATAGTATTACACTAAGATCGGTACTCAGTGAATTCATATGATTCAGTTAGTACAACATGTGTTACTGGTTAGTACCACATGTGTTACTGGTTGCTAACACACGTGTTAATGGTTGCTAACACATGTGTTACAGGTTGCTAACACATATGTTACTGGTTAGTACCACATGTGATACTATTATTATCAAATATATACGTTACTATTAATATGTGACATTGGATACTTATTTGTACTCTTTTATTTACAAATATAGTATTTGTTAAAAAAAACAAGAAAATAAATGCTACCACATGTAATAAATTGTACTACAACTATGTGTTAAGATCAAGATATGAGTTGCTACCACATGTGATACCGCATTAAGTATATATGTGATAAAATTAATACTATATGTGATACTTAATACTATCAACATGAACATTTCAAAATTAAAAAGGTATAAACTGAACATTAAGATCAAGATGTAAGTAACACATGTGTTACCGGTAACTAACACATGTGTTACCTGTAACTAACACATGTCCATGTGATACCAGTAAGTAACACATGTATTACAGAAAACAGTCATCACTAAAACCATCAATACAAATAATCCAACACCAAAAACAACCAACTTACATCGATTAAATACTTATAGAGATCTAATGAAACTGTTATTGACGGATTGTAATTGAAAATATATATCAAACTATGCCAACCAAGAAGATAAAATAGTATCCCTCAGACGGATCGCCACCATTAGAAAGTCTTTATTTCATTTCGCCATACACGGATCTTCCAAATTTAGGTCCGGTAAAGACAAATTGGAGTACCACCCATAGCGATCCCAAACACATCGTGAACCGCCTGTGAAGTCACTTTTATGCACACATGCCCAAACTTTTACTCTATTGTATATGTATCAAAGTTATCAACGAGAAAGTAACGCAACTGATCTGCCAATAGAATAACAGAGTTGTAACATAAATCAATTAAAGGTAATTGTAAATCAATAACACATGTGATAGTGATCTGTAACACATGTGATAGTATCCATTAACACATGTGATAGTGATCAATACCACTTGTGATACTAAAATATGAACTAAATATATATCCGAAAACATATAAATTACCTGGAAGCGCATTAATAGGCGTTTCGATAAACAGAACATTTACATTGATTATCACCATGTCTTTTATTTAAGTTTTTACCCTTTTCTCTAAGAAACTTTTAAAGAATGTCAATCCAAAAAAGGCAACAAACTCACGAATGAAAATATAATAACAGAAATCACACATATAAAAATACAACATATATATAATTTAGTGACATCTGCACCAGTTTTTGAAACAAGGCCTTCTTCAAAAGCTACAAATAGAATTAAAAGAGGTATCAATACCGTATAGTACCACATGTGATACTATGAATATATAAACATGAACACATATACATAGATAGATAAACATCAATACATATAAATAAATAGATAAATATGAATAGATATACTATTGTTACTAGGTATCACAAAATAACAATCATCTCAATCTATGAGGTATTAATACAATATCGTAACACATGTGATACTATGTTGAATATACATCATTGTGCAAATGTAAATAACATTCTAGTAACACATGTGATACAGTACGATAGCACATTCAACAGTAAGTCCTATATATCAATCATTATTTTCAACCAAATCTTCAGAATATGCATTTTTGCAGTTCCATATGCTAAATTTTCATGCTAATCAATCACTAGAACGACAAAAGTAATATCATATTTCATTGAGACATTTTATCGAACACCTTATATTCAAGTTTACTTAATTATCGCAAATGCACAAATTTCAATTTGATCACAGGTATATCATAACAATAAAACTCTAACAAGATAGCAAAACATCACTTTGGTTCAAATATTTATTACTTGTTGTAAGAAATAAGAATATAGGACAAAAGGAAAAACTTACCAAGTGGAAAGGATTTAAGAAGAACCACATTAATAGGCGATTTCGATGATGTTGCTAGTGTAATATCTTCACGAACATCCATTTTTACGAACGAATCTTTGTTTAATCGATGTTTTAAATTGGTTTTGAGAGTTAGGGTTCACAAGTGAAAACGGCTAAGATATCAGTGAGAAAGATGATTCGAACAATCGTGATGCAAGAAAATGATGATTTGTATAACGAATTCAAAGATTCAATATGTTAATCAACGATTTGTGAAGCTTTTGATGTTAGGGTTTTGAGGAATGAAGCGCCAGAGAGAACAAGAGCGATGGAATGTTTTTTTCTTCTTTTTTTTGCTGAAATAAAATTTACAGGAAATAAATTAAAGGAATGGTAAAATTACCATCCTACCCCTCCACCCAAATTCTGATATAAACTTATTTTTCTTTAAATAAAAATGAAGACTAATTTGGACCATTGATTTTCAAGATCCAATGGCTCATATGCATTCTCTCATTCTCACCCTAAATGATTGTACTCATTTGAACCATACTCTATATATTATGTACAATTAATATAAGTCTAAAAACATATCCAAGTATATACACGTAATAATAATAGGTGAAATTATCCCATAATATTATTTGTAAATATGTATATTTAGCCATATATTTCACACCTATGTATTATCAATTTCTAAATTATAATTCTAGTTTGATATAGAAAAAACGCTTACAATTATAATTTTTTATTTTTCTATTTTTATTAACGATAATATCATTTCTCGAACTTATAATCTCAAGTATAGCTTAAGTTTAAAGTGTCGAAACTGACAAATCATGGGAGGGTTGTGGTTTTGGTTGTTACACTAATTGTCATATACATAGTTTGTCTTGTATATATTCTTTCTATCATGCTTGGCGTTATATTAAGTATTATGTGGTATTAGGCCTGTAAACGAACCGAACGAACACGAACGGAGTCTGTTCGTGTTCGTTCATTAAGGTTTTGACGAACAAATGAACGAACACGAACGGATAGGCGAACGGATTTTGTTGTTCATGTTCGTTCATTAAGAAAATTTGTTTGTTCACGAACACAAACGAACGTACACGAACAAACACATAATTTAATGCATTTCTTCATTAATACCTTAAACAAACCTCAACAAACATAAACGAACATACACACACACACACACACACACACACACACATATATATTATATAACTTGAAACTTTGCGATGCATATTCAACATTACAAAACGATCACAATATGAAGATAAATTCATTTGCTTGGTCCGATCATTGGAAAGAGCAGCACATCTGGAACTAGTGGAGGGAGAGAGTGGATGTGTTTTTAGAGTGAGAGAAATGTGATAAGGAAATATAAGGTAAAAATATCTAGATGTTTAATATTATCAAATGAAAATATCAAATTATTAATAATATTCTATTTGATATTTAGCATTATCAAAATAACATATACATATATGTATTAATTTAATTAAACTATTAGTTAATAAACAAACATTTAACTGAACGTTCACGAACATGTTATCGAACGTTCACGAACGTAAATGAACGAACGATACCTATGTTCATGTTCGTTCATATAATTAAACGAACGTAAAAATTTGTTCATGTTCGTTCATATAACGAAACGAACGAACATAAACGAACTTCCTGCCGAACGGTTCGCGAATAGTTCGCCGAACGTTCGGTTCGCTTACAGGCCTATGTGGTATATCACAATTTTGTCCATGTAACATTTTATTCTTTGATATGTAAATTTTGTAAGGGTAGATCTCTTTACGCGTAGTAATAATAATAATAATAATAATAATTAATAATAATAATAATAATAATAATAATAATAATTAATAATAATAATAATAATAATAATAATAATAATAATAATAATAATAATAAAATTATTTTATTTATTTTAAGGAAAAGTAGGAGGGTTTTACGAGTTTTTTCAGTTTTATGTAACTTTTTAACCCTAACAAAGATTACAAGGAACAGAGATCTCAAGTAGAGAGAGTATGGAAGAAGAAGAACACGAAGTGTACGGAGGAGATATACCATTACCAGATGATGCTCCTGACGCTGATGTCGACATGTCCACCGCCGACGATGATGCCGTCAAGGTACCACAAACAAACCCTAATTCATCATTTCAATTCCAATTCCAATTCCAATTGTATTCGTTCATAAACCCTAACTATACATATACATATATATCAATAAATAATAATAATTGTAAGTTTCAGGAATTGGATGAGATGAAGAAGCGATTGAAAGAGATGGAAGAAGAGGCTGCTGCTCTTCGTGAAATGCAAGCTAAAGTTGAAAAGGAAATGGGTGCAGCTGCTGCTGCTGTTCAAGGTTTTTACTTTTTTCTCTTTTAATCGAATTTTTATCAATTTACGTGCTTAGCCTATAAATTCGCAAAGTGATTCGTACACCACCGACAATTATCCGTACACCACTAATGATGTTGTACAATCCTACACTTTAAGCACATTTAATGGTGTACGCAAAATTTTTGGTGGTGTATGCATCATCACCCACCTTAGTTGTGGAATTCAGGTATTGCTATTTTTTTTTAATTTTTTTTTACAATTTTGATTTTGTAGTCATTGCTCTTTTTTACAGATCCTGCAGCTGCAGCTGCTACCCAGGCCAACAAGGAGGAGATAGATACAAGGTCTATATTTGTTGGCAATGTAAGCAACAAAATATTATTCTTACTTTTATCCTTATATTTACTTGTGGTAGACCTTAATTAGCTAGCACTTCAATCTTTTCTTCTCTTCTGCGATGATAAGCTTGATCCATGTTTAGCTTCCTTTTAACACCATTGTATCTTGAATGAGGATGTGAAATATTCTGATCTACACATTATTCAAGAAAACCTGCTTACTGGGAGAGGAATTTGTCGGTTCCTTTTTCTCTTGTTTGCCTATTTTTTTGCCACCTCAATCAATGTTTCGTTTCCCTTCAAACTTTGACTTATGTCATGTGTGTGTGCAAATTCATGCACATCAACTTTTGAGGTTTTGCACCTATGTTTTATATTTCGATATACCTTAGAGGCTGGTTCCTTAAATGAAGATAGGAATTTCAAAAGCATTACTCAAGTAACTAACCTCAAAAACAGAAAAGTAGTTGGATATGAAATCGTTTTACTATTTGAATTCATGGTGCTTCAATTGCTTATTTATTTCTCACGATGTCTTTTCTTGAAGTCAGATCACTTACCTCAAGCTTTTGCATAAGAAAAATATAAGCTTTCAATTGTGCAACTGTTCATGCTAAAAATTATGTACATCAGTCGATTTTTCATCTTTCCAATGAATGACTATTTCTTACCATTGTTTGCCTTGTCAGAATATTTCTCATCATTCTTTTGATATACTTAACTTTTATTTGCCTGATCACAGGACAATTCAAATTTCCCTGTAGCACCTGAATTTTTCTTTTTACTGTTGATCAATATGGAAGTTGTACGCTCGTGTATAAGATCTCTTTTTCTGTAAAAAGAATCTCCGTAGACTCTTCGTATTAGGGGAAAAAATCCATGAAAATAGAACAAAAAAAAAATCAAAAAAGAAAAAAGAAAAAGGAAACAGAAAAAAAGTACGGAAGAATATGAAAAAAATGAAAATGTACTTTAAAAAAGCAATTCATATTTTCTTTATGAAGACTACAGTCGAGCCAACTCGGTGTATTAGTTGGAGCTTCATCGCTGCTGTTGAAGGTGGATGGTGTCACTGCAATAGTCCTAGTACTGAGTTAAAGTGGTGAGGGGTTTGCAATCACTAAATATATTTCTGTGACTCATTAACCTGTCATTTTTTAGCTTTCAATCTTTGAATGTATTTAACGCAACCTCCAGTTATATGTTGAGATATGTATTATTGTGTTGTTAGCTTACATTACAAAAGTGAAATATATCTGACACTATACATTACATCGCTGATTTTTGTTAATCTAGCATGAGGTTTAAGTTGATGTTCTATCAAAATGAGTTTGATGGAGCATAAATGATAAAATACCTGATTAAGCAAGTACCACCATGTGCTTTAAGAAAGCTTCCATATGTATTTTATAGTGCCTCCAAGTTCATTTAAATCTGGGATTTGCAGGTGGATTATGCTTGCACCCCTGAAGAGGTTCAACAGCATTTCCAGTCTTGTGGTACTGTAAACAGAGTCACCATTCTAACTGATAAATTTGGCCAACCTAAGGGTTTTGCTTATGTGGAGTTCCTTGAAGTGGAAGCTGTTCAAGAGGCTCTTTCACTTAATGAATCTGAGCTACATGGCCGACAGCTGAAGGTAATAATTTTCTTCTCTGTGCCTTTCAGAATTCAGATCTCCTTCGTGTATCTGTGCCTCCTTTTAAACAATCCTCTTAGTATTTTTCTGGTGTTTGTCATGGCTTTTTTTGTTGGTTAAGTCGATCGTCTAATACTCTAATCATTATTGTTATATGTTATCTATTAACAGGTAATGGCTAAAAGGACCAATGTACCTGGACTGAAGCAGTTTCGTGGGAGGCGTTTTAACCCTTACATGGGATACAGAGGATTTAGGAGGCCATATGTACCTCCTTATTTCTACTCCCCCTATGGATATGGGTTAGCTTCCAATCTTTGGCTTGCTTATATTTTAGACATGAAAAAAATGGGCAGGTTGAGTAAGGGTAAACTTTTGGAGTTTTTGGTACAGGAGGGGTTGACCCAAAATGTTCTTTGTGAGAAGTTTTAATAAATTGTTGGTGAACCTAATACGGCTAAAAGAGTTATCCTTTTAGTAGTAATAAGATATGCATCAATACTTGTATGGCATACCAAATTAAACTCTCTGCCCCCCTTAATATTGGTTAAAGTACAATTTATGCATGTCTAAAACCGTTAACGAGAACCTTAAGGGTTGTTGATAACAAAATTCATAATTTTATTTTATATAAAATGATTTAGGAGGTTTTATGCGTCAGCAATACACTTTGGGAGCAAACCCTAATAGGATCTACTATAAATAAAAATGGTAAAATGGGTTTGCTCCAAAGTTTATTGCGGACGCATAAAACCTTCTAAATTATTAATTACCCGCTGACTCGTTAGAGATAACACAATCCAAATCAGATCTTAACTTTTCTAGTTTTTACCGATCTTCTCTTCCAAAGTTGATTAACTCTCGCCTTCTCATACACCTTTCTGCAGGAAAGTTCCAAGGTTCAGGAGGCCGTCGCGCTACATGCCCTACTACTAAAGACCAACTGGCTGCAGTCTGTCTATTCCTTGGTTAATTGCATTAAAAACAGTATTTATGTTGACTCTGGTTATTTATGGTTGAAAACTTTTGGCTACTATGATATTAATAACATCCTTGCAGTGTTGGGACTATGGAAATGGAAGATGTTTTTAATCGTCTCCTTCCTTTGTGTCTAAGTTTTTTGAATACCATATTGGGATGTGTCTTGCACATTGGATCTGTTATCGCATCCAATATTAAATACAAATACATTCCCAACGTAAAAGTTAAATGGACACAAGGAACCTGAAAACAAAATCGATATAACTGATTCAGTATCAGATAATATAGGCATCTTCAAAGGGAAGTCGTCAACAAACAGTTTTTTTAAGTATCGGATTGCAGGTTACATCGGTCTGAACAATCTAAAAACGGGCTGGTAACTGTGTCTAAGAGGAGTGTAATCTATAGGTCAAGAGGAGTAATACTGGGAACAGTATATGATGATATATCATTATTGGTAAGCAAACGAAAAGAATAAAAATTCTGTACGTACTAACTCATGAATCGCGACATCATAGTTCTGTCCTATAAAATGTTTGTTTCGAAAAGTGTAAAACGAATAAACTGACTTGAAGGACCACCATATATATTCTTAATTTAGATAACATTTAAAAATGTATCACCGATCTTTTTTATTCAACTTTTATTGTACCTTTTCGAAAACTATGTTATCAACTCATCGTCATTCCATATTAAAAATATGATAAACATTGTACTATCTAGTTTTGATTTATTTTAAATTGCAGTTTTATTCATGTATCTCATCTAAATCTAAATATATATAAAGTACACAATAGTGGTAGTAGTAGCTACGAGTCCATTTGTTATACGAAATGTAAATTTCCTATAATATATGTTTATTGTATTTCTTATTTGTGCTACAAGTATATAAAAAATGAGATACTACTACTACTGGTCACTTCAAATCATAGATCCACCACAAAAGATCATTTTCTTAAGCATATATCCTACTCAATTATGTAACATTTTGTTCTTATAAATTGTTATAATGATCGAATTACCAAATAGATAAAACAAATTCTAGGCTCGATTAAGATCGATAGGTACCTAAGATGGTTATTGTATTAGTCTTTGATAGCAAGTGTCAAATAATTTAACATAATAATAAGTTTATCTTATGAAAAGAAGGTCGTAACTATCGCACGCGACATCCGTAGTACATAGTTTTATATAAATTATTATTATTATTATATTATTAATATTACTGTATTATATTATTAATAACCATTGGTTATCAAGTTACATACTACTATAAGTATTTATTACGTTTTGGGGTTTTTTTTAACATGATAATCATTTAGCAGTACCAAAATAAATTACATTTGCATTAGTAAATTATGAAGATTAACATTTCGACAATTATTTACTCCCCGTCTCATTTTTATCGTTCCTATTATTTTTCCGAAGTAGACATTTTTTTTTTTTGTAACAAACAAAAATAATAATGTGAACAGTTAAAATGTGATAGACTTGGTAATTGTTTACCTTACTATAATAATTATTATACGATACGATACTTTCAACAGCAATATGCCCATTAGTTTTTATTAACTTGTATTATCTTGTTATCACAAACAATTATTACATAATATTTTAAAAGAAACAAACGAAACACATGCCTCAAAGCAAATAATGCAAAAATATATATGTATGAGATATAAAACAAAATAATATGGGTGTTGATAAGCACAACATCAAATTTGTTTCATACACCAAAATTATGTTTATGTATACTTGTACAGTAAGCAATAACTGTTGTACAGTGTGTTGTATGAAACAATTTTATTGCTGTATTTATCAATCCCCAAATAATATTACAACAAGCATCTTATCAGTTAGTTGGAATCAAATATTGGTAAAACGAGACAAAATCAAGTAATGTATTATTACACTTAACTATTACGTAGTAGTATTTAACGATAAACATTTTTGTGCCAATAATTGACGACTAGAATTTTTTAGTTGGAATATAAAAATGGAATCAATGTCTCTTAAGTTGTCAATATAAATTGATCACAAAGGTAGTAGTAAGCTTCACACTTTAGATACATCAAACATGGGTTCCGAGACTCCCTTGAAACTCCCTTTCATCGATTTCTCGAATCTTTACCACGACACAAACACTCTCGATTGGGATTCAACGAGATCCCAAGTCCATCGAGCATTAGAAGAATTTGGTTGTTTCGAAACAAGCGTTCCAAACATCCTACCCGAGCTCCAAACGAACATGTTTGAGTCGTTGCAGCAACTTTTCGATCTTCCTTTGCAGACCAAACTCAAAAACCGTTCCTCAAAGCCTTTTCATGGGTACGTCGGTCAATACCCACAAGTGCCACTCTACGAGAGCATGGGCATTGACGACGCACCCATCACTGAGAAAGCCGAAAGCTTCACCAAAATATTGTGGCCCGAAGGCAACCCCAAATTTAGGTATATATTTGGCCTTGTGTTGCATTTTTCATAATCTCTATTCATCATGTGATATTTGTTTTGAACGAAATGATAATTAGACCTAAAAAGTTTGGAGTCCTGTTTTAATTACCATTACGCAAGCTTTATTCATTTAAGATCAATTGTTTTTGCAGCAATACTGTGCAAGAGTTCTCCGAGAAACTATTGAAACTGGACCAAATGGTGAGAAAGATGGTGTTGCAAAGTTTGGGATTGGAAAAGTATGTCGACGAACACATGGATTCTGCGAATTATTTGCTTCGTGTCATGAAATACAAAGGACCTGAAACAAATGAGTCCAAACTTGGACTTAATGCGCATACAGACAAGAATTTTGTAACAATTTTACATCAAAATCAAGTTGATGGACTCGAGGTGCTTACGAAATCCGGAGATTGGAGCAAGGTTCAACCTTCACCAAACTCGTACACAGTCATGATTGGCGATTCGTTCCTTGTAAGTTTAATTTGAGAAAATTATGTAGCGACTTACTTTGGCTTCCGGCTGGCTTTCCAATTGTGATTAGTAATGAAAAATGATGTTCTGATAATTGTAGGCATGGACAAATGGACGATTGCATTCGCCTTATCATCAGGTGATGATGAGTGGGGAGAAGGCGAGGTATTCACTTGGATTGTTTTCCATACCGAAAGCTGGTTATGTGATTAAAGCACCAGAGGAAGTTGTGGATGATGAACATCCGTTGCTCTTCAAACCGTTTGATCATGTTGAGTTCCTTCAGTTTTATTACACAGAAGCAGGCCAAAGAGCACAATCTGCTCTCAAGGCGTATTGTGGTGTTTGAGAAAACTAAATCAATCGTCTTCTAGTACTGTTCATGTATCGTTAATCTCATATCTATGTACGACACTGTTCTTTTGTGTGTGTGTGAATAATGAAGATTGATAAATAGATTTGCCATCATACATGATCATTGTACCAATAAGTATTGAATCCATTACCATCATCAGATAATTCTGTTTTACTAAAAAAGATGTCGTGGAAGGTATATAATCGCAACAGTATCAGAATGCAAGTTCTTAAAAACCAAACTTAAACAAAACTGATGTAGTTAGTTAAGTTTTAACCAAGCCATAGAGAAACAGGATTTGTCAATTAAGGGAGTTGGCACAACAAATGAGACCATGTTCTTAGGGAAAGACCAGAAGTCATTCGTGCAAAGCCGTGACAAATATAGGTAACAACAGCCGTTACCCAAAATTGAATTCTGTAACTAGGACTGCCTATAAACGATCAGAAGTTGACAACCATCAGAAACGGCAAAGGATTTTGACATACCACATACACTATTTTCCTTTTTATTTTTGATGTACAACCATGATACGTAGACACTACCTGAAGTAAGACTTGAACTCATTTCTTAATTGATAGGTTCCTCTGATAGCGTTAGGCCAAAGGCCATTTGGTATAAAAAGATATATACTTGATTTGATACTGGAATATAAATTTTTAGATCAGGATATGTTTTTGAAAGGCGTGACGCTAGAGTATATAACAGCAGGAAGCATTTTAATCAGAAACGTATGTCTTTAGTTTTAGTGTTTTGTTGTCTGGAATAAAAAAAGTTGGAAAAGTACAAGAAATGATACAAAAGAAAGAAAATGGTGTCACCTGTGCACGCATACGAAATTTCACATAAACAATCGGCCTACCAATTTAAATAGATTTTAGTAAGGACAAACAGGCAACTACTTTGAGACTCCGAGTATTAAACTACTCACGTAAGCTATCACTGAAAAAATTAAAATAAAAATATAAACAGATAAAAAGCACATACACCTTTGGATGGTTGTGGGTTGGTTGATCAAAAATACTCCTTCCTAACCATTGGTTGATCGCATTTCACACCACCAAACTGAACTGAGGCATGGAGTACCGCTTTTTACCATGTCATTGTACAGATAGTTGGTTATCTCGAGGAGTCATAACTTATCTCCTCCGACAGATGAGTGAATATGGGACAGTTCAAGTTCGAAGACATAAATTTCCGGTACATTCAATATCTGGATAGCTGATGATTTTATGATTGATGTACAATCATTGATGCATAAACTAAATCTTAAAAACTACACTAAAGGGTTGTCATTAACAAAAACCCAAATTAAATTACTGTATCAACCATTTGCAGAATTCCTATGGACTAAGTTTCTATATGTGATAATTTTCCCCCAATTTGACCTGGTCTGGAGTGCAAGTGTTTTTTACAGTATGGTTCATCATGTAATTTACTGAAGAGAAGACAGAACAGTTCATGTATTCTAGACAATAACTGTTGAAATGACCAAAAGTCTGTTTTATGAATTTACAAAAATGAATAGAGCGAGTACGTTGTCTCCCGGCGATGTTGAAAACATTTACTGGGGGACTACGATGAGACGTGAATACATCACATCCAATATGATTTAACATACTTGTGGGGAATAAGAAGCATAGCATGATAAGTTGTGATCCACTCTAAGGAGAACCATGATGATATAATGTCCTTATCAATGATGCAGAGAAGGAAAGAAGCCAAGTAAACTTATAGTTTTGACTAGAGACAAGTCAAACAGATTCAATATATGTGTTTACAAATATGTGTATACATAACGTGTAGTGAGTGCATATATGCATGAATGTAATGCCTTTTCTGCTTCCAACAAACATATATGCACGCACGTATCTACTATCTTGCATTACGTTGGTTAGTAAAATGGACCATGGTCATGATTATATGACATTTGTACTACAACAAAATGACATGTTTGAAGCACTTGCCGTAACTACAAACTGGCGGAGATGAGTGCAGAAGATTGGTGTTGCTTTTCTTGCTGATTAATGCTGTCAGCAACATGCGCAACTACCCCAGCTCCAGCTTTATGGAACCATTCATCTTTCACCTGCAAATTCAAAAAAGAAAAAGAAAAGTAAAGAGTTTCAACCCTGTGCTTTTTGCAGAGAACAATGTGAATAAAGAAAAACAATACATAATTTGTACATGAATGTTGTTATGAGCGAAGAACGGCCAAAGAGAACTGTGGAAACTGACATCAACTTTTTTCCATCCCAACTGTTGTAATCCACGGATCATTTCCTCTACAAAACAGAGAGATTTAATATGTTACTAGACAATTTAAATAATGAAAAAATAGAAAAAAGCTTTACAAGTCATAGAGCTATCAGTACCTTCCATAATTTCATGATATTCTAGGGTATTTTGGGTATTAGGTACATTTTGGGCAGCTTCTTTTGCTCTTGCTGCTTCGGGGGGAAAACTGGCGCCTGTGGATGATACCGGTGGGCAGTACTCCACATCCACGACATGTTTATAGCCATCCAAAGATTGGAAAGGAGGCTGCCAATTTTCAAGTATCTTTGCATCAAAATTATTATGATCAAAATCTAGGGAGTACACAAAACGAGTGGCTGCTCAAAAGGATTGATGAGCCAAGCCAGTATCTGACGATCTAAGAACCTCGAACCTACTATGAATTGTTTAGCCAAAACTATTAGCAATGAGAACAACCGGGAAAATAGGAAGTTTTAGCTTATCATTCAGCAAAGAAACGGACATTGCACCATGCAAACTTGACATAGCAGTTTAATATTGGGATGTGACGAACAGCAGTGCTGGATTCTTTATAACCCATGGTACTCAATCATACAATATTAGTTACTGTATTAAGGCATAAAGTAGCTAATGGCTAAAAGATTTGATGTGTAATCCTGATATTTACTGTAATCAGCCGGTTTCCCAAAATTATGGGAAGTTCCTTTTCAGATGGGTTTTCTATGTTAGTAATGGTCCTAGTTTGGCAGTAAGGATATTTTTACATTAGTAAGCGGACTGCAAAGGGAGCACGTTGACCGATTATATTCGAAAGTTCAGAATAGGGCTACAAAAGAGCAGAGTAGGGCACTGTTTCACATTTAACTGCTCAAATGAAAGGCCTTAAGCCGGAGGACTTAACTGAAAGGGAAATATGTCAAATTAATCAAACAGGTTAAAGTCATCCGAAGTCTATTCAGATGCAAACATACCCTCCTAAATCAGTTCTTGTAATAAGTTAAATTATTGTAATATAAAAGTTCTTACAATCATATTTTGCACATTAGTAGTTTATAAAAGTGGTCAGGTGATATGGGTTGCGTAACTTTCCAAAACAGGTCATTCTTTGCTACTGCCTACTGGTCAGGGTAGTTTGAGACGAGACAACATTTAACAATTTCATAAATAATTAGCGAGTCAAATACATTTAGAAAGGGATTTTGTTACTGTCATTTGTCTTTAAAAGAGGATATTAAGCATCAAAGGTGGTACATTTAACTAACTATTAATCCATCAAAATCTCCAACTATAAAGTACGCCAATCTTAAACATAAAAATCATTGTTAAGGACAGCCCTTTGACTGCCGTTAACATTTTCATTTTATATATATATATATATATATATATATATATATATATATATATATATATATATATATATAGGGTAGTGATCAAGGGGGAAGTGCAAAGAATGGGGGAAGGAGGAAGTAAATCACCACCATTAATCTCATGAGGTCTATAATAATTGGTGTGGAGGTGCACCCATGTGATCACCTCTATAATTATAAAAACCCATTTACCCATTTACCCCTAAAACAATTTATCTCACAAACGACAAGTCGAAAAATTATGAAAATTGCACCATAAAATTCATCGTTTTCTCCTCTTCGATTTAAGATCTATCATGACATATTTTCGACGAGTTTTTTTTCGTTTTTTGGTGGGTTATTTTTTCATTTTTTTCAACGCATATGTGTTTATAATTTGTAAAACCCACCAAAAAATGAAAAAAAATAAACTCGTCGAAAATATGTCTTTAGTGATCTTAAATCGAAGAGGAGAAAACGCTGAATTTTATGGTGCAACTATCATAATTTTTCGACTTGTCGTTTGTGAGATAATTTGTTTTAGGGGTAAATGGGTTTTCATTGTACATGTGGCATATTCTCATTGGTAACTCCATGTTTGCATTAAATTCCTATGAGGTACATACTACAATAATATGGTGCACCTTAATTTGCTTAGATGAGATGATTGGTTGGATCAACACTTCCCCCCTTTCCCCAAAAAATGCACTTCCCTCTGGATCATTCCACTATATATATATATATATATATATATATATATATATATATATATATATATATATATATATAGGGTAGTGATCAAGAGGGAAGTGTTGTTTTGGGGGGAAGGGGGGAAGCGTTATTATTCATCATGAAGCATCTTACAATTATCAATCAAAACGTCAACAAAAAAATCAAAATCGAAGCTATAAAGAATATATTAACGAATGAATTTCATATTGAAAGGCATAACATTAGTTGATTAATATTTATTCAATAAATTGTTAACATTCACCATGATGAATGTTAACTAACGTTCATTACGATTACGATGAATGTTAAAAAAATCACATTATTCGAAAAATATTTTTAATTTTAACATTCATCACAGTGAATGTTAACTAACATTTACCGCGATGAATATTAACGATTTTGGGTCTAATATTCATAAAAATGATGTTATAACTTGCAGAAAGAATTTATCAAGGAAGATTAACATTCATA
The DNA here is from genome assembly GCA_949592205.1 of Helichrysum umbraculigerum. NCBI lineage: Eukaryota > Viridiplantae > Streptophyta > Magnoliopsida > Asterales > Asteraceae > Helichrysum > Helichrysum umbraculigerum. The sequence goes on along the minus strand of CATIUR010000004.1, from coordinate 104,461,733 downwards.
GCATCGATCTGATTTACATTTACTAAATTTCAGTTTGTTTTTTGTGAGATTTGTATGGGTGAAGGTAATATGCTTCTTGATGAATGAAAAATGCTTCCCCCCTTCCCCCAAAAAATGCACTTCCCTCTGGATCATTCCACTATATATATATATATATATATATATATATATATGCACTAACAGAAAAGTTTTGGACGACCTTCGACCCGTTAAATTTAAAGCCATTTTTTTACAGATCAGAGATAAAACATAGCCCCAATCGACCCATTAATAAGATAATGGGTCAGCATAGCCAACACAGCAAGTTGGTAAAGGAATATAAATGCATACATAAGCAATGATTCATTAAGACACTACCTTCACGAGCTCAGACTCCCTTCTGATTGATGACGTGCGCCGACCAACCATATCTATTAGATGCTAAGTGGCAACGGTAATTTGCTTAATAGAGGACATAATAAAACGAAATCTAGATAATATATATATATATACACGCAGGCAGGATACGATCATAGGCAGCATTGGCATACAAAATACGGTATCTAAAAGCACCAAGGGCAGATCTGCAACGAAGAATTATAATAAGATAATGTTTTGCAGAGTCCATAGCAAAGGGAGCATTTCAAGTTGATGATTTACTTATTCACTCACATAATACTTATTCACTCACATAAAATTGCCTTCTTGAGAATCAGTTGTCATCCTCAAAAGCAGAGGTGGTTTGTCAGGTCTACCATCAGTGAGGAAGAGCTGGCTACCCGTTCGTCCAACAAAAATGGGAGCCATTGGAGCAGCAATTTTCTCTAAGATGGGAACACCCAGAAGAAATGGAAGCTGAATCAAAGAATTGTATTAACTGTCTGGAGGTTAGTTACCTATTCCATACATTTTTATGACACCCAACAAACATCATTATCACAATACAGATCGTATCTACTTACAAACTCAAATCAATGGTCACCAACAGAAAATCCTTACTATACAAATCCAAATGTCCCCTGACCTTCATGTTTAACGAAATTGAAATCCCAAAGCTCCCACCGCGTGTTCAACATAGGATCTTTAACTAATTTCTTTTTGTTTTGTCTTTTTTTTACTAGGAAAATAAGGTTCAAAGTTCAAACATGTAATCAGTATTTTTGGATTATGAATAAAGATTACTAATTGTCAAGGAATCGACACATATGCAAAGTGGTTTGGTTAGGCAAGTAGGGATTAATTAGTGTCCAACCTAACCAAAATTAGGTGAATAGCAATTTAAAAGTTAAAAACAAACTAAGGATGCAGACTAACATCTCCGGCTACCAATTCATTGTATAAATATTCTCTGTAAGTACACATGTACGCCAAAAAGATAAACAAAGATGATATGAGTCGGTGAAAGTACAATTATTAGTCATCACGGTTGCCTGAAGTGAATAGAAGTGAAGTGATACATGAATAAAGGAAAACAAACCTGTTTGTTCCCTCTAACTCCTAAATGCGGTGTCGCCAGGGTTATGAAATTAATCGCCTCCAACCCGGCAATCGTTCCATTATCTGAACCATTCAACGTAGAATCTTCTTTATCAATACTTGAATGGGCAGTACAAGTATAAAGAACACCAACTGCATATCTTGCAATCAAACCACCAAGTGAATGGGCTAAAAATGATATCCTCTTAAGGCTGTCTCTACTCTTCACCATTTGCTTCACCTGTCCAAAATGAGCAAAATGTGTTAAAGAGGATCCTAGTATCACACAACTCACATTCTTAATTCTGTTAGGCAAACTAACAGAAAGCTGATTTGAATGCTTCTCTCTATCTCTCTCTATCTCTCTAAGGACAAACTTGAGATTCGTTCATCTTGTTCCTAGACAGAGAGGGGCACATGTGTACACATACATGCATGTGTATTTATGTATGTATACACATACATATACATATATGTATATATATCCATTATGTGTCATTTGTGTATGTCTATATGTATGTATCATATATGTGTAACTGAGTGTCCATACATGCATACGTACATCTGTATGTATGTATGTGGGAGTGAAACTGCACAATGAAAATTAAAAGCCTATATTAGGTAAAAAATGAAGAAATATAGAGGGTGTTTGGGGCGGCGTTTGGGAATAGCTTTTTAAGCTTTTTTGTTGTCAAAAGCTCAAAAGCCAGGCCAAACACTTTTTTGAGCTTTTGGCTTTTTACAACAAAAAAGCTCAATTTTGAGAAGCCATGAGATTGGGGCTTTTAAGCTTTTAGCTTTTTACAACAAAAACTTATAAGCTAAAAAGCTAAAAGCTCAAAACAAAAAGCCAGGCCAAACACCCTCATAATGCAACTTTTATCGTGCTCGAGAGCCACAAATCACTAAAACTTAGAGACTCTTCTTTGCAAGAGCATATTTTGTGGCAGTAGAAATGCATGTCGTGAACAAGTGGAAATCCGCTACTCTTATAGTTTTTTAAGTTCCGTACAAGTGTTTTTTGGGTCATCTGAATGGGACAATATGAATTACAATGGAAGCTCACATTTGACAATTGATTGGAAACATGTTTGTAACAAGCAAAATTACATGCGGGATTTGGTATTTTTAAATACAACAAAGGTTTAATTAACGTTATGTTTAAGAGGGCCCCTTTCTAGAAATGGTGGACTAGATGCATATGAATTGTGGTACATTTGCAAAAGAGGGTACCATTTTTAAAAACATTTATTGTAATATTGTTTATGAGTAAATGTTACATAATGCAATAAACTCATGAGAATTTTCATCAAACATTTTTGTACTTACTTCATCTGCTAGCCGTTTTCCAGCCCCATCAATTCCAGCAAAGGTTTTAGAGTAAGTGTTAGACGAACTTGCTGCAATCATGTGATCACACATTCAAAAACCAAACCAAGTGAATAGGCTAAAGGTCGTATTAATAAGGGCAACTTGCATTTCAACCTTATTTCTAATTTGGTGGAAGGGACTTTAAAAAAAGCATTGTGAAAGTGTGAAACCATCCAACTCACAAGAGAGGTAATTATTCAGTTCAGCCACCTCAAAAGGTTAATGATATAAAATTTCAACATTCCCCAAATAATCAATTTCCAAAAGTATGGTGACGTTAGTAACGATTTTTACTAGTCCAATAACCATATTAAAAAGAGGTTTGGGTACATTGCTGTTGCTTGCAATTTTCCGTATTGTTAACTAAGCAATTCATTCTATAGCAATTTACACAAACAACCAAATATCATATAACATTTAATTCACAGCTGTCCCAACAAACTTGGTGCTTAATATCATCATTGAGTGTACCTCTATAAAAAAACATTGATGATAACTGAACAAAACAAGAAATATCAATATAAAGAAGTGATGATACCGTATATCAAAAAGTGCCTCCCCAAGCGTCTTTTTAGCTCTGCTTCTACATATCTCCAGTCACTTGGACTGCATACCATATTTTAGAGTAGTACTACTAATCGAGCTAAATTCAGTTTAAAAACAAGCAATTCATATTTCTAGGTGGCTACATAATGCAATTTACATAAATACAATATCAAGTCTTTTCACCAGCTAAATTGTAACTAACTAACTAACTAACTATAAAGCCGTAACTCCTTAACTAATACAGTAACAAATAAATAAGATATACCTTGCATAGATACCATGAACAAGGACAAGAAGATGATCCGGTTCATCATCTTTAACCGCATTCGCACTTCCTGGTGATGATGTAAAACTAAAACTACTTTGACTTTGAGTTGTGCTCATAGCGTGAGCTCGAAGAGTTTGATGTTTCCAGATGCTGTTTATTCCTACACATTATTTTCAAATTTTCTATCAAAAAAGTAAACCCTAAAAAGACAAAATTAAATAATTCACAATTTGATTGTACATCAATTACAGAATTGTAATACCAGATGAAAGTAGGTTTGTAACGTCTTTCCTCTTGAGTAATAAAAGTAGGAAAATAAATGTAGAACAGATGACGAAGAAGAAGAAAAAAGGCATTTTAATAAATTAATTGATGTATATTGGAGAAATTAAATTAAATTACCAAAACAGTTGGAGAAAGTCCACAAAAATAATCCCTGGCAGAAAGAAGAGGATGATGAAGACGGTGAATTCGGATTCAAATTGGAAGACGAAGACGATGATGATCCTAAATCTGCGCTTCTTCGAAGATTAATTAAAGGAGTTGGAGTAGTGTAATGAAGCAATGATGTCATTTTTTATGATTATTTCTATATATAGAAATAGATATAGATATAGGTATAGATACAGGAGATATAAACAGAGGTATGGGAGGTTGTTGTCATCGTCATCATCGATGATTATAGAGGAATGGTATGGATGTCCATTCCTAATTATTAGGTATTTTTCTCATTTTATTTACGCCTTCCTTCCTATTGAACAACGCCACGCTTCTTTATTTTAAATTTTTAAATATAGTTGATTCATTAAAAAAATTATTTTATTTTATTTTATTTTAAACTAAAAGTGAAATATATAAAAATACCTTTTCGACGACGTCAAACAAGAGCAATATCTTACAAACTATAAAGCCAACAAATTCTAACTAAGCTATAACAAAATAAAAACATAGCTTTATGACTAAGAGGACTAGAGGTTCTTGTAACAATAAAGATCCGTAACATTATGGCCTTCGATATAGAAACAATAACCTAGTTGGAAAAAATCATAATCATTGTTGATACCCATAAACAAGTTTACTTTCGAGATTTGTTGATCATCTAGTACCTAACATTTCCTTTGCATTATCACTACATTTACGTGCTCTATCCTAAATCCAACTATTTTTGTTGGGGGACGATATAATCGAGACGGAGGGAGTAATAATAATAAAAATTAGATTGTTGTCAAGAAACGGATCGGAGGAGCAAGGCTCCATATAAGAGCAGGGAAGGCAGTCTTTCTGCCAATAGGAGTTGTCCACGTGTTTCATGTGTTCCCATACATGAAATTTTCAGGGACTAGATTTGTACATTCCCCAAACTTTTGGATCTGACCGCAAAGGCTTTCAAAAATTAAGAATTAAACAAAATTCCAAAAATAAGGAAAGCAATCCGATTAGTATTTTAGATCGATACGATTTTTATGCTAAATCTCCGATTATAACTTTGAATCAACACGATTCCTTCTCAAAATCGATTTGATGTATCCTTATATACGAACTTATATATACTGATTATGCATATCTGCGTAACGAAAACCATCAAGTTCGTGCAGAATGTCGCATTTAAATACACCTTTCATGTGCTGTCGATCGCATAGATGAAACTGGTACGGCTGCCGTTGCAGTCGACGAACACACACCTATCGTAGAAGCTATTAACAGAAGTAAGTATCTATCCTATCTAATAAAAGGGAGTCGGTGATGATGTCATTAAGCTGACTTGTCGCATTCTAAGGCAATCTCAATGCTTACTTGGCATCTCTCATATACAAGGAATTTTCTCATAATTTTGATTTATTTTAAAATTAAAATGTTAACATAATATTGTCTCTAAATAATCGACCAGGAGAGAGGCATATTGGTATGCTAAAACTTATACAAGAAGCTTTAAGGTGAGTGGGTTATCTGTGATCTCATTATCACGCTTCATTGGAAATGATTTTCTTGAAAATCATCATACTTTCAAATTGATTTTCCTTCCCGATCTTACTCTTTCTATTCTCCAAGTTTTGAAATCATTTCTATCTGGATCTTACTCTTCATTTTATTTTTCCTTCAACCTTATGGAAATCGATTTTATAGCCGGTAACCCACTTATTAGGTGTGTTTTGATCGATGACGATGATGGTGAATCATTTTAAGGATGAAGAAGAAGGTTTAACCCTTTGATTTACAGAAATTTAAGGTGTGTATACAATCACTCTACCCTTTCTCTTTTCTTATTCTTTTTCTTCTTCACATAAAAAATACACCAAAAACACACACTCACACACTTGAAATTTGAAAGAAAAAAGATAAGAAAATGGGACACTGGAAACAATTCTGCCGGAGGAAGTCTATTCGATATAGGTCATCCTCTTCTTAATTGGATCGCCAGAAGCTTCGTTACAGCTGACGGCGTACTCCCCCTTCTGTTTCTGTATCTATTTATTTATATACAGTATTTATGCAGGTAATTGCTTATATTGTGTTTTTGTGTGCAACTTTCACCCAAAACCCCTCAAAACCCTTGCTTCCCTGACCAACGATTTCACTCTGTTGAACAACGGCCGTCGCCGTAACTGCTATCGCTGACGCCAAGTACTCCGTCTACAGGAGAGTACATTAAAAGTTTTTATTCTTTAATTTCGTTTTTAATTTCCCTTCAATCTTTCTATATAAATTTATAGTGAATTGCGCAACTCATAATCATATTGTATAGCTATACAATTAAATTTCTGTAGTATTATGTAATCTCATTGGTGAGAATATGTTTATTTATATACAGTATTTATGCAGGTAATTGCATGGCCTTTCTCCATCCGTTGCAGGTAGTTGCACCGCCTTTCTCTTCGTCGTTTTTCTTTCATTCTCCGAATCTATCTAAATTATCATGCTATTTATGGTTCTGTTACTTTCTTCTATCTATAACTTTTTATAATATTGTGAATTAAGGGGAAATTATGTTTTTCCTGTTATGCGCACAAGGTGTTCGATGAAATGACCTAGACGAATTTTGTTATAGTGTGGCATATGGTTTGTTTGATATTTGGAATTTTATTGAGATTAAGATGAAAAGATGCGTTCACTGTCCAAAAATGGGTTAGTGCTAAGTAGGATTTGATTTTATGATCATATAGAGTTACATCTTAAGTTTCTATCACTAAAGTTTGTCAACAGTTAATTGCAGTTTTTTCATGAATTAATTAGCTATTCATGTTTGCTTAATTGCTTTATGATATAGATACACAATGAGAGCTGTAGATACTTTGGGTTATCGTGTACATCATAAGAGCTTGATTTTTTTCTTTGCAAGGTTATTTTTGTTTGATTTAATTTGTTAGTATTTTGATTTGTAAGTTTCATATTCTGTTGGTGTGATTTGTTAATAATGATTTGATATTTATGTGGTGTTTGTTGTAGGTATTATGTTTATTTGGTTTTGGTATTTTAATTTCATTGTGTGCTTAGTAGTTTGGTATTTTAACTATGTCATATATGTATTGCATGCTATGTGTTTGATAAAATGTTTCAATAAAAACATGCATCTTTTAATAGGGCATGTTTTTGGAAATGCTGAAGCGACATATTTCATGCCTTTCTACAATCTGCCCATTTTGACATCTGGAAGTGCTAAGGTAATGATTGTCCTTGACTGCTTTCTACAAATGTAAGAGTGTTTTGCCGTCTGGTGCTATATTGTATATTATTAAAGGCATCATGGTTATTCAGATGTAAGAGTGTTTTAACGGCGCAACTTTGCATTAGTAGTAAGATAAGATAATTGTTCAATGATGTTTCTATGAGTTTGTCTTACTGACGGTTAACCTTTACAGTTTCCACAATTCCTTGGACACTATGATGGTCTACTTAATACCCTTGTTGGACCTGTTTGAGACTGCCAACAATTAAAAATAGTGATTTTGTGAAGGTTTGTGCCATTGTACTTTTCAATTTCTTGGCTCAAGCATGTTGAAATGGCTATTGTGTCGAAGTTAGTATACTCTGCTATGACCATGTGCTAAGAAGTTGTCTCATATTTTGATCCTTCAGGTGAAACTCGTGAACTATTTTATATTTCTACAGTTTTAATATCTGCAAATTTTAATGTCTTTATTAATGGTGTAGTTTTGTAATGATACCAACGTTGACACTTAAAGGAATTGATTCCTTACTGCAAATATGTATGCATATGAGTTGTATTTTATTTGCTTTATGTATTTCATTTGCTTTTTGATTAAACGAGGGAATTGAGTGATTATGTAATGAATGATATTCATAATGTAGAATGCCATGCTATAGGAATTCGCAGCACATAGTGAGTATATTTGAGCAAGTTAATGGGAAGGAATTGGATGGGTTGCTTTCTGTTTCTTATATTAGTGTACATACTTAGTTTGATTGCTGTGCTTTTGTGATAGGTTATGGAGGTTCGTTATCATGGAGGTTTTAACATGGTTTATACAAGCTCTCACTCATGCAACTGTTTGAAGGACCCTCGGTCTCATAGTTTTTTTATGTTGTATACTCTTTAAGCAAGTTAACTATAAAAATAGAAAGTGCTTTGGATTAGTTGTATTTCCGAGCTTTTAAGGCCATTAGTCCAAATAAGGAACATAATCATATTTTAAATGATATGACAATCATGTTATAAGAAACATAATCAAATATATTTTCAAAATAATAGGTTTGTGTCAAGTGATTACATTTAGTGCGCTTCGTGTTAAAATGTGTTGTACATTTCTCATTGATCATCGCTAAAGAAATCCTTATGAACTCCAAGAAAATGTATATGTACCAAGTTAAATTCTTAAAGCAACTAATTTTATAATTTTATTTTTTTATCAAACCCGTGTAGTCACGGGTCATTGAATTAGTTATATGTATATTATATATGAGTGTATATGTGTGTGTTTCGTCTGTGTGTATCTATAGGTATATGAGTAAGGTTCAAATGAGTACACCAATTTTGAGTGAGAATGAGGGAACCAACAGATTTCTGCCATGTGTCACTTTATTCTCTCTCCTCCACACTTTATTCTCTCTCCTCCACATTTTTAAAAATTAAATATCTCACAAACGGTAAGTCGAAAAATCATGAAAATTGCACCATAAAATTCAGCGTTTTCTTCTCTTCGATTTGCCGTCCCTCAAGGCATACTTTTGACAACTTTTTTTTTTTCTCATTTTTTGGTGGGTTTCACAAATTAGTAACACATGTGTTAGTGATTAGTTGTACATTTAATTTGTGGTTAAGGTTAGGGTTTAGGGTTAGGTTTAGGGTTTAGTAGGGTTTATGGTTTAGGGTTTATAAGGGTTTAGGGTTTAGAAGGGGTTCAAGGTTTAGGGTTTAGAAAGATTTAGGGTTTAGCGTTTTGTAAAGCGTTTAGGGTTTAGGGTTTGTGGTTTAGGGGTTAGGGTTTAGGGTTTGAGGTTTGGGGTTTCGGGGAGAAACCCCAAACCTCAAACCCTAAACCCTAAACCCTAACCCCTAAACCACAAACCCTAAACCCTAAACGTAACACTTTAACACATGTGTTAGTAAATGTGAAACCCACCAAAAAAATGAAAAAAAAAACTTTTCGAAAGTATGTCTTGAGGGACGGCAAATCGAAGAGGAGAAAACGACGAATTTAATGGTGCAATTTTCATAATTTTTCGATTTGTCGTTTGTGAAATAATTGATGTTGGGGGTAAATGGGTTTTGTACATGTGGAACATTCTCTTTGTACACATGGCTTGATATCATTGGTTCCCTCATTCTCACACAAATTCCTATTCTCATTTGAACCCTACCCTAACCTATATATGTATATACCTTTTTTAGTTCATATATGTGTTTTCGCTTGTTTCATTAGTATGTGTGTATATATGTATATACGGTAATTGTATGAATTGGAATATTTAATACTTTCGGGTGATCCATAAGTATACATACATTCACATGTTTATATGTAGTTTGCTGTAATTTAATTTTTTTCTCAAATCTAATTTGATTATAAGATGTGGTATAATTGTGTTAAAATGCAGCATGAGTTGTATAAAATGCAGAAACTGGATTTTTTAAGGTTTTTATGAGGTGAGTGTATTAAATGAGGAGAAGTAATTGGATTTTTAAAATTTACTGCATTTTATTGCATCCTGCTGCATTTTATTGCTTTTACTGCATTTAATGATTTTACTAAATCTACTGCATTTTATCACATTTTACTGCATTTACTACATTTTATTGAATGTACTGCATTTTACCACATTTTTACAGAATTTACTGCAGTTTAACTGTGACACCTGCACTTTTAGGACTATGATTAGTGCCTAAACTACTTGTAATTACATGTATTTAGTATTATATTAATCTAAATATATGTAACTATCTGTGCAATTACATACACGTTATATGATTTGTTTAAATCATACACACTTGAGCCGGACGAGGTCCGACACTATTTACTATGGACGTTGGTGACAAACCGTTAAAAATAATGTGGATTTATCCAAACAAACATTATTTACTTTAATATATTAAGAGAATATATTACACGATTATACGTTTTATTAAAACGTAACTTTACGCAACGAAAATGCGTGAAACGCGCCAGACAAACGAAATGAACTTAAGTTATATTTTTATAACTTCATAATAAGTATTATGATAAAATACTTTGGCTAAAAATATCGCGATTACACGCATGCAGTTAAAGCGTTTAAAAACGTTACACGATTGAATAAACGTACAACTCGCAACCGACGACCCGACAAAAACCAAAATATATTTTAGTAACTTAGAATATATTATTTGAGCAAAACTTTTATTAAAAATGTTGTGTTTTAAATCGTTAACAAAACGTATTGTGTAAAACGTTATACGATTAATTAAAACGCAAAACGACCGGGTAAACGAACACGAGACTTAACGTAAAGTTGGGGAACAAGAAAATGATCACCCCACACCTTGGGGGACCCACAAGAACCGGCCAAGAGAGGGTATGGCCTCCCATACCTCTCTTTGGCTACTTACTCACTCCATTCAACCCATTCCCCAATCTCATTCCCCACACTCAACTCACCTCACAATTTCCCTATCTTTTTCACACTTTTTCTCTCCCCTTTCCTCTCAAAAATTTCGGACTCCACAGCCCCAAGAACAACCATTTACCATCCAACATCATTTCTTGAAGAAAAACGCAAAGGAAGGAGCTAGGAGCAAAACCGAACACATACTCATCTCATTTCGCCTCTAAATTCTTCATTTCATTGTAAGGATCTCTTTTCTTCTACTAGATTTACTTGGTTACTACTTATTAACATGTTTAGTTGCTTACTTAACAAAGAAATGTTCAAATCTTTAGCCAAAACTCGTTTTTGAAACATGTATGTACATACTACTTTCTGGCCAGAAAAATCATCTCACAAAAACGTTAATATGTTGAGTTATACAAAGAACTAGACAACGAAACACCCACCGAAATTTTCGTATGGAAGAGCTCTACAAAAAGTTCCTTTATAACCGTTTCCAAAAATGCCCTCATTTTCGGATATAACTCAATATTTGAACAGGGGTCTGATTTGGACCAAATCTGACCATACTTCGTATTTATTTTTATTTAAAATAGTAAACGAATTTATAAAATTACCATAAAATGCAGAAATGAACAAGACACCTAGGGGAACATATGTAATTTTTGGTTAGACTTGTATCGGACTAGAAATGAGTCAAATCGAAGGTTGAACCGAGTAAAAAAATCTGGAACCAAGCCTAGGGGACTGTTTTTGTTATTTCACAAAACCGACACTTCGGGTCGACCATAAAACGTAACAACAATTTTACAAAGCTTAGTTAATGATGTCGTGTGAATAGAGTACAAAATAACAAGTTTTAAATAATTGAAAATACTAAATTAACTATCACACAAGCCAGACAAGAATAACCCGTTCGTATAATATAGCTTTTAAAGTAAGTCTGAGTCGAACACTGGGAATGGTGGTTATAATTAAAATAGAATTTATAATTCAATTAAAATATACAATTTACAGATAAGGGGGTTAGATAAGGGGGTTACGTTTTAGTTCCGTATGAACGTATTTAAGAATACTAAATTATACCCAATTCAATAGAAAACAATTAACTAAGGGTTAGTAAACAATTAGAGATAAATATGTATTTACTTAGATTATTTATTGTTGGTTATTATTATTGGTGAATTACTAATGTAGAAAATCACAAAGATTAAGATAATTTTCATATAGCAACACTCCCAAAGATTAAGTAAAGTATTACTATTTATTAAGATCTATCAGCAGTTTATTAATACAATTCCAAGATTAGGTTGAATTACAAAGTACTTAACATTAATAATTGACAATCATTAATTAATTTATAAAACTCACAAGATTAGTAAAGCTATCTATATAAATCAATTAACTTTTATCAATATTAATATAACACAGACAATTCTTGTATAATAAGCATTCAATAACATAGTTCCAACAATAATATAAATCTAAGCAAATACAATAAATATTAGTTCATAATTAAGTTAAACATAATCATAATCAATATTCAATAATAAAACACATTCAAAATTAAATAAAGAATAAGATACGCAAACCAAAACTGTGAACTACGCTCCGTACGCTTGATCGTAGACAAACCCTTGCGAACCCGCGACTCTAAATTGCTCCTAAAACCCCTAGAAAGTGTTTCTAGTCGAATTTGGGGTTAATAATTCGTAACCTACGAATTATTAAGGTTATTGGGTTATATTTCGAAGCTGAAAGGTGTTTTCTATTTATAATAGCTGAAAGTCGGTCCCAACCGGCTGTTGGGTACTTTATCTCCAAGTACAACTCCTCGTTTCTCGAATATTCCAGATTTTTGATCCAACCGCCGGTTGAAAGGCCCAACCGGCGGTTGATTTTTTCTTCAAAAAGGCTGAATTTTTGATATGTTGTAGCCCTATGTGTTAGCTAAATTCGGCCGCTTGAATCAACTCATTTGGACTCCGTATGAGGAAGTTATGGCCAAAATACTAACGCATAGCAGGAAATTCAGCATTTACACTTTTCTTCAGTTTTTGATCTAAATTCCGCTCCTTTTCATCCAAGCTTTATTCAAAACACTTATTTAATCTTATTACTCCACTTTTGAGCTATCTTCTTTATAAAATCTTTTCTTGGCCCATTCTTTAAGTCTTTATTCTCTTCGGGTTTTTCTTCATTTCTTCAGTTTTGGACTTGTTCTCGTTCCTTTTTCTTCAATCTTTAATTAAAATACATTTCTGCAAATATTAACGAAATAAATATCTAAAATCATATAAGTGCATTAAAATGTATATAAATATAGAGATAAATTATTATAAAATATACTATCTATTTGATGCTTATCAGTTAACATATTTAAGACTTCCCTAAAAGTTTCGAGTCAAACCGAACCCGTTTAACCTAGTTAACGAAAACGAACACTTAAACGAAATCGGAAAAACTTCAGATCTGCGACAATACCATCATCATTGTCGCATGAATAGTACTCCGCGAATGCTATTGTCGTATGAACAAAACTCCGTGAATCTATTGTCGTATGAACAGTGCTCCGTGATTGCTATTGTCGCATGAACAAAATTCCGAGAATGCTATTGTCATAGTAACAGTGTCCGTGAATGCCATTGTCGGATACCCTATTATCGGAGTCGATTTTCGGATTATTGTTTTCATCATTGTCGCATAGCTATTGACGGATACACATTGTCGCACCAAAACGGAAAGTTTAAAATACTTTTTACACTAAGTATTGAACACATACAACAACTATACCTTATACGACAATACACTTACATGATATACATATTCTTTGGGAAGTATATATGAAACTACCTTACTCGACCCAATTAGTGCATGAAAACTACTATACTATGGAAAGTATACAACACAACTTATAAATACGGATGAGATTACACTCATACATACACGAGATTACACTCGAAACTACATGTGAGATTACACTCACACTTAAATGGGCTTACACCCACATTACTCCGAGCTTACACTCGAATCTTTTGATTTAAAAAGACGAGCTTACACTCGCACGAGTTTACACTCGAACGGACTTACATCCGAAGAACGATTAAGTGCCACGTTACAAATAACCGACTTATGTATATGCTTTACAAGGTATACAAACACGATGAATTACATAATAATAATATTTGAAATTATTATTACACCTCCGTCACCAACGGGCCACACTTAATTACAAACAATCACAAACGTACAAACAAATACTTGGACATTTCCTAGTTGAGTGGACAACTAGCATGGGTGATCCTTCGAGACACCGACTTACTTACTTACTTGTTTACGACCTTGTGCGTTTCGGACGCCAGAAGGTTGCAGGGTTCGGAGAACCACACTACGGAATTAAATCCGACACATACTTACGGACTTACATCCGCTATACTTGTTTGCTTGCACAAACGTACTTGCTAGACTCAGGTGAGTCTTACAGCCCCATTTTTACTGTTTTCTACTTTGGGGTGAGATATTTGCTACCGTTTTACGTATGAACACAAGTACTGAACTGTTTACACTGCTTTTACATGCATTACATGAGTTACTTTTATCCACTGAAATCCTCATATCATAAGTTGTTAGTTATGGACTTAAGCGCGATTACTAGTAAATGGATCCATTTGGGACTGACAATCCTGCCTGGGGTAGTAGCGCTACCACGGATTACACCGTAGAAACAGGCATATTAGTATTTGTTACATATGAGTGTCCGGATAGCACTCACAGGGGTACGTGATGCTGTACTTGACTGTACCATTCACACTACACTGTTAAGCTTCAACTTGTGAGCTCATGGTAATTGTGTTGACCTACTGATTTACTGAGTTACTGATTTACTTACTATGCTTGAGGGCATTACTGGTACTTTACTTGTGGTTCATAAATGACTTACTATACTAAACCTGTGAGATTCACCAACCTTTTGGTTGACACTTTTTAGCATTTATCTCAGGTACATTACAGCAGTAGGACTGCACACCCTCAGGACTGATAGCTCGAGTCGCATGCATACAAACTTGTGGAAATTCTTTTGCATTACTTTTTGTATATCAGTTATGTATTAGAATCTCTAGGAAACCATTTTCGAACTCGAAGCTTGTTATTATGATTCAACAATGTAATACTTTTGTACTATTGTACGACGTTACATATAGATGTCGTTTGCTTTACTCTGGTGCTTGATTATTGATTAGTAACACCCAAAGCTTGCTTCCGCTAAACAGTGAATTTGGGGGTGTTACATTAACACATATTAATGCATTTTATGGCTTTTTACAAAGAAAAACTGCATTTTATGGCTATATAAATTGACTGCATTTTAAAAGTACTGCAATTTATCATTCATTTTTGTGTTTTACTATAATGCAGTGAATGAATCCATAAATTATGAGGTGAATGTCTTAAGTGATGAGAAGTAATGGCATTTTAAATTTTAATGCATTTTACTACATCTTAACTCATTTAACTGCATTTAACTACATTCTACATCATTTACTGCATGACTTCATTTTATTGCCTTTTACTGCATTTTACTGCATTTTGCCTATTTTAACTTCATTTTATTGCCTTCTACAAATTTTAATGGTTCTCCATTTCATCATGCATTTTTTTAAAGTGTAGTAGAAAATTTTTAAAGTGTAGGATGATATATTTAAATGCAGTAAATTTAATTAAATGCAGTAGAACAACATGTAGTGCTATAAAAGTGTTTTTGAAATGTACTTTTGTGTGATATAGTTAATTTTTTTACTAAAGATATAGAATGTTATTTGTACCCTTTACCAGAATAGATAATCATAACCGTTGTGTTATGTTTGGTTAGGGACTACTGACTAGAGAAACTGAAGTATACTACAAGTGGCTTCTTGAATAATTTCAAAAATGTTTCTTGAAGAACCCAGATGATGTTAGGACAAAAGGACGCAAAAGTGGCAAATCAAAAGCTGATGTTGCAATGGACAAAGCTAAGAAGAGGAAAAATCAATGTCAAAAGTGCAAGCAATATGGACATAACAGCAGGGGTTGTACAAGCATACTTGAAGAAACAACACCTGAAAGTACACCAGTAGGAGATGTGGAGAATACTGTCACTAATTCTTAGTGACAGTATATATTTATGTTCATTGCATTTTATATCTTTTGTCACTGCATTTTATATCTATGATAACTGATATTTTTTTCAATGGTACTAGAGAATGTTGAATTTGATGAGTATATATATTTTTATAATAAAATGCATCTTTCTATGCAGTTATGAGGTTGGTGTATATTCTTTTTTTAATCTAGTTGATTTAATCAAATGTTTACTTTATAAATAATCATATGTCATGACAAATTACTATAAATATTAATTGATTGACACTAAGTATTCCTGAAAAGTACAATACATACAATTCATCCAAATAATTACAAACAAATATTACCCAAAATACCACAAATATTAAGTCTTTGGCATTCAATATTCCATGAAAGTAACAACCATATATACTATCTAAGCAAAAGTACTAGAGTTGAAATAATTTTTTTTTTTTATAATAATGGTTGATTATACTTGAATTCTTTGACTCCATCGGCTTGATTATCGGGAAGTAAACCTGAACAACAAACATAGAGATTTCATATTAAAAATTAAAGATCATATACCTTTTTTACATAGTGTGTTTGCGTTTAAAATTACCAGAGCAGTGTCTCTCAGATTTTGTTTTGATGCTTGCATGAGACTTGATTTCAAACTCTTTTCAAAAGTTGATGTGATAAGTGTTTGGTATACATTTGGATTTTAAAGCTTCATACGTCTGCATATAAAATTAAATGGTAAGTTGTTAAAAGAAATATTATATAGTATTAACCTTAACAAGTAATAAAAATTACCACCGCTTCAGTATCACAAAACACACGACCACAATCATCTGTTGACTCTCGTAAAGACTCTTCATAATTGAGCATCTGTGTCCACGCATCAATAATCGACTGACTTACAGGAACTCCAACATACAAGCTTTCCAAAGACTGAAAGTCAAGAACAGATGCACAATTCTTGAAATAAACATACCTCTATGTTTAAAATATATGTAACAAACACAAGATGCAGTAAAATTATATAAAATGTAGTAACTAATTTACTATTTTGTGAATCATAGCCAAAAATTTATTTGACGGGTTGGTATGCACTAAAGATGAATCTACACACTCTCTCTTCTTGAACTTTTATCTTTGAATGCATGCAAACTTCCTTACCAACATAAGGAGAGAAAAGATCTTCAGATATATTCACAACTTCGGTCGTACCATCAACTTCAACTTTGACTGTTTACTCTATCAACAAATCAACCTTATTCTCAGTTTTATGATGAGGATCAACCTTCAATTCCACTGGTTTAGCAGGAAGTGGTAAAGTTTTTGGAGGTGTGAAACTCTTGCTTATCGGAAATGGATGAATAGGTGTCGAAAGAACTTTTGGGAACTCTAGTCTCAGTTTAGGTTGAGTTATAGGTTGAGCTACTGAACTAGCATGTGCAACTTTAGGTGAACCAAGTAGACTAGGAGTTGCAAATGGGGCAAACAGTGTTTGCAAATGGGGCAAACACATTTCAACTCTTCAAGAGTCATAAAATGCAGTTACAAATATTTAAGATGCAGTAGAATATTTCATATTAGTAATTATTCCATTTTCAAGTATAATCTACAAAATCAACTCTCATAAACACATTAAAATCATCAAATTCAAATAACAATGATCATATGTAACATCATGCATGTAGGAATTAACTTTGTTTTTTTTTTTTTTTGTTGTTATAAGCCTTGATAACATTTTTATAGATCTATCAACATGTAGATATAATAACAGACAGACATATATATATATATATATATATATATATATATATATATATATATATATATATATATATATATATATATAAGAAGTAGATACCTCTAGCTATCGATTATGCGTCATCGCTTCCTTCTGATGACAGGTTTACGTGCATCATTTGCTCTTTTTTGTTACCTTGAAACCTGTATCTTGTTCTTCTCTGGCTTCTTCGTGTAGCTGAAAAATAAATGTCGCACCCCCAAATTCGGGTTGCGGGCGCGACTAATCAATAATCAAAGCACACAGATATATAATGAACGACTCTATATGCGTCATTTACAAGTTACATTAATATAATGTAAAAGTTTTACAAGGTTATATTAGTTACAATAGTCCATTTGATACAATGTTTAGAGGTTTTATGGCGTAACTAATAGTTACAAAATGTAATAATGCGTGGCAATCTCCTGATGGGTACATGCTGACTCGAGCTAATGGGCATCCTGAGTGAACAGGTTCTATTGCTGATGAGTACCTGAGAATACATGCTCAAAGGTCAGCTAAAAAGCTGGTGAGCTCACAGGTGTATTGATGAAACAACAATGTATGAATCACAAGGTTTAGTATAATGATTTGAAATCAATCAATTAAATATGTATATTACTGCCATGAGCTCATAGTTTGAGCTTAACTAAAGGGTCAGGATCACAATCAAGTGCCTGATCGAGTTTGCCTCTTGCATGTGCCTAATCATACACACGTGTGAACAAATGATAATGCGTCCGTTCGACCACAGTTATGGTAACGGGACTACCCCGGACGGGGATTGTCAATCCCATATGGTACCATACACTAACACTCGTGCTAAATCCATACTAACAAACTATGATGTGGAGGGCTTCATGATTAGTAAAAATACAACTCATGCAGTCAATATATCGAGTTTTGTACTTGTGTTCACGTGTAAATAAGACTGAGCATGTATTCCCACCCCTGGGTTTAAAACAGTAAAATGAGGGGCTATGAGACTCACCTGAGTTTGAAGTATTGCAATGAAGCAAGTATGATGTATTACAATGTGGTGTTTGAAGACTGTAACCTACCGGGCGTTTACAACGCGCAAGGTTAGTATAATGTGTAGGTGCCTTGAGAGGTCACCTATGCTAGTTGTTCATCCAACTAGTAATGTCCAAATGATTTGTTTTGAGTTGTTTGTTTGTGTTTTGAAAACGTGTATGGCCCGTTGGTGACGGTTTGTAATAATAATCTCAACTATTATTATTATTCTCGTGTTGTTGTATACTTAATAAAGTATATATGCCTTGTGTATAATCGTATTGTGTTTGATTTGTTTAGTATAACATATTCCCATACTTAGGAAAATAACTCAACTCTGATTTTGGCGACACTGGGCTAGTGTCGCTATAGGCGACACTAGTTAGGCGACACTAGGTGAGTGTCGCTGGATTTATGATTTTTAATTGATTAGCAACATTAGATTAGTGTCGCTATAGGTGACACTTCTTCAATTATGGCGCACTAGGGTCAGTGTCGCTATATGCGACGTCAAATTGATTTTGGCGACACTAGGCTTAGTGTCGCTATAGGCGACATTGGATAAAGTAGCGACATTCGGTCAGTGTCGCTATTTACGACATAATTGATTTTTAGCGACACTGGGTTGAGTGTCGCTAGGCGACACTTAATCAGATAATGCGACATTGGGCTAGTGTCGCTATCGGATTTGGCCCTCTAGCGACACTAGCGGCTGATCAAGTTTTCAATTTCGGTTTGATGGTCAAAGTTGCTCGGTTTGACCCGAGAATTTCACACAAGTCTTAAAATGGTTTCAAGTGTTCAATAAAATCATTGGTTCGTGTCGGGGTTCACCCGAAGTGTCGGTTTTGTAAAATGACCAAAACAGCCCTTGTAGTTATGTTTTCCAGATTTTGTACCCAAATTAACTCTCGTTTTAACCACTTTTTAAGCCGAGTCAAGCCTAACCAAAAATCATAGATGTTCCTCTAGGTGTCTAGTTCATTTATGCATTTTATGATAATTTTATAAGTCCATTTACTATTTTAATAAGAATGGAAGGTGGTCGGATTTGGTCTAAAAATAACCTCAGTCCATAAATCGGTTCCTACACAAAAATCCGTGTGTTTTCAAGTCGGGCCATAGAAGAACTTTTTGTAGAAGACTTCCATACGAAGATTTCGGTATAAGATATACCTTCTAATTCAGTCTAGAACTCGAGATATACACGATTTGGTGAGACAAAACTTTTGGGCAGATTTGTGTACTTTATATATGTGTTCATAAAAATGTTTTTGAGCTTATATTTGAACATTATCTTGTTGTTTGAGCTACTAAACATGTAGATCTAACTATAAAATGAAAATCTAGAGAGAGAAGTGGTGTGGATTATACCAAAACCGTGGCTAGAAAGAGAGAGAGTTGAGTGAGTTGAGTGTGGTTCTTCTTGTTGCTTCTTCTTCTTGAGTTTTCTTCTCCACAATGATGGTGAATGATGATGGTGAAGTGGTGGTGAGATGGTGACTGGTTGAGAGGAGGAGGGAGAGGTTTTTGGTGTGTGTTTTTAGTGAGAGAAGTTAGAGAGAGAGAGGTAGACATGAATGAGGGAATTAAGGGTTTTAGTTAGGTTTTATGGTCAAAAACATGATCCACTTTTCTTGGATCATGTTGGGCCGATTTTTGTGGTCAAAGGGAGGCAAGTTTTCATTAAAACTTGTCTCCAAACTTTGGTATTATATCCGTGTTTGTTTACCCGATCGTTAGACGTTAATTCATACGTTATACGTTATATACAATATAATTCGTTAACAGTTTAAAACTCGATATTTTTAGATGATAGTTTCATTCAAAATGATATGTTTTGAAGTCCAACATAATGTTTGGGTTTTCGTTTGGTCGTCGGTAGCGAATTGTACGTTTGTTTAAATTGTGTGACGTTTTTAAACGTTATAATTGATTTCGTGAAATCGCGTAAATTTTAATTGAAGTATTTTATCATAATACCTAGAAATGAGTTATAAAAATTTAATTTTTATAAATTTCATTTGTCAGGCGCATTTCGCGCATTTTCGTTGCATTCGGTTACGTTTTAAGCAAAACGTATATGTTTGTTATATTATAACCATAATATAAAGTAATAAGTAATGTTATTAAATAATTCCATATTATTTAATAAAAGTTTCACCAACGTCCGTATAAATTTGCATCGGAATTCGGCCGATAATAAATGACACGATTAATTCTGATCGCGTAAATGCGTATATATAATAATACACATAATGATACACAAAATTAGCTTAACTTGGCACTAATTATATGTATTATAAAATGATTAGGACCTATTAACTAGTCCTAATTTGGTGGGTGTTACATTCTCCCCTTGTTAAGGGAATTTCGTCCCGAAATTTGTTCGAAGTGATGGTCTGCATGATCGTGTCATGTGAGGCAACGTCTAAGTCGCTTGGCCTTCCTCCCCTTGTTAGGCGAAAGCCCAGATGTCCAATAGGGAAAGGAGGAGAGAAGGTTTAGGCGTGGTTGACCACAATGTCCAAAGGACAAGGTCAGATAGTTGGTCAGTCGGTGACCGTGGTGTAGCTACCTGGTGTGCTAGTAGCCTAAAGGAATCTATACTGTTCACAAAGTCTGTGATAGACGGAAATGTCGTAGAGTAAACCAAACTCTATCGATATTGTAACAGGAATTAATTTATCGCGTAGAGATGTACCCTCGTCATTGTTTGGGTTGTTTGGGTCAAGTTCGGTTTCAGCGACGTTGTTTGTAGGGGTTTCAACACGAATGTTCTTCCCTTTGCTGTTGTTATCTTTTAGATTTAATAGCGGGCAATCAATTTTGTAGTGCCCAGCGATTCCGCATTTGAAACAAACTCTCGACCCTTTAAGGTCAGTGCCTGTAGGAGGGAATTTGCAGTCCTGAACTTGGTGTCCATAGATCTTGCATCGTTTACAGGGTAGTACGCATGGTCCATCATGGTGTCGATTGCATGGTGAACAAAAGGGTTTGTGCCCTTTGTAGTTCCTCGGTTCGATTTCAACAGTGTTGGTTTGAATAGTTTTTGCCCTTTTGACTTCGGACTGAGTAAGGCAAACGTTGGGATTCTCTCCCGGGTTCCTTTTTGGGTGTGGAACTTGAATACCTGTGCCTGCTTTAGTGTGAGCTTTCGGTCGGGCAGTCTGTGTCATCGTGTTATCGACCATAAGATTTGTATTCTGAATTATTGGCTGTAGTAGCAGTAGTTTTCCTAGTGTGTTTTCCATAGAGATTAGGCGAGTGCCATGATTGAGAAGGTGTACATTGTTTTGTTCAATGTAGTCATGGAGGTCAGCGATTTCCTCTTGTGCCTCTGCTAATTGTTTGCGTAGGGTGTCAAGAGTTATGCCAGTATGTTGGGTACTTTCGATGTTGGTGTTATCAGTTGCAAGTGCACCCTTTGTGAGTGAACGGGTGGCAAAAGTAGCAGTAGCAAGGTCAGTAGTGGTGAGGTTGGGAGTGGAACTTGCTCGAGTTGATTTAGCAGTTCCCTCAACGGTAGGCAGTGCATGTGCTGCCATCTGCTCTATTGGTTCGTCTTTCAAGGGTTCAGTGTCGTTTTCCAAAGTGAGAAGAGGGGTTGATCGTTGTCCGATGTGAAGTTGTTGCTGGAGTGGTCGATCATTTCCTACGAAATGATTGTTTCATGTTAAGATTGGTTTTCGTGATAGACGCCGTCAATTTAAAGACATGTAGAAGTTCGATGCATGAAACAGGTTGGATTTATCTCAAGTTTGTATGACGGTCGTTATTGAAATACAATAAGAAGGTATATGGTTCCTCAGAACGATGGATTGCGGTACGGTGCTAGGGTAGTTGATACATGTTGATGGTGATTCCGATGTTCCTAGTCTCAATAGTATGAGATAAGCGGGAGGGAGTTCTATCGTGAAATCGGGGGTTGCACTGACGGCTGAAAAGGTTTGTCGTTTCTTTATCCTAATGTATACTTAAATCCTAAGAAAACAAATGGAACACTGAGTGGTAAGGAGGATTTATCAAAGTATGTAGCACGGAAGCGGTAGGGTTTGCTCCCCTTGTTTGACTCTAAATAATCGGAGTCAACAGTATAGGGCTCAGGAGCAGCAGGCTTTTTGTTGTTTGGAGGTCTCAGTCCATTTACGCTAGTTATCTCTAGACAGGTTTGGAGTGTCGTTGGCAGCAGGTGTTCCTTGGCGAACCACTTGTACTGAAAGATTATGTGCCATACAAACGGCACCTAGAGTGGTTATAGAGTTGGAGGCAGTGACCATACTTTGAGTGCGTGGGGGAAATTCCCTGGTGTGACGTTCGATTCTTTTATATTTTGGATCGACTAAGGATGGGCACGACATTGCCAACTGATTGAATCGGGTGGTGTAACAGGACGATGGCACCTTCAGTGCCTTCGAAGCTTAGGGGTTTGTAGTTCAGAAAATCCTTGTACATACACGGTCGGACTGGAGGTATGTTGTGCGGCGTCTCCTCGCCGAATGTTTACAAGCCCTGAGTAGTTAAGACAGTAGTCACTCGTTGGGTAAAGTATTGGTCAAGCTTGGCTTGACGGAAGTATTGTTGTCGAGGCGACATGATGAGAGTCTTAATGACAATGATGAAGGGATACATGAGGTTTAATTCAAGGTTATCATAATTATTCATACAAGGAGCAATGTACCACTGTACAACGTGGAGTTTGATGAGGTGCGACGATAAGGATCAGAAACTGTTTAAGGTAGGAGTTGCAAGATTTTAGACTTCGGAGTTTGGGAGTGATGTTTGAAGTTATTATAACCAGGATAAATCGCGAGTGGGATTATACTATCTCCAATGGGGTCGAAGTCTTCGGTGTTGCATGTAGCATGTAAATCTGTCGTGTCGATTCTCAGTTTGTTCTCGTGTTTTACCACGTTTCAAGTGTTATGGTTAGTGAAGTTGTTGGTTTTATCGTGTAGTCGGAATAACGACTGAGTAGTGTGTTCATAGTAGTCAACCAAGACTACGCCATTGTAGTAAACTAACGGACAATGAAGCAGTATCCTCGTACTGTGTGTAGCCCTAAGGTGTCAAAGTGTAGTACTCAAGGTACTGGGGTGCCATACTAATGTACTGTGAATGCAGTGCTAGATGCACGCTAACGTAGTACCAATATACTATGAATGTAGTACCAATGTACTATGAATGTAGTACCAATGTACTATGTGTAACACCTGTTAAATTAGGATAATTAATTATGCCTATTTAATTGTAACTAGTTGTAATTAGTATGTAATAGGACTAATTGCAGACTCTATTTGTATATATATAAGGTGATTTATATATATATGAGTGTACTTACGCGATTTGGATTAATCGTACGAATTAACCGGACGGAGTCCGACACAGTTACTTGGACGTTGGTGACAGAAACTTACCTAAATAATGAGAACGTATTTTATTATATAAAATACACAGCGAACAAACATTATTTATAATATCGCGACGACATTTTAAATAATTTAACGAATACGTATTAAACGCGAGTTAAGAATTTTAATACTTCGGCAAATGTTTTTATAATTAATTTCAAGGTATTTCATTAAAATATTCCCGTCACCTTTTAAAAATATAACTGCTTGATTTAACGTTTAAACGACGGAGGAAACGAACACCGCACGGAGCGCGGAGGCGCAGACTGAAAGTGGGAGGTTAACCTCCCACTCTTACTCTCTTTCTCCTCACTTTCTCCACTCTTTCTCTTTCTTCCTCCCTTTTCTCTCTCAAATTAATCACCACCGCCAACTCATCAAATTCACAAAATACTACCTCAAAACGCACTCGGTTTTACTCGGTCATTTGGAAGAAAAGCACCACCACTTCACGATCTATCATCCTATCTTTTCGGATTTTCAATCCGACACCTCGTAAGTTTCCGACAAATCCCAACATCTCTCGTTTTTGATCATTTTTACTAGTTTATAGTTTCTATAGGCTTAAAATGTCCTAATATGGGTTGGGTAAAAGATTTGGACCAAACGGAAACCGGAAAACTCGTTTTCGGCACGTTTTCCGGCCAACAGACCGCGACGTCGCATTTGTACCCAGATTCATGCGACGTCAGCCTCGACGTCGCACAACCCCTCGTAACGTCGCATGGTGCGACGTCAGTCACAAAGTCGCATTAAGTTGCGACGTCGCGTATAGCGACGCCACCCACAACGTCGCATTAAATTGCGAAAGTTGCACATAGCGACGTCATGTTCAACGTCGCAGTCAAGATCTGCGACGTAGCACCCAACGTCGCACCCAACGTCGCAGAAATCAGAATTTTTAAAGAGATTTTCACTAAAACTATGTAGAAAATGTGCATTTTTCCCTCCGAGCTGACTCGGCAGCTCGACCCCGACCAGGGGCTCTACCCCTTGGACCCCGCCAAGGGGTTGCCACCCCTTGGAACCCCGCAACCAGGGGCGCTGCCCCCGGACCCCCGTCGTGTCAGTACAAAATGTTTCAAACGCAATGATAATACTTTGACTATTACTAATACAAACCGTCACCAATGGGCCAACCATGTTTTCTGAAAACAAACGATAACGAACCAACTTTGGACATGACGAGTTGTGTAGACAACTAGCCTAGATGGTCTTGCGAGACATCTACTTACTTACTTTATATGTTTAGGCATTTAAAGGTTACGGGTTCGGAGAACCTACATACTACCTACCATTTGCTACTGCTTACTACTCGACTCAGGTGAGTCTTACGGCCCCACTTTTACTGTTTTATCGTATTGGGGGGAGAAACATGCTACTACTTTTCCTTGAACACAAGTACTAAAACTGTTTACTATACCAAACGGAATTGCATGAGTTGTTTACTATTTACAGAAGTCTCTCCATCATATATCGTTAGTTATGGACTTAAGCGCGAACACTAGTTAATGGATCCATTAGGGAAATGACCCTCCCCACCCGGGGCAGTAGCGCTGCCACGTACTGATTTACACGTAGAAACGGGTGACTACTTATTCGTTACTGATGCTTGCTCAATTACGAGCATGTCACGGGAGCAAACTTATTACTTACGGGTTAAGCTTCGATTATGAGCCTCATGGCAACGGTATAAACTTACTTACTTACATTTGCGGGATTGCAAATACTGGTTTACGATTTCTGGACTGAAATTGCTGATTTTACGCCTGCGGGCATTACTGATGAAATCTCGTGTTCAAAGCTGATATTACTTACAAACCTGTGAGATTCACCAACCTTGTGGTTGACACTTTTTAGCATGTTTTCTCAGGTACCCGGATGGAGTAGGATTACTCCAGGATTTTAGCTAGAGTCGCATGATTTCAATACAACTGCATTAACGGAGATTCTTAGCATTATCTTTTGTATGTTACGATTATGTAATAGAATCTCCCGCTATACGCGTGGACTCTAGGGGAAACTACATTTTGTATACGAAAACACTAAGTTTTCAAACATTATATCTATGGAATGTAACTAATTTACAAACGTTGCATATAGATGTCGTTTGCTTTATCTTTGTGCTATGATATTTGATTAGTAACACCCCAAACTATGCTTCCGCAAAACAGTGAATTTTGGGGGTGTTACAGATTGGTATCAGAGCCTAAGGTTATAGTGAACTAGGTTGCATTTAGTGGGCCTAGACTATGACCGTTAGGCGGTATTCTCTTATTAGACATGACTGGTTCAGGAATTACAGCATACGACTTTAATTTAACATAGCCTGATCAACTATGTACAATTAAGGAAAGATGATGTAAGATCTGAAATGATTATGTTGAACGGGGATACGTTAGTTGACTCTGACCACGAGAGAACCGGACCATTACTTGATACGTGCTAGACACTAGGCTGGATATGATATATGTATATATATATTAGCCTCGTCTTACTTACACTCTGCCACAGGAATGGCAAACACACCACCTAATCCGTCACACTCTCACTCACATGGGTCACGGAACCCACGAGTAGCCAGGAGGAACACAAGGTCGCCTCGAAACAGCCCCTATCCTGTTCATAACTCTCAGGACTCGGCACATCTCACGTTGCCAGTGTTGGCTACCCAATTCCGCCGTCAAGAGCAAAGGCTCGAAAGTCTCGAACGGGAACAACACCGAATGACCTACCTGCTTCGCCAAGCACTTGATCACATATCCCAACTCCAGCGAGAACAAGAGGATACCAACCTCTCTGTAAGCATAATTCAGGATTCCATGACCGCCGAATTAGGTGCGGATGAACTTGTAAGAAACCGACTAGAGGAATGTGAACAGCGTTCATAGGAGACTGAGGATCACTCTCGAGCACTAACACAACGACTGGCCTTGGTGGAAGACAACGCCAGGCAAACAAACAGACTAGCAGAAACCGTGGACCGCCTTGTCGCGCTGATGGAACAAATTAATCTACAGGAAGACTAGTGTAGTCTTTGTCTTGTAATCTATCTCGTAATCTAATGACTATCTAGCGCTACTCTATAAACTAGTCAGATGTAACAATTCCCGACACCTTTTGTAATATCTCTGTAGGATGTAACTTTTGAACTCACATTATCTATCAAACTTTTCTTGTTATTTCAACTCACATTAATTGTCATTTTCCATGTTGATGTTATGTATTACTGCTTTTATACATGTACATCTGTGACAATTACAAGTTCCTACAAAATCTCATGTATCTGCATTTCTTTTATTGAAGAATCATGCCGCCAAAGACAAGACCATACACAGATGCCCATATTACCTCCCTTATAACCCAGGCTGTTACTGAAGCCTTGGCTCGGAATACTCCACCAAGTTCCACGAGGAACAGCGATGCCGCTGAAACCCCTGCTGCTAAACCTTGTTCTTACAAGGACTTCCAGAACTGCAAACCTCTAAACTTTGCAGGTACTGAGGGAGCTATCGGTCTAGTACGCTGGATCGAGAAAGTTGAGTCTGTATTTCTGATCTGCAACTGTGCGGAAGGAGACAAGGTTAAGTTTTCCGTTAGTACTTTTACTGACACCGCACTCACCTGGTGGAACACTTATGCCCAGACTGTGAGTGTTGCTACTGCTTACCAACTCCCGTGGGAGGAGTTGAAAGAAATGTTGAGGGGCGAGTACTGACCCAGGGATGAATTGAAACAGCTGGAAATGGAATTTTGGAACCACAAGATGCAGGGTGATGACATCACCGGATACACCAACCGTTTCCACCAACTGGCACTTCTGTGCCCATCCATGGTCGATCCTGAGTACAAGAGGATCGAGAAATTCGTTGATGGACTTCCCGAGAGACTACAGGACCTGGTAACTTCTTCCAAACCGGGTACTATTCAGAGCGCCATCCGTATGGCCCATGAACTAACGGCAAATTCTGTCCGCCGTGGCACAACTTCAAACCCATCTGCAAACAACAAACGCAAGTGGGAAGGAAACCCCAACTCATCCAACCAAACCTCCAACAAAAATCCTGAGTACATTAAGGCTTATTCATCGGGAACTTCGGAAAAGAAAGGGTACAGCGGGAACAAACCATACTGTTCCAAATGCAGCCGCCATCATGACGGTTCTTGCCCTTGCTCCAACTGCAAACGGTTCAGGCATCTAGCCAAGGATTGCCGGACCAACATTCCTACCCCCAACACCAATGCACCAAAGGCCTGCTTTGGGTGCGGAAATACAGGGCATTTCAAGAAAGATTGCCCAAAGCTGAAAAACAACAACAACAACCCTGCTCGCGGCAGATCATTCGTTATCAAGGCTGGGGAAGCCAGACAAGACCCGAACGTCGTGACGGGTACGTTCCTTCTCAACGACCTTACTGCTTCTGTGTTATTTGATACAGGTGCCGATAGAAGCTTCATTTCTGAGAAATTTAGCCCTTTACTTGATATTACTCCCACTGCCTTAGATGCTAAATACATTGTAGAATTAGCTAACGGCAAACTGATTGAGACTGATAGCATCATACACAACTGTACACTTAACCTCACGAACGAAACGTTTCCCATTGATTTAATCCCTGTCGAGATCGGCAGCTTCGATATTATTGTCGGTACGGATTGGTTGTCCAAGCACCGGGCTGAAATCATCTGTCATGACAAACTCGTTCGCATACCTCTTGTCTCCGGTGGAACCTTAGTCCTACAAGGGGAGACCGGCAGACGGAATCTGAATATTGTATCCTGTCTGAAAACTAGAAAATATCTACGAAAAGGGTATCAAGCCATCCTCGCACATGTAACGGAGAAGAAGTCGGAGGAGAAGCGACTTGAGGATGTTCCAATCGTGCGGGATTTCCCGGAAGTCTTTCCTGAAGACTTGCCCGGACTTCCGCCACCTAGACAAGTTGAATTTCAAATCGAACTTGTGCCCGGAGCTGCACCCGTAGCACGAGCCCCTTACCGTTTAGCACCATCCGAAATGCAGGAATTGTCTAACCAACTACAGGAACTCTTGGACAGAGGATTCATTCGACCAAGTTCCTCGCCTTGGGGAGCTCCGGTCTTATTCGTGAAAAAGAATGATGGATCTTTCCGCATGTGTATCGATTACCGAGAGCTGAATAAGCTAACCATAAAGAATC
The DNA here is from genome assembly GCA_949592205.1 of Helichrysum umbraculigerum. Lineage (NCBI taxonomy): Eukaryota > Viridiplantae > Streptophyta > Magnoliopsida > Asterales > Asteraceae > Helichrysum > Helichrysum umbraculigerum. Next base: position 104,432,546 of record CATIUR010000004.1, on the reverse strand, counting down.
GGTACCCACTTCCTAGAATCGATGACCTATTTGACCAGCTCCAGGGATCGAGTGTTTACTCAAAGATTGATCTACGGTCAGGTTATCATCAACTCCGAGTCCGTGACAATGATATCCCAAAGACAGCTTTCCGAACTCGTTATGGGCATTACGAATTCCAAGTGATGCCATTCGGGTTGACCAACGCACCGGCCGTATTCATGGACCTTATGAATCGGGTGTGCAAACCATATCTTGACAAATTCGTCATTGTGTTCATCGACGATATTCTGATTTACTCTCGCAACGAGCAGGAACATGCTCAACATCTGAAAACCATTCTAGGACTTCTGAAACACGAAGAGTTATATGCCAAATTCTCTAAGTGTGAGTTCTGGATTCGAACCGTTCAATTCCTCGGGCACGTGATTGACAGCCAAGGAATTCATGTTGATCCAACCAAGATTGAAGTAATCAAGGGCTGGGAGTCACCGACCACTCCAACCGAAGTGAGACAATTCTTAGGTCTTGCTGGTTATTACCGCCGATTCATCAAAAACTTTTCAAGAATAGCTGTTCCCCTAACCACACTGACTCAGAAAGATAAGAAGTTCGATTGGACGGATAAACAGGAGTCAGCCTTCCAGCTATTGAAAAACAAACTTTGCAGTGCACCAATCTTGTCCTTACCCGAGGGCACCGACGATTTCGTAGTTTACTGCGACGCCTCACACCAAGGACTTGGTTGTGTGTTGATGCAACGGGAAAAAGTCATTGCCTATGCCTCACGACAACTAAAAATTCACGAGAAAAACTATACAACCCACGACCTCGAGTTAGGTGCTGTGGTCTTCGCATTGAAAATCTGGAGACATTACCTCTACGGTACGAAAAGCACCATCTTTACCGATCACAAAAGTCTCCAACACATATTCGATCAAAAAGATCTAAACATGAGGCAACGTCGCTGGGTTGAGTTACTTAGTGACTACGACTGCGAGATCAAATACCATCCGGGCAAGGCTAACGTAGTTGCCGATGCCTTAAGCCGAAAAGAACGAGTGAAACCCCTTCGAGTCCGAGCACTTTCTATGACAATTCGTAACGAGCTTCCTGCTCAAATCCTTACCGCTCAACTTGAAGCACTCAACGATGAAAACTTGAAAAATGAAGCCTTGCGAGGCTTGGATAAACAATTCGAAATCAAACCCGATGGAACTCGATACTTCTCTAACCGGGTGTGGTTACCCAAATTCGGAAACTTGCGAGATTTGGTGATGGCTGAAGCTCACAAATCTCGATACTCTATACATCCTGGTTCTGACAAGATGTATCACGACGTCAAAGGATTGTATTGGTGGCCTAACATGAAAGCTGACATCGCCTTGTACGTCAGTAAATGCCTAACCTGTTCCAAAGTCAAGGCCGAACACCAAAGACCCTCGGGGTTGCTCCAACAACCTGAAATTCCTCAATGGAAATGGGAACAGATTTCCATGGACTTCATTACCAAACTACCAAAAACTTCGAGTGGTTGCGATACCATTTGGGTGATCGTGGACCGTCTCACGAAATCTGCTCATTTTCTGGCCATCAAGGAAACCGACAAGATGGAGCGTCTGACTCGCATCTACGTCAAAGAAATCATCTCGCGACACGGTGTACCTATCTCGATCATCTCGGATAGGGACAGCCGTTTCACTTCTAACTTTTGGCAATCACTACAGAAATCTCTTGGTACTCGTCTGGATATGAGTACTGCTTATCACCCGCAAACCGATGGCCAAAGCGAGCGAACTATTCAAACACTGGAGGATATGCTACGAGCCTGCGTAGTTGACTTCGGTACTTCTTGGGAAAATCATTTACCGTTGTGCGAGTTCTCGTACAACAACAGTTACCATACCAGCATAAAGGCTGCACCCTTCGAGGCACTTTACGGGCGTAAGTGCCGATCACCTATCTGTTGGACTGAGTTAGGAGATTCCCAACTCACGGGTCCAGATATCATTCAAGAAACTACTGAGAAAATCGTTGGTATTCAAAACCGGCTGAAAGCCGCACGTGATCGTCAGAAAAGCTATGCTGACGTGAGACGCAAACACCTTGAGTTCCAGGTAGGGGACAAGGTACTTCTCAAAGTGGCACCATGGAAGGGTGTCATTCGATTCGGAAAGCGAGGCAAACTAAACCCTAGATACATCGGACCATTCGAAATCCTTGAAAGGATTAGTCCCGTGGCATACCGCCTGCAACTCCCTGCTGAGCTTAGCAGCGTTCACAACACCTTCCACATTTCTAACTTGAAGAAATGTCTGTCTGACGAGACACTGATTATATCGCTCGACGAAATTCAAATTGATGATAAGCTTCATTTTGTCGAGGAACCTATGAAAATCATGGACCGAGAGGTCAAGCAATTGAAACAGAGTCGTATTCCCATCGTAAAAGTCAGGTGGAATTCTAGGCGAGGCCCTGAGTTCACCTGGGAACGGGAAGACCAAATGCGACAGAAATACCCACATCTCTTCCCAGACAACGCACCGTCCGTGCACTCAAGCTAATTTCGGGACGAAATTTCTTTAACAAGGGGAGAATGTAACACCTGTTAAATTAGGATAATTAATTATGCCTAATTAATTGTAACTAGTTGTAATTAGTATGTAATAGGACTAATTGCAGACTCTATTTGTATATATATAAGGTGATTTATATATATATGAGTGTACTTACGCGATTTGGATTAATCGTACGAATTAACCGGACGGAGTCCGACACAGTTACTTGGACGTTGGTGACAGAAACTTACCTAAATAATGAGAACGTATTTTATTATATAAAATACACAGCGAACAAACATTATTTATAATATCGCGACGACATTTTAAATAATTTAACGAATACGTATTAAACGCGAGTTAAGAATTTTAATACTTCGGCAAATGTTTTTATAATTAATTTCAAGGTATTTCATTAAAATATTCCCGTCACCTTTTAAAAATATAACTGCTTGATTTAACGTTTAAACGACGGAGGAAACGAACACCGCACGGAGCGCGGAGGCGCAGACTGAAAGTGGGAGGTTAACCTCCCACTCTTACTCTCTTTCTCCTTACTTTCTCCACTCTTTCTCTTTCTTCCTCCCTTTTCTCTCTCAAATTAATCACCACCGCCAACTCATCAAATTCACAAAATACTACCTCAAAATGCACTCGGTTTTACTCGGTCATTTGGAAGAAAAGCACCACCACTTCACGATCTATCATCCTATCTTTTCGGATTTTCAATCCGACACCTCGTAAGTTTCCGACAAATCCCGACATCTCTCGTTTTTGATCATTTTTACTAGTTTATAGTTTCTATAGGCTTAAAATGTCCTAATATGGGTTGGGTAAAAGATTTGGACCGAACGGAAACCGGAAAACTCGTTTTCGGCACGTTTTTCGGCCAACAGACCGCGACGTCGCATTTGTACCCAGATTCATGCGACGTTAGCCTCGACGTCGTACAACCCCTCGTAACATCGCATGGTGCGACGTCAGTCACAAAGTCGCATTAAGTTGCGACGTCGCGTATAGCGACGCCACCCACAACGTCGCATTAAATTGCGAAAGTCGCACATAGCGACGTCATGTTCAACGTCGCAGTCAAGATCTGCGACGTAGCACCCAACGTCGCACCCAACGTCGCACCCAACGTCGCAGAAATCAGAATTTTTAAAGAGATTTTCACTAAAACTATGTAGAAAATATGCATTTTTCCCTCCGAGCTGACTCGGCAGCTCGACCCCGACCAGGGGCTCTGCCCCTTGGACCCCGCCAAGGGGTTGCCACCCCTTGGAACCCCGCAACCAGGGGCGCTGCCCCCGGACCCCCGTCGTGTCAGTACAAAATGTTTCAAACGCAATGATAATACTTTGACTATTACTAATACAAACCGTCACCAATGGGCCAACCATGTTTTCTGAAAACAAACGATAACGAACCAACTTTGGACATGACGAGTTGTGTAGACAACTAGCCTAGATGGTCTTGCGAGACATCTACTTACTTACTTTATATGTTTAGGCATTTAAAGGTTACGGGTTCGGAGAACCTACATACTACCTACCATTTGCTACTGCTTACTACTCGACTCAGGTGAGTCTTATGGCCCCACTTTTACTGTTTTATCGTATTGGGGGGAGAAACATGCTACTACTTTTCCTTGAACACAAGTACTAAAACTGTTTACTATACCAAACGGAATTGCATGAGTTGTTTACTATTTACAGAAGTCTCTCCATCATATATCGTTAGTTATGGACTTAAGCGCGAACACTAGTTAATGGATCCATTAGGGAAATGACCCTCCCCACCCGGGGCAGTAGCGCTGCCACGTACTGATTTACACGTAGAAACGGGTGACTACTTATTCGTTACTGATGCTTGCTCAATTACGAGCATGTCACGGGAGCAAACTTATTACTTACGGGTTAAGCTTCGATTATGAGCCTCATGGCAACGGTATAAACTTACTTACTTACATTTGCGGGATTGCAAATACTGGTTTACGATTTCTGGACTGAAATTGCTGATTTTACGCCTGCGGGCATTACTGATGAAATCTCGTGTTCAAAGCTGATATTACTTACAAACCTGTGAGATTCACCAACCTTGTGGTTGACATTTTTTAGCATGTTTTCTCAGGTACCCGGATGGAGTAGGATTACTCCAGGATTTTAGCTAGAGTCGCATGATTTCAATACAACTGCATTAACGGAGATTCTTAGCATTATTTTTTGTATGTTACGATTATGTAATAGAATCTCCCGCTATACGCGTGGACTCTAGGGGAAACTACATTTTGTATACGAAAACACTAAGTTTTCAAACATTATATCTATGGAATGTAACTAATTTACAAACGTTGCATATAGATGTCGTTTGCTTTATCTTTGTGCTGTGATATTTGATTAGTAACACCCCAAACTATGCTTCCGCAAAACAGTGAATTTTGGGGGTGTTACACTATGAATGTAGTACCAATGTGCTGTGAATGTAGTACCAATGTACTATGAAATGTAGTACCAATGTACTGTGAATGTAGTATCAATGTACTATGAAATGCGGCGCTAAGTGCCGTGATGCAGTATCAACGTACATTGAGTGCAGCACTAGTGTGCTATAAGTGGGTGTGTATCTTATGTCTCTAATGTGTAGCCCTATGGCTAAAAGTAGATCGCGTTCACGAAATGTTGTAAATGTAGCGCAAGGGCTAAATAAGTACAACTGTGAGGTTTTCACGTGTAGTACGAGTGCTAAAAGTAGCGTTTCTCATAAACTTTCTGTGTGTGCACGCGGATGTCGTCATGTAAGTATCGATGTAATGTGATGATCAAAATGATTCGATTGTGGTTGTGAAAGTTTTTGTGGACTTAGTCATTGTGAGTGTCTCTCGCAATACTAATCCAGTGGTAACCAGTGTGGTCAAGATTGAAATCAAGGCGCGCATGAGTCTTTGGGTTCAGTTCAGTTGATGGAAGAATATTCCAGGACGTGAGTGTTGCGGTTGGCCAGTTTAATTGGCGGTTATCTGCACGACAATGAATGCGAGTGGAAAGAATACGTGAATAGTCAATGTAACACGTCTCTGTGATGAATTTCTCATGAGACAGGAGTTTCGTTAGTTGATCCTATGACTGAACCTCTTTAAGTAGGTCCTTTAAGAATGGGTAATTCGTAGTAATGTTGTTGTTTGTTATAATTAAGGGAGCGATTAGCGTGTGCGTTTCTATCACCGTAGATAAAGTGTCGAGGCATGATGTACCGATCGATATAAACAAAAGATAATAGGATTGTAATCATTCAACATGTGTGACCAAAAGATTACAAGAGTATATGTTGATTATGTAATAGAATCTCCCGCCATACGCGTGGACTCTAGGAAACTACATTTTGTATACGGAAATATTAAGTTTTTAAACATTTATTTCTATGAAATCGTTTTACAACGTCTCATTTAGAGGTCGTTTACTGTATATCTTGTGATTTGTATATTGATTAGTAACACCCAAAGTATGCTTCCACCAAACAGTAAATTTGGGGGTGTTACAGATTGGTATCAGAGCCTAAGGTTATAGTGAACTAGGTTGCATTTAGTGGGCCTAGACTATGACCATTAGGCAGTATTTCCTTATTAGGCATGACTGGTTCAGGAATTACAGCATACGACTTTAATTTAACATAGCATGATCAACTATGTACAATTGAGGAAAGATGATGTGAGGTCTGAAATGGTTATGTTGAACAGGAATACGTTAGTTGACTCTGACCACGAGAGAATTGGACCATTGCTTGATACGTGCTAGACACTAGGCTGGATATTATGTACTTATATGTATATATATATATATATATATTGGCCTCGTCTTACTTTCGTTCTATCCCAGAAACGACAAACTCTCCGCCCAATTCATCGCGCTCTTCTTCCCGCCGACCCCGAACTCAGAGGGTAGACAGGAGAACCACCAGATCGCCTCGAGTCAGACCATACCCCGCTCCTAACGTCCAGGACACGACACACCCCACAGTGCCAGTGTTGGCTACCCAACTCCGCCGTCAGGAGCAAAGGCTCGAGAATCTCAAACGGGAACAACACCGAATGACCTACCTGCTTCGCCAAGCTCTTGACCGCATATCACAACTCCAGCGAGAACAAGAAGATACCAGCCTCTCTGTAAGCATAATTCAGGATTCAATGACCGCTGAATTAGGTGCGGATGAACTCATAAGAAACCGACTAGAGGAATGTGAACAGCCTTCACAGGAGACTGAGGAGTACTCTCGAGCATTGGTACAAGGACTGGCCTTGGTTGTAGACAACGCCAGGCAAACCAACAGACTTGCAGAAACCGTGGACCGCCTTGTCGCACTGATGGAGCGGATTAATCTGCATCAAGATTAGATCAGTCTGTAACTTGTAACCAGTTAACTACTTAATTAGGGCCTATGTAATTCGACCGGATGTAACAATTTCCGGCACTTTTGTACTACAATTACTCTGTAATCTTTTGAAAAACCCGTACCTTGTATCCAACTTGTTTATCTAAATGGAATGTGATTGTCACTTCGTACTGTTATCGTGTATCTCATCATTTACACTTGTGACATATCATAATTTCATGCAAATATCTTATTCCTCTTTCCTTGTTCTTTTCTTGTTCAGCATCATGCCTCCTCGCCGACAGGTCACCCTTAGTGAAGCCGAAATTGCGGGTCTGATTGCCCGTAGTATGGCCCAAGCCCTAGCTACCCGAACATCCACTCTTGGTAGCGAAGATACAGCTAACAATGGGCCACAACCCAAACCCTGCTCATATAAGGACTTCCAAAACTGCAAACCTTTGAACTTCTATGGTACTGAAGGAGCGATCGGTCTGGTACGCTGGATCGAGAAAATCGAATCTGTATTTCTTATCTGCAACTGTGCGGAGGGAGACAGGGTAAAGTTCTCCACCAGTACTTTCTCAGACACCGCTCTTACCTGGTGGAACACCTATGCCCAGACTGTGGGTATTTCTAATGCTTAGAAACTCCCGTGGGAGGAGTTGAAGGAGATGTTGAGGGGCGAGTACTGCCCCAGGGATGAATTGAAACAGCTGGAATTGGAATTCTGGAACTACAAAATGCAGGGTGATGACATCACCGGGTACACCAACCGTTTCCACCAACTGGCACTCCTGTGCCCATCCATGGTCGATCCCGAGTACAAGAGGATCGAGAAATACTTCGATGGACTTCCCGACAGACTACAAGACCTGGTGACATCATCCAAACTGGGTACTATCCAGAGCGCCATTCGTACGGCCCATGAACTGACGGTAAACTCTGTCCGCCGTGGCACAACATCAACCCCATCTGCAAACAACAAACGCAAATGGGAAGGAAACCCAAACTCATCCAACCAAATCACCAACAAAAAGCCTGAGCGTGTTAAGGCTTATTCATCGGGGACTACAGAAAAGAAAGGGTACGTCGGGAACAAACCCTACTGCCCCAAATGCAATCGTCACCACGACGGTTCCTGCCCTTGCACCAACTGCAAACGGTTCGGGCACCTAGCCAAGGATTGCCGAGCCATCATTCCTACCCCCAACACCAATGCACCAAAGACCTGCTTTGGGTGCGGAAATTCCAGGCATTTCAAGAACAACTGCCCCAAGCTGAAGAACAACAACAACAACAACAACAACAACAACCGCAACAACAACAACAACAATCACCGCAACAACAACGCCCGGAGCAGAGCCTTCGTGATCAACTCAGGGGACGCCCGTCAAGACCCAAATGTGGTCTCGGGTATGTTCTTCCTCAATAACTTATCTGCTACTATTCTATTTGATACTGGTGCTGATAGGAGCTATATTTCTGATGAGTTTTGCCCACTACTTCACATCACCCCCGTGGCCTTAGATGTTAAGTACACCGTAGAACTTGCAAATGGTAAACTCATAGAAACCGATAGTGTGATACCTAATTGCACTTTAAACCTAGCCGACGAAATCTTCTCAATCGATCTTATACCTGTTGAACTAGGAAGTTTCGATGTTATCGTGGGTATGGATTGGTTGTCCAAGCATCGGGCCAAAATTTTTTGTCATGATAAGATCGTCCGCATCCCTCTCGCCGTCGGTAGAACCTTGATCATACAGGGGGAGACCGGTGGGTCGAGACTAAACATAATCTCTTGTTTGAAAACCCAAAAATTCCTGAGAAAGGGTTACCCAGCAATTCTCGCGCACATCACGGAGAAAAAGTCGGAGGAGAAGCGACTTGAAGATGTGCCAATCGTTAGAGACTTTCCCGAAGTCTTTCCAGAAGAACTACCTGGTCTACCTCCACCTAGACAGGTTGAGTTCTCGATTGATCTCGTACCGGGAGCCGCACCGGTGGCCCGAGCACCGTACCGCCTAGCCCCATCCGAACTTCAGGAGCTGTCCACCCAGTTACAGGAACTCCTGGATAGAAGATTCATCAGATCGAGTTCTTCACCTTGGGGAGCTCCGGTCTTGTTTGTCAAAAAGAAAGACGGTTCATTCAGAATGTGTATTGACTACCGAGAGTTGAACAAACTAACCGTCAAGAACCGATACCCACTTCCTCGAATCGATGATCTGTTCGATCAACTACAAGGATTAAGCTGTTATTCAAAGATTGATCTTCGATCAGGTTATCATCAATTGCGTGTTCGCGATGCCGACATCCCAAAAACCGCATTCAGAACCCGTTACGGGCACTACGAATTCCAAAGTGATGCTCTTTAGTCTAACCAACGCACCGGCTGTATTCATGGACCTTATGAATCGGGTGTGCAAACCTTATCTCGACAAGTTTGTCATTGTCTTCATCGATGACATCCTCATATACTCACGAAACGAACAAGAACGCGCACAACACCTCAGAACCATCTTAGAACTGCTTAGACACGAGGAGGTTTACGCCAAATTCTCTAAGTGTGAGTTCTGGATAAAAACCGTTCAATTCCTTGGACACGTGATTGACAGCCATGGAATTCATGTAGACCCATCAAAAATCGAGGCCATCAAGAACTGGCAAGCGCCAACCACTCCAACCGAGGTACGCCAATTCTTGGGATTGGCCGGTTATTACCGTCGGTTCATTGAGAACTTCTCAAAAATAGCTCAACCACTCACGGTACTGACTCAGAATGAAAAGAAGTTCGATTGGACTGATAAACAAGAGTCAGCATTTCAGCTGTTGAAACTCAAGCTCTGCAGTGCACCCATTCTGTCCTTACCCGAAGGCACCGATGACTTCATGGTATACTGTGATGCTTCTCACCAAGGTCTCGGTTGCGTGTTGATGCAATGAGACAAGGTCATTGCTTATGCCTCCCGACAACTCAAAGTTCACGAGAAGAACTATACGACTCACGACCTCGAGTTAGGGGCCGTGGTATTCGCTCTCAAAATCCGGAGACATTACCTTTATGGTACCCGAAGTACTGTATTCACCGACCACAAAAGTCTCCAACACATCTTCGACCAAAAAGATCTTAACATGAGGCAACGTAGATGGGTTGAATTACTCACCGATTACGACTGTGAGATCAAATATCATCCAGGCAAGGCAAACGTGGTTGCCGATGCTCTCAGTCGAAAAGAACGAACAAGACCACTCCGAGTCCGAGCCCTCAGCCTGACAATTCACAACGACCTGAACATCCAAATTCTCACCGCTCAACTCGAAGCTCTCAAACCCGATAATGTCAAAAACGAGGCCTTACGAGGCATGGATAAACAATTCGAAATCAGACCTAATGGAGTTAGGTACTTCTCTAACCGAATCTGGTTACCTAGTTTCGGGAACCTGCGGGACTTGGTGATGGATGAAGCTCACAAGTCCAAATACTCTATCCACCCGGGATCCGAAAAAATGTATCACGGCATCAAAGAGTTTTATTGGTGGCCGAACATGAAATCTGAAATCGCCACGTACGTCAGCAAGTGTCTTACTTGTTCAAAAGTCAAAGCCGAATACCAAAAACCTTCCGGCTTACTCCAACAACCCGACATTCCTGAATGGAAATGGGAACAGATTGCCATGGATTTCATAACCAAACTCCCTAAGTAGTCGAGCGGTTGCGATACCATTTGGGTGATCGTCGATCGTCTCACCAAATCAGCTCATTTCTTGGCAATCAGAGAAACCGATAAAATGGAATGCCTCACACAAATCTACGTCAAAGAAATTGTTTGCCGACACGGTGTCCCTATCTCGATTATCTCTGACAGGGATGCTCGTTTCACATCTCGCTTCTGGCAATCACTCCAAAAATCACTGGGTACCCGTCTCGATATAAGTACCGCGTACCACCCTCAGATCGATGGCCAGAGCGAACGAACTATTCAGACACTGGAAGATATGTTACGAGCCTGCGTAGTTGATTTCGGTACAAATTGGGAAAGACATCTACCATTGTGGGAGTTCTCGTACAATAACAGCTATCACACCAGCATCAAGGCTGCACCTTTTGAGGCACTGTACGGTCGTAAGTGCTGATCACTGATCTGTTGGACTGAAGTGGGAGATAGTCAGCTCACTGGTCCTGAACTCATACACGAAACCACCGAGAAAATTGTTGAAATCCAAAACCGACTCAAAGCCGGGCGTGATCGTCAGAAAAGTTATGCTGACGTGAGACGCAAACCACTCGAGTTCCAAGTTGGGGATCGAGTACTCTTGAAAGTTTCACCTTGGAAAGGTGTCATTCGCTTCGGTAAACGCGGGAAGTTAAATCCCAGGTACATCGGGCCTTTTGAAATCCTCGAAAGGATTGGCCCCATAGCATATCGGTTGCAGCTGCCATCCGAACTCAGCAGTGTGCACCCCACTTTTCACATTTCTAACTTGAAGAAATGTCTGTCTGATGAGACACTTGTTATCCCACTGGATGAAATTCGTGTTGACGACAAACTTCACTTCGTTGAGGAACCTGTTGAAATAATGGACCGTGAGGTCAAACAACTCAAACAAAGTCGTATTCCCATCGTTAAAGTCAGGTGGAATTCGCGGCGTGGACCGGAATTCACTTGGGGACGGGAGGACCAAATGCGACTCAAGTATCCTCACTTATTCACTAATTCTACATCGAACGCGACTTCGACTTAAATTTCGAGACGAAATTCTTTTAACAGGGGGAGAATGTAACACCCGCCAAATTAGGACTAGTAATTAGTGCCTAATTCTATGTTAATACATGTAATTAGTTCTGTGTTAGGCTAATTAATGTATCGAAATATATTGATGAATATATACAATTATGCGATTTGGTTAAATCGTACAAATTTCGTCCCGAATATAATTCGGTTCAATAAATACGGACGTTGGTGAACAATTTTATTGGATAATATAATATTATTTAATATGACCATTATACCTAAAATATTATTTTGATAATATTTTGTAATTAATTCGTATCGTACAAATAAATGTATACGCGATTAAAATACTAACGCGCAAACAAATCAAAACAAAGTTAAATCGTATTTTATAACTCAAATATAAAGTATTTAATAAAATACTTCAACCAAAATATTGAGAAATTATTCGCATATTAAAACGTGTATTTAAACATACATAAATAATTAATTAACGTTTAAACGATCGGGAAAACGAACACCGCACGGAACACGAATACAGGGAACGAAAAATGGGTGAAGCCCACACCCGTGGGCCCCACCCAACCGGCCAACAAAGGGGGGAAACCCCCTCCCCACCATCTCATTTCATCATCATCATCCACTTTCTTCTTCTCTCTCTCTCTTTCTTTTCTCTCAAAAAATTCCACCATCACCATCACCTTAAAACCTCAAATAACACCATCAAACGTCATCAAATCTCGAAGCCCTTTGGAGAAAAAGAATCACTACGCGGCGATCTACACTTCTATCTTTTCGGAATTTCGTTTCGCCACTTTGTAAGTTTCCGACAATTTCTCGAAATCACTCAAATCTTGGTTATAATACTTGTTTGTTGTTTCTACACGTTTATAATGTCCAAATATGGGTTGGGTAAAAAGCTTGGGTCGATCGGTGGCCGGAAAACTCGTTTTTGGCTCAAAAGTCCGTCAACAGCTCGAAGTGACGCAACGATGACTGCAGTATAGCGTCACTTCGTGCGTCACTTAAGTGACGCACTGAGTGTCGCTAATAACCCTAATTTTGCTTAAGTGTCGCTAAAAGCCCTCTTTTCCCGTCACTACCTAAGTGACGCACTTTCAATATCCGTCACTACTAGCGTCACTTGCCTAAGTGACGCCTATGATCGAAATCTAACTTTATACGACACTCCTGCCCGACACTACTCTAGTAACGCCTAGAACCTTAAACCGACACTTGTTACCATCACTGCCTAAGTGTCGCCACCTTATGCGTCACTTCCCAAAGTGACGCCCTAAACTCATATTTCGCAATTTTATGCGACACTTCCTAAGTGTCGCTTAAACCCTAAGTGTCGCTAAAAACAGAAAGTTTCAAACCATTTTTACTAAGTGTTGAGACCTAAATCTTATCACCTGATTTCACCCAAATTCAAATCCAGATGCGTTTTTCACCAAAGCAATTTAGTAGAAATAAAAAATTTTCGAGCTGACTTGGCATCTCGACCCCAACCAGGGGCCAGCCCCTTGGACCCTGCCAGGGGTTGCCACCCCTGGAACCCCGCTAACCAGGGGCGCTGCCCCCGGACCCCCGTTATAATGAGTTTGTAAATACATTTCACACCAAGTGTCGAACTTGAACAACTTCAAACCTTATTACGACACGACTTTATAAACAAATTGAGACATATTTTTCAAGAGTAACACTCTGGAATCACTAATACAAACCGTCACCAACGGGCCAACCATGTTTTCTAAGAACGAACGATAACGAACCAACATTGGACATAACGAGTTGTGTAGACAACTAGCCTAGATGGTCTTGCGGGACATCTACTTACTTAACTTTATATGTTTAGGCATTTAAAGGTTACAGGTTCGGAGAACCTACACACTACTCACTGTTTGCTACTGCTTACTACTCGACTCAGGTGAGTCTTACAGCCCCACTTTTACTGTTTTATATACGGGGTGAGATACATTGCTTACTTTTCTTGAACACAAGTACGAAACTACTCATTTTACTATACGGGATTGCATGAGTACTTACTTTTACAGAAGTCTCTCCATCATATATCGTTAGTTATGGACTTAAGCGCGAACACTAGTTAATGGATCCATTAGGGAAATGACCCTCCCCGCCCGGGGTAGTAGCGCTACCACGAACCGTACTGTATAAACGGGCGACAATTATTCGTTACTTATGCTTGCTCAGTTACGAGCGTGTCACGGGAGCAAATTATTACTTACGGGTTAAGCTTCGATTATGAGCCTCATGGCAACGGTATAACTTATTTACTTTACATTTGCTGGATTTGCAAATACTTGATTTACGCCTGCGGGCACTACTGATGAAATCTTGTGTTCAAAACTGAAATTACTTACAAACCTGTGAGATTCACCAACATTCGTGTTAACCCTTTTAGCTTGTATTCTCAGGTACACGGACGGAGTAGGATTACTTCAGGACATAGCTAGAGTCGCATGATTTCAACTAAACTGCATTAACGGAGATTCTCAACATTATCTTTTGTATATGTTGATTATGTCATAGAATCTCCCGCCATACGCGTGGACTCTAGGAAACTACATTTTGTATACGGAAATATTAAGTTTTCAAACATTTATTTCTATGAAATCGTTTTACAACGTCTCATTTAGAGGTCGTTTACTGTATATCTTGTGCTTTGTATATTGATTAGTAACACCCAAAGTATGCTTCCGCCAAACAGTAAATTTGGGGGTGTTACAATGTTATACACTTTTGATACTAACAAAGGAGTTTGTAGATATTAATGCTATTTTTGAAGTTAAATAATTTTTCGTTACTATATTTTGCAATGAGTTATTCAGAACAAGAACAAATTGTTAACTTTTAATTAAAAAAATCTAAAATATCAAGGATAGGTGAATGATTCAATTCTCGTGAGAATATTGCGGCTTTCCAACCTATAGGGTACTCACAGCCTAAAGCCTATCGAAGTAGTCTGATATTGCAAGCCGTGCCAACGTAGATTGTCGAGTAGTCAAAATTGCATGATTTCCTTTTAATGTATTCTCCCGAAGAGAATCAGTCTACACATATGATACTGCATATCATACAATATTCAGTCTAAGTTTTGAATATAAATGACACTATTTAAGTAAGTAAAATATAAAAACAATAACATAGTTTATGGCAAAACAAACAAATTTATTAGTCTAATTAATTAAGTTATGTAATACCTGATGTAGGTAATCCTCTATCGCTACTAATTTACCCACAAGTTAGACATTTGAGACATGTAAGTGGACACATTTGGTGAATTGGTGAAGGAAGTCATTACACCATTAATCATTAATTCTGTCAAAAAGTGTTGCAATCTTCCAATTCCCTCAAATAAAACTTTTATATCAATAGTCACTTTCTCTATCAGACAGTGTATTTTTTTCAACTGCGTCTCAGTAGTTTCTACTTAATTCTCAATTAGCTAATACAAAAATTAAACAACTATACCCTATTACTCAGTGACAAACACTGAGTTTAATAAATAAACAATGTTAAAAAAGTTTAAAACGGTTACAAACTGTGACACTCTTTCAATTTCGATATAATTATGTACATTTTAAACGTGCATGTCTTAGGCTAATTCCCTGCTAAGTGAATTCAAACTATTTTTATGAGATAAGTGATGTGACCTAAAAAGTCATGTTTTTAGGCACATTATTCTGCACTTATTGGACTTATATTTGGTGAAATTGTCTTAAAACATCTATTATTTACTTAAAATCACCAAAGTAGTCTAATTATGGGCGTTAATGTTAAAATCACCAAAAACATCCGTTTATCACGCAAAACAAGGCAAATAATGTCACCTTAAATACCCCCTTCTTAATTTACTTATGGAATTGGATCTTAATTCATATTTTATGATTTCATAGGGAAATCCAAGACCGGAGGTGAAAGAATCAGAAGAAACGGATGAAAGACGAATAAGATGTGCAGTCTGGAAGCTCGCCGATCGTCATCCGGAACACGCAAAAGTCAAACACCTCCAAATTTGGCAAACTTAGTGTCATTAGAAGCGTATCGGAAAAACGAATCCAACGGCGCAAGAATCAAGCCAAATGGACTCCAAACGAAGAAGATACGGACGAACCAAGCAACCGAGAAATCAACGGAGGCCAAATGGAGCACCAACCCCCCCTATACACCTAGGTACCATATACGGTACCCTAGGTGCCGTATACGGCCCTTAGGGTGCCGTATACTGGGGGTGTTTACCTTGTGAGGTGCCGTTTGACCCCTACCCCTTGGTCCGCTTGCCCCGTAAGGTGCTTTGATGCTTGTATTTGGTGCTTCAAGACTTGTACCTCTTGCCTAAGGCTTCTCCTATAAATACCCCATCCGTTTCTCATTTCAAAACACACCTCACACCTCTCATTTCTCTAAAATACTCTCTCTCTACTTTCTCTCTCTAAAGTTCTAGTTAGTTAGTTAGGTTAGTTTTAGGTTAGTTCCTAGTTAATATTAACCAAGACTAACTAGAGGGTAGCTTTTGTAATAGAGTTGGAATTCTTAGAGGATCTCCTTTGTAATATTGCTCGGGATATTTGGGAGCTCTGTCCGTGTAATCTTTTGGCTACTATTCAATCTACGCATTACTTTCGGTTATTTCTATCCTTATCTTTCATAATGTTGCATGCTATTATTATGTTTGATTCAGGATACATTGCCATGATTAGTGAGTAGATTAGCTATTGTGTTGGTTATGATGTAGTTAGCTTGTTAATATTTGGGGTGATGCTACTTTAAATACAATTGGGATAAAATCGTTATGAAGCAACGGAGGTAACGTTATACGGCTTTCATTTGTATAGCGCCGGAAACATCACGAATGTGTGTAGTACGGTACGTGGAAGCTATGAAAGTCGTGGGCACAATCCGTTGTGGAATAATGATCCCAATTGTTAAATATTGAAATCCGGTGTACTGTTAACTATACATTTATGATTTTAAACTAAACTATCGCCTTTCCTCTAATAAACGTGATTAGAACCTTTATGTCAAGGAGTCGCGAACCTTAGTCAAACGGTCACTACCTATCTATGTTTTCTTAAAATAACATGGTCTGATTTTGAAGCAATGGAAATACTGTCTACCTATCGTATAGTACACTGTGAATTAATGAGGGATTTATTGGTTTGGGATTACAAAGTGAATGGGTTATTTAGCTATCATAGATGGTTTTACTGTAATACAAGCTTAGATATATTGAGTTCAGATGGCTGTAAAGTATGTAGCCCAGTCAAAGCCCGAATACGACTGAGTATCCGGTTTAACGTTGGAAACACCTATGGTGGAGTACAAACACGTACAAACTACGGAAAGGTCGAAGGCTGTATACTGTGTTACATCCTATCATAGTCTGTGATCCAGGAAAGACCGTAATATGGGTGAATACATAGTATAATATTGGAAACACCCTCTGTGTAGTACAATTACATACAAACTGTGGAAAACTCTATGGGTTGAAGACTGTATCACAGCCAAATATCTATGAACTCAATCACAACCATTAATGTATATGTTAGTCAGTCACCACCTGTCTTAAATCTTAAATGCCTCGCCTAGCTTAGATATTTTTGTCTGTGTTAAGAAAGATCAGTGGATAAATTGCGAACTGCCGCCTTATTCCTGCACCCCATCTGGAGGGTCACTTGGTCTCATCATAAGAGACGGTGAGGAGGGTTTCAAGACAGTCCGATCTGATCAGAATCTTGACAGCCTAATAATCAGTGACATACCGATCGGTTTATCTGATCAGTAGGGTATTAGTGTTTACACCACAAGGTATCTACGTGAACGCAAGACACAAATCTTAAAAGACGTTTTCAAATATAAAACCCCAATACAGCATCACCCCACGTAAAAGCTAACGAAGTCATAACAAACACAAGTCCCCTTATATTAATTCAACCTACCGCTTTTATTTACTGCTTTAATTAGTTTTAATTTCAATTACGGACCTAAGTATAAAACCCCCACTCAAAAGCTATTTTCAAACCATCGCTAATTTGAACTTTCGTCTCGACAAGTCGTTTCACAATACGGTTAATTCTTTAGAACGACCCTAGGTCATACTTCAGCTATACAGCTCTAGTAGAACTTAGGTCCCCAGCTAAATATAAATTTTAAAACTTCCACCGACGTGCTGCCATACGGTCACGTTGACGACGCGTGACGGTTGGTGGCGCTTCAATAAGTCTAGAAAAGCCCAACAATTTTAATATGCGATGTATTACAAATTTTGTAATTTTGTATAATTACACGAGAACAATCGGGTGTGGCCCGACAACTACGCGATCGTTGGTGATACAATTTTATGAAATAACGTAAAACTATTTTTATAGTAGTTATTTACTTGGATATATTATGCTAACGATAGAGCATAACGACTAAACGTAAATGATTATACGTTTTATATAAAAAGGTAACCTACGCGATAAAATCACGCAAAACGAACCCGACAACCAAACGAAGCAAAATTTATATTTTGTAAACTTAAAATAAAGTATTAAAAACAATACTTGAAAAATATTAACCGTCAACTAATTAAACGAATAAACGCTTTAAAACGTATACGCGATTAACGGGTTCAATACCAAATCACCTACACAATAATTCTAGGGGACAAAAGATGGTATGGCCATGCCTTGTTGACCATGAGAATCGGCTATAGACCATACCACCCCCCCCCCCCCCCCCCCCCCACCACCTTAATGTTTTGTTAACCTTGACACACAAACACACTCACATACATCATTCTCATTCACCAACTCTCTTTACTTTCTTTTCTTCTTCTTTTCTCCCACTACCCACAGCTAAAAACAGCCTTTCACCACCACCATCTAACCACCAAATCATCATCATCAACCACCGTAAGAAGTTGCAAAGGAAAGAAAAGAAAACGAGCTTCAAGGATCATCATCTTCTTCCTACTTGTAAGAAATCCTTCCCTCTCATTAATCTTTCATGAATCTAGTGTATTAACATATTATATGTTCACTCCTAAGAAGATCTTAAATCATAACTTGATGTGCGAGTAATAAAAATGTATGAAACCACTTGGAAAACCTTGGTAATTTTGTTAACTTCATTTTATGTTTAGACTTCATCTCCTGAAAGTACACCAAACGTGAGACAAAAACTGATTTGGGAACATATGTCGATAATTATAGGTGCTGGACACATACCTGTTCACGTACTTTTTTGACCCATTTTAATTAGCTAAAAATTATGAAAAAAATACGGAAAGTAGCTAAGACTGTGGGAACATTGTGTAAATTTTTCAGAATTTTTCTTGAAGATTTAAGTAGTTAAAACGAGGACGGAACGAGACACAGTTTTCTGGAACAAGCTGTCCAAAACTGTGTACATTCCCGCGATTAAAAACGAGACACTTCGGGTTTGAGTTAAAATGTGAAAATTACTTTTTACGGGTTCAAATATGGTACGATTTTACGTGTAAAGTTTTGGGTCAAACCGAACCAAGTCAACCGAAAACGAGCCTTGGTACGAAAAACGTGAAACGAAATGTAAAACTCTAGATTTTGGCTCGAAACGAATGTTTTAAGTGTTTTACTATGAAACTTGAACAAAAACGAGTGTTATAACATTTACGGTTTACGAAACGAGCGTTTTTACACTTAAACATTATCAGCCGATTCAGCGAACTGAGCTCGATTTGCAAGCTGACCTTTGACCAGCGACTTGACCTGCGAGTTGAGACTTGTGAATTGACTTTTTGACCAGCGACTTGACCTGCGAGTTGAGATTTGTGAGTTGACTTTGCCTCGCGATCTGAGAACTTGCGAACCGAACGGTCTGTTAGAAATTTTTGTTCTTTAACCGAGTATCGAATTTGAGTAACAACAACTAAATTATATACAATACCGCTCGTACACGCAACATATATATACTTTTACAAAGTGTACAACTATACGAACATAATAATAATATTGTTACGAATTATTATTACAAAACCATCACCAACAGATCGTACAAAATTTTTATACAACGATGATCTTTTATCGAGTGAACAAACTAACATAGTTTGGCGGTTAGCCAGCTACTTATACAAACTATCTCTTACGTTTAGGACGTTAGAGACTTTACTTGGGCAACCAATTTGCTTGCTCTCACACACTTAAGCTCACGAGGTGAGTTCATAGCCTCTACTTTTACTGTTATACTGCTTTTAAATTAGGGGTGGGAAACATAGCAACTACTTTTATTCATGCTTTCATACTATACTCGAAACTGTTTATTTATGAAATGATTTTCATACTATTTTGGGAACATGACAACGAATCCTGGTACGAACTTAGTTTTACATGTTGTAGTGCACAGAGTCCTCGTGCTTGCAAACTATAACCATTAGCTAGGTGACGCTAGCCACTGAATATACGGATAGTACTATCGTGATGACCTACCTCCCACCCTTGTTTGGATTGTGCCAACCCCCGACTTTATATCATGTCGAGGGGCGTATATTTACCTAGTCCTAGAGGCAAAAACAATACACAAACAAGGTTGTGGTTTGGTTATAAGACTATGTGTCGTTACTTTAACTCGTAAGGTTTAGCTCACCTTCGAGGGATCCCGTCTATGCTCTCCCACGAATAAAAAACTTTATAGGAATGTTTCCTACGATTTATACATTAGATCACCTGCGGGCCATCTACAAACGATTTATACATTAGAACACCTGCGGGTCTTCTACGATTTACTAATTTGAAATGCATTTCCAACTATTTATAATGGACGAGGTCCAACGATTTGAACAACCGATTTATAAGCGAGTTTACCAACTATTTTAATAGCTACTTAGTCACGCGTTGACTACTATCTTAATAGCTACTTAGTCACGGTTTGACTACTATTTTAGCAACTACTTAGTCACGGTTTGACTACTATTTTAACAACTACTATTTGAACAATGAAACCTTTGGACGATTCTCCAACGAATTATGAAAACTGTTACTTGATCATGAATTAACCACTTTTTGACTTATGTGTCAACGATTACAAACAACTTGGTTTAACAACTATATATTAAAAACCTATGAATTCACTCAACAATTTTGTTGACTTTTTACTATATTTTTCAGGGAATTAGCAACTCAAGTAAGACTGCATACATCTGGGAACTACGCTACCCATGACGAATTAGGATGCCACGTTTTGGAACAAACGAGATTTCTTTAGTATAACTAATACATTTTAGTCATACTTACGAAATCTCATTTTGATATTGTAAGTTTAAAAACGGTTGTAATTTTAACAATACTACTACTTCTACCACTTCGACAAGTCGTAGCTTTTTTAATAACTATTTATTTATGGCATCTTAATTACTTGTTCTGCAATAATCATATGCTCTGATATGCGTGAATGTCCAATGATGACATCACGACCCCACTGTACACACTAATGCTTCCGCTAAACACTTGCTAATCTTGTATTACCGTTTTGGGGGTGTGACACAAACTTATAACTTAATTTTATTCAAAATTTAGAAAAAAATGATCCAAAAAGCAAATAATAAATAGAAAATAAAAATAATAATGAAGCTAATGAAATGTCTTACCTTTATTATATCTGATGGACGTAACCTACCAATCCACATAATACAACCTTCAACAAGTGATGACCACATTCCATATATGATATGAAAAACATCACCTTTAGCAACTAATCTTTTGATCATAAACATTTCACTGAACTTTAAAGATGTTTTTTCAAGACGTGGTTGAATTAGACTGTCAATATGTCCCGAGTAAATTACTTTCTTAAGTTCAGTAGTCTATATAAAATGTTCTTTTAACCAATGACCATAACTTGTGGAAAACTCCAATGACACTGTTTAGTAAACACGTAATAACATAACACTATTAATTATAAATTTGTAAAACTATGAAAACAACACTTTTAGTGAAAAATTTATTAATAATACAATGTATGATTATGTTTACTATATAGGTTTCATCAAAAGTGTGATACGTAACACTATATGAGCTTTAGTATGATGAAAAATATACTATTATAATTATGAGGTTGATCTGGTTTAATACTCATGTTCATCAAATTACCTTGGAAAAATTTGGATCAATTTTACACATATAAAACCGAATACAAAAATTACCCTAAAGAAACTATTTTAATGATACAAAAGTTTAAAAATTTACCATCTTTAACTCTTCATGGACCAGCTCCTTAAGTTTCTCAAATATTACCTGATTTTATTCTAGATGATTGTAATATTCCTAAAGATTTTTTTAAGAAACACAGGTACAATTATACAACATCAACAACTTATAATAAGATTGATAACAATTAAACATAATAAACAAAGTTGGAGTTTTTATAATCCATATTATCAAAAATACATAACAATAAAATGTAAATCAATAGAAGTGGAATGATTAAATAAGTAAATATTCAAATAGGCTACCTTATGTCTAAAATTGCACCTATTCACAGCTTAAGTACCTGTGCACGCCTCTTTTTTTTTCTTTTCTATAGATCAATGTATATTAGTTAATTAAAGTAATTGCACCGCGATATTCCTTTGTAAAATCGTAACGGTTTTATGTGTACCTTTTGTTCGGCTAACATGGATTGGTCTTCTTGAACACCATGAGAGTATGCAGCATTAGAATTAATGCATTCATTTGACGATGCCTGCAAGGAAAAAATAAAGAACTACAAAGTCTAGATAATACTACCTCATTCCCAAAATAATTGTCCAATTTTAACTTTTTGAAGTCTTTCTTTTTCAACTTTGACATTTATTAATTTGTTTGTGTTATATTATTCTTGATGCAAAATATATGAATGAATACTCTAAACCCTAAACCACAAACCCCAACTGAACAGTTTACATGTGAACAAATCGGTTAAAGTTAGTGCTAATGAAAGATATATACATATGGAGAAAGAAATGGGCACTACTAATAAACCTCCTAGACGCTAGAGCTATTGCCAAGGGGGAGCCTGTTGAGACATGTTTAGTGACATATACAACATAGATCACTGTCAAGAGGGAATTTTTATTTTGTTTGTATAATACTTGATTCAAAATATATGAATGAATTCGGTTTTAAATGTATTTTCATTGGTATAATTTTTAGCAAATGTTATATAACAAAAACAAAAATACTTAAGGTTAAAGTTGAAAAAGAAAGACTTCAAAAAGTCAAAAATGGATAATTATGTTAGGACGAATGTAGTAGCACATTAAGTAACCTACGATTATTTAGAGATCAACGTAAGGTTTTCAAACTACAATTAATAGTTGTATAGATAATATATGTAATACTTAATAATAATGCATAAAAATGTTACTTGCATTGACTTCTTTTCATAACCGTTTTCACGTTTGATGTTCGTAGAATCTAATGACACAAGGAGACCTACAACGTCTACAAATAATATAAACTAACCGAGTATTCAAATTGTAAATCATTATCTGAATCTGATAATAATAATAATAAAAATAATAATAATAATAATAATATTAATAATAATAATAATAATAATAATAATAATAATAATAATATAATAATAATAATAATAATAATAATAATAATAATAATAATAATAATAATAATAATAATAAAAAAATATATATATAATGGTATTACATATGTAGGGATATGTAAGAGGATGTATTATACTAAACTATTAGGACTTTAAATTTGGTCATATGAATATAATATCGTTCATTTTGATTGATAGCTGGGAGTAAATTTAATTAAGTTGAAAAAAATATCATATAAATAAATTAAGTTGAATACATTTGCCATCTTTTAAAAATGTGGATGTTTATTCTATAAAAAAACAAAATATAGGTAATAAATTATGATGAATTTTGAACACTATTAAATTAGGACATTAAATATTAAAATTAATTGTATTAAATGAGTGTGTTGACTAATCAAAACATGTAATTAATAAGGGTATTAGTGGGATATAGGTGTAAATTATTTTAAAGCTTAAGTAATCATCAAATTACTTTGAATCAATGGTCTAGATTAGGTTAACCTAAAACATGGATGGCAAGGATTAATTTTTGAGTACTAAGATTAGTTAATATCTACTCTCTTTTAGTAGATAAGAGAGAAGAGATTTCTTTATTTTTCTTTTCTCTTTCATATAAATTTCCCATGTCATTTTTTTCTGAGTCTTAATCTTAATTTTGATATGATACTCATTTTAAAAGAATAAATATAATGATTTAGTTAAAATTAATAAACATAGCCATAAAATTCATTTTAAATAAACTTTTGGTATTTTACTCTACCATTCAAATATAAAAAAGACTGTATTTTATTTTTATATTTTAAATTGTATGTTTAATTATTGCATATATTTTACCACACATAATATTTCAAACACCTAATTAATCAATGTATCGTCTTTTAATCGCTTAACTCGGTAATAAAAAATACAGTTTCAAGTTTGTTTTATTTAACGTTGATTGTCGCCTTTTGTAATATTTCAAACACCTGATTAATTAATGTGTTGTCTTTTAATCGTTTAACTCGATAATAAAAAATACACTTTCAAATTGTTTTATTTAACGCTGATTGTCGCTTTTTGTTTGATCATTATCTACTTTTTATTTAGAAATTAGACGACATGTTTAGTAAATTATTTAAATCATCATTGTGCTTTTCACTTTATTCTACCGGTCGTTGACTTCCAAAAAGTATTTGAAAAATCTAATTTTTGAAACTTCTGTTCATCGGTAGTCCAAAATGGACTACATGTGAACAAAAATTTCACAAAAATAAATTAGTTAAATAGTCCGTAAAAGGTTTCAAAAAATAGACTATTCAAATACTTTTTTGAAGTCATGAACGACCGACGGAATAGTTTGAAAAGCACAGGGATGATTCAAATAATTTACTCCAACATGTATTAACAGTTGAATCGTGAGATACACGGTATTGAACATAAGATTTTTTTTACATTTTTAGCTTCATACGGGAGTAATTACTTTCATATATTAACAAGACCTACAACTTCTTATATTCTAGATAGATAATTACCTTACATGTATGAGTTTCACTTTGCTTCTCAAACTCTAATTATATTATAGTTCACATGAACGATGATAATATTATTATTAAGATCATTCATTTTGTTTCAAGCTTGAAATTATTGACTTTATATAGCTAAAATTGTTTACAAAAAAAGTTATATTTTTTGAATTTTACCGCAACGCTCAGGTATAAACATGCTTGTTTTATACATATACATCTTCAAAACAGTGGCCTATGTGTAAAACACTTCGTTAAAGCGAGGTGATTCTTGCAACACAAATTTAACTTTTACACAATTAACGAAAATTGAATTTACATAAGTAATATTCAGTCGTGAAAAAAGACATCGAATTAAGAAGTAAAAATTAAATATCTTTAATGGTGTATCAATCAACTTGTGTGATGTAATAACCATTCCGTTTATAGAAATACAAAATAAAATTTTGAGTTATCGTTATTTAGGTGATTTACATCATAAAAAATTAGCCATACACCACTAAAACTGCTTTATAGTGTTGGACTGTACAACACGATAATGCATAAAAATGGTGTATGGTTAATTTTTTGTGGTGTACAAATCACCACCCGTAAGTTATAACAACAAACGTTATACATATATCTACTTAACATATAAATGGCTTTCTTTTTTGTCTTTTTTATTTTATTTTTGTGTCATGTATTGTAAACTTGCTATTGAAACAATAGTATATATATATATATATATATATATATATATACTAGTGTTAAACCCGTTCATTGGACGGCTAGAAAATGATACAATTTTATAATAGAAGTTTAATAATTCTTAAAAGGTTCATACATTGCAAAAATAAAACCAATATGAAAATGTTCATATAAAATTCTTTTTTCTTCATTTTTCTACATGTGATTTGGTTTTTTTTATCCCTTCAATTTTCTAAAAATTATATTATTAGTAATTATGTTAATTAACAATAAAAAAACTTATGATTTTAAATAAATTTATGGTGATTTTAATTTCTCAAATTCTTTCACTTTCCTATAGAAAATAATAAAAATTATATACGTTAGTCAACGATAAATTAAGAAACATGTTGATGTTGCATATAATTAAAAGTTAGTGTAGTCTTCACTATTTTAATTTTTTTACAAAAAAGGAAGAACCAAGTAAGGTTGTGAAGAAAAACAAATGTTTAAAGGATATGAGATTGTGGTACATTGAAGTTGTTATTATCTTGTTCAAGCCATAATGTTGATCTTCATAATGATGATGATACCCATATTTCTGATGTATGAATTGTTTTTAAATAACAAAACAAAAAAACACAAAAAAATAACATCAACATACAATGAAGATTAAATCCAAAATTAATAAGTTGATATGAAGATATATACGTACATACATAACAATATAAAAGTAAATGGACTAAAAGGTTAAGGTAATGGTAATCCGAACTTTTCCCGGAATTCCTCATCCGTAAAGTGGGAGTAGAATCCAAGGTAGATTTGTGAATTTCTACCGCTTTGGGTTATATCATGAATGAAGAGATTAAGACTCCCATCCCAAGATATCCCGTTGAAAGGAAAGCTGCAAAGAACCCACCGGCTCCACCTTCCCCTCAATGAAGTTGTACGCCTCCTGCTGTATATTCGTATATGGCGATAATTCTAGGATACGCGTAATCTTTTGCTCATAACTGTAACACCCCGAATTTTAGGAATTTAATTTCGTATGCAAAAATAATATTATTATGAAGTAATATGATATAAATAATAAGATATAAAATAAAACGTAAACGAAGTATCAGTTCCAGACTGTAAAATAATAGGAAGCTAAAATAAAACACAGATAGATACGTGTGGGTCTGTAGAGTAATCCATATTATTCTAAAATATTCTCAGACTCTTTCCACACTTTGAAGAAATCGCAGGAAGCTTTAACTATTTCCAAATCTTTCATATAAACCTAATTCGAGCCTTAATCTTTCATGAATCATCTTCTACTATCATCTTCTTCCTTCTTCTAATCCATTGTAAGTGATTTCTCCATTGTTAACCTAGCTTTTGGGGTTTTGAAGGGTTTAGTGAAATTAGTGATTTTGAATACGAAATTAGGGTTTCAAATTGTTAGAATTGTTGTTTGTTAGTGTTTATAAGCTTAATAGTAATCATATAACAAGTTAAAAATGATGAATTAATCCTTAGTGTTTTTGAATGATTTCTAGGGTTTTGCTAAATCTTTGTATTATGATGTTAATAAGCTCAAAGATGTTATTAGTGTTGTTGATATAGTAAGAATAACATTGTTTATATGAGAATTTAAGTGTAAAATGCTAGTGAAGTGAAATTAAAGTGATCATGAATGTTGAAAGCTTAACTTTGGTTAGTTAGTAATGAAAGTGAATCAAGTATAATTCTAAGTGGGGGAGTAGAAGTATTGTTAAATGTTTAATTATAGTGATTAGTAGTGTTAAAGTGTGTCGTTTGTTATATGGATGATTGATAGGTACTAAAGTGTTGGAATTACCTTCGTTGCCTACGTGTGGTAAATCATCGAATAAAGATCAAGGTGAATATATAGGGGCTAATTGAGTAATGGTTTTATGTGTTTCCGGATTGCTTCCGAGCAAGAGGATCATACAACCATGTGTTTGCTATTTGTGATTATGTGTTTTAAATGATTGATGTTGATTATATGATGTTGATTATGATGAAGAATATGAATGATCGTATGTGTTTCCGGATTGCTTCCGAGCAAAAGGATCATACGATCAAGAGAAAGATGACTTGTATCTAGCCTTGTTTCTTAAAGTGGTATTCATTTCGACGTGATTTGATACCACCAAGCCTTCTTTCTAACGATGCCTTGTTTCTTAGGGTCCGGATCCGTAATGTGCTTGTTTCTTATGTGGTATTATTATGAATATGAGTAAGATTAATTATGTTGTTGATTATTTGTGTTAAATGTTGCTTATATGTGGTCGAAGGCTTAATTAGTTTCTATGTATTCACTAAGCGGTGGTTGCTTACCCTATTCTATGTTTCATGTTTTTTTAGGAAGTTCGGTTCAAGAGAAAGGAAAGGGGCTTTAAAGGAATAGCTTGGATAGCTCCGGGTAGTAAGTGGCAAGTACTTTTCTTTGACTCATCATTTTGAATACTACTTGTGTAATACGCCCATGAGTCAAAGTTTTTGGAAGTCAAACATTGTACGTGTTGTTTGTTAGATGGTTGACTTTGAAGGTCAACTCTAATGTAGAATAGAACATATATATGTGTTTTGAAGACATGTTGGAAAATATATATTTATGTAAATAGTGTTGTGGTTTGAATGGAAGAAACCTTTTTGAATGGTCAAAGTTATATGTGGTTGGTAAATTGAAAGTCAAAGTATAGTCAACTGAGTTGAAATGGTCAAACATGTTGAGTGTCATTTGGTACTTTGGTCAGAATCTTAGTATTTGGTGAAATGGGTCAAAAGTGTTCATTTAGGTCAAAAATATGTCTATGTGCTATGTTGAAATATGGTAATGTTATGGTACATTGGTTTGGTACTTTAAGTTTGTTTTGATATGTCTAATAAGTGTGTAATGGGACTAAGTCAGATTTAAAGTGTTGTGTGTTTTGAGGTGTTAAGTAAAAGTAGCATTTTGGGTCTAAATTGGTTGTACGTCCAGATTCGTCATTTTCGGGAAATTTGAGAAAGTGTTAAAAGTGAAAGTTAGATATTATTATATTAGATGTGTGTACAAAATTTCAGGTCATGACTCTCACCGAGTTAAAAGTTATGCGCGTCGGAAGTCTGTATTTAAATCTGAGTTGTGCAGGTGGAGATCGCGGCGCGATCAATACTGGTCGCCACGCGATCAACCAAGATCGCGGCGTGATCAAAGGTGGTCGCTGCGCGATCCTGAGTCTGGTCAGATTATGTTTTGAAAATGTGATTGTATGAGTTTTGTATTGGTTAAATTTATATTTTTACTAAAGTATGGGACCTATAAATTATGTATTTAATGTTATAAAAAATTTGGGGCGTTTCAATAACGCACGAGATGGGAGAGCTTTTTTTTTTTTTTTGCAAAAGACCCTTTCAAACGGATATATAGTCGTTTTTTTTGTTTTTTTTAATTAAAATATTTTATTTTAAACCACTTTTTCCAACCATAAATACACACTCTCTTTTTCAAACAATTCACAACATCTTTCATACAATTCATAACAATTCACACTATAAATATTCATACACTTTTCCACTTTCATATAATTTCTAAAATGTCTTCCGATTCCGACCTTGAAGATTTGCAAGCGCTCACGGCTGTTTTCAATCCGAATTACGCGATCAATATTATCAACTCCATGTCCTCTTAATCGTCCGACGAAGAGCAAATTCCGATCCCAAGAGCTCCCCGTCGATAGTTTCCTAGAGATCGTGAAGTAATAGGCCAACGTTTGTTTCTAGACTACTTTTCCGAGAACCGAACATTTCCGGTGGATTTTTTTCGACGATGTTTTCGGATGAGTAAGTCATTATTTATCCGTATATGTCATTGTATTCTATCATTTTCACAAGTTCCGGTACCCGAATACTTTACATATTTTCATCAACGTCCTGACGCAACCGGTAGACCCGGTTTTAATGTTTTCCAAAAATGCACTTCCACCGTACGTCAATTGGCGTACGATTTTGCCGCGGATGCGTTTGATAAATACTTGCATATGGGTGAACAAACATCATACGAGTGTTTGGATAACTTTTTTAAATGTGTATTTCATTTATATTCTACCGAGTATTTACGAAAACCAACACTACAAGATGTGCAACGTTTACATCAACGTCATGTCGAGTTGCATGGTTTTCTGGGTATGCTCGGAAGCATCGATTGTATGCATTGGCCTTGGAAAAATTGTCCAGTAGCATGGCAAGGTCAATACACTAGAGGTGATCAAGGTCGTCCAACAATCATGCTCGAAACGGTTGCCTCTTACGATTTGTGGATTTGGTACGCTTTCTTTGGTCCAGCGGGCTCGAGCAACGACATTAACGTCCTTAATCAATCAGATTTGTTCTCCGATTTACTACAAGATAGAGATCCCCAAGTTAATTTCACGATTGCTGGACAAGAATTCACCAAAGGCTATTATCTAGGGGATGTGATTTATCCAGAATGGGTACCTATTGTAAAGTTGTTTAAGCATCCACTAACTCAAGCCGAGATTTGCTTCAAGAGATATCAAGAATCTACAAGAAAAGATGTGGAACGAGCATTCGGTATGCTTCAAGGCCGTTGGCAAATCATCCGTCAACCGGCTAGACCATATAGCACCAACAAAATAAAAAGAATCATGTATTGTTGTGTTATTCTAAACAACATGATAACCGAGGACAACGAGCAAAATATGTGTGAACTAGAGGAGGATTATCCGTCAGACCCGGCAAATAGACCAAGACGCCCGTGGAAAGAAAGGGTTGCAACTTCATTGCGTATGGACAAGGAATTACGCGATCCAGACGTTCATCATCAACTTCACAATGCTCTAATCGAACACATTGCGCAACTTCCACCAAATTTCCGTACTCATTAATTAATGTTATCGTGTTTTCTCTTTCAATAAATGTAACGTTTTTTTTTATTAGTGTAATTGTTTTTTATTTATTAAAATGTAATGTTTTTAATTTAATAAATGTGTTTTATTTTAATTACTGTGTTTTAAGTGTTTAATTAATTAGTCAGTGGGTCCTAGAAAAATAAAGTGACAGATCACTGATGCGGTCAGTTTCAGTCAGTTTTTGAAAAAGCTGACATGACATTGATGTGGCTCAGTCGATTTCAGTCAGTTTTCAACCATTTGGTATGGTCTAACAATATTCTTATTTCAATAAATTATGGTATGAGTGTCATATTCTATATTTCCTTCTTCTTACACCGATACGGATACATTATTGGAGCAAGATTGGATTGAACAAGAGTAAGCTTTCCGTACATTAGAGGATTGTTTGAGGAGCAGGGGGTGGTTATGGCCCCCCAATAGTTGAAGGTCTAACTAGCATATATATGTACATTTGGAGGACTTAAATGAAAACTATAATAATTTTACAAGTCGACCCCTCTAGAGATTAATGAAAAAAATATATCATCTTATCTTCTCCATTTATTTTTTGCTTGTTTTTCTCTATTTTATAAAGTGTCTGTCAATATGTTCAATTTCCAATTTCTAAAATTGGTCTAAATAATCATATCAGGAACTAGACTTTCAGTATTTTTTGTAACTTTCAATTGAGAAAATTATCCATTTCATTCATGTGTTTGTCCAAAAAATCATCGGGAGTCCCTGAATTCCAAAAACATCACTGGCAGTCCTTGTATTTGTCATTTTCGCTCACGGGTAGTCCACTTAACAAATTTTGTTAAATTTGTCCGTTAAGTCATAATGAAATGACCAATATACCCTCTCTTCTTATGATTTATTTTATTTTATTTCCCTTCCTACCAAACCCTATTCACTCCACATCAACCATCACCCTTCCCCTTCCCTTCAATTTCCGGCCACCCCTCCCCTGCAAATTCCGGCAACCATCATTTCGTACCAATTGGCGTTTAAGATTCCAACAACTATGTTCAAGATCATAAATTAAATATAATAAAGATCGAAACCAAATAACTTTTACAAGTAAACCCAAATACGTAAATGTTTCAATTAGATCCATCGTTCTATATACTCCGATGAAGTCGGCCTAGATCTGCTCACCTCCACCATCTCCGACGACCTGCAACAAATCTGGGTTATATAATAGATAACGAAACAGAACACTTCGATTATTGTTGTAAGTCGAATTTTAAAATCAATTTGAGGTTTATAATAGATCTAGCCACCATCTGGGGTTTAAAATCAATTTTAAAGTGAAAAGGACAGCGGACCGGAGGTGGCGGACATGAGTTGTGGTGGGTGGTGGCGGTTGTGTTCGTCGGAAGGAAGGAAGGAGCTGATGGTGGTGTTTGTTGAATATGGTGGATGAGACTTCTTGAAGGAAGGAGCCATAGTATTGTAATCGGTGATTCTGACTTCTTTAACCCATTATTTCAATTGAAATTGAGAAATTTATTGATTGAATGTGAAATCCTTAACTTTGGATTTTGAGTGAAATTGTTGGGAGATAGATTAGGCCGGGGGTGAGGGTAGAAATGGTTATTAAGTGTGGGAAGTTAAAAGATTATACAAATGAAATGAATTTGTATATAATAGCCTACTACCCGCGCGATGCAGCGGGACAAAAAATTTGTGTGCAATAATATGTTTACCTAACATGTCCTTAATTGTATAATTGAGAACATATATAGTACTAAGTAGCATTGTTTTGAAAACCGGTTAACTCGGTCCGGTCGAACCGGGAATCGGAGGCCTTCCGGTCGGGTGAAAACCGGTTTTGACCAAGGTTTGACCAGTCAACGAACCGGCCGGTTCGGTCAAAACCGGGTGGTCCAACTGGGAACCGGACCGGTTAGACCGGGATTTTAATTTATTTTTTTACAAATGGTGACGTGGGCCGGTTTTGGGGTGGTTCGCCCGGACCGGTTGGACTGGTTCGACCGGAACCGGACCCCCCTCCGGTCCAATCCGGTTTTCGGTTTTAAAAACATTGCTAAGTAGTATATCATTTTCTTATTATTCTCAATGACAATCTCGTCACGACTTGAAACTCGATACAAAATTCAGCCTGTTAACCCGCTAAGCCAGATTCATCAATTCGTTTAACTTTTCTGGTAGGGTTAGGTCAAGGTTCGGGTTAATGGTTCAACACGTTATCCCAGGGAAAATATAAGTTTGCTTTTGTAATACAAAGTTTAACCCGTAACCCCATGAAACCAATCCGCTACACTTTTACCAGTATTTAAAAATAATTAAATAATCATGAGGTTAAATCTTTTGTAACTGAAACTAATTATGATTTCTTTTGTAACTGAAACTAATTATGATGTAATCACTTTTAATTATATATATTTGAGCTTAAATTTATGATGGTTGAATAAATAACCAAAAGGCCAAAATGGTAATTTACTATTTCTCCTCTTTTAAGACCATGACCCAAACTTTATATATATATAAATATAGATAATACGTGATTTTCATTAGAAAATGTTGATGTTAATTTTCTGGTTACTTAATTTCATTTAATATTGAATATCTATTTTGTAATTTTTGCAAGCATCTAAATTTCGATATATTGATTTAATATAAAGTTATCAAGGATTGATTTCTTTGACCATTTGTAAAAGGAATATGGGAATAATAAATGTAGACATTAAATACATTAATGTAGGGATATATTTGTCAATTTAGATGGGTTTAGTATAGATTAATAGTGATATTAGGGGTAGAAGGGTAATTTCCCTCTTAAAAAAACACTCAAAATGTGTTATATAATTGTATAGATATGTTTTTATGTTTATTTTCAATGGTTGATCTTCATAGCATATGAGTGTTGTAAAGTGGTTATCTTGCACAAAGATTATGCTAGTATGAGTAGTACGTTGTGGTTGGCAGTTAGGGGTTTTGGGGATAACACAGGTGTTTATTTTTAGGAAGGAAGAAGAGAGGTATATTGGTCATTTTATTATGACTTAACAGACATATTTAACGAAATTTGTTAAGTGGACTACCTGTGAGCAAAAATGACAAATACAGGAATTGCCAATGACGTTTTTGGAATTCAGGGACTCCCAATGATTTTTTGGACAAACACATGGATGAAACGGACAATTTTCTCCTTTCAATTTTGTTAAATTCAGTTTAAAATGATAATATAGTTATGATGTTGACTACTTTCAAAAGTTTCTAGTATAAATAGAAAATTGTTGAGAATTTATAGATATATGTTTCTTATGAATTTATAACGTTACTGAGTATCAAGTTGAGTTGTAAATTTATTTATTCGTTTATATTTGTCTGCTTTAAAGACTATAATAACATATGGTATGTTCGTATAATATACGATGACATTTATATGCAAAAGCAATATATATGTAAGAACAATTTCGGCCCCCTAATAATAACGTTCAAGATCCGCCACTGTTTCCGTAGTACATGTACAATGAGGAATATGTGTTAGTCCCTTACGTTGGATCAACACGGAACCGAGTCACTCCATCGAAGGTGGAATCAACGATTAAGTAATTAACGAACAATACGAATAATCAAACACAATAAATATGAATCGAAACGTTTGTATATTGATTATAACCGATCAGATTACACGTGGGTTCGACAAATTGCGTTTAGGGTTTCGTCAACCCTCAAACTGAAAACGAAAAATGTTTTTATACAAACTCTGGTACATGCAACGTCGCACACAACGTCGCAGGCCCAGGCCCATGCGACGTTAACAACGTCGCAAGCCCAAAACCCTGACGTCGCACCTGCGACGTTACAGACAACGTCGCAGGAGTCAGGAAACTCAAAACTATTACAAACTAACTTCGAGCTAGACCAACTGACAGACACACTAACATGTACCAACAAACTCCCCCGTGTCTTCAGCTTGGTCTTCAAAGATTTCTTCAATTAAACCCAGCCCGCAGGAAACTGTCCATCAGCGTGAATTCCATGAGTCACACAAACGGTAACAACTCTGTAGAATTGATCAGCTAACCGTGAGTTGAACTCATTGTTTCTATTCACTCGAATTCGATCATCATAGAGTTTAGGCAAGTCCTTTTCATGAAGATTTATTAAACTCATCGGATCAAACACTCTGAAAGTAGATTGTCTCAGATTCCAAATACCTCCAACTTCTGGCCACGGCTCTGTATCTGGAACAAAAGTAATCACCGCTGGGTCTAGTTCCCACTTAACAAATCTGCGAAGAAAATAATAGGGAACTGACTCTAGAGGTATATCAGTCACGCAGTCAGCTGGCGGATAATAAACTTTAACAATCGGTCGCCCTGTAGCTGGATCCAATTTCTTCTTATAATCATATTGCGTTCCTAACGTCGGTTTTAACTTGTTGTACTTCTTGGTTTGAACTTCTTGACGTAAGGTTCTCTGAATATAATCAGCATAATTGTTATCAACACGATTAATCAAATTTAATTGAGCTAATCTGTTGATCTCTCCCTTAGGCAAGGTACTCAATTTCTTGAATCTAATCTTGAAATACTGAATACCATCCAATCTCTTAATCATAAACAATCTCTTTTCAACTTTCCAACTCTTTATCACCCCGGTGTAGTTTCCATTAACCTTGTAAAACTGACACTTCACAGGTATAGGAGTAACATTTCTTCCACGAGGCCACCACTGCTTGTTTCTTTCTGCCTTTTATTCAGCAGTTTCCTTTTTCTTAGCAGTTTCTGGTGCAGGAGTCTCAGATTCTTTTTCTGGTTCCTCTGGAGCTGTCCCTGCATGAGAAGTACTAGATTCTCCACGAGATGCTTTTGCAGGACCCTCATCTTCACTTGAATCTGTCTCAATAAATGGAGCATCATCATACTCTTCATCATCGTCCAGATGCTCATCTTCAACCGAAACCTCATCATCCATATCGAACACATATTCTGATCCTGCTGTCTCAGAACCATCTCCATTGGCCATTCTTTGGATAAATGATAAATCAGCGAATGAGTAGTCAACGGCCAGCGGTCTCGGCTGTCCTGGAATATCATTAATAGAAAAATAATCCAAACGAGGTACATTCTCATTAATACCAGATTCAATTACAGGGTTGGGGTTTACAGACGCAGGTTCACTTGACTCTAAATTGGGTACCCCGGACCCAGACTCCCCCGAGGCAAGTAACCTGCCTTCTAACACATTAACCCTATTCTGCAGCTCGGTAATCTGAGTAGCTTGGGTCTCGATAATCGCAGCTTGGGTTGCATGTTGTTCTGCCTGATCCTTCATCTGCTGCTGTATTTTCAGCATGTCGTTCATCATCTTTTGCAGAAAAGCAGGAGTAGGTTCAACAGCAAAAGTTTGCTGAGGTGAAGGAATCACTGGAGTTCTGGTAGAAGTAGATTGACGAGAACGGCTGCGACGAGGCTCAAAGTCTTCATCCTCAGGATCATCACCGTCTCGAATACGCTTTCCAGTATTCTTCGGAACATAAACTCTCCCCTGTTTCAATCTGCGTTGGATTCTTTTGTACCGCTGAGGAAGCTGACGTCGAATGGTTTCCATCTGAGACGGGTGCGGGACTGCACCATCAGAATCCGAAGGCGTTACCCCGCCATCGTCAGGTTGTTGAACAGCAGTATCTTCAGAATCAGATCCTTCGACTGTGTGGTGAGAAGCTGAACCTTCCGAATCAACATGTCCAAATTGCTCAATATTTTCCAAGATAGCATCAACAGGCTCCCCCGCAGCATGAACAGGGATGTTCATAAGTGGTTGTTGCGGTTGCTGTGGTGCTGGAGCATCCATATACTGAGGATCTGGAGGCGGCACATGTTTGGCATCGAGAATTGCACCGAATAAGGAAACATCCCTTGGTGCCGCAACCCCTTTCTCATAACATGAACAGACCGCGAAGATGCGGTTCATCATCGGTGATATCTTCAAAATGTTATCCACATCACCCTGTGCCATAAGTGCTGGATGATGACGATTGATATGAAGCTGAATAAAACGTGGATATAATAGCCATTTCTGATTCCCAGCGTTTGCGTTGTCGACCATATCCTTGAAAATAAAACCCGAATAGTTGAACGGCTTGTTGTAGACCAAAGCAAGCATAGCAGAAGCTAGACTCCTGCTCATCCCATCCATACCCGCTTTCCTGTTTCCCAAGCAAACAATGAAAATATGCATCAAGTATCTCCAAACCCGCGTCAGATTGGCTTTGCGGTATTGGTCTGCAGGAATGCCCGGATATCCAATTCTTTGCATCGCGCCAGCTATAAAATTTGGATCAAAGTTGACAGGCATGTTTGGTTGATCATTTAGCTGGAAGAGTTCCCGAATGCTTTGTTCTGTTATCGTGATTTGAGTATCGAGAACTGTAGAAACCAACCGAGTGACATTGTGTTCAGTGATAACAATAGCATTTCTCCAGAATGGAGCAATCAGATTCCTGTAAGCAACTGTATTCTCTGAGATAGCATGGTAAACCCTCGAACGACGTAAAAATGCAATCATTGGGCGAAACGGTTCCGCCTTATCCAGAGTATCATCTAAGAATGCAGCCGGATTATGTCGTGGTTCAAATGCTAACGCCATATCTGAAAAACAAAACATAATATATACTCGAAAGGCGTTAGAATGAACATAACATACCAAACTTGTCACAAACGAAAGGTTTCATTGATATGTTAAATAAGTACAAAGTTACAAATATACATATCAAATCCTAAACCCTAAACCCTAAACCTAGACCAAAGATCCCGGTGAAACAATTACAGCCAAAATCCAAGACAAGGTCAGGCTAAAATCCAAGACAAGGATGGTATCCCACCAGACCATTATAAAAGAAAGATAATCGGAAGTATGTCCCAATTATCCGAAAAAAGCTTTAAGGCACTTAATCGAGTTATAACACTCTGTAGTCACCAGAAAGCACAAAAGGATCCACGACCGGAAGGTAGACCTTCAAGCCGCGGATAGGCGTTGCTGAACAGCATTTTGGGCAGAAGCAGTGAACACAGTCTTTCTCATTCAGTTAGGAACTGAAAGAAATCGCCAGCCATTGCTGGATAGAACTTAACAGTTAGAAAATGCAACGCTTTATTTGTAACAAAAAATGTCACTTTTCCTGTAACTAGCGACGTTGTAAACGACGTCGCAAGTCAGATAGGACGTAGAAAAGGACGTCGCTTAAAATCAGAATAATAACAATAGCGACGTAACCCTTGACATCGCACAAAATTCGAGCGACGTTAAAGAGAACGTCGTCGCTCATGTCGTCGTAGGAAATGTGTAACACCCTCAAATTTCGGTTTGCGGAAGCGATCGGGTCGGGTGTTACCAAATTAAATATCACAGCATAAGATACATAATGAACGACCCTAAATGAGACGTTTGAAAATAATTATACATTTATGAAATTTAAGTATTTACAAGTTGCGAGTTCGCATAAAAGTAATATTACATTCTACTAGTACTG
The DNA here is from genome assembly GCA_949592205.1 of Helichrysum umbraculigerum. Lineage (NCBI taxonomy): Eukaryota > Viridiplantae > Streptophyta > Magnoliopsida > Asterales > Asteraceae > Helichrysum > Helichrysum umbraculigerum. Next base: position 104,394,740 of record CATIUR010000004.1, on the reverse strand, counting down.
AGTAAATGCAATAAATATCCTGAGTATTGAAAACATGCGACTCGAGCTAGAATCCTGTAGTCCAATCCTACTACAGCAGTGTACCTGAGAATGCACACTAAAAGGGTCAGCTGGAAAGCTGGTGAGTTCACAAGTAATTTGTAGAAACAAGTAGTTCGAGTAATAAATGTTTCATTCAAAAATATCAATCAAGTTTAGCAGTTTAAATAACAACAGTTGCCCCTCGAGGCAGTTATAAGTAATTTATGGTAAGCAGGTGAACCTAATCAATAGGTTTCTAATCAAGTAAAGGGGACTAATCCCCAGCCTGGGTGTTATCCGGTAAGATATTGCCACCTGGCAATATGTATACGAGAGTAGCGTAAGGTGACTATCTGTCGTGCTACTGGCCGCAAGCAATCAAGCAAGAAAGTCTTAGGCAGTCGGTATTGCTCCCCGGCAATACGGTACGGATAGTTTGTACGGTTTCAAGTATTAGTACTGTGGTTACTAATAGGTCACGATGCCACCTGGCATGAAAGGTTGCACCCCGGCAACGTGATCAAGTTATCTGTTTTGTGATTGTGTCATATCGGTACGGTTTGTGATTACAGTCAAGTGAGCAAAAGCTCGTTATTTCCTGAGTCTCCGACTCGTAAGCATCTAGTAATCACCTACAGTGATGGTAATGGGTTCACAATTACGGTCAAATGAGCAAAAGCTCATAATTTCCTGAGTCTCCGACTCGTAAGCATCTAGTAATCACCTACAGTGATGTAATGATTATCCCCCAAGGGAAGTGTCAAGTTACGTCCCGCAGGACCACGTTTCAGTAAATTAACCAGTTATAGAGCCAACGACCCCGACCGTAATAATTCGTAGGTCCGTTGCTGAATGTAAGTAAAGCATAAGTCCATATGCTGGAATGAGTAACCGTGCAGTCCCGCAGGACTACGATAGAGCATGAATCCACATGCTGAGCCAACGACCCCGACCGTAATAATTCGTAGGTCTGTTGCTGAGTGTGAGCATTTAGCTCGTAAGTAAGTTGTACCACCCACCGTGGTATCGTGAGCAATCCAGCTCGCAAGTAAGTTGTACCACCCACCGTGGTATCGTGAGCTCGTTTGTAAATCCGTAATACCAATCACATTGGTATCGTGTTTGTACCACCCACCGTGGCATCGTTTTGCTTCACATATAGTGACAGCGTCCGTTATACTCCCGCAGGAGATGCAAGTAATCGTTTTGGCAGTACACGACATGCCCGTAAGTAAGTTTAGCCCAAAGCTAGTAAAATGTTACAGGCACTCAACAGTACCTCAAGTTGTTACGTGATTCACAGTAGTATATCATACTAAGAAATGTAGGAGCGTCATCTGGATGTAAGGGATAATCGTAATCAATAGGTAGGTACGTATCTACGTCACCTAGTTTGCCTGAAATAATGTGTAAAGTCAAGTACGTTAACACGTCACTTAACTGTAAGGAAGTACTTACAGTACTTAGTCAAAGTCATCCGCTAGTTCGTAAAAGTAGTCAATGCTAACTAGCAAGTCGGTGCCTATAGTTGGTGTTCATAAGTTCACTAATCATTATTAGTACTTAGCAAGTCATTGATGTAGTGAGGCGTCTATTCCCAAGATATCATATGTAATATAATTCTAGGTGTTACTGTCACAGTCATACTTAATATCCCTAAGTATGGTCAAATGGTTCGTAGCTGTCGCGGTCTAGCACCGTTACCATAAACTATAGTAAAACGTTTGTAACGGTTTGAACAGTTGAAAGTAGTAAAACAGGAGTATGCATTCCCACCCCGAAATCAGTTGGAAAACAGTAAAAGAGTGGGGTGATGAACTCACCTGAGGAGCTAGCGTCCTAGCGTAACGAGTCGTGCCAAGTGAAATCTCCTAATGTCCTAAACACGAGAGATTTCGTATGTTTGTAAGTGCGGTTCGTTATGGATGTTCGTAATAATAATTCATATTATTATTAGGTTTGAGTTTTCGTATACTTCATAAAGTATATTTGTTTTGGAGTACAAGTCGTATCGTATTTAAATTGTCTTTTGAAAACGTTTTCCGACACTTAGAAAAATTTGGCAAATTTCTGTTTTCTGCGACATAACATGCGACACAAAAATGTGTCGTGCGACGCAAGGGTTGTGTCGCATAACACGACACAAGAGTTCTGCGACACAGTGGTTGTGTCGCATAATGTGTGCGATGCTAAATCAATAGCGACATAAGGGTTGTGTCGCATGGAGTCTGCGACACAAGGTACGACACAAGGATACGACATAAGGGTTATGTCGCATAGATAGTTTATGCGACACAGTATGCGACACAAGGCTTGTGTCGCACTCAAGAACACCAGCCCAGAAACCTTCGGGTTTCGCGTTTTTCCGGCCAAAATCGCAAATCAAACGCATTTTCAAGCTGTAAAATCGTGGTTTCTTGGTTGTTTAGGTTATAAGCAACTTAGGTAAACATTATTACACTAAAACATTACACCAAAATGATTAAATCTAAAAATTTAGGAATTTCTTACAATTGCGAATCGAGGCCAAACGAGGAAGAAAACGAGGGTGTCGTTTTTGTTAATGTTGTTCCTCTCTTGATGGTGATTCCGAAAATGTATGGTGATGGTGGTGGTGGTGATCGGCCGGCGGTGGTGGTGTTTGGTGGTGATTATTTTTAGAGAGAAAAATGAGATGGAGAAGATGATGAAAATGAGATGAAATGGGAAGAGGGTTGGGTTTTGTCCAACACAGATCCCCAGTGCGCGGACTGTGGTCTCCAACCACAGTACAAAATACCCGTGTTTTATTTGTCCAGTCATAATATAAAATAAAATCTTATTTATATTATTTAAAAATGTTTTCTAATGAAAGTATTTTATAAAAATACTAATTGGGAATAAAAGTTAAATCGTTTATTTGAAGTTTAAATTCAGCGCGAAAATTGACTTTTTGACGAGGTGTTACAAAATGCGACATAGCGTAGAACGGCGCAGACAATTAAATAATGACAAAATAATGTGACGTAGGCTACGACGTCGCAGCCGACGTCGCACTGACGAACATTCAAACCCAACCCAGAAAACCTAACATTCGAAATTGGGGTTTTTCAAAATCAAACTGTGACAACCGTCAATTTAGGACTAGAATTTAGTGCCTAATCAAGTTTTAATACATGTAATTAGTTATGTGTTAGGCTAATTAATGTATCAATTATCATATATATTGTTGAATATATATCTACACAATTATGCGGTTTATTTAAATCGTACGAGTTTCAAATCGAATGAATTTCGATACAATAAATACGGACGTTGGTGAATAATTTTATTAAGAAATACAAATATTATCTAATAACTCAATTTTATTCAGAATCTCATTTATTGTAATATTTCGTATCCAAGTTTTATTACACAATTAATGTATACGAGATTAAAAATACAAACGCACAAACAAATAAAACGAATTTCCCTTTTAAATATCATAAATAGATAACTGGTAAAATTTTACAATAAAATATTTTATAATAATTTATAATTTAAAATGGAAAATTTAAACGAATAAAATAAATATTTAACGTTAAATGACTGAGAAAACGAACACCACGCGGAGCACGGGACGGAGACTGCGAGGTGAGGCTTTCACCTACACCCCACCTCTCCTTCATTCTCTCTTTCATTTTCATTCTCCAAAAACACACACACACCAAAAACACTCTCACCAAATTCATACAAAATTTCGGAATCATCAAATCCGACAACAAAACTTACATTTTCGGAACCACCATCAAGTGAGGAACAAGATTAACAAAAGCTCTACCATCGTTTTCGGCCTCCATCTTCTTCGATTTGCATTTGTAAGGAAATTTCTAAAAACTTAGATTTGTTTAGTTTTATGTAATATTTTGATGTTTTGATGTTTACACAACTTATATATGTCCATTACAAAGATTAGAACACAGTTTTATAGCTTAAAAACGAGTTTAAATTGAGTTTTGGCCGGAAAAATCGCGAACAGCCGGACTTTCTGGGCTGGTGTTCATCCATGCGACACAAGCCTTGTGTCGCATGTTGTGTCGTATTTTGCCCTTTATGTCGCACCTTGTGTCGTATAAATCCTTTAGTGTCGTAACTCATGCGACACAATATTGTGTCGCACTCTATGTCGCAAACTATGTCGTACTTCTATACGACACAACCACTATGTCGCTATTAAATTAGCATTTCGCATTCGATGCGACACAGTCCCTGTGTCGTATCCTTGTGTCGCATGACGTCTGCGACACAACCATTGTGTCGCATGTCAAATCTTTGTGTCGCATGTTGTGTCGCAAAACACAGAAAAACCAGAATTTTGAAGTCAAAGTTACTGTTCAAAAAAGTCAAATTTACTGTAGCAGTACTGTAGCAGTACTGTAGCAAAGTCAACATTTTAGAATTTTTATTATTTCAACTAAATCACCAACGGGCCGTACACGTTTTCAAAACTTACAAAACAGATTATTCAATCAACCAAGTCGTAGTAACTTGGATAATTTAGTCAATCAAGTCGTAGTAACTTGAAACAAAACAATTAATCAACCAAATCGTAGTAATTTGGACATATATAATTAAATAACAACTACGAAGGTAGTCTTTCGAGATACCGGTACAATTAATAACAATCAAGTGTCGTGGACACATTCAGGTTTCAAGTCTTTGGACATCAACTCATAGCTAATTACTTCAAGTTTATTAACTTAAACACTCCAAGACTCAGGTGAGTTTCATAGCCCCATTTTCACTGCTTTACAACTAGGGGTGTGATATTACTACTCGATTTTGTTTTACAAGTAGAACGCAAGTGCCAAACTTCAAATACTACATGAGTTTCAAGCTAATCAATTTAAAGTCCTCCATAAGCATAGTCTCTAATATTTTAGCGTGAATGTTAGTATATGATATCATATGGGATTGACAATCCTCATCCGGGTTAGCACGCACTAACCGGTCAAACGGATGTATTAGCATTTGGGAAGACGAGTGTTGATTAGGCACTCGTAGGAGGCATTTCAAGTTAGGTTTCCTTAAGTGGGCCTGACAAATCAAGTTAAGCTCAGACTATGTGCTCATGGACAGTATAACTTTTATTTTGCTTAATTGCATTTTAAATTCAATATAAATCTTGCGGTTCTGACAGCTATACATTGACATACAAACCTGTGAGCTCACCAGCGTTTTCGCTGACCCATTTTAGTATTTATCACAGGTACCCAGCAGTAGGTTGGCTGCACAAGCAAGAAATATTAGCTCGAGTCAGCATACATACAACTAGAGATTGGACTGCATTATTATGTTTTGTAAAAGTAATTATGCTATGTAATCTCTCAATTTCAGGAATCGAGCTAATGTAACTATATTTTGATGTAAACATTTACTTTATCTATACAAGTTTAAAACGACGCATATAGTGGTCGTTCATTATATCTTATGTGCTTTGTATATTGATTAGTGACACCCAAATCAAGCTTCCGCAAATCATTAAATTTGGGGGTGTCACACAAACACTGTAGGTTCCACTTATTCGGACCAAATCGAGTAGTTCAACTAGTTTGTTAAAGTGGAAATCAAACAAACAAATATATGCAAGATCAACACGATAAATAACCAAAACACAAAGTGTATGTTTATATAAATGATAAGCTAGCAATACCACATACACTTGGACACAAACACAATAATCAAAATAACACTACAAGATGCTTTTACTCAGAAAACAGGAGTGTTAAGTGTGTTTTGTCTTGGCAAAACAGAAGCTGGCGAGCTTCTATTTATAGCCTTATCCAGACGTTATGCGACACAAGCCTTGTGTCACATAGAATGCTTCTGCGACACAATCCTTGTGTCGCATGGAATGGATTTGCGACACAATGCTTGTGTCGCATGATTACAAAAATTGTAATTAAACAAAGTCTAAAACTATTTAGTACGTAATTACAATATCGACACGATTACAGACCGAGACCAACTGACAGACACACATAGATGTACCAACAAACACACTACAAGGTGCGGCAATGAATGGTGATCACGAAAACATAAATTATAAGATGTTTAGAACACGATTACATAGCTAATCTAACCCAAACCGAAAACCCTAAAAACCACAATATACATATAATGATTTAAGCAAAAACACGCGGTGAAAAAGGGTAAGATTAGTACCTAAGTGTGCGTAATAACGAGGAGAACAAGAAAACGCAAGCAAATCACCACGAAAGCCTTTCACAGATCAAGATCAAATCGAAAGTAAAAACGGGTACGATATCGCGGCGTCGCAGGTACTTTTTGGAATAGTGACCGAGTGACGTCGCGTGAAGACTATATATAGTCTAACCCTAAAATGCGACGTTGTGAGCGACGTCGCTAGCGACGTCAGAGCTGACGTCGCAGAGGAATTCGAATCGATTTTGTGTTTGAAAAAATTAAAGTGTGAAAGTCGGTTATTAATTTAAAATGATAAATGACTTGGGAAAATAAAATATAACAGAAAAAATAAAATAAAAATAAGATAAAATATAATAAAATATAATAAAACTTACTAACACTCTATTTTTTGGGACGGAGTTGTGTGAATCTGTTTAGGAATCATATCGGAATAACATGCAATTATTAGGAATAGTAAGTGTTGTTTCGATCATCAGTATATTTGTCCACTTTAAATTTACGTGGCACATTTAAAACACCTTTTATAAAAATTATTCCAAGACGATTATTGGTATTGTTTGTCCACCTAAACATGTTACATCCGTGTCTTTGGTCAAACCTATTATTATTAGTATGAATATTTTACCGTGGTCCCCACCATAGACATACCCCTATAGCCCAGACAAGAACATAATTTCCAAATTTAGAAGGAATACAAGAGAATCAATTTTAAGAGTCAAGCCAGCGGTGACAGGTCTGTACCGACGTACAGCAGAGCAACATACACTTGACTCAGGTTTAAGCAAAACCGATCGCAGTCAAACCAAACTTGTTTTATTCAATTGGCGACCTTGATCAGTATCTTAGTATTTAAGACTTTCAAGTACATTGACTCACGTTTGCTTAGTTTTGAGAGTAAGCTGAATTGAGACCAGGTCTGCACTTACGTACAACAGAGGAAACAATCAGCAAACTCCCCCAAGAGATCTCAGATATACGATCTAAAAATAGAAGTATGTCAAGCTACGCTAAGGAATTAAGACTTAGAGTCGTACATCATAAAGTGTTTACCACAAGATCATAGACATGTATTTAAGTTACTTCTTAATAACTCAGAGATCGGTGTGTATCATGCCTACCAACACATCGTATGATGAAGCTAATTTTTATAAAAACTGTTTTAAATATGTCAGATAAACCTACTGACATATCCAAGATAAACCTTAAAATTCCATTTTGTGCATGTCACCCGATGTACTATCATATCCCAAGTTGTTTATAGACACAACTTCAACGTCTATTTTTAAAAATGTAGCAACCGTGCATTTCTTTTATACTAAAGAGTATAAAGAGTGGTTGTTGCCAATTTTTTTTTTTAATTTAAACAATTTAATGTAAAAAAAATTCAAAGGTCCAAGTCACAAATCACTGTTTGAGTTGAAAGAACCTTAAACCAATCATGTTGACTAGTTCATGAAACCGACTTCGTAGAAAGGCATTTGTGAAAAGGTCTGCACACTGCTTAAGGGTTTCTATGTGGACAACATCTATTAGGTGTTTCTCATAACAATCCCATATAAAGTGGAACCTAAGTTCGATATGTTTAGTCTTAGAGTGCTGTACGGGATTGTGTGTGATAGATATTGCAGCAGTATTATCAATGTAAATAGGAGTCATAGAGAGATTGAACCCGTAATCACGTAGTTGGTGCTGAATCCAAAGAACTTGAGAACAGCAACTCGCAGCAGCAACATACTCGGCCTCCACTGTTGAGGTGGCAACCGCAGTCTGCTTTTTACACTGCCACGAAACCAAACGCGATCCAAGAAACTGACATCCTCCAGTGGTTGACTTCTTATCTACCTTGCAGCCACCATGATCCGAATCCGAATAGGCAGTTAACTCGAAGTTTTTCTCATTTGAATACCATAGACCCAGATATGGCCTAAAAGCGAGATATCCAAAAATGCGTTTTACTGCCTTCATATGAGTCACTTTTGGATTTGCTTGAAATCGAGAGCAGAGTGAAACGGCAAACACTATATCTGGTCTTGAGGCAGTCAGGTACATGAGAGAGCCTATCATAGAGCGATAGTCTTTCTCCTTGCAATCTTCATCGTCCTCATTCGGTCCAAGATTGTGTTTCACATCGATTGGAGTGCCATAGTGTTTACTATCAAGCAAATCATACCGCGTCAACATGTCAGTGACATATTTAGACTGATGAATATAAATTCCCTTGTCAGACTGCTCGACTTGTAATCCCAGAAAGAACGTAAGCTCCCCCATAGTACTCATTTCAAACTCAGCTTTCATCAGGTTTTCAAAATCCTTGCACAACTGATCATTTGTTGATCCGAATATTATGTCATCCACATATACCTGCACAAGTAGTAAATCTACTCCTTCCCTTTTGATGAAAAGTGTGCTATCAATCTGACCTCTGTCAAAACCATTCTTCAGCAGATACTTGGCTAGTCGCTCATACCAAAGTCGAGGAGATTGATGAAGACCATACAAAGCTTTCTTCAGCTTGCAAACATAATTAGGATGCTTTGGGTCTTCAAAACCAGGAGACTGACACACATAAATCACTGCGTCGACATCTCCGTATAGAAAAGCACACTTGACATCAAGTTGATACACATGGAATCCTTTAAAGGAAGCATAGGCAAGAAAAATTCGTATGGATTCCAAACGAGCAACAGGAGCAAATACTTCATCATAGTCGATACCCTCTTGTTGACTATTCCTTGAACTACCAGGCGGGCTTTATTCCGTATGACCACCCCGCGATCATCCATCTTGTTGCAGTAAACCCAACGAGTACCAGTCAGGTGAGCACCCTTGGGTAGAGGAACTATTTCCCAAACTTTCATCTTGTTGATTTGTTGTAGTTCCTCCTGCATAGCCTCGACCCATGACGGGTCTTTTAAGGCCTCATCGACCTTTTTAGACTGAATTTGTGATAGATAACACGACTCTATCTTAGCCATAAGGCCCAAAAACTATTGGCCTTGCGTCTGTTTACGCGTTTGAACAGCAGCATCAGGATCACCAATAATATTCTCAGTTGGGTGATTCTTATGTACACGTGTTACTGGAATTGGATCCGGCACTAGATTCAGTTCCAAGTTGTTCAAATCTCCCTCAGTTGCAGAAATATTCGGTGAAGCCTCATCATCTTCATCTCCTTGAGTATAGAAATGAGAATAGGTCGTCTTTTCTACTTCCTCTTCCTCATCCTCTTCTTCTTCCTCCCCTCCTTCCTCTAATGAGGGCATGCGTGGATCATAGGGAAGCTCCTCTGTGTAGTTATAAACTGTTTTACAAGTAGAAGGAGCATCTGACGAAGGTGTAGCTGGAGATGGTTTGAATGTGGGTGTAGGTGTCACACACCCAAATTCAGTAATTATAGTTTATCAGATGATTTGCGGAAGCATTAGATCGAGTGGGGGCGCCGACATAAACATTGGACATCATGCATCAGAGCATATAATTATCGCTGAACAGTAGGATACCATCCTACTTCGTCGTGGGTCACCTAGTTCCATATGCATGTATTCTTACTTGTGCGCTAATTCCCTGAAAAACATAGTAAAAGTCAACAACGAGGTTGAGTGAATTCACAGGTTTTTAAGTTTGCAAGTGTAGTTGTTCAACCAAAAACGTTCTCAAATAGTTATTGCCATAACCGTTAAGTAAGGTTCGTATCATAGTTCAAAATATCGTTCAGTTGAAAAGTTACTCAATGGTATTATTTATACATAGTTGTAAAAATATATCCTAAACCCAAGTAGTAGGGTTCCAAAAGTCATATCCCAAGACGTAGGGATGATAGTTCCTAATAGTTCTTATGCCCAAGACGTAGGGTCCAATAGTTCACACTAGTTCCTATGCCCAAGAAGTAGGGTCGTTCAATAGTTCCTATGCCCAAGAAGTAGGGTCGTTCAATAGTTCCTATGCCCAAGAAGTAGGGTCGTTCAATAGTTCTTATGCCCAAGAAGTAGGGTCGTTCAATAGTTCCTATTACTTCTCATAGTTCCAATAAGTTCTTATGATTCTAACCGGTGCAAGAAGTTCAATCAAGTTCACTTAGTTCCAATAGTTCAAGTAGTTCACGCAGTTCAATATTTCACATAGCTCATGTAGTTCCAGCAAGTTCATATAGTTCCAGCAAGTTCACGGAGTTGTAATGAGTGCAATAAGTTCAATCAAAGTTCAAATAGTTCTAACGTGTTCACATAGTTCTAACTGGTTCATTTAGTTCCAAAAATAGTTCGATAAAAGTACATTTTTCGTTTGTTAAGTTCAAACGTTCATATTAGTTTAGTTTCAAATTGTTCCATTGGTTCCAGTAAAGCAAAGTGCAATCGGATCGACACTAGTTCGCAAGTACTAAGTTCATACATTTATATAATAATGTAAGTTATGGCAATCATCAAAACAGTTGTCTATGTTTTCCACCCCATATTTGTAAAGCATTGAAAACAGTTGAAAAGTGGGGCTGAGAACTCACCTCGCGAGCTCGGTATGTGAGTGCTAGCAAAGCCTAAGCCCAAGTAAATCTCTAATGCCCTAAACGTACGAGATAAGTATATAAATAGTTAGCACAATGCCAAAACATGTTATTCATTCACTTGTTGAAAGATCGTTGTTCATTTAATAGTTTGTACGTTTCGTTGGTGATAGTGTTATAATAATAATACAAAGTGTTATTATTATTGGTTTCATTTCGTTATTCGCGTATATATAAAATTTTTGCTCTGACATATTCTTATTATTTTAGTTCGAGTTTGACCATATGGTATTTATAGAGCCCGTCCTTGACTAAAACTATAACGTTTTTATTAGATCGAACGTTTAGTGTTTTATGTGTCGGTTTTGTTGACTTTGGCCAAACGTGTTCGGTTTGACCCGAAACTTTTAGGAATGTCTTAAATATGTTTATAGAGCTCGGAAAAATTGTCGTTGCGTTTTATAGTTGGCCAAAATATGTCATTTTCGTTTTGTACCAAAATCAGTCCCAAAACATAGTTTTTCCAGATTTTCGACTTCTTTCGAGCTCGTTCTCGGGGGACAAAACTTATTGAACGAATCCGAAATTTTTACACGATGTTCCCACATATATCACCTACTTCCATTATCGTTTTCAGGATTTTTAGACATCCACAATATTTTTAAAAAATTCGTGAGTTAGGCTGTCCAGAACACGTTTTTTTTCAGAGTTAATCTTCACAAATCTGTTACTAGCTCAGAATCTGTTCACTTTCAAGCGAAATGTTCTACATGAAAATTGTTCTTAACATAAATACGAAGATTTCCCAAGTGGTCTCATATCCTAATTCAACACACAGGATTTGTTATGATTTTTGTCCCGAGAGGACAGAATCTGTCCAGGAAACATTTTCGTTACAAGTTAAGTTTTCTTAGGTTTTGGTTAAGTTTTAGTACAAGATCTTTCATACCATGAGCACATAACATGTTAATGAACTATAAAAATGAAATATTAGTGAAAGTAGGATGATCCTTACAAAGCTTTAAGTATGAAGATGAAAGATGATGGTGATGATGGTGCTTGCTTGTTCTTGTTCCACCTTTTTGTTAGACCTCCATTATTATTATTATTATTATTATGATGATGAGAATGATGATATGAGGGCTGTTCTACAGCCGTGAAGTTGAAGAAGAAAAGAGCAAGGGAGAGATTGGTGAGGATGAATTATTGGAGATGGGTTGTGTTTGAGTGTCAAGAAAGAGTTTTAAAATATGGAAGGTGGATGAGGTATGGCCTCATGGCCGGTTGATATAGTCAACAAAAGCATGGTACAAACTTGTTTTTGTCTCCAAATAATTGTGTTAGTTGTTTAGGTATTTTACCCGTATTCGTTTACCCGATCGTTATACGTTATATGGACATTGTACGATAAATATATACGTTTTCGTTATCGGTTTAAAACTCAATATTTTCAATGGAAGTTTAGTATCAAAATAATTTGTCTGGAGTTATAAAAATATAACTTATGATTATTTTGGTTGTCGGGCGCTAATTGCGCGTTTTTGTCACGTACAGATTGTTTTATACGTTACGAAATACTTGTTAAATATTATCGACATAATATTTAGTAAATAATAATGTTATTAAATAATTTCATATTATTTAATAATCTTGTTCACCAACGGTCGTATATTTTTGTCGGATTCGTTCCGAATGTTTTGTACTTAATTATAACTAATTACAAAATAAGTAATACTACGCGTATCAAATAGTCGGGCTTTGCTAGACTTATCTCATAAAAATAGTGTGAATTCACTTAAGTATGGAATTAGCCTAAACATGCATGTGTTTAACGTTCATAATTATATCGAAAATTGAGGGGTGTCACATTCTCCCCCTGTTAGAGAAATCTCGTCCCGAGATTTGAATAGAGTAGTGCGTGATCGACGCGCGTGTGCTTTTAGGTTGTTGTCTTAGTTGTGACGGCTTTTGGTATACGTATAGTTTATCTTTGTGGATCCGAGCGCGATCCTAGTTTACTAGACATGAAGCTCGAGTTGACACTCAACTTATATAATATTAGTGTGTAGTGATTTCGTACTAGTGGCGGCGGCTTAGTTTAAATTAGTTTGTAAACCATCAAATCAAAATGATTGGGTAGACTTTGTTTAAATAGAAATCAAATAATGAAGGTAGTTGTTCGCAATGAACAAACAGTTGCTAGAATAGTTGGCAAATCGGTTGCTGCAAGTACCACTTGCGGTAGTAATCGAAATGGTTAAATCTTTGTTCAGACCGTAGTCAATCGTTAATCAAATTGTAGTCAAATTATGACAGAGTAATTGTTTTAAAATAGTTGATAAACTTACTTGTAAATCAGTTGTTGTTTAAATATAAATAAATTATGTATAAATCGTTGACATTTAGTCAAATTAATGATCAATTCGTATATGTTTAGAAAATTATTTTAGTGTATAAATAGTAGTGTTCGTTTGGAAATTGGTGAGCAGATAATAGAAAACCTTCTAGTATAGTTGTTTGTTGAAATAAACATTCCAAAATATAATTTGCAGAAAAATAGTTCTATAAAGTTTGTTACATGTGGAGGATTCGTTTCGCAGGATTGGGTCTGATTACCCCAGTGATTGTTTGAGACTCCGTCTCGATTATCGTATAACGATAGCTTACTAGGTTTCGTTCGCGTAGTACTTACAAGGCCCGTTACTCCGTTACGTGTCGCGATCTCCATCTGTTCCACCCGTCCATCGTTTAATAAGTTATCGGATCTAATCGTTAAATATTTATTACGAATTTGTTCGGTCTGTCAGAAAGTAAGAGTTTGTGTGTAAAATGATCAACCGGAATAGAGTAGTCGTTCAAATAGTAGTCGATGCTAAAATAAAGAATGTGAAGAATAAAGTTTCACATTTTTCAGTTATTGAACATTTAAAAAGAATTGACGAAATTTCCATCACATATCTCTGTCACACCCCCAAATTCAGTAATTATAGTTTATCAGATGATTTGCGGAAGCATTAGATCGAGTGGGGGCGCCGACATAAACATTGGACATCATGCATCAGAGCGTATAATTATCGCTGAACAGTAGGATACCATCCTACTTCGTCGTGGGTCACCTAGTTCCATATGCATGTATTCTTACTTGTGCGCTAATTCCCTGAAAAACATAGTAAAAGTCAACGACGAGGTTGAGTGAATTCACAGGTTTTTAAGTTTGCAAGTGTAGTTGTTCAACCAAAAACGTTCTCAAATAGTTATTGCCATAACCGTCAAGTAAGGTTCGTATCATAGTTCAAAATATCGTTCAGTTGAAAAGTTACTCAATGGTATTATTTATACATAGTTGTAAAAATATATCCTAAACCCAAGTAGTAGGGTTCCAAAAGTCATATCCCAAGACGTAGGGATGATAGTTCCTAATAGTTCTTATGCCCAAGACGTAGGGTCCAATAGTTCACACTAGTTCCTATGCCCAAGAAGTAGGGTCGTTCAATAGTTCTTATGCCCAAGAAGTAGGGTCGTTCAATAGTTCTTATTACTTCTCATAGTTCCAATAAGTTCTTATGATTCTAACCGGTGCAAGTAGTTCAATCAAGTTCACTTAGTTCCAATAGTTCAAGTAGTTCACGCAGTTCAATATTTCACATAGCTCATGTAGTTCCAGCAAGTTCATATAGTTCCAGCAAGTTCACGGAGTTGTAATGAGTGCAATAAGTTCAATCAAAGTTCAAATAGTTCTAACGTGTTCACATAGTTCTAACTGGTTCATTTAGTTCCAAAAATAATTCGATAAAAGTACATTTTTCGTTTGTTAAGTTCAAACGTTCATATTAGTTTAGTTTCAAATTGTTCCATTGGTTCCAGTAAAGCAAAGTGCAATCGGATCGACACTAGTTCGAAAGTACTAAGTTCAAACATTTATATAATAATGTAAGTTATGGCAATCATCAAAACAGTTGTCTATGTTTTCCACCCCATATTTGTAAAGCATTGAAAACAGTTGAAAAGTGGGGCTGAGAACTCACCTCGCGAGCTCGGTATGTGAGTGCTAGCAAAGCCTAAGCCCAAGTAAATCTCTAATGCCCTAAACATACGAGATAAGTATATAAATAGTTAGCACAATGCCAAAACATGTTATTCATTCACTTGTTGAAAGATCGTTGTTCATTTAATAGTTTGTACGTTTCGTTGGTGATAGTGTTATAATAATAATACAAAGTGTTATTATTATTGGTTTCGTTTTGTTATTCGCGTATATATAAAATTTTTGCTCTGACATATTCTTATTATTTTAGTTCGAGTTTGACCATATGGTATTTATAGAGCCCGTCCTTGACTAAAACTATAACGTTTTTATTAGATCGAACGTTTAGTGTTTTATGCGTCGGTTTTGTTGACTTTGGCCAAACGTGCTCGGTTTGACCTGAAACTTTTAGGAATGTCTTAAATATGTTTATAGAGCTCGGAAAAATTGTCGTTGCGTTTTATAGTTGGCCAAAATATGTCATTTTCGTTTTGTACCAAAATCAGTCCCAAAACATAGTTTTTCCAGATTTTCGACTTCTTTCGAGCTCGTTCTCGGGGGACAAAACTTATCGAACGAATCCGAAATTTTTACACGATGTTCCCACATATATCACCTACTTCCATTATCGTTTTCATGATTTTTAGACATCCACAATATTTTTAAAAAATTCGTGAGTTAGGCTGTCCAGAACACGTTTTTTTTCAGAGTTAATCTTCACAAATCTGTTACTAGCTCAGAATCTGTTCACTTTCAAGCGAAACGTTCTACATGAAAATTGTTCTTAACATAAATACGAAGATTTCCCAAGTGGTCTCATATCCTAATTCAACACACAGGATTTGTTATGATTTTTGTCCCGAGAGGACAGAATCTGTCCAGGAAACATTTTCGTTACAAGTTAAGTTTTCTTAGGTTTTGGTTAAGTTTTAGTACAAGATCTTTCATACCATGAGCACATAACATGTTAATGAACTATAAAAATGAAATATTAGTGAAAGTAGGATGATCCTTACAAAGCTTTAAGTATGAAGATGAAAGATGATGGTGATGATGGTGCTTGCTTGTTTTTGTTCCACCTTTTTGTTAGACCTCCATTATTATTATTATTATTATTATTATTATTATTATTATTATTATTATTATTATTATTATTATTATTATTATTATTATTATTATTATTATTATTATTATTATGATGATGAGAATGATGATATGAGGGCTGTTCTACAGCCGTGAAGTTGAAGAAGAAAAGAGCAAGGGAGAGATTGGTGAGGATGAATTATTGGAGATGGGTTGTGTTTGAGTGTCAAGAAAGAGTTTTAAAATATGGAAGGTGGGTGAGGTATGGCCTCATGGCCGGTTGATATAGTCAACAAAAGCATGGTACAAACTTGTTTTTGTCTCCAAATAATTGTGTTAGTTGTTTAGGTATTTTACCCGTATTCGTTTACCCGATCGTTATACGTTATATGGACATTGTACGATAAATATATACGTTTTCGTTATCGGTTTAAAACTCAATATTTTCAATGGAAGTTTAGTATCAAAATAATTTGTCTGGAGTTATAAAAATATAACTTATGATTATTTTGGTTGTCGGGCGCTAATTGCGCATTTTTGTCACGTACAGATTGTTTTATACGTTACGAAATACTTGTTAAATATTATCAACATAATATTTAGTAAATAATAATGTTATTAAATAATTTCATATTATTTAATAATCTTGTTCACCAACGGTCGTATATTTTTGTCGGATTCGTTCCGAATGTTTTGTACTTAATTATAACTAATTACAAAATAAGTAATACTACGCGTATCAAATAGTCGGGCTTTGCTAGACTTATCTCATAAAAATAGTGTGAATTCACTTAAGTATGGAATTAGCCTAAACATGCATGTGTTTAACGTTCATAATTATATCAAAAATTGAGAGGTGTCACAGTAGGTGAGGGTGTAGATGTGGATACGGATGCGGATGCGGGTGTTGGAGTAGGTGTTGTTGGTGGTGGTGTGGGTGTTGTTGGTGGTGGTGTGGGTGTTGCATTAGGGGATGGGTTGGATGGTTTATTAACGGGTGTATTTTGAGTAAGATCAAGTCCATGAAGCATGGAAACCAACTCTTCCGTATCATCTTCTTCCGGAATGGTTTCCATAGTTGAAAAATCAATCCGGACCCGTTCCTTGAGGAGGTTCCGTATACCTTAAACATTTCACCTCAAAATGTTCCTCTATCTGATTCGTTGATTTGATGTAGACTCTTTTGTTCGGAGAATTGACTGAATATCCAAAAAAAATCCCTTCAACAGCTTTATCACCAAACTTAGAGACCCGATCTTTTGTAATCATGATCATGCATGGACACCCAAATGGTTCTAAAAACTGCAGGTTTGGCTTACGGTTATTGAAAAGTTCATAACATGTCTTTTCTTCTTCTTAACCGTGAGCACTCTGTTGAGAACATAACAGGCAGTATTAACTGCCTCAGCCCAGAAGATGATTGGTAACTTGGAATCAGCTAACATAGTCCGAGCTGTCTCGATGATTGTCCTGTTCTTTCTTTCTGCGACTCCATTCTGTTATGGAGTTCTCGGAGCACTAAATTGATGCTCAATACCTCTTGTAGTACAAAACAATTTGAGAGTTGAGTTCTTGAATTCAGTTCCATTGTCGCTTCGTATCCTTTTCACCTTTAAGTTGCACAGATCTGCCAACTTATCCAACAGATACATCAGAATATCAGGAGTCTCCCCCTTTGAAGTCAAAAAATAAACCCACGAAAACCTTGAGTAGTCATCAGTAACTACCAAGCAGTAAGACCGACCACCAATGCTCTTCGTAGAAACTGGGCCGAATAGATCCATATGCAGTAGTTCCAACGGAGCAGCAATAGAATTCACAACCTTAGACTTATGGGACTTCTTGTGGAGTTTTCCCTTGTGACAAGAAATGCAGTCATCTTTCAAAGCAAATGACTGTTATGGAACTCCCCTCACTAAATCATTGTTAATCAGAAAATTCATTTTACGGAAATGAATATGTCCCATCCGTCTGTGCCAAAGGAGTGATTCCTTTTCAGAAGCCTTTGAAAGGAGACAAGTATAGTCACTGGTAGTCTCCACAGTTCGCATGTTCATCACATAGGTGTCATTCTTTCTGGGTGCACGCATCAATACCCATTCCTCAGGAATGACATACCCAGGCTTCAATATTACACATTCAGTCTTTGTGAATGACGTGGTGTAATCCTTATCACAAACTTGTGATACACTCAGCAAGTTGTATGTCAGTTCTGCCACATAATTCACATTCTCAAAGCTAACTTTTCCATTTGTTAGCGTTCCCTTTCCAGAAATAGTTCCTCCTGTATCTCATGCAAAAGCAACGTATCCTCCCGCGTATGGTTTAATATCCGTCAGAAGAGACACATCGCTAGTCATGTGTCGCGAGCAGCCACTATCCATATACCATAAGCTATCTTTCACACGTTCAGACTGCTGCAACACATAAAAATAAAGTGATTAATGAGAAACGGAGACCCAAGCCTTTACAGACTTAGGTCTTCCATGGTCATCAACAATAAGCACGTCAGATAGGATTTTATCTTTAAACAAATTAGAATTTTTATCTGATGTGTTATTGTTGACGACTGAAGAGTCAACATGAAACTCTTTTCGTTTCCAAACTTTAGATGGTTCGGAAATGAAATTAGAAGTAATGTAGGGCTTTTGAATTGGCAAAGGTTTTTGCTCAACATTACTTGGCTTCAAAACAGGCTTGGGAGAGTTTGAGTAATGCCTAGGTGGAGATCTTGAAAAATTTTTTCTATAAACAGATGTCCTAGGCATCTCTCTCCCATAGCGCTGATTTGACAGCTTGGGACAGTCACGGATTAAATGTCCTTGCCTCTTGCAGTAGAAACAAGAACGAGTCTCAACAAACGGTTGAGGCTGAGGAATTACCACAGGAGGTGGGGAAACATTTCTAGAACATGAACATTGTGTACACGTCTTAGAAGATGCTTGTTTCGGTTGAGAGATTGAAGTGGAAGGGTTATCACAAGAAACCTTTTCATTTATCACTTTATGTTGCAAAAACTTTACAGGTGAGTGTAAAGTTTGTTGTTTCATATTTAAAACTTTGTCTTTTCCCTTTTTAGGTTGAACCTTAATTTCAGATTCAACTTTTAAAACTGCATTTTCAGGTTTAACTTCAACTTTCTTAACTTCAGGATACTCCTGATCAGTAATGTCCTCAATCTCACCCTCAAAACAAATTGAAGATTCATTCTTTTGCTCAACAATCTCCTCAACACTAACAGGAGACTCATTCATTGGCTTAACAAACTTAGGAGAGGGATACTCTTGCCTCTTGGTTTTCTCCTTCTCCTGTTTGTTAGTTTTAGCCACTTTACCCTTGATACCCAATAACTTAGCATAATCGATAGGAATCTCATCAGGGCTTTCCTTAACAGGTAAAGGAGTGTAAGTAGTAGGAGGTGCTATTTCAACAAAACCTAATCCTTTTCCTCCCTTACTTTTCCTATCAGGCTTATGTTTGCTAACAATTTCATTAAAGATCATTGTTGCAGAGGATGAACCCAAGATTTTATCTTGATAATTTCCATACTCAGTTTTTAAGTCAGAAAGCTCTTTGTTTAACAGTTCAGTTTCAGTGAGATAACTTTTAATTGCATCCTGTTGACTAAAAACTTTCGCTTTATAAGTTTGAGTATCTAACTTATGAGCTTCGATATGTTTTTCATAAAGTTTTTCATTTTCTTTCAAAAACCTGTTTGACTCATTAAGTTTTGCAACTTTGTCTCGCAACTCTAGGTTATCCTTTTCAAAACCCTTCAGAGATTCAGTTAGATTAATGCATGAGATACAGTTTATAGGTTCATTTGGTTCATTTTGTACCTCAGGTGTAATGTGAGCCATCAAACACTGTTGAAATTTTGCTGCCTCAGCATTCCAGTCTTGAGTAGTTGGCTCAAAAATGACCAAAGCATTGTCCGCAGCTAACGACTTGACCTCTTCTTTCGCTTTCGGAGGATCAGGCTGAGTAAGACCCGATGGTGGCATCTTGGGTTTCTCGCATTCCCTAGCGAAATGACCCAAATTCTGGCAGTTATAACATCGGACCTTGCTTTTATCAAAACCAAATCCTGACTTCCCATTGCCTTCTAAACTCTTGCGTCCCGTCCGTTGCAAGAATTTTTGAACCCTTCTTGTTATCATAGCAATGTTCCAATTCAAGTCCATTTGTTCTAGATCATCGTCATCCAGCTGACCGTAATCCTCTTTTACCAGCTCCAAAGTGGTGTTCGGTTGAGTAACCAAATCTTTGTAAGAGCTCAGAAAAGCTGTATAAATAGCAGCTTGCTCTTGTATAGCTGGTGAGACTGGAGCCTGTTGTTGAGTTCCTTGAGATGTACCAGCAAGATAGGCTGCATGTTGACCCCCAGAAGAAGAAGATGATGAATTGGTATCCGTTATAAATGCCACTCCACCATAACTCTTGCCAGAGTTGACTTGTCCACCATAAATTGTGGGATTTTGTACAAATCCACTTGACTTGCATTCTTTCTTCTTCAATTCCACTGCATGAGCTTGAAGAACACCTATCAATTGGTCCAAAGTCATCCTTTCTAATTCTTGATTTTCCTTTAAGAATTGGACCTTCACATCCCAAGCACTTGGCAACACATCCAACAATTTCTTGTTTACCTCGAGTGGAGAGAGAGTGTATCCTCCTTCAGTTAACTCACTAACCACTTGTGAGTATCGGGTGAATAGACCAGAAGTAGTCTCATTAGGAAGGATGTCAAATAGATCATACTGCTTCTTGATTAATTCTAGCTTGGCCTCCTTGTACTTTTCATTGCCCCCGCATCTCGTTTCAATTGCCTTCCACAAATCATAAGTTATGTCATGAGATTTAAAGAGTCTCATAACATCCTTTGACAAACACATACAGATAGCAGAATGAGCCTTTCTTTCAATTTCATATTCCTTTCTCTCTTGAGGTGTCATAGCATTGTATGTTTTTGCTGGAGGAATACCACGATAATTTCCTTCAGCCACCGGAGCTACATATCGTTCTTTTAAAGGTCCCCAAAGTTCTGGATAGTGGAAGTCTACATACTATTCAAATCTATCTCTCCAATATGAATAGTCCATATCCGTCCCGAAGAACGGAGGTTTATTGCTAGAACCAATATCATTGCTCTGTTTGAGCATCTCCCTAAATCCTCTAATATCTTCCTTATCAGCAGCCATTTGTAATACTTAAATTGAAACAGATAATCTGAAACTAGCGACGTCGTAGATAACGTCGCAAAGAGTTGATGCGACGGCGAGAGTAACGTCGCAAAAGCAAAAGATTCAATTAAGAATCAAAATTAAGCGACGTTAAAGATAACGTCGCAGATGACGTCGCAGTACAATGTCCTTATAACCAATTAAGGTCAAAATAGCGACGTAGCACACGAAGTCGCAACTGACGTTGCAAAGACCAAATTAGGTCAAAATCAAGAACGTCGTAGGCGACGTTGCAGATGAAGTCGCTGATGACGTCGCAAACAGCAGAGGTCAAAAAAACCTTAAAATCGAAAATTTTAACCCTAATCGATTTTCACGAAAAACGAACGACGTAAACCTTCAAGAAATCCCAGTAAACTCGATCGATCACCTGTAAACACGAAGAACAAACGTAATAATCACAAAACACTATGAATATTACTTCCAATAAACCCAAACTCGATCCGTTACACTAAAACGAGCAAACACCGCTCTGATACCAGTTTGTTAGTCCCTTACGTTGGATCAACACGGAACCGAGTCACTCAATCGAAGGCGGAATCAACGATTAAGTAATTAACGAACAATACGAATAATCAAACACAATAAATATGAATCGAAACGTTTGTATATTGATTATAACCAATCAGATTACAGGTGGATTCGACAAATTGCGTTTAGGGTTTCGTCAACCCTAAAACTGAAAACGAAAAACGTTTTTATACAAACTCTGGTACCTGCGACGTCGCACACAACGTCGCAGACCCAGGCCCATGCGACGTTAACAACGTCGCAAGCCCAAAACCCTGACGTCGCACCTGCGACGTTACAGGCAACGTCGCAGGAGTCAGGAAACTCAAAACTATTACAAAACTAACTTCAAGCTAGACCAACTGACAGACACACTAACATGTACCAACAATATGAATACATTCTACCTGTAATACTCCGTAGAATTTATAGCTATATATGGTCAACGATTTCTTTCTCTATATCAATTCAATTGGAACACACGTAGTTGGACTTCAAGACTAATACTCTTTACTTTTTAGGAGAGTTTACTGAACGAGACATACAATAAAGCGTGTATATCATTTTGTGACTGTGCACCAAAGACGTTACAATTGATAACGGACAATCCAATGACAAAAGATTATAAATTGTACACCGCAACAAAAGTAACTATTGTTTCCACGTTTTTTTCTTCACACATTTAAAAAGTGTTAACTTTATTTGCTAAGTTGTTCAAATTTATAAGTGTGTACAAAATGTTCACATTTTTAAGTGTGAAGAAATTCAAATAATAACAATATGTATCACAATGTTCACACTTATAAGTGTCAAAAAAGTAAATAAGTCCACACCTAAAAGTTTGAAAAATATTTTGTAACAGTCAATTTGTTCACGCTTCTCAAGCGTGAAGAAATTTGGTGTTACAAACGATTTTCACGCTTTTAAGTGTTACAAATTTTACCAAAGGGCTCCTAGCCTAGCGGTATGAAAGGGACCCTTCAACCTAGAGGTTGAGGGTTCAAAACTTCAAGCCTCACTTGAGGCAGTGATTTGTAAATATTCGTGGTGATTATCGTGTGGTAGATTGTAAGTTTGCCGTTCTAAAAAAAAATTACAAATTTTGAATTTTTCCATGCTTATAATCGTGAACATTGTGATATATATTGTTATTAGTTAAATTTCTCCAGACTTAAAAATGTGAACATTTTTTACATAGTTATATGTGTGAAATACTTAGTAAATAAGTTAACACTTTTTAAAAGTGCGAAGAATAGGCACTTTTGTTGTAGTGGTAAGACAATGAATGATACATCATTTTGTGACGGTGCACCAAAAACATTACAATTAATAATGGACAATCTAATGACACAAAAGATTAGACATTGTAACACAATGAATGATGCTCATCACTTTGATAAGTATGCATTTTATTTAGAGGCTGCAAAGTACGTACAGAACATTCTTCCTAAGTTGCCATCTCAATGTACAACCCCGAAGGACATAAACCTCGACCATGTGGTTTTTCGAGTATAGTAGCGAATTTACGAGATGTAAACCTATGAAAGACAAAAGTAAAATTTTCAATTTGTTACAAGTATGTTGAGATATTATAGACTCGATTAACATTTGAAGACCTATTGATTCTAGAAATTGCATGTGAATATATGGTTCAAATGAACCACCATTAAAATTAAAAACATCTGTTAATTAATTGTTCGTACGTATCCATTTCGAAAATAATATTCTATATCGAGTTTTTTTAATGTCTTGTTGCTGTCAAATCGCTAACAAAACTATACGTGCATGGTTACAAATAACTAATAAACATAATAGGTTGCTAGGCGTAAATTTCTGTGTGCAGTTTTTATAATTTGCCTCGTATACAGTTTTTGATAGGTTCATTGTTCATCCAAAGCGCACTCTATGGGTGTGTTTGGCACGCGAGCTTCTTGGAGCTTGTTGGAGCTTAAACTTATTTTTTATATAAGCTTAAATTTTTAGCATCGTTTGGTAGACAAAACTTTAGTAGCTTATTGAAAAAATAAGCTCTAAACAAAGAAGCTACTTATGAAATAAGCTCCAAGCTTATGAAATGAGAAATTACATATATATCCCTTATACAAGACACATTTATATGGAAAATGCTATAGGATCGTAAATATTGTACAAAAATAACTCATGAAATGATGTCGATCAGTGGTGTGAAGAGAAGTACATATGAAAGAGTAAAGTCAATAATATAAAATGTTTCATGTATTATGTCACATCATTTTGTGGATACTAGTTTGTAAAGTTTTTGTGAATGTATTATAAGACGGCTCCCAACGGGAACGTCGGTTTGCCGTCGGTTTCAACCGAATGAACCGACGTCGATGGCACGGGCTGTCGGTTGATTCCTTCAGTTTTTTGACGCGTCGTCTCTTTGTTTGGCGTGGGTCCTATACGAGTTTAAACCTTTTTTTTTTTTTTTTGTTTCTTGTTTTCAGCCGTTTGAAAGAAGAGAGAAAAAATTCACAGTTGCAGAAGATGAATGACGACGATGATAAGCTTAGGATAAATGTGACATGTTGATTTTTTATAAGGTTTAGGATAAATGGGCCAACAAGCCCAATTACACATTTTTTTGTTATATAAATGAATTTTTGTTATTACAACATAATTTAAATATAAATGTAACTAAATTTTTTATTATAATAACTATAATGTTTTTTTAATTATTGTAATGTTTTTAATTCTATTGAAATGTGTTTTATTTTAATTAATTGTGTTCTGCTTATTTAATTTATTAGTTGTGGGTCCCTGAAAAAAAAAGTGACGGACCACCATTGGCAGAGGCTGTCAGTTTCAGTCAGGTTCTGTCAGTTTTGTGAAAAAGTTGACGTGGCGCTGACGTGCCACGTCGGTTTTAGTCAGTTTCTGTTTCCGTCACCCATTGGGAGTGGTCTAACTCTTTCAGTATGTCTACATTTATTTTGCAATATTGTTTTAGTAGACACTTTCATTTTCTCAGACCATGTTTGTATTTTACTTGTCAAAAATTAAGAATCTCTTAGATGCACACTTGAATTACTCGGTTTGAAGACAATAAATTTTTACATGTTTATTTTAAACAACAAAAAACTTTTTTTTTCTTAAGAAAGTCAAAACAATGTGGCATGGTTGGTATTAGTATTACGTAGTTAAAAGGCAAATAATAAAACAAAATAGCTACTCTATATACTCTTTTGCAAATTTTTAGGAAACTTTTCACTTTATCTGTCGCACCCCCAAATTTGTGATGCGGAAGGGGTTCGGGTTGGGGCGCGACTAATCAAGTAATCAAGAGCACAAAGATATACAGCAAACGACCTCTAAATGAGACGTTTGTAAAATAGTTACATTCCATAAATAAATCGTTTGAAAACATATTGTTTTCGTTACAAAAGTATCGTAGCCTAGAGTCCACGTATGTAGCGGGAGATTCTATTACATAACCAAAATGTACAAAAGATAATGCTAAGAATATCCGTAATATGCAGTGTAGAAATCATGCGACTCTAGCTAGTATCTTGGAGTGAACCTACTCCGTAAGTGTACCTAAGAATACATGCTAAAAAGGGTCAACCAAAAAGGTTGGTGAATCTCACAGGTTTGTAAGTAAGGAAACAGTTTTGAACACAAGATTTTATCAGTGGTGCCCGCAGGCGAAATCAGGTATTTGCAACCAAGCAAATAGTAAGTAAATTTGTATATACCGTTGCCATGAGGCTCATAGTCGAAGTTTAACCCGTAAATAAGTGGTATAGCCAAGTACCGTATAGTGCCCCTGCGAGTGCCTAATCCAAACACTCGTATGAAACAAATATAATTCGCCCGTTTCTACAGAACGGTTCATGGTAGCGCTACTACCCCGGGCGGGGAGGGTCAGTCCCTAATGGATCCATTAACTAATATTCGCGCTTAAGTCCATAACTAACGAAACTATGATGGAGGGACTTCAGTGGATTAGTAAGTAACTCATGCAAGCCCGTATATGAAAAGTAAGTAATTTAGCACTTGTGTTCAAGAAAACGTAAGCAATGTATCTCACCCCGTAAGTAAAACAGTAAAAGTGGGGCTGTAAGACTCACCTGAGTCTAGCAAGTAAGCGTTTAACTTAATAAACATGAAATCCGAAAACAATAGTAATCCGTAGGTTCTTCGATATAACACCACAATATTTTAAGAGACATTTTTTTTTTTTAAACATATATCGGAAGCGATTAAATACAAATCATGCACTATAGATTGCGTATAACATAATTCCCAAAACACAATCTATGCCTGCATGATAAGTTGATACAATAACCACATCAGCTACAACATTAAGTTAGGTGTTATTTAAATTCCAAAACATAAGTTTATAAACGACTACATGTCGTATAGTCAGAGTAGGCAGTCAAACATTCTTCAAACCAACTTCTTGCCCACCCACATCAAAAGTAATCTGCAAGAAGTGAGGAGAGGGATTAGCACGAAGCTAAGTGAATAGATCACAACTATCAATCTAAACTATCATAGCAATTGATCACCACAAAGCATCATAACAAATACATCAAAGAGGATCGGTGGTCCTTGAGGTACCCTCATGCCGCGGTGGTTCCCCAAGTAACACTTATAACCACTGAAGGCCAAACAGTGGTCTTACCGATAGTTTAGTACCATTACTACATACGACATGATTTCAATAAACAACACATGTACAAAGTCATCATGTCGTCCAAAGTAATAGTATCCAAACCCAATATCATATTGACCCCTGACAAGATAGCACATTCCATAATCATCATGGCAAAATGTACTTATTCAATATATAACTGCAAAACCATGTTTACCCGTTGTAACCGGATTGTTACAACTAATTCAGAAAGAGAGTCAATGATCCACTCACCCTTACTTTCACAATCTCCACTCAAAGTTCTTATGTTATTGAGTCTTCGGTTTAACTGGGAACATAAACAATTAACGAATTAGGAACCCATTTGAAATAATGTAATTCATGTCAAATACATCACTTAATAATAAGCTTAAGGTTCCACATTTATTTTCACCTATCAAGTTTTACTTAGCGCACAAATGTACATATATGCACAAATACACACACATATATATATATCTATGCACCGAAGTATGACACGACAAACTGATTGTTGTCCACATTTAGACCCAAAGCCGATCGGCTAAGGGTCCCTAGCCGTTCGGCTAAGCCCAACCGATCGGCTATAACATAGCCGATCTGCTTTATTAGTTAAATTTCAAGCTTCGGTTCAAGTGGCTGAGTTCTGTGATGATTTTGAACTAACATAGCCGTTCGGCTAAATTAAACCGATCTGCTTTACTACCTTAGCCGATCGGCTATGAAGAAAAAACCCAGGTACTCAGTTCCTTATCACAGCCAGATCCGAAACAAAACCCCAAATCACCAATTTAAAGACACACTACACGATTTATACATGAAAATAACTTAAAGCATCATTATATATCAAGTTCTAACAACAATAATCTCATCAATCATCAAATCTACACATTTCTACTCATTTCACTCAATTTCATCAAACCCTAACATATACATACATATATTCAAAGTAACTTGAACTTACAATCGAGGTAGCAACTAGGTAGATGATGATGATGATAAGTGATAACCACGAATCCAAGCTTTAATCTATTGTTCCAAGTTTTCTCTTTGATTTTTACTTCAACTCAATGTATGTGTGTGTTATTTTTGGGGAGTTAGAATAATTTGGGAAAGGGAAAACAAATAGGTCGATCCATCCCCAAAGGTAGGTATAAGCCAGTACAAATTATACCCGCTCTAAACCTATTGTCTGGAACCTAAAACTGTTTACATGAAAATATATTTTATTATACCGTCAACTAAATTTATTTAAAACAAGTAATAATTTATGTATCACAATAAATCGTTTGACCATTTACCCTATTAATTTCAATTAGGCAAATAATACGAATTATTTCTAAACTTAATTAAATAATCAAATGAATTGAGTAATTTACCAAATTTCTCCTAGGCCGGTAATGAGGATGTTACAAATCTTCCCTCCTTAAGAAGATTTCGTCCCCGAAATCTCACCACGCTCAAAGAGATTAGGGTAACGCAATCGCATGCTTTCCTCCGTTTCCCAAGTAAGATTAGCACCCAAACTATGTCGCCACTTAACCAAAACCATGGGTATTTCCTTTTTTCGAAGTTTAGTCACTTTTCTATCTACAAGCTCTATAGGTTCCTCTACAAGTTTCTGACTTAAGTCGACACGCAAGTCTTGTAACGGAAGGACTTGGGATTGGTCCTCCACCTTACATTTCCTTAAGTAACAAACATTGAAGGTGTCATGAATACCCGCTAATTCAGGAGGAAGATCTAACGATACCGTTTGATCATTAACTACTTGGCGAATTCTAAATGGCCCAATAAACCTAGGAGCAAGTTTACCACGCTTACCAAACCGAATCACACCTTTCCAAGGGGAAACCTTTAAATATACCAATTCACCCACCACAAACGAAACCGGACGGCGCCGCGGATCGGCATACCGTTTCTGTCTATCACGTGCCGCTTTTAACTTCTCACGAGCAATTGCTACCTTATCAGAAGTAATTTGAACAATATCTGGACCCGCAAATTGTTTCTCACCCGCTTCCAACCAACATGTGGGTGTTCTACAACGACGCCCATAAAGCATTTCATACGGAGGCATACCTATACTCGAGTGATAAGAATTATTATACGCAAACTCAATCAATGGCAGGTGTGAATCCCAAGACCCACCATATTCCAACACACAAGCACGCAACATGTCCTCCAAAGTTTGAATGGTGCGCTCTGATTGACCGTCCGTCTGAGGGTGATAAGCCGTACTCAAATTAATTCGGGTACCCAATTCCTTCTGCAAACCCTGCCAAAACCCGGACACGAATCGTGGATCTCTATCCGACACAATAGATAATGGAATTCCATGTCGCGAAACGATCTCATTGACGTACAATTGGGATAATTTACTCCAAGAAGCCGTCTCACTAGTAGCAAGAAAGTGAGCACTCTTAGTCAATCGGTCCACAATCACCCAAATCATGTCGTTTCCTCTAATGGTTCGCGGAAATTTTGTTACAAAGTCCATCGTAATGTTTTCCCATTTCCACTCGGGGATCTCAAGTTGTTTCAACGACCCATACGGTTTCTGGTGTTCAGCTTTCACTTGAGAGCATATATGGCACGATTCCACAAATCGAGCAACATCCATTTTCAAAGTAGGCCACCAATACAAAGGTTTCAAATCATTATACATTTTAGTGCTCCCGGGATGAACCGACAATCTGGACTTATGAGCTTCCGTCAATATTACATCACGAAGTCCACCAAGCAAAGGAACCCAAACACGCGATTGGAATGTCTTTAATCCACGAGAATCGTCATATAACAGTTCTTTTCTTTTCAATAGAATCTCGGCTTTCAAATTTTGATCCAACAATGCTTCCATTTGTGTCGTTCTCAATTTGTCAATCAAATCTGAGGAAACTTCTAATCGCATAAAGCAAACTTTCTCGAATTTCCCTTTTCTACTCAACGCATCCGCGACCACATTCGCCTTACCCGGATGGTAACGAATCTCACAATCATAATCTTTTATCAACTCTAACCATCTCCTCTGACGCATATTCAGTTCCTTCTGAGAAAACATGTACTGAAGACTCTTATGATCCGTACAAATAACGCATTTAGTACCATACAAATAGTGTCTCCAGATTTTTAAGGCAAAGACTACAGCTGCAAGTTCCAAGTCATGGGTAGGGTAATTCTTTTCATGAGGCTTAAGCTGACGAGAAACATACGCAATGACTTGACCACGTTGCATCAAGACACCACCCAAACCCGCATGCGAAGCATCACAATACACAATGAAATCCTCGGACCCTTCAGGCAAGGCTAAAATTGGAGCCTGACACAATAACTGTTTCAAAGTCTGGAAAGCCGACTCTTGTTGATCATTCCACTGAAACTTAACATCCTTTCGAGTCAATTTCGTCAAAGGACCCGCGAGCTTAGAGAAATCCTTGATGAACTTTCGATAGTAACCCGCTAGACCAAGAAAACTCTTAATCTCCGAAGCAGACTTAGGCGCTTGCCAATTCATAACTGCCTCAACTTTAGATGGATCAACCTTAACTCCATCCTCACAAATAATATGTCCCAAAAACTGGACCTCACGCAACCAAAACTCACATTTGGAGAACTTAGCATACAACTTCTCCTGTTTCAAAGTGTCGAGTACTAAACGCAAGTGTACTTCATGATCAGCCTCAGTCTTAGAATAAATCAATATATCATCAATAAATACAATAACGAACTTATCAAGGTAGGGTCGACAAACTCTATTCATCAAATCTATAAAGACCGCCGGAGCATTAGTCAATCCAAAAGGCATAACAAGAAATTCATAATGACCATATCTAGTGTGGAAAGCCGTCTTAGGAATATCCTCCTCGCAAACCCGCACTTGATGATAACCCGACCTCAAGTCAATCTTAGAAAAATAGGAAGACCCTTGTAATTGATCAAATAATTCATCTATTCGAGGCAAAGGGTACTTATTCTTTATGGTTCGCTTATTCAACTCCCTATAATCAATACACATCCGAAGGGTGCCATCCTTCTTTTTAACAAACAACACGGGTGCACCCCAAGGAGACGAACTAGGCCTGACGAAACCCTTATCTAATAGCTCCTGGATTTGGGTCATCATTTCACGAATTTCGGAGGGAGCTAGTCTATAAGGAGCCTTAGCTACGGGAGTAGAACCCGGAATTAGGTCAATTTTATATTCCACCTCTCTAATGGGAGGCAACCCAGGCAATTCATCAGGAAAGACGTCAGGGTAATCAGAAACCACCCGGACATTGGAAACGATTTTCTTTTCTAATTTTGCATCAACTATATAAGCCAGGTAGGATACAAACCCCTTAGCTAGAGATTTACTAGCTTTCATCATAGAAATCATAGGGATACTACCTCTTTCCCGTTCCCCTCGAGCCACAACATATGACTCATCCGAGATTGGAATCCTAATTAGTTTCTTATGGCACTCTATACTTGCCTTATTCTTACTTAACCAATCCATGCCTAAAACCGCATCAAAACTGGGGATAGGCATCAATAGAAAAGAAATTGGGAAACTATGATCCTCAATCAATATGCTAGCTCCAGTCACCGATGTGGTAACGGGAACTATCTTGCCATTTGCTACCTCAACCTCAATAGGATTTGTAATACAAGTGGGAGTCAATTTCAGTTTATCGCAGAAAAGCATAGATATAAATGAGCAATTGGCTCCCGAATCAAACAGAACAGTAGCTGGTACAGAGTTGATTAGAAATGTACCAGTGATAACATCTTCAGTCCTGACAGCATCATCAGCTGTCATTTGGAATGCCCTGCCGGTTGCTGTTGGAGGATTCTTTCTTTTCTGGCCAGAAGATGAAGACCCTCCGACCACACCCATCTTTTGCTTTCCAGCCTCCGGACACAAACCCGAACGATGAGCTTCCTTTTGGCAATTCCAACACACATGCCTAGGAAACGCACAATCCTTGATGTCATGACCAAGTTGTCCACATTTGATACACCTAGCAGTTTGCGGAGTGCAAGGACCCGTGTGTCTCGATTTACAATTGTGGCACCAATTGGTTCTGTCCAATGATTTACTATCCGAACTGGACTTCTTAGGTTGATGAGATCCCTGCCATTTCTTCTTTCCAGGACTACCCGAAGATTCACCCTTGGGTTTAAATGGAGATTTTTCCTTAACCTCCAAGCCCTGTGCCCTAACATCCCCATCCACAGAACGGGCAAGATCAAAAGCTTGGGAAAGAGTACCCGCCAATCTCACGGTCGTCCGATAAGTATGCGGTAACATTCCCACAAAATGGTCAATCTTCATACGTTCCTCCGGTACCCATTGTTGCACGAATCTCAACTTGTCAGTGAATTGGGAAATGAGATCATCCATCGTCATCTTATCCGTTAATTGCAAATCCAAAAACTCGCGTCGAATCCGAGTCATGTCAAATCCCGAACAATATTTCTTACAAACCTCATTGTGGAAATCAGACCAACAAATCGATGCTCTCTGCTGTGGGGTAAAATGTGATGTAATGGAATCCCACCAAACCATTGCGGGACCCTTGAGAAGTTGCACCGCAAAAGGAACCTTGACTTCCTCTTCACATCGACAAACCTCAAACTTTCTTTCCATATCCCTCAGCCAATCCAAGGTAACGGAGGGATTTGTACTACCCGAATAATCCGATGGTCCACAAGACTTGAAAGTCTTAAAAGAGCATAGCTTAGGTTGACTCTGAGCTTGAAATATCGGAGTCTGATAACCCGAAGGTCCGGAAGAGAACGAAGCCGAAATCGGATAGGTACCATAGTGTGGATGATGATAATAAGACTGAGATACTGGCATCTGCGAAGTCACCAAAAGTGGTGGTACAGTGCTAACAGTAGGTGGCAAAGATTGCAAGATTTGTTGAGAAGACCGGTTTTGTTGTTGTTGTTGCAAAAACTGTTGTTCTATTGCCTTAAGTCTCAGATTTTCTGTCTCTAGATGAATCATATAATCATCATGATCAAAATCCCCTGCAGAAAAGGTAGTACCAGTTTGACCCTGGCTAACATTTTGGGTTCCAGTAGGGGATACATTAGTTCGGGGGGCATCATGGGGTGTGTCAGCTGGAGGTTCATTCTCTGCCATATCTGTACCAAAACAACATCTCATAACACGTTAGTTGTTAGTACCTATATACTAACCAACTTCACATGCTAACAAAATCCCACTCATAGGAATGTTTGACTGACACACATAGATTTGGGATTGAACACTTAACCCATGCTCAATTCACCCAAACCTAGGCTCTGATACCAATTTATAACACCACAATATTTTAAGAGACATTTTTTTTTTTTAAACATAAATCGGAAGCGATTAAATACAAATCATGCACTATAGATTGCGTATAACATAATTCCCAAAACACAATCTATGCCTGCATGATAAGTTGATACAATAACCACATCAGCTACAACATTAAGTTAGGTGTTATTTAAATTCCAAAACATAAGTTTATAAACGACTACATGTCGTATAGTCAGAGTAGGCAGTCAAACATTCTTCAAACCAACTTCTTGCCCACCTACATCAAAAGTAATCTGCAAGAAGTGAGGAGAGGGATTAGCACGAAGCTAAGTGAATAGATCATAACTATCAATCTAAACTATCATAGCAATTGATCACCACAAAGCATCATAACAAATACATCAAAGAGGATCGGTGGTCCTTGAGGTACCCTCATGCCGCGGTGGTTCCCCAAGTAACACTTATAACCACTGAAGGCCAAACAGTGGTCTTACCGATAGTTTAGTACCATTACTACATACGACATGATTTCAATAAACAACACATGTACAAAGTCATCATGTCGTCCAAAGTAATAGTATCCAAACCCAATATCATATTGACCCCTGACAAGATAGCACATTCCATAATCATCATGGCAAAATGTACTTATTCAATATATAACTGCAAAACCATGTTTACCCGTTGTAACCGGATTGTTACAACTAATTCAGAAAGAGAGTCAATGATCCACTCACCCTTACTTTCACAATCTCCACTCAAAGTTCTTATGTTATTGAGTCTTCGGTTTAACTGGGAACATAAACAATTAACGAATTAGGAACCCATTTGAAATAATGTAATTCATGTCAAATACATCACTTAATAATAAGCTTAAGGTTCCACATTTATTTTCACCTATCAAGTTTTACTTAGCGCACAAATGTACATATATGCACAAATACACACACATATATATATATATCTATGCACCGAAGTATGACACGACAAACTGATTGTTTTCCACATTTAGACCCAAAGCCGATCGGCTAAGGGTCCCTAGCCGTTCGGCTAAGCCCAACCGATCGGCTATAACATAGCCGATCTGCTTTATTAGTTAAATTTCAAGCTTCGGTTCAAGTGGCTGAGTTCTGTGATGATTTTGAACTAACATAGCCGTTCGGCTAAATTAAACCGATCTGCTTTACTACCTTAGCCGATCGGCTATGAAGAAAAAACCCAGGTACTCAGTTCCTTATCACAGCCAGATCCGAAACAAAACCCCAAATCACCAATTTAAAGACACACTACACGATTTATACATGAAAATAACTTAAAGCATCATTATATATCAAGTTCTAACAACAATAATCTCATCAATCATCAAATCTACACATTTCTACTCATTTCACTCAATTTCATCAAACCCTAACATATACGTACATATATTCAAAGTAACTTGAACTTACAATCGAGGTAGCAACTAGGTAGATGATGATGATGATAAGTGATAACCACGAATCCAAGCTTTAATCTATTGTTCCAAGTTTTCTCTTTGATTTTTACTTCAACTCAATGTATGTGTGTGTTATTTTTGGGGAGTTAGAATAATTTGGGAAAGGGAAAACAAATAGGCCGATCCATCCCCAAAGGTAGGTATAAGCCAGTACAAATTATACCCGCTCTAAACCTATTGTCTGGAACCTAAAACTGTTTACATGAAAATATATTTTATTATACCGTCAACTAAATTTATTTAAAACAAGTAATAATTTATGTATCACAATAAATCGTTTGACCATTTACCCTATTAATTTCAATTAGGCAAATAATACGAATTATTTCTAAACTTAATTAAATAATCAAATGAATTGAGTAATTTACCAAATTTCTCCTAGGTCGGTAATGAGGATGTTACATTCGAACCCGCAACCTTCTAATGTCCTAAGCACATAAGGTTGTAAGTAAGTGGATGTCTCGAAAGACCATCCATGCTAGTTGTCCACTCAACTAGTTATGTCCAAGTAGTTAATCGTTTGTTTACTTAAAAACGTTTGTGGCCCGTTGGTGAAGTTTAAGTATGTAATAATAATTCCCGAAGACATTATTATTAGGTTTCGTATTGTTTCATTGTATACTTCCGTAAGTATATGTTTTGTTAAGTACGAGTAGTATCGTATAGTAGTTTAGTAAATGTTGCGCGAAATCGAGACTTAGTGAAAATTAGTATCCTTAATCTTTCTGTAAATGGCGACACTAGGTCTAGTGTCGCTAAAGGCGTCACACGATATTGTAGCGACACTCGGTTAAGTGTCGCTAGAGGTAATTTCTGTAGTATAGGCGACACTCGGGTTAGTGTCGCTATAGGTGATACTCGAATATGTAGCGGCACTCGGGTAAGTGTCACTAGTGGGGATTTCAGGAAATGTAGCGGCACTCAAGGTTAGTGTCGCTAAACGTGGTAAATCAATGAGTAGCGGCACTCAGGTTAGTGTCGCTAGTGTTGTTGGCGACACTCGATTCGAGTGTCGCTATGTCGGGCTGTGATGGTTTTCATTTGTGGGTTTTGGTAAAAAATGTTTGGTTTGACCCGAAACTTTTACACAAGCTCTAAATATGTTTCTAAGTCAATAAAAAGTATTTTTTATGTCTCGTGAATATTCCGAAAGTGTCGTTTTAATACGTATACGAAAACAGTCCCCGAGTTCAATTTTACGAAATAAATACGTTTTTATCTTTGCGATTTAACCAACCAAACGTTCGAATTAACATCTGAGAAAAATATATGTTATTCCTCTATGTCTGAGCTTTCCAAAACATATTTTTATAAAATCTTTAGCCAAACGAAACTCATGAAATAAATTCGCAAAGGGACATAGGTCTAGCAGCTATTTTACGACATATACGCGCATAAACAATTGTCTAACTTAAAATCCGTGTATTTTCAGTGGATGTGGTCTAAATGAGAGTTGTAGCCAACAAGTTTATCTAACTTTTCCCACAGGTTTCACCCATTAATTCGACCCATGGCTCAAGATATGCCAAAATCTTTTTGATCAAAAATCTGTTCAGAAAGTACAGCCTGCCTATGTACTTTTATTCGTTTATTTTAAAATACCAAACGAACTCATAACAACATATGGTTTGCAGATTTGGAAAGTAGACATCTTAAGCTTCGTTTTAGGCTCAAGAATCATAAGATTTCATTAAGAAATGTGTTAGATATCGCCGATCTAATCCGATATAAAGTTTTGTCCAGTGGTTAATGTTATTACCCGATGGTTAATAGCTTTGTTTTTCGGTTTTTAACATGGATCTTGGACATAAACGAGTAGATATGAACAACAAACATGTATATTAAGTTTATCCAAGTAACATGAACGAAAATATAGAGAAATTCATAAGGAGAAGTCGAGTCTAAAGCTGAGATAAAAGAGTAGCTGCTGTTCTTGTTTCGGTTACTGTTCCTCGTACTCTACTTGCTCCAAACTATACTAGATGACGTTAGATGATGATGACTTTTGTTTAGGTGTTCTTGGAAGAGGTTTTGGGGGTGTGGGGGTCGTTTTTGGTGGCTGGAAATCAGAGAGAAAGTTGAGAGGAAAGAGATAGATTGTGTGTGTTTTGGTTGCAAATGAAAGGAAAAAAAAAAAGGAATAAGCTAGTCATATGTATATGGGCCAAAATGGGGTTTGGGCTGGGCTTTGGGCCTGACCCACATTCTGGGCTGGGCTCGTGGCTGACTCAAATGGGTCTCGAGCCCACCTACTTTGTTCCCTCGTCTCTCGTTACGCCTCGTTGTCGGTTAAATATAAATCGTACGTTTTAAGACTTTATTATTCACGTTTGATTTTTGCGTGTTTGTTTCTGATATGTAATTGTTATCTGGAATGACTAAACATTTTTAAACATATTATTTCGAGTTAATAGAATGTTTTTCGGGTTTCGTTAGGTTTTCGGGCTCGATTCGCGTGTTTTCTCGTATTCGTTACGTTTTAGTTAAAACGTATTAGTTTTCCTCGTATATTATTATAAAATAATAATAAAAGGTAAATAACAACTATTTTATCATTAAAATAGATTTACGTTGCATATGAAAGGTTTCACCAACGGCCGGGTGTGTCGGAATCCATCCGAACAAATCGCGTAATATAAATTTATTATGTACGGGTGTATATTCAATATACGATATATTACAAGTAACTTAGTTCTATTCCACACTAATTACAAGTAATTACAAGCAAGCTTAAGGCAAATTATTGCGCTTAAGTACGGGTTGTCACATTATCGATTTATATTCACTCAAGAATAATTGTAAAAGTATGATACATTTCATTAATTTTTTTGGATCAAATTATAAAATAATACACATAACATTATAAAAAACATTATCAACGCAATTAGCTTGCACAACCCTTCTGATTTACTAGTATAATATATATACACATGTCATATTTTTTAAAGTTGTTTCTTACATGATAAGTACAAGTTGAGACTTCACACACAAGAAATGTTGAAGGGTGTTGGGTTTCTTTTATGTATTAACCGTGGAAGGCTAAGAATGGGAGTTGCACTATGATTTGTGGTTACACATCCAATTTGCACTAGCAAGCTGAATGGCCGCGTTTATAGTAATCTGTAGGAGTATAATCTTGCTGCATTATATTATCATTATTTACCACTTAATTAAATGGCCCGGTGGTAGGTTAGGCTCTTGAATTCCTAAAGGTTAAGGGTTCAATCCTGTCATGGGTAAACATCTAACATGTTAGGTATTTACACCTGTAAAAATACATGGACCCTGGGGAACTTGCGGATAAATGTTCATTCCAACTCCAAACGCCCCCACTGTGTCAGGGGAGTTGCCTGGAGTCATCCTTGTGGGGTGAACAATAACAGATGCCAAAGGCACTGAACCAGAGTGTTCCCTCCAATTTACACTTTTTTGCGGATATATTATCATTATTTGATGATTACTTGTGCTCACAAAATTTGACTTCTTCTTTTTTTATCTTTATTTAAGGATTTTTAAAAATGGTTAGGATTCACGCTATGCATTTTTGAAATCTTCATTGACAACTATGGAAACAAAGTATACGGAGATACGACGGAATAAACAGAAATATAATATGAGTAATGCTACATGGACCTACTTACATGGACCTAAAAATATGCCTAATGCATTGATTGGTTGATACAGTTTCTCTCTCCTAATCTTATTAGTTGAACTGGACACATGTCGGTCTCACATTTTTAGGCCTATTTTAGGCCTACCTAATTAGGCCTATCTATCATTTTCCATATAATATAATTTATATAATATCGCATTTATTGAACTACTTGCGCTTTCGGTTGCGTCGAAGCTTTACCGGAACAAAATCGATGAAGACTCACTTTTAAAAACAAAAATAGAGTATAAACAATTGAAAAATTGATATAATACCACTCTCAACCGTGGTTTCGTCACTTATTTTGTCAGTTATGCCACATTAGCACATCAAAAACCGATGAAAGAAAGACATAAGGTTACCAATGGTGGTTTCGTCACTCCACTTTTTGGGCCCCGTATTTACCAATATACCTACATTTACATACAATAAAAAAAATAACAATACATTAAATATAAGCAGGGCCCGCACGAAAATTTCATTCCTTTCTTCGGTTAGCCGACGAAGCAGCAAATGACGAAAGAGAAGAAGAAGCCGTGCCATCAGTGACGAAAGCCATGGCTTCGTCGGTTGGAACCGACGAATGCCGACGACATTGGTCTAAGCATGCAATCTGGAAGTCAAGATTACCGTTTCTAGGTGTACTTTAGAGACTTTTTAGGCCTTGGCCGAATAACTTTTATATGTATCTTTTTTCATATTATACTCTCAGATTTAAATTGTGATTTGAAATCAATATACCCTTCAAACAAATATAATGAATGATTGCACTCATTACAGTGAGTATCGATAGTGGCGGTCGACACGAAAGTATATGTCCCCTTTCAACGTGAGCCTCATTACCTAAGGAAATTTCTTAGATTTTAGGGATATAGTTAATCATGCGATTCGGTGGCTGCTGACTCTCCGGCTCTTTTAAACTCTTTTTTATTTGTCAAGACGTTCTCATTTGAGGACCCGTGATTTAGTAGCCCTTGATATAAGTCAATCATTAGTGACAGGGTTGGGGCGATCTACACTGGACGTATGTTTCCCAGTGATCAATGGACCATTTGCAGACTTCTACGGATTACAACTCGATCTGTCTGAATCATTTGAACTTTATGGATAGTAACCGAAAACCAATTATTCCTAAAAGGGATCCAAAAGTTAAAAAAAAAAAATCATAAATCAAAAGCATATAATCCAATTCTCATAATTCACTTAAATGATTCAATTGTAGGGTAGGGTTCAAATGAGAATAGGAATTTGTGTGAGAATGAGGGAACCAATGATATCAAGCCATGGGTGCAAAGAGAATGTTCCACATGTACAAAACCCATTTACTCCCAACATCAATTATCTCACAAACGACAAATCGAAAAATTATGAAAATTGCACCATTAAATTCGTCGTTTTCTCCTCTTCGATTTACCGTCCCTCAAGACATACTTTCGAAAGGTTTTTTTTTTTTCCATTTTTTTTGTGGGTTTCACATTTACTAACACATGTGTTAAAGTGTTGCGTTTAGGGTTTAGGGTTTGGGGTTTAGGGGTTAGGGTTTAGGGTTTAGGGTTTGAGGTTTGGGGTTTCGGGAGAAACCCCAAACCTCAAACCCTAAACCCTAAACCCTAACCCCTAAACCCCAAACCCTAAACCCTAAACGCTTTACAAAACGCTAAACCCTAAATCTTTCTAAACCCTAAACCTTGAACCCCTTCTAAACCCTAAACCCTTATAAACCTTAAACCATAAACCCTACTAAACCTAACCCTAAACCATAACCTTAACCACAAATTAAATGTACAACTAATCACTAACACATGTGTTACTAATTTGTGAAACCCACCAAAAGATGAGAAAAAAAAAGTTGTCAAAAGTATGCCTTGAGGGACGGCAAATCGAAG
Organism: Helichrysum umbraculigerum; assembly: GCA_949592205.1. Lineage (NCBI taxonomy): Eukaryota > Viridiplantae > Streptophyta > Magnoliopsida > Asterales > Asteraceae > Helichrysum > Helichrysum umbraculigerum. The sequence continues at coordinate 104,355,211 of CATIUR010000004.1, read as the reverse complement.
AGGAAAAAACGCTGAATTTTATGGTGCAATTTTCATGATTTTTCGACTTACCGTTTGTGAGATATTTAATTTTTAAAAATGTGGAGGAGAGAGAATAAAGTGTGGAGGAGAGAGAATAAAGTGACACATGGCAGAAATCTGTTGGTTCCCTCATTCTCACTCAAAATTGGTGTACTCATTTGAACCTTACTCTTCAATTGTATTATAAGGAATGTAATATTTTACAGCATAAAAGTTGATTCACAACTTAATTACCAACGATGTTACTTACAATTTTAGAAAGGATTGTAAACTTAGTTTGCGAGACATTATTACATTTGCAAAAAAAAAAAAAAAAAAAAAATAACAAAATTAAAACTAGGGTCAATGACCAGATCCAGCTCCTTATATTTATGTTTTTCTACATGTGGAATAATTAAACTAATCAAAAAGAATAGTATCATCAAGTATCCCACCACCATCAGATGCATAATTTGTCATTGCAGCCATGGCTTACCTACCTACCTACCCCAATAGCCTTATTTGACCACCCTTCTCATCTCACCAACTTCTTCACTTCTCCCTTTTCTCTGTATATATATATAACCCCATTAACTCACACAGACATTAACACAAACACTTGGCAGGCATCATTGTGATTGTGTCATAATCATCACCAACAACAATGGCACTTTCACATTCATCCACTTTGTCCACCAAATCCCTAATCCAAACTTACCCTTCATCGTCATCATCATCATCTCACCAACCCACTTTCTCTATCCTACCAACCACCAACACCCACCGCAAACCGAAACCAATCTGCGCCGTACACGCCGCCGAGCCTGCCAAAAACCTCACCAAATCGCCGCCGACACAGCCGCCACCGCCTTCAAAATGGACCATTGACAGCTGGAAATCAAAGAAGGCATTACAGCTTCCTGAATACCCAAATGAAGCGACTCTTGCAGCTGTTCTTAAAACCCTTGAAGATTTCCCTCCGATCGTGTTCGCCGGAGAAGCTAGACACTTGGAAGAGCGTCTTGCGGATGCCGCCGTTGGGAAAGCGTTTTTGTTACAAGGTGGAGATTGCGCTGAAAGCTTTAAGGAGTTTAGTGCTAATAACATTCGTGATACCTTCAGGTTGCTGTTGCAGATGAGTGTTGTTTTGATGTTTGGTGGTCAGATGCCAATCATTAAGGTAACTTTATATCTATGTTTCATCACTATGACTATAAACTATATGTTGATGCATATGCTTTTGAATTGATTGATGATGAAATTGTTTGTTTGTGAGATTTGTTTATATATTGTTTAATTTATTGCTGTTGACAGATGCACTTCTGAATTCAAAATTTATATGCTTTTCCTTTTCTTTTTGGAATCATATATTAGTACTTTTTTGAATTAGTTATAATAAAATTCTGTACTTCATGAATCTAAAATTAGCCCAAACATGTATAGTAGTTGTAGATCCAAAATGTTTTTAATCTATAATTTTGTTTATGGTTTAGTATACTCAACTAAAATGATAGTACTTTCTTATATAAAAGATTTTGTAATAATATTATTTAGAGTAAAATATAAGACTCATTCTTAGTAGAAAGTAATTGATTTATATTTAAATAGATAGATTCGTTATATATAATTGTTTAGTGGTGTGTTTGCACGTTGCTATCGGGGCTATTTCATTCGTCAAATAGGAAGTCACTACTAAGTATCAGCCCCGTTTTCAGAAATCGAAAATTTTAAAAAAATTTGATATATAGTGATTAAGAATTGTAAACTAATTTTTTATTTTTTCATTTGGTGCAAATATGTTTCTGATAAAAATTATAATGTCCCCAACCCGAAGTTAAGCCAATAATGTCAATTGTTTCTTTACATTTCATCTTACTATTTAAAAACAAAGTGTATATGACAAAAATACTGATTTCACTATATAAACATAAACCTTTGCATTTCCAATATTTGAACAGCACACTAGACATACAAGTTTTACAAAACAAGGATTAATGTGAGTCTAGTTTGTTGATTCTTTTTTTTTTTTGCTACTTCGAGGAATAAATGTAAAGGGATCATTATTGATGCGAACCCACTCCCACTCTCCCACCATTTATCCTTAAACTTTTTAAGTTTTGGAAATTATACTATTTTAAGCTTGAATCATAAATCAAAAGGGGTATATTCTTCAAGTTTGTGTCAATATAATTGTTTCAATACGGTCATAAAGGTGAGATTGGAAATGGGCATTTGAAATCTTTGTTGAATGAATTGGTTATTTAGGTTGGACGAATGGCGGGTCAATTTGCAAAGCCCAGATCAGATGCATATGAAGAGAAAGATGGGGTGAAGCTACCGAGTTACAAAGGAGATAACATCAATGGTGATGCTTTTAACGAGAAGTCGAGAATTCCAGACCCTGATAGAATGATAAGAGCTTATTGTCAAGCTGCTGCTACTCTTAACCTTCTTAGGGCTTTTGCCACTGGAGGTTATGCGGCAATGCAAAGAGTCACTCAGTGGAACCTTGATTTTGTAGCAAACAGCGAGCAGGGTGACAGGTATGTATGCAACAAACTATTCAAATCACTTCTTTTGTTCTTTTAGTGTAGTCCATTGAAAAATGATTTTTATCACGTTTATATACAAATTGACTCTTATGATCCGCATGACTAATTTTTGTCTTCGATATAACAAATTCTTCTTTTCGGGGCCACAATCTAACCCAGTTCTTACCCAAAAATTATCTATATTGTCCTGTTATCCAACCCAGCAAACCTGCCTGTTTGCCACCTCTATTGTTTTGTTATAAAAACACCCTTTCTGCAACTATAGAATTGAAACATATAGTAAGAATGAGTGAATCCGGACAAGTTCAAGAAATAATATATGCAAGATAAATATCTTACTTGGCGTTTCCTGTCCAAAATTTTATTTGCAACTGTGGGTATGAATCAATCGTTAATAAGCGAGCCTCTTATCTAGTTTCTTCTAATATTTTTATTTCAATTTCTGTTTTGTTTCTTATGTTTTTATGTGATTATGATGCAATAGGTACAAGGAGCTGGCTAATCGTGTGGATGAGGCCTTAGGATTTATGTCTGCTGCTGGACTGACCATTGACCACCCTATCATGGCAACAACTGATTTCTATACATCTCATGAATGTTTGCTCTTACCTTATGAACAATCACTGACTAGGCTCGATACAACTTCTGGCCTTTACTATGATTGCTCTGCTCACATGGTCTGGGTTGGGGAACGTACCCGCCAGCTGGATGGTGCGCATGTTGAGTTCTTAAGAGGTGTTGCTAATCCTCTTGGCATCAAGGTATCATTCAGTCTTCAACTATATTTTATGCTTATACTTGCATTTATTTATTATTATTATTTGTTTGTATAATTTCTTGTTTCTTGGTACCCTGTTTATTATCTTTCAACTGCATGTCAGATGCTCACCTCCAATTTAAAATTGATAAGAATCCATTAGGAGGTGTATACATTTGCGTTATAGAATTGATTATCTCATTGGTGCTACTTTTAAACTTATGTTTTTTCTTTTTGTAACAAGCTTTTCGTTGTTGGTATGATTAGATTATGACTCTAGTTATCTACTTATTTAGCGGCCAAATAATCAGTTCGACTGCAGCTGCAACTAAACTTGTTATCTAAGGGATAAATAAGATCACTACATCACCAGTTCTTTTACCTAATGTCCTTATACGGGATGACTATATATCAATTTCACAAGTTTGCCTTCAAACTTTCATCTATTCTGGTCATGTAGTTTTTAGTTTCTTAAATGCACGTTTGTCAATTATTGTAGTTATGTTGTTACTATCACAATGTAAACTGCGGAATCACATATACACACTAATTTCTACGAAGATTTATATAGATCCGGTGCTGAGTACGAAGTTTGTTTTGCAGGTGAGCCAGAAGATGGATCCAAATGAGCTAGTTAAGCTTGTTGACATTCTGAACCCTAACAACAAGCCTGGAAGGATTACAGTAATTGTAAGAATGGGAGCTGAGAATATGCGAGTGAAGCTTTCTCCTTTGATAAAGGCTGTGAGACAAGCAGGGCAGGTCGTGACTTGGGTTTGTGACCCTATGCATGGAAACACTATTAAGGCACCTTCTGGTCTTAAGACACGCCCTTTTGATTCTATATTGGTAAGCTTTCTCATCCATTTCAAATCGCATTGATTTAACAATATAGTCTTGTCTCTGTGGCATGATGTTAATACTTCTTTCTATGGACAGTTTTCAAAAAATACTATTAGACAACTACAATAGTCTTTATAAAGAAAACCTTATAGTTATGATCCTTGGATTCTGAAAGTTTGATAGGAAAGTTTTGTATGTGTTTTTTCTTGAAATTGTAAATCCCAGAATTGGCAAAAACGGGCGGTTGGTTAATGGGTCAAAGTGGGTCATCTTTAAGTTTTGGCCATTTAAGTTTTGGTCAGTACTCAGTAGAGCTTAGTGCTGACTCGCCAACTTTTTTTATGTAATAAAATTATCAAATAAATATTGTAATAAAAATAGTTATAATTTTTTTTTAATATTGATAATTATATGTACATTTTTTTTTCTTGGTTACCATTTAACCTGTATTAATTAATTAAATACAATCAAAATTGACCCCATATTTTTCCCTCGTATGACTGGGTTATGAGTTCCACCTTATCCTATGTCATTCTGGTAATGAAGGATGAGTTTTGGCATGTTTCAAGCTCTCCCATTTGCATGGATGCTGAAGATTAAATTGATCTTAACTGTGTCCGAATTCTTTCACAAATATGATATATCTCTATCCTAGAATAGGTTGTTATTAGATATATGGTGGTTCAAGTTGGAATATCGTCTAGCAGTTAGATTACATATCAATGTCAACAGGAAAGTGATAAGGAAGCATTTGTTGAAAAATCAATGGTATATACTCCATACTGGATAGAATATCTATATAGGAAGCATATTCTATGAACATAGCTTCAACTCTTCGTTGTTTTTATTCAAAGTAAGACTTAAAAATCACATATTGCTATTGGCCAAGCATCAAATACAATTTGGTTGCTGAGAACTGTGCATTTCACTTCTAGAAAAGAGTCCACATTTGACTTTTGGATTCAAATTGTGTCTCCCCTTTTTATTTCAAAATACCATATGTGGCAATTCTGACCCATTTTCTTATGCATAGGACGATGTGGGTTGTGTCATATCAACGGCTTAAATGCATAACACTTGTAAATTATATTAATACAAAAATTAGATTACTGAAATAAAATAATTTGTGTGATCATATATTCATGTTAGACATGCTAACCAGTGTAATAGAAATAAAAACTATGGACAAAAAGTGTTGAGGGTCAACCCAACATGGCGCACCGGTCGTGCCACCTCTACAAACTACTGCCACATGGGCCAAAAAAATGGTTATGATGTTAGACTTTAAACTGATACTTTGTTAAACAGGCTGAGGTGCGAGCTTTCTTTGATGTTCATGAGCAAGAAGGAAGCCATCCTGGAGGGATCCATCTCGAGATGACTGGGCAGAACGTGACAGAATGTGTTGGTGGATCAAGAACAGTGACTTTTGATGATTTAAGTTCTCGCTATCACACACATTGTGACCCAAGGCTTAACGCTTCACAGTCACTAGAGTTATCATTCATCATTGCTGAACGATTGAGGAAGAGAAGAATGGGGTCAAACACTCTATCTTTCAAGTTATAGATGCACCAACTGATTGTTAAAACTGTGTTGAAATTTTAGGGTTTGTTGAAGTTTGTGGTATTTTACGTTTGATGTGTAGTTGACTATGGACAAAATAAAATACGGAGTTATGGTTTCGCTTTTTTAATAAAATGCTACCTTTTTATCTCACCTCTGCTAGTTTACAGTTTACTGCTCAAAATATGTTTTTAGGTTTTTCTCGTAACAATATTAAATTTTGAGCCAGAGCTACTTAAGCTCTTTCTAAACAGCTTGAAGTTCCACCCAATCAAATTTACCAACTCAAAGAAAATTTGATAAATTATTGCTGGGCTTATCAGTCAACAGTTTACTGGCCATTTCTATCGGCTTATTTTGTAGGTTACGAGGAGTGGTGGAAGTGCTGTATGTGACAGCACATATTGCCATCAATATTTAGGGGCTTATAAATTCTACGAGTATTTGATATTACTATATTTTTGATGTTGAAAAAGAAATACAACGTATATTACTAACTTCCATTAATCTACTAGTTTATTGACCCGTGTATACACGGGTATAATGAAAAAAATAAGTAACAAAATAATTTAGCAAGTTTTCTAAGAACAACTAATATTTAAATAAATTTTATGTATGAAATTTTGTATTCAATATAATTACACGTTTTAGTGTGTAGTAAAAAGTGCTACCTACATTTATATTATTATCGAAAAGATACAAAGTATTCACCTATCACATTTTCAAGCTTATACGGTAACATATCTATTTATAACAACATATACGATAACAAAAGTTTGTATATATACGATAACATATCTATTTATAACAAATTAAGTTTGCATCAACTCAACTTAATGTTCTTATAAAACACGATTAACCTTTAACTGATCATATAAGTATAGTAACACAAGTAACTCTATCAAAAATTAAACAAAACGAAAACTACTTATTCAGTCTCAAGAAACTTATTGATGAAGCTTTTACAATAGGCTTGATCACCCCCATTTCAACAATTGCAATTTCTTATGAAAATCTACGGCTTAGGGACTTTTGGCGTGAATATGACATGTTCATTGAGTTCACACATTCAACATCTGGGGTGATGCTCCATAATGACTTGGAAGTTATCTAACTAAGAATGACTTACAAAAGACTTTGACGAACACCTATCCAATGAAGTAATACATGCCAGTTTATATGATTTGCAACTAATAACCCGAATTGCAGAATGATAGATTTGTCTGAAAACAATAAAAGAATAATTTAAAACCAAGATAATTGATTAGTATTTGTTTCAACAGTTGGTCCATTGAAAAGGAAAACTACACAAAATTATTCAATCGTTAAATTATACCTGACAACACGCGGTTCAAAGTAGAATGAGAGCTGGCATCTCAATTTGTAATGACTTAAAAACTGCTATAATTGCATAAACCTTTACTGTTTACGTAATAAAACAGAGATAAAGATCCTGTACGAAAAAATAATAACACTATAGCACAACACAACTAACATGTGAAATGCACATAAGTAAACTGTAGACCTCTAATAGGCTGAACTTGCTATCTATATACTACTTATGTACTTCCCTTTCTAAAATGGATTGTTGGTATATTTTGGCTAATATTTTATAAGTCTACATTAGTGAAAATAGCTTTTTATATATTTAGGTGCTTTGACATTATAGAAAAAGTTGTTGCTGCACTTGGAGCTATGAATCTGCTTGGTAGATGGGTGACTCTAAGGTTTCTGCAATGGTGCTTACATGTTTAGGTGGGTAAGAATTAAGCAGGATGAGATTCTCAAGTATATTTTTCAGAGAAAGGATCACCAACATTTGAAATTGCACTCAAGATGGCATTTAGTGACTACTATTCTATTAGTCCAACCAAATAAAGGTTTTCATAATGTTGCATTAATCAATTGTTTTGGGACGAAGAAGTATGTGTATGATTATATGAGTGGATTTTGGTGATGTGTTTGAGCTACTTTTCTACGTGTAAACTCATGAATTACAAGAAAAATGTGTTCTGCTATGAATTTTATTTCTATACTCAATCTTACAAAATAATTTAACTTATTTATTATTTTAAATACAACTTATTGATGGCCAGCTAATATAAAGATTATGTTATTTATTCCTAACAAATGTTGTATTTTAATTTTATGCATATTTGTTATGTTTAGTTATGAGTTGCATTGTGATATTATTTCTTATACCAAATATTTTAATTGTATGTGTATTTTAACTGTTACATAAGTGTCTCGATGTAATGGCTACAAGATGCAAAAAAATAAAATTTAATACACTTAACTTATTCTACATCTATTATAGTTACAAAATTATATCAATTAATTTTATAAATTATTTTTTATCAAACCCGTGTATACAAGGGTCAATAAACTAGGCTCGATACAACTTTTATTTTATGCTTATACTTGCATTTATTTGTTATTATTATTTGTTTGTATAATTTCTTGTTTCTTGGTACCCTGTTTATTATCTTTCAACTGCATGTCAGATGCTCACCTCCAATTTAGAATTGATAAGAATCCATTATTAGGAGGTGTATACATTTGCGAATTGATTATCTGATTGGTGCACCTTTTTAAATTATGTTTTTTCCTTTTGTAACAAGCTGTTCATTATTGGCATGATTTGATTATGCCTCTTGTTATCTACTTATTTAGCGACCAAATAATCAGTTCGACAGCAGCTGCAACTAGACTGGTTATTCAAGGGATAAATAAGATCACTAAATCACCACTTCTTTTACCTAATGTCCTTATACGGGATGACTATATATCAATTTCACAAGATTGCCTTCAAACTTTCATCTATTCTGGTCATGTAGTTTTTAGTTTCTTAAATGCACGCTTGTCAATTATTGTAGTTATGTTGTTATTATCACAATGTAAACTGCGGAATCACATATATACACTCATTTCTACGAAGATTTATATAGATCCGGTGCTGAGTATGAAGTTTGTTTTGCAGGTGAGCCAGAAGATGGATCCGAATGAGCTAGTTAAGCTTGTTGACATTCTGAACCCTAACAACAAGCCTGGAAGGATTACAGTAATTGTAAGAATGGGAGCTGAGAATATGCGAGTGAAGCTTTCTCCTTTGATAAAGGCTGTGAGACAAGCAGGGCAGGTCGTGACTTGGGTTTGTGACCCTATGCATGGAAACACTATTAAGGCACCTTCTGGCCTTAAGACACGCCCTTTTGATTCTATATTGATAAGCTTTCTCATCCATTTCTAATCGCATAGATTTAACAATATAGTCTGGTCTCTGTGGCATGATGTTAATACTTCTTTCTATGGACAAAGTTTTCAAAAAATACTACAGTATTAGACAACTATAATAATAGTCTTTATAAAGAAAACCTTATAGTTACGATCCTTGGATTCTGAAAGTTTGATAGGAAAGTTTTGTATGTGTTTTTTCTTGAAATTGTAAATCCCAGAATTGGCAAAAACGGGCGGTTGGTTAATGGGTCAAATAAGATCATCTTTAAGTTTTGGTCAATACTCAGTAGAGCTTGGTGATGACTCGCCAACTTTTTTTATGTAATAAAGTTATTAAATAATTATTGTAATGAAACTAGTTATAATAAATAAAAAATTTATTATTAAAGTAATAATATAGTTTATTTTTGAATAAATTGTTTTAGGAGGTTTTAAACTTTTAAGTATTTTACTGCACTTTAGACAGCTTTCAACTCGTTTGACCCGCTTCCCTGATATATACTGGTACATTTTTTTTTTTTTTTTTTGTTACCATTTGACCTGTATCAATTAAATACAATCAAAATTGACCCCATATTTTCGCCTCATATAACTGGGTTAAAAGTTCCACCTTATCCTATGTCATTCTGGTGATGAACGATAAGTTTTGGTATTTTTCAAGCTCTCCCATTTGCATGGATGCTGAAGATCAAATTGATCTTAACAATGCCCGAATTTTTTTCACCAATATGATATTTATGAGGTTGAAGTTGGAATATCGTATAGCAGCTAGATTACATATCAATGTCAATAGGAAATTGATAAGGAAGCATTTGTTGAAAGATCAATGGTATATACTTTATAGTTATTCAACTCTTTGTGGCTTTTATTCAACTCTTTGCTTACCTTTACCCGAAGGTTCACTCCTAGATTTCTGAGAAGTCATTTCTTTACTTAGTACTTGTTGAGGTTTCAAATCACCGTCAACTGATCGGGCTAACATAAAAGCTTGAGAAAGAGAACCCGCTAATCTCACTGAAGTTCGATAATGATTAGGTAAAGTACCCACAAACTGTTCTATTTGAGTTCTCTCATCAGGAACCCACTGCTGAACAAACCGGAGTTTCTCGGTAAATTGATTTATCAAATCATCCATTGACATATTATCAGTTAATTGCAAATCCATAAACTCCTTTCTAATTCAAGCTATATCAAAGTTTGAACAATACTGCTTACAAACTTCATTACGAAAATCAGACCATCGGATAAATGCTTTCTGAAAAGGAGATAACACAGAAGTAATCGAATCCCACCAATTCATTGCTGCTCCTTTTAAAAGTTGAGTTGCATAAGGAACTTTTAATTCTTCCTCACATTGACAGACTTCAAATTTCTTTTCAACATCTCTCAACCAATCTAGAGTTACAGAAGGATTTGTACTACCCGAATACACAGACGGATTACTGTTCGTAAAGGTTTTAAAAGAACACACCTTTTGTTTTGACGGTGAAATCATACTAAACACAGGATTAGATGATTCAGCCTCTTTTTGTTGTTTATACATTCTGAGTGCTTGATTTTCCTCTTCCAAATGAAGTAGATACTCATCTCTGTCTAATGCATCTCTAGTATGGAAAGAAGTACCAGCATGCCTAGTCTGATCATCGTGGATCTCAGCATGAACTTCAGGTCTTGAGGCATTATTAGGGTTAACAGGTGGTTGCTCGTTATCCGCCATGTCTGTAAACATAATAACAGCTCACAAATCGTTAATCGTTAGCACCTATCCTACTAACCGATTCACATTCAGTACATAATCCCATTCCCAAGAATGTTTAACACAGCACAATTAAAGTTTAGGATTGAACATCCTATTATGTTCAATTCACCCAAACTATTGCTCTGATACCAACTTATAACACCCCTCCTTTTATATCACAATATTATATTAAGTTTCACGGAAGCGTATACTTACAATACTTATTTTATTACGACATAGCATTGAAATTTTCGCAAACATTATACAACCTGTTTACTACTAAACCAAACACCGTTAACTTGTTTACAAACCGGGGCATTATATACCACAAAACATTGTTTATAACAAACTGGATCAGAGTTGCAAGTTTCAAACATTCCCAGCATCAAAACATCCTTCCTGACTACCCACAAAGTAAACATAACCTGCATGAAGTAATTTGACGGATTAGCACGAAGCTAAGTGAATGAATAATCAACCACAATTCAATTTAGCTAGCAATTTGTTCACAACCAATAATGTAACAAATATCGTCAAGAGGAACGGTGGTTCCTAAGGACCCTGTGCCGGGTGGCCCCTTCAGAACACTTAAATCAACTGTAGGCCAAAACAGTGATTAACCGCTAACTTAATGCTAATCTCCATCAATACATGTACGCAACCCTGTGTTGACCAACATTAGCAATCAAGTCCAACTGACAATCTAGTTGAACTCTGTATTTTACAATCAAGCTCACAGGCTAATCAAACCACCAATCAAATGGCATATCATTTCAAAGTTAACATTCTATCAATAGTAATCCGATAATTACTGATTGAAATCAAACTAACACAACCAAACAAAACTGTGAGTTTCAAATCCACTCACCTAATTGTCTCGATTCACTTACTTAGCTGTCTTATCTCACTGAGTCCTCTGCTGATCTGAGAATCAACAATCAAATATAAATTAGAATTCAGAATCATCAATCCATAACATTAGGAACTTAATACAATTAACATTACAATCACAAGTTCCTAGTTACATATTATGAATCACAACATAGCTATTATCGTGTACTACTACTGATTCATCAATGTTATAACATATAACAATTAATCAATATTGATATAATTCACGTAAAGATACAATGCTGGACTGCCAAACAAGCCGCCGGCTGAGGGTCCAGACCCGCCGGCTTCCACCCACTACCCGCCGGCTAACATGATCAAGCCACCGGGTGAATTACATTTGGTGGTAACAGAACACATTTACGTTTTAAAGGCTATAGGAGCCGCCGGGTAAGGGTTCTACCCGCCGGATTCCTGGTTTAGACACATTACCCGCCGGGTACGGGTGAAACCCGCCGGGTTCATACCCTGCACCAGCAACCTTCGTTCAGCATAAAACCCAGGTCCGAAAATGAATCCCAAAATTCACCAAAATCAGTTTCTTTGGCATCAACCATTGTAATCAATAATAGCAACTACTTCTAGCATCATATACTATCATATACCATCTAATCATCATTTACTCATATGATTTCTATCACTTAACAAGTTGAAATTTAACATGATTATGAAACTTACTAATTGAAGATTTCACACAGATGATGATGATGAAATAAACTCAGCTTCACAATCCAAGCTCAATCTTAGTTTTTCTTTTTTTTTTTTGATTTAGGTTTCTAGTTCTTTAGGTGTTTAGTTTTAGGTTTTCAAAGAAATGGAAGAACTTTCCATTTAGGGAAAGTTATAAGTCGGCCAAATCATTTAACACCGACCCGTATTCACTTAAAACTAGTCCCCTTTCAATCTATAGCCTGGAACCTAAAAACCATTTGCGAGAAACTTATTTTATTCTACCGTCAACTATAGTAAATTACAACAATCAACAATTTACTATTCACAATAAGTTCTGAGACTTATTTATATAAGTTTCGCAATAAAACAAATAATATCAAATAATTCCTAATACAATTAAATATATTAATTTAAAATTAGAAATTACCGGACCAGAAGAGAGGATGTTGCAATTCTCCCCCCTTAAGAAGATTTCGCCCCCGAAATCTCATCATGATCAAACAATCCAGGATATCTGGATCTCATACTATCCTCAGTTTCCCAGGTTAATTTTGAACCTAAACTATGTTTCCATTTCACTAACACCATGGGAATATGTTTCTTCCTAAGTTTGGTAACTTTTCTGTCAAGAAGTTCAACTGGTTCTTCAACTAATTTCTGACTCTGATCAACTTTCAAATCTTTCAAAGGAAGAATCTGGGACTGGTCCTCAACGTTACATTTCCCCAAATAACAAATTTTAAACGTGTCATGAATACCAGCAAGTTCTGGAGGAAGCTCAAGTGTAACCGATTGATCATTAACAATCTGACGAATTCTAAACGGTCCAATATATCGAGGAGCCAATTTGCCACGTTTCCCAAACCGAATTACCCCCTTCCAAGGCGAAACTTTCAGATAAACAAGTTCACCTTCAACAAAAGTAACAGGTCGATGTTTTGGATCAGCATATTGTTTATGTCTATCACGTGCAGCTTTCAACTTTTCTCGAGCCACTTCCACTTTATCAGCTGTCATCTGAACAATATCTGGACCTGCAAACTGTTTCTCACCTGCCTCTAGCCAACATGTAGGCGTTCTACAACGGCGTTCATACAACATCTCGTAAGGAGGCATGCCAATACTAGAATGATATGAATTATTATAAGCAAATTCAACCAATGGCAAATGAGAATCCCAAGAACCACCATATTCCAAAATACAAGCTCTCAACATATCTTCCAATGTCTGAATCGTACGTTCTGACTGCCCATCTGTTTGAGGATGATAAGCTGTACTAAGATTCACTCTGGTGCCCAACTCATGCTGTAAGCTTTGCCAAAAATGAGATACAAACCTCGAATCTCTATCAGATACAATCGATAATTGATAAACGCTCAAAACTACTATATTTTAGTAGTATTTTACCCCTAATCTTGAATGTTTTTATTGCATTTTGTTTAGAATAGATATTGATTTTGTTCATATTTGCAATTAGATGTGGAAATGGAGCGTTTATGGAAAAGGAACGGAAAACAGTCAATAATCAAGCTAAATGATACATATTTGAAGAATAAAGTAAAGCCGAAGTCGAAGAAAAGAAGAAATGAAGAAAAGTCAAAAATCGGCTGGAAAAAGCATCCATACGCCGTATGGATTGCTGTAGTGGAAGCCCAGGTTACGCGGACTTGGGCTGGGCTTGAAATCAATCCATACGCCGTATGGAAATCCATACGCCGTATGGATCAAAAACCACAGAAGTATAAATTCGCGAAAAAACCCTATTTCGAGAGTTTTTGAAGGGTTTTCGTTTTCTTTTGGTTTCAGACGACTTTAGGGGTTTATATTTCGTAATTTAGGGTTAGTTTGGAGGTACGAAAGGTGAAGAACGAGGATAATTCGCTTTAATCTCTCGTAGTTTATCGTTAATCGATTCGGTATATTTTCGTTTCCTTATTTCATTGAAGAATTTGATTTATTGAATCTGATATATATTGTTTTGATGATGAATTGAGTATTTAAAGTGATTGTGTAGTTGATTTAACTTAGATTATGATTATTGAACGATTATAATTGAGTATTGAATAAGTTATTTGATTGAAAACGGTTATATTGCTCGTGGACACTTGTTTATTGGTAACTAGTTATTATTGTTGCTTCACGTGGTTAATAATGTTGATGAGATTGAGTTCCGTTAATGTTATTAATTATTGATGGTCATAACTTTAGGGTTTTGGTCATTGCTAAATACGTTGAATCTGATAGGTCGAGTATACAATAATAATCTACTTTAAGATGAGCAAGACAATAAGTTAATTATTGGGTATTGTTGAGTCATACCAATAGAGTTAATTATAATGCGTTGTGAATGTTTAATGCATAATTTAGGGAAAGGCATACAATTGACTGATCATCTTGTGACATTGGAACCAGTGTTTCATGTTGGACCCTAGATTATAGGAATTAGTTGGACCCGAAACGTTGGCTAGTTCATATTCGACTTAGTATTCATTGAAGAATTTGGTATTAAGTTGATCTAAAAGAATCACAATTAGATAATCAATACGTAATAAATGGGGAAATATGAATCTAAGTGACATTAACTATACAATTACTTATTCCTTCCAATTAGGATTTATTGTTATTATTTATTTATTATTTTAATTTAAAAGTTTTATTTAAGTTTGTTTATTTCAAATCAAATGTTTTCTAAACAAATGTTCGTACGGAACTAAAACGCCCCTCATATTTACTGTTTTCTAGTTAATTGTTAATTTCTATTTTAAATATTCCACATTTTCCCTGTGTTCGAATCTGACTTACCAAATCTATATTTACAAGTGATCGGGTATTCTTGCCTGGTTGCTTGAAAGTATTTATTAGGTATTTCTATTTATAAATTATAAAACAAGACGCGCTTTCATAGGCGACATCAAGTTTTTGACGCCGCTGCCGGGGAAAGCGGTTGTGTTTATTTAAATAGAAATTAGTAATTTTTAATTTGTTTTTTTTAAAGTAACTTTTGTTAATTAAGTTTAAGTAAAGTTGTTTTAATTAGTCTAATTAATTTTGTAAAAAGTTTTTAAAAAATCACTGGTTGAAACTAATTATCCTTTAATTGGTTAAACTTTTGGGGATTTAGTTTCAACCGGCGGATGGAAATCCGTCCGCCGGTTGGAGTTCCATTTATTTAAAGTTGTACATGTTATTTAATTTTTGTTTATCTTGTGTGAACTAACTTGTTTTTAGTTAGTGGTGTTTTGTATTTTCAGATTTATTTTTATTTAGGTTTGTCCAATGACGAGGAGTTTTGAAAGTGATGCAAATGATAATAACATGGTTAAGAGGGATCAGTCTGTTACTTCGGATGCTAGTTCCGCCGAGAGGGTGCCTCCTTATACCCAGTTAGGCCGTATTCCCGTTCCTATTACTTCATCTTGTCAGGGGTTGCTATCGGCACTTGAGGAGTTTAGAGGGGATATACCTTTCAGTTCTGAGATTATTAGCAGGTCCACTGTGGATATTACTGATAGTCAGCGGGTTTTGGTAAATGATGTGTTAGAGGCAGCTTTGATTGAGAGTCAGTATGGGATTGATAGGCAATTCTATATTGCTCTCACTACTTTTGGGGAATCTCTAGAAACTAGAATTAAGGAGGAAGAGAGATTCTACAATGCTCAGAAGAAAAGATACACAGAGATTTATGAGATTCTGAGGCATTCTGCATTTCCTTATTCGGCAAATCAGACCGCGTATCTTGGCCGTATACTTAGGGCTCTGTACGAGGCTACTGGTCATCCAAAGGCAGAAGCAGACAAGGAATTTAGGTTTGGTTTAAGAGAACTGGTTCGATTGCTACATTCAGATGACCATTTGACGGATATTACATCTCATCGGTTCATTGTTACGAGTACTATTCATTACTATCTTCATGAAATGGTGACAAAAATGGATCGCTTTGCTAAGGAAGAGGAAGAAAGGCCACACCCGGATTTCATTCATCCTCATTTCGATATTGATTTGGCTACTTATGTGGTACTGAACTTGGATGTTTTAGTTGATAACAATAAGGTTCTAACTATGAGGGAGCATTTCCACTATGGGATGGTGGAAATTTATACTAAATTGGTTGAAATCTTCAAGGATTCAGGATTAGAACTAACTTGTGTTCAGAATGAGGTAATTGCAAGGATTGAAACTAGAATAAGAAGTTTAAGGAAAGAACCGTTTCTGATTAAGCATGCTGGGATAGTGGCAGAGTGTTTAGAGTTTATGAGTGAGTTTGAGAAGAATCATCCCGACCGTGAGTACAAGCTGGTAGGTGACAAGTTAGTATTGGCACCTGAGGGAATAAATAATAAAGTGATAAAGGGAATCAGCTGGGACTTGGTCTATCTTCAACATGTTGCCAATGGACACTTGGAAAGTTTTGCGACTTTTGGTAATGGGGTTGAAAATGTAGTCACTGAAATGATGAAGAGCTTCCTTGTCCTCTATCCATTGAACTAATTTAATCGTATCATCCTTTTTATATTTCTTATGCTATTGGATTGTTTCTAACATTTTGGTTTGTTTTGGATTATGTTAGACTTTTGTTTGTTTTGGATTTTTGTTTTTGGAATGTGTGATTTGAATATTAAGTATTATTTTGAATATTTTTCTTTTTAATGTTTGTTAATTATTGTTATTTATTTTATAGTGTGGAATTGTGAAGATTTTGAAGTCGTGATTATCATCCAGGTTTGAGATTTAATTATATAAAGTTAGTGATGAATTTGGGTTAAAATTGGGTTGAAAATCGTTTTTGAAAAAAATTCTGATTTTTCAATCCATACGCCGTATGGAATCCATACGCCGTATGGATTGATTGGGCCGCTGGACCGGGCCGTTGACTGGGTTTAATGAGTTGACCTGGGTCTGTTTAATCCATACGCCTTATGGATAAAAAATGCAGAAAACCGCCCGCAACTTTCTTCTTCCCCATTTTTCATTCCAAAACCTTTTTTTTCTAAAAACCACCCACGGCTTCCACTACCACCATCACCAAACGGAAATTCCGGCCACGCATTCATCGCCATTTTTGCATATTCGTGTTACACGCACTTTCCTCTACAAGGTATAACTTCCCGTTTTCATTTTCGTTGGTTAAATCACTCGTTTGGAAGTTAGGGTTTATGATAGAATTTTGGGTATTTCGGATATGCGTATGATTATTGGCATGTTTTGATTGATTTATGTTCTAGTTGCTATATGCATTGCAATGTCATGTTCGTTTTTCAATTGTATTGCATATTTGGTGTTATTCGAATTATTCGTTAGTGATGATAAAATGTGAATATAAGAAACTCAATTATGCTATGTTTTAATTTAGTGCTTATTAATTTTTTGACCACATGATGATTAATGTAAATATTTGTTTGGTACACAAGTGTTTGTGATTACGGTTATGTGATAAGTTGTTATTTTGATTAATTGTGTTACAATAATTCATTTTGAGATTGTATGGATGTTTGCTAGTTGCTAATACTCGAGTTTAGTGATTGTGCAATTTCGTATATTCATAATGGTACCAAGTTATTATAATTCATTTGATTAGGCAATTGTCATGAATATTTAATTAAGTATATACATATATGCATATTGAGTAGTTTTTGTTTAAAAATTGCAATTTAGGTTCATGAAATTGGTTGTTGCGGTAGTTTTAGGCTGAACCTTTATGGTGGATTATTCAATTTTAAGCCGAAATGCTGCCGAAATTTTTAGTGACCTTTCTGCAATTAACTGCTTATTCAGTATTATTAACAATTGTTTTGTTTAGCAGTTATCATGTCTAGCAGGAGAGCACGAGGAGGTGAAACTTTGGGAAACCCGTTGATTAGATCACATAGATACCTCACTTTTCATGGGTCATATTCTGAGACTGCTAGGATGCAGTTTAGAGATCGTCTGGCTTCTAATATTGGCCAGTCCATTGAGGTGTTTGATGCTGTTAACTGGAATGTTTTGGAGCATGTGATTGCTAGAGAGGGGTTTACTAATGGTGCCGAAGCCATTAGGAATTTACTTGCTGTTCCATATGCACTAGAGGATGGAAACATTGGATTTGTTTCCTATGCTTGGTCCCGGTTATTCAGTATCAGGGAGGATATCAACAGAGAGTTGGTTGTTGAGTTTTATAGCACTTTTAGGTTTGATGCCAGGTCGACCCAATGGACTGAGAACTCCATTTTCTTCCAGCTAGGGGGACAGCCCAGACAGATAACCTTGGTTCAGTTTGCTTTGGGATTGGGGCTTTATGAGCCCAATGAGTTGGATAACCCTCACTTTCTAAACCACATTTCTGCAGGTGCTGTGAAGAAGCTTACTGATTTGGAAATTGAGCAGGAGTGGCAGTTTATTGCCCAGGGTAGTTATGGTAGTTCGACACCTTCTTACACGCGTATTCGAGATCCTCGTCATCGACTCATTCACAAATTGTTGACTTACACCATTGTGGGTCGCAAGGAGGGGCCTGAGAAAGTTTCGAGGCCTGACTTGTTTTATTTGAGTTCGATTATCAGGAAGAGGTTAGTGAATGTACCTTGGAGGTTGGCTAAGTGGATGTCGAAGAGAGCTACTGGTACTAGAGATGGTAGTAGTTTGTGTGGAGGTCACTTTGTTACTCGATTGGCGAGATACTTTGGTTTAGCTACTCAGGATGAGATGGGTTCATGCACGATTGTTCAGCCTAGTATGGGTTGGCTGACTGCACGCCGGTTGGAGGCGTTTGCTCTCATTGAGCCATGCATCACGTATGGTGGTCCTGCAGAGATGTATTACTGGGTTCCGATTACCCCGGTAGGACAGACTTTGCAGTCGAGGCAGGCTGGGGCTAGAGGAGATACGAGTGGCAGTGATAGAGGTCGAGGTACGGCACGAGGCCGTAACAGAGGTTATGCTACGGAGTTTGATCAGTTGTCTCAGCAGATGCACCAGATGCAGTTACATCAGACCCAGAGGTTTGATCAGTTAGATCTTATGCAGAGACAGCATTTCCATCAGACTAGTGCACACTTGGACTACCAGGATGGCTTGTTTGAGCAGCTGTTTGGTCAGTTTCCTTCTGGACCCACATATCAGCCATTCCAGTACCAGATGCCACCAGAGTTCATGCCACGACCACCACCACCATCGCAGTCAGAGTATGGAGCGCCTTCTCATCAGTACCAGTATCGTCAGGACGATGACAGTGACTAGGATGATGTTCATCCTATTTGGTTTATGATTCCAGACACTATTATTATTATTGTTTTATTATTATTATTATGACTGTTTTTATTTTTTGGTTTTATTAATTGTGTTGGATTAGTAGTTTTAGGATTTGGTAGTAGTTGTTTTTAATTAGGATATTTTAAATTGGTATTATTTAATTATGTTTGTTGATTGTTCCCTCAGAAGTGTGTTGTGAGTACGTGTCATGCTGGTAGTAAGTTCAGCACAACGAATAATTGAATCGAGAGGATGTGGGAAATTCGTATCATCCTTGTCATTAAACTGCACACTATTCCAGGGGAGTTTTTCTGTTCTAAGTTCTTTTCTCTTTTTCCCGTTTTAAGTATTTCATTATGTGTACAATGAGGGCATTGTACATCTTTAAGTGGGGGATGGGAGAGAAAAGAAGTTTAATTTCCACATTATTGTTCTGTTAATAAGTAGATGATTTTGTAATTTGATTAATAGTTATTTTATTAAGGTAAGTAACTAGGAGGTTATGAGTTGCTCATTTTTCAACCAAATTTTTGCATTAAAATTTTTGTTTTCTAAAGATAATTATTTTGTAACTTTGTAGGTTGAATTAAAAATTTTCTACACTTTTAATTAAATACTAAAGCTATTAAAGATGTTATTTAGCTTCATTATATGATGTATTGCTAGGCAATTTATATGAGAATGTTTGAGCTATTAAGAAATGATAATTAAGGAGTAAATGTTACTTGTAGATGAACTTTAGCTATGTATGATGTATGTCTTAATTTTCATATTAGTAATGTGTGATATGCCATATTTTTGGGAATTTAATTAATAATCATTTGGGGATATACTGAGTGTTGTTTCCTTTGTTGTACGAAAGTACAGACCTGGTCTCCGTCAGTATATCTAATGAAAAAGAGCAAAAGAGTTTAATAGCTCATGATTTAAAAATGTGGTCAAATTATGTCGCTTTGTTGTACTAAGGTACAGACCTGTCACCAATGGTTTGACTAAAAACATTATTGCTAAACCAAAATCAAGTTATGTTGCTTTGTTGTGTTGAGGCACAGACCTGTCACCTCTGTCTTGATTTGAAAAATGATTGTTTTGATTAAATTCCAAGATATGTGATGTTGGCATATTATGAGTATGAAAGTATATAGTTTTTGGGAGTCTAAGGGAATATTTACACGAATAATAATAAGTTGAGCTCGAGTATTCAAATATAGATTGTTTAAGTGGATAACAATATCAATAATCATTTTGAACTATTTGATGTTTAAGAATAATAATTCTATGTGTAGATCAGTTTTTGTAAATCTCATAGTTTCTTAATAATTGTTTTTAGAATTAACAGATTTTTAAATTTAAACATTTGAGTTGAAGATGGGTGATGTTGTGTAATTCCTATTTTAGTTATTTAGATTAATATAGATGACTGTTTTCTTAAGAATTTGATTTTTGAATCGATAGTCTACTTGAGGAAAAGTAGGATTCAAGTGGGGGATGTTTGATAAACGCTCAAAAGTACTATATTTTAGTAGTATTTTACCCCTAATCTTGAATGTTTTTATTGCATTTTGTTTAGAATAGATATTGATTTCGTTTATATTTGCAATTAGATGTGGAAATGGAGCGTTTATGGAAAAGGAACGGAAAACAGTCAATAATCAAGCTAAATGATACATATTTGAAGAATAAAGTAAAGCCGAAGTCGAAGAAAAGAAGAAATGAAGAAAAGTAAAAAATCGGTTGGAAAAAGCATCCATACGCCGTATGGAAATCCATACGCCGTATGGATTGCTGTAGTGGAAGCCCAGGTTACGCGGACTTGGGCTGGGCTTGAAATCAATCCATACGCCGTATGGAAATCCATACGCCGTATGGATCAAAAACCACAGAAGTATAAATTCGCGAAAAAACCCTATTTCGAGAGTTTTTGAAGGGTTTTCGTTTTCTTTTGGTTTCAGACGACTTTAGGGGTTTATATTTCGTAATTTAGGGTTAGTTTGGAGGTACGAAAGGTGAAGAACGAGGATAATTCGCTTTAATCTCTCGTAGTTTATCGTTAATCGATTCGGTATATTTTCGTTTCCTTATTTCATTGAAGAATTTGATTTATTGAATCTGATATATATTATTTTGATGATGAATTGAGTATTTAAAGTGATTGTGTAGTTGATTTAACTTAGATTATGATTATTGAACAATTATAATTACGTATTGAATAAGTTATTTGATTGAAAACGGTTATATTGCTCGTGGACACTTGTTTATTGGTAACTAGTTATTATTGTTGCTTCACGTGGTTAATAATGTTGATGAGATTGAGTTCCGTTAATGTTATTAATTATTGATGGTCATAACTTTAGGGTTTTGGTCATTGCTAAATACGTTGAATCTGATAGGTCGAGTATACAATAATAATCTACTTTAAGATGAGCAAGACAATAAGTTAATTATTGGGTATTGTTGAGTCATACCAATAGAGTTAATTATAATGCGTTGTGAATGTTTAATGCATAATTTAGGGAAAGGCACACAATTGACTGATCATCTTGTGACATTGGAACCAGTGTTTCATGTTGGACCCTAGATTATAGGAATTAGTTGGACCCGAAACGTTGGCTAGTTCATATTCGACTTAGTATTCATTGAAGAATTTGGTATTAAGTTGATCTAAAAGAATCACAATTAGATAATCAATACGTAATAAATGGGGAAATATGAATCTAAGTGAAATTAACTATACAATTACTTATTCCTTACAATTAGGATTTATTGTTATTATTTCTTTATTATTTTAATTTAAAAGTTTTATTTAAGTTTGTTTATTTCAAATCAAATGTTTTCTAAACAAATGTTCGTACGGAACTAAAACGCCCCTCATATTTACTGTTTTCTAGTTAATTGTTAATTTCTATTTTAAATATTCCACCTTTTCCCTGTGTTCGAATCTGACTTACCAAATCTATATTTACAATTGATCGGGTATTCTTGCCTGGTTGCTTGAAAGTATTTATTAGGTATTTCTATTTATAAATTATAAAAAAGACGCGCTTTCATAGGCGACATTAATAATGGAATACCATGCCGTGAGACAATCTCATTTACATATAACTGTGCAAGCTTACTCAAAGATGCAGTCTCACTGGTAGCTAGAAAATGTGCATTTTTAGTCAATCGATCTACAATGACCCACACCATATCATTTCCTCGGGCAGTTCGAGGTAATTTGGTTACAAAATCCATAGTCAAATGTTCCCACTTCCATTCTGGAGTCTCAAGCTGTTTCAACGACCCATACGGCTTCTGGTGTTCAGCTTTGACTTGAGAACAAATATGACAAGAACTAACAAACCTTGCTACATCCATTTTCATTGTAGGCCACCAATACAAAGGTTCAAGTCATTATACATTTTCGTACTTCCAGGATGTACAGACAATCTGGATTTATGGGTTTCATTCAGAATAACATCCCGAAGACCACCAAACAAAGGAATCCAAACACGAGACTGAAAGGTTTTTAATCCTCTCGAATCATCTAATAGCAATTCCTTTCGATTCAACATAATATCAGATTTCAAATTATGTTCTAACAAAGCCTCTAACTGTGCAGCTTTTATCTGACCCACCAAATCAGAAGAAACTTCTAAACGCATAAAACAAACTTGATCAGAAGTTACCTTGCGGCTTAAAGCATCAGCAACCACATTGGCTTTCCCTGGATGGTATTTAATTTCACAATCATAATCTTTGATTAATTCTAACCATCGCATCTGACGCATATTCAATTCTTTCTGTGAAAACTTATACTGAAGACTCTTGTGATCTGTACAAATAACACATTTGGTACCATACAAGTAATGCCTCCAGATTTTCAAAGCAAATACCACAGCTGCAAGCTCTAAATCATGGGTAGGATAATTTCTTTCATGAGGTTTGAGCTGACGAGAAGCATAAGCAATAACACGATCTCGCTGCATCAAAACACAACCCAAACCAGCAATCGATGCATCACAATATACTACAAAATCATCGGACCCATCTGGCAATGCTAACACAGGAGCCTGACACAACAACTGTTTCAAAGTCTGAAAAGCTGTTACGGTTCATCAAATCCATAAAAACCGCTGGAGCATTTGTTAAACCAAAAGGCATAACCAGGAATTCAAAATGACCATACCTGGTACGAAATGCAGTTTTTGGAATATCCCGTTCACAAACACGAACTTGATGATAACCAGACCTTAAATCAATTTTAGAATAAAATGAAGATCCCTGCAACTGATCAAACAAATCATCTATTCGAGGCAGAGGGTATTTATTTTTCACGGTTCGTTTATTCAATTCCCTATAATCAATACACATTCGAAAAGACCCATCCTTCTTTTTCACAAACAAAACTGGTGCACCCCAAGGAGAAGAACTAGGTCTAATGAATCCTTTATCTAACAACTCCTGTATCTGATTCATCATTTCACGCATTTCAGTCGGAGCTAATCTATAGGGAGCTTTGGCTACAGGTGACGAGCCAGGAACAAGATCAATCTGATATTCAACTTCCCTAACTGGTGGTAATCCAGGTAATTCATCAGGGAACACTTCCGGATATTCAGAAACAACCGGGACATCAGAAAGAGATTTCTTTTCTACCTTAGTATCAATCACATAAGCTAGGTACGATTCACAGCCTTTGGACAAAGATTTCCTAGCTTTCATCATGCTAATCAAAGGTAGACACCCACTATCCCTTTCTCCTCGAGCCACAACATATGACTCATCAGAAATTGGGATTCTAGTCAGCTTATTGTGGCAATCTATACTTGCTTTACACTGACTTAACCAATCCATGCCAATAATCACATCAAAACTAGCAATCGGCATCAACAGAAAGGAAATTAGGAAAGTCTGGCCATCTATCATAATGGTAGCTCCAATTACCGAGGTGGTAACAGGAACTGATTTGCCACTTGCTATTTCTACTTCAACTGGGTTTGTAATCACAGTAGGCCTCATTTTCAACTTATCACAGAAACACATAGATACAAACGAACAATTTGCACCAGAATCAAACAAAACACGAGCTGGTACAGAATTTACAAGAAAAGTACCCGTGATAACATCATCTGTATGGACAGCTTCATCAACTGTCATCTGAAAGGCCCTACTAACTGCAGATGGCGGATTCTTCCGCTTCTGACCGGAAGATGACGAACTAACAACCGACCCAGAACCCTGTCTCTTAGCCTCAGAACACTGATTTGCACGATGACCCTCCTTATGACAATTTCAACACACATAAGTAGGAAAAACACAATCTTTGGCTTCATGGCCAATCACACCACATTTCACACATCTAGTGGTTTGCACAGTACACGGCCCAAAATGTCTAGCTCTACACTTAATACACCAATTGGGACGATCAGAAGTACCACCACGACTTTCTTGTTTCTTACCCTGCTGATTTCCTTGCCACCGTTGCTTACCTTTACCAGAAGATTCACTCCTAGATTTCTGAGAAACCATTTCTTTACCTGGTGCTTGTTGAGGTTTCAAATCACTGTCAACAGATCGAGCTAACATGAAAGCTTGAGAAAGAGAGCCAGCTAATCTCACTGAAGTTCAATAATGATTAGGTAAAGTACCCACAAACTGTTCTATCTGAGTTCTCTCATCAGGAACCCACTGCTGAACAAACCTGAGTTTCTCTGTGAACTGGTTTATCAAATCATCCATTGACATGTTATCAGTTAATTGCAAATCCATAAACTCTTTTCTAATCCGAGATATATCATAGTTTGAACAATACTGCTTACAAACTTCATTACGAAAGTCAGACCATCGGATAGATGCTTTCTGAAAAGAAGATAATACAGAAGTGATCGAATCCCACCAATTCATAGCTGCTCCTTTTAAAAGTTGAGTTGCATAAGGAACTTTTAATTCTTCCTCACATTGACAGACTTCAAATTTCTTTTCAACGTCTCTCAACCAATCTAGAGTTACAGAAGGATTCGTACTACCCGAATACACAGATGGATTACTGTTAGTATAGGTTTTAAAAGAACACACCTTTTGTTTTGGCGGTGAAATCATACTAAACACAGGATTAGATGATTCAGCCTCTTTTTGTTGTTTATACATTCTGAGTGCTTGATTTTCCTCTTCCAAATGAAGTAGATACTCATCTCTGTCTAATGCATCTCTAGCATGGAAAGAAGTACCAGCATGCCTAGTCTGATCATCGTGGATCTCTGCATGAACTTCAGGTCTTGAGGCATTATTAGGGTTAACAGGTGGTTGCTCGTTATCCGCCATGTCTGTAAACATAATAACAGCTCACAAATCGTTAATCGTTAGCACCTATCCTACTAACCGATTCACATTTAGTACATAATCCCATTCCCAAGAATGTTTAACACAGCACAATTAAAGTTTAGGATTGAACATCCTATTATGTTCAATTCACCCAAACTATTGCTCTGATACCAACTTATAACACCCCTCCTTTTATATCACAATATTATATTAAGTTTCACGGAAGCGTATACTTACAATACTTATTTCATTATGACATAGCATTGAAATTTTCGCAAACATTATACAACCTGTTTACTACTAAACCAAACACCGTTAACTTGTTTACAAACCGGGGCATTATATACCACAAAACATTGTTTATAACAAACTGGATCAGAGTTGCAAGTTTCAAACATTCCCAGCATCAAAACATCCTTCCTGACTACCCACAAAGTAAACATAACCTGCAGGAAGTAATTTGAGGGATTAGCACGAAGCTAAGTGAATGAATAATCAACCACAATTCAATTTAGCTAGCAATTTGTTCACAACCAATAATGTAACAAATATCTTCAAGAGGAACGGTGGTTCCTAAGGACCCTGTGCTGGGTGGCCCCTTCAGAACACTTAAATCAACTGTAGGCGAAAACAGTGATTAACCGCTAACTTAATGCTAATCTCCATCAACACATGTACGCAACCCTGTGTTGACCAACATTAGCAATCAAGTCCAACTGACAATCTAGTTGACCTCTGTATTTTACAATCAAGCTCACAGGCTAATCAAACCACCAATCAAATGGCATATCATTTCAAAGTTAACATTCTATCAATAGTAATCCGATAATTACTAATTGAAATCAAACTGACACAACCAAACAAAATTGTGAGTTTCAAATCCACTCACCTGATTGTCTCGATTCACTTACTCAGCTGTCTTATCTCGCTGAGTCCTTTGCTGATCTGAGAATCAACAATCAAATATAAATTAGAATTCAGAATCATCAATCCATAACATTAGGAACTTAATACAATTAACATTACAATCACAAGTTCCTAGTTACATATTATGAATCACAACATAGCTATTATCGTGTACTACTACTGATTCATCAATGTTATAACATATAACAATTAATCAATATTGATATAATTCACGTAAAGATACAATGCTGGACTGCCAAACAAGTCGCCGGCTGAGGGTTTAGACCCGCCGGCTTCCACCCACTACCCGCCGGCTAACATGATCAAGCCACCGGGTGAATTACATTTGGTGGTAACAGAACACATTTACGTTTTAAAGGCTATAGGAGCCGCCGGGTAAGGGTTCTACCCGCCGGATTCCTGGTTTAGACACATTACCCGCCGGGTACGGGTGAAACCCGCCGGGTTCATACCCTGCACCATCAACCTTCGTTCAGCATAAAACCCAGGTCCGAAAATGAATCCCAAAATTCACCAAAATCAGTTTCTTTGGCATCAACCATTGTAATCAATAATAGCAACTACTTCTAGCATCATATACTATCATATACCATCTAATCATCATTTACTCATATGATTTCTATCACTTAACAAGTTGAAATTTAACATGATTATGAAACTTACTAATTGAAGATTTCACACAGATGATGATGATGAAATAAACTCAGCTTCACAATCCAAGCTCAATCTTAGTTTTTCTTTTTTTTTTTTGATTTAGGTTTCTAGTTCTTTAGGTGTTTAGTTTTAGGTTTTCAAAGAAATGGAAGAACTTTCCATTTAGGGAAAGTTATAAGTCGGCCAAATCATTTAACACCGACCCGTATTCACTTAAAACTAGTCCCCTTTCAATCTATAGCCTGGAACCTAAAAACCATTTGCGAGAAACTTATTTTATTCTACCGTCAACTATAGTAAATTACAACAATCAACAATTTACTATTCACAATAAGTTCTGAGACTTATTTATATAAGTTTCGCAATAAAACAAATAATATCAAATAATTTCTAATACAATTAAATATATTAATTTAAAATTAGAAATTACCGGACCAGAAGAGAGGATGTTACAGCAAACGTGCAGACCCCATATATGTGATATATGGGTCAGGGGTTCGAATCCGTGTCTCAGCATATTTGGGTGATTTGTGGACAGGTGATTTGTCCGGCATTGATGTTCCTTGCGGGTGGAGCGGACGCTTACCATTGAAATATAATACAGGGATCAGGTACCCTCCAAATTAATTTTTATTTTTAAAAATATATATTGGACCCCTTTTTTTTTCATTCCTTCCTCACCATATATATTACCTTCAAATTTTAATTTAAGAATGACCTCTACAGAAATATCTTATGGGTTTCAGAATATGTAAAGTTAGGATTTCAGGATATAAAGTTAGAATGAACAAGAAAGGGAGTTTTTTAACTGAGGGTGGTACTTTCAAAACTTATGTAAGAGAATGTGGTACTTTTAAAAATATTTATCATATACTATTATCCTCTTTTTCATTTTTTATCTTTTGATTGAAACTATTATTCTAAAATTGTTAATTTACATTGTTTACGGTAGGCTATATTTTCATTCAAAAATTGGTAATTTTACAGTAGGCTTTAAACATTTACTAGATCATAACCAGCGAAATTCGCGGGCAACACAAATGAAACTTCTAGTAAAATTAAATAGTTGCAAGTATCCACGTTCATACGGAAGTTAAAAGAACCCGGCCGCCATTATATTTTCCATCATATTTCATGTAGTAATCAAAAGTAACATCTTATGAAATTAAATAGTTGCAAGTATCTACGTTCATACCGAAGAAAGAATCCGGCTGCTATCATATTTTCCATTATATCATAATCACGTAGTAGTTAAAGTGTAGTCAAAATTTGTCACAAAAAGAAGGAAGGAGTTGAGATTGCATACTTTTCTCTTCGTCCATTACTTATATGTGTAGTTACTCATGATATAAGTTGCTAAATGTAAGTTTTGTTTCCTTAATTTCGTTTCATTAATGAAGTTGTAATATATATGTAGGTGAATTGAAATTGATGTACATATATTTTATTTAATTGAATAAGTTAATATATACATTTGCATGTGCATACTCATGTAGTAATCAAAAGTGTAGTTGACATATATCACAAAAAGAATGAAGGAGTTGAGATTGCATACTCATCTGTTCATCCATTCATTATGTGTGTCGTTACTCATGATATGGTTTGCTAAATGTAAGTTTTGTTTCCTTAATTTCGTTTTTCATCAATAAAGTTGTAATATATATGTAGGTTAATTGAAATTGATGTACATATAAAGTTAAAATTTTATTTAATTGAATAAGTTAATATATACATTTCCATACGCAGTAATCAAGAGTTTAGTTTAGGGGTTTTCAAATGGATTGATCGGTTCAAGATCGATCTGTATACATGAATCCAATAGTTTCAAAAATTTGAATCCAACTTGTCCAATCAAATTCAAAAACCGAACCTAACCGTCCGGATTATTATTTTGTATAATCGTTATAGATAGATGTAACTTTTATGTACTTAAATTCGTACCCTTTAGATCCATTATTGGTCTATGTAAACTTTAAATATTCACATTTTTTACTTCACAACCCATTATGTCAATTACCTGAATAAGCCTATTATTGATAATTGGATCCATTATCGTTGAAGATATTTT
This sequence comes from Helichrysum umbraculigerum, assembly GCA_949592205.1. Classification (NCBI taxonomy): domain Eukaryota; kingdom Viridiplantae; phylum Streptophyta; class Magnoliopsida; order Asterales; family Asteraceae; genus Helichrysum; species Helichrysum umbraculigerum. Next base: position 104,325,776 of record CATIUR010000004.1, on the reverse strand, counting down.
TTTCCGGTGGGATATATTTTAGAATTTTGTTAAAAGATGATTAAATTTGTAAATTTACTGGGGTAAAATGTAATATTAGTATTTTTAACCTAATTTAATTATATATCGTTGGATCAAATTGAAAAATTCTATCGAATAGCCAGATTGCTCAATGGGATTTTGGTTTAATTAACCATTGTTGTTTAGTATAATATAATGTTTTATTTTTCAATAATTAAGTACATTTAAGAGTTATATTTACAGAGTTTCATATAAGTCTAGCCTTAATGTCGGCGTATCATTATGAGACGATTCTCCATACTTGGTAGACTTAGCTTTATATTCGGACATCTCTTTGAACAAAATCTTGAGTTTCCGGACCTCATTCATGGCATTTACATTATTGTTAGTATTATTTGATTGTTCCTATTATTTAATTGTTCCTAATATTATTATGACTGAATTTGAGTTATGGTATTATTTAAAGATGATATTAGGTAAGATGAAAGCATTGTATGTGAATCGAAATTTGTCAATTGTTATACCATGAAAAACAGTAAAACTATATTCACACACAAACAATAACATTTTGGAAATAAATACGGATAGATTGATATTTATGGATTAAAAGACAAATAAGCAAATGTTGCTAATTCATAGCTCTAACTTCATTATAGTACAACTTTTTTTTTATAGAAAAAAGGCATTAAAATATATGGAATACATAAAATACAATGATACTTCACACTATATTCATACACATAACTTTTCATTTTGGGTCCGACTATGCCAGTACGACTTTGGTTCCCATCTTACACCAACCAATACTTGCCACCATATCAGTACATACTATATGCCAATTTTTACATACACATTGACTCAGACTTCAATACACAGCAAGTATATTTAGTACTGCACAATTCGGAAAGCAGAAATACACAAGACAGTGTCATATACATGAATTATCCAGTCCTGAATTTGTTGCCTTTCATATGTTTGACGCCACTCGATCATCACTAAACACTTTCGGGTCATTGACCCATCTTGACCACTGTAGTTTCACCAGTTTCAGTATCGTTTTTATCCACTCGAAACTCTGAATGTGTACCTCTTGAAACAGTCTTGCACCCTTTAAAACTTTTTCCCAAAACACCTTAGCGTTCCTATTTTTCCAAATCAAATATGTGGTGCCCCACAATACGCCCCACCATACTTCTACCACCATTTTGTTCCTAACACATCTATATACCGACTGTAACAGTCCCTCCACATCTATAACATCACACATACCTATTTTCCATCAACCGAAGACCTTATCCCAAGCCAGCTTTGATTCGTTGTACAATACTAAGCAATGATCTCAAAGGGGTGTCAGAATGGATTTAGGTTGAAACATATAATGATTTAGTCTGGATCAAAATGGGTGAGTTACAGTTAGGTTGACTCCCGCACTCTTTTTCAAGTTTTTTCTAATAAAAATAACCAAGAACTGCGATAGTGAAATAATAATCACAGTTTGTCTTTTACTTTAAAAAGAGCCTAACATGTTTGTATGCATTTAAAATACACTTTGGAAGAAACTTGACCTTGTTGACGCATTTGAGATTAACGATCCACTATAATCAACCCTTCATATCTAAATGGGTCCAAATTGCCACCTGTATATCCCCTGAATAATCTCTACCCAAAAAGAATAAAAGTTACTTTCGAGTTCCAATTGTGATACTATAATATTAATACTAATCATTCTTTCAACCAGTTTTTAATTCCTGATATATCATCACAGAATTAATGAAACTCGATAAACATTCAAGACGATACCTATTTTAGAATAAGATCCCAAACACATCCATAAGTTACATATGAGTCAAGCTGAGAAACACTATTGAAATGCTTTGTTAGTTTCTAATTTTTGTCAACTATCTATGATATTTTTTTCATCTTCTAAGCTTTATCAGAACAATAATAGTTGTTAAGGAAATTTACGAACCGTATTAACCTGGCTAGATTGTAAAAAGTAGATGATATAACCACACAAAAGACAATGTAAATCGTACCTCATTTACAATAATTTCTAGAGTCTTCTTGGAACTGTTGTAAGACACAACTTTTCAGATTGTCTTTTTATTGGTTTCAAGATCAGACTCATTTCCCTTGCTCACTACAGACAAATCTCTCTAAAGCTGCATATCAAGAGAATCCAATTTTCCTTTTGCTCTTTTAGATTGTACATGCACAAGATCAGTCTGTGTTTTTGTTAGTCATATAGAGTTAATAAAAAAATATTAAAGGTTGTAATGAGTTATTTCATTTTGAATGAACGAAAGAAACCTTTTCATGCACTTCTTTAGATAAACCAAGTCTCTCGTAATGAATTTGGCTCAGTGCTTCTTCAGTTTGAGCTGTTACTCTAAGAAATCCGATTGTTGTTTTATCAATATGAAGAGCCTGTGACACGTTAAACGCCATTAGATTATAGGGAATAAATACATTAAACCATGAAAATTGACAAATTATTTTACATATTTGATGATCTCTATTTCAAAACCATTAAGAATTCAAAATTAAGAATGACACACAAACGGACTACTGTAGTCTTATTATTGGTGAACAAAATCAAGAATGGCTATGCGAATTTCATGAATGATGAACCAGAAGTAATCATGAAATTGGCTTCTAATCTAATTTCTATCAAACAACTACTCTATATCAGCACCTAGCGTAAACCACAAAATGTAGCATTCTAATGATACATATATCGGAGTAAACTCACATTAATCGCAATAACATAATCTTGTAGTATCATCCCATTGGTCATTCATCATGACTTTACGAAATACCAATGCATAAAAATTCTTTTTCTACTCATTTGGATACAAATAAGTCTCATAATAAATCAATTATATCAGGGGGGAGAATCAAATTTTGAAGAACACCAAACAATCTATCTGATCATGCTCAATTACAAAACCCACTTACAGAACTCAATTCACAACATAATTCAGCGTAAGAAAAAGAAATAAAAATTCAAATTAAATGGCACCCAACAATATGATCATTGTCAATTTCAAAACTCATAAACAGAATTCAATAATTACTGGTTTGGCCATTTGCTCATCATTTTTGGACGCTGATGCAGCTGCAGTGGCAGCTGCAATGGTGGCCACTGCTACCACATTAGCAACTGAAACTGCTAAATGGAGTTGGGCATTGTGGGCTCTAGTCTCTTTTTTTCTTTCTATTCGCTCTTTTAACCACCTTCCAACTGTTTTTCCGGCTGGGGTGTTGCTTCCACTTGCACCATAACCACCGCGCATTTTGGCAAACAGCTGGGGTGTTGTTTGCTCGAAGATATTGCAAGTGATTGCAAGTTTATCAATTATCTTTTTGAAAACCATCATCAAGAAACATTTGTGTTTTATAAAGATAATACATCAACATCAAATTTACAAATTTAAGTCTACTCTTAATCAAATGAGTGGAAGAGATGGATGAATACCTTAAAGAAGACATAAACCTAATAAAAATCAAGCCAAAACTTACATAAGGATCGTGCAATTAACAAACCTTCTAAATCATTGGTTCACCATAATCGACTATATAACTGCTGCTATATTAAAGATAGTCACAAAATCAAAGACAGCTACCATTATATACCAAATTTGCGGTTCTATAGTGACTCTAATCGCCATACATGGTGATAATGAACAATCATTTTCAAAATCGATCCAATAAACCCTAATATTAGATGAAATCAAGAAAAGAAATCGCTATACCTTGTGGTGATGATGAAATATACGAATTTCATGGAAGGCAACAAACTAAAATCGACATGTATATTGTCAAATTACAAAGAGTCTGATCGTTGCTATGAGTTGTCTGCCGTTTAATTTTGTGTCATATTCAAATCCTGGATGTTGTTGGTTGCTATGAGTTGTGTGCCGTATAATTCCAAAGAAAAAAGGAGGACACGGCTTGATTATAAGAAGGACATTTTAGTCACAAAGGGCACTAAATTTTATGAGATTAATAAATCACTCTACTAATTATAATCAAGGGTCTTAATTAAAAGGATTAAGATATTGGATGGTGGTGATTAGAGCATGAATCCTGATTTGAGGAGTGATTAATTAATTAAGCTCTTCTTTTATAAGATAAGAGAGATTTTCAAGCTTTATTTTGATGGTTTAACAGGATAATGATATAACTAACAGTTCATGTATGTATGCCACTAATATGATAATGACTTAAATGAGTTCTTTGGTTCCATTAGTAAAGTTATATTGTTTGTTTAATTAGTTGATCGAGCATATGGATCCATTCATTTGGAACTTTGAAACATTTTCAAATTGGAGATAGACTCAAAATAGTCTAGGCTTGAGGATTCGAGACTTCCCATTTTAGTTGAGTCACTCATGTTGCGTTTGGTTCGCAGATTCAACGAATTCGATGAAATTGAAATCCATTCCATAAACTTGTTTGGTTCACGAATGAATTAATTTTAAAGTCATCAAATTCCTTTCCCTTAAAAAATTTAAAATCCTTGCAAATATAATTTAATTCCTTTAATGAATTTCAATTTCATCAAAAAAATTTCGCGAACCAAACACAACCTTAGTCTTTTTGGTGCAAGAATTGTGATTTTGTGATGAAAGGTTAAAAGTCTCTTTGTCTTTTTGGTGTAATCATTTTTAGCAAGAATAATACTCCATATGAATTTAATGTTACTAAATATATATTATGTAATTCCATTGTCTGTTTTATTATTATGTTATGCAAAATTAGATTGAAGTAAAATATGAATGTGTTTTCTGACATGTATATGGAAGTAATTTAAGGAGAAAAGTCAAACAATTTCTAAAGTGGTGAAGTGCTAGAATGTGTATAAAATTTGTCAGCTACTATATATGGTAAAATATTTTTAAGACTACAAGCTTCCTCTAATTATTTTTTAAAAGTACCATGGTCAGTTAATTAACTCCAAGAAAGGGGGTATAATACAATTTATTGATGATTAATAACTGTTTTTGAGAATTTTTTTTGGTATACATGATATTATTCTTCGTATTTAATTAACAATGATATATAATTATATCACTAGCATAATACCCGCGCCATGATGCGGAATTCACTATTTTTATTGTAAACAATGACTCACTGATAGTCGTATATTATCTTTGTTATTCACTGGTGGATTACCCGTGATTGTGAGTTGATATAGTAGTTTGCCCGTATGTAAAGCTTGAGATTGGGGATATAATTGGTGAAATGTGAAAATAATGAAGTTATACTATAAAATGAAAATTAGATAAATAAATATGGAAATGTTGAGTCTAGATTTTAAGAAGTTTCTAAATTTAAAATACTAAGATGCTTTATATATTAGTAATAGATATATGCTATTTTAAATTTTAGCAGACAAATTCAATATTTTGCAATTTATCAATGAAATATATGCAATTCTCGCTAGAGATGATGTCAAATAATACACATTTCCGGTTGTTCCCATAATCACTTAATAATTTGTTGACTTCAAAACAGTTTTAACAAGTTCGTCTGTTTACATTCGTAATAAAATGGACACGTTGGTGACATCGTGATAAATGCCTAACTTGAAACACCCCGAAAACGTACCATTTTTTTTTTTAAAACATATTTTACATTATTACTTCTTTTTATTATAAAGACTCACTAACTTTCAATACAATTTATATTTACATATGATTTATGGGTTAAAATAATCATTTTTCTGAAACTACATTGAATCCGCCGTATTCGTCTGAATCCGGTCGGATTCCTGGACATTTTCAGCTCAACTCGTGGACAGAACCAAATTTAAGGAATCCGTTTTGGAATCCGCCTGGGAATCCGCCGGATTTACGAGAATCCGACCGGATTGGGATGAATCCATCCGGATTCCTCCCTATCCCAGCAGACCCTGCAACCTGCACAACTTATGACCAAAACTCGAACTTTACACGTGCATATATTTTTAACGACAACACCTGATAACTTGAAATTTTGCAGGCAACTGTACTTTGACCATAAGAACGTTTCTACTTTCACACTTTTTCAATTTTCGCGATAATTCTTGCTTTGACCCGTTAACTCATTTTCGGCACTTTTTCACCAAAAATCTTGGCACACTAAGTTTCAAATGACACCATTTATGCTTTTAGGCTTTTGACCACTTTTTCAATATCACAATCAAGACTTGTGGGCATAATTACATTTAACTTTTATCGAGTATAACTCGTTTTGGACTCTTTGTACTATTGGTCGTCCAATTGGACACCAAACGACCCGATTGGGTCCTTGACCATTCTAACCCATCCTTTTGACCAACCTTCACTTAATTGACTTAATTAAGTCAAACTAACTCAAAACATCAATGTTTAACCATAACATTACCAAATGACACTTTTAACTTTCATAACTAACTTTTAAATATTCAAGTAACTTTCATACATTAAACTTTACATTACAAGTCTCACCACACGAACTTTAACTTCAACTCTATCTCTGACTTTGACCATAGAGTTGACTTTTCCCAAAACATTACATATACTACAAGTGAGACTCCATATCATTTTCAAAACATCAAACTACATGTCATAAACTTTACAAAAAGGGGTGTACATATATATCCAGAGCATGATTAAAAGAGATAAGACTTGTTACCGAACTAAGTAACAAGCTTCACCAAAAGCTTCACACGTGCCCTTTACCCAAGTCCCCTCTATTGACACTTGGCTCACCTGAAACGTTTAAACATAACACGTAAGCTAATGCTTAGTAAGTAATGGAAGCTTTAACATAAACATAAACATCATCACATTAAGGATCCTTAGACATCATCATGCTAACTACTAAGAGTTAACATTTATACCAAGCTAATGGTCATGATCCATTACTTGGAAAACGTCAAGCTAATGGCTCACCCATTACTTGACTCTACATTTATATCCATCTACTTACCTGTGACACCCCCAAATTTAATGATTTGCGGAAGCTTGATTTGGGTGCCACTAATCAATATACAAAGCACAAAGATAATAATGAACGACCACTATATGCGTCGTTTTAAACTTGTATTAATAAAGTGAACGTTTACATCAAAAATAATATAGCACTAGCTCGGTTCCTGAAATTGAGAGATTACATGGCATAATTACTTTTACAAAATATAATAATGCAGTCCAATCTCTAATTGTATGTATGCTGACTCGAGCTAGAAATCCCTGCTTGTGCAGTCAACCTACTGCTGGGTACCTGTGATATATACTAAAATGGGTCAGCGAAAACGCTGGTGAGCTCACAGGTTTGTAAGTCAATGTATAATTGTCAGAACCGCAAGATTTATAATGAATTTAAAATGCAATTAAGCAAAATAAAAGTTATACTGTCCATGAGCACATAGTCTGAGCTTAACTGATTTGTCAGGCCCAATTAAGGAAACCTAACTGATTTGCCTCCTACGAGTGCCTAATCAACACTCGTCTTCCCAAATGCTAATACATCCGTTTGACCGATTAGTGCGTGCTAACCCGGATGAGGATTGTCAATCCCATATGATATCATATACTAACATTCACGCTATAAAATACTAGAGACTATGCTTATGGAGGACTTTAAATTGATTAGCTTGAAACTCATGTAGTATTTGAAGTTTGGCACTTGCGTTCTACTTGTAAAACAAAATCGAGTAGTAATATCACACCCCTAGTTGTAAAGCAGTGAAAATGGGGCTATGAAACTCACCTGAGTCTTGAAATGTTTAACTTAATAAACTTGAAGTAATAAGCTGTGAGTTGGTGTCCAAAGGCTTGAAACCTGAATGTGTCCACGACACTTAAATTGTCATTAATGGTATTGGTATCCCGAAAGACTACCATTTGAATTGTTTGTCTAACTCAATGTCCAAATTACCCCGATTTGGTTGATTGTATTGTTACAAGTTACTCCGACTTGTTTGATTTAAATTGATACAAGTTACAACGACTTGTTTGATTTTGAAGTATGTTTTGAAAACGCGTACGGCCCGTTGGTGACGGTTGTAACAATAGTTCAAAAGGTTTTTATATTGTTGCTACAGTGAATTGCTACCGTAACTTTGACTTTGAAAATTCCGAGTTTTGAAGGTTCTGTTTTTAGCGACGTAGCCTGCGACGTAGGCTGCGACGTAAGAGTTTTGCGACGTAAAGGGTTACGTCGCTAAGGTCAACAGTGCTAAGTCAATAGCGACGTAGGGTGCTACGTCGCTTATGCGACGTAGGTTCGTTTTTGCGACGTTAAGGTCTGCGTCGCTATGTGCGACGTTCGCCAGTCAATGCGACGTAGTAGGCTGCGTCGCTGTATGCGACGTTGGGGATATAATGCGACGTAGGTCGCTACGTCGCATCTGCTCCAGACCAAATGCGACGTACGGGGTCTGATCGGAGTTTCAACTCCAAAAACGCGTTTTCCGGCCATCGATCGGCCTAATATTTTTACCCAACCCATTTTAGGACATTACAAGGTTATACAAACAGCTAGCAAGTTATAAAACTTAAAAACGAGAGTTTTCGGAGTCGTGTCGGGAACTTACAAATCGCCGAAATGAAATTCCGGAAAGGTAGAAGTGTAGATCGTCGCGAGGTGGTCGTTTATTGTAAAAAGGGTTTGAAGATCCGAGGTCGTTTGAGGTGTTTATTTTGCGATTTTGATGATTTTTGTTTGGTGGTTTGTTTGAGAGAAATAAGAGAGGAGAGAGAGATAGAAAATGGAAAATGAAAGAAAGTGAAAAAGGTGGGGAGGTGGTTAAGGGATCACCTCCCATTTCCAGTCCGCGCATCGCGCTCCGTGCGGTGTTCGTTTACTCCGTCGTTTATACGTTAAATGTTTATTTTCTTTGTTTTAATATACGTTTTAGAATACGAATAATTACTCAGTATTTTTGTTAAAGTATTTTACTAACTTTTAATAATCACATTATAAAAAGGTAATTTGTTTTGTTTGATTTGCGCGTTTACATTTTATTCGCGTTTATATAATTTGTGTGATAAAACTTGTCTACAAAATATTATGGACATAATATTTTTAAGTACAAAAATGTTATAAAAATCTTTGTATTACTTAAATCAATTGTTCACCAACGTCCGTATTTATTTAATCGAATTACATTTGATTTGAACTCGTACGATTTAAACAAATCGCATAATTGTAGATATATATTCAACAATATATACGAAAATTGATACATTAATTAGCCTATCACAGAACTAATTACATGTACTAAAACTTGATTAGGCACTAATTATAGTCCTAAATTGACGGTTGTCACATTCTCCCCCTGTTAGAAGAATTTCGTCCCGAAATTTAAGCCGAAGTTGTGTTTGACGTTGAATCAGTGAAGAGTTGAGGATACGTGAGTCGCATCTGGTCTTCCCGTTCCCAGGTAAATTCCGGACCGCGCCGCGAATTCCACCTAACCTTGACAATGGGAATACGACTTTGTTTAAGTTGTTTGACCTCACGGTCCATGATTTCAGCGGGTTCCTCAACAAAGTGAAGTTTTTCGTCAACACGAATTTCATCTAGTGGAATGATAAGTGTCTCATCAGACAGACACTTCTTCAGATTTGAAACATGAAAAGTGGGATGCACGCTGCTGAGTTCAGATGGCAGCTGCAATCGGTAAGCCACTGGACCAATCCTTTCGAGGATCTCGAATGGTCCAATGTATCTGGGATTCAACTTCCCTCGTTTGCCAAATCGGATGACGCCTTTCCAAGGCGATACTTTGAGTAGAACTCGATCCCCAACCTGGAACTCGAGTGGTTTGCGTCTCACGTCAGCATAACTTTTCTGACGATCACGCGCGGCTTTGAGTTTGTTTTGAATTTCTACGATCCTCTCGGTTGTTTCGTGTATGATTTCTGGACCCGTGAGTTGGCTATCCCCAACTTCGGTCCAACAGATAGGTGAACGGCACTTACGACCGTACAGTGCCTCGAAGGGAGCAGCTTTGATGCTGGTATGATAACTGTTGTTGTACGAGAACTCGCACAATGGTAGATGTTTTTCCCAGTTTACACCGAAGTCTACTACGCAGGCCCGTAGCATGTCTTCCAGTGTTTGAATGGTTCGTTCACTTTGGCCGTCGGTCTGAGGATGGTATGCGGTACTCATATCAAGTCGAGTACCCAGAGATTTTTGAAGTGATTGCCAAAATTGTGAAGTGAAACGACTATCTCTATCGGAGATAATGGAGATTGGAACACCGTGTTTGGTCACGATTTCTTTCAGATAAATGTTGGTGAGGCGTTCCATTTTGTCGGATTCCTTGATTGCTAGGAAGTGAGCAGACTTGGTGAGACGATCCACGATCACCCAAATGGTATCGCAACCGTTCGAGGATCGAGGTAGTTTGGTTATGAAGTCCATGGCAATTTGTTCCCATTTCCATTCAGGAAGACTGGGTTGTTGAAGTAAACCAGAAGGTTTTTGATATTCGATTTTGACTTTGGAGCAAGTAAGGCACTTGCTGACATAGGTGGCGATTTCAGATTTCATGTTTGGCCACCAGTAAAAGTCCTTGATACCGTGGTACATTTTATCGGATCCCGGATGGATAGAGTATTTGGACTTGTGAGCTTCATCCATCACTAAGTCTCGTAGGTTCCCGAATTTAGGCAACCAGATTCGGTTTGAGAAATACCTAATCCCGTTAGGTCTGATTTCAAGCTGTTTATCCATGCCCCGCAAGGCTTCATCTTTGACATGTTCGGGTTTTAAGGCTTCGAGTTGAGCAGTGAGAATTTGAATGTTTAAATTGTTGTGAATGGTCATACTGAGGGCTCGAACCCGAAGTGGTTTCACTCGCTCTTTTCGACTGAGGGCGTCAGCAACAACATTTGCTTTGCCTGGATGATATTTGAGTTCACAGTCGTAATCGGTAAGCAACTCGACCCATCGACGTTGCCTCATGTTGAGATCCTTCTGATCGAATATGTGTTGAAGGCTTTTATGGTCGGTGAAAATTGTACATCTGGTACCGTAAAGGTAATGTCTCCAGATTTTGAGGGCAAAAACGACAGCTCCTAGCTCGAGGTCGTGGGTGGTGTAATTCTTTTCATGAATCTTGAGCTGTCGGGAAGCATAAGCTATGACTTTGTCTCGTTGCATGAGCACACAACCGAGACCTTGATGAGAAGCATCGCAGTATACCACGAAATCATCGGTGCCTTCGGGTAATGATAGGATAGGAGCACTGCAAAGCTTTTGCTTTAAGAGTTGAAATGCCGACTCTTGTTTCTCAGTCCAGTCAAACTTTTTGTCTTTCTGGGTCAGAGTCGTGAGTGGTATGGCTATCTTGGAGAAATTTTCAATGAAGCGTCGATAGTACCCGGCAAGTCCCAAAAACTGCCGTACTTCGGTTGGAGTGGTTGGCGATTGCCAATCTTTGATAGCCTCGATTTTTGACGGGTCAACGTGAATCCCCTGACTGTCAATCACGTGACCAAGGAATTGAACGGTTTTGATCCAGAACTCACACTTAGAGAACTTGGCATAGAGCTCCTCGTGTTTAAGCAGTTCAAGGATGGTTTTGAGGTGTTGCGCGTGTTCCTCTTTGTTTCGTGAATATATAAGGATGTCGTCGATGAAGACAATGACAAATTTGTCAAGATAAGGCTTGCACACCCGATTCATAAGATCCATGAATACCGCCGGTGCGTTGGTTAGGCCGAATGGCATCACTTGGAATTCGTAATGCCCATAACGGGTTCTGAAAGCGGTTTTTGGAATATCGGCATCGCGAACACGCAATTGGTGATAACCGGATCGGAGATCAATCTTTGAATAACAACTCGACCCTTGAAGTTGGTCGAACAAATCATCGATTCGAGGGAGTGGATACCGGTTCTTGACAGTTAACTTGTTCAACTCTCGATAGTCGATACACATTCGAAAAGAACCATCTTTCTTCTTAACAAATAGGACCGGAGCTCCCCAAGGTGAAGAACTCGGCCTGATAAACCCTCGTTCCAGGAGTTCCTGTAACTGGGTGGACAACTCCTGAAGTTCGGATGGAGCTAAACGGTATGGTGCTCGGGCCACAGGCGCAGCACCTGGTACAAGATCGATTGAGAACTCAACCTGTCTTGGTGGTGGTAGACCAGGTAGTTCTTCAGGAAAGACTTCTGGAAAGTCTCGAACAATTGGAACATCCTCAGGTCGCTTCTCCTCCGACTTTTTCTCCATGATGTGCGCGAGGATTGCAGGATAACCCTTTCTCAGAAATTTTCGGGTTTTTAAACAAGATATGAGGTTGAGCCTCGTCCCTCCGGTCTCCCCCTGTATGACTAGGGTTCTACCGACAGTGAGAGGTATGCGAACAATTTTGTCATAGCAGATGATTTCGGCTCGATGTTTGGACAACCAGTCCATGCCTACGATGACATCGAAACTTCCTATCTCAATAGGCATAAGATCTATGGGGAAGGTTTCGTCGGCTAGATTTAAAGTGCAATTAGGTATCACACTATCGGTTTCTATCAGCTTGCCATTTGCTAGCTCTACGGTGTACTTAACGTCTAAAGCAACAGGTGTAATGTCAAGTAGAGGGCAAAATTCATCGGAAATAAAACTCCTATCGGCACCAGTATCAAACAGAATGGAAGCAGTTAAATTGTTGAGGAGGAACATACCCGTGACCACATTCGGGTCCAGACGGGCGTCCCCTGAGTTGATCACGAAAGCAGTACTTTTGGCGTTGTTGTTGTTGCGGGAGTTGTTGTTGTTGTTGCCCTTATTCTTCAACTTTGGGCAAGAATCCCTGAAGTGTCCTGGGTTTCCACATTCATAGCAGGACCTAGGTTGTCGGGTATTTCTGTCAGAGGGGTTGTTGTTGGATTTGGGGGATCGGCAATCCTTAGTCAAATGCCCTTGCCTCCTGCAATTGTTGCAAGGAGTACCGCACTGACCAAAATGATGGTAGTTACACTTGGGACAATAAGGTCTGCCCCCGGTGTAGCTGTGGGTGGTTTCAGAGTTGGAAGTGTAGACTTGGATGGCGTTGTTTTTCTTGTTTGAGTTGTGGTGGTGTTCAGTGGATTTGCGTTTGTTGGAGGATGAGGTGTTGGAGGTCTCACGGCTGACAACTAGGGCCATGAGTTCGTGGGCCAATCGAATGGCACTCTCAGTAGTGGTTGGTTTGGATGAGGCGACGTTTCCCTGGATGTTCTCAGGAAGTCCGCGGATGTATTTCTTGATGCCCTTACTTTCTGGTTCGACCAAACCCGGGCATAATAAGGCAAACTGCTGAAACTTGGTGGTATAATCAGCGACATCATTTCCCTGCACCTCCAGATGCCAGAATTCTTCTTCCAGCCTGTGCAATTCCTCTTCAGGACAGTATTTCTCTGTCAGTTTCTTCTTCAGTTCGGCCCAAGGAAGTCGGTTTGCAACCTCAAGGCCTACAGAGTTTGCGTGGGTTTTCCACCACGTGGATGCACCTTCCTGAAAGGTGTAAACAGCGAATTTGACCTTGTTGTTCTCAGTGCAGTCGCAGAGACTGAAAACAGATTCCATGCGCTCAATCCAACGGATCAAGCCAATGGCACCTTCCGTGCCCTTGAAGTATAGTGGTTTACAGCTAAGGAAATCCTTATAGGAGCAGGGTTTGGGTGGTGGAGTATTGGTTGCGGTGTCCTCACTAGTGGGTGGTGTTCGGGTAGCCAAGGCTTCAGTCACACTGCGGGCAATTATTCCCGCGATCTCAGCTTCGCTAAGGGTAATTTGACGACGTGGAGGCATGATGCTGAGTAAGAAAGAACAAGGAAATGAAATAAGATACCAGTCCGAGTATGATGAACTAGTGGTGTGTTTGTCATTCCGAGACAAAACGTTTGAAAGAAAGAGGCCTATAATCATATAGTATAATATAATATAGCCTAAAGTTGTAATGAGGTCTATTCATGTAAATATATGTATATCACATAATAACCTATTGAGTGTCTAGCACAGAAGTGTTTTTGAGTCCCGTTTCTCTCGAGGTCAGAGTCAACTAATGCATTCCTGTTCAACATAGCTCTTTCAGATTTCACATCATCTTTCTTTAATTGTACATAGTTGATCAGGCTATGTTTAATTAAAGTCGTGTGATGTAATCCCTGAACTAGTCATAACTAATAAGGAATACTGCCTAACGGTCATAGTCTAGGCCCACTAAATGCAACCTAGTTCACTATAACCTTAGGCTCTGATACCAATCTGTGACACCCCCAAATTTAATGATTTGCGGAAGCTTGATTTGGGTGCCACTAATCAATATACAAAGCACAAAGATAATAATGAACGACCACTATATGCGTCGTTTTAAACTTGTATTAATAAAGTGAACGTTTACATCAAAAATAATATAGCACTAGCTCGGTTCCTGAAATTGAGAGATTACATGGCATAATTACTTTTACAAAATATAATAATGCAGTCCAATCTCTAATTGTATGTATGCTGACTCGAGCTAGAAATCCCTGCTTGTGCAGTCAACCTACTGCTGGGTACCTGTGATATATACTAAAATGGGTCAGCGAAAACGCTGGTGAGCTCACAGGTTTGTAAGTCAATGTATAATTGTCAGAACCGCAAGATTTATAATGAATTTAAAATGCAATTAAGCAAAATAAAAGTTATACTGTCCATGAGCACATAGTCTGAGCTTAACTGATTTGTCAGGCCCAATTAAGGAAACCTAACTGATTTGCCTCCTACGAGTGCCTAATCAACACTCGTCTTCCCAAATGCTAATACATCCGTTTGACCGATTAGTGCGTGCTAACCCGGATGAGGATTGTCAATCCCATATGATATCATATACTAACATTCACGCTATAAAATACTAGAGACTATGCTTATGGAGGACTTTAAATTGATTAGCTTGAAACTCATGTAGTATTTGAAGTTTGGCACTTGCGTTCTACTTGTAAAACAAAATCGAGTAGTAATATCACACCCCTAGTTGTAAAGCAGTGAAAATGGGGCTATGAAACTCACCTGAGTCTTGAAATGTTTAACTTAATAAACTTGAAGTAATAAGCTGTGAGTTGGTGTCCAAAGGCTTGAAACCTGAATGTGTCCACGACACTTAAATTGTCATTAATGGTATTGGTATCCCGAAAGACTACCATTTGAATTGTTTGTCTAACTCAATGTCCAAATTACCCCGATTTGGTTGATTGTATTGTTACAAGTTACTCCGACTTGTTTGATTTAAATTGATACAAGTTACAACGACTTGTTTGATTTTGAAGTATGTTTTGAAAACGCGTACGGCCCGTTGGTGACGGTTGTAACAATAGTTCAAAAGGTTTTTATATTGTTGCTACAGTGAATTGCTACCGTAACTTTGACTTTGAAAATTCCGAGTTTTGAAGGTTCTGTTTTTAGCGACGTAGCCTGCGACGTAGGCTGCGACGTAAGAGTTTTGCGACGTAAAGGGTTACGTCGCTAAGGTCAACAGTGCTAAGTCAATAGCGACGTAGGGTGCTACGTCGCTTATGCGACGTAGGTTCGTTTTTGCGACGTTAAGGTCTGCGTCGCTATGTGCGACGTTCGCCAGTCAATGCGACGTAGTAGGCTGCGTCGCTGTATGCGACGTTGGGGATATAATGCGACGTAGGTCGCTACGTCGCATCTGCTCCAGACCAAATGCGACGTACGGGGTCTGATCGGAGTTTCAACTCCAAAAACGCGTTTTCCGGCCATCGATCGGCCTAATATTTTTACCCAACCCATTTTAGGACATTACAAGGTTATACAAACAGCTAGCAAGTTATAAAACTTAAAAACGAGAGTTTTCGGAGTCGTGTCGGGAACTTACAAATCGCCGAAATGAAATTCCGGAAAGGTAGAAGTGTAGATCGTCGCGAGGTGGTCGTTTATTGTAAAAAGGGTTTGAAGATCCGAGGTCGTTTGAGGTGTTTATTTTGCGATTTTGATGATTTTTGTTTGGTGGTTTGTTTGAGAGAAATAAGAGAGGAGAGAGAGATAGAAAATGGAAAATGAAAGAAAGTGAAAAAGGTGGGGAGGTGGTTAAGGGATCACCTCCCATTTCCAGTCCGCGCATCGCGCTCCGTGCGGTGTTCGTTTACTCCGTCGTTTATACGTTAAATGTTTATTTTCTTTGTTTTAATATACGTTTTAGAATACGAATAATTACTCAGTATTTTTGTTAAAGTATTTTACTAACTTTTAATAATCACATTATAAAAAGGTAATTTGTTTTGTTTGATTTGCGCGTTTACATTTTATTCGCGTTTATATAATTTGTGTGATAAAACTTGTCTACAAAATATTATGGACATAATATTTTTAAGTACAAAAATGTTATAAAAATCTTTGTATTACTTAAATCAATTGTTCACCAACGTCCGTATTTATTTAATCGAATTACATTTGATTTGAACTCGTACGATTTAAACAAATCGCATAATTGTAGATATATATTCAACAATATATACGAAAATTGATACATTAATTAGCCTATCACAGAACTAATTACATGTACTAAAACTTGATTAGGCACTAATTATAGTCCTAAATTGACGGTTGTCACATTACCTTTATCTTGGCTAAGCAATAAACTTGAATTAACTTCTTTTGCTTGATCACCTATACATATAAACACATAGCATGATCAATTAACATAACTCTTTTACTTTCTTAACTTTAACCTCATAACTAGGTGTTACTCACTAACACCTATCGTTCATCACTAGTGTTCCATAATTAGGCTTATAATCACATGTAATTGGGTATTCTTTACTTTTCTAATTATAATCATTAACACTTCTTCTTAATTCATCAATTCTCATATATACATAAACTATCAAAACCCAATTACATATGAACATGAACTCTTTAATCAAACTAATAGGAATTAATCATAGCATAGAACCTAGAAACACATATGGAACACTAATCAAACTAATTACTAACTTTAATCAACTTTCTCATAGCTAGGGTACCGGTTTATAGAAACTTAAATCCTAACATAAATTAAGCTCAAAGAAAGATCAAACATACCTTATAGAAGCTTAATTTGATGATTACAAACTTCAATCACATAAACCCTAACTTGATTATTGATTATTGCACTTGTTTCTTGTTTTCCCTCTATTTCTCACGCACACATACGTATATCATAAAAATCTGGAACATTTCTGAAACATGTAGGAGGATATGTTTTAGCATTTTACATTTTAACCCCCTGAACTTTCATTCTTTACACAATTAACCCTTCTAACTTACTTTCTTTTATTTGGTTAATCCTCTAACCAAATTCTAACCTTTTCGTTACTTTAAACATTTAACATATTAAATACATATAAAAACTGAAACGTAAACATATATTAAACTATAAAAAAACTTACGTATTTTAGGGGTGTTACATAACTACCTTCTACGGCTTAACTCTTTATAATTATAAGTACTTTTATTGTGAATTTACAAGGTAGAAAATCAGAGATATAATTAATTTTCAAATTAATTGAAGGGTAAGGTTCAGAAGAGCAGGTCTTTTAGAGGAGCAGAAAAGGCAGATTTTTGGCCAACCAAAATGTGACATGTGTCACCTATGGTCCCCCTTTTTTCTCTATCAGGGACTATTGTGCAATTTCAAAAAATATGAGGACCTGCCAAAAAAATTGCCTAGAAATTTTCAAAAAAATTGCAAAAAAAATATTCGTTCAGAAAACTTGAAAATATGCAAGATTTCGTATAAAAATTAAAATGCAGTGAAAAGTCGTAAAATGCAGTGAAAAACATAAAATGCAGTGAAAATTGATATTTTCGAGATCTACTTTTATATATCAGTTTTCCACCACCTTAAAACTGAAAATGCAATAACTTAAACGTATAATGCAGTGACTTTTCAAGATCTACTTTTCATATCAGTTTTCTACCACTTCACGTAAAATGCAGTAAAAACATAAAATGCAGTAAACAAAATAATATGCATAAAAATGCTGAAAACACGTAAAATGCAGTAGATAAAGCGTAAAATGCAGTGAATTCTCAGATCTCGTTAATAGATTTATAATGCAGTAGATAAAGCGTAAAATGCAGTGAGTATTTCAGATCTGCTTAATAGATCTAAAATGCAGTATGTTACGTGTAAAATGCAGTGGCTATTTCCAGATATACTTTCTTAGATCTAGATCTGAAAAAGTAGATCTAGATCTACTTTTTTCAGATCTGGATCTAAAAAGTAGATCTATATCTACAAAGTCAGATCTAGAGGATGGAGGTGGTGATGGACAGCGACGGTGGACGTTAAAAGTGGTGGTGGAAGGTGACGGTGGTGGTGGATGGTGACGATGAACGTGGTGGTGAACGTGAACGGTGATGGTTGAGATTGTGGTGGTGATAAATAAGGTTGTGGTGGTAAAGATGGTGGAGGCGGTGGCGTGGTGATGAAGGTGGTTTCGGTGGCATGGTGGTGAAGGCGGTGGAGGAAGTGGCGGTGGTGAAGGTGGTGGTGGTGGAGGTGATGGCGGTGGTGGTGAAGGTGGTGGTGGTTGTGGTGATAGTGAGTCGTTTTGTGTAGGTGTGTGTGTGAATTTAGTGTAGAGAGAATATTGGGGTTTTGTGTGTGTTTGGTGCAAATAAAATTGAATCTGATCATGGTTGCCTAAGTTTTACACCCTCCCACTTTAAATTCACGAAAATTGCATTTAGACCCCTCCTTACAAAAGAGTTTGCGAAATAAACCCTCTGCTCCTCCTGCCCCTCTAACTCCTCCTGCTCCTTTGATCCATTTCTTTAATTGAAATTAAATAGCGTAATAAGTCTCATAATTAAAGAACTTGACAAATCGGAGATGTTGACGTGTAGCACCATATTGCATTATTGTGAAACTTTTAACCAAACAATGCCAAGTTCGGATGCTACTATTTTTGTCAAACAAATTCGGTTGCCACACGAGGATGGGGATACGCAGTTAATTATTAAGGTGAGTTGCATTTTGCGGAAAATGAACGGAAGACGATCTCATTCATTGATTTCGTAATTTACAGCCAAGATTTATAACACTGGATACAACAAAATGTTTCTTCCGATCTCATTCATTGATTTCGTAATTTACAGCCAAGATTTATAACACTGGATACAACAAAATGTTAGTATGTGTCAAGAAACAAACAATACTGAGGCTAAAATTGTAAAGAATTTTGGTTTATGTCATTAATATACTATCTAAGAATCGGTGCGTCGAATACCCCGAGTCTAGCGAATTAATTAAGAAAGTTAATACGGAGTATTAGAATTTAGAAAAACAAAGCCGTCCTAGATGCTATAGCCTGTATGCATGGATGAGCCGAAATTTTTTTTTTTTTTTTTTTTTTTTTTTTTTTTTTTTTTATGATAAATCTATATCATATCATTAAGCATTTAGCTAATATGGCTTAATGCTTAGAATTGTCATAACGAAAATTACATTTGTATCCTTCGAAACAATATTAGAAACTTTTTATCTATGGTAACCCATTGACCATTTATCATTTCTAGATAAATGTAAATTTTAATAAATTTATATTACTAATAAAAAAAACATAATACATACATAATCCAACTACATCACTATTATCAATATTATGTTATACAAAACTTATAAATAACTTCTTAATCTTTTAATTTGAATATTTAAAATTATCCACATTTGACTATTTAGCTAGACGTACATAATTAGAAGATATCTTTACCACTTCTTTTAATCTGATTTGATTACCATAATATCATAAGTATAATAATTTTTTTTCATGACTATCCTTCAACGGAAATAAGTAGTTCTTTGATAAAGATGACTAACTTAAGGATCTGGTCGATGACAAATGAAAAAATATTTTATTAAATTAATATTAACCTACGTACAAAGATAAAACTTATATATCTACGACCCTTATAAATGGTTTTCAACTCTCTTCCATAAACCTTAACCATCAGAAGATCGGAAAACCTCAAATTGCCCTTTATAGTAAAAATATGGACTCAACAAATTATTTAACCATAACTATTTATTAATTTAGTTAAGGAATTAGGAAAATCGTTGACTGAACCAATAGCTAACTATGATACAAAATCTTATCTAAATAATGTCAATCAAAAGTCAAACAATATTGATTGGAAATTAATATTAACGATTTATAAATCTTTATTTTCGTTTAAAATGTCTAATTGTATGAAAATGTGAAAATGTATATGACACATGATATTTTCATATGTTTGTTATGGAGATTCAGAAATGTAAAGTGAATTCTTATAAAAAAAATACTACAACATATAACACATACAAAAGACTATGAAGTTTTTTAAGTAGTTATATGGTAGAATATACTTAAACTTCAATAGCATTTTTTGATATATGTGATTAATGCTATCGGTCCTTTTTTGTTCAAACGGTTTAATAGTAATGTACATTTTATTAATAAGTGATATCAGGATGATGTTAAATTTAAATAGAAACAATTCAACAATAAAACATATTACCCACATCAACTAAGTAACGTTAATCACATCATTTTTTGAGTTTTCAATAATTTTATCTCCCGCATTGCGCCGGTCATCTACTAGTAATAAATTAAATAGCTACGTATTTAATTTCAATTTTTTAGAAACGTAAACCCAGAACATATCCTAAATATGTACGTATATACTGTTGGTGTTTGAGTCTTATATCCTATATATTAGCAAGATTTGAAAATCAAGCACTATTACAAAAAGACCACGGCTAAAATAATATATTAACCACGGATTTAGTAGGGTGGTCTATTAGGGGAGAAGTCTATTTAAGATTCAAATAGACCACAGTTCTTTTGCGGTGGCCTGTTTGACAAAAGGACCACGGTTCCCACATTAAAACCGTGGTCTATTTGACTAATTATGAGAAAAAGGAACAAGGTTCCCACACTAAGAACCGTGGTCTATTTGACATATTATAAAAAATATAATATATTTAACTTTTATTTATTTTCTAGTTCATTTAACTATAAAACATATTTCAAAACTAATAATAAATTTATCATTCTTACAAAAACATAAATAACAATTTCAAACATATTGTATATCTTTATTATAAGCAAATGATTCTCATTACATCAAACCTTAATAAAATCTTACAAGAAGTCAAAATATTTCCAATACAATGTATAAACTAATAACAACAAACAAACATATGAATGAAATTAACATCTTCATAACGTGGGGTTCTTCCATCCAAGCAAAGTACTACTCATTTGGCACATCATATACCTAAACGGAAAAAAATATCAATAAATGAAGAAGAAAAAGCAAAAAAATTTTGAAGTATAAAATATATATAATCCGTAAAATTTTGAAGTACAACCCAAAGAGATACAAACTATATAACCTTCGTTTAAAAAAAAAATCAAAGAAAAATAAAAACTTTAAAGCCAAATTGAAGAAACAAGAACAAATGTAGAGCCAACAATCGAAGTAATATATATTAAAAAATAGAATCAAGTAACAAATCACCTTAAACAATCTCGTTGGGTATTAAATCGAGAACAAGCTTTAAGTATGAAGGTAGACCTATAGAAATTAGAAGGAAGAACAACTGGTCGTATTTGAAGGAGTAGCAGTGTTTTAATGGAGATGATATTTGTAAAGGATAATGAAATTGGGTTTTGATTTCCAATCAAAGATAGAATATTTGAAATAATGAAAATGGAGCAAATGGAGGGTTTTTAGGTTTAAACATAAGAGGGAGAAGTGGTCTTGAAGAATATATTGGGAAATAGGAGAAAATAAGGGCGGGTAGTTGAAAATTTCAAAATTTTTATATTTTTTGAACAAAGGATCACGGTTCCCACATTAGGAACCGTGGTCCTTTTGAAAATTTAAATAGACCACTACTATATAACTAGAACCGTGTTCCTTATTTTTTTAAGTAAATAGACCACGGTTCATAAGTAAAAACTGTGTTCCGTGATTTTTTTAACCATGGTCCACCTTAAAAATGTAAAAATGTGTGCTTTTTTGCAAATAGACCATATATTTTATGGTTTTTTACTATTTCTGTGGTCTATTTAGGGTGGTCTATATGTGTTTTTGTAGTACTGAAGGTATCTTGAGTAACAAGTGACTTAATGAATAAGTTTGAGTTTTGACTATAAATAGGTATCATTGTGTTAGGGTTTTAGTGAGGAGGTTGAGAGAATAGAGAGATCGCATCTTACATTTTGTGTGGTGGTATCGGTGATTCAATAATGACCAGGCGTATTCTGTTATTGTAATCTAGCGGTGAGAGTGGTGTGAGAATATGTGATGGTATTCAAAAGTGTTAAAAGGAGTGTCCATTCTTGTAATATCATTCCTTTAAGTGGCCGATGATCCCGTGGTTTTTTATCTCCCTTGAGAGGTTTTCCATGCAAAACGTGTGTTTTATGCTATTTCTGTTTTGTAGGTGTTTATTATTGATTTATACATGGTTGTGTAATTTGATGCAAGTGGTATGATAGCGGGGTTGATACCAACAACTGGTATCAGAACGAGGTTCGTGGAGATGAATCACATATTCTGTGTTAACTATGTTAATTAGCGGATATTATATCAATTTATACATAATGGGTGCGGTTCAGCGTGGGGAGAATTGACGGTGTCGGTTTTTTTAACCGTTAGATCATAATGAAATTTGGCCTGTAGGTTCATAAGAGGTTGTTTTTATAACACCCTTCCAATTTCAAGACCATTTTTTTTATATCTCGGAAGCGTATATTAAAATTCATACATCATCGATTGCATGTAATACAAAACCCAAAATGGCAATCCACAATTACATGGCTTTAAATCCAAATTACCATAATAACTACAAACATTAAGTTAGGTGTTATTTAATCCAAAACATAATGTTAAAACATTAACATGATTTTATAAACCAGAGTGAGCCGTCAAAAATTCCTTTAACCCAACCTTCTTGCAACCCACAATCAAAAGCTTAACCTGCAAGAAGTGATGAGGGGGATTAGCACAGAGCTAAGTGAATAGATCTCTAACCATCAACCTAACTTAGATTAACAAATGTCTACAGCAAAGCATCGTAAACAAATAAATCAAAGAGGATCGGTGGTCCTTGAGGTACCCTCATGCCGCGGTGGCCCCCAAGTAACACTTAAAACCAACTGAAGGCCAAACAGTGTGTCGCGCTCCTATCGGTCGGTCAGATTTGACTCCGGTCGTTGTTCCAACAGCAATAGAGGCGCCGGACAGTGAGTTTTAAATTTATATGAGCTGGGGCTCAAACTATAAGTACTACCTACCTTGGGAGCAAGCAGTAAGTATAACTCGAGGTCGTTCTTTAATTGGAGTGAATTGAAATGAAGCGAGTCACCAAAGATTATGGTCGCAATTAGGATGGGGGTAGGTAGATAGATTTTGGATTGATTTGGTTTTCTAATTTATCCTAAGTACAGTAAAATAAATGCAAGAGATAAAAGATAGGGAATAAGTAGACATGTAGAGATGTGATTGCTGAAACTTGGATAATTAGGGTTTCGGGATGATGTTCATTATAAAATTGATTGGAGATTTACCAGATAAAAAGCAGACATACTTTCGGTGTAAACACTAGGACCCTACGTTCAGGTAAAACCCTAAAAACATATGTCACTGGAATCCTAGGTTATCATGATTCTGATCAGATCAGGCTGTTTTCAAACCCCCCTGAACTTTTGCTTGAATAAGACAAAGTCACCCTCGATTTATCTAGGTAGCAGGCATAAGGCAACAGACCGCAATTGTATTTACTGACATTTCTTAACACCTAATCGTCTATTTACTTTTATTATGGAAAATACTGATTGTATCCTATGTATGTTAAACTATTGGTCTGATTAAGGTTTTGCATGTCTAGGTATTATAATTGACACTACCCTGTATTGTATCTGTTGAAGCACATACTTAACCATCGTAAATATAGACCCTCCTTTACATTCAGGCGTTCATCCCTAGGAATAGTCACGGTGTACAGGGCGATTAGGCATTTCCACAGTGTTCCAATCCTAGATGTACTGACGGTGTACTAGGCATTTAAGCATTTCCACAGTGTTCCAGATCTTAGGTGTACTAACGGTGTACAGGGCAACGAGCATTTCCACAGTTTTGATTCCTAGACCACAGTTCTAGAAGGGTCACTTCTAGGTAATCCACGATGAAACAATACATGGCATTTCCTTAGCTTCCACATATTTGTACTCCACACGAGGTGTTTCCAACGCTATACGAAGTACCGTGCCTTTTCAAGGAAAGTTCATAGTTTCATACTGTAACTGGAGATAACTGTATATTCATAGTATTAGGGTTGATCGAATCCTATCCTAGGGCAACAGTCACGTGAAAGTCTGAAAAGGGTGATGAGAGACTAGATCTATATTCAGGATAAGCTTAACCAGATACATAGCATAACAATTTCCAATCGTATAAATGAAATATTAATTTAACATCATCCCTACTCCTAATATCTACATTTCAACAATCACAATATTAAACTACTCTATAAACATGGTAATAAGTAAAGCACAAACTGAAATAACATAAAGCACAAACATTATAACAGTAAGTAAAGTTTAGATATCACCGGGAATACAGCAGTGTAATACTGAGGATTACAAATAGTCTGAACTTGAAAAACTCGTTACAACAAGATTACCACGCTAAACCTTCCTCTAGACTCGAACCGTAAGCTCAACCCTAACCTTTCTCCTCTAACTCCTAAGAGTAGTGCTAGAGAGAGAAAGTAGAGAGAGAAAGTGAAAGAAAGAGAGAAATGAGAAAAGTGTGAGAATGTGAAAGTGTGTTGAGGTGTGTAAAATGAGGAGGTTGTTATCCCTATTTATAGGCAAAGCTCAAAATCACACGTACAACTCGCGAAACAGCACATACAAGCAAACGAAGCAGCATACGGGGTCAGGGGGGCTGTATACGGCCTTGGTAGGGCCGTATACGGTGTGTCAGAGGCCGTATACGGTCTTGGTTAGGCCGTATACAGTTGCCGAGGCAGTATACGGTGTCCGTCTGATTTCGTTCGTTGCTTAAAATGCGCGTATCTCCTTCGTTATGCGTCCGTTTGACCTGATTCTTTCGCCTGTGTCTTCGCAATTCCGTTACGCTTCTAATGATGCCAATTTCACTGAAGTTGGATGTGTATAGCTTAAGCATAGCCAAAATGACTTTATAGGTGTCTGATACCGCTCAGTCTTCTCCGTCCTTTATCCGATTTGCATGATTCTTGATTTTCCCATCTCGATTTTACCTGTTTTATCATATGATGAAGTTAGAATGTGATCTATATAAGGTAAATGAGGCCGGAGGATTTTGTGCACGTTTATTCGCCCTAATTTGCTTGTTATTTGGACGTTTCAGGTGATTTTTGCAACAACGCCTATATTTAGACCACTTTAGTGAATTTTAGTAAATAATGATCATTTTGGAAAGTTTTCACTAAAGATACGTCCAAAAAGTGTGGAATATTGCCCTTAAAAACATGACTATTTGAGTCACATCACAGTGGTTAAACTGATAGTTTGGTACTAATACTACATACAACATAATTACAATAAACAACACATGTACAAAGTAATAGTACCCAAACCCAATCCATGTTGACCTCCGACATTCAATTAGTCCACAACCATCATGGCAATATATATAAGACAAAATCGATGTATAATAGTAAACCAAGTTTACCCGTTGTAACCAGGTTGTTACAACTAATTTAGACTGAAAGTCCAAGATCCACTCACCCTTGTCGACCACAGCCTCCACTCAAAGATCTTATTTTATTGAGTCTTCGCCTTATCTGAGAACATAACCAAACCCGAGTTAGATTCTCATATCAAGTTTATCACAATCTAATCATGTATATAATGTCAAATAAGAGCACCTAATATACTTCTAATAATATGTAATTAACATGAGTGCACAAGTCATAAGTTGTCAAATTTGCCAAGTTAAAACATGCAAACGCGATCTGGGGAGGAGTGAGCTGGATCGCGTTTCTCAGTTCAAAAATATTCTGTTACCGATTTACACTGTGGAACGCGATCCGAGCGAAAGATCTGGATCGCGTTCACACGACCAAAACCTTCTGTAACCATTTTACACTTACTAACGCGATCCGGGTGAGGGGTCATGATCGCGTTTCAAAGAACAAAATCGAAGTGACCCAGAATTACACTGACTAACGCGATCTGGGTTATAGAGGACTGGATCACGTTCGAACGAACAAAATCATTCTGTAACCAAATTTCACTATGGAACGCGATCCGGGTGATAGAGCTGGATCGCGTTCGTACGTTTTAAAACAGAGGTTCAGACCTGCAACTTTTCAGCTCGAACCCAAAACCCCATTTTCACTCAATTCAGTTGCAATACATGATTTTATCTATCAAACGACTTCAAATATCAACCATAAACATTGGACAACAACAATCAACCTCATCTAAGCACAAATTCTATACATGCATCAATTGTTCAACCTACTTCCAACCAAATTCAAACATATATGTGTAAATGGGTAAAATCAACTTACAAATAAGATAGTAACAAGATGATGATGATGATTAAACAAACTCAGTAACAATCAATCATTCTAGCATAATTATTCATACATGCATCAAGTTTCTACCTAATTTGATCAAATGAGTTCATGTAGGTTAAACAAGCAACTTACAAGCAATTAGGGAAGAAATATAAACAAGATGATGAAGAAGAAATCAGATGTAGGATCAAAATCACAGCCACAAATGATTGATAGATGTTTTTCCTTGGATTTTCAAGTGTAAAAGTGTGTGTGTTCTTGAGAGGTTTTTTTTTTTAGTTTAGAACAAATCAGTGATATTAGGGAAAAATGGTCGACACCTCCATTTAGCCCAAGTATATTGCAGTGTAATTTTAGTCCTCTTCTAAACCTATTGTCCGAAATCTCACCTTGCACAAACAACCTAGGGTACCGAGACTTCATGCTTTCCTCCGTTTCCCACGTAAGGTTAGCACCCAAACTATGTTTCCACTTAACCAAAACCATAGGGATTTCCTTCTTTCGAAGTTGAGTCACTTTCCTATCCAAAAGCTCTATGGGTTCCTTTACAAGTCTCTGACTTTGGTCAACACGTAAGTCTTGCAATGGAAGGACTTGGGATTGGTCCTCCACATTACATTTCCGTAAATAGCACACATTGAATGTATCATGAATACCCGCTAATTCAGGAGGAAGATCTAGAGACACCGACTAATCATTAACTACATGCCGAATTCTAAATGGGCCAATGTATCTAGGGGCCAGTTTACCACGTTTACCAAACCGAATAACACCCTTCCAAGGCGAAACTTTCAAGTAAACCAATTCACCCTCTACAAACGAAATGGGTCGACGAAGCGGATCGGCATATTGTTTTTGTCTATCACGAGCAACTTTTAACCTATCACGGGCTATAGCTACCTTATCGGCTGTAATTTGTACTATGTCCGGACCCGCAAATTATTTCTCACCCGCCTCTAACCAACAAGTGGGTGTCCTACACCGGCGACCATACAACATCTCATATGGTGGCATGCCTTGTCGCACCCCCAAATTCGGGTTGCGGAAGCGAATCGGGTCGGGGTGCGACTAATTAATAATCACAGCACATAAGATATAATGAACGACTCTATATGCGTCGTTTTAGAAAAATACATTAATTCGATAAAAGTTTACATCAGTTGTACCAAATACATTAGCTCGTTTTCTGAGTATGAGAGATTTGCTAGCATAAATACTTATACAAAATATATTCATGCAATAAAATCTCTGATGTTTGCATGCTGACTCGAGCTATGCTAAATCCTGAATGCAAGCCTACAGCTGCTGGGTACCTGAGAATACACGCTAAAAGGTCAGCTAACGCTGGTGAGCTCACAGGTGTGTAAGTAAATCATAATGTATGAACCACAAGATTTAGTATGATGATTTGAAGTTAATCAAATAAATATATATATTACTGCCATGAGCTCATAGTTTGAGCTTAACTAAGGGGTCAGGATCACAATCAAGTGCCTGATCGAGTTTGCCTCCTGCATGTGCCTAATCATACACACGTGTGAACAAATGATAATGCGTCCGTTCGACCACAGTCGTGGTAGCGCGACTACCCCGGACGGGGATTGTCAATCCCATATGGTACCATACACTAACACTCGCGCTAAATCCATACTAACAAACTATGATGTGGAGGGCTTCATGATTAGTAAAAACAACCCATGCAGTCAATATATCGAGTTTTGTACTTTTGTTCACATGTAAATAAAATGGAGCATGTATTCCCACCCCTGGGTTTAAAACAGTAAAAATGAGGGGCTATGAGACTCACCTGAGTCTGAAGTGTTGCGATGAAGCAAGTATGATGTAGTATGATGAGGTGTCCGAAGACTGTAACCTGCTGGGCGTTTACAACGCGCAAGGTTAAAAATAATATGAAGGTATCTCGAAAGATCACCTATGCTAGTTGTTCATCCAACTAGTAATGTCCAAATGATTTGGTTTGATTTGTTTGTTTGTGTTTTAAAAATGTGTACGGCCCGTTGGTGACGGTTTGTAATAATAATCTCAACTATTATTATTATACACGTGTTGTTGTATACTTAATAAAGTATATATGTCTTGTGTATAATTCGTATCGTGTTTGATTTGTTTAGTATAACATATTCCCATGCTTAGGAAAATAATTCAACTCTGTTTTTGGCGACACTAGGCTAGTGTCGCTATAGGCGACACTAGGTGAGCGTCGCTGGATTCATGATTTTTAATTGATTAGCGACATTAGATTAGTGTCGCTATAGGCGACACTTCTTCAATTATGGCGACACTATGGTCAGTGTCGCTATATGCGACATCAAATTGATTTTGGCGACACTAGGCTTAGTGTCGCTATAAGCGACATTGGATAAGGTAGCGACATTCGGTCAGTGTCGCTATCTGCGACATAATTGATTTTTATCGACACTGGGTTGAGTGTCACTAGGAGACACTTAATCAGATTAGGCGACATTGGGCTAGTGTCGCTATCGGATTTGGCCCTCTAGCGACTGATCATGTTTACAATTTCGGTTTGATGGTCAAACGTGCTCGGTTTGACCCGAGACTTTCACACAAGTCTTAAGATAGTAAAATGAGTTTATATAAATTGTCGTTAGGTTTCGTGGGTCTCTCGAAATACCATTTTCACAAACATACCAAAACAGCCCCTAGTATTAGTGTTTTCCAGATTTTAACCCAATAGATCTCTCGTTTTAACCACTTTTTAAGCTGAGTCAAGCCTAACCAAAAATCACAGATGTTTTTCTAGTGTCTAGTTCATTTCTGCATTTTATGATAATTTTATAAGTCCATTTACTATTTTAAACAAAAATAAAAATGGAAGGTGGTCGGATTTGGTCTAAAGACAACCTCAGTCCATAAATCGCTTCCTACACAAAAATCCGTGGGTTTTCAAGTTGGGCCATAGAAGAACTTTTTGTAGAAGACTTCCATACGAAGATTTTGGTATATGATAAACCTTCTAATTCGGTCTAGAACTCAAGTTATACAGATTTGGTGAGGTGAAAATTCTGGTCAGATTGTACACTTTTTTATATGTGTTCATAAACACGTTTTTGAGCTTATATTTGGACGTTATCTTGTTGTATGAACATTTTAACATGAAGATCTACTAAAACCATGAAAATCTAGTGAGAGTAGTGATGGAAATTATAACAAAAACGTGAGTTAGAGAGAGAGTAGAGTGAGGTGAGCTAGATTTCTTGTTCTCGCTTCTTCTCCTTTGTTTTTCTTCAAGCAAATGGTGGTGGATGGTGGTGGTTGATGGTGGTGGTGGCTGAACCGTGAGGTGGTGGAGGAGAGGAGAGGGAAATGTATGTTTTTAGTGAGATGTTAGAGTGAGAGTGTGTTGGTTGGAAATGAGAAATTAGGGTGGTGGTTTGGTGCTTATAGTCAAGAACATGATCCCCTTTTTTGGGATCATGTTGGCCGATTTTGGCAAGTCAAAAAAGGGAGTCAAGATTCTTAAAGCTTGTCTCCAATGGTTGGTATTTTATCCGTGTTCGTATACCCGATCGTTTAAACGTTAATTCGTACATTATACGTTTTATATAATATAATTTGGTAACGGTTTAAAAGTCGATATTTTTAGATGATAGTTTTGTTCAAAATGTTATGTTTCAATGTCCAAAATAATATTTAAGTTTTCGTTTGGTCATCGGTCGCGAATTGTGTGTTTGATGAAATTGCGTAATGTTTTTAAACATTATAAATGTTTGCATGAAATCGCGTTAATTCTAATTGAAGTATTTTATCAAAATACTTGGAAATGAGTTATAAAAATATCATTTTTATAAATTTCATTCGTCGGGCGCGTTTCGCGCGTTTTCGTCGTATTCGGTTACGTTTTAAGCAAAACGTATATGTTCGTTATATTATAACCATAATATAAAGTACTAAGTAATGTTATTAAATAATTCCATATTATTTAATAAAAGTTTCACCTACGTCCGTATAAATTTGTATCGGAATTCGGCCGATATTAAATGACACGATTAATTCTGATCGTGTAAATGCGTATATATAATAATACACGTAATGATACACACAATTAGCCTAACTTGGCGCTAATTATATGTATTATAAAATGATTAGGACCTATTAACTAGTTCTAATTTGGCGGGTGTTACATGCCTATACTAGAGTGAAAAGAATTATTATAGGCGAATTCAACCAACGGTAAGTGAGAATCCCAAGACCCACCAAATTCCAACACACAAGCCCTTAACATGTCCTCGAGAGTCTGAATAGTCCGCTCAGACTGACCATCAGTCTGAGGATGATAAGCAGTGCTTAAATTGATTCTGGTACCCAATTCTCTTTGCAAACTCTGCCAAAACCCCGATACAAACCCGAGAATCTCTGTCAGAAACGATGGACAACGGAATCCCATGCCTAGATACCACCTCATTAATGTACAACTGCGCCAGTTTACCCAAAGATGCCGTCTCACTAGAAGCAAGAAAGTGAGCACTCTTGGTCAATCTATCTACAATTACCCAAATCATATCGTTACCTTTAACCGTTCGAGGTAATTTGGTCACAAAATCCATGGTTATATGCTCCCATTTCCACTCGGGAATCTCAAGTTGTTTCAATGATCCATAAGGTTTCTGGTGCTCGGCTTTAACTTGAGAGCATATATGACTCGATTCCACAAATCGAGCAACATCCGATTTTAAAGTTGGCCACCAATACGTCGGTTTCAAATCATTATACATCTTTGTACTCCCGGGATGAACCGATAATCTAGATTTATGAGCCTCCATCAAAATCACATCTCGAAGACCACCAAGCAAAGGAACCCAAACACGTGTCTGGAAGGTCTTCAATCCACGAGAATCGTCAATCAACAAGTCCTTTCTTTTCAACATGATCTCGGATTTCAAAATATTATCCTTTAAGGCCTCCATTTGAGCGGCTTTTATTTGATCAATCAAATCCGATGAAACCTCTAATCGCATGAAATACACCTTTTCTGATTTTCCTTTCCGACTTAACGCATCCGCCACAACATTGGCCTTACCCGGGTGGTAACGAATTTCACAGTCGTAATCCTTAATCAATTCCAACCATCGCCTTTGTCACATATTGAGCTCTTTATGAGAAAACATATATTGCAAACTCTTATGATCCGTACAAATAACACATCTCGTGCCATAAAGATAATGCCTCCAAATTTTCAAGGCGAAAACCATAGCCGCGAGTTCTAGGTCATGGGTAAGATAATTTATTTCGTGAGGTTTCAACTAACGTGAAGCATAGGCAATAACACGGTCTCGTTGCATCAAAACACAACCTAAGCCCGCAGAAGAAGCATCACAATACACAATAAAATCATCGGACCCGTCAGGTAATGCTAAATCGGAGCCTGACACAATAACTGTTTCAAAGTCTGAAAAGTTGACTCTTGCTGCTCAGTCCACTGAAATTTCACATCCTTTCGGGTTAATTTAGTCAAAGGACCCGCGATCTTAGAAAAATCCCTAATGAACTTACGATAGTAGCCAGCTAATCCCAGGAAACTCTTAATCTCAGACGGAGACTTAAGAGCTTGCCAATTCATAACGACCTCAATTTTTGATGGATCCACTTTAACACCATCCTCACAAATGGTATGCCCCAAAAACTGTACCTCGCGTAACCAAAACTCGCATTTGGAAAATTTAGCATACAATTGTTCCTTTCTCAAAGTGTCAAGAACCATACGCAAGTGCATCTCATGATCGGATTCAGACTTAGAATAAACCAAGATATCATCAATAAACACAATGACAAATTTATCAAGAAAAGGTCGACAAACTCTATTCATCAAATCCATGAAAACCGCCGGAGCATTATCAACCCAAATGTCATAACAAGAAACTCATAGTGGCCGTATCTAGTGAGAAAAGCAGTCTTAGGGATATCCTCTTCACAAACCCGTACTTGATGATAACCCGACCTCAAATCAATCTTAGAAAAATAAGAAGACCCTTGCAATTGATCAAACAACTCATCTATTCGGGGCAAAGGGTACTTATTTTTAACGATCTTTTATTCAATTCTCTATAGTCAATACACATACGAAAGGTGCCATCTTTCTTCTTAACAAATAACACCGGTGCACCCCATGGTGAAGAACTGGGCCTAACAAAACCCTTATCTAGTAATTCCTGAATTTGGCTCATCATTTCACGAATTTCGGAGGGAGCTAATCTATATGGTGCCTTAGCTACAAGAGTAGAACCAGGGATCAAATTAATTTTATATTCTACTTCTCTAATGGGAGGCAAGCCGGGCAACTCATCGGGAAAGACTTCCGATTATTCAGAAACCACTTGGACATCAGAAACAGTTTTCTTTTCTAACTTAGCATCAATCACATAAGCCAAGTAAGATTCACAACTTTTAGCTAAAGATTTTATAGCTTTCATAATTGAAATCAGAGGAATACTACTCTTCTCCCGTTCTCCTCTAGCCATTACATAAGACTCATCCAAAATAGGGATTTTTATCAACTTCCTATGGCAATCTATGTTTGCTTTATTTTTACTTAACCAGTCCATACCTAAAACCACATCAAAACTGGGGATAGGCATCAATAGAAAAGAAACCGGGAAGCAATGACCCTCAATCAAAATACTAGCTCCAGTCACCGATGTGGTAACCGGAACCATTTTACCATTTGCTACTTCAACCTCAACAGGTTTGGTAATACAAGTAGGAGTCAGTTTCAGTCTATCATAGAAAAGCATGGATATAAATGAGCAATTGGCTCCCGAATCAAATAGAACAAACGCCGGTACAGAATTGATAAGAAAAGTACCAGTTATGACTTCTTCAGTTCTGACAGCCTCATCAACTGTCATTTAGAAAGCCCTTCCAGTTGCTGATGGTGGGTTCTTCCTTTTCTGGCAGACGATGAAGACCCTCCGACCGAACCCGATTTCTGTCTCCCCGCCTCCGGACACAGACCCGAACGGTGTCCTTCTTTGTGACAATTCCAACATACATGATTAGGAAACTTGCAATCTTTGATATTATGCCCAAACTAACCACATTTGATACACCTAGCCGTCTAGGGAGTACATTGACCAGCGTACCTAGATTTACAATTTTGGCACCAATTAGATTTATCCACTACACCACCACTAGCATTTTGTTTTCTGTTCTGATGATTACCTTGCCATTTCTTCTTCCCTTGACTTACCGAAGATTCACCTTTGGGTTTCAATGGGGACCTTTCCTTAATTCCCAAATCTTGAGCCCGAATGTCACCATCCACTAATCGGGCTAGAGAAAATGCTTGGGTAAGAGACCCGCTAATCTCACTGTGGTTCTATAGCTAGGAGGTAAAGCTTCAACAAACTGTTCCACCTTGGTCCTTTCATTCGGGACCCATTGCTGAACAAACCTTAATTTTTCTGAGAATTGGGAAATGAGTTCATCAATAGTCATATTATCCGTCAAGTGTAAATCCAGGAATTCCTTCCGAATGCGAGCCATGTCAAAATCCGAGCAATATTTCTTACACACCTCATTATAGAAATTAAACCATCGAATAGAGGCTCTCTGCTGTGGTGTCAAGGTAGAGGTAATGGAATCCCACCATGTCATAGCCGGACCTTTGAGAAGTTGAACTACAAAAGGAACTTTGCTTTCTTCCTCACACCGGCATACCTCAAATTTTCTTTCTACATCCCTCAACCAATCCAAGGTAACAGAGGGATTGTTGCTACCAAAATAATATGATGGTCCACTAGACTTGAAAGTCTTAAAAGAACATAATTTAGGTTGATGTTGAGGAGGAAATATCGGAATCTGATAACCTGAAGGCCCGGAAGAAGAAAAAGGAGCTGATGTTTGATAATTTCCATAATATTGCTGTTGGTTATAAAAAGGCAGAGATGTAGGATTCTGCGATGACACCAATGGGGGTGGTATCGTGCTAACAATTGGTGGCAAGGGCTGTGAAACCTGCTGGGATGATCTAGCTAGTTGCTCTCGTATGAACTGTTGTTCTACACCCCTAAGTCTATTCAATTCATCCTCTAATTGTAGCACATATTCATCTTGACTTAAATCCTCAGCCGAAAATGAGGTACCCATTTGACCCTGTCTATCATTCTGGTTGGCAGGAGGGGGAACATTCGCTCTAGAGACGTCGTTGGGAGTATCAGTCGGATGTTCAGTATCTGCCATGTCTGCCACAAAACAACATCTCACAACACGTTAATTGTTAGTACCTACATACTAACCAATTTATCATACAATAGCTAAATCCCTCTCCCTGGAATGTATGACTAACACAATTAGATTTGGGATTGAACACTTGTCACATGCTCAATTCACCCAAACCTATGCTCTGATACCAACTTATAACACCCTTCCATTTTCAAGACCATTTTTTTTTATATATCTCGGAAGCGTATATTGAAATTCATACATCATCGATTGCATGTAATACAAAACCCAAAATGGCAATTCACAATTACATGGCTTTAAATCCAAATTACCATAATAACTACAAACATTAAGTTATGTGTTATTTAATCCAAAACATAATGTTAAACCATTAACATGATTTTATAAACCAGAGTGAGTAGTCAAACATTCCTTTAACCCAACCTTCTTGCAACCCACAATCAAAAGCTTAACCTGCAAGAAGTGATTAGGAGGATTAGCACAGAGCTAAGTGAATAGATCTCTAACCATCAACCTAACTTAGATTAACAAATGTCTACAGCAAAGCATCGTAAACAAATAAATCAAAGAGGATCGGTGGTCCTTGAGGTACCCTCATGCCGCGGTGGCCCCCAAGTAACACTTAAAACCAACTGAAGGCCAAACAGTGGTTAAACCGATAGTTTGGTACTAATACTACATACAACATAATTACAATAAACAACACATGTACAAAGCACTTATGTTGTTCAAAGTAATAGTACCCAAACCCAATCCATGTTGACCTCCGACATTCAATTAGTCCACAACCATCATGGCAATATATATAAGACAAAATCGATGTATAATAGTAAACCAAGTTTACCCGTTGTAACCAGGTTGTTACAACTAATTTAGACTAAAAGTCCAAGATCCACTCACCCTTGTCGACCACAGCCTCCACTCAAAGATCTTATTTTATTGAGTCTTCACCTTATCTGAGAACATAACCAAACCCGAGTTAGATTCTCATATCAAGTTTATCACAATCTAATCATGTATATAATGTCAAATAAGAGCACCTAATATACTTCTAATAATATGTAATTAACATGAGTGCACAAGTCATAAGTTGTCAAATTTGCCAAGTTAAAACATGCAAACGCGATCCGGGGAGGAGTGAGCTGGATCGCGTTTCTCAGTTCAAAAATATTATGTTACCGATTTACACTGTGGAACGCGATCCGGGAGAAGGATCTGGATCGCGTTCACATGACCAAAACCTTCTGTAACCATTTTACACTTACTAACGCGATCCGGGTGAGGGGTCATGATCGCGTTTCAAAGAACAAAATCGAAGTGACCCAGAATTACACTGACTAAAGCGATCCGGGTTATAGAGGGCTGGATCGCGTTCGAACGAACAAATCATTCTGTAACCAAATTCCACTATGGAACGCGATCCGGGTGATGGAGCTGGATCGCGTTCGCACGTTTTAAAACAAAGGTTCAGACCTTCAACTTTTCAGCTCGAACCTAAAACCTCATTTTCACTCAATTCAGTTGCAATACATGATTTTATCTATCAAACGACTTCAAATATCAACCATAAACATAATACAACAACAATCAACCTCATCTAAACACAAATTCTACACATGCATCAATTGTTCAACCTACTTCCAACCAAATTCAAACATATATGTGTAAATGGGTAAAATCAACTTACAAATAAGATAGTAACAAGATGATGATGATGATTAAACAAACTCAATAACAATCAATCATTCAAGCATAATTATTCATACATGCATCAAGTTTCTACCTAATTTGATCAAATGAGTTCATGTAGGTTAAACCAGCAACTTACAAGCAATTGGGGAAGAAATAAACAAGATGATGAAGAAGGAATCAGATGTAGGATCAAAATCACAGCCACAAATGATTGATAGATGTTTTTCCTTGGATTTTCAAGTGTAAAAGTGTGTGTGTTCTTGAGAGGTTTTTTTTTTTAGTTTAGAACAAATCAGTGATATTTGGGAAAAATGGTCGACACCTCCATTTAGCCCAAGTATATTGCAGTGTAATTTTAGTCCTCTTCTAAACCTATTGTCTAGAACCTAAAACATTTTGCGAGACCAAGTATTTTTATTTTACTGTGTACATTATTAATTTAAAAGAAGTAAATAATTTATTAATCACAATAAGTTGTTTACCCAATTGACCTATTTATTTCAATTATCAAAATAATATCAATTATTTTCTAAACACAACTAAATAACCGAATAAAATAAGGAAATTACCGTAAAACTTCTAGGCCCACAATGAGGATGTTACAGTTTTACAATTTGACTTTTGGGATTTTCGATCGGATGTCCTTGTAGAGAGATATTAATTTTCGAATTCAGCTGCAGAAAAATTCATCGGGAGCTGTGGAAAAATGGGCCTTGCGAGCTCTTTAACCGTTGGATCAACATGATTTTCAAAGAGGGGTTTCAAGATATGTTTATCTGAATTGTGACCGAATTTGGTGATGATCAGACCACCAAAAGTGAGATATAGCTGTTCTAATATTTTGCAAGAATATGATGAAGTTGTGGAGTTGGTTTTCGAGCAAACTTCGATTTAGAGGTGAACAATATCGAGATAGATGATGCTAGAGTGGATGTGGATGAGGTGACGTTCAAAGATGATGAGGCTCGGTGGAGTATGTTGATCGCAAGGTTCCTTGTGTATAATGTCTTCATAAAAATGAGATGTTAGGTAGCGTGTTCCGACAGAGAGTAAGCAGCAATACAAGATAAAGATCACGCTCATTATCGTTGAAGAGGAGATCCACACTAATATAGCGAGGTTTTAGGGAATATGAATCAATGGAAGATTTGTTGGTGTTCGAGTCTTATTTCCTATATTAGCAAGCTTTGAAAATAAAGGTATCTTGGGTAAAAAGTTACATGATGAACAAGTTTGAGTATTGACTATAAATAGGTGTCATTGTGTTAGGGTTTTGGTGAGGAAGTTGAGAGAAAAAGAGAGATTTAATGAGAGTCGCATCTCTTCGTACCGTGTCGTGGTCTCGATGATTCAATAACGACGGCGCAAATTCTGTTACTGTAATCTATCGGTGCGAGTGGTGTGAGAATATGTGATGGTATTCAAGAGTGTTGAGAGTAATGTCCGTTCTTATTATATTGTTCCCATTATAGTGGAATTTAAGTGGTCGTTGGTCCCGTGATTAGGGGTGTTCAAAATATCCGTATCCGAATCCGAAACCCAAAATACCCGAATATCCGATCCGAAACTATCCGAAAAATCGGATACCCGAAAAATCGGATACCCAAAATTCGGATATCCGAAAATTCGGATTCGGATAATGGATAGTGGTTTTCAAAATATTCGGATATTCGGATACCCGAAATATCCGAAAAATGTAAAGTGTTTATTTATTTTCATAAAAGTTTGGGGTGCAAGTTAGCAAGAAACAAAGTTGAGGGGTAGGAACTTGAGACTTGAACAAATATTATCACATGTTTACATCGGAATTCCAATCACTTTTTGCTTTCTTTTCATATTTACTCCGTTTTTTTTTATATAGGCCCAAACAAAATTATTTACAGTAAAAACATTGATTAAAACATCCTCTCAAAAGCTTCTTCTCCACTTCATAATTTTCACACCACCACCATCGATCTCCACCGGCGCCCGGCGGCCATCCTCTCTTCACCGGCCATACTCCACGCATCCTCTCTCCACTAGCACCCATTCTGTTGTTGTGTTTCAGTCACATCGCGACTCCGTTTCATCAAATTTGATGTCGGTTTTTTAGTTAACTTGTGGTTAACTTGCTGCTATTTTCCATCCTATTTGATAATGTCTTTTAGCCATTCTACTTGTTGTTTTGAGCTATCTTGATTATGTTTTTAAGCCTATTGAAAGTTGTTTTTCAACCATTATTTTTCAGCCTGTTCGATGTAGTACTTTTAGATTATTGGAGTATTAGGAATGGATTGATTTATGCTTTATGTTTCATCTTTGCATCCGATTAATTTTTTAGATTTATATTTATATCGGGTATTTGGATAACCCGACATCCGCATCCGAAATTTCGGATACCCGAAGTTCGGATATCCGAACTTTCGGATACGGGTATTGGGTAGTTAAAATCACTATCCGAACATGTCGGATATCCGAACTTCGGGTATCCGAAAGTCCGGATATCCGAAAATGAACACCCCTACCCGTGATTTTTACTCTCCCTTGAGAGGTTTTCCATGCAAAACGTGTGTGTTATGCCTTTCCTGTTTTGTACGTGTTTATTATTGACTTATACATGGTTATGGTTGTGTGATTTGATGCAGTGCTGATCAATTCCAACAAATGGTATGATAGCGGGTCGACCCTAACAAATACAATTAATACCTCGAGTGTAGAGGTGGCTCAATAATACAACAAGTAAAGTTATTAAGCTTTACAACTCCGAATTCTCAAAGTTCCGAAATCTTTAAGATACCTTAATAAATATAATATAAGAAATACTTAATGATGTCATCAAATATTCAATTGACCTATGGAATTTTTTGATTTTATCAAATTGGCTAAAAATAAGAAAAATATGAGAACCGAGTGTACACGTTATATATTAGATAACTGTTACAACTCGAGTGTCTACTTTTCTAACGTCCAAGGGCTTCTCGAAATTTAGTAGGACAATATTTATCACAATAATAAAAATAAGTAATAAAAATAGAGATATTAAATAAATTGAATTCTTGTTCTTTTGAAAAGGAGGGGATGTTGTACCGAGTCAATCTTAGGAATATTGCATAAAAAGGGCTACGAAAATATTATTAATTGACAAATGATATGTTCACATAAACTTTACAAAAATTTATCCACAAAATGATGTGGACCAATGAATTGTAGGAGAAGAATGATGAGTAAGAAGTTACAAATAAATCTCATTGGTTGATGACATGTGCCATGTCATTGTGTGAAAGTTATTAATTATATCAAACCAAAAAATGCCCCATTTTGACTATTCACTTAAGGCCTCACTAAACTTGAATTCATAACTTTGGCCAGACTCCTCACATACTAATTACTTTCGGGCACCATATATATATATATATATATATAGACTTGGGATCCTGTGAGAACAAAGAGATTCCGTGAGAACGGTGAGAACACATCTTGGCCATCCATTTTTTGATCAAAAAACCTGATTTTGGAGGTGACATTTTTGTAAATACTTTAAAGTTTGGTTTTGAAAGGTTAACATAAAGATTGCTAGGTGAAGTTTAATTTTTTTTGCTTCACAATAATTTTAACATGGTGAAGTTTTATTTAATTTTTGTTAATCAACATATTTGAAGTAGTGAATTGATAAGTATAAAAATTAATATTTTCAAAAACTAATGTTAACAAAAAAATATTTACTTAATCTCATTAAAACTATGTGAATCTATAAAACTAAAAATTCATAGCATCGTAACCTTATGTTAAAAAAATATATATTAAACTTAACCTCACCAAAATGATGTGAAGCTAAAAAAAAAGAAGCTTCACGTGAGCAAAATGATGTGAAGCTAAAAAAAAAAGCTTCACATGAGCAAAATGATGTGAAGCTAAATAAAAAAAAAGATTCACATGAGCAAAATGATGTGAAGCTTAAAAAAAAAAAAACTTCACATGAGCAAAATGATGTGAAGTTAAAAAAAAAAAGCTTCACCTGAGCAAAGGTGATGTGAACCTTCCAAAATCAAACTTCAAAGTATTTACAAAATTGCTACCTCCAAAATCAGGATTTTTGATCAAAAAATGGATGGCTAAGATGTGTTCTCACCGTTCTCACGGAATCCCCTTGTTCTCACCAGAACCCAACCCTATATATATATATATATATATATATATATATATATATATATATATATATATGAATACTCTTGTATATATATAGTCAAGGTCCATTCATTCCAAGTGCACGTTACTTTGTAAAGATCATGTACATCAACAGCAACAACACAGAAATTGGAGAGGTGTTGGGCGAAGCTTTACAACACGAAGATGCCCCGGATGTTGATTTAACAGCTGATACCAAACTTACATGGTTGCGTTCTCAAATAATAGGACAGGATGCTTATGCGCACACTCCATTTGGAAAACGTAAACTCACTTACACAGATCATACAGCAACTGGTCGCTGTCTTCAATACATAGAACACTACATAGTGGATAATGTTCTTCCCTTTTATGGTACTATACGTAGTTCATATTATACTTGTCTTTCTATTCTAATATAACTTGTACTTGGGTGTTAATTGATGATAAAATATATGCATACGTACGTTCTATACTAATAGAAGCATCTAAAGATCTTTTTTGTCCGTATCGACTAGAAATTAAAGGATGTGAATTTTTGTTATTGACATTCAGGCAACACTCACACAAGTGACAGCTACGTAGGTGAACGGACAATGAGCATTGTCCACAAAGCAACTAAATTGATCAAGAAATGGTTAGGCAGAACACAAGATGACGCACTAATTTTCTGTGGATCAGGGACTACAGCAGCTATAAAACGGCTCCAAGAAGTCATGGGAATTACCATCCCTTCAATTTTGAAAGAGAAAGTACTAAACTCTTGTGTAGGAAGTGAAGAAAGATGGGTAGTATTTATTGGTCCATATGAGCATCACTCCAACCTTCTCTCATGGAGGCAAAGCCTAGCAGAAGTGATAGAGATCAGCTTAGACAATGAAGGACTGATCGACATGGATGATTTAAGGTTCCAATTGGAGTTTTACAAAGGCACTGGGCGACCAATGCTTGGATCGTTTTCTGCTTGTAGTAATGTGACAGGAATTTGTTCTGATACCCGTTCTCTATCTCGTTTGCTTCATGAGTTTGGAGCTTTTGCATACTTTGATTTTGCAGCAAGGTACACCTTTGGGGTTTTTAGTGTATTGTTAATTTGAACCTTCACATATATTTCGATATGATGTGATTTATTTTCTATTCACGTGTGAATTAACATGTAATTTTGTGGTTCTTGAGTTTCTCGACCTTTATTGATAACAAAGTAAAAACCAATAACTCCATAAGGTAGGATAGAATTGAACTAGTATTACAAGTTTATATTTGGGATATATTTTGATGATCATATAATCTCATATATTAGAACTATTGAAGTTAAGAACCTCTCAAATTATACTCAATATTAATCAATTAATGAATATGGGTTTTTTCAATATTTATACATATAAATATACTTCATCGTATGCTAAATATTATTCAAACTTATATATACAACTGATACTGTTATTGTTGGATGCACGAAAGTGGTCCATATGTAGAGATTGATCTAAGGTCAGGTGATATTGATGGTTATGATGCCATAAGCTTAAGTCCACATAAGTTTCTCGGGGGGCCTGGA
This sequence comes from Helichrysum umbraculigerum, assembly GCA_949592205.1. Lineage (NCBI taxonomy): Eukaryota > Viridiplantae > Streptophyta > Magnoliopsida > Asterales > Asteraceae > Helichrysum > Helichrysum umbraculigerum. Next base: position 104,283,594 of record CATIUR010000004.1, on the reverse strand, counting down.
TCACCTGGCATTCTGCTGATGAATAACACGTTATACTGACTAAAAAATTACCCCCCTTCAACATGTGGAGGTGGTACTGTTAACTACGTTAATTACTTTGATGAAAAGGTATGCAAGGGTGTATTCTCGTTGAAACTAGAATCGTCAATTAGTGAAACTGTTTCTAACGATTCAGTGATCATAATTACCAGGACACATTGTACGTTAATGATATTGAAGAAAGGGAAGATGCTGGGACACCACATATCATCCCACGCGTGAAAGCAGCTTTAGCCTTTCAAGTGAAAGAATACGTTGGGTATAATGTAATAGCAGAGAAAGAGCATGAATATATAGGAAGGGGATTAGAGAGACTTGCCAAAAATCGTAACATATGGGTTTTGGGAAATACTAAAGTAGAGAGACAGGCGATCATATCCTTCCTTGTTTACTCAAGTACTTCATCTTCATTAGATGTTGAGGGGAATCATATGTCGAACAAGAACGTTATTAAGAGAGATCACAAGCCTCTCAATGGGACTTTTGTTGCTAAGCTCCTAAATGACCTCTTCGGTATCCAAGCTCGAGGAGGGTGTACTTGTGCTGGTCCTTATGGTCACCACTTGCTTGGTATTGATAAACCTTTCTCACTAGCAATAAAATCTGCAGTTGAAATGGTAAATCTTATTTCCCCGCCTAATATATGTCTACATAAAGCCCACTTTAGAACGTAAATTAACAGGTTTATCATTCTACCCTTATATATGTTCACAAAATGTGCATCCCTAAAATTATTGGTAAAATATACATTTATTCACTAAAATGTGGAACACTTGCACTCTTCTAATTAATAATATCGTGTATTTAATCACGTGTGAAACTTATTTTGAGATGGATACAGTATTTATAATTTTAAAACTTTAATAATTAATGGAAATGGTATGGAATACATCTAGACTATATTCTTTTTGCCTTGTTTTTTTTCTCAAGGGTCCATTATTTGATGGGAATTAAGAACATGAACAGTACAACTTTGGTTCATAAGTAAAACTGTTCGTATTTTCGTCAGCTATGGATGTGTTTCCTATATTATAATCGTTGTTTTTCCGCTGTCAACAGGGTTACAATGGATTGAAGCCTGGGTGGACAAGAGTAAGCTTCCCATACTACATGTATAATGAGGAGCATGAATTTATTCTTTCAGCAATAGAGTTCATAGCTAATTATGGAGAAAGGTTTCTTCCCCTTTATGACTTCAATTGGTATACCGGCAGTTGGAAGTTCAAGACTAACGCTTTTGACGACATTTTGCTAAAAGAAAAAGACTGTAAGATTTGTACATCACTTTTTATCAATGCTTCAAATGTATCAGTAGTTAAAGAGAACAATGACTTAAAGACACAAAAAAACATACAATGTAAAAAACCAAAAGATACTCATTTCGCTACGTTTTCATCATATTTGGAAGTGGCGAAACACATAGGAAGCATACTACCAACATTGGCTCCTATAGGTACTATTCCGGAAGGCATAAACCCCGATGATGTGTGGTTTCGAGTATAGCTCTAAACGGGCAAGCGGCATGTAAAGAACATGAATTACAAATGACGTTGTAGCCCTGTTTTCACGTCCACTGTAATTAGAATTTGGTATCATATCTATAAGAATAATATTTAAGTTTATAAGCAAGAAACTTATATGGATCAATGTTATAAACGTATACAGTATATATATTAACATATATATGTACGCCGATATGTGTATATGTAGCCATGTAGGATACGATGGAATGTAATTATGTATGCAGTCTAGGTTCATGTATATCTCCACTCGTTACTTTGTCCATTGTGTGAAGAAGATGTCGAATCATTTAACCTCCTCTTTGCTTCTAGCACTCACTCGAAACTCATCTTTGATAAGATATGGAAATAGTGGAAATTGTCGCCAAAATCATATTATGATGTGGCAACAATTATGGACACGACAAAATCAGAATCTTCTTTGAATGTCACGGAGACTAAGATATTGGATGCGGTTATCATTTGTGCTATATCGGCGATTTGGAGATATCGAAATGATAAGGTGTTCAAAGGAGAGCATCGGAACATCTTAAATATAGTAGATGACATCGTTACTAACTCTTTCAATTGGATTAGTAATAGATGCAAATCTTATAAATACTCTTGGACACAATGGTGTTGTAACCCCCGCGTTGTCAGGTAAGAGAGTTTTCATATTGTACTCTTTTATTCGTCACTAGCTTGTAGACATTTTTTATTTTTTATCTCAATAAAAACAATGTTGTTATTTAAAAAATGTATATTCGGCCCATGAGCCATGTATTGAAAACTCAATATTTAATTATTTACCATGGTAATGTAAGTTACTATTAAATACTAGTGATTTGTTTTTTATTTTTGCGGCAAAGTTATTCTATAAAAATTATTTTATCTTAAAATTTTGGATGTGTTATTTTTCCATTCAAAAACAAAAAGCACATATTACCATATTTTATTTGTGATTTTAAATTGTATATATTGTAAATTGTATATACTTTACCTAAATAAAATTTTAAACACTCGTTTGATCAATGTGTTGTCTTTTGATTAATCATTGAACTCGATTTGACAAAAAATAGATATTTTTTATTTAACGTAAGTAGAATTTTTGTTTGATCATTATTTACAATTTTTTATAATAAAACGGCATACCCCTTGATCTCAAATTACACTATCACCTTAGTATAATTGAGTCACTAAGAAAAAATAATACTAATAATGTCACGAGACGAATCAACAAATAAAAATTAATGATAATAATAATAATAATAATAATAATAATAATAATAATAATAATAATAACAATAATAACAATAATAATAATAATAATAACAATTTGGAATTATCATGTTCTATTTGAAAATGATCAACATACGTGAGAATATTTTATTCAAATGTAAAAAACTACATACAATGGTATTGATAGTTTTGACATGTTATTTTTTATACTCAACGCGCGTGTAAAATATATTGACTTAAAATTATAATGTTTTTCTGCTTTATCGCAACGCACAGGTTAAAAGAGTTAGTTGTATCTATCAAAAAGTACAAATAGTTATGCACATTAGTAACATTGTGATGTAGTGCTTCATTGAGATAGCAAATTAATCCTGTTGATTCAAAGGAATAGCCAGGAATAATTCTTCCAAAACACGTTGATTCACAAAAGAATGCCGTGGATGGGTATGCTTTGATTCACAAAAGTGAAAAATCAAAATTCTTGAAATTGAAAACTAAGTTCATTACAATGAAGAAAAAAGCTTAAATAACATCCAGAATTTTAAACGGGCCTAAAAACATAACGGGCCAAACACACGATCCAAAACAAAAGCTCAACATGCAGATCCAAAACATATAATGGGCCGTATCTTCCAAACAGAGCCATTTTTGGGCTTCAAGCATGGGCCTAACTGCCAACGGCTGTTAGCAACTTGGTGGGCCTTGAACCGAGCTTCGATTCGCCTACTCATGGGCCTAAAACGGAGCCCCGTAGCCCAAGTTACACCCTTTTTCTTTGCAGCCCTTTTCTCATGGGCCTCCATGAACATGTGGGCTCGATCTTCAATACTTGGGACTCCATCACATTGGTTCTTATATTTATTTTGATTATAATTCTAATGTTTCTTGTTTGAGTGTAAGTTCCAGAAATGTTATAAGTTGCATATAACAGGTTAAAAGTGTAAATGCAAAAAGGTAAGTAGTGGTTAGAAACTTAGAATACAGGAATAGTAAAGCTCAGTTCAGGAATTGAAAAAATAGAGTTCAAGGGGGCTAAAGTGTCTGTTTTAGATAATATAAAACACTTTTGTATGATTAAATATTTTAATCTAAACAGAAAAAACAAAGTGTCCATCTCATTATATCTTTCAAATTAGACCACTGCTAACGGCCTTGTCTGTTCCAAACCAACACGCGTCGGTTGACCGACGCTGTTGGCACGGGTTTGTTAGGTGAGCTCACTAGTTGAGTTACGTCTGTATACCAACGAAGGAAGCGACGAATCGAGTGTGACCAGTTTAGTGTATGCAAATGAAGGTATATTGGTAAATATGAGGCCCAAAAGTTGAAGTGACAAGGTCATTGTTGTCACTATTTTGTTGGTAGTGTGTCAATTTAGGGATTGCTAATGTGACGTTGAGATAACACAACTGACACACTAACTAACGAGCCCATTGTTGAGAGTGGTCTTAGGGTTCTTGGGGTAAATTTTCGCCTACATGATCGTATTAGTGATGTGTTGTTAAAGTCTTAAAGTGTTGAGGGTCTTATGTAGAGAATTTTATGTGTATCCATTAATTGAATAACTACCCATCGATTTTTCAAGTTTATCCGCGGATTATGGTTATTCCCATGTAGGAAAATGATTGTTGGACATAACCTTCTAAGCCTAAATATAGACCTAAAAATATGATTGATGGATAAAAAGAATTGATTGGATGAGATTAAAAGAAAAATAATCAACAAACGAGGTCTACTTTTAGGCCTATGTATTTATGCCTATATAGCAATACTCCCCCATGTATGTAACTTTGGCCGAACCAAAAAGTATTTGGGTTGAAAATACAATCTACACTTCTATCTATCTACATCTACATCTACATCTACATCTATCTACACTTCTACATCTACATCTACACTATATATTAAAAGAAAGTTAAAATTATGTAATCATTAGTCCTCTAATTTAATCTTAACACTACATTAATTATTCCTTTTAAATTTAGACCCTTGATAATCTCTCTTTATAATGACTACCTAAATAGTAGATTAGAGTTCTTTAAAAAGACCTTATTGCCCCTACTTAATTATCCCAACCTTATTTAAAGAAAACTAGCTATAAATTTGAAAATTTAAAATCAAATTATAAAATATAGGCTTAATTGTAGTAAATAATGTATTCATACTTTTAAGACTTAATATCAATCATTTCAATGCAAATTCCTTTTTTTGCAATTCCTTACCCACTCATCGACCGAATTTACCAAATTAATATCCTAAATAAAAATTGCACTTAGATAAAAATACTACCTAGCCTTTGAAAATCTTGGCCGAATCACATAAAATCCGTCTGGTAAAATATGAACGAATTTTTAAAGCCGATTATAGAGGATAGTTACAGCAAAAGTCTAACAAATATTCAATATTTAGACGGATACGGAGGTGGAGTGTTAATTAGGTTGTAATTATAAGTTTAGCCCATCCTAATTTAATCCTACCAATTCATTAATTAGCCGTTTTAAATTTGAACCATTGATAATCTATATCCTAAATGACTACCTAAAAAGTGGATTAGCCTTCTTCAAATGTCCTTATTGCCCCTCCTTAAATATCCAAATTTAATATAATTACAAAAAGGTTTTAATTTTGAGTAATTACAAATCATGATTTTAAATTAATTTTAACTAGTTTATAACCCGCGAATTCCCGGGCTAGCTCATGATTATGTTTATATAACGTTGACTTAACTAATTAGTTAAGTATTTGATATTATACAATGTCTTGCTTTTTAATTTAAAATCATGATTTGTAATTACTCAAAACTAAAACCTTTTTGTAATTATATTAAATTTGGATATTTAAGGAGGGGCAATAAGGACATTTGAAGAAGGCTAATCCACTTTTTAGGTAGTCATTTAGGATATAGATTATCAATGGTTCATATTTAAAACGGCTAATTAATGAATTGGTAGGATTAAATTAGGATGGGCTAAACTTATAATTACAACCTAATTAACACTCCACCTCCGTATCCGTCTAAATATTGAATATTTGTTAGACTTTTGCTGTAACTATCCTCTATAATCGGCTTTTAAAATTCGTTCATATTTTACCAGACCGATTTTATGTGATTCGGCCAAGATTTTCAAAGGCTAGGTAGTATTTTTGTTTAAGTGCAATTTTTATTTAGGATATTAATTTGATAAATTCGGTCGATGAGTGGGTAAGGAATTGCAAAATTAAAGGAATTTGCATTGAAATGATTGATATTAAGTCTTAAAAGTATGAATACATTATTTACTACAATTAAGCCTATATTTTATAATTTGATTTTAAATTTTCAAATTTATAGCTAGTTTTCTTTAAATAAGGTTGGAATAATTAAGTAGGGGCAATAAGGTCTTTTTAAAGAACTCTAATCTACTATTTAGATAGTCATTATAAAGAGAGATTATCAAGGGTCTAAATTTAAAAGGAATAATTAATGTAGGGTTAAGATTAAATTAGAGGACTAATGATTACATAATTTGTAATTACTCATGATTATGTTTATATAACGTTGACTTAACTAATCAATTAAGTATTTGATATTATACAATGTCTTGTTTTTTATGAAGCAGTTATAAATGAAATAATTAATATGAATAAGAGATATCAAAGTCGTAGAATTTAGAATATACATGAATCTCCATAATTAGCAGAATTTGATATCATGCATAAATTTGATAACAACTATTCATTATTACAATTTGAAATTTCATAATTAGCATGTGATCTCCACCACTCATTAAAAAAATATACAAATATTCATGTATGTTTATTGGATGTTTTGTAATAGTAATCATTATCGAAAGTTTGTTATAATAAAAAGTTACCATATAATAATATTAATCATTATCAATTATATCAAATTTATTATAATGTAATGTTAACATGTAATAATTGTGACGACTGTCACCAAACCGTAATCATAGTTCAAGCCGTAAAAACTCATTTTCGTGTTAAGACCCATCTTATGAACTTCATTGCATCAAAATATTCGTTTTCGAAAAACGAATCCAACATAAAAAGAATCTTCGCAATCACACATGTAACGAAAAAGATACGAGGCTAAATGTAAATACGTTAATTGTTGGAAACTATACGATTTATTTAAACTATGCGAAATACGAAAATAATTTGATTGGGATCATTTATTCTTAAATCATGTGACCCGAGTTTTTTTTGTGTGTCTTCGTTGTTTGGCCCAACAATCGACCTAAACCACCTCCCTTTTTGGTGAATCATTTGGCCCAACCCAACCCACACAACCCTAGAACTATAAAAAGCATTCTAAAACACAACCCTAACATTTTTTTTATCACAAAAATCGTCCATGCTGCTGTCCCTAAATTTCAGTCACGAACAGAGACCGATTTGACCCATTTACGTTCGTTTTCAGGATTCGGTCAAAACTACAAAGTTGTAGATCTCGAAGTTTTTTTAAAATTGTGTGGTTTCGGCCTCTGAAACACTATAGATTATTTTATAAAAAATTATTTCATAAACTACTGCTGTTGATGACAAATTTTCAGAAACTTTGGTAAGTTTTCGACCCTATAACTCTTGTATACGTTTGATCAATCTACGAAAACGAATTATAAGAGTGTATATCCTCATTATTCACTGATTATAAGGGATTCCTATCGTGCGGTTCTCGTTGTCGGTATATATTATTTCCAAATCGTTCAATTAAACATATTCGATTGTTTCGTATTATCGATTTTGTTTCGGTTCGATTCCATTGTATCCTAGTGGATGAAATCATTAGGATAATATTAAGATCAGTTGATAATTTGGTAGAATTGAGAAATATGGTTATGTTTGCGGTTTGGATTAGTTATACATGTGATTAGGGTTAATTATTTATAAACCCTAATCTGATCAGATTTTTGTTTTGGTTTGGGAAGCTTGTAACTTGATTGTTTCCTTAAATAATTTTGATGAAATAAGAGTCTAAACTTAAGTATTTTGAGTCTTCTTTCAAATGGAGTTAGTCTCATGTCCAGATATCGAGTTTAAGTTGGTCAAAACGATTTTACAAGTTTGAGTGTCGAATCTGAGTTTTTCGGTTTCTGTTTTCGGTTAACTTGTTGATTTTTGAAACGTATCTTAAAATTGAATTGGGTCTTGAAATTTTCACTGAAGTATTTTTAAAGTGTTTATAATGTTCTGTAAAAATATCATAGTCATTTTAAATTTTGAAGTATTTTTAATAATTTTTAACTTTTGAGTACTCAGAAATCGTCTTATGTTATGAGCAGATTGTTTTGAGGAATTTTTAAAAATAGTAAACCATAATATTTAATTCTGGAAAAATTACAGATTATTCTAAACTCATTAAAGTCTCACTGGTTAAATTTGTAGAGTCAAATCATTTCGATAAGACATATTTAAAAATCGGTGACGTCGTACAAAGTTTGTGGACAAAATCTGATTTTTTACTCGATAAGTTGATTCAAGTTAATATACATGAGTTTGGGTTGTGAGAGAACTTAGTGGAAGTGTTTGGACTTGATATACAATGGAATGACCTAGTTATGTCTAGGTTGTAACCCATATGCATTATGATATTGTAGATTGCGAGTTGTTGGTGGTTGAACTTAAGGGCAAAACTTACATCATTATTGAGGTGAGTTTTCGTGGCCCCATTTTCATATACATATTTTCAAATTGGGGGAAAAGTATGCTCACATGTTTTATCAACTATTTTTCATGATGTAAATACGTTTATTTTCATTTTTGGACATATGCTTGAAATGTGTGACACTATGTGACTTATGTGCATTGGTTGTTGGATTCATTTTTATAAAAGGCCTTACTCTTTCGAGGGTAAGTACCTAATGTGTACTTTTAGTATATATTGAAGGTCATGTTGTTTTGCAAAAGGCCTTGCTCTCTTTCGAGAGTAAGTACCTAATGTATGCTTAGGTGTACATTGAAGGTCATTTATGGGTAGCTACGGCATACGCAGGATTTGGCTAGGTCATACTCCTTCGTGGGGTGATGATGGTTTGTGGAGATGTTTGGTTGTATTATTTCACTTTTGTGCCATTTCTATATGCATTGTCCTAAACTATTATTATCACAGCAAAATGTTTTATCTTGTGGTGTTAACCAACGAAACTCACCAACATTCGTGTTGACGTTTTTGAGCATATCTTTCCAGGTTATACTAGTGGATTTAAAGCAGAGGACAAGAGAACTTAGTGGACCATTAGGGTTGCATTAAGAAATGTTCAAGACTTGTGGTACATCATAGTCATTTGTGAAGGCACGTTTCGCCTTAACATTATAGTTGTAACACCCTCAAATTTACTGTTTAGCGGAAGCATACTTTGGGTGTTACTAATCAATAATCAAGCACATAAGATATATAATGAACGACCACTACATGCGTCGTTTGATAAAATACATAGATGTAATATAAATTACATAATCGTTTTCCAAAATGTGAGTTCGCATAGTTTGTTTGAGAGATTCTAGTACATATCTAATTTATACAAAATATAGAAATGCAGTGAAATCTCTTGATTGTTAATTTTTGCATGCGACTCGAGCTACAGTATCCTGATGGGCAGTCCAACCTACTGCTGAGTACCTGAGATAACATGCTAAAAGGTCAGCTAAAAAGCCGGTGAGCTCACAAGTGTATATAAATAAATGAGATTTATGAACCACAAGATTTATATAATGATTTGTAATCAAACAAATAATGATTGTACACGCAGCCATGAGTCCATAATTTGAGCTTAACTGAGGGGTCAGGATCCACATTTAAGGACCTGAGCGAGGTGCCTCCCTATAAGTGCCTAATCAACACTCATACTGAACAAATGATAATGCGTCCGTTTGACAGGTTAGTGCTTGCTAACTCGGACGGGGATTGTCAATCCCATATGGTACCATACACTAACATTCACGCTAAATCATATTAACAAACTATGTGTGGAGGGCTTTAAATTGATTAGATGAAATTAACTCATGTAGTATATAACAATGTTTTGTACTTGTGTTCACATGTAAAACAAAATGAGCATGTATCTCACCCCTAGGTAAAAGCATTTAAAAAGGGGCTATAAGACTCACCTGAGTCTGATGACTTGCTAAACAAGTAGTAATGATGATATACAAGGTAATGATGTCATCCCAACGACTGTAACCTGTCGGGCGTCCTAAACGCACAAGGTTATAATAATGATTAGATGTCTTATCAGACCATCTAGGCTACTAGCTCATTCAACTAGTAATGTCAAAATGATTAGTTTTTGGATTGTTTATATTTTGTAAATATGTACGGCCCGTTGGTGGGTTTTTTTTGTAATAATAATTTCCAGTATTATTATTGTGCGTTTCATCATTTTGTATACTTATAAAGTATATACATATGCACTTCCGAAAGTGAGTACTTTTATATATATCCGAAAGTATATATATCTATGTTCGAATGTTTGTAGTCCGAAGGTGTCTAGGTCCGGAAGTGTATATGTGTCCGAATGTAGGTTTTAGTCCGAAAGTCAAGGGTCCGAGAGTCTAAGTTCGGCTCAGAATTAGTCCTATGCCATGAGTTCAGGTTCGGGAAAGTGGTCAAACGACCACCGTTTGACCCGAAAATTTTACACAAATCCTAATATGTCAAAATAAGTTTATAAAAGTTGTCGTTACGTTTCGTGGGTCTCTCGAAGTGCCACTTTCACAAAATGACTAAAACAGTCCTTATGTTTACATTTTCCAGATTTTGGACTCGATAAACCACTCGGTTTCACCACTTTTCAAGTCGATCTAGGTCTCAACAAAAATTATGCATGTTCACCTATGAACCTAGTCCATTTTTGCACTTTATGATGATTTTATATGTTCATTTACTATTTTTAACAAAAATAAACATGAGATGTGGTCAGATTGTGTCCGGAGATGAGTTCAGTCCAAAGATCCACGTTTTTCACCATGATCCGAGAGGATCTGGTCCGAGAGCCAAAAATAAAAGTTGTAGATAGTATCTTAATGAACATTTTTTGTTTAGATGTCAAGAGTTGATTCTTCCTAGTTTTTAAGATATAGATGTTTTTGTGAGTCAGTTTTCTGAAGGCAGAAACTATTTTGGTGTACATATATATATATATATATATATATATATATATATACTTCATGAAAATGTATTTTAAGCTATGATTTGGACATAATATTGTTGTTTGAGCATGTTAGCATGTAGGTCTACTAATAACACGAAAATATAGAGAGAGAAATGGTGTGGATCATACCAAAACCATGAGCTAGAGAGAGATGAATGAGATGATGCTAGGTTGTGTTCTTGAACCTTCTTCCTCTTGTTATTCTTTCTCCAAAGATGATGAATGATGGTGATGATGGCTTATTAGAGAGGAGAGGGAGAGTCCTAGTGTGTGTTTTTGTAGTGAGAAGTTAGAGAGAGGGAGATGGAAACATGAATGAGGAAATTGTGGATCTTGTTTTTGGTCATATGATCAAAAGGAAAGATGAGAGCAAGATCCCCATTTTGGGGAGCTGAATTTCAGCTGGTGGGCCCCCCTTAGGTTGTGGGTGTTGTCCAAATTTTGTTCCCCAAGTTTCCGCTCCGTGCGGTGTTCGTTTCCCCGGTCGTTCAAACGTTAATTCGCACGTTAGATGAAATACGTATGTGTTTTAAGTAATGATTAAATTTCGATATTTTTAACTTGAGATAATACTTAATATCACTTAAAAACATTTATTAAAATGTTTGGTATCGTGACGGTATTGATTTGCGTGATCGTTTAACGATTAATAAATCGCGTAACAGTATTAAACGTTATAATTGGTTGCGCGTAATCGCGTAAATTTTAATTGAAGTATTTTATCAAAATACTTGAAAATGAATTATAAAAATATAATTTTCATAAATTTCGTTTGTCGGGCGCTTTCCTCGCGTTTTGGTCGCGTATAACTTAATTGATACGATACGAAATACTTATGAAATATTATCGAAATAATATTTAGAAAATCACTATTTTTATTAAATAATTTCATATTATTTAATATTTTGAGTTCACCAACGTCCGCATTAATGTATCAGAATTCGGCCGATATAATAAAATGCACGATTAAATTTAATCGCGTACTGATAAATATATTAATCAATATACATATTGATACACACAATTAGCCTAATACATAGCACTAATTACATGTATTACAAAATGATTAGGAACTAATAACTAGTCCTAATTTTGACAGGTGTCACATTCTCCCCTTGTTAAGAGAATTTCGTCCTGAAATTCAGCTCGAAGCCGGCGTGTGAGTGGAGTCTGAAAATAGATGTGGATATTTGAGTCGCATTTGGTCTTCTCGTTCCAAGGTGAATTCCGGACCACGCCGCGAATTCCACCGAAGTTTGACGATTGGGATACGACTTTGCTTAAGTTGTTTGACCTCACGGTCCGTGATCTCCACTGGTGTCTCAACGAAATGAAGCTTGTCGTCAATTTGAATCTCATTGAGAGGTATAATGAGTGTCTCATCAGACAGGCATTTCTTAAGATTAGAAATGTGAAATGTGGGATGCACGCTACTAAGCTCAGGTGGTAGCTGCAATCGATATGCGACTGGACCAATCCTCTCGAGGATCTCAAAAGGTCCAATGTATCTGGGGTTCAACTTCTCGCGTTTGCCAAATCGGATGACACCTCTCCAAGGTGATACTTTGAGCAACACTCGATCCCCAACTCGGAACTCGAGATGCTTGCGTCTCACGTCAGCATAACTCTTCTGACGATCACGTGCGGCCTTCAGTCGTTGTTGGATACCAACGATCTTTTCGGTGGTTTCATGAATGATTTCAGGACCAGTGAGTTGACTGTCTCCCACTTCGGTCCAACAGATAGGCGACCGACACTTACGACCGTACAGTGCCTCGAACGGTGCAGCTCCAATGTGGTATGAAAGCTATTGTTGTACGAGAATTCGCACAATGGCAAGTGATGTTCCCAATTTGCACCGAAGTCAATTACGCAGGAGCGTAACATATCTTCCAGTGTTTGGATAGTCCTTTCGATTTGGCCGTCGGTTTGAGGATGATATGCGTTACTCATATCTAGACGAGTACCTAAGGATTTCTGCAAGGATCTCCAAAACTAAGAAGTGAAATGACTATCTCTGTCAGAGATAATCGAGATTGGAACGCCATGTCGGGATACAATCTCCTTCAAATAAATTCGAGTGAGACGTTCCATTTTGTCGGTTTCCTTGATGGCAAGGAAATGAGCTGATTTAGTAAGCCAATCCACGATCACCCAAATGGTATCGCAACCGCTTGATGTTCTTGGGAGTTTAGTGATGAAATCCATAGCGATTTGCTCCCATTTCCACTGAGAAATATCCGGTTGTTGTAACAGGACGGATGATTTCTGATATTCGGCTTTGACTTTAGAACATGTGAGGCACTTGCTGACATACGTGGCAATCTCTGCTTTCATGTTTGGCCGCCAGTACAATCCCTTGATGCTATGATACATCTTGTCTGATCCAGGATGTATAGAGTATTTGGACTTGTGAGCTTCATCCATCACCAAGTCTCGAAGGTTTCCAAAATAAGGCAACCAAATCCGGTAGGCGAAGTATTTGACCCCGTTGGGTTTGGTTTCGAACTGTTTCTCCATGTTGCGCAAGGCCTCATTCTTCAGGTTCTCGGGTTTCAATGCTTCGAGTTGAGCAGTGAGGATTTGAATGATGAGATCATTATGAATGATCATGCTGAGGGCTCAAACTCGAAGTGGTTTTGCACGTTCCTTTCGACTTAGGGCATCGGCAACCACATTTGCTTTGCCCGGATGGTATTTGTTCTCACAGTCATAATCAGTGAGCAACTCCACCCAGCGACGTTGCCTCATATTGAGAACCTTCTGATCGAATATATGCTGGAGGCTTTTATGATCGGTGAAGATGGTACATTTTGTGCCATACAGATAGTGTCTCCAGATTTTTAGTGCAAACACTACGGCTCCTAATTCGAGATCATGAGTTGTGTAGTTCTTCTCATGAACTTTGAGTTGTCGGGAGGCGTAGGCAATAACTTTGTCTCCTTGCATCAACACGCAACCAAGACCTTGGGGTGAGGCATCGCAGTATATCACGAAGTCATCGTTGCCTTCGGGTAATGATAAAATGGGTGCACTGCAAAGCTTTTGCTTCAATAGGTGAAATGCTGACTCCTGCTTATCAGTCCAATCGAACTTCTTTTCCTTTTGAGTCAGGGTCGAGAGAGGTTGAGCTATTTTGGAGAAATTCTCAATGAAACGTCGATAGTACCCAGCCAGTCCTAAGAATTGGCGTACTTCGGTCGGCGTTGTCGGTGCTTGCCAGCACTTGATAGCCTCAATCTATGATGGATCTACGTTAATTCCCCGACTATCAATTACATGACCAAGGAATTGAACAGTTTGCATCCAGAACTCACACTTGGAGAATTTTGCATATAACTCTTCGTGTCTAAGAAGTTCTAGAATGGTTTTGAGATGCTGCGCGTGCTCTTGCTCGTTGCGCGAGTAGATAAGAATGTCGTCGATGAAGACAATGACAAACTTGTCCAGATATGGATTACACACACGGTTCATAAGATCCATGAATACTGCCTGTGCGTTTGTCAAACCAAATGCCATTACCCGAAACTTGTAATGACCATAGCGAGTTCGGAAAGCTGTTTTTGGAATATCTTCGTCGTGAACTCGCAGTTGATGATAACCTGACCGTAGATCAATTTTTGAATAAAAGCTCGACCCCTGAAGTTGGTCGAATAGGTCATCAATACGGGGAAGTGGGTAACGGTTCTTGATGGTTAATTTGTTCAACTCTCTGTAGTCGATACACATCCTGAGTGAACCGTCCTTCTTTTTCACAAACAGGACCGGAGCTCCCCAAGGTGAAGAACTCGGTCTTATAAGACCCTTATCCAGGAGTTCCTGTAACTGAATAGACAACTCCTGAAGTTCCGAAGGGGCTAAGCGATATGGTGTTGGATTTTCTATTCCCTAACTAGATTATTATACACGCAGCGGAATAACAAAACTTTAAATAATCTAAGGCAATTAGGAAACTAAAACCCTAAGGGATCTTTAACTTTAACAACATAGTACAATAAACAAATTGGATAAAGAAAATAAGGAAAACACTAACCTTAGAGAAAACCTATTTCTCGCGCACAGACCAACGAGCAGAGCTTCGTTACTTGGAGGCAAGTACCCAAAGTAGAATACATCTAATGCTTCACACCCAAAAACCCAAGAGAAAGTTGAATTTCGAAATTCTTAGAAAATTCGTATCTAATTCGTCTGTTATGAAGGTATAGGATGCCCCTATTTATAGTTGTGGAAGAAACACTTCGGTTTGCTGAATTCGACTCCCAACCAGCGGTTGGACCTTCCATTAATGATAGTCTCACCAATTAGTTATGATATTGGATACTATTCCAACGGTCTCCCACTTGGACAAATCATCAACTACTATTGGTCTCAAGGTTATATCTCATTAACTATGTAAAGTGTGCATCCAAGCAACTGCCGAACTCTGAATCTTATCTTTAGAGTTAGTCCTTTAGATAAGTGATCATCCATTCCTTTGTTTCACGATATCGTATGAACCGAGACATGGATTATAATCAATCTCAAGATTCATATATGTTTTCTGATTTCTGATTATATTGACTATATGAGACTACTGAACTATTATAACACCCCTCATTTCATAATAATATTATTATATAAAGTACGGAAGCGAAGATGAATAAAACACATTACTTCATTACATATTTTTCAAAATCCCAAAACAGTTTAGATGGTTAAGTTACTACCACTTAAAACTTGTTCAAAAGATTAGCATGTCGGGGTATTATATAAACTAAACTGAGTTACAACAAAATAATCAGAGTAGCTTGAATATCAAACATTCCATACTTCCAAGGTTTGACCTTCCTGCTACCCACCCGCATGCTCGAAATCAAAAGTCTGCAGGAAGTAACAACGAGGGATTAGCACAAAGCTAAGTGATTGAGTTCATAACACAACATCTAACTTAGCATAATCATATAATTGCTTCAAACAACCGCAATACGATATTCAATAAATCAACAACAACTTAACGAGGATCGGTGGCTCTGGGAATAACCGTAATGCCCGGGTGGCTCCCCAAGAACACTTACCCAACCATATCCGTATGGCCATACGGACGAGACCGATAACTAGTGGAAGTTGAACTCAAATACAGAATCAATACACACAACAAATGAAGTACGACTCTGTATAATTCATTCAACCCCTGCCTAGTTCAACCAACCATTTAAACAACCTGTTGACCTCGTTAACAACTGATGCCCGAAGGCCAAACACATAGCACAAAGGTTCACAGTCAACAAGGTATATCAACTAATCAACAAAACATATTCACGTTTATTCGTTGCAATCAAATGACCACAACTAAATTAAATGGTGAGCTCTGAATCCACTCACCGATACCTTTGCAGTCAACACACCCAGCTACTAATCACTGAGTCTTTGGGGTATCTGAAACATCACGCAACAACACAAGTTAGAACTTGTCATTAATAAGTGGTACTTAAGCAACTAACGACTTTACGCTAATACTTATACTATTAAACAATCAGTAATATAATTAGATCGTAACATAATTATCTTGTATATTTGGTTTCCAAATACACCTATACATTGCGATTACAATTCAAAGAATTTAACTATTTTATTTCAAAATTTAGTCTTAGCCGTTCAGCTTCAACTGTCATAGCCGATCGGCTTAGTTCACATAACCGATCGGCTCATCATAGCCGATCGGCTTCTCTTGTTGATTTTTCAGACTTTTATTCGAGGTCCAAGTTCTGATGTGTTTTTGAACTAATAAAGCCTATCGGCTATACTAAGCCGTTCGGCTTTTAAAGCATAACCGATCGGCTTTGTCATAGCCGATCGGCTTCCACATGAAAACCCAGCAACTCAGATCGATCAAGACACAGCCCAGAATTTCAAATCACAATCACCAAATACGAATCAATCATGCAGAACACATATGTAACAAGCTTCTAATGCTATACTAACATCTATTATAACAATAATATCCAAGAATAAATCCAATCATCATTTGGTTGGAATATGAACTTATACAACATATATTTACTTACAATCGATAGATGAACACGAAGCTAGTTACTAGATGATGAAGATGAGGATACTAGAAGAAGATCACCATTCGATTCACACTTCAAGCAAATAATTTGATCCAATAGTTAGGTTAGGGTTTTATGTTTGAGAGATAGATTAGGAAAGGAATTGGTAAAGTAAACCAAAAAAAGGGGTCGGTCCCTATTTAAGCCGACCTCACTAAATGGGTATTTTATACCCGCCCTAAATCTATTGTCTGGCACTTAATTACTAAATGCGGGAAATTTATTTTATTGTTCCGTCAACTTTAATAATTTAAAACAAGCAACATTTTACTAAACACAATAAGTCCTGAGACCTATTTCACCAACTTTCTCAATTAAACAATTATATTACAAACTTATTTAAAACAATTAAATATGCAAATATAAATAGAAAATACCAGGCTGTCGGAGAGGATGTTACAAATCTCCCCTCCTTAAGGAGATTTCGTCCCCGAAATCTCAACACCATCAAACAATCCAGGATATCTGGACTTCATCGACTCCTCGGACTCCCAAGTCAAGTTGGACCCTAAACTATGTTTCCACTTTACAAGTACCATAGGAATTTGTTTCTTCCTAAGTTTGGTAATTTTCCTATCTAGGATTTCTACCGGTTCTTCAACTAACTTTTGAGTCCTATCAACTTTTAAATCCTTCAAAGGAAGTATTTGCGACTGGTCCTCGATGTTACACCTCCTCAAATAACACACATTAAACGTACTATGAATACCCGAAAGCTCAGGAGGAAGATCCAATGTCACTGACTGGTCATTAACCACATGTCGAATTTTGAATGGACCAATGTATCTAGGTGCCAACTTTCCCCGTTTCCCAAAACGAATCACACCCTTCCACGGAGAAACTTTAAGGTAGACTAGCTCACCTTCGGAAAATACAACCGGTCGCCTTTTCGGATCCGCATACTTTTTCTGTCTATCGCGCGCGGCTTTCAACTTCTCACGTGCAATTGCTACCTTATCCGCAGTCATTTGCACAATGTCGGGTCCAGCAAACTGTTTCTCACCGGCTTCCAACCAACATGTCGGTGTTCTACAACGACGACCATACAACATCTCATACGGAGGCATACCGATACTGGAGTGATACGAATTGTTATAAGCAAATTCGACCAATGGAAGATGTGAATCCCATGAACCTCCATATTCCAATACACAGGCACGAAGCATATCCTCTAATGTTTGAATCGTTCGTTCTGATTGACCGTCTGTTTGTGGATGATACGCTGTACTTAGATTTACACGAGTACCCAATTCTTGTTGAAGACTCTGCCAAAAATGAGAAACAAAACGGGAATCTCGGTCTGACACAATCGACACAGGAATACCATGTCTTGATACAATTTCATTGAGATACAACTGGGCGAGCTTAGTCAAAGAGGTGGTCTCACTCGCAGCAAGAAAATGCGCACTTTTTGTCAACCGATCAACAATAACCCAAACCATGTCATTACCTCGAACGGTACGCGGCAGTTTAGTTACAAAATCCATGGTTATATGTTCCCATTTCCACTCGGGAATTTCCAACTGTTTCAGTGATCCGTACGGCTTTTGATGTTCAGCTTTAACTTGCGCGCAGATATGACAATTACCAACAAACCGTGCAATGTCAGTCTTCATCGTGGGCCACCAATACAAAGGTTTTAAGTCGTTATACATTCGAGTACTACCGGGATGAACAGTTAACTTAGACTTATGAGCTTCATTCAAAATCGTATCCCGAATTCCACCCAGTAAAGGAATCCACACCCGAGACTTAAAAGTTTTCAATCCTCTTGAATCGTCCACTAACTCATCTTTTCTTTTCAACATAATTTCGGACTTTAAATTGTGATCCAACAAGGCTTCTAATTGTACAATTTTGATTTGATCAATCAAGTCAGAGGAAACATTTACTTTCAAATAGAAGATTCGATCAGAAGCACCCTTTCGACTTAGAGCATCCGCAACCACATTAGCTTTGCCCGGATGATATCTAATTTCACAGTCATAATCTTTGATCAATTCAAGCCATCGTCTCTGACGCATGTTCAACTCTTTTTGGGAAAACACATACTGCAAACTTTTATGATCCGTACAAACTACACATCGAGTTCCATACAAGTAGTGTCTCCAAAGTTTTAGGGCAAATACAACCGCTGCAAGTTCTAAATCGTGAGTGGGATAATTCTTTTCATGCGGTTTCAACTGACGAGAAGCATAGGCAATAACTTTATCCCTTTGCATAAGAACACAGCCCAAACCCGAAAAAGAAGCATCACAATAAACAATGAAATCATCGGAACCCTCTGGTAATGCTAACACCGGTGCTTGACACAACATTTGTCTTAATGTTTGGAACGCATACTCCTGACGATCAGTCCATACGAATTTCTCATCCTTACGGGTCAACTTGGTTAAAGGACCGGCAATTTTAGAAAAATCTTTTATAAACTTCCGGTAATAACCCGCTAATCCAAGAAAGCTCTTTATTTCCGAAGCAGTCTTTGGGGCGTTCCAATTCATTACGGCCTCAATTTTGATTGGATCCATTTTCACACCATCTTTACAAATTACATGACCCAAAAATTGAACTTCCCGACTCCAAAATTCGCACTTAGAAAACTTGGCATACAACTGTTCTCGTTTCAACGTATCAAGAACCAATCTTAAATGCAAAGCATGCTTATCTTCAGATTTCGAATACACGAGAATATCGTCAATGAAAACAATAACAAATTTATCCAAGAAAGGTCTACAAACCCGGTTCATTAAATCCATAAATACAGCTGGAGCATTCGTCAAACCAAAAGGCATGACCAAAAATTCATAATGCCCGTATCTAGTACGAAAAGCAGTTTTCGGTATATCCTCTTCACGAACACGAACTTGATGATAACCCGATCTCAAATCAATTTTAGAATACACTGAAGAACCCTGCAACTGATCAAACAAGTCATCTATTCTAGGCAGAGGGTATTTATTCTTTACCGTTCTCTTGTTCAACTCTCTATAATCAATACACATGCGCAACGACCCGTCTTTCTTTTTCACAAATAATACTGGTGCACCCCACGGCGAAGAACTAGGTCTGATAAAATCCTTATCCAACAGTTCCTGTATCTGATTCATCATTTCACGAATCTCAGAAGGCGCTAACCTATAAGGAGCTTTAGCTACAGGCGACGAACCAGGCACAAGATCAATACGGTACTCAACTTCCCTAACTGGTGGCAATCCAGGTAACTCATCAGGAAATACCTCAGAGTATTCACACACAACCGGTACTTCAGAAATAACTTTTCTTTCAAGCTTAGCATCAACTACATAAGCTAAGTAGGACTCGCAACCTTTGGATAATGACTTCCTAGCCTTCATCATCGAAATCAGGGGAATAGACATACCATCCCGTTCTCCTCGAGCCACAACGTATGACCCGTCGGAGATTGGGATCCTAATCAACTTTTGGTGGCAATCAATGCTAGCCCTATTCTGACTTAACCAATCCATACCAATTATTACGTCAAAACTAGGGATTGGCATCAACAAGAATGAAATAGGGAAAGTTCGGTCATCAATCACAATATTAGCTCCAGTCACCGAGGTGGTAACAGGAACTAGTTTACCGCTAACAATTTCTACTTCTATGGGCTTGGTTATCACAGTAGGCACTACTTTCAACTTGTCACAGAAGCATACAGATATGAAAGTACAAGTAGCACCAGAATCAAATAAAACACGAGCCGGTACAGAGTTTATAAAGAATGTACCAGTGATAACATCTTCTGTATGCACAGCCTCATTGACTGTCATTTGAAAAGCCCGACTGGTTGCTGGTGGAGGATTCTTCCTTTTCTGACCGGAAGATGCCGAACTCCCGACCGAACCAGTCCCCGATTTCCCCGCCTCTGGACATTGCCCCACTCGATGTCCCTCCTTCTTACAAGTCCAACACACGAAATTCGGATAACGACAATTTCTTATCTCATGACCAAGTTCACCACATTTCAGACACTTATTTGTTTGCGGAGTACACGGCCCCGAATGTCTAGATTTGCATGTACTACACCAATTCGAACTTCCAGACGAACTACTCTTACTAACATACTTCTTAGTCTGACGATTACCTTGCCAATTTGATTTCCCTTTACTAGAGGAATCCGCTCTAGACTTTGAAGAATTATCTCTAAATCGAGTTTCACGGGAACCTCTAATATCACTATCAACTGATCGCGCCAGATTAAAAGCCTGAGATAAGCTAGTGGCTAGTCTCACGGTAGTACGGTAGTTATGGGGTAAAGTATCCACAAACTGTTCTATCTTCGTCTTCTCCTCCGGAACCCATTGTTGAACAAATCGAAGTTTTTCGGTAAATTGAGCTATCAATTCCTCCATGGTCATATTATCCGTTAATTGCAGATTCACAAAATCCCTCCTAATTTGTGCCATATGAAAATCAGAACAATATTGGTTACGCACTACTTGATGAAAGTCATTCCATTGAATAGATTCCTTTTGTTGTGAAGTTAAATGCCCCGTTATTGAATCCCACCAAACCATAGCATCATCCTTCATGCATTGCACAGCAAACTTGACCTTAGATTCTTCCTCACAACTAATCACATCAAACTTGCGTTCAATATCCCTTAACCAATTTAAAGCCACAGTTGGATTGGTACTTCCATGGAACTCTGGTGGTTTGCAAGACATAAAAGTTTTGAATGTACACATCTTATTGGTTTGAGAAGATGGACTAGCACCAAATACTGAAGATTGTTGTTGCAAAAGTTGCCTAGCTGCGGCTTCCTCCGCTTTCCTTTTAAACTCTCTCAGAAATATCAATTCATCTTCTATCTCATGTATATACTCATCCCTATTGGTTTCTTCACCTCCTTGATGAGATGTACCTTCCCGAACATTAGTCGCTACAGGAGGAACGACATACCGAGAGGCATTATTGGGGTTGGTGGTCGGTTGCTCGTCATCTGCCATTTCTGAAATCAACACAACACTTGAAACTTGTTAATCGTTAGCACCTATCTACTAACAATTTCACAACCAATGCTAAATCCCATACCCAGGAATGTTTGACATACCACGCTACAGTTTTGGGATTGAACATTCTACAATGCTCAATTACCCCAAAACCATGCTCTGATACCAACTTATAACACCCCTCATTTCATAATAATATTATTATATAAAGTACGGAAGCGAAGATGAATAAAACACATTACTTCATTACATATTTTTCAAAATCCCAAAACAGTTTAGATGGTTAAGTTACTACCACTTAAAACTTGTTCAAAAGATTAGCATGTCGGGGTATTATATAAACTAAACTGAGTTACAACAAAATAATCAGAGTAGCTTGAATATCAAACATTCCATACTTCCAAGGTTTGACCTTCCTGCTACCCACCCGCATGCTCGAAATCAAAAGTCTGCAGGAAGTAACAACGAGGGATTAGCACAAAGCTAAGTGATTGAGTTCATAACACAACATCTAACTTAGCATAATCATATAATTGCTTCAAACAACCGCAATACGATATTCAATAAATCAACAACAACTTAACGAGGATCGGTGGCTCTGGGAATAACCGTAATGCCCGGGTGGCTCCCCAAGAACACTTACCCAACCATATCCGTATGGCCATACGGACGAGACCGATAACTAGTGGAAGTTGAACTCAAATACAGAATCAATACACACAACAAATGAAGTACGACTCTGTATAATTCATTCAACCCCTGCCTAGTTCAACCAACCATTTAAACAACCTGTTGACCTCGTTAACAACTGATGCCCGAAGGCCAAACACATAGCACAAAGGTTCACAGTCAACAAGGTATATCAACTAATCAACAAAACATATTCACGTTTATTCGTTGCAATCAAATGACCACAACTAAATTAAATGGTGAGCTCTGAATCCACTCACCGATACCTTTGCAGTCAACACACCCAGCTACTAATCACTGAGTCTTTGGGGTATCTGAAACATCACGCAACAACACAAGTTAGAACTTGTCATTAATAAGTGGTACTTAAGCAACTAACGACTTTACGCTAATACTTATACTATTAAACAATCAGTAATATAATTAGATCGTAACATAATTATCTTGTATATTTGGTTTCCAAATACACCTATACATTGCGATTACAATTCAAAGAATTTAACTATTTTATTTCAAAATTTAGTCTTAGCCGTTCAGCTTCAACTGTCATAGCCGATCGGCTTAGTTCACATAACCGATCGGCTCATCATAGCCGATCGGCTTCTCTTGTTGATTTTTCAGACTTTTATTCGAGGTCCAAGTTCTGATGTGTTTTTGAACTAATAAAGCCTATCGGCTATACTAAGCCGTTCGGCTTTTAAAGCATAACCGATCGGCTTTGTCATAGCCGATCGGCTTCCACATGAAAACCCAGCAACTCAGATCGATCAAGACACAGCCCAGAATTTCAAATCACAATCACCAAATACGAATCAATCATGCAGAACACATATGTAACAAGCTTCTAATGCTATACTAACATCTATTATAACAATAATATCCAAGAATAAATCCAATCATCATTTGGTTGGAATATGAACTTATACAACATATATTTACTTACAATCGATAGATGAACACGAATCTAGTTACTAGATGATGAAGATGAGGATACTAGAAGAAGATCACCATTCGATTCACACTTCAAGCAAATAATTTGATCCAATAGTTAGGTTAGGGTTTTATGTTTGAGAGATAGATTAGGAAAGGAATTGGTAAAGTAAACCAAAAAAAGGGGTCGGTCCCTATTTAAGCCGACCTCACTAAATGGGTATTTTATACCCGCCCTAAATCTATTGTCTGGCACTTAATTACTAAATGCGGGAAATTTATTTTATTGTTCCGTCAACTTTAATAATTTAAAACAAGCAACATTTTACTAAACACAATAAGTCCTGAGACCTATTTCACCAACTTTCTCAATTAAACAATTATATTACAAACTTATTTAAAACAATTAAATATGCAAATATAAATAGAAAATACCAGGCTGTCGGAGAGGATGTTACAACTATCAACTTAGTCTCGGCCAGGCCTAGCACTTTTTAGTCAAACTTTAATCATTAGAAGGCCCATGATATCTCTTTTCCATTTTAGGCAAAAGGAACAAATAAATATCGACTACATAGCACTAGTCAACTCATCATATCATACCTAGCATACCCTTTATAACTGGCATTTACGCACAGCGTTTGAATAGACTAAAGTATAACAGACTAGAAGAACTAGATACTCATGTATCTCCATTTTAAGAATAGAAGATATTATCATCTTAAAATCACTCGTGATTTAATCCATGAAGTGATCTCTTTAAGTGCGGGTTTCTCCTATACTTAAATCCCCATTAAGTACCCATGAGTGTTGCAGCAATCTCCATGCCATGTCTAATCTCCATAGACATCTACTAACACTCCATGACAGTCTTGATTCACCACATACTTCATATAGTGTGATCGACTAAGGAGGTTTGAGTAAGAACTTATTACTCTGGAAGTGGTGTCTAAACATGCAAAACTGAAACACAACGGCAAACAATAGTAAATGGTAGAACTCCTTCCCATTAAAAATCTCCATTATTAATCACCAAGTCTATTACAGTTTCTATCATTGTTTATAATGTTTCAAATTTAAACTAATCAACTAAAACTTTACATTATCTCTTAAACCTATGCTCCTAGCATGTTCATCGTGTTTGTACTTTCCTAGAGGATTTGTGAAAGGATCAGCTGGATTATCCTCCGATCTTATGCTCTTCACAATTACATGTTCTTCTTCGACTTTCTTTCGAACAAAATGGTATTTCCTTTCAATGTGCTTTGACTTTCCGTGATCCTTGGGTTCTCTACTCAAGGCAACCGCACTTTCGTTATCACAGAATATAGCAATAGGATCTTGTACCGTTGGAACAACTCCAAGATCTCCAATGAAATTCCTCATCCAGATAGCTTCCTTTGCTCCTTCACTAGCCGCAATGTACTCAGACTCACATGTAGAGTCTGCTACTGTATCTTGCTTAGAACTTTTCCATGTCACCGCTCCCCCATTCAGTAGGAATACCCAACCAGACTGTGATCGACAATCATCTCTGTCTGTTTGGAAACTAGCATCACTATAACCCGTTACTCTAAGTTCTTTTTCTCTACCATAAACCAAGAACATGTCTTTAGTATTTCTCAAATACTTAAGAATATTCTTTACAGCTGTCCAATGACCTTCACCAGGATTCTGCTAATGTCGACTCACTAAGCTCAAAGCAAATGAGACATTAGGCCTTGTACACGTCATGGCATACATGATTGATCCTATAGCCAAAGCATATCGGATTCGACTCATTTTTTCCAATTCTTGTTCAGACTTTGGACATAGATCCTTACTGATCTTAATGCCATGATTCAAGGGTAAGTTCCCTTTCTTAGAATTTTCCATATTGAATCTTTTCAATATTTTATCTATGTACGTATCCTGGCTGAGTCCTATGAGACGTTTTGACCTATCTCTGTAAATCTTTATACCTAGGATATATGCTGCATCTCCAAGATCTTTCATAGCGAAACACTTTCCCAACCAGGCTTTTACACTTTGTAAAGTTGGGATATCATTTTCTATGAGCAGTATATCATCCACATATAATACTAAGAATACTACAATACTTCCACTGAACTTGACATATATACAGGACTCATCTTCACTTCTAGAAAATCCAAACTCTGTGACTTTTCGTGGAAGCAGAGATTCCAGCTACGAGAGGCTTGTTTAAGTCCATAAATGACCTTTTCAAGCTTGCACACTCTATTAGGATACTTTGCATTTTCAAAACCTTCCGGTTGTGTCATGAACACATCCTCTGTCAGTTTCCCGCTTAAGAAAAGCAGTTTTGACATCCATCTGCCAAATTTCATAGTCATGAAATGCAGCTATTGCTAGCATAATTGTAACACCCTCCCCCTGAGCCCACTGGGCTCACGCGGTCCACAGCTGGGCCTGAGGAGCAATGTTAATATAAACCCACTGGGCCAGGTCTGCAGCCCAATGCACCCCAACCACATCACCTATGGATTTCACCAATAGGTAGGTTGTTGAGTCTCGAACCTGAGACCCCTTTAATACTAAGTCTTACCACTTAGTATCACCAATTAAGCTGCAGCTCAATTGGTGATACTAAGTGGTAAGACTTAGTATTAAAGGGGTCTCAGGTTCGAGACTCAACAACCTACCTATTGGTGAAATCCATAGGTGATGTGGTTGGGGTGCATTGGGCTGCAGACCTGGCCCAGTGGGTTTATATTAACATTGCTCCTCAGGCCCAGCTGTGGACCGCGTGAGCCCAGTGGGCTCAGGGGGAGGGTGTTACATAAAAAGTGCACTTTTTATGTAACACCCTCCCCCTGAGCCCACTGGGCTCACGCGGTCCACAGCTGGGCCTGAGGAGCAATGTTAATATAAACCCACTGGGCCAGGTCTGCAGCCCAATGCACCCCAACCACATCACCTATGGATTTCACCAATAGGTAGGTTGTTGAGTCTCGAACCTGAGACCCCTTTAATACTAAGTCTTACCACTTAGTATCACCAATTGAGCTGCAGCTCAATTGGTGATACTAAGTGGTAAGACTTAGTATTAAAGGGGTCTCAGGTTCGAGACTCAACAACCTACCTATTGGTGAAATCCATAGGTGATGTGGTTGGGGTGCATTGGGCTGCAGACCTGGCCCAGTGGGTTTATATTAACATTGCTCCTCAGGCCCAGCTGTGGACCGCGTGAGCCCAGTGGGCTCAGGGGGAGGGTGTTACAATAATCCTAATTGACTTAATCTTAGCTATTGGTGAAAAGGTTTCCTCATAATCAATCCCATAGGTTTGAGTATAGCCCTTTGCTACCAACCTAGCTTTATAAGTGTGTACTTTCCCATCCATGTCTGTCTTCTTCTTGAAGATCCACTTACAACCCACCATCTTAAGACCGGGTGTAGTGTCAACCAAATTCCAAAATTGATTGTCATACATGGACTGAATTTCGCTTTTCATAGCTTCCTTCCATTTAGCAGCCTCAGGGCCTGCCATCGCTTCCTTGTAGTTAGAAGGCTCATCTAATTCACCCAGTGTACTATCACTTATCTTATCCTCTTCTTCTATTTGGTAACCATAATAGAACTCAGGAGGATTGCTAACTCTACTAGATCTGCGAACGGGTAAGGATATGTCTTCAGGTTCAACAGGTGTTTCCACCTCTTGTTGAACGTCAGTGTTTATTATAGGTTCTTCATCGGTAGATTCTTGAATTTCTTCAAGATCAATTTTACTCCCACTGTCCTCTTTAGATATCATTTCTCTCTCAAGGAACACTCCTCTTCGAGCTACAAAGACCACATTATCCTTTGGTCTGTAGAATAAATATCCAAATGACTCTTGTGGATAACCGACGAAAAGACACTTTTCAGATCTGGAGTCTAGTTTGTCCTGAGTTTCCCGTCTAACGTAAACTTCACAACCCCAGATTTTGATGTGACCAAGAGAAGGTCTCTTTCCCTTCCACATCTCATAAGGTGTCTTTGAAACTTTCTTAGTGGGTATTTGATTTAAGATATGGGCGGCTGTTTCTAATGCATAACCCCATAAACTTATTGGAAGTGTTGCTCGACTCATCATAGATCGAACCATGTCTAACAAAGTTATGTTTCTTCTCTCAGCCACACCATTAAGCTGCGGTGTTCTAGGAGGAGTCAATTGTAAAACTATTCCACAATCTCTTAGATGATCGAGAAACTCGATACTAAGGTACTCTCCTCCCCTATCGGATCGGAGAACCTTTATCTTTCTGCCCAGTTGATTCTCTACTTCGTTTTGATATCTTTTGAACACCTCAAAAGTATCCGACTTATGTTTGATCAGATAAACATGTCCAAATCTACTGAAGTCATCAGTAAATGTAACATAGTATCTATTTCCATCTTTTATAGCACATCGGAATGGTCCACATACATCTGTATGTACCAAATCCAATAGTCCTTCACCTCTTTCACATGATCCTGTGAATGGTGATTTAGTCATCTTGCCTAATAAACAAGATTCGCATACATCATCCGATTTGAGATCGAATGATTCCAACACTCCATTCTTTTAGAGTTGGACGATGCGTTTCTTGTTTATGTGCCATAGACGACAATGCCACAACTTGGATTTATCGATTTCATTAGACGAATCAACATTTAAAATAACATTGCTAACACATTCAACATTTTCATATATGCCTTTGTAAGGAGAAGCTTTAAAAATAAAACAATCATTTAAATGAACCAAAATATCTCCATTTCCATTATCAAAAGAAAAATGATAACCATCTTTATACAAAGCATAAAATGAAATAATGTTTCTAGTCATTTCTGACGAATAATAGAAATTATTTAAATCTATCCTAACTCCAGAATTCAGCATGAGCTCAAATCTTCCAATATTCGTCACAGGTACAATTCCCTTGTTTCCCATAACTAAAATGAGCTCTCCATGCTTCACACTTCTACTTTCCCTTAGCCCCTGCAATACAGTGCAAATGTGATTACCATACCCTGTATCCAGAACCCATGAATTAGAAGTTGTAGTATTATGGAGTTCGATCATGAACATACCATAGTGAATACTCTTCTCGACCTTTCCATCTTCAAGGTCCTTCAGGTATTTTGGGCAGTTACGCTTCCAATGCCCCTTTGTGTTGCAGTAGAAGTACACTGCTTCCTTTGGGTCACTAACAGGTGCAATCTCAGAATCGGTCCCTTTCTTAGACCTGCGAACGGACTTTCCGTCAGCAGTTTTCCTTTTCCAATTAGAATTTGACCTTTTTCTTTTCTTTGCACTTTGACCAACAGTCAACACAGGAGCTGCTGAGCCAGAGGACACGTCATCTTTCTTGATTCCTTGCTCGGCAGTTTGCAGTAAATTGTGGAGTTCCATTATTGAGCCTTCTCTCTCATTCATATTCATCTGATATGACATTACAAACTGATTGTAGACAGTAGGCAAACTGGATAGAATTATGGCGATGGAAAACTCTGTGTCAAATACCATGTTCAATGACGCCAACCTATCAAAGTACCCTTTCATCTCTAAGACGAAAGCACAGATAGAAACTCCAGGTTTGGGCTTGCAAGCCATGAGGGATTTCACCACATCAAGGCGTTCTTTTCTTGCCTTAGCCTGAAACATTTCTTTCGGCTGTTGGTTCATTTCATAAGCCCAAGTGTTTTCAAAAGTCTTTTGCAGTTCAGGGCTCATGGAAGATGCCATGATACAAGACACTTTATTTGAATCATCATAATGTTTTCGGTGTGCGTCAATCTCCTCTTGGGTTGATTCTTCATCAATTATGGGAATCTGCTCATCGAGAACATACTCCTTGTTCTCGTACCTCAAGGTAAACCTTAGGTTTCGCATCCAGTCCATATAGTTTGGACCGGTTAGTCTTTCCCTTCCAAGAACTGAGAGTAGTGAGAAGTTCGAGTTATGTGCGGGATTGGGGACGGGAGGATTTGCACCATTTAAATTAGCCATTAGCGTTTCTTGGTTTTCATGCAGGATATGATATTCAATCTCGTCCCACCGGTCTCCCCTTGTATGATCAAAGTACTACTAGTGACGAGAGGAATACGAACAATTTTGTCATAACAGACGATTTCAGCTCGGTGCTTGGATAGCCAATCCATGCCTACAATGATATCAAAACTTCCAATCTCGACAGATATGAGGTTTATGGAAAAGAGTTCGTTTGCAAGGTTTAAAGTACAATTCGGTATCACACTATCAGCCTCAATCAATTTGCCATTAGCTAATTCTACAGTGTACTTAGCTTCTAAGGCAACTGGGGTAATATCTAATAGTGGGCTAAACTCCTCAGATATAAAACTCTTATCAGCACCAGTATCAAACAGAACTGAAGCAGTTAAATTGTTGAGAAGAAACATACCCGTGACCACATTAGGGTCTTCACGGGCGTCTCCAGCGTTCAGCACAAAAGCTCTACCCCTAATATTGTTGTTGTTGTTACCCTTGTTCTTCAACTTTGGACACGCATTCCTGAAGTGTCTAGTGTTTCCACACTCATAGCAGGATCGGGGTTGGTTGTTGTTAGTGTTGGTAGTGGGGTTGGTGGCAGGTACTCAGCAATCTGTGGTGAGGTGTCCATACCTCTTGCATTTATTGCAGGAGGTACCACAAAGACCATCATGATGACGGATGCACTTGGAACAGTAAGGTTTGCTCCCAGTGTACCATTTCCTTTCTCCAGACCCCAATGTGTCATTCTTGACAGTCTCAGTCTTTTTGAAGGTTTGTTGGTTCTGATTTCCAGACCATTTCCTCTTGTTGTTGTTCTCAGAAGATGAGACATGTGTTTCTTGGCTCTCTTGCATAGCCATGAGTTCATGGGCCAATCGGATTACTCCCTGAATAGTGGTTTTGTTGGAAGAGGCGACGTTCCCCCGGACAGGTTCCGGAAGACCGCAGATGTACCTCTTGACCTTGTCGGTCTCAGTGCTTACTAAGGCTGGGCGAAGGGTTGCAAGTTGTTGGAACCTGGTAGTGTATCCAACAATGTCGGTTCCTTGAACCTTAAGATGCCAGAACTCCTCATCTAGCTTCTGGAGTTCTTCAGTTGGGCAATACTCATCCGTGAGCATTTTCTTCAGATCCTCCCATGGGAGTAAATAGGCGGTGTCGATACCTACAGACTGGGCATATGAGTTCCACCAGGTGAGGGCACCGTCAGCAAGGGTGCATGTGGAAAACTGAACTCTATCCCTTTCCGCACATTAACTGATGCGGATCTCGAACCACCTGATTAGGCCGATGGCTCCTTCAGTTCCTTTAAAGTTCAAGGGTTTGCAGTTCTGGGAGTCCTTGTAGGAACAAGGCTTGGCAGTAGGAGTGGTATCGACAGTATCACTATTCCTTCTGGAGGTCTCTGACGACTGTCGCGCCAAGGCTTCAGTTACTGCCTAGGAAATGAGGGATGCCATCTGGGCATCGGTGTAAGTCCTTGACTTTGGCGGCATGATTTTCCTGAGAACAGAAGGATATGGTTCGTGAGAGATTGTCCATAAATGATGATTATCATAGATGTACATATATAAATGCGGTAATATACAACATCACAATAAGACAATCAACATTATAACACAATCAAGAGGTGTTGAATAACCATCTCTACTGACTAGCAACTGCGTGCTGACTAGCCTGGTTATTGGAATTGTTGTGAGTTGGATAAGGTCTAGCTCGAAGTGACTCGTAGGTCCTCCTAGCCACCCGTGAGTTTCGTGAACCTAAGGGATGTTGTCGAGAGTGGGATGAAGTAGGAATGTTTCGGTAGGTGTGTTTACCATCTCTATGACAAAGTGTTTGGAAATGTGAGTGCCTACATATATATATATATATATATAATATAATAGACTAGCGTATAGTGCTTGAGCGATGGCTATGTATGTATATATACATATATCACATAATAGTCTTATGAGTGTCTAGCACAAAAAATTATGAGTCCCGGTTTCTCTCGTGGTCAGAGTCACTAATGTATTCCTATTCCAGCATAACCATTTCAAGCCTTACATCATCTTTATTTAATTGTACATAGTTGATCAGGCTATGTTAAATTAAACTTGTATGTTGTAACTCTTGAACCAATCATACTTAACAGAAAATACTGCCTAACGGTAATAGTCTAGGCCCACTAATGCAACCTAGTTCACTATAACCTTAGGCTCTGATACCAATCTGTAACACCCCCAAATTTACTGTTTAGCGGAAGCATACTTTGGGTGTTACTAATCAGTAATCAAGCACATAAGATATATAATGAACGACCACTACATGCGTCGTTTGATAAAATACATAGATGTAATATAAATTACATAATCGTTTTCCAAAATGTGAGTTCGCATAGTTTGTTTGAGAGATTCTAGTACATATCTAATTTATACAAAATATAGAAATGTAGTGAAATCTCTTGATTGTTAATATTTGCATGTGACTCGAGCTACAGTATCCTGATGGGCAGTCCAACCTACTGTTGAGTACCTAAGATAACATGCTAAAATGTCAGCTAAAAAGCCGGTGAGCTCACAGGTGTATATGAATAAATGAGATTTATGAACCACAAGATTTATATAATGATTTGTAATCAAACAAATAATGATTGTACATGCAGCCATGAGTCCATAGTTTGAGCTTAACTGAGGGGTCAGGATCCACATTCAAGGACCTGAGCGAGGTGCCTCCCTATAAGTGCCTAATCAACACTCATACTGAATAAATGATAATGCGTCCGTTTGACAGGTTAGTGCTTGCTAACTCGGACGGGGATTTGTCAATCCCAAATGGTACCATACACTAACATTCACGCTAAATCATATTAACAAACTATGTGTGGAGGGATTTAAATTGATTAGATGAAATTAACTCATGTAGTATATAGCAATGTTTTGTACTTGTGTTCACATGTAAAACAAAATGAGCATGTATCTCACCCCTAGGTAAAAGCATTTAAAAAGGGGCTATGAGACTCACCTGAGTCTGATGACTTGCTAAACAAGTAGTAATGATGATATACAAGGTAATGATGTCGTCCCAACGACTGTAACCTGTCGGGCGTCCTAAACGCGCAAGGTTATAATAATGATTAGATGTCTTATCAGACCATCTAGGCTAGTAGCTCATTCAACTAGTAATGTCCAAATGATTAGTTTTTGGATTATTTATATTTTGTAAATATGTACGGACCGTTGGTGGGTTTTTTTGTAATAATAATTTCCAGTATTATTATTGTGCGTTTCATCATTTTGTATACTTATAAAAGTATATACATTTGCACTTCCGAAAGTGAGTACTTTTATATATATCCGAAAGTATATATATCTATGTCCGAATGTTTGTAGTCCGAAGGTGTCTAGGTCCGGAAGTGTATATGTATCCGAATGTAGGTTTTAGTCCGAAAGTCAAGGGTCCGAGAGTCTAAGTTCGGCTAAGAATTAGTCCGTATGCCATGAGTTCATGTTCGGGAAAGTGGTCATACGACCACCGTTTGACCCGAAAATTTTACACAAATCCTAATATGTCAAAATAAGTTTATAAAAGTTGTCGTTACGTTTCGTGGGTCTCTCGAAGTGCCACTTTCACAAAATGACTAAAACAGTCCTTATGTTTACATTTTCCAGATTTTGGACTCGATAAACCACTCGGTTTCACCACTTTTCAAGTCGATCTAGGTCTCAACAAAAATCATGCATGTTCACCTATGAACCTAGTCCATTTCTGCACTTTATGGTGATTTTATATGTTCATTTACTATTTTTAACAACAATAAACATGAGATGTGGTCAGATTGTGTCCGGAGATGAGTTCAGTCCAAAGATCCACGTTTTTCACCATGATCCGAGAGGATCTGGTCCGAGAGCCAATAATGAAAGTTGTAGATATTATCTTAGTGAACATTTTTCGTTTAGATGTCAAGAGTTGGTTCTTCTTAGTTTTTAAGATATAGATGTTTTTGTGAGTCGGTTTTCTGAAGGCAGAAACTGTTTTGGTGTATATATATATGTATACTTCATGAAAATGTATTTTAAGGTATGATTTGGACATAATATTGTTGCTTGAGCATGTTAGCATGTAGGTCTACTAATAACACGAAAATATAGAGAGAGAAGTGGTGTGGATCATACCAAAACCGTGAGCTAGAGAGAGATGAATTTGATGATGCTAGGTTGTGTTCTTGAACCTTCTTCCTCTTGTTATTCTTTCTCCAAAGATGATGAATGATGGTGATGATGATGGCTGATTAGAGAGGAGAGGGAGAGTCCTAGTGTGTGTTTTTGTAGTGAGAAGTTAGAGAGAGGGAGATGGAAACATGAATGAGGAAATTGTGGATCTTGCTTTTGGTCATATGATGAAAAGGAAAGATGGGAGCAAGATCCTCATTTTGGGGAGCTGAATTTCAGCTGGTGGGCCCCCCTTAGGGTGTGGGTGTTTTCCAAATTTTGTTTCCCAAGTCTGCGCTCCGTGCGGTGTTCGTTTCCCCGGTCGTTGAAACGTTAATTCGCGCGTTAAATGCAATACGTATGTGTTTTAAGTAATTACAAATTTCGATATTTTTAACTTGAGATAATACTTAATATCACTTAATAACATTTATTAAAATGTTTAGTATCATGACGGTATTGATTTGCGTGATCGTTTAACGATTAATAAATCGCGTAACTGTATTAAACGTTATAATTGGTTGCGCGTAATCGCGTAAATTTTAATTGAAGTATTTTATCAAAATACTTGAAAATGAATAATAAAAATATAATTTTCATAAATTTCGTTTGTCGGGCGCTTTCCTCGCGTTTTGGTCGCGTATAACTTAATTGATACGATACGAAATACTTATGAAATATTATCGAAATAATATTTAGAAAATCACTATGTTAATTAAATAATTTCATATTATTTAATATTTTGAGTTCACCAACGTCCGCATTAATGTATTGGAATTCGGCCGATATAATAAAATGCACGATTAAATTTAATCGCGTACTGATAAATATATTAATCAATATACATATTGATACACACAATTAGCCTAATACATAGCACTAATTACATGTATTACAAAATGATTAGGAACTAATAACTAGTCCTAATTTTGACGGGTGTCACAATAGTGTACGTTTGCTTGTAAGATGTTGAATTCATTGTTGAAATGTATGCATAACATGAACCGTTATTCATGTTATTGGCATCATGACACATTGGATATTTTATTTCATATAGTATTCTTTATAATGATGTGTTATGATCCTATCGTCGTTATACTCCGTTGTTTCCGCTTAAGACGGGGTGTGACAGATTGGTATCAGAGCCATTGTTTATAGAGATCTAGGTGGATTGGCCTAAACTATAAATAAGGAACCCACATATAGAACATGAGTTAGGAAGTTATGTGTGCATACAATTTCGTGAAGCTAGTTGTAGCTAGTGTCGATCATTCATCTTAACCATTTCAAGTAAGAAGGACGTTGTAAGCGTTTCTTCATCATCTTACGACTCTTTATGTGGTTCGTCTACATGCTACTTAGGATTCTATAAGTATCTGATCTCTTTCCGTGAATACAAAGCTTATTCCGATACAAAGACTTGGAAGATAAGTATGTGTATGAAAGAATGCTTTCACAATTACGGCTGCAGACGTAATTGACAAAGGTGTTCCGACGTATGTGTGCTTATCCGACCATGTTTGCGTGTCTCATGTGCTATCTCCGTGTCGTATTGTAATAAAATCCCAATTGCATTTGTTACCGAATCAATCTTATGTTTGTGAGTCTTGTGCATTTATGCCTTGACAAACTCCAAAGTATTCAACTATTCTAAACTCATATTAACTCAAAATTATAGCAAGCATACTACTAAGACGCAATACACGTAAATTTTACTCATGGAGGAGAAACACTGGGTGGTAGTCATACAAGTGATAGTGGTGATTGAACTGATGGTTGAACTGGAGGAATTTATGGTATTGAAGGCAAGAACTCCAATGTTGTTGCGACCATTGCACAACAGTGGTGGGCCTTAATATTAAAAATTGTCTTGCAAGGTTTGTAACAGCATATTGAATCATGGTAGAGCTAGCGGCACCGAAGGCGAAAATGGAACTAATAGCGAGAATTCAAATGATGAAGTGGTGAGGGCGCGGAAAAAATAAATAAATAAATAATAATAATAATAATAGTTACGATAATAGTAATAATAAGTACAAAACTAAATAAATAAAAAAAATAAGTAAAGGCACTGTTTAAGGAGAAATATTCTTTCAATAATCAAATAAAGAAGTTAGTGAACAAGTTTTGGAAATTTTTATACAATGGGAGTTAATACGCAACATATATCGGACAATTTCATGAGTTGGCAAGGATTAGACCTCATCGCGTGGCACTCGAAGCTAAGAGAATTGAGAAGTACACCAACATTTGTTCTGGAAACTCGCGGGACCGTAGAAGTGACTGAGCTTCCTACTATCCAAGGCGCAATACTGATGGATGGATTGTTAATCGGTGAAACCATTAAGGCTGGGAATGTAAAAACAGTACCAAGAACGAGAGGGTACTTAAGAAATTCGTTGATACTAACACATGAAGAGAGGGTTACACTTGTTCACATCTTATGTGTGTAAGGTGTAACTACTATCATCACACATCTGCATCATGTTGTATTTATTCAAACTGCAACCGAAGAGGTCACTTTACAATCGAATGTCGGATGACAGCTCGTCAAGTGGCGCCAATCAACATAGTATGAAACTCGATGGCTTGTCTTGAGTGAGAGACTTTGAAACAATTTTGTTAATGGGAGCACATAGAGACTAAAAGACGTTATATAAGGGTATACTCTAGTGCTAGAAGAATACTCTTTTAGCATTGACTTGTTACCCTTCGGACTCGGAAGTTTTGGTGTAGTTGTGGGAATGGATTAGTTGACGAAATTTAGGTAGAAATTGTATGTTTGTGTCGCCGTCTTATTGTAATTAACCACTGTTTCCTTATGACACAACCCTTATGTCGCTTTGTTTGCGACATAATTGATACGACACAAAAGCTCCGTTGCATTAAATTTGATTAAATTCGAACTGTTATGAAATGCGACACAACTTTTTCCGTCGCTCAATTTGCTTGCGACAAAAAACCTTCTGTCGTATGTGATCTTAAATCAATTTATAATCTGTCGGCGAACATAACTTATGTCGCATGTAACATGCGACACAAGTATTTGAGTCGCTATAAACAGAATGTAAAAATGATTTGTTTTGATATATGTGTGCTGTTAACGCTAACATCTGTCAAGTTTTCTTGTGATCTTGTTTATAGAAATGGCAGATGCTGGAGTTTTGTGGGAGCCTCGCCACAATGTTGTGGCCAATCTGGATGACTCCAAAGATTCTGCTGCCGATTATAGGCCGATGGTGGCATTTCTTCGACGATCACATATTTTTTAGGCAATCACAAGGACTACTACAATTTACAAAGATCACGTAAGCACGTTTTGGGATAATGCTGTGATCAACGATGATCTTCCGTTTACACGTATTATTTCTACGATCAATGATCGCGAAGTTATCATTTTGGAACAGTATATTCGGGATTTCTTTGGTTTTCCAGATACTGTTGATATGCCAGTTCTCTTTGGCAATCAATTTATTGCTGGTGGTATGAACCGTCTCAGTTATCCAGGAATCACCCAATACCGAAATGCGAGTCTACCTACGGTCTGGAGGTATCTTATGCACATCATGATTGTGTGTCTATCGGCACACAAAGCTGGATTCGAAGGAATGAGTTATTCTACGGCCTCCGCAATGTTAGCATTGGTTTACAATAAGCCCTTCAATTTTTTGGGCTACATCTTTCGAGCTATGGTCGAGAATGTACGAGCCGGGGACAAGCGCTGGAACTTGTATCCTCGTTTTGTTGAGTTGTTTTTGGATGCTCTTCTTCCTGGTCTCCTGGTTGATGCTCGGGAATTTCTTCGTCCGACACCGATGAACGTCCGAATTTGGACGGTTTGTGCTGCTGGGCCACATGCGGCTGCTAATTTTCCGCTCTCTGGCCACATTATCAATGAAAACTACCTTCCACCGCCAAATGACGGTTACTTGGATATTCTTGCTGCTGCAGCTCCGCAACAACAGGAATAAGTTTTTGTAGATGTTCCTATCCAACCTGGGAATCTCCAGGTTGATGACTTGTTACAGGACATCGATGCTTATCAGCCGGAAGATGTAGAAAAACCGATGGTGAAGATTCGGATGGTGGATCTACGCCTGCTACTTCTCCGGGTAATGTACCAAGACCAGACCAGCTGGCTAATATTCAACGCTTTGATCCACGACGCTTCAGGCGTATTCAGCGTCGCCAGCGTGCAGGGATGGTCTATGTTAGGCCAGAGACTGGAAAAAGGGTGCTTGATGACGACCCTAAGGATGAGGATTGGCAACCTCCGCTTGTTATTCGTCGAACTGGTTCTGCTGCTGCTGCAACTTCTAGCTCAAGGCCTAGGGTTGAGGTCCCACGTGTTAAAGTTCCTATTCAAC
Source organism: Helichrysum umbraculigerum (assembly GCA_949592205.1). NCBI lineage: Eukaryota > Viridiplantae > Streptophyta > Magnoliopsida > Asterales > Asteraceae > Helichrysum > Helichrysum umbraculigerum. The sequence goes on along the minus strand of CATIUR010000004.1, from coordinate 104,245,434 downwards.
CTCACCCTTCGGTTCTTGACAATCTGCTGAAGAGATTGGACTCAATGCAGCATACTCTGGATTCTTAAGCATCCGTTCTGGAAGCTCAAGCTGCTCAAATCAAGGATCTGGATAAGACAGCAGCTTTGGTTCCGGAGTTACAATCTAGGGTTTTAGAGTTAGAATCCCTAGCTGTTGTTCCAGGGGAGTCAGGCCTGCGTGCCATTGAAACAACACCTAGGACTTCCGCTGGAACACAAACAGATGATGTAACAGATGATGTACCTATTTATGATATTAATGAACCTCTACGTTTGGATTATTTTTCAGTTACTGATATTCCAGGTCAGCCGAGACCGTTAGCTGTGGATTACTCTCACGCAGATTTATCATTTATCCAGCGTATGGTTAATGAGGAAAGTTCAACGGCTGAACTTGATTTTGATTTAGAAACAAATGAGGATGTATCTGTTGAGGAGGAGGAGCTGAATTATGATGAATTTTATGACGATACTCCTGTTGATGATGCTCCAGTTATCGGGAGTGATTCTTTTGAGGATGAGGCAGAGCTGACAACTTCTCAAGTAGGGCCTGAACAAGAGGATGAACAATCTGAGTCTATTCCAGAACCTGATGCACCTTTTTCTGAAACAGCTGAAGAAAAAGCTGCGAGATATGCTTCATGGTGGCCTCATGGTAAAACTCCCAAACCAGCACCGGATACATACAAATCATATAAGGTTCGTGGAGATTATACTGGAGTTATTAAGCGTTGGAAAGTACATAAAGCTAAGTTTATGATCAAGCGAATCGACGGCGTTCAGTACTTTAAGCGTTCACTCAAAAGATTAAGTACCTTGCCGAAAGGAGAGATAAATCGTCTAGCTCAATTGAAATTGATCAACCCACATGAGGATGACGATGCTGAACATATTCAAACTATTCTGCGTCGAGAAGTTAGAACAAAAAGATACAACTTAATCAAACCGACGCTGGGAACTAAGTACATTTTTAAGAAAAAGCTTGATCCAGTCACAAAGCAGCCGATCGTTAAAGTTCATTATCCGCCTGCTGATTGTTTGACTGAGATTCCTCTGGAAAAAGTTCCCTACAATTTTCTACGTAGATTTCACCATTGGGAACTTGATCCTCATACTGGCGAAGCTGTATTCGTTTTTGTACCTGAGTCTGAGTCAGAGTCAGAGCCAGAGTTTGGAGGTTCGTGGGGCATAAAGAAAGCTGAGTTCAGAGTATTTAATCCAATGAGTTTGATCAATCTATCTGAGAAGGATTTGAGAAAACTCTTCTACAATCGGATTCGATACAATGAACAAAATCTCTTCAACAAAAAGCTGGCGATTCAGTTTCAGAGGATTGTTGAGATATGTGTTACACATGGGATTCACGCCGGTGGCAAGTTTCCCGCAGGCTGGGTATGATTGAAGATTTTCAAAGACCAAGCTGAAGACACGGGGGAGTTTGTTGATGCATCTTAGTGTGTCTGTCAGTTGGTCTCAATCTGTAATGTGTTAGTTATGTAATTACTATAATTTAGACGTTTGTATTATTGAGTAATTACATTTTCTGTTTTGGCGACACAAGGAGTATGTGTCGCGAGAGTCAACTTGGCGACACATCTTGTGTCGCATGAGTCGGTCTGGCGACACAGCTTGTGTCGCAAGGGTCAGTTTAGGTTTCGAGTATAAATTGACGAGTTCGGCTCAATTGTAAATGTTGACGAATTTGTGAGATCAGAGAGTTCATTGTAAACAGTTTATTCAGTATAATCTGATCGGCTTTGATTAGAGTATTCATATACTTTGTGTTTTGATTTATTGTTATTTGTTAAACGTTTAATATTCAATCGTTTGGATTCCGCACGTTCGTTTGAATTAGGATTCGATTAGGTCCGGTATATGGGATCTACAAAGCTCTCTGACACTATTTCAGTCACTGATAAATATCTTATCAGTGACCTTAAGTCAAAGAAACAAGAGGTAAACATCAGCAAGAAAAGTTGTTAGTCAGTGTCAGCTCAGCAACTTAAACCAAATAAGGAAAAGAAAGCTAATTATGCAAATAAGAAGTGTTATAAATGTGGCAACAGACAGCATTTGTCTTCTGAATTCTCAGCAACACCTTTTTCAAAATGTCTAACTATCAGTGAGCATTCAGACATCATTTATGCAAATCAGCGGAAGCCAAAACCAAGGCTCAGCCACTATGAACCCATCTCAGGATGGGTTCATGATGCATCACCAGCGGTCGGTAAGGATTTTACCCTTGTCGTTGCACTGGCTACCAGCGACGGCGATCAGTGGGTGTTTTAAATTTGTGCGGGGCCTAAGTTTTCCCTAACAATGCTAATCCTAAAGGTGAGCAAGTGGTAGGTATGACCTAGAGTCGTTCTTCAAACCGAATGAATTGAAACTAAGGCGTGGCAGATGAGGGCTTTCAAACTAGTGAAGGGTTTATAAAATCGTGGGGGAGTTTTGGTTTTTCTATTAACTAACTTAGGCAAGTAAATAAATAAAAGCGAAATTAAAATAAAAGATAAAGTAGATAAGATAAAGATAGTGTTTGCTGAGATTTCGTTAATTAAGTTATGGGATGATATTTGGAGAAACTGTTTTGAAAGATATTAGCTAATTATCATTTTTGAATACTTGTATGTAAACACTAGATTCCCTACTAATTAAAATCCCATTAGCATGTCACACCGGGAGCTAGGTTATGGTAACATTACAAAGTATTTAGAATAATAAGCAAAATCTTAATTATGGTTTAATAATACTTTCATATGAACGGGAACAAAATCTTAAGGTACTAGACATAACTGAATCATATAACGATTCCTCATCATCCTAACAGATTCGTATATTTAAAAAGTTCATTTATGACTTTAAACCAGCCCTTTATTAAGACTACCCAATAAATCCCCTAATTATCCACAGCGTTCCTCACTTAAAGTGGTTCCGCCGCTTCAAACCTTGGCTATGTCTTGTCCTATGATAATCCCCCATGTAGCCTTGCGGTTCCATAGTTTCATACATTTGACAAATTATATTGACACAGATGACTGACTACCTTTTAATTGGACGTTGTTAAAAAGGTGTTGTAATCACGTTTATTGGTGGAAAGGTGATAGATTAATTTGAAGTTTAAAAGTCTATTTAGAAAGGTTAATTAAACTAGGTTTCTCATTTTATATATTAGTCCGTAATATAACTACCTTCGGTCGTTACGCAGCTTCCACGTATTTGTACTACACCTAAAGTGTTTCCAACGTTATACTGCGTAACAGTCGAATAGGGGCCGTCATATTACTTCGTAATATTGCACCGCTTCGTAGTATGACAACCTTCGGTCGTTCCTCGACTTCCATACATTTGTACTCCACCTTGAAGTGTTTCCAGTACTATATCGAATAACAGTCGAATAGGGGCCGTCATATTAGTTTACGATAATTAAGACCGTTTATATTTTACTACTATGATGATCCTAAGGCAACAACCAAACAAGAACATGCAATAAGATGATCAAAGCAATACTTCCGATCTTTAATATTTAATTATAAATCATCCCATAATTAACTAACTACATCGCAAAAAAACACAACAAGCGTACTACTCTCTAATCATGGCAATAACTAAATCTAGCATAATCAATATAAACGTAATTAATTAAGATAGATAAGGATAGAAATAACCAAGATTAATATGCGAGAAGGAATAGACTTGAATTAATAAGAGCAGCTCCAAGCTTTCACCAAAGATTACTATAACATTCCTTGCTTTCGTTCTATTCTAACAAGCTTCCTAAACTTAGCCTAATACTAATTTAAAGTAAGAAAATAAAATGAGAAAGAAAAGCTAGAAGCTAGAGAAGTAAGAAAGATGTGGAAAGTGTGTTTCCAAGGTGTGGTTTCCAAATGAACCAAAGACACCTATTTATAGGCGGAATCTGGTTCATGTTAGCATCTTGAGGAGCACATTAGCAAAAGGTGTAAAAGTTAGTGGCACATGTACCCTAAAGCGTGTAAAGGTGTAGCACAAGTACCCTAAATTTGCGGAAAGGTGTGGCACCAGGTACGAGGCGAGTATGGGCAAGGACCAAAAAGCGGTTGGGGGACGGGCGGTAGGAGGCCGGCGGCGGCTGGCAGCCTGCCGTCCCGGTTCGCCGTCTTTTGCTTCGTTTCTTGATTCGTGCGTGTTTTCTTCGGTAGGCCTCCGTTTGCACTGATTCTTTTTTTGTTGGATTCGTTTTTTAAAAACGAAGACTTTGATTAAAATAAATCCAAAAAATATGTCTCTGAACTTTAGATGTGTCGTACGAATCGTTTGTATCTTCTGGCGTACGTAGAATCTTCATTTCTTCATCCGTTTTTGCCGATTCTTCTTCTGTTGGATTCATATTTTGAAAACGAACATCTTGGATAAGAGAAACCTCAGTGGTGGGCACTTTGTCTCTAAATCTTGTTTTGATGTCTTGAATCTTCAATTGTGCGTGGAATCTTCGTTTTTCGTTCGTTTTGCTTGATTTTTCTCGTGCAACTTCATTTTGACCTTCTTGGAAAAGTTTCATTGATTTGTGCATTATTTGAGTCAAAATGCAAAGTATTATTCCAGAATGAGAGAGATATCGGTGGTAAAAACATGACTTTTTACGTGATATCAAGTATTCCACACTTAGAACTTTGCTTGTCCTCAAGCAAACTCGAACTTCAAGCATGGTCAAAGATAAGTAGATAATGAAATATTTTAGGGCGGAACTTTTTACTGAGGGGGTTTTGGAAAAATAAAATATTCATGCTTTTGAAAAGGTAGGGTTGTAATCTTTGGGAGCATGCTTTTGATCTTTGATCTTGGATACATGACTAGGCGATCCTCTCAAGGTGGTCTCTCCAATCACTCACAGTGTTTAGGGTTTCCGATTCTAGTATTATCAATCACTCAGAACACCAGTCATGTATCGTTTATTGTCATAGGCTTGATCGAGAATCAAATCGTTACCTTTTAAGTGAGAGCGAAGTCAATCTAGCCGCAATCATTCTAGGAGGGGTGATGTTAGGTTTTTGGAGTGGAGTGTTGGTGATATGAGAGGGGGTTGTGTTGATTTTTCACGGGTTTCTTTTTGGTGAAGAGGAAAACTGGAATTTTTTTTGCGAGGATTGAAGCCCTTTTCTTACGATTTTTGGGAGGAGTCTTTTTCTCCATTTGACTTTCTTTTCTTCGAATTCTTTTCTTGGATTTTTTTTTCGACGTCATATCCTTGTAGCTTCTCTTCTTTCATCTTTGGAACTTACTATAAAGTTTGAGGGATGCTTTTGAGATGGTAGGGATAACGTATTTATTTTTGGGTGTACGGATGGGTTTAAGAATGATGTGATTCGATCTCCTTTTTACTCACCAGTTCGGATTCGAAATGCATAACAGGAGCAAGTTCTGATTCTAAACGCATACACCGGCACACTCAAGAATCGAAGAAGTGAAGCATTAAAAGTGAATGCTTTATATGGCTCAAGATACCTCACGAATCGAAAATTGGTTTGTTGTGTGCTTAGTCATGTGATGCTCTTTATGGGATTACTAAACAAATTTTTCAAAGGAATTCATATTTTATTTATCCTTCTTCCCCAAAGTAAATCATTCTTTGTCTAAAATTTTCATTTTCAACATATTTTTAACTCAATTTTGAAAAATTTTGTTTGAATCTTCGAGTTACTTTTTGGAGAAGGATGGTCTAAAGAGCAGCGAGTTTAGAATCAAGCATATACCATTATCCATTTTATAGTAGTGTATACTACTGCTATCCTACACTTAAAGGAACATCATCCTCTATGTTATTCTAAGTTCTGACTGGGGTAAAGATCCCACACTTAGGATTTGAAACATCTAAGACGTATTCTTTTAGCAGTGAGTGTTGGGTTTGAATCCCACACTTAGTGATAAGCATAGTGGATATAGTATATTTATAACGAAGGAAAGAGATGGGTATAGAGGTACTCCCCAGTAGTTGCAGTGTATGCGTTTTCCAAACTTCGTCTTGCTAGCTTCACTCTTGATCAAGTCTTCTTGTGATTGGTCTCGTAGGTGTGAACACGTTGGATATATTAGTTCTTTGATGTGCGGCGCCAAAAAATTGATGCGTCAAGCAGAAACTTGGTCGTATATCCAAGTGTGAAAGATAGTCGGGGACTTCATCACTTCTTGAAATATAAAATTGCGGAAATGTAAAACACGGGTTGCCTCCTGAGAAGCGCTCTTTTAAAGTCGAGAGCTCGAATTATTTTCTCCTAGCTAGATGGAGATGGATGCATCCCTGGGATCCACTGTGTTGATGTTGTGGGCCCTAGGTTGCGGAAAAGTATATTGACGTGGATAGATTCTTATAAAATGATTGACTATTGTCGTAATCAATTCAAGTGGACTATCTCTCGATTCTGCCTTGTAGTTCTGAAGATGCTCTGAAGTTCTCCTTGCAAGTCCGTGAAGTCCGAAAATGATGTATTCAACTTCTTTAGTGACAGGTCCACTAGGGTCGGTCATAATGGTTGTGTCTGTCTTAACAACCTCTCTTGGCAGTGGGTTTTGCCAGATAGAGCATACAAACACCAAGAATTGCAGTTTTATGCCTTCATAGTTCTCGGTCTTGGGGTCTCCGTTGAATCTTCTGATGGACGTGCATAGGTCCTCTATTTGCCGGTGTTGACGGTTGTTGAATGGAAAGTCGGATTCTGAGAAAACTAGAGTAAGCTGACGAAGTATCTCCTTGCATCCTGAGTGGAATATGAACTTTCTTTTGGAGTTACTTTTCCGTTGATGAATCTCCCGTAGATGGATCGTAACAAAAGTAGCGATATCAAGTGGTGATTCATATGTAACCCTAAAGGGTCGTTTGCGCCTTGATTCCTCCCAAACAAGATCACTAAGTTCTTCAATTAATAACTCAATTTGTTTTTCCATAGTAGAGTTGATAACCATAGATCCGCTTTCCTTGGAACTGAGGTGATCTTCTCTACTTAGCAAGTTAAGCAATGATGTGAGGTCATTCATCATTGAAATGTCGGCACGACTGCTCGGATGCCCAGTAGTCTCTTTCATATGCACTCTAATGGATCCTAACATCTCCCATTGTGTTGAGGTGAATTGGATATCAGATCTTTTAAGGGCATTGTAGATCCTAGTATACGTCCGTTTCTGTTGTTGACAGAATTGCAGTTCAGCAGGGGAAAGGATAAGCATGTTGACTTCGCCGCTTATTCCTCCTACTACTTTGTCAAATCTTTGGATGAATTCTTCGAGCACTTTGTGATCTATGATGGTCTGCGGTTAGTATCTTGTGCGTTTGGAATATTCCTCCAATGTTTCTCCTCTCGTGGGATGGTTGTGGTTACTTTCCGCCATTTCATCAGTGTTAAATGGGTTCAGTGGCGGTCTGCTTCTTTTGTTTTCTTCCTCCATCTTTCTCTTTCTGATCAATTCTTCCATCGTTGGGTTGTCCGCTGATGCGTTCTTGTCTCTTGTCCTATCCGTCGGAGGTCAATCGGGCAATATGGCATGATCGCCATTTCCTTGCTAGATTTAATTTCAATTATTGACCTTGCAGTTTCTTTGTCCTCCGTGGTCTTGTTCATGGAGATCATGTACATATCGGCTTGGTCTCCAGTGTTAGGATTGTCGATATGGAAAGTGATGGTTTCTCCCTAAGACTACAAACTGATGGTTTGTGCGAAGACGTTGATGATTGCATTGGCCGTATTCATGAAAGGCCTTCCTAGTATGATTGGGATGTGTACGTCTTCCTGCATATCCATTACTACAAAATCTGCTGGGTAAAGAAATTTATCAATCCTAACTAAAACATTTTCAGATATTCCCCTAGGGTATTTGCAAGCTGTATGGTCATTTCGGTAGGTCGAAGATTTTCTAACTCAAGCCTCTTGAAAAGCGAGAATGGCATAAGATTAACACTAGCTCCTAAATCGGCAAGAGAACATATGATGCCTGAATTGTAGATAGAACATGGGAGAGTAAAACGTCCGGTGTCTCCGAGTTTTTCAGGAATGATATTTTTCAAGATAGCTGAACATTCCTCGTTAAGCGGGACATTGGGTACTTCGGGTACCTTATCCTTGGTTTTAAGAAGTTTTCTGAAGTACTTTTTGGAATGAACTTCAGATGAGGTGTCTAGAAATTTCTTATCAAGCTTAAAAGACTTAAGCTTGTCGGGTCGTTGTTTAAGACTAGCCGGAAATGGGATTTTTCTATTTGATGTAGACTGTAAATCTATTGCCGATGGGACAATAGGTGGTTCCTTCACCGGAGAAGAAACCGAAGGTGAGCTATGTGCTACCTTAGAGTCTTGAATATGGGAAGCCTCCTTATGACAACTAGTTGGACTATCATGAGGTTTAGCGTTAATACGATGTGTTAATTGTCCTAATTGGGATTCGAAAGCTTTTAACAAAGTCAGTTGATCTCTTAAGATGAGATCAGCTTGGTCTTGTCTAGCCGAGATTCCTTGAATGACTTGTATCAGGGTGTCGTCAAAACTAGAGGTTTGTAAGGAAGAGGGTTCAGAAGGTTGGGGTTGGTAAGTTAGTGGGTTATTCCTAGGTGGTTTAAAGGAAGGGTTAGTATTGGGTGGAGTTAGATAAGATTGAAAATTTTGGGCTGAGTGGTTCAAATTAGAACAATTAAGGCATGTTTGAACTTGATAGACTTGTTGTGGTTGACTTTTCAATTCCTTAATCTCCTTGGTTAGGTCTGCCACTTGCTGAGTGAGAGTTTTGATAGCTTCATTCTCGATTGTAATAGGTGAATTCACTATTGAGGAGTGATTTTCACTGTTCCAATCATGGTTGTGTATGGTCATTTTCTTAATAAGGCTCCAAGCTTCATTTGTCGTACAGTCTATGAAACTACCTTGAGAGGCGGTATCAAGTAAAGGACGGTGATGTGAGAAGAGACCATTGTAGAAAATGCGAAACTGGTCTGAACGCTCAAATCAATGATTTGGACATTTCTTAAGCAATCCCTTAAAGCATTCCCATGCATCGTAGATTGATTCATCATGCACTTGACGAAAGTTTATGATGTTGGTCCTAAACGTGGCTTGTTTTGATGGGGGAAAATATTTGGCCAAAAATTTGGTTGCTAATTCTACCCAAGAGGTTATAGAGTTAATTTCTAGTCCCTCGAACCAGGTTTGTGCATTAAAAGTGAGTGAGTAGGGAAATAGGTATAGGTAGACTATGTCCTGATTAACCTCAATCGGCTTAAAGGAGTTGGATAAGGAAATGAATTTGTCAAGGTGTGAGTTGGGATCATCATTTGGTAGGCCATAGAATTGACAGCGGTTTTGGACTAACTGAACAATGTGTGGCTTTAACTAGAATGATCCTCTACCAATTTCCGGATAGACAATTGGTCCTCTTCGACCTTCGATCAAAGGTTTAGAGTCTTCAGCGAGAGTTATACGTGTAGCTGTCATAGTCTCGTTGGCAGGTGGTTGACTAGTTGAGTGGATAGGGATAACGTAATTTGTGAAAGTAGTAAAAGAAAGGAAAAATAAAGATAGACGTAGGGGTCTAAGGAGAAGAGTTAATCCTAAAGGTTCACTAGCGAGTAAGTTCATCTTGACGCCTGTGGATCGTACAGTTGGTTCCCAGGCAACGGCGCCAAAAACTTGATGCGTCACCAGCGGTCGGTAAGGATTTTACCCTTGTCGTTGCAACGGCTAAATGCCACGGTGATCAGTGGGTATTTTAAATTTGTAATTGCGGGGCATAAGTTTTCCCTACCAATGCTAATCCTAAAGGTGAGCAAGTGGTAGGTATGACCTAGAGTCGTTCTTCAAACCGATTGAATTGAAACTAAGGCGTGGCAGATGAGGGCTTTCAAACTAGTGAAGGGTTTATAAAATAGTGGGGGAGTTTTGGTTTTTCTATTAACTAACTTAGGCAAGTAAATAAATAAAAGCGAAATTAAAATAAAAGATAAAGCAGATAAGATAAAGATAGTGTTTGCTGAGATTTCGTTAATTAAGTTATGGGATGATATTTGGAGAAACTGTTTTGAAAGATATTAGTAAATTATCATTTTTGAATACTTGTATGTAAACACTAGATTCCCTACTAATTAAAATCCCATTAGCATGTCACACCGGGAGCTAGGTTATGGTAACATTCAAAGTATTTAGAATAATAAGCAAAATCTTAATTATGGTTTAATAATACTTTCATATGAACGGGAACAAAATCTTAAGGTACTAGACATAACTGAATCATATAACGATTCCTCGTTATCCTAACAGATTCGTATATTTAAAAAGTTCATTTATGACTTTAAACCAACCCTTGCTTAAGACTACCCAATAAATCCCCTAATTATCCACAGCGTTCCTCACTTAAAGTGGTTCCGCCGTGTGACACCCCCAAATTTAATGATTTGCGGAAGCTTGATTTGGGTGTCACTAATCAATATACAAAGCACATAAGATATAATGAACGACCACTATATGCGTCGTTTTAAACTTGTATAAATAAAATAAATGTTTACATCAAAATATAGTTACATTAGCTCGGTTCCTGAAATTGAGAGATTACATAGCATAATTACTTTTACAAAATATAATAATGCAGTCCAATCTCTAGTTGTATGTATGCTGACTCGAGCTAATAATTCCTGCTTGTGCAGCCAAACTACTGCTGGGTACCTGTGATAAATACTAAAATGGGTCAGCGAAAACGCTGGTGAGCTCACAGGTTTGTATGTCAATGTATAGTTGTCAGAACCGCAAGATTTATATTGAATTTAAAATGCAATTAAGCAAAATAAAAGTTATACTGTCCATGAGCACATAGTCTGAGCTTAACTTGATTTGTCAGGCCCAATTAAGGAAACCTAACTTGAAATGCCTCCTACGAGTGCCTAATCAACACTCGTCTTCCCAAATGCTAATACATCCGTTTGACCGGTTAGTGCGTGCTAACCCGGATGAGGATTGTCAATCCCATATGATATCATATACTAACATTCACGCTATAAAATACTAGAGACTATGCTTATGGAGGACTTTAAATTGATTAGCTTGAAACTCATGTAGTATTTGAAGTTTGGCACTTGCGTTCTACTTGTAAAACAAAATCGAGTAGTAATATCACACCCCTAGTTGTAAAGCAGTGAAAATGGGGCTATGAAACTCACCTGAGTCTTGAAGTGTTTAATTTAATAAACTTGAAGTTATTAGCGGTGAATTGAAGTCCAAAGGCTTGAAACCTGAATGTGTCCACGACACTTGAATTGTTATTAATTGTACCGGTATCTCGAAAGACTACCATTTTAAATTGTTTGTTTAACTTGGTGTCCAAATTACCCCGATTTGGTTGATTGTATTGTTACAAGTTACTACGACTTGTTTGATTGACTTGATACAAGTTACAACGACTTGTTTGATCTTTGAAGTATGTTTTGAAAACGTGTACGGTCCGTTGGTGATTACTTGCGACAATAGTCTTGATGTTATCTCATTGATTTAGAAGTGTTATACTTGAAAAGTAAATTCCAGTTATGATTGAAAAGTTGTATCGCGTAAGCGTTTTGAAGTTGTACAAGTTTGACATTTGGTGTAAAATGTGCTTACGGAATCTAAGTACGGGGGTCCGGGGGCAGCGCCCCTGGTTAGCGGGGTCCAAGGGGCGGCAGCCCCTGGCGGGGTCCAAGGGGCAGAGCCCCTGGCTGGGGTCGAGCTGCCAGGTCAGCTTGGAAAATTTTTATTTCTACTATATTGCTTTAAGGAAAAACGCATCTGGACTTGAATTTGAGTGAAATCAAGCAATAAAATTTCGAGCCTCGACACTTAGTAAAAATCTGTGTTTTTGAGGTTCTGGTTTGTGCGACGTAGGCTGCGACGTAGGCTGCGACGTAGGGTTTTGCGACGAAGAGGGTTGCATCGCTAAAGTCGACAGTGCTAAATCAATAGCGACGTAGGGTGCTACGTCGCTAATGCGACGTAGGTTCGGTTTGCGACGTTAAGGTCTGCGTCGCTATGTGCGACGTTCGCAAGTCAATGCGACGTAGTAAGCTGCGTCGCTATATGCGACGTTGGGGGTATAGTGCGACGTAGGTCGCTGCGTCGCATTTGCTCCAGGCCAAATGCGACGTACGGGGTCTGATCGGAATTTAAGCTTCAAAAACGCATTTTCCGGCCATCGATCGGCCTAATATTTTTACCCAACCCATTTTAGGACATTATAAGGTTATACAAACAACTAGCAAGTTATAAAACTTAAAAACGAGAGTTTTCGGAGTCGTGTCGGAAACTTACAAATCGCCGAAATGAAATTCCGGAAAGGTAGGAGTGTAGATCGTCGCGAGGTGGTCGTTTATTTCCAAAGGGGCTTGAAGATCCGAGGTCGTTTAGTATGTTTATTTTGCGATTTTTGTTGATTTTGGTTGATGGTTTTTGAGAGAAAAGAAAAGGAAGAGAGAGAGAGATAAATAAGAAATGAAGGAAAGAAGATGGTGGGGAGGTGGTTAAGGGATCACCTCCCATTTTCAGTCCGCGCACCGCGCTCCGTGCGGTGTTCGTTTACTCCGTCGTTTAAACGTTAAATATTTATTTTCTATGTTTTAATATACGTTTTAAAATACGAATAATTATTCAGTACTTTTGTTGAAGTATTTTACTAACTTTTTAATAATTACATTATAAATGGTGCATTGTCTCGTTTTGTTTGCGCAATTACATATTATTCGCGTTTATATAAATTGTGTGATAAAACTTGGATACAAAATATTATTGACATAATATTTTTAAGTACAAAAACTTTATTAAAAATCCTTGTATTACTTAGATCAATTGTTCACCAACGTCCGTATTTATTGTATCGAAATTCATTCGATTTGAAACTCGTACGATTTAAACAAATCGCATAATTGTAGATATATATTCAACAATATATATAATAATTGATACATTAATTAGCCTAACACAGAACTAATTACATGTATTAAAACTTGATTAGGTACTAAATTATAGTCCTAAATTGACGGTTGTCACATTCTCCCCCTGTTAGAAGAATTTCGTCCCGAAATTTATGTTGAAGTTGTGTTTGACGTTGAATCAGTGAAGAGTTGAGGATACTTGAGTCGCATTTGGTCTTCTCGTTCCCAGGTGAATTCCAGACCGCGCCGCGAATTCCACCTAACCTTGACAATGGGAATACGACTTTGTTTAAGTTGTTTGACCTCACGGTCCATGATCTCGGCGGGTTCCTCAACAAAGTGAAGTTTCTCGTCAACTCGAATTTCATCGAGTGGAATGATAAGTGCCTCATCAGACAGACACTTCTTCAGATTTGAAACATGAAATGTGGGATGCACGCTGCTGAGTTCGGATGGCAGCTGCAATCGATAAGCCACTGGACCAATCCTTTCGAGGATCTCGAATGGTCCAATGTATCTGGGATTCAACTTCCCTCGTTTGCCAAATCGGATTACGCCTTTCCAAGGCGATACTTTGAGTAGAACTCGATCCCCAACCTGGAACTCGAGTGGTTTGCGTCTCACGTCAGCATAACTTTTCTGACGATCACGCGCGGCTTTGAGTTTGTTTTGAATTTCAACGATTCTCTCGGTCGTCTCGTGAATGATTTCTGGACCTGTGAGTTGGCTATCCCCAACTTCGGTCCAACAGATAGGTGACCGGCACTTACGACCGTACAGTGCCTCGAAAGGTGCAGCTTTGATGCTGGTATGATAACTGTTGTTGTACGAGAACTCGCACAATGGTAGATGTTTTTCCCAGTTTACACCGAAGTCTACTACGCAGGCCCGTAGCATGTCTTCCAGTGTTTGAATGGTTCGTTCACTTTGACCGTCGGTTTGAGGATGATATGCGGTACTCATATCAAGTCGAGTACCCAGAGATTTTTGAAGTGATTGCCAAAATTGTGAAGTGAAACGACTATCTCTATCGGAGATAATTGAGATTGGAACACCGTGTTTGAATACGATTTCCTTCAGATAAATGTTGGTGAGGCGTTCCATTTTGTCGGATTCCTTGATTGCCAGGAAGTGAGCAGATTTTGTGAGACGATCCACGATCACCCAAATGGTATCGCAACCGCTCAAGGATCTGGGTAGTTTGGTTATGAAGTCCATGGCAATTTGTTCCCATTTCCATTCCGGAAGACTGGGTTGTTGAAGTAAACCAGAAGGTTTTTGATATTCGATTTTGACCTTGGAGCAAGTAAGGCATTTGCTGACATAGGTGGCGATTTCGGCTTTCATGTTCGGCCACCAGTAGAAGTCCTTGATACCGTGGTACATTTTATCGGATCCCGGATGGATAGAATATTTGGACTTGTGAGCTTCATCCATCACCAAGTCTCGTAGGTTCCCAAATTTAGGCAACCAGATTCGGTTTGAGAAATACCTAATCCCGTTAGGTTTGACTTCGAGTTGTTTATCCATGCCCCGCAAGGTTTCATCTTTGACATATTCGGGTTTTAAGGCTTCGAGTTGAGCAGTGAGGATTTGAATGTTTAAATTGTTGTGAATGGTCATACTGAGGGCTCGAACCCGAAGTGGTTTCACTCGCTCTTTTCGACTGAGGGCGTCAGCAACAACATTTGCTTTGCCTGGATGATATTTGAGTTCGCAGTCGTAATCAGTAAGCAACTCGACCCATCGACGTTGCCTCATGTTGAGATCCTTCTGATCGAATATGTGTTGAAGGCTTTTATGGTCGGTAAAGATTGTGCATCTGGTACCGTAAAGGTAATGTCTCCAGATTTTTAGGGCAAAAACGACAGCTCCTAGCTCGAGGTCGTGGGTGGTGTAATTCTTTTCATGAATCTTGAGCTGTCGGGAAGCATAAGCTATGACTTTGTCTCGTTGCATGAGCACACAACCGAGACCTTGGTGAGAAGCATCGCAGTATACCACGAAGTCATCGGTGCCTTCGGGTAATGAGAGGATAGGAGCACTGCAAAGCTTTTGTTTTAAGAGTTGGAATGCCGACTCTTGTTTATCAGTCCAGTCAAACTTTTTGTCTTTCTGGGTCAGAGTCGTGAGTGGTATGGCTATCTTGGAGAAATTTTCAATGAATCGTCGATAGTATCCGGCCAGTCCTAGAAACTGCCGTACCTCCGTCGGAGTGGTTGGCGATTGCCAATCTTTGATAGCTTCGATTTTTGATGGGTCAACGTGAATCCCCTGACTGTCAATCACGTGACCAAGGAATTGAACGGTTTTGATCCAGAACTCACACTTAGAGAACTTGGCATAGAGCTCCTCGTGTTTAAGTAGTTCAAGGATGGTTTTGAGATGTTGCGCGTGTTCTTCTTTGCTTCGTGAATATATGAGGATGTCATCGATAAAGACAATGACAAACTTATCAAGGTAAGGTTTACACACCCGATTCATAAGGTCCATGAATACAGCCGGTGCATTGGTTAGGCCGAATGGCATCACTTGGAATTCGTAATGCCCGTAACGAGTTCTGAAAGCGGTTTTTGGAATATCGGCATCGCGGACACGCAATTGGTGATAACCGGATCGGAGATCAATCTTTGAATAACAACTCGACCCTTGAAGTTGGTCGAACAGGTCATCGATTCGAGGAAGTGGATACCGGTTCTTGACAGTCAACTTGTTCAGCTCTCGATAGTCGATACACATTCGAAAAGAACCATCTTTCTTCTTAACAAATAGGACCGGAGCTCCCCAAGGTGAAGAACTCGGCCTGATAAACCCTCGTTCCAGGAGTTCCTGTAACTGGGTGGACAGCTCCTGAAGCTCGGATGGAGCTAAACGGTATGGTGCTCGGGCCACAGGCGCAGCACCTGGTACAAGATCGATTGAGAACTCAACCTGTCTTGGTGGTGGTAGACCAGGTAGCTCTTCAGGAAAGACTTCTGGAAAGTCTCGAACAATTGGAACATCCTCAAGTCGCTTCTCCTTCGACTTTTTCTCCATGATGTGCGCGAGGATTGATGGATAACCCTTTCTCAGAAATTTCTGGGTTTTAAGACAAGAGATGATGTTAAGCCTCGTCCCACCGGTCTCCCCCTGTATAATCAGGGTTCTACCGACAGCGAGAGGTATGCGAACAATTTTGTCATGGCAAATGATTTCGGCGCGATGCTTGGATAACCAGTCCATGCCCACAATGACATCGAAACTTCCTATCTCAACAGGCATAAGATCTATGGAGAAGGTTTCGTCGGCTAGATTTAAGGTGCAATTAGGTATCACACTATTGGTTTCTATCAATTTGCCATTTGCTAGCTCTACGGTGTACTGTTAGGATTTATTAATTTGATGAGACAAAATAAAAGATGCAAGTTGAGGGACTAAAGATGAATTGTTTTATTTTAATTAGTCTTCTAGTATAATTATGATTTCTTGTAACCCTAAAGATCTCTATTATATAAAGAGACATAGGGACGTAGGTTTTGGTGTGCACACATAATGTAGACGTCTAAGGGTTTGTTTAGCCTCAAGATCAAGGTTTCTTGATCCTGTTATATTTGTATAACCGTTTTATTGTGATCAAATAGAATTGAGGCTTTTTGTTATGATAACTTTGATGTTATTGTTCTATTCCGCTGCATATTATTATCTTTGTTATCATTGATCCTAGATTAGATCTAAACAATCTAGAGCTAGATCGTTATTAGGTTTTCACAATTGGTATCAGAGCAAGGTTGCTCGTGATCTAGGATCTATAAAGTTTTACAAGCAAGAGAAGCCGTATTGAAGAAACCCTAGAAGATTGCAAGAAAAATTCGTAATTCATCACTTTCTGCACAGCCATGGTAAAAAATTCGGATCTCCTTCGTTAACCGTTAGATTGTCGTGAAATTTGAACTGTAGGTTCTTAACATATAGGCGCACATTCCTACCAAAGGAATTTTTGATCTGAGCTTTTAATTAAGAGATATTCATTGTTATCGTTAATTGTTAATCCTAGATCAAGACCTAAAAAGTCTCGAGCTAGATCGTTATTGGGTTTTCACAATTGGTATCAGAGCTAGATCGTTATTTATTGTCGAAATTGGTTGCTGAAAGTTTAGGGTTTTCCAGAACGGCAGAAGTAAAACGGTCACTGTGTCTTCGTTATTCAACGAAAGTTTATGATTTTTTGATATGTTAGAGAAGACATATGTTTTTACATTGTGTAAAAATTTCATTGTGATCGGATGTCTCTAGATGGAGATATTAAAATTCGAATTTGCTGCAGTAGGTTTATGGTTTCTTTCGTGCAGCTGAAGTCAGAAAATTACTGTAGATTCGTTAACCATTGGATCGACTTGATTTTTGGATATGTGGTTAATGAAACATTGATCGACTTCGTGTAAAAATTTGAGCATGATCAGATACGTCATCAGAGAGATATATAATTCTGAAGTTGCTGCCCCTGTTAGTTAAATGTGCTAACCACTGCTAGTAGAAGCTTGCATCTGCTAGTACAACGTTGCCTCTGTCAGTACAAGCTTACCTCTGTTAGTGCAAAGCTTTCCGCTGCTAGTAGAGCTTGCCACTGTTAATGCAAAGTGGTTACCACTGTTCGGGATTTTGAAGATTACCACTGTTCGTGAATTTTGTAACCACTGTTAGTTTTGGATCTCGTTTGGAATTGTTTAAATAACAATTTATTTGTATTGATTTATGGCTCGTTTTTGAAGAAGATGTGATTACGAAGAAGGTTGATTATAGCTTATTTGATATTGTAGATGAGTTTTTCAGGTTTGTATCTTATCATATCTCAAAGTGGTGGATGAAGAGCTTTGAAGATAACTTGTTTGGTTTGTATGGAGACGACGAAGACTTGACAAATCTAGCAAACGTGTGAGATTAAACTTATGATGCTCAATGCTCACATTTGCTATCACTTGAAAGAGTTTTGGTATGCTCAGTGACTTATGTTGGAAAAATAAGGATTTTTGTCAAAGAGATTGCGGTCTACTTATACATTGGATTATAAGTTCGACGTCGTGGATAGTACAAGATATAAGGTACAAGTTTGGAAGATTTAACTTCTTTATTAAGTTTGTTATACTCTATTTTCTTCACCGACCAGTAATCATTACATAGAGCCAATCGGATTTCGAGATTCAAGAGATGGTGAACATATTTTAAGGGGAAGCTTACTGTTTATTGTTTCATCATCTACATGTAACACTTGAGGGGAAGTGTTTACAAGTTGCAAAAGACCCCTATTGGATTATGACAAAAAGGGGAAGAAGAATTTGAAGATTCAGATTTGCAACTTATCGCATGGCATGATTACAAGAAATCAAGAGTTAAGGGGAAGTTTGTGCAAGAAGATCGATATTTTGTCATCATCAAATAGGGGAAGATTGTTAGGATTTATTAATTTGATGAGACAAAATAAAAGATGCAAGTTGAGGGACTAAAGATGAATTGTTTTATTTTAATTAGTCTTCTAGTATAATTATGATTTCTTGTAACCCTAAAGATCTCTATTATATAAAGAGACATAGGGACGTAGGTTTTGGTGTGCACACATAATGTAGACGTCTAAGGGTTTGTTTAGCCTCAAGATCAAGGTTTCTTGATCCTGTTATATTTGTATAACCGTTTTATTGTGATCAAATAGAATTGAGGCTTTTTGTTATGATAACTTTGATGTTATTGTTCTATTCCGCTGCATATTATTATCTTTGTTATCATTGATCCTAGATTAGATCTAAACAATCTAGAGCTAGATCGTTATTAGGTTTTCACATGTACTTAATGTCTAAAGCAACAGGTGTAATGTCAAGTAGAGGGCAAAATTCATCGGAAATAAAACTCCTATCGGCACCAGTATCAAACAGTATGGAAGCAGTTAAATTGTTGAGGAGGAACATACCCGTGACCACATTCGGGTCCTGACGGGCGTCTCCTGAGTTGATCACGAAGGCGCTACTTTTGGTGTTATTGTTGTTGCGGTGGTTGTTGTTGTTGCCCTTGTTCTTCAATTTTGGACAAGAATCCCTAAAGTGTCCAGGGTTTCCACATTCGTAGCAGGACTTAGGTTGTCGGGCATTTTTGTCAGAAGGGTTGTTGTTGGATTTGGGGGTTCGGCAATCCTTAGTCAAATGCCCGTACCTCCTGCAGTTGTTGCAAGGAGTACCGCACTGACCAAAATGGTGGTAGTTACACTTGGGACAATAAGGCCTTTCCCCGGTGTAGCTGCGGGTGGTTTCAGAGTTGGTGGTGTAGACTTGGATGGCGTTGTTTTTCTTGTTTGAGTTGTGGTGGTGTTCAGAGGATTTGCGTTTGTTGTTGTTGGAGGATGAGGTGTTGGAGGTCTCACGGCTGACAACTAGAGCCATGAGTTCGTGGGCCAATCGAATGGCACTTTCAGTGGTGGTTGGTTTGGATGAGGCGACGTTTCCTTGGATGTTCTCGGGAAGTCCACGAATGTATCTCTTAATGCCCTTACTTTCTGGTTCGACCAAACCCGGGCATAATAAAGCAAACTGCTGAAACTTGGTGGTATATTCAGCAACATCATTTCCCTGCACCGTCAGGTGCCAGAATTCTTCCTCTAGCCTATGTAATTCCTCTTCAGGACAGTACTTTTCTGTCAGTTTCTTTTTCAGTTCGGCCCAAGGAAGTCGGTTTGCAACCTCAAGGCCTACAGAGTTTGCGTGGGTTTTCCACCACGTGAGTGCACCTTCTTGAAAGGTGTAAGCAGCGAATTTGACTTTGTTGTTCTCAGTGCAGTCGCAGAGACTGAAAACGGATTCCATACGCTCAATCCAACGGATTAAGCCAATGGCACCTTCCGTGCCCTTGAAGTACAGTGGTTTACAGCTAAGAAAGTCCTTATAGGAGCAGGGTTTGGGTGGTGGAGTATTGGTTGCTGTGTCCTCGCTACCGGGTGGTGTTCGGGTAGCCAAGGCTTCGGTCACACTGCGGGCAATGATTCCCGCGATCTCAGCTTCGCTAAGGGTAATTTGACGACGTGGAGGCATGATGCTGAGTAAGAAAGAACAAGGAAATGAAATAAGATACTAGTCCGAGTATGATGAACTAGTGGTGTGTTTGTCATTCCGAGACAAAACGTTGGAAAGAAAGAGGCCTATATTCATATAATATAATATAGCCTAAAGTTGTAATGAGGTCTATTCATGTAAATATATGTATATCACATAATAACCTATTGAGTGTCTAGCACAGACGTGTTTTGAGTCCCGTTTCTCTCGAGGTCAGAGTCAACTAATGCATTCCTGTTCAATATAACTCTTTCAGATTTCACATCATCTTTCTTTAATTGTACATAGTTGATCAGGCTATGTTAAATTAAAGTCGTATGATGTAATCCCTGAACTAGTCATAACTAATAAGGAATACTGCCTAACGGTCATAGTCTAGGCCCACTAAATGCAACCTAGTTCACTATAACCTTAGGCTCTGATACCAATCTGTGACACCCCCAAATTTAATGATTTGCGGAAGCTTGATTTGGGTGTCACTAATCAATATACAAAGCACATAAGATATAATGAACGACCACTATATGCGTCGTTTTAAACTTGTATAAATAAAATAAATGTTTACATCAAAATATAGTTACATTAGCTCGGTTCCTGAAATTGAGAGATTACATAGCATAATTACTTTTACAAAATATAATAATGCAGTCCAATCTCTAGTTGTATGTATGCTGACTCGAGCTAATAATTCCTGCTTGTGCAGCCAAACTACTGCTGGGTACCTGTGATAAATACTAAAATGGGTCAGCGAAAACGCTGGTGAGCTCACAGGTTTGTATGTCAATGTATAGTTGTCAGAACCGCAAGATTTATATTGAATTTAAAATGCAATTAAGCAAAATAAAAGTTATACTGTCCATGAGCACATAGTCTGAGCTTAACTTGATTTGTCAGGCCCAATTAAGGAAACCTAACTTGAAATGCCTCCTACGAGTGCCTAATCAACACTCGTCTTCCCAAATGCTAATACATCCGTTTGACCGGTTAGTGCGTGCTAACCCGGATGAGGATTGTCAATCCCATATGATATCATATACTAACATTCACGCTATAAAATACTAGAGACTATGCTTATGGAGGACTTTAAATTGATTAGCTTGAAACTCATGTAGTATTTGAAGTTTGGCACTTGCGTTCTACTTGTAAAACAAAATCGAGTAGTAATATCACACCCCTAGTTGTAAAGCAGTGAAAATGGGGCTATGAAACTCACCTGAGTCTTGAAGTGTTTAATTTAATAAACTTGAAGTTATTAGCGGTGAATTGAAGTCCAAAGGCTTGAAACCTGAATGTGTCCACGACACTTGAATTGTTATTAATTGTACCGGTATCTCGAAAGACTACCATTTTAAATTGTTTGTTTAACTTGGTGTCCAAATTACCCCGATTTGGTTGATTGTATTGTTACAAGTTACTACGACTTGTTTGATTGACTTGATACAAGTTACAACGACTTGTTTGATCTTTGAAGTATGTTTTGAAAACGTGTACGGTCCGTTGGTGATTACTTGCGACAATAGTCTTGATGTTATCTCATTGATTTAGAAGTGTTATACTTGAAAAGTAAATTCCAATTATGATTGAAAAGTTGTATCGCGTAAGCGTTTTGAAGTTGTACAAGTTTGACATTTGGTGTAAAATGTGCTTACGGAATCTAAGTACGGGGGTCCGGGGGCAGCGCCCCTGGTTAGCGGGGTCCAAGGGGCGGCAGCCCCTGGCGGGGTCCAAGGGGCAGAGCCCCTGGCTGGGGTCGAGCTGCCAGGTCAGCTTGGAAAATTTTTATTTCTACTATATTGCTTTAAGGAAAAACGCATCTGGACTTGAATTTGAGTGAAATCAAGCAATAAAATTTCGAGCCTCGACACTTAGTAAAAATCTGTGTTTTTGAGGTTCTGGTTTGTGCGACGTAGCCTGCGACGTAGGCTGCGACGTAGGGTTTTGCGACGAAGAGGGTTGCGTCGCTAAAGTCGACAGTGCTAAATCAATAGCGACGTAGGGTGCTACGTCGCTAATGCGACGTAGGTTCGGTTTGCGACGTTAAGGTCTGCGTCGCTATGTGCGACGTTCGCAAGTCAATGCGACGTAGTAAGCTGCGTCGCTATATGCGACGTTGGGGGTATAGTGCGACGTAGGTCGCTGCGTCGCATTTGCTCCAGGCCAAATGCGACGTACGGGGTCTGATCGGAATTTAAGCTTCAAAAACGCATTTTCCGGCCATCGATCGGCCTAATATTTTTACCCAACCCATTTTAGGACATTATAAGGTTATACAAACAACTAGCAAGTTATAAAACTTAAAAACGAGAGTTTTCGGAGTCGTGTCGGAAACTTACAAATCGCCGAAATGAAATTCCGGAAAGGTAGGAGTGTAGATCGTCGCGAGGTGGTCGTTTATTTCCAAAGGGGCTTGAAGATCCGAGGTCGTTTAGTATGTTTATTTTGCGATTTTTGTTGATTTTGGTTGATGGTTTTTGAGAGAAAAGAAAAGGAAGAGAGAGAGAGATAAATAAGAAATGAAGGAAAGAAGATGGTGGGGAGGTGGTTAAGGGATCACCTCCCATTTTCAGTCCGCGCACCGCGCTCCGTGCGGTGTTCGTTTACTCCGTCGTTTAAACGTTAAATATTTATTTTCTATGTTTTAATATACGTTTTAAAATACGAATAATTATTCAGTACTTTTGTTGAAGTATTTTACTAACTTTTTAATAATTACATTATAAATGGTGCATTGTCTCGTTTTGTTTGCGCAATTACATATTATTCGCGTTTATATAAATTGTGTGATAAAACTTGGATACAAAATATTATTGACATAATATTTTTAAGTACAAAAACTTTATTAACAATCCTTGTATTACTTAGATCAATTGTTCACCAACGTCCGTATTTATTGTATCGAAATTCATTCGATTTGAAACTCGTACGATTTAAACAAATCGCATAATTGTAGATATATATTCAACAATATATATAATAATTGATACATTAATTAGCCTAACACAGAACTAATTACATGTATTAAAACTTGATTAGGTACTAAATTATAGTCCTAAATTGACGGTTGTCACACGCCGGTTCAAACCTTGGCCATGTCTTATCCTATGATAATCCCCCATGTAGCCTTGCGGTTCCATAGTTTCATACATTTGACAAATTATATTGACACAGATGGCTGACTACCTTTTAATTGGACGTCGTTAAAAAGGTGTTGTAATCACGTTTAGTGGTGGAAAGGTGATAGATTAATTTGAAGTTTAAAAGTCTATTTAGAAAGGTTAATTAAACTAGGTTTCTCATTTTATATATTAGTCCGTAATATAACTACCTTCGGTCGTTACGCAGCTTCCACGTATTTGTACTACACTTAAAGTGTTTCCAACGCTATACTGCGTAACAGTCAAATAGGGGCCGTCATATTACTTCGTAATATTGCACCGCTTCGTATTATGACTACCTTCGGTCGTTCCTCGACTTCCATACATTTGTACTCCAGTACTATATCGAATAACAGTCGAATAGGGGCCGTCATATTACTTTACGATAATTAAGACCGTTTATATTTTACTACTATGATGATCCTAAGGCAACAACCAAACAAGAACATGCAATAAGATGATCAAAGCAATACTTCCGATCTTTAATATTTAATTATAAATCATCCCATAATTAACTAATTACATCGCAAGCAAATACAACAAGTGTAGTACTCTCTAATCATGGCAATAAATAAATCTAGCATAATAAATATAAACGTAATTAATTAAGATAGATAAGGATAGAAATAACCGAGATTAATATGCGAGAAGGAATAGACTTGAATTAATGAGAGCAGCTCCAAGCTTACACCAAAGATTACAAACACGTTCCTTGCTTTCGTTCTATCCTAACAAGCTTCCTAAACTTAGCCTAATACTAATTTAAAGTAAGAAAATAAAATGAGAAAGAAAAACTAGAAGCTAGAGAAGTAAGAAAGATGTGGAAAGTGTGTTTCCAAGGTGTGGTTTCCAAATGAACCAAAGGCACCTATTTATAGGTGGAATCCGGTTCATGCTAGCATCTTGAGGAGCACATTAGCAAAAGGTGTAAAAATTAATGGCACATGTACCCTAAAGCGTGTAAAGGTGTAGCACATGTACCCTAAAGTTGCGGAAAGGTGTGGCACCAGGTACGAGGCGAGTATGGGTAAGGACCAAAAAGGGGCCGGAGGACGGGCGGTAGGAGGCCGGCGGCACCAGCCGGGTGGCCGGCGGTAGGGCTGTTCACAGTTCGGATAAAACCGGATTATCCAATTGGATAACTCGGATTGGACCATATGGTTTGGATAATTGGATTTTTGGATCGGTTCGGATCAAAACCAAACTTATTATCTTGGATCACGGATTGGTTTTGGTTAGTAAATTACAAACCGGATTATCCAAAAAAACCAAATAACAAATAAATACTTATTTTTCATTCATTATATGTATACATGCACATACAAAATAGTTTACTAACTTATTAATATTCTATAAATATCCAAATATAATAGGTAGTTTATAATTTACATAATTGTTTACTTATATATAGGTAACTTCTAGTTTCGTTTTGCATTTTACTATTATATGACACGCACATGTATATGTACTGGGAGGTTCAAATGAGAACCATTCATTCTGTATAAGTTTATTATAATATCTAACATATTTTTAGTAGATATTATAAATATGTATGTATGTATATGGATAACCAAAAACCAAACCGATCCATCCAAATAGTAATTCGGATGGATTGGTTCGGTTTTTGAATTTGTTTGGACGGTTCGGATTCATATTTTCGAAACCATAATCCATTTGGATTCATGTATACGGATCGGTTTTGAACCGAACCATCCATATGAACACCCCTAGCCGGCGGCGGCTGGCAGCCTGCCGTCCCGGTTCACCGTCTTTTGCTTCGTTTCTTGATTCATGCGTGTTTTCTTCGTTAGGCCTCCGTTTGCATTGATTCTTTTTTTGTTGGATTCGTTTTTCAAAAACAAAGACTTTGATGAAAAGAAATCCCAAAAATATGTCTATGAACTTTAGATGTGTCGTACGAATCGTTTGAATCTTCCAGCGTACGTAGAATCTTCATTCTTCATCCGTTTTGCCGATTCTTCTTCTGTTGGATTCGTATTTTGAAAATGAACATCTTGGATAAAAGAAACCTAAGTGGTGGGCAATTTGCCTCTAAATCTTGTTTTGATGTCTTGAATCTTCAATTCTGCGTGGAATCTTCGTTTTTCGTTCGTTTTGCTTGATTTTTCTCGTGCAACTTCATTTTGACCTTCTTGGCAAAGTTTCATTGATTTGTGCATTATTTGAGTCCAAATGCCAAGTATTATTCGAGAATGAGAGAGATATCGGTGGTAAAAACATGACTTTTTACTCGATATCAGTTCACCAGCTGAACTAATCTTGTTTATTGATGCAGGGCATTCTTAGA
The DNA here is from genome assembly GCA_949592205.1 of Helichrysum umbraculigerum. Lineage (NCBI taxonomy): Eukaryota > Viridiplantae > Streptophyta > Magnoliopsida > Asterales > Asteraceae > Helichrysum > Helichrysum umbraculigerum. The sequence goes on along the minus strand of CATIUR010000004.1, from coordinate 104,219,972 downwards.
GAGACTATCTGGTATCTGGACGGTGGTTGTTCCAGACATATGACCGGATGTAAGTCCCTGCTCAGTGACTACCAGGAAGAAAGAGGTCCTGATGTAGTATTTGCTGATAACAAGGTTGGTAAAACAAGGGGTTATGGTGTTTTAACAAATTGCAATGTGATGTTCAAGCGGGTTGCATATGTGGAAGGACTGAAGCACAATTTATTGAGCATCAGTCAGTTCTGTGACTCCAAAAACAAGGTGCTATTTGATCATGAAGCTGGTGTTGTTTACAACAAGAAAGGAAGTGCTGTGATGGCTGCTAACAGAAAGGGAAATACATATGTGGTCAATATGGACTCAGCTCAGTCAGGAACATGCTTTTATTCCAGAACCGTTTCAGAAGAAAAATGGTTATGGCATAAACGACTTTCTCATCTGAACCTAAAAGCTATCAACAAATAAAGCAAGAATGGTTTAGTCACTGGACTTCCAAAGTTGTCTTATGATAAAGATAAGCTTTGTTCAGCATGTGAGAGGAAAAGCATCACAGCTCATCTTTCAAGAGTAAACAAACATCATCAGTGACTGAATGTTTTTACCTTCTTCATATGGATTTATTTGGTCCAATGAGTACTCCAAGTCTTGGTGGAAAGAGATATTGTTTGACAATTGTGGATGAATACTCTAGATACACATAGGTATTCTTTCTTAAAGACAAAAATGAAGTAGCAAGTGAAATCATATCCTTTATCAAGAAAATGGAGAACCTAAATGGTAGTCTGGTTAAATATTTAAGAAGTGATAATGGCATTGAATTTAGAAATGTTGACCTGGAAAGTTTTTGTGATTCAAAAGGCATTTCTCAAAACTTCTCAGCACCAAGAACACCCCAACAAAATGGGGTTGCTGAAAGGAGAAACAGAACCTTAATTGAATCTGCTAGGTCAATGCTCATTAAAGCTGGTCTTAAGACCTATTTCTGGGCAGAGGCAGTGAGTACAGCCTGCTTCACTCAGAATAGGTCACTGATTGTAAAGAGACATAGTAAGATAGCATAAGAGGTATTAAGGGGGAGAAAACCTGATATAAGTTTTCTTCATGTTTTTGGCAGTACCTGTTATGTCTTAAACAAAAGAGATCGGCTAAGTGAATTTGTGTGTGAATCTAGCTAAGTGTTGATGAAATAAGCGTAAAGGAGAGAAATATCAGAGTGTTTGTGTGAGTTGCAGGTGAAAATAGTAAATGTTTGTTAACCTAAATGATCATCCATGCCTCGTTTAAATACTAAGAGCATATAGCAATATTCCCGAGATTTCAGGGATCCTCCGATGAAGGATGAAGACCACCAACGTCTCTTTTGACTTCATTTTACACGTGCAGCGGACTTCATCTTCATAAAATTGTATCAAAAACTTGCCATATAATCCGGAGCATATATCAGATGACGCGTTCCTCTTATGACCTGGTCAATATTCAAGGAAAACTAACACGTTAAACAGCGCATGATCCTGAACTAATATATGTTCAGGATTCTGAGCTATGCATACTCCAGAATAAACTTAGGATCCTCACTTAAGGATCTCCCTCATTCAATATCCTGCATGATTATGTTAGATAAATATATCCTGAGTAGGATCCTGCAAGACAAATAATAAAAATATATCCAGGATCCTTAACTATATCTATGATCCTGAAAACAGACTTACAAACTATCATTATCCTGAGATACAAATATAGCATATAAACAACTTTCATACCTGCGAGATAAACATATGATGCTAATCAGGATCCTGCAAAGTTAGATAAAAATCTACCCACAACAATTGCACCCGAAGTTATAACATTTTTCAGGATCCTTAAACGTTGTAACTTCTCATGGTAACCGCTTAAATCGTGTTAGGTAGTTGCATCGATTATCGTGTTCGAGTATTTATAGCTATTCTGACGCACGTCGTATCTCATTCATCTTCTATTCCATCTTCTACTCGCCTCATTCTCAGGTATTACTTCTTTCTCTTCTCCTTCGTTTTTCACTTCCTTTCGTATTGAAAATGAAACCTGCAACTAGAAACGAGTCGGACCTTCCTGAATTTATTGATCAAAAAATGATTTCCGACCCTATTTCATCTTCGCTATTTGATTCCGATATACAAAAGCTCAAAAGCGCTTTTCCTGAAATCACTATTTTCCGACCTTATGATCCTAATGTCCACGCTGATCATCGATCAGATCGATGGATATGCTTCCCTGAGTTTCCTTTTACCCTAGGGCTCAAATATCCTTTCCCGAAGATTTTCAGCGACTTCTTTGGCATGACAGGGTTATGTTATTCACAAACAATGCCTATGATTTGGCGCACCCTTTTCGTCATTCATTCTGTCAATGAATCTCATCATACTCACCTTGGAATTCCTGAAGTAGCCCGAACCTATCACCTTCGCTCGCATGGCTCTAATTATTTTCTTTTCAAAATCAAGCCCAAACGTAAACACCTCGTCCTTTGTACCACTCAGAACAATCCTAATTGGAAAGAGAGGTTCTTCTTCGTTGATCGCAAATCTCTTCCCGATGAAGAATTGATCCCTACTGTTTGGCTCACAAAGGGTAGGATCAAAATTATCTTGGGATTTCATTCTACGCGTAGTTCTATTTCTAACTTATCTTGTTTCTTTTGCAGCCATCTTCGAAAATTTAGCTCCTCCTCTCCATGATACAGAAGAGTTGATAAAGAACTTCTTACAAGTTCCCGAGGGTGACAGAACTTTTTCATATTCCCCTTCGCCGGAAGTCATGAAGCCACAAAAAGCAACTCCCACTGCGACAGGTAACTCATAAATTCTATCAAAAAATGCCTCTTTCCTTCTTTTTAATATGATAATTTTTTGAAACAGCATCCTATTTCTCCTTGTCGGATATTGATGATGAAGATGTACCGATCAAGGTGGAAAAATCAGTTACCGTATCCCGCAAGGCCAAAGTCCCTAACCTCCGTTCTGGGTCAAGTACCAAGAAGAGGAAAGCCAACGTCAATGAGGATCCTGATGAACCCACACTGGATTTTGACAAGGTATATCTTATCACCCTTGTTCAACCTTCCATCTGTACATACAACTTTATACTTTAATTATATATGTCTTCTCTAGATCATGGAACAAGCCTCCAAATTTTATAAGGAGAAACTGGAGATAATTGAGAGCATCAAGAAGTCAGCTGCCATTGCAGCAGAAACTTCTTCTCGGGAAAATGCCTGTCTAAAGAGAGAAATCGAAGACATGAAAGCTTATGCTGCCCAAAAAGATGTTGAAGCTCAAAAAAGAATTGATGAAGAACGCGAGGTTATGGTTGCAGGTGTCAAGAAAGATGCAGCTGCTGCGGTGCTCAAGGCCAGGATCCTGATGGCGTCTGAAGCTAGTGCTAAAGGTCTTGACATTTCCTTTTGGAATATCCAAGCCTGGCAGGACAAGTTAGCAAAATTGGAGGGCGAGAATCCAAAGGTTGGGGATTTCCTTGATGAAGCTAGTGGTAAAGGTACCAGAACATCAGTTAAGAAGACTCCTAACGCTTCAACACAGAAGGTTCCAATCGATATCGAAGACATCAAGATGGAGAATCCAGTGCCAACATCAGAGACTCCAGAGGATCCTGCTGAAGATGCAGATTTAACCCTGGGCAAGGAAGGTATATAACTAGCCGGAGCCCAGTTTAGCTTTTATGTTTTTAGATTCCAAGGGTTGTGATTGCAACAAAACAATTATTTGGGGTGAGGTTGACCTGGCATGGTCAACCATGGTTGTGTTGAATATGGTTCATGTTGGCCACAAGAGAATTTAAATTTCCTGCACTTCTTTTAAACCTTGATCTCAGGATTGAATAATCCTTAGATCTTTTGCCATAACTAATATTAGGATATTATCTATATCTTGTGTCTTCATGATACTGAGGAGATTCCCTCAGTATACATATACATGTTTGCTTAGAAACAGGATCCCGAGGAGATTCCCTCAGGATAAATCCAGGATAATGAGAAGATTCTCTCAATATCCATTCAGCATTACAGATTTCAAGGATCCTTAATCGGATCTGAGATAATCCCGAGTTTAGGATCCTAAGATTCCAGGATCCTTACCCGGATTTCATATGAACTTGACTTTAGGATCCAAAGATTTCAGGATCCTAAAATATATTGCAGACAATAATAAACTCCCAACAAGTATTTCCTATAATAAATGTTGATAATTTGTCAAACAATTGTGAAAACAATTTATTTTTTGAAAAATGTGTTGTGATCTTAAAAAGGTTTTGCGATCCTTAGATTAAAACAGCTTTTGATAATCATGAAAACATTAGAGCTAATAAAGTTATTTATTAGACTTAACTAATGAAAATTTTGATAATGCGAATACATTATAACCATTAGGTAGTTTAAGTAAACTATAAAAGTGACATGTAAATGCCAAATCATCAGGTAATATGAAAACATTACAAACCGTTTGATTCTTGGGCTACGCCATTTGAGACATGAAAATGCCTAACCAATTGGTAATGTGAATACATTACAATCCTTAGAGTGACATGAAAACGACACAAACCTTAGATCGATATGTTTAGTGCACATCAGTATCGACATTCGTTAGCGCTTGATCTATAGGCCAACGGAAATGAAGTTGTCGGGTACCAGAGGCATCACCGATTCCCTAACCATGGCACTATAATCAAACATCGTGCGCACCCGGCGAGGTGTCAAACCCTATCCGTAGAGAGGTGTTTATCCGTACGGAAACCTCTAAACCTTAGAGAATCGCTGAGATCCTTAACGGAGGAGAGGTGGCAAACCTCTAATCTTCATTCCATGATCCTTAAGTGTATGAACTACAACAAATACAAGATCTTGGGTAAAGGTGGGTGTTAGTTTGCCTAACACCCCTCCGATGCTTAAGTCAGTAAAGTATTCATTGAGAATAATAATCACAAGAAACTTTCATGCATATATCAATATATAATTATAATACACACATATATATAGTAAAAGGTATTAAAATCAATGAAAACTTAAGGATCACAGGAGTACCTTTTATGTTGAATAAAAACATTCAACTTTCACATGGTAGAGTTTCAAATGAATGGCATTCCAAGATCTTGGGAGTAGTTCGCCATCCATATTGGCCAACCAATATGCCCCCTTTCCAGCATCCGAATCTATCAAATATGGACCTTCCCACTTTAGTGCTAGCTTTCCTTCCGCAGGATTCTTAGTATTTTGAAATACTTTCCTTAATACCAAATCTCCTATTTGAAACCTTCTTATCCTAACATTCTTGTTGTAGGATTTTGATATCCTCTGTTGGTATGCAGCAATCCTAAATTTAGCACGATCCCTCAACTCATCCACAGTGTCTAAATCCTGAATCAATGCTTCTTTGTTTGCCTCTAAAGTCTGCATCTGGGATCTTACCGTTGGGATCATCATTTCTGTCGGGATCATGGCCTCGGATCCAAACACCAAAGCAAAAGGAGTTTGCTTAGTTGCCTCCTTTTCAGTGGTCTTATCAGCCCATAGCACAAAAGGCAATTCTTTAGCCCATCTTCCTTTCTTAGCATCCAGCCTCTTCTTAAGATTGTTGATTATAATTTTGTTGCTGGATTCTGCCTGACCATTAGCTTGAGGATGAACTGGTGTTGAAGTTATCATCTTGATTCCCCAACTTTCACAAAACTTAGTTGTTCTTCTTCCAATAAATTGAGATCCATTGTCACATACTATTTCTGCCAGGATCCCAAACCTCGTGAGGATATTTCTCTTGATGAATGAGATAACGTCTTTTTCCTTAACTTGAACAAATGCCTCAGCTTCTATCCATTTGGAAAAATAATCTGTCATCGCAAGCATAAACACTTTTCCTCCTGGAGCAATAGGTAATTTTCCCACGATATCCATTCCTCATTTCATAAACGGCCATGGTGAGATAATCGGATGCATCGGTTTTGCTGGTTGATGATGGATGTTTCCGTGCCTTTAAAAAGCATCACATTTGTTAGCAAAATCCATGTAATCCTTCTTCATAGTAGGCCAGAAGTATCCTGTTCTCAATGTTTTTGAAAATAACGCTCTGCCCCCAGAATGATTCCCACAATCACCTTCATGTATATCCTTAAGAACTGCTTTTGCTTCAGGATCCTCAAGGCATCGCAATAATGGTCCTGCAAGTGATTTTTTATACAATATACCATTTTCAATAGTAAAATGGGATACCTTTAATCTGAAAGCTTTAGGATTGTTTTCATCCTTAGGGATCACATCGTGTTGTATATATTCTGTCGCAAAGCGAATCGGGTCGGGGCGCGACTAATTACATATCAAGCACACAAGGTATAATGAACGACCACTATATGCGTCGTTTTGAACTTGTATTGATAAAAACATAAGTTTACATCAAAATAAAGTTTACATTAGCTCAGTTCCTGAAATTAAGAGATTTACATCACTTAATTACTTTATACAAAATATAATTGTTTGGGGCTAAATTTTACAGTAGGGATACAGGATCCTGAAGTCTTTTGTTACTGTTGAAAATTATATCCAGGATTACAGATATATTCAGGATCCGGTTAAGACTAGGGATCCCGAGATTGTGTATTTATATGATGCAGGTTATCAAGATCTTGGATATATTCAGGATCTCGCTTAGATCAAGGATTTCAATTATATATGAGTATTTAGGTATATTTAGGATCCTGAGTACTATAGAAATCTCAAATATACTCAGGATATCACATTAGTTTAGGATCTCGAATGTGCAGGATCTCGGATATATTAAGTGTCTCGGGATCAGATGTTATTAATCATTGTTTATCAGTTTATGTTCAGGATCCTGGATGATTAGGATCCCAGACGATCAGGATCCCGGATATGTTAGATATCCTGGAATCAAATGTTACTAATCATTGTTTGTCTGATTATGTTCAGGATCCCAAGTGGTCAGGATTCAGGATATATTCGGTATCCTGGGTAAAACATTACTAATCCCTATTTTTCCGTTGTGTATCTTGACCAAGTCTTGCAGGGATAAAACATGGGTCAATTATGCCATTATTTTTGGATCAAGGCTTGGAAGAGGTCAAAGAAAACGTGTTAAATGCTTAGTCAAGGTGGAAGACTGGAGGATCCCGAAAATCTCGGGATCACCCTGATTTTTAGGAAAGTTTGTTATATTGTATTTACTATAAATTAGAGGCAAGTGATCGATTATAGGACACTTTTTACACACTCTAACACCTCTAACACTCTGCTACTTCACTTTTACACGATCAAACACACCTGCACTTCATTTCTTTCACCCCGTTCATCACAAAAACACTTAGATCGATCATTATTGCGCTCTTTCTTTATATTATCCCGAATTTAAGCAATAAAATCAGCAAAGGCAAGGAACGATTGTTCCTTCCCGAGGTTTTATGCTGGCGATCTAACAAGATCAAGGGCTTTCCTCGTATATATGTGTGTCCGTTGCATCTCTTTAACGTTTTCATTGTTTAATTTGCATTTCATCGATCTTTTGATCATATATTCTGCACTATCCCGATTTTATCCTACATTTATCATAAGTATACGTATTTATCTTGCTTGTGATCATATTTTTATCATAAAACTCGCATTATCAATCTGTTTGATGCATCTTTATTGATCGTAATCACATTTTTGTTGCATAACTTGCATTATCCCGAAAATACTTTGCATTTAACTTAGACTTTCGCATTTATCTTGTTGATGAACACTTGTTTCACTTTAAATCAGTATTATTTAAACCTTTAGTCATATTCTTGACAAGTCTTCTGCTTATATCATATTTGCATTGCGAAATTTATATTGTTTCATTGTAGATTTACGTTTTTAGTCCATTATATCAAAAATCTAAACAAGCACACTACCTCATTTTACTGATTTGATCACTTAATTACCTAGGGTAATTTTTTGACCAAAATAATTTGGCGCCCACCGTGGGGCAAGTGGTGCTTTTTATAATCGATTTTTCGCTAAAATCCTTTTAAATCATATTTTCCAAAAGTTTTTTGTCAAAAATGTCGACACAAGGACGGTCCCTCTCTTCTAATTTGCCATCATCAACCTCTGTGATGATTGGTCTACCTTTCACTTCACCTCTCACATCATCTCAATCAAGGCCGGAAAATACGAATAGAAGGATGGTCTTCACGGAGCCTACTTTTTCAGGATCCGGGATACCAGATCCGGATCCCGTTATTATTTCTAACCGGGATATTCTGACTATGTTTACACTGGTTAAGGAGCAGCTTGGACGAATAGAACGGAGCAACGAGATCCTAAGGAAGGATATGGAGAATTTGAGGACGAGGGCTGACATCCCTATTACTCAAGTTACTATTCCCATCCGGAACAGGATCTTGGATTCTAACACTTCACCTTCCTCAGGATACCGAGGAGATTTTATAGCAATGCAAGAAAGTACCGGGATCATGGATCCAGTTTATCAACCAAATCCAGGATCCTCATTCAGGATCCCAAATGATGGTAACATATTTACTAATTATTCTGCTGATAATACATTTGGAACTAACATTTTGCAGGATCCCGAAGTAAGCCATGATATGGCGAGAGAGTTGCAAAATTTGAAGGATATGATGTCTAATATTCCCGGAGTTATGCAACCTATACCTGAGGTCACACCAACAGCTCACAGGATCCCAAGATTTGCACCACCAATCTGTGATGTTGAGATCCTAGAGGGATTTCGAAATCCTGACATGAAGCTATATGATAGTACTATGGATCCCGAAGAACATATAGCTAAATATCGAGAAAGGATGGAGATTATCCCCATCCCTGCAGATCTTAAGGAGGCATGTTTGTGTAAATGTTTCGGCTCCAACTTAACAGGATCCACGCTAAAGTGGTTAATGAATATTCCTCCTTACTTTATTACTTCTTTTGCTCATATGGTTAATTTATTTAATAATCAGTTTTCATCTAGTGGGACCTTTGAAAGCTTACGATGATTTGTATAGAGTCGTTCAAAAGTCTAATGAAACCTAAAAAGATTTTGTAAGCAGGTTTGAATGAGAATCCTTGAGGATCCCTAATCTGGATATGTCAACTGCTGCACAAGCTTTTAAGATGAGGATCAAGAGAGATTCTCTATTTTATCAAGATCTTGTTATAAACCCATGCAGGAACCTAGATGAGGTCCGAAACAAGGCTTTGAGATCTATTAAGTTGGAAGAGGATGCTGTGATCCAGAAGAGGATTGAAACTTCATCAACTTACGAGAAACCCAACAGAATGATGAATTCACCCTCGGTCAAGTCAAATAGGATTAAACCAGCGATCACCGGGCTAATAGGGTCAAAGAGGATGGCGAAGAGTATTCCAAGCTAATTGATTATTGTTTTTATGCTGATGTTACATGTATCTTGTGTGCTATGCGAAATCTTGGAGATAAAGTGAGATGGCCAAAGAAAAAAGTTAGGAATATTGCTTGGAAAGATAAATCCAAATGGTGTGCGTTCCATGAGGATTTTTGTCATGTCATCGAAAATTGTGTAGCTCTTAGAAAAGAAATCAACATTCTGTTTAGAAAGGGATACTTAAGAGAACTGTTCGGAAAGAAAGGATCTCATAAGGGATTTCTAGGAGGCTCGGGATCCCGGAGTTCAGGATAATACAAGATCCTGCACACAACAGGATTTCAACCGCCTAACGCTAAGGTAATAAATTTTATATATGGTGTTTCTGACATGTGTGGCACATCTTTCTCTGTAGCTATAAAATATATTAAGGAATGATATATTACAACAATGAAATATACTACCAAGCCTACGCCAGCATAGCAATTAAAGACGCGAGCACAGGGCATCTTGGAAGCAATTGAACAGGATGTCAAAGAAGTGCCGCTAAACATTGATGATCCTGAAGAGAAAGTACTTGTAGGATCCGCAATTCCTAGGGATCTTGAGCAAGATGTTGTGAAGTTCCTGAAGGATAGAAAAGCAACCTTTGCCTAGAAACCCGAGGATATGACAGCAAAATGAAAGAAAGTTAGAAATGCAATCATACAAGCCGATGTTGAAAGGTTGCTCAAGCCTGGTATGATTTGGGAAGTTAAATTCCTGGGATGGTTGGCAAACGTGGTGGTAGTTCAGGAGAAGAATGATTCGATGATGGATGCTATTGTTGGGCACGAGATCCTAACTTTCGTGGATGCATCATCAGGATTTCAGCAAATTTAGATGGAATCATCTAACCAGGAGGATACTGCATTCATAACCCATACAGTACAGTTGTTGATGAGACCAGAAGATGGAAACCTATCATTCCTATATGTGGCGGTATCCTGAAGTGCAGTTAGTGATGTGATGGTCAAGGATTATGAGGGACAACAATATCCTGTTTACTATGTAAGTAAAGTTCTACTTGATGCTGAAACCAGGTACTCCGTCTTGAAAAACTTATACTTGCTTTAGTTATGGCATGCACAAAACTTAGGCACTATTTTGAAATATGCCCCATACATGTTAAAATGAATTATCATGTTGAGTATATTAAGTAAACCGGAAATGTCAAATAAAATGCCTAAATGGTACGTAAAATTGAATGCCTATTATCTTATTTATGAAATTAGGAATGTAATAAAATCCCAAGCCTTAGCACACTTTATTGCCGATTTTATTAGTGACCATCATGATGAAGTACATTTAGAGTTCCAACAACTGAATGAAATAAATGGCAAATGGATGGTATCTGCCGACGGTATTGCTAATGTAAAGGGAACTGGAATAGGTATCATATTGAAATCACCTTAGGAAAATATTATACCTCAAGCTATTACTTGTGAAATTCATGCTACTAATAACGAATCAACATATGAAGCTTTAATTACATGATTATAATTGCCTAGAGATATAGGAATAAAGCATCTTCAATTATCTGATTGATTCCTTATTAATTGCTAACCATTATAATGACCCTTATGCTATTAAGCGTGAGAAATTAGTATTATGTTTAGATATAATGAAAAGCTTGCAGGTGTTTTCGAGATATCTAACATTGAGCAGGTACCATGAGAGGATAATTTTGAGGTTGATGTCTTAGCAAATCTAGGATTAGCTCTCAAGATCCCACCAGGTGTCAAGGTCTCGATTGTGTATATCATGGAGCCCGTTATTTCTCAAGAAGAGATTATGGGGGCAAATCGGGATCCTGGATAGAACCGGCCATGAAATACCTTCAAGGGGACGTGATCCCAACTGAGATGGTGATCCCGACGACAAGATCCTGAAATGCAATTCGCTTGAGGATATATCATGTGTAAGTTGAGTATTTACATTCTACTTGAGGAGGTACTCTAATTATCCTTACTTTAATTAATCATTTAATTTCGATATATATAACTATATAATGATAAGCATAAAATATTATACATATTTGTTTTCATTTATGTCATTCTCATTCAAGTATGAAACTAACTTAAGCATCGGAGGGGTGTTAGGCAAACTAACACCCACCTTTACCCAAGATCTTGTATTTGTTGTAGTGAATGCATTTTGGAGATAATGCAACGAGGATAAGAGGTTGGCCACCTCTCTCCCCCGATTAGGGATCCCAGGGATTCCTCTAAAGGTTTTGAGGATGCTGAAAACGCATAATCACCTCTCTTTCATATGGGTTTCCACACTCACCCCTGGAGCGGACGTGTTTGATTATAGAATCAGGGTTATGGGACCGGTGATGCCTCTAGTACCCGACAATTTCATGACCATTGACCTATAGATCAAATCCTATTTGGTTGTCGTCACTGAGTGCACTAGGTGTCGACCCCTTAAGATAGTAATGTTTTCACATTACACTTAGCAAAAGGTATGTAATATTTTCACATTACCTAAAGGTTTTGGCGTATTCACGTCACTAAAGAACACAAGGCTTATCATGTTTATACACTGAATATCGCGCAAGTTTGTAATGTTTTCACATTAACTAAGGATAATGGTATCTTCATACCATACAAAAGATGGATTATCCCTAGGAATGGAGATCCCATGAATTAATGTAATGTTATCACATTACAAGAACATGATTTTGTTGGTTTTGCCCAACCTTAATTCTATTGGTTTATAATGTTTTCACATTATCAAAAATATTCTTTCGAAAAGATCTAAGAGTTTATTGAAACTATAAACTTGCCTTAAAGATCTCAAAAGTTATTACAAATGGTTTGACATTTACATGTCACAAAAGTTGGTTTATCAAAACTTATCTAAAGATTTGTAATGTTTTACACATTACCAAAATATTTTTCTGATTTAATCCAAAGATTATGTTGAATGTTATAATGTTTTTACATTATTCAAAATTTTTGACATTCTCAAATGATTGCAATATTTTGCATTGCTTAAAGATCTTGAAAAAGTTTATGTCAATTTCAAAGATAAATAAAAATCATTTGATACTATAACACGAATATTTTCATGTTATCGAAATCATATAACAATGTTATATTTCAGGATCACTGGATTATCCCAAGAGAGATTTGTTTCAGGAATCCTAAGCCAAAGATCATTAAAATAATCTTGATGTTTACAGGTTATTCGGAAAACTTTGACACTATTGTGTCATCATAAAGTCTTAGTAATGTTTTCACGTTACTTTGGCGACCTTTAATGTTGTTACATTACAGGATATAATCGTCATCATTGATGGTTTTTAATATGCTTCTCAAGCCAATTTATATTACAGGATCCTAAGATATTGGAATCCTGATTTCAAGATCACTTAGGTGTCATCTCAAGATATTATGAGGAAATATCCTCAGAATCCTGAAGTTAAGATCCTATAATGGGAGAATCTTCCCATTATTATGAGATCTACATTATCCCAAGTGTATCCTGAGGGAATCTCCTCAGGATCATAGGAATCCGAGTTTTATAATGGAAGAATCTTTCCATTGTCATGCGATATGTTTTATATATGACATATTCTAAGGGAACCTCCTCAGGATCCTGGTCATTAGTATAAAATAAATATATATTGAGGGAATCTCCTCAATACCCTGAAGACAGAGGATATATAAATCCTAACCATATTGGTAGCCTTGGTTTCCTTGGCTTTATTCTTCTACGAGTTTCTTGAATAGCCTTTCAAGATTCTGGTTGAAAGTCTGTTCCAGCATTCTAGAATATTAGAATTCTGAGAACATGATTATTTCAAATATATCTTAAGGGAATCTCCTCAGGATTCTGAGTGTATGCGTGAAATAAACGTATATTGGGGGAATCTCTCTAGTATCCTGAAGATAGAAGAAATATAGAATATGATAACACACATCAAATGAAAAGGCAGCCTACTTGCTCCCTTTCTCTCCATCGTCTTCATCCGTGGTGAGTTTTACTCACTACCAAGATCTTATCTTTTCAGATTATTCAACGAGAATCAAGAGGAGCCTCCATATGCTCTCTCTCTCTCTCTCTCTCTCTCTCTCTCTCTCTCTCTCTCTCTCTCTCCACGTTCCTCTTCTGAGTTTGAGCCTTGCTCATCACTGAAGCCCATCTTGTTAGATGGCATTCATTCGATTCACACCACCCTTGGTCTCGTTCTATACATTCCAACGGGTTATCCACGTAAGTCATGGAGAGTAACGAATCGGACCAAGACAACCCACACTCGGGATTAGCTTATCTTGAATAAAAGTTCAACAAGTGGCCAACATAAACCACTTAAACATCGTCATGTCCAACCGTATTAGGTTGATCTCACCCTGAATTATTGGCAAAGCCCACGTATGTATAACATTGACAGGAATAGGGGCACGCATCCCTCCTGGATCTTGAAGATAATTGATTTGTGAAGATTCTCAAAGAAACACCATGATCAAGGTCGTGAAAGTCCATGGTGCTTTGGATAAACGAAAAGGCTATGCCAAGCCATGAGTACAGTTTGCGAATAACATAGCTTGGTCACGGATTAAACATAGGATTCAGGTATGTTTATCAATCTTTGAAATTGTTGTGCTATTTTTCATTGATACTCGATGAAGAATAGGTAACCGAAGCCATTATTAAGCTTGAAGTCATGCAAATGAGGTATAAAAGGGTTTATACTTATCAAAAATCCAATCAACATGGGCATGGTTACGGATGCACATTAATATCTTGCCTAACTTATTTAATGCTTATTTTAAGAAGTTGTGTCACCATCAGGGACCTGAAGATAACACAACTTGGGGGCAATTGTTTGGGGCTAAATTTTACAGTCAGGATACAGGATCCTGAAGTCTTTTGTTACTGTTGAAAAGTATATCCAGGATTACGGATATATTCAGGATCCGGTTAAGACTAGGGATCCCGAGATTGTGTATATATATGATGCAGGTTATCAAGATCTTGGATATATTCAGGATCTCGCTTAGATCAAGGATTTCAATTATATATAAGTATTTGGGTATATTTAGGATCCTGAGTACTATAGAAATCTCAAATATACTCAAGATCTCACATTAGTTTAGGATCTCGAATGTGCAGGATCTCGGATATATTAAGTGTCTCGGGATCAGATGTTATTAATCTTTGTTCATCAGTTTAAGTTCAGGATCCTGGATGATTAGGATCCCAGACAATCAGGATCCCGGATATGTTAGATATCCTAGAATCAAATGTTACTAATCATTGTTTGTCTGATTATGTTCAGGATCTTAGATGATTCAGGATCCCAAGTGGTCAGGATTCAGGATATATTCGGTATCCTGGGTAAAACGTTACTAATCCCTATTTTTCCGTTATGTATCTTGACCAAGTCTTGCAGGGATAAAACATGGGTCAATTATGCCATTATTTTCGGATCAAGGCTTGGAAGAGGTCAAAGAAAACGTGTTAAATGCTTAGTCAAGGTGGAAGACTGGAGGATCCCGAAAATCTCGGGATCACCCTGATTTTTAAGAAAGTTTGTTATATTGTATTTACTATAAATTAGAGGCAAGTGATCGATTATAGAACACTTTTTACACACTCTAACACCTCTAACACTCTGCTACTTCACTTTTACACGATCAAACACACCTGCACTTCATCTCTTTCACCCCGTTCATCACAAAAACACTTAGATCGATCATTATTGCGCTCTTTCTTTGTATTATCCCGAATTTAAGCAATAAAATCAACAAATGCAAGGAACGATTGTTCCTTCCCGAGGTTTTATGCCGGCGATCTAACAAGATCAAGGGCTTTCCTCGTATATATGTGTGTTGGTTGCATCTCTTTAACGTTTTCATTGTTTAATTTTCATTTCATCGATCTTTTGATCATATATTCTGCACTATCCCGATTTTATCCTACATTTATCATAAGTATACATATTTATCTTGCTTGTGATCATATTTTTATCATAAAACTCGCATTATCAATTTGTTTGATGCATCTTTATTGATCGTAATCACATTTTTGCTGCATAACTTGCATTATCCCGAAAATACTTTGCATTTAACTTAGACTTTCGCATTTATCTTGTTAATGAACACTTGTTTCACTTTAAATCAGTATTATTTAAACCTTTAGTCATATTCTTGACAAGTCTTCTGCTTGTATCATATTTGCATTAAGAAATTTATATTGTTTCATTGTAGATTTACGTTTTTAGTCCATTATCTCGAAAATCTAAACAAGCACACTACCTCACTTTACTGATTTGATCACTCAATTACCTAGGGTAATTTTTTGACCAAAACAATAATAATGCAGTTAAATCTCTGATTGTATGAATGCTGACTTGAGCTAATGATTCCTGCTTGGGCAGTCCAACCTACTGCTGTGTACTTGTGATACATGCTAAAATGGGTCAGCGAAATGCTGGTGAGTTCACAGGTTTATATGTCAACACATATTTGTTTGAACCGCAAGATTTATTTGAATTTAAAATGAAATTAAGCAAAATAAAAGTTATACAGCCATGAGCACATAGTCTGAGCTTAACTTGATCGTCAGGTCCAATTAAGGAAACCCAACTGAGGTGCCTCCTACGAGCGCCTAATCTATACTCGTCTTCCCAAATGCTAATATGTCCGTTTGACCGGTTAGTGCGTGCTAACCCGAAAAAGGATTGTCAATCCTATATGATATCATATACTAACATTCACGCTACAGATGTATTACCAGACTATGCTATGGAGGGCTTTAGTGATTAGTTGAAAACAACTCATGTAGTATTTGCTTGATTTGTACTTGCGTTCAACATGTAAATAAAACGAGCAATGTAATCACACCCCTTATTGAAAAACAGTAAAGTAGAGGCCATGAGACTCACCTGAGCCTTGAGTGTTTATCGAAATAACTTGAATTGATTAGCTGTGAATTGATGTCCGAAGACTTGTAAAACCTGAGGGAGTTCAATACGCGCGATGGTTATTAATTGAATAGGTATCTTAAAAGACTACCTTTGTAGTTGTTCGTTCAACTATAATGTCCAAATTACCACGATTTGGTTGATTGACTTGCCCAAATTTCTACGATTTGGTTGATTAACTTGAGTTTAGAAAGTGTGTACGGCCCGTTGGTGATTGTTTGTAATAATAATTTTCAACATTATTATTTTGATTTTGAAGTGTTGTACTTAAAAAGTGTTTACAAACTTTTAGGTGACGGGGGTCTGGGGGCAGCTCCCTTGGTTAGCGGGTGTGACACCCGCCAAATTAGGACTAGTAATTAGTACCTAATCAAGTTTTAATACATGTAATTAGTTTTGTGTTAGGCTAATTTGTGTATCAAATAATATATATTGTTGAATATATACAAGTATGCGATTTGATTAAATCGTACAAGTTTCAAATCGAATGTAATTCGGTTCAATTAAATACGGACGTTGGTGAACAATTTAATTAAATAATATAACGTTATTTAGTAACACCATTACTTTCAAAATATTATTTTATTTAATAATATTTCGTACACAATTTGTATCGTACAATCAAGGGCTACGCGATTTAAAATATTAAACGCACAAACAAACGAAACAAGTTAACGTTATATTTTATAACGCAAGTATTAAGTATTTAATAAAATACTTATCGGGTAATTATTCGTATTTTAAAACGCATATTTAAACGTACATAAAATTATTTAAAACGTTTAAATAATCGAGAAAACGAACACCACACGGAGCGCGAATACACGGAGTTAAAAAATGGAGACCCACACTTCGGTGGGCCCCCACCTCAAAAACGGTCAACAAAGGGGTGAGGTCACCACCTCCCCACCCCATTTTCACTCTATCACTCTCTCTCTATCTCTTTCTCCTCTCTTTTCTTCCATTCTCACCAACACCACCACCATCATTAAAATCAACAAATAACACCTCTAAACGCCATCAAATCATCAAGACATTTAGAGAAAAAGAACCACCTCGCTACGATCTACAACCTCATCTTTCCGGATTCTCATTTCGACACCGCGTAAGTTTCCGACAAAAACCCGAAACTCTTCGATTTCATTTATTTTTACATAAAAGTTGTTTATATAAGCTTAAAATGTCCTTATAAGGGTTGGGTAAAAGATTTGGACCAAATGGTCGCCGGAAAACTCGTTTTTGGCACAAAATCCGTTAAACAGCCGTAAGTGTCGCACAGACGATCAGTATAGCGTCACTTCGTGCGTCACTTAAGTGACGCATTGAGTGCCGCTAAAAGCCCTAATCTCGCGTCACTTGCCTAAGTGCCGCATGAAACCCTCTTTTTCCGTCACTACTTAAGTGACGCATTTTCAATATCCGTCACTAAAACTGACACTTTTAGCGTCACTTGTTTAAGTGATGCCTATAATCGACAACATATTTCATCCGCCACTAACCTTAGTGACTCATGACCTTTATACCGACACTTACAACCGACACTTCCTTAAGTGTCGCCCTCTATGCGTCACTTGCACAAGTGACACCATTAGATCAGAATCCGTCATTTCATGCGACACTTCCTAAGTGTCACCTAAACCCTCGAGTGTCGCTATAAGTGACGCTGAAAATAGAATGTTTACAACTCATTTTTACTAAATGTCGAGACCTAAATTTTATCACTTGATTTCACCCAAATTCAAGTCCAGATGCGTTTTTCAACAAAGCAATGTAGTAGAAATAAAAAATTTTCGAGCTGACCTGGCATCTCGACCCCAACCAGGGGCCATCCCCTTAGACCCCGCCAGGGGTTGCCACCCCTGGAACCCCGCTAACCAGGGGCGCTGCCCCCGGACCCCCATTACCTAAAAGTTTGTAAACACTTTCTAAGTACAACACTTCAAAATCAAAATAGTAATGTTGAAAATTATTATTTCAAACAATCACCAACGGGCCGTACACCCTTTCTGAACTCAAGTTAATCAACCAAATCGTAGTAATTTGGACAAGTCAATCAACCAAATGGGGATAATTTGGACATTATAGTTAAACGAACAACTACAAAGGTAGTCTTTTAAGATACCTATTCAATTAATAACCATCGCGCGTATTGGACGCCCTCAGGTTACAAGTCTTTGGACATCAATTCACAGCTAATCAATTCAAGTTATTTCGATAAACACTCAAGGCTCAGGTGAGTTTCATGGCCCCTATTTTACTGCTTTTCAATCAGGGGTGTGATATTATTGCTTATTTTGTTTTACAAGTTGAACGCAAGTACAAATCAAAATCAAATACTACATGAGTTACTTCAACTAATCAATTTAAAGCCCTCCATAGCATAGTCTGGTAATACGTAGTAGCGTGAATGTTAGTATATGATATCATATAGGATTGACAATCCTCGTCCGGGTTAGCACGCACTAACTGGTCAAACGGACGTATTAGCATTTGGGAAGACGGGTGTAGATTAGGCACTCGTAGGAGGCAACCTCAGTTGGGTTTCCTTAATTGGACCTGACAACTCAAGTTAAGCTCAGACTATGTGCTCATGGCTGTATAACTTTTATTTTGCTTAATTGCACTTTAAATTCAATTGTAAATCTTGCGGTTCATACAATTATATGTTGACATACAAACCTGTGAGCTCACCAGTGTTTCGCTGACCCATTTTAGCATGTATCACAGGTAACCAGCAGTAGGTTGGACTGCTCAATCAGGATCAATTATGTGACAATCCTCCAATTAGGGTATTTACTTAGCCTAAATTCATGCATTACCTAGAGTAATTCCCTGATTAAGTGAATTCAAACAATTTATGTGTTAAGTTTCGTGAAACTTACTATGTGTTATTTGATATATTTGATTGTAGTTATATGTGTATATATAATTACGTACGAAATAAATATATCAAACTTTATAAGTGAAAAACAATTATGTTAGTGATACAAAATAATTAATAATTCGAAAATTATTAATTACAACTATTAGATAATTATATTATTGATATAATATAACAAATTATACGTTTTATAATAAACGTATTAATCGCGAATAATAAAGTTCCGAAATAAACTTCAATATACTTTTGAATAATTTTTTTTAGTTTGAAATTATTAGATAAAAGTATTACAACGAAAAGAAAATGAAATATTTAGACGATTTTTAGTACGCGTATTTCGAACAGAAACAATTTTAAAACGCGCCTAGAGGTTCTAAATAATAAAAGTATTATTTAGTAAGTTACTGTTTTAATGTGTAGAATATTACCTCAGAATATGATTTCCAAATTTAACTGAAATCTGGCACGCGTTTTTAACTATACAGTACTTTTACTGTGATTAATTTTAATTATACTTGTAACAAAGTATTTCACATTTCGATTTCACATTTCTAAATCTGAGATTTAGAGAAACATAACGCGAAATTTTATTATAACTAAAGTACCACAAATTATACCCGTACACGAAATTAACGGGCTAAAAACTACCAATATTGCACCTAAACAAAATATCTCGCGACAGATTGATACACCCTCCATACGCTCGTTTGAAAATCTGGAACAAAAACTTCTGCTATACATTTACATCCATCCCCAATAATTCATTTCACTCAACACCTTCTTCTTCATACTGTGAATGTGTGTGTGTGCGTGAGAACTGGAGAAGCAGAGGGAGTAACAACAAGAAGCAGGAAGACAACAACACCATAATCATCTTCATCTTCCTCTTCACAAAATCAAACACTTCACCAAAAATGATCACATAATTATCTCCATCATTTTCGTTCGTAATCATCATCATCAACATCAGGAATCATCATCATCTTCATCTTAACATCATTGTGAGGAATTTCTCCATTTTTCTTCATTTCTATACTTTCTTTAAATTATGAAATTGTTTGATGATTGTTGTTATAAAACGTTTAAAACAAGTTAAAATGTGTTTATATAACATATAATGAAGATGGATCATGTTAAAAACGGAGTAATATCAAAATCATTAAGTATAAATAAGAACAGAGTCGAACTGCTTCTGCAGGATCATCAAGATCCGGCAGATCTTGCCTAGATCCGGCGGATCCTTAGCCTAAAACATACAGATTCGGCGGATCCTTCGAGTGATCCGGCGGATCACCTTTAAAACAACCCGCGAACAACTTGATCGCTTAGACCGGTGACCGAGTAAAAGACACTCAAGATCCGGCGGATCCACTAAGGATCCGGCGGATCCTAAAACTTGACACGCACATGAACCCGTGGACGAGAACGATACACGAGTAAAAGACAAGCTCGATCCGGCGGATCACTATGTGATCCGGCGGATCCTAACAAGTTATAACCAGATCCGGCGGATCCACTTTAGATCCGGCGGATCCTCAAGCCTAAAACCAACTGATTCGGCGGATCCTTATAAGATCCGACGGATCCACCATATTTTGACACGATCCGGTTAAATTAAAACTTGATCCGTAGGATTCAAGAGTTTTGGTTTAGATCCGGCGGATCCTCCATTGATCCGGCGGATCCCCACAAAATTTTGGTCACAGACTTTTGTAGTTTAACCTGTGCAAATTATAAATTGATTATACAACAAATGTTACAAAATACTATGACAACGAAACTTAGTAATTAGACGGACATATTATTGTGACATTATATTTCGGACATTTAGAACGCGACAAAACTTTGAGACAATTACAAAATAAATATATATACAAACGGACGGACAATATATATATATAACTAAACGTATAAATGGAACGATTTAATTTATCTAGTACAAACTATATACGACAAACGAAAACAAGTTATATTTAGTATAACTAACCAAGTTACGTTTTTGAAAATATAAACAATGACTAAGTTTTATTCGCGACAATTAACAAACGACATATGTGAACAATATAACAAAGTTATTTTGATAACTATTATAATTATGTTTTGAAAACATAATCGACAACAACGACAACTACATTCATATCTATGTATATATGGATATTAACAATGATAACAACTAATATATATATTAGAATATATATATTCAACTAAAATGTATATAAATATACATACTAGAACTCAACGAATAATTGAAACGCAAACCTTACCAGCAACTGTAATATTATAAATATTACAAATTAACAAATAATCCATATACTTATACGAGTATTATTATTTGCATCTAGGTATTTGAGGACGCGTTTGGATTATTTGCTAGCTACTTTTGCTGAAGACTTGCAAAACCGTGAGTTCACAGCCCCTATCTTTTGTTGTTTTAAATGCTTTTAAAACCAGGGGTGGAAAACATAGAACAATGTGATATAACATGCTATATGCTTTATGTATTGCGTTGCATGCTATTATGTGAAATTGAATAACATGATTTCTTTCACACTATTAAACTTGAACTATTTCTATAAAATGTTTTCATATTGAATTAACTTGAATTAATTATATGAAACGTTTTCACAACATTTTGGGAACAAGACAGCAGATCTTGGTACGATCCTAGGTTTACGCGAGGTAGTTGTAGTGCACATAAGTCCCAGTGCTTACAACCTATAACCATTAGCTAGGTGACTCTAGCCACTGAGTATACAGATAGTTCTATCGATTTGACAACCCTCCCAGGATATTACTCGTTGGTCATTCCAACCCCATCGACGATAGTCGTAACGAGGAGTGTATACTTACCGTGTTACTGAGGCAACAACAAAACAACTAGTCGTGGTTTGGTTATAGTACTAGTGTCGTTACTTTAACTCTAAAGGTTTAGCTCACCTTGGAGGGATTATAGTCTAAATTTCCCACAAAACTAAACAACTAAACAACAACGTGATTTGGGAAGGGTATTCCCTGTGATGACTAATAGGACAGGTGTTCCTTTGAGAGACTATTTCTAGGAAACGTTTACCTTAACTGGTTAAACTTGGTTTCCCATAAAACAACTATATATAGGAAATGTTTACTTAATTGATAAACCTGCATTTCCTGCAACAACTATTATTGGAATGTTTACCTTATTGTTAAACTTGAATTCCTGTTAACTATATGTTGGAAAATGTTTGCTTGACTGCTAAACCTGATTTTCCTTAACTATTGAAATGGATATGTTTACTTAATTGTTAAACCTGTATATCCTGCGACTACTTGTTAGGAAATGTTTATGATTAAACTTATGTTTCCTACACTGCTATTATTATTGTAAGAATGACATTCTTACATATTTAGGAAATGTTTTCTTTAGTTAGAACACTTGTGTTTCCTACTTACATATAAATATTATGTTTGTGTACATGAATGATTTATACAAAACTTGATTTACTATATTCACACTAAACCTGTGAATTCACTCAACATTCAATGTTGACAGTTTACTATGTTTTCAGGGAATTAGGACTCAGGTACATCTGCATGCATAAAGGACGTAGGCTACCTGACTATTTATGATGCTACTTTTGGGATACTTGGATTTCCTTTGTATTATCAATTCCATTGGTTATACTTATGAAATCCCTCTTTTATAAACATGTATTTTCAAATACTTAAGTTGTCTTTGACAACCCTACTTATGTACGACTTTATAAGTCGTATCTTTTGTAATAACTTTAAACTTATGGCATCTTAAATATATATGTATGTTCTGTATGATCATATACTCTGATACAATGAATGCACTATCGAATCTGTCCGCCCTCAATGCTTAACTATTATTAAAATGCTTCCGCTAATTAACTAAAAGCTTCCGCTAAACTGTTATTAAACGCGATTACCGATTTGGGGGTGTGACAGAACTTGGTATCAGAGCTATTGGTTATAGAGAACTAGAAGTCTTTAAGCGACTGAAAACCTTAGAGACCTAGACTATAGCCTTGGCTAACACATTTCTGCATTCATACTATTGCATACGTCTGACACGTCACACACGATTCTTTGACTAGGTATGTCGAGACACGCACCTATTCACATCACTGATTCTGATACTGAGGAGGATCCCATGGAAGGACCATACGACGGGATTCCTATAGCTGTGTCTGAGGAGGTTTACCCGCCTACATTCCCTAGAGATACTTCAGATGGTTCGATAGCCACTCCACCATTGCCATCCACTGATCCTGCTACCCATATGTTAGGATCTATGTCTATGTCTAGACGCCATCTTATTGGAGAGCCTGATTTTAGGCCTACACCTAGGAGGACACCGCTGTCGTGTGTCAGGGATTTTCCCGTAGGACCCTCATCATCTCGCGGCAAGGAGCCGATGACTGAGGAGCGAGAGATCTGCTGTGATCAGCAGACACCGAGAGCTAGAGTTCCGCATCTGGATTGGATGCCGCGTATTTTACGCCACTGGAGGATCATTGAGAGGATTCCTTCCACCTATGAGACTGGGGAGTCATCTCACACACCGACATCTCTACATCTGACCGAGGAGCCTCTGGAGCTTACGGTCCCTACTGTGGTCGCCGTTATTCGTACCTTGCTGGGATTTCATTTTGGTACGCAGTCAGCCATCCGAGTGATGCGCAGTGACGCCTCTCGTCTCGATGATGATGTGCTGGCGATATATGGACGCCTTGCGACTTCTGAGTTGCACATCGAGGTAGACAGGGAGTCTGCCGATGCTACTAGAGCACATCTGATCCGACTGGAGAGTCGTTTGGAGACTGTAGGTGCTGCAGTTGGTTTATGTGTGTTGATGGTTGCTGTTAGGATGTTTGTGGGATGGAGTCTACCGTATTGCTTTTAGACCATATGTATGATGTATTAGGACTATGGTTATGTTGTATTTGGGTTAACTTTTGACTAGATGGATGTATAGGTTAAATCCGTCACATTTTGTAGATCATGTTTGATCCGATGGGTATATTTGGTTGTAAATCCCATCTTTGTACAAAACTTATGTAACAACAATTAACCCATGATTATGATATATAACTTATGTTGGTTTACATCACTGTGTACATTATGAATGATATCAATTGGTGATTGACTTCATACTATATTTATATTTATCACGTACTTTATGAGTGATGACTTGATTAGTATCTTACGAGTGTTTCTTGTGTGTGATTAGGACTGAATCATGCCGCCTAAACGTAGAATTACCAGGAACAGCTCACGAAACCCCACACCACCTCCTGCTGTTGAGGAGACTACTGAACAAATGGTTAATCGAAGGATTTCTGAAGCCCTTGCTCAGTATGATACTGACCGAAACCGTAGCGGTAGTAGAGACACTGAACCAAATGCATCAGGTAGTAACCCTGAGAGCACTCAGAAGGGATGTTCATATAAAACATTCCTAGCTTGTAAACCGAGTCATTTCCGTGGTACTGAAGGTGCCATTGGAATCATCCATTGGATAGAGAAAATGGAGTCTGTGCTAGAGATTAGCAAGTGTGCTCGTGAAGATATGGTCATGTATGCTACATGCACGTTTAGTGATAACGCTTTGACCTGGTGGAACGCTCAAAAGCAAGCAATGGGACATCCAGCTGCTCATTCAATGTCTTGGGAAACTCTGAAAACCATGGTCATGGAAGAGTTTTGTCCTCGCAGTGAACTGCAGAAGATTGAGTCTGAGCTCTGGAATATTGCTATGGTTGGTGCTGATATCACAGGATATACCACCAGATTTCAAGAACTGGCACGTCTTGTACCTCACATGGTCACTCCTGAGTACAAGCGCACTGAAAGGTATATCTGGGGTCTAGTGCCACAAATTCGAAGTTTGGTAACATCAGCGAATCCATCTACTTTTAAGATTGCTGTGGAACTAGCACAGCGTTTGACTGATGAAGCAGTAAGGATGGGTAATCTTACTAAGAAAGCTTCTACTGAAAAGGTTGAATCCAGCAATGCTGATGCTGGGAAAGGAAAGCGTAAGTGGAATGACCGTCAGGGTCACGAGAATAAGAAGCAAGCTAGTACCACGAAAGCCTACGTTGCCACTACTGCTGAGCCAAAGACTTACATGGGAAGTAAGCCCAAGTGTGGCAAGTGTGAACGTCATCATGATGGTGACTGTACTTTCTGTGGGAATTGCAAACGCTGGGGGCATCTGGCTCAATACTGTAGAGCGAACCCTACCACTCAAGCAAATAGGGATCGACCAGCAAATGGATGTTTCGAATGTGGTGAACAAGGCCATTTCCGAAACAAGTGCCCTAAACTGAACCGTGGCAACCAAAATAATCCGAACCGCCCTGCAAATCCGAACAACAACAACAATCGTGGAAACGTCAACAACCAGCCAGCTAGGGGTCGTGCATTTGTCGTTGGAGCGCAAGAGGCACGCTAGGACCCTAACACTGTCACTGGTATGTTTCTAGTTAACGATCATTATGCATCAGTATTATTTGATTCTGGCGCCGATTTGAGTTTTGTGTCTAAGGACTTTAGACCACTATTAGACGTTAGATCTCGTAAGCTAGACAACAAGTACACCTTAGAACTAGCCGATGGTAGGTTGATTGAATCAGGAGAAATAGTACCAGGATGTACTCTAGCATTGGAGGGTCATCTTTTCAAAATAGACTTACTACCGGTTGAGTTGGGAAGTTTTGACATCGTAGTCGGTATGGACTGGTTGTCGAAAAACCGTGCAGAGATTGTTTGTTTTGATAAAATGGTACGTTTACCATTGTTAACTGGAGAAACTTTAGTGATACAAGGAGATAAGAGTGCGAGCACCGTCAAAACTATTAATTGCTTAAAAGCTTGTAAATATCTTCGCAAAGGATATCCAGCATTTTTGGCGCATGTTGTGGAAAAGAAACCTGTAGAGAGACGCTTAGACGATATACCTGTAGTACGAGACTATCCGGGAGTGTTTCCTGACGATCTTCCAGGATTACCACCTCCGCGACAAGTCGAATTTCGCATCGATCTGGTGCCTGGAGCCGCACCAATCGCTCGATCACCTTATCGTCTAGCTCCATCAGAAATGCAAGAATTGTCTACACAGTTGCAAGAGCTTTTAGATTTAGGATTCATCCGACCGAGCTTTTCACCTTGGGGAGCTCAGGTTTTGTTTGTCAAGAAGAAGGATGGATCTATGCGCATGTGTATTGACTACAGAGAATTGAATAAAGTAACTATTAAGAACCGATATCCGTTACCTCGCATTGACGATCTATTTGATCAGCTACAAGGATCAAGTTACTACTCAAAGATCGATCTGCGTTCTGGTTACCATCAACTGAAGGTTCGAGAAGAGGATGTGCTGAAGACAGCGTTTAGGACTCGTTATGGTCATTATGAGTTCCTAGTCATGCCGTTTGGATTGACTAACGCGCCGGCAGTATTTATGGATCTCATGAACCGAGTGTGCAAGCCTTACTTAGATAAGTTTGTCATTGTGTTCATTGATGATATTTTGATTTACTCAAAGATGAAAGAGGATCACGAACAGCATTTGAAACTTATCCTCCAACTACTTGAGAACGAGAAGCTATATGCTAAGTTCTCCAAATGCAAATTTTGGATTAGAGAGGTTCATTTCCTAGGTCACGTGATCAACGACAAGGGAATTCATGTGGACCCATCCAAAATAGAAGCGATTAAGAACTGGAAAGCACCGGAAACTCCCACAGAGATTCGACAATTTCTTGGTTTGGCTGGCTATTATCGACGATTTATAGAGAACTTTTCAAAGATAGCCCAATCACTCACCACCTTAACTCAGAAGGATAAGAAATTTGAATGGGGAGAGAAACAAGAAAACGCCTTCCAACTGTTGAAACAAAAGTTGAGCACCGCACCGATTCTATCTTTACCTGAGGGAACAGAGAATTTCATTGTTTATTGTGACGCCTCACATCAAGGATTAGGTTGTGTTCCCATGCAAAACGACAAAGTTATTGCTTATGCGTCTCGTCAATTGAAGATTCACGAGAAGAACTATACAACTCATGACTTAGAGTTAGGAGCAGTCGTTTTTGCAATGAAAATTTGGAGACACTACTTATATGGCACAAAGTGTACGATCTTCACTGATCACAAGAGTTTACAACACATATTCGACCAGAAAGAACTCAACATGAGACAAAGACGTTGGGTCGAATTGCTGAATGATTACGACTGTGAGATTAAGTACCATCCGGGCAAGGCAAATGTAGTAGCAGATGCCCTGAGTCGTAAAGAGAACGTTAAGCCTCGCAGAGTTTGAGCCTTAGTATTAACAATTCACTCAAATCTCATTACTCAAATTCGCGATGCGCAACAATTAGCTTTCACCGCCGAACGAATGAAAGACGAATCCCTGAAGGGAATGGAGAAACAGCTTGAAACAAAAGAGAATGGAGTTTTATACTTTATGAATAGGATTTGGGTACCGTGCGACGATGAACTCCGTAAGCTGATTTTGGACGAAGCTCACAAGTCCAACTACTCGATTCATCCTGGTGCAGATAAGATGTACCAAGATGTGAAAGGTTTTTATTGGTGGCCTAATATGAAGAGAGACATCGCTACTTATGTCAGCAAATGTCTAACTTGTTCAAAGGTCAAGGTTGAGTATCAAAAACCTTCAGGACTTTTGCAACAACCAGTGATGCCACAATGGAAATGGGAGCACATAACGATGGATTTCATCACAAAGCTACCAAAGACATCAACTGGTGTTGATTCAATATGGGTGATTGTCGATAGACTGACTAAATCAGCCCACTTCATTGCTTTCAAAGAGACTGACAAACTCGAGAAACTGGCAAAGATCTATATCAAAGAAGTCGTTTCTCGGCACGGTGTGCCATTCTCAATTATATCTGATAGAGATAGCAGATTCACATCTCGTTTCTGGCAAACGCTACAACAGGATTTAGGTACTCGACTAGACATGAGTACGGCCTATCATCCGAAAACAGATGGCCAGAGTGAACGAACGATTCAAACGCTCGAAGATTTATTGCGAGCATTTGTGATTGACTTTGGAGGAAATTGGGATACTCATCTCCCATTAGCTGAGTTCTCCTACAACAATAGTTATCACACCAGTATACAAATGGCACCGTTTGAAGCGTTGTATGGACGGAAGTGCCGATCCCCACTCTGTTGGGCAGAGTTGGATGACAGACAACTATCCGGACCCGAACTTGTCCAAGAAACTACAGACAAGATAAATCAAGTACTTAACCGATTGAAAGCGGCGAGAGATAGACAAAAGAGTTACGCTGATAACCGCCGTAAACCTCTTGAGTTTCAAGTAGGAGATAAAGTTCTACTCAAAGTATCGCCTAGGAAAGGGATAGCACGTTTTGGCAAGCGAGGAAAACTGAACCCGCGATATGTTGGACCTTTTGAGATCCTTGCGAGGATTGGTCCTGTCGCCTATGAACTCAAACTACCACAAGAGCTTAGTAGTATTCACGACACTTTTCATGTGTGCAATTTGAAGAAGTGTATTTCCGACGAAACATTAATTATACCTCCTGACGAAGTTTACATAAACTCAAAGCTTAACTTTGTGGAGGAACCAATCGAAATAGCTGATACGAAAACACAAAAACTACGAAACAAACGAATCAAACTCGTCAAAGTTCGATGGAATTCGAAGCATGGCCCAGAGTTTACTTGGGAACGTGAGGATGAGATAAGAAAGAAGTACCCTCACCTATTTGAGCAAGCGACCGACACGGATAATACAAATTAAATCTCGGGACGAGATTTCGCTAACGGGGGGAGAATGTGACAATCCTCCAATTAGGGTATTTACTTAGCCTAATTTCATGCATTACCTAGAGTAATTCCCTGATTAAGTGAATTCAAACAATTTATGTGTTAAGTTTCGTGAAACTTACTATGTGTTATTTGATATATTTGATTGTAGTTATATGTGTATATATAATTACGTACGAAATAAATATATCAAACTTTATAAGTGAAAAACAATTATGTTAGTGATACAAAATAATTAATAATTCGAAAATTATTAATTACAACTATTAGATAATTATATTATTGATATAATATAACAAATTATACGTTTTATAATAAACGTATTAATCGCGAATAATAAAGTTCCGAAATGAACTTCAATATACTTTTGAATAATTTTTTTTAGTTTGAAATTATTAGATAAAAGTATTACAACGAAAAGAAAATGAAATATTTAGACGATTTTTAGTACGCGTATTTCGAACAGAAACAATTTTAAAACGCGCCTAGAGGTTCTAAATAATAAAAGTATTATTTAGTAAGTTACTGTTTTAATGTGTAGAATATTACCTCAGAATATGATTTTCAAATTTAACTGAAATCTGGTACGCGTTTTTAACTATACAGTACTTTTACTGTGATTAATTTTAATTATACTTGTAACAAAGTATTTCACATTTCGATTTCACATTTCTAAATCTGAGATTTAGAGAAACATAACGCGAAATTTTATTATAACTAAAGTACCACAAATTATACCCGTACACGAAATTAACGGGCTAAAAACTACCAATATTGCACTAAACAAAATATCTCGCGACAGATTGATACACCCTCCATACGCTCGTTTGAAAATCTGGAACAAAAACTTCTGCTATACATTTACATCCATCCCCAATAATTCATTTCACTCAACACCTTCTTCTTCATACTGTGAATGTGTGTGTGTGCGTGAGAACTGGAGAAGCAGAGGGAGTAACAACAAGAAGCAGGAAGACAACAACACCATAATCATCTTCATCTTCCTCTTCACAAAATCAAACACTTCACCAAAAATGATCACATAATTATCTCCATCATTTTCGTTCGTGATCATCATCATCAACATCAGGAATCATCATCATCTTCATCTTAACATCATTGTGAGGAATTTCTCCATTTTTCTTCATTTCTATACTTTCTTTAAATTATGAAATTGTTTGATGATTGTTGTTATAAAACGTTTAAAACAAGTTAAAATGTGTTTATATAACATATAATGAAGATGGATCATGTTAAAAACGGAGTAATATCAAAATCATTAAGTATAAATAAGAACAGAGTCGAACTGCTTCTGCAGGATCATCAAGATCCGGCGGATCTTGCCTAGATCCGGCGGATCCTTAGCCCAAAACATACAGATCCGGCGGATCCTTCGAGTGATCCGGCGGATCACCTTTAAAACAACCCGCGAACAACTTGATCGCTTAGACCGGTGACCGAGTAAAAGACACTCAAGATCCGGCGGATCCACTAAGGATCCGGCGGATCCTAAAACTTGACACGCACATGAACCCGTGGACGAGAACGATACACGAGTAAAAGACAAGCTCGATCCGGCGGATCACTATGTGATCCGGCGGATCCTAACAAGTTATAACCAGATCCGGCGGATCCACTTTAGATCCGGCGGATCCTCAAGCCTAAAACCAACTGATCCGGCGGATCCTTATAAGATCCGACGGATCCACCATATTTTGACACGATCCGGTTAAATTAAAACTTGATCCGTAGGATTCAAGAGTTTTGGTTTAGATCCGACGGATCCTCCATTGATCCGGCGGATCCCCACAAAATTTTGGTCACAGACTTTTGTAGTTTAACCTGTGCAAATTATAAATTGATTATACGACAAATGTTACAAAATACTATGACAACGAAACTTAGTAATTAGACGGACATATTATTGTGACATTATATTTCGGACATTTAGAACGCGACAAAACTTTGAGACAATTACAAAATAAATATATATACAAACGGACGGACAATATATATATAACGAAACGTATAAATGGAACGATTTAATTTATCTAGTACAAACTATATACGATAAACGAAAACAAGTTATATTTAGTATAACTAACAAAGTTACGTTTTTGAAAATATAAACAATGACTAAGTTTTATTCGCTACAATTAACAAACGACATATGTGAACAATATAACAAAGTTATTTTGATAACTATTATAATTATGTTTTGAAAACATAATCGACAACAACGACAACTACATTCATATCTATGTATATATGGATATTAACAATGACAACAACTAATATATATATTAGAATATATATATTCAACTAAAATGTATATAAATATACATACTAGAACTCAACGAATAATTGAAACGCAAACCTTACCAGCAACTGAAATATTATAAATATTACAAATTAACAAATAATCCATATACTTATACGAGTATTATTATTTGCGTCTAGGTATTTGAGGACGCGTTTGGATTATTTGCTAGCTACTTTTGCTGAAGACTTGCAAAACCGTGAGTTCACAGCCCCTATCTTTTGTTGTTTTAAATGCTTTTAAAACCAGGGGTGGAAAACATAGAACAATGTGATATAACATGTTATATGCTTTATGTATTGTGTTGCATGCTATTATGTGAAATTGAATAACATGATTTCTTTCACACTATTAAACTTGAACTATTTCTATAAAATGTTTTCATATTGAATTAACTTGAATTAATTATATGAAACGTTTTCACAACATTTTGGGAACAAGACAGCAGATCTTGGTACGATCCTAGGTTTACGCGAGGTAGTTGTAGTGCACATAAGTACCAGTGCTTACAACCTATAACCATTAGCTAGGTGACTCTAGCCACTGAGTATACAGATAGTACTATCGATTTGACAACCCTCCCAGGATATTACTCGTTGGTCATTCCAACCCCATCGACGATAGTCGTAACGAGGAGTGTATACTTACCGTGTTACTGAGGCAACAACAAAACAACTAGTCGTGGTTTGGTTATAGTACTAGTGTCGTTACTTTAACTCTAAAGGTTTAGCTCACCTTGGAGGGATTATAGTCTAAATTTCCCACGAAACTAAACAACTAAACAACAACGTGATTTGGGAAGGGTATTCCCTGTGATGACTAATAGGACAGGTGTTCCTTTGAGAGACTATTTCTAGGAAACGTTTACCTTAACTGGTTAAACTTGGTTTCCCACAAAACAACTATATATAGGAAATGTTTACTTAATTGATAAACCTGTATTTCCTGCAACAACTATTATTGGAATGTTTACCTTATTGTTAAACTTGAATTCCTGTTAACTATATGTTGGAAAATGTTTGCTTGACTGCTAAACCTGATTTTCCTTAACTATTGAAATGGATATGTTTACTTAATTGTTAAACCTGTATATCCTGCGACTACTTGTTAGGAAATGTTTATGATTAAACTTGTGTTTCCTACACTGCTATTATTATTGTAAGAATGACATTCTTACATATTTAGGAAATGTTTTCTTTAGTTAGAACACTTGTGTTTCCTACTTACATATAAATATTATGTTTGTGTACATGAATGATTTATACAAAACTTGATTTACTATATTCACACTAAACCTGTGAATTCACTCAACATTCAATGTTGACAGTTTACTATGTTTTTCAGGGAATTAGGACTCAGGTACATCTGCATGCATAAAGGACGTAGGCTACCTGACTATTTATGATGCTACTTTTGGGACACTTGGATTTCCTTTGTATTATCAATTCCATTGGTTATACTTATGAAATCCCTCTTTTATAAACATGTATTTTCAAATACTTAAGTTGTCTTTGACAACCCTACTTATGTACGACTTTATAAGTCGTATCTTTTGTAATAACTTTAAACTTATGGCATCTTAAATATATATGTATGTTCTGTATGATCATATACTCTGATACAATGAATGCACTATCGAATCTGTCCGCCCTCAATGCTTAACTATTATTAAAATGCTTCCGCTAATTAACTAAAAGCTTCCGCTAAACTGTTATTAAACGCGATTACCGATTTGGGGGTGTGACAGAACTTGGTATCAGAGCTATTGGTTATAGAGAACTAGAAGTCTTTAAGCGACTGAAAACCTTAGAGACCTAGACTATAGCCTTGGCTAACACATTTCTGCATTCATACTATTGCATACGTCTGACACGTCACACACGATTCTTTGACTAGGTATGTCGAGACACGCACCTATTCACATCACTGATTCTGATACTGAGGAGGATCCCGTGGAGGGACCATACGACGAGATTCCTATAGCTGTGTCTGAGGAGGTTTACCCGCCTACATTCCCTAGAGATACTTCAGATGGTTCGATAGCCACTCCACCATTGCCATCCACTGATCCTGCTACCCATATGTTAGGATCTATGTCTATGTCTAGACGCCATCTTATTGGAGAGCCTGATTTTAGGCCTACACCTAGGAGGACACCGCTGTCGTGTGTCAGGGATTTTCCCGTAGGACCCTCATCATCTCGCGGCAAGGAGCCGATGACTGAGGAGCGAGAGATCCGCTGTGATCAGCAGACACCGAGAGCTAGAGTTCCGCATCTGGATTGGATGCCGCGTATTTTACGCCACTGGAGGATCATTGAGAGGATTCCTTCCACCTATGAGACTGGGGAGTCATCTCACACACCGACATCTCTACATCTGACCGAGGAGCCTCTGGAGCTTACGGTCCCTACTGTGGTCGCCGTTATTCGTACCTTGCTGGGATTTCATTTTGGTACGCAGTCAGCCATCCGAGTGATGCGCAGTGACGCCTCTCGTCTCGATGATGATGTGCTGGCGATATATGGACGCCTTGCGACTTCTGAGTTGCACATCGAGGTAGACAGGGAGTCTGCCGATGCTACTAGAGCACGTCTGATCCGACTGGAGAGTCGTTTGGAGACTGTAGGTGCTGCAGTTGGTTTATGTGTGTTGATGGTTGCTGTTAGGATGTTTGTGGGATGGAGTCTACCGTATTTCTTTTAGACCATATGTATGATGTATTAGGACTATGGTTATGTTGTATTTGGGTTAACTTTTGACTAGATGGATGTATAGGTTAAATCCGTCACATTTTGTAGATCATGTTTGATCCGATGGGTATATTTGGTTGTAAATCCCATCTTTGTACAAAACTTATGTAACAACAATTAACCCATGATTATGATATATAACTTATGTTGGTTTACATCACTGTGTACATTATGAATGATATCAATTGGTGATTGACTTCATACTATATTTATATTTATCACGTACTTTATGAGTGATGACTTGATTAGTATCTTACGAGTGTTTCTTGTGTGTGATTAGGACTGAATCATGCCGCCTAAACGTAGAATTACCAGGAACAGCTCACGAAACCCCACACCACCTCCTGCTGTTGAGGAGACTACTGAACAAATGGTTAATCGAAGGATTTCTGAAGCCCTTGCTCAGTATGATACTGACCGAAACCGTAGCGGTAGTAGAGACACTGAACCAAATGCATCAGGTAGTAACCCTGAGAGCACTCAGAAGGGATGTTCATATAAAACATTCCTAGCTTGTAAACCGAGTCATTTCCGTGGTACTGAAGGTGCCATTGGAATCATCCATTGGATAGAGAAAATGGAGTCTGTGCTAGAGATTAGCAAGTGTGCTCGTGAAGATATGGTCATGTATGCTACATGCACGTTTAGTGATAACGCTTTGACCTGGTGGAACGCTCAAAAGCAAGCAATGGGACATCCAGCTGCTCATTCAATGTCTTGGGAAACTCTGAAAACCATGGTCATGGAAGAGTTTTGTCCTCGCAGTGAACTGCAGAAGATTGAGTCTGAGCTCTGGAATATTGCTATGGTTGGTGCTGATATCACAGGATATACCACCAGATTTCAAGAACTGGCACGTCTTGTACCTCACATGGTCACTCCTGAGTACAAGCGCACTGAAAGGTATATCTGGGGTCTAGTGCCACAAATTCGAAGTTTGGTAACATCAGCGAATCCAGCTACTTTTAAGATTGCTGTGGAACTAGCACAGCGTTTGACTGATGAAGCAGTAAGGATGGGTAATCTTACTAAGAAAGCTTCTACTGAAAAGGTTGAATCCAGCAATGCTGATGCTGGGAAAGGAAAGCGTAAGTGGAATGACCGTCAGGGTCACGAGAATAAGAAGCAAGCTAGTACCACGAAAGCCTACGTTGCCACTACTGCTGAGCCAAAGACTTACATGGGAAGTAAGCCCAAGTGTGGCAAGTGTGAACGTCATCATGATGGTGACTGTACTTTCTGTGGGAATTGCAAACGCTGGGGGCATCTGGCTCAATACTGTAGAGCGAACCCTACCACTCAAGCAAATAGGGATCGATCAGCAAATGGATGTTTCGAATGTGGTGAACAAGGCCATTTCCGAAACAAGTGCCCTAAACTGAACCGTGGCAACCAAAATAATCCGAACCGCCCTGCAAATCCGAACAACAACAACAATCGTGGAAACGTCAATAACCAGCCAGCTAGGGGTCGTGCATTTGTCGTTGGAGCGCAAGAGGCACGCTAGGACCCTAACACTGTCACTGGTACGTTTCTAGTTAACGATCATTATGCATCAGTATTATTTGATTCTGGCGCCGATTTGAGTTTTGTGTCTAAGGACTTTAGACCACTATTAGACGTTAGATCTCGTAAGCTAGACAACAAGTACACCTTAGAACTAGCCGATGGTAGGTTGATTGAATCAGGAGAAATAGTACCAGGATGTACTCTAGCATTGGAGGGTCATCTTTTCAAAATAGACTTACTACCGGTTGAGTTGGGAAGTTTTGACATCGTAGTCGGTATGGACTGGTTGTCAAAAAACCGTGCAGAGATTGTTTGTTTTGATAAAATGGTACGTTTACCATTGTTAACTGGAGAAACTTTAGTGATACAAGGAGATAAGAGTGCGAGCACCGTCAAAACTATTAATTGCTTAAAAGCTTGTAAATATCTTCGCAAAGGATATCCAGCATTTTTGACGCATGTTGTGGAAAAGAAACCTGTAGAGAGACGCTTAGACGATATACCTGTAGTACGAGACTATCCGGGAGTGTTTCCTGACGATCTTCCAGGATTACCACCTCCGCGACAAGTCGAATTTCGCATCGATCTGGTGCCTGGAGCCGCACCAATCGCTCGATCACCTTATCGTCTAGCTCCATCAGAAATGCAAGAACTGTCTACACAGTTGCAAGAGCTTTTAGACTTAGGATTCATCCGACCGAGCTTTTCACCTTGGGGAGCTCAGGTTTTGTTTGTCAAGAAGAAGGATGGATCTATGCGCATGTGTATTGACTACAGAGAATTGAATAAAGTAACTATTAAGAACCGATATCCGTTACCTCGCATTGACGATCTATTTGATCAGCTACAAGGATCAAGTTACTACTCAAAGATCGATCTGCGTTCTGGTTACCATCAACTGAAGGTTCGAGAAGAGGATGTGCTGAAGACAGCGTTTAGGACTCGTTATGGTCATTATGAGTTCCTAGTCATGCCGTTTGGATTGACTAACGCGCCGGCAGTATTTATGGATCTCATGAACCGAGTGTGCAAGCCTTACTTAGATAAGTTTGTCATTGTGTTCATTGATGATATTTTGATTTACTCAAAGATGAAAGAGGATCACGAACAGCATTTGAAACTTATCCTCCAACTACTTGAGAACGAGAAGCTATATGCTAAGTTCTCCAAATGCAAATTTTGGATTAGAGAGGTTCATTTCCTAGGTCACGTGATCAACGACAAGGGAATTCATGTGGACCCATCCAAAATAGAAGCGATTAAGAACTGGAAAGCACCGGAAACTCCCACAGAGATTCGACAATTTCTTGGTTTGGCTGGCTATTATCGACGATTTATAGAGAACTTTTCAAAGATAGCCCAATCACTCACCACCTTAACTCAGAAGGATAAGAAATTTGAATGGGGAGAGAAACAAGAAAACGCCTTCCAACTGTTGAAACAAAAGTTGAGCACCGCACCGATTCTATCTTTACCTGAGGGAACAGAGAATTTCATTGTTTATTGTGACGCCTCACATCAAGGATTAGGTTGTGTTCCCATGCAAAACGACAAAGTTATTGCTTATGCGTCTCGTCAATTGAAGATTCACGAGAAGAACTATACAACTCATGACTTAGAGTTAGGAGCAGTCGTTTTTGCAATGAAAATTTGGAGACACTACTTATATGGCACAAAGTGTACGATCTTCACTGATCACAAGAGTTTACAACACATATTCGACCAGAAAGAACTCAACATGAGACAAAGACGTTGGGTCGAATTGCTGAATGATTACGACTGTGAGATTAAGTACCATCCGGGCAAGGCAAATGTAGTAGCAGATGCCCTGAGTCGTAAAGAGAACGTTAAGCCTCGCAGAGTTCGAGCCTTAGTATTAACAATTCACTCAAATCTCATTACTCAAATTCGCGATGCGCAACAATTAGCTTTCACCGCCGAACGAATGAAAGACGAATCCCTGAAGGGAATGGAGAAACAGCTTGAAACAAAAGAGAATGGAGTTTTATACTTTATGAATAGGATTTGGGTACCGTGCGACGATGAACTCCGTAAGCTGATTTTGGACGAAGCTCACAAGTCCAACTACTCGATTCATCCTGGTGCAGATAAGATGTACCAAAATGTGAAAGGTTTCTATTGGTGGCCTAATATGAAGAGAGACATCGCTACTTATGTCAGCAAATGTCTAACTTGTTCAAAGGTCAAGGTTGAGTATCAAAAACCTTCAGGACTTTTGCAACAACCAGTGATGCCACAATGGAAATGGGAGCAAATAACGATGGATTTCATCACAAAGCTACCAAAGACATCAACTGGTGTTGATTCAATATGGGTGATTGTCGATAGACTGACTAAATCAGCCCACTTCATTGCTTTGAAAGAGACTGACAAACTCGAGAAACTGGCAAAGATCTATATCAAAGAAGTCGTTTCTCGGCACGGTGTGCCATTGTCAATTATATCTGATAGAGATAGCAGATTCACATCTCGTTTCTGGCAAACGCTACAACAGGCTTTAGGTACTCGACTAGACATGAGTACGGCCTATCATCCGCAAACAGATGGCCAGAGTGAACGAACGATTCAAACGCTCGAAGATTTATTGCGAGCATGTGTGATTGACTTTGGAGGAAATTGGGATACTCATCTCCCATTAGCTGAGTTCTCCTACAACAATAGTTATCACACCAGTATACAGATGGCACAGTTTGAAGCGTTGTATGGACGGAAGTGCCGATCCCCACTCTGTTGGGCAGAGTTGGATGACAGACAACTATCCGGACCCGAACTTGTCCAAGAAACTACAGACAAGATAAATCAAGTACTTAACCGATTGAAAGCGGCGAGAGATAGACAAAAGAGTTACGCTGATAACCGCCGTAAACCTCTTGAGTTTCAAGTAGGAGATAAAGTTCTACTCAAAGTATCGCCTAGGAAAGGGATAGCACGTTTTGGCAAGCGAGGAAAACTGAACCCGCGATATGTTGGACCTTTTGAGATCCTTGCGAGGATTGGTCCTGTCGCCTATGAACTCAAACTACCACAAGAGCTTAGTAGTATTCACGACACTTTTCATGTGTGCAATTTGAAGAAGTGTATTTCCGACGAAACATTAATTATACCTCCTGACGAAGTTTACATAAACTCAAAGCTTAACTTTGTGGAGGAACCAATCGAAATAGCTGATACGAAAACACAAAAACTACGAAACAAACGAATCAAACTCGTCAAAGTTCGATGGAATTCGAAGCATGGCCCAGAGTTTACTTGGGAACGTGAGGATGAGATAAGAAAGAAGTACCCTCACCTATTTGAGCAAGCGACCGACACGGATAATACAAATTAAATCTCGGGACGAGATTTCGCTAACGGGGGGAGAATGTGACAATCCTCCAATTAGGGTATTTACTTAGCCTAATTTCATGCATTACCTAGAGTAATTCCCTGATTAAGTGAATTCAAACAATTTATGTGTTAAGTTTCGTGAAACTTACTATGTGTTATTTGATATATTTGATTGTAGTTATATGTGTATATATAATTACGTACGAAATAAATATATCAAACTTTATAAGTGAAAAACAATTATGTTAGTGATACAAAATAATTAATAATTCGAAAATTATTAATTACAACTATTAGATAATTATATTATTGATATAATATAACAAATTATACGTTTTATAATAAACGTATTAATCGCGAATAATAAAGTTCCGAAATGAACTTCAATATACTTTTGAATAATTTTTTTTAGTTTGAAATTATTAGATAAAAGTATTACAACGAAAAGAAAACGAAATATTTACACGATTTTTAGTACGCGTATTTCGAACATAAACAATTTTAAAACGCGCCTAGAGGTTCTAAATAATAAAAGTATTATTTAGTAAGTTACTGTTTTAATGTGTAGAATATTACCTCAGAATATGATTTCCAAATTTAACTGAAATCTGGCACGCGTTTTTAACTATACAGTACTTTTACTGTGATTAATTTTAATTATACTTGTAACAAAGTATTTCACATTTCGATTTCACATTTCTAAATCTGAGATTGTTTGTCCCTAACCTTGGATCTAGTACGAACCGAGTCACTCAATCGTTTGCGGAATCAACGATTAAGTTATAAACTAAACACACGAATAATCAATACACAATGAATATCAAACGAAACGTATTATATTGAATAATAATCGGTCATATTACAGGGATTTCGACTAATTATGTTTAGGGTTTCGTCAACCCTAAAACAGAAAACGTAAATTGCTTAAATACAAAACTGGCACCTGCTACGTCGCACACGACGTCGCAGGCCCAAGCCCATGCAACGTTGACTACGTCGCAGGCCCAAAACCTGACGTCGCACCTGCGACGTTATGCGCTACGTCGCAGGAGTCAGGAAACGCAAATCTAAATACAAACTACGAGCTAGACCAACTGACAGACACTAAACATGTACCAACAAACTCCCCCGTGTCTTCAGCTTGGTCTTAAAAAAAAATCTTCTTTAAACCCAGCCCGCAGGAAATTGACCATCAGCATGAATTCCATTAGCCACGCAAACAGTAACAACATTGTAAAACTGCTCGGCTAAACGTCTGTTGAACTCATTCTTCTGACCAACACGAATCCGATCATCATAGAGTTTTCTTAAATCTTTTTCATGAAAATTAATCAAACTCATCGGATCATACAGTCTAAACGTTGCTTGCTTCAAATTCCATATACCTCCAACTTCTGGCCACGGTTCAGAATCAGGAACGAAAGTAATAACCGCTTCACCAGTCTGTGGATCAAGTTCCCATTTTACAAGTCTTCTCAGAAAATAATAAGGAACTGGTTCCAGAGGTATCTCGGTCAAACAGTTAGCAGGCGGATAATGAACTTTAACCATAGGTTTCCTGGTAACTGGATCAATCTTCCTTTTCCATGTATACCGAGTTCCCAACGTCGGTTTCAATTTAGAATATGTCTTCGATAACACTTCCCGACGTAAATTTCTCTGAATGAACTCGGCATAATCATTCTCAAACGGATTAATCAATTTAAGCTGAGCTAATCGATTAATCTCTCCTTTTGGCAACGTGCTCAATCTATCAAAACGCATTCTGAAGTACTGAACTCCATCTTCTCTCTTAATCATAAAAAGATTCCTCTGACACTTCCAGCTTTTAATAACTCCGGTATAATTTCGACTAACCCGGTACACTTGACATTTAACTGGAATAGGAACTGGATTTCGTCCCTTAGGCCACCATTTCTTATTTCTCTCTCTCTTTTCTTCAGCAGTTAATTTCTTTGCTGCTGAGTCCGGTGCCTATGTCTCTGGAGCTGGAGTTGCAGCAGAACTAGATTCTCCATGTTGAGCTTTTGCAGGTCTCTCCTCTTCACTTGAATCAGACTCTATAATAGGTGCATCATCATAAGCTTCCCCAGAATGTGCATCATCATACGTTTCGTCTGAATTCAACTGTTCCTCTTCAATCGAAACATCCTCATTCATCTGAAAGTCATTATCCGTTTCTTCCTCAGAGCCAACTCCACTAGCCATTCTTTGAATAAACGATAAGTCCGCAAATGAATAGTCAACAGCCAGCGGTCTCGGTTGCCCTGGAATATCATCAACACAAAAGTAATCCAAAACAGAAATATTTTCATTAACAGTTTCAAGTACAGGGTTGGGATTTACAGACGCAGGTTCACTTGACTCTAAAGTGGGTATCCCAGACCCAGACTCCCCCGAGGCAAGTAACCTGCCTTCCAAAACATTAACCCTAAGCTTCGTTTCCTCAAGCTCCTTAGACTGAACCTCGATCAACGCAGCTTGTTCAGCAATCTTTTCGTCTTGAGCCTCCAGCTTTTGCTTCATCTTCTGCATATCTTCCATAATCTTATGCATGAATGCTGGAGTCGGTTGAATCTCAAAATCAGCTTGCTGCTGTGGATTGACTGGAGCTCTGGCTGATGAAGAACGACGAACACGACGACGAGGCTCAAAGTCTACATCCTTAGGATCATCACCGTCTCGAATACGTTTGCCAGTATTCTTTGGAACATACACACGCCCCTGTTTCAAACGACGCTGAATTCTTTTGTATCTCTGAGAAAACTGACGTCGAATTGTTTCCATCTGAGACGGGTGCGGGACCGCACCATCAGAATCCGAAGGCGTTGGCCCGCCATCATCAGGTTGTTGAACAGGATTTTCTTCAGAATCAGAACTTTCAACCGTGTCATGAGATGCTGGATTGTCTGAGTCAACGTGGCCAAACTGCTCAATATTTTCCAAAAGAGCATCCACATTCTCCCCCGCAGGTTGAACAGGAATGTTCACAAGCGGTTGCTGCGGCTGCTGAGGTGCTGAAATATCCATATACTGAGGTTCTGGGGGCGGTACATAATTTTCATCCACAATAGCCCCGAATAAGGGAACATCCCTTGGTGCCTCGACCCCTTTCTCATACCCTGCACAAATAGTGAAAATCCGACTCATCATCGGTGAAATCTTTAGCTGCTGATCGATATCACCCTGTGCCTGAAGA
Source organism: Helichrysum umbraculigerum (assembly GCA_949592205.1). Lineage (NCBI taxonomy): Eukaryota > Viridiplantae > Streptophyta > Magnoliopsida > Asterales > Asteraceae > Helichrysum > Helichrysum umbraculigerum. The sequence continues at coordinate 104,177,787 of CATIUR010000004.1, read as the reverse complement.
TCCGGATGATGACGATTGATGTGCAACTGTACAAATCTCGGATATAAAATCCATTTCTGATCCCCGGCATTCGCATTATCAACCATAGCCTTGAAGATAAATCCCGAGAAGTTGAACGGCTTGTTGTATACCAACGCTAACATAGCAGAAGCCAGACTTCAGCTCATCCCATCCGTTCCACCTTTCCTATTCCCCAAGCAAACAATAATCACATGCATCAAATATCTCCAGACGCGTGTGAGATTCGCTTTTCTATACTGATCAGAGGGAATCCCGGGATATCCTATCCGTTGCATAGCTCCAGTAACAAAAATATGATCAAAACCGACAGGCATATCCGGTTGATCATTCAGCTGTAAAAGTTCCCGAATACTCTGTTCTGTAATAGTGATCTCCGTACCCAGAACGGTAGAGACCAATCGTCTAACGTCGTTATCAGTAACAACAGCCGCATTTCTCCAAAAAGGGTTGATCAGATTTCCAAATGCCATAGTGTTATCGGAAATGGCGTGGAATACCCTTGAACGTCTCAAAAACGCGATCATCTGACGATACGGTGCAGCTTTATCAGAAGTGTCAGTAAGGTAAGCAGCCGTATTGTGACGAGCTTCAAAAATCAAAGCCATATCTGCAAAAACAGAAACAGATTGCAACTCGAAAAAGGTTAGCAAAAATGTTACATTTTTAAGAAAAACCTTTTCAAATTTCCTGGAACTAGCGACGTAGCCACTTACGTCGCATTAACACAGAGCGACGTTAGAACTGTACGTCGCTAAAAATCAAAATAAATTGGAAAGCGACGTAAGGCCGGACGTCGCAGAAAATTCGAGCGACGTCAAGAGGGACTACGCATTTTGCAATTTATTGTGAATTTAATCACTTTATTAAAATAGCGACGTAGAGTGGTACGTCGCATCGGACGTCGCAGTTAAGGCGACGTAGGGAAGGGCGACGTAGGCAATTAATAATAATTAAGTACAGCGACGTAGGCGACTACGTCGCATCGTACGTCGCATTGACGAACAGTCGACCCCAACCCAGAAACCCTAATTTTCGATTTTAGGGGTTTTCGAAATCAATCACGCAATAAGGTGCGGCCTACGATGGTGATTACGAAAATATAAGTTATAATAGTTACAACATCCAATTGACCATCGAATTTAACCCAAAACCGAAACCCTTTTAACCCGTAACACATATATAGCAATTAAACGTAATATACACGGTGGGAAAAGGTGAATATGGTACCTAAGTGTGCGGAATAACGAGTAGATCAAAGCTACGTGAATAGATCGGAATGGAAACGACTACAAATCACAAATATGCTCGAAAAATTGCTACGTAGCAAATCGCCAGTTGCTACGTCGCAGGATACGTCGCAAGTGAATAGTGAATAGTGTGACGTGTTACGTCGCAGTTGAGACTATATATAGTCTAACCCTATGTGCGACGTAGTCTGGGACGTCGCAAGCGACTTAGAGTGGGACGTCGCATAGAGCAGTTGGGATGTGATTTGAGTGTTTTAAAAACCGTTTACTCGTTATTTTAGCAAATAATTTCCAAATGACTCGTGACTTGGGAAAAATAACTTAGAATAAAAATAAAGCATAAAACTAAAAAATGTTTTTGGTATTTTCTTTAATTTTACAAAAAGTAAAAAATTAACAAAATAAAATTACTAACACTCTATTTTTTGTGACGGAGTTGTTTTGTCTGATTAGGGATCATATCGGAATAACATGCATTTGTTAGGAATAGTAAGTGTTATTTCGATCATCAGTATATTTGTCCACTTTAAATTTACGTGGCACATTTAAAACACCTTTTATAAAAATTATTTCAAGACGATTATTGGTATTGTTTGTCCACCTAAACACGTTACATCCGTGTCTGTGAGTTAACCTTTTATTGTTAGTATGAATATTTCACCGTGGTCCCCACTATAGATATACCCCTATAACTTAGACATGAACATAGTTTCTAAATCTAGAAAGAATATAAGAGAATCAATTTTAAGAATCAAGCCAGCGGTGACAGGTCTGTACTTGCGTACAACAGAGCAACATAACTTGATTCAAGTGTAAGCAAAACCAAACGCAGTCAAACCAAATTTGTGGCGACCTTGTTTAGTACCTTAAATTTAAGACTTTGCAAGTGCATTGACTCACGTTTGCTTAGTTTTGAGAGTAAGCTGAATTGAGACCAGGTCTGCACTTACGTACAACAGAGGAAACAATCAGCATACTCCCCCAAAAGATCTCAGATATACGATCTAAAAATAGAAGTATGTCAAGCTATGCTAAGGAATTAAGACATAGAGTCGTACATCACAAGATGTTTACCACATGATCATAGACAAGTATTTAAATTACTTCTTAATATCTCAGAGACCGGTGTGTATCATGCCTACCAATACATCGTATGATGAAGATAATTTAGATAAAAACTGTTTTAAGTGTGTCAGATAAACCTACTGACACATCCAAGATAAACCTTAAAATTCCATTTTGTGCATGTCACCCGATGTACTATCATATCCCAAGTTGTTTACAGACACAACTTCAACGTCTATTTTAAAGATGTAGCAACCTTGCGTTTTCTTTAATACTAAAGAGTATAAAGAGTGGCTGTTGCGATTTTTTTTTTTTTTTTTTTTTTTTAAAAAAAATTGAATTTAAAAACCTAAAAAAAAAATCCAAGTCACAAATCATTTCTTTGACTGAAAGAACCTTAAACCTATCAGATTGACCAGTTCAATAAAACGTGATCGCAAAAAGGCTTTTGTGAAAAGGTCCGCACACTGCTTAAGGGTATCTATATGTACGGCATCTATAAGGTGTTTCTCAAAGCAATCCCGTATGAAGTGGAACCTCAGTTCAATATGTTTGGTCTTAGAGTGCTGTACGGGATTGTGTGTTATAGATATAGCAGCTGTATTATCAATGTAAATAGGAGTCATAGAGAGATTGAACCCGTAATCACGCAGCTGATGCTGAATCCAGAGAACTTGAGAACAGCAACTTGCAGCAGCAACATACTCGGCTTCAGCTGTGGAAATAGCAACCGCAGTCTGCTTTTTGCACTGCCAAGAAACTAAGCGCGATCCAAGGAACTGACATCCTCCAGTAGTTGACTTCATATCTATCTTGCAGCCACCAAGATCCGAATCCGAATAGGCAGTTAACTCGAAGTTTTTATCGTTTGAATACCATAGACCCAGAGATGGCCTAAAAGCGAGATATCCAAAAATGCGTTTTACTGCCTTTATATGAGACACCTTCGGATTTGCTTGAAATCGTGAGCAGAGTGAAACAGCAAACACTATATCTGGTCTTGAGGCAGTCAGGTACATGAGAGAGCCTATCATTGAGCGATAGTCTTTCTCCTTGCAATCTTCATCATCCTCATTAGGTCCAAGATTGTGTCTTGCTTCAATTGGAGTGCCGTAGTGTTTACTGTTGAGCAATTCATACCGCTTTAACATATCAGTGACATATTTTGACTGGTGGATATAAATTCCATTGTCAGATTGCTCAACCTGTAGTCCCAGAAAGAACGTGAGTTCCCCCATAGCACTCATTTCAAACTCAGATTTCATCAGGCTTTCAAAATCCTTGCACAACTGATCATTAGTTGATCCAAAAATTATGTCGTCCACATAGACCTGCACAAGTAACAAATCCGCTCCTTCCCGTTTGATGAAAAGCGTGCTATCAATCTGTCCTCTATCAAAACCATTCTTCAGCAAGTACTTGGCAAGTCGCTCATACCAAAGTCGAGGAGATTGATGAAGACCATACAAAGCTTTCTTCAGCTTGCAAACATGATTAGGATGCTTTGGGTCTTCAAAACCAGGAGGCTGACACACATAAATCACTGCGTCGACATCTCCATAAAGAAAAGCACACTTTACGTCAAGTTGATACACGCGGAATCCTTTAAAAGAAGCATAGGCTAGAAAAATCCGAATTGATTCCAAACGAGCGACAGGAGCGAAAACTTCATCATAGTCAATACCTTCTAGTTGACTATATCCTTGAACTACCATACGGGCTTTATTCCGAATAACCACCCCACGATCATCCATTTTGTTACGGTAAACCCAACGAGTACCCGGCAAGTGAGCACCCTTGGGTAGAGGAACAATTTCCCAAACATTCATCTTGTTTATTTGCTGTAGTTCCTCCTGCATAGCCTCGACCCAAGATGGATCCTTTAAGGCTTGTTCAACCTTTTTAGGTTCAATTTGAGACAAATGACATGAATCGATATGAGCAATAAGTCCCAAAAGCTGCTGAGCTGAAGTCTGCTTTGCTTGTTGACGTGTTTGAACAGATGCATGAGGATCACCAATGATATTATCAATGGGGTGATCCTTATGTATACGAGTTTCTGGTATGGCACTTGGCACAAGATCCACACCCAGATTGTTCAAATCTCCCTCAGTTTCAGGAGTAGCAGCAGACTCAGGAGAGGCTAACTCTTCTTCTTCTCCTTCATCTTCATGAGAAAATAAGTGAGAGTAGGCCATTGTTTCTTCCATTTCATCTTCTTCTTGAGGTTCCTCTAAAGGAGGCATGTTTGGATCATATGGAAGCTCCTTTGTGTAGTTATAAACTGTTTTAGAAGGAGCAGCCGAAGATGGTGGAGTAGGAGATGGTGTAGTTGGTGGTGATTTGGTTGTTGGTTGTGGTTGTGTGGGTGTTGGAAGTGAAGGTGTAGGATTAGTCGGTGGAGGTGCGGGTGTTGCATTGGGAGATGGGTCGGCTGGTTTATTATTTACTGGTGTATCTTGAGTAAGATCAAGCTCATGAAGTATAGAAACCAATTCTTCCGTTTCATCTTCTTCCGGAATATTGAAAGAGTTGAAGAGGTTTCCATAGTTGAAAAACCAATCCGGACCCGTTCCTTGAGGAGGTTCCGTATACCTTAAACATTTCACTTCAAAATGCTCCTCAATCTGATTCGTTGATTTGTTAAAGACTCTTTTGTTCGGAGAGTTGACTGAATATCCAAGAAAAATCCCTTCAACAGCTTTATCACCAAACTTAGACACCTTATCTTTTGTTATCATGATTAGGCATGGACACCCAAATGGTTCTAGGAACTGCAGATTTGGCTTACGGTTATTGAGAAGTTCATAACACGTTTTGTTCCTTTTCTTAACCGTGAGTACTCTGTTGAGAACATAACAGGCAGTATTAACTGCCTCAGCCCAGAAGATAATTGGTAACTTGGAGTCAGCTAACATAGTCCGAGCTGTCTCGATGATTGTCCTGTTCTTCCTTTCGGAAACTCCATTCTGTTGTGGAGTCCTCGGAGCACTAAATTGATGCTCAATACCTCTTGTAGCACAAAACAATTCGAGAGTTGAGTTCTTGAATTCAGTTCCATTATCGCTTCGTATCCTTTTCACCTTCAAGTTGCACAGATTTGCCAACTTGTCCAACAAATACACCAGAATCTCAGGAGTTTCCCCTTTCGTGGTCAAAAAGTAAACCCACGAAAACCTTGAGTAGTCATCAGTAACTACCAAGCAGTAAGACCGACCACCAATGCTCTTAGTAGAGACTGGACCGAAAAGATCCATATGCAGTAGTTCCAATGGAGCATTTATGGAATTCACCTGCTTAGACTTATGGGACTTCTTACGTAACTTTCCTTTTTGGCAAGAGATACAGTCATCCTTTAGAGCAAATGACTGTTTTGGAACTCCTAGCACAAGGTCATTTTTAGTCAAGAAATTCATTTTTCGGAAATGAATATGTCCCATTCGTCTGTGCCAAAGCAGTGATTCCTTTTCAGAAGCCTTAGACAAGAGACACGTATACTCGTTCGAGGTCTCAACAGTTCTCATGTTCAGAATGTATGTGTCATTCTTTCTTGGTGCTCTCAGTAACACCCATTCTTCTGGAATGACATACCCAGGCTTCAGTATCACACACTCTGTCTTTGTGAACGCAGTGGTATAATCTTTATCACAGACCTGTGAAACACTTAGCAAGTTGTGCGTAAGCTGTTCCACGTAGTTCACATTTTCAAAACTAACATTGCCGTTAGTTAACGTTCCTCTTCCAGAAATGGTTCCCCCAGTATCTCCAGCAAAGGCAACATATCCTCCTGCGTATGGTTTAATATCCACAAGAAGAGATACATCGCCTGTCATATGTCGCGAGCAGCCGCTATCCAAATACCATTCACTATCTTTAACACGTTCTGACTGCTGCAACACACAAACAAAGGAGATTAGTGAGAAACGGTGACCCAAGCCTTTACAGACTTAGGTCGACCGTGGTCATCAACAATAAGCACGTCAGATAGGATTTTATCTTTAAACAAATTAAAATTTTTATCTGATGTGTTATTGTTGACGACTGAAGAGTCAACATCAGACTCTTTTCGTTTCCAAACTTTAGAAGGTTCGGAATTGATATTAGAAGTAATGTTGGGCTTTTGAATTGGCAAAGATTTTTGCTCAACATTACTTGGCTTTAAAACAGGCTTGGGAGAGTTTGAGTGACGCCTAGGTGGAGATTTTGAAAAGGAATTTCTGTAAATAGATGTCCTAGGCATCTCTCTCCCATAGCGCTGATTTGACAGCTTTGGGCATTCACGAATTAAATGTCCTTGTTTCTTGCAGTAGAAACAAGAACGAGTCTCAACAAACGGTTGAGGCTGAGGAATTACTACAGGAGGTGGAGAAACATTTCTAGAGCATGAACATTGAGTACACGTCTTAGAAAATGTTTGTTTTGGTTGAGAGGTTGAAGTTGATGGTTTATCATACGAAACATTTTCATTTAATAATTTTCTTTGCACAATCTTTACAGGTGACTGTAAAGTTTGTTGTTTCGAGTTTAAAACCTTGGCTTTTCCTTTATTTGGTTGAATCTTAATTTCAGATTCAACCTTTGAAATCACTTTTTCAGGTTTAACTGCAACCTTCTTAACCTCAGGATACTCCTGATCCGTAATGTCCTCAATCTCAACAATCTCCTTAATAATAACAGGAGATTCATTCCTTAACTCAACACTCTCATTAACACTAACAGGAGATTCATGCACAGACTTAACAAACGTTGGCAAGGGGTACTCTGGCCGCTTGGTTTTCTCCTTTGCCGGTTTGTTGTGTTTGGTCTCTTTAGCATCTTTAGCTTTTATTCCATAAAGCTTTGACCAATCAACTGGAATCTCTTCAAAGCCCTCCTTAACAGGCAGGGGACAGTGAGTAGTAGGAGGAGGGACTGAGTGGTATCCCAATCCCGCATTCTTTTTCCCACTAGTACCATGCTTGCTAAGAATTTCATTAAACACAACCGTTGAGGAATTTGAACCTAAGATTTTACTCTTATAATTCTCATACTCAGCTTTTAAATCTGTAAGTTCTTTCTTTAGTAGTTCAATTTCAACAAGATAGCTTTTAATGGCATCTTCTTGACTAAAAACCTTAGATTTATATTTCTGAGTATCTAACCGATGAGCCTCAAGATGTTTTTCATAAAGTTTCTCATTAGCTTTTAAGAAATTATTTGACTCGGTTAGTTTTTCATTCTTTTTCCTCAACTCTACGGTTTCATTCTGAAATGCCTTTAGAGATTCAGTTAACTTAATGCATGAGATACAATTTAATGGTTCATCAGATACCTCATTCACAATGTGAGCCATCAAACACTGTTGGTAATGCTGGGAGACAGCCGTCCAATCCTGACTTGTAGGCTCAAAAGCAATCAGGGCATTATCAGCAGGCCCTTTCTTGGTAACTTCCATTTCTTTGGCCTTTGGAGGAGTAGAAGGTGTTGTGAATCCCGATGCTGGCATTTTGGGTTTCTCGCACTCCCTGGCGAAGTGACCCAAATTTTGACAATTGTAACATCGGACCTTACTCTTGTTAAATCCAAAGCCAGTCTTTCCATCACCTTCCAAACTTTTACGCCCTGTCCTCTGCAAGAACTTTTGAATTCTTCGGGTGATCATTGCCACATTCCAAGTTAGATCCATTTGCTCCAGATCATCTTCATCAAGCTGAGCATAGTCTTCCTTAGTCAGCTCCAAAGTAAGATTCGGTTGAGTAACCAAATCCTTGTATGAGCTTAAGAAAGCTGTGTAAATAGCAGCTTGCTCCTGAGTAGCAGGTGAGACTTGAACCTGTTGTTGATTTGAAGAAGGTCCAGTCATGAAAACAGAATGAATCCCATCGGAAGAAGAAGAAGAGGTTGATGGAGCATTTGTATTTGTCACGAAAGCGACTCCAGATCCATAAGTCTTTCCAGAGTTGATCTGAACACCATACACACTAGGATTCTGAACAGCAGCACCAGACCTAGTTTCTTTCTTCTTAATCTCCATCGCGTGAGCTTGAAGATCCCCTATCAACGTATCCAAAGACATGTTTGCAAGTTCTTCATTTTCTTTTAAAAATTGAACTTTAACATCCCAAGAACTTGGCAACACATCCAGTAGCTTCTTATTTACTTCAATTGAAGGAAAAGTATAACCCCCTTCAAACAACTCACCAACTAACCGTGAGTACCTAGTGAATAAAGAAGTCGTGTCTTCATTAGGAAGAATGTCAAAGATATCGTACTGTTTCTTAATCAGTTCGAGCTTGGCTTCCTTGTACTTATCATTTCCTCCACAACGAGTTTCAATTGCCTTCCATAAATCAAAGGCTGTTTTATGAGTTCTGAAAAGCCATAGAACATCTTTGGTTAGACACATTTTAATCATTGAAAAAGACTTTCTTTCAGTATCAAAATCTTTCTTCTCCTCGGGAGACATAGCTTTATAGGTCTTAGCAGGACGAATACCACGGTATTCCCCTTCAGCTAAAGGAGCTACATAACGCTCACGTAATGGTCCCCATAATTCTGGACAATGAAAATCAATGTATTGCTCAACTCGGTCTCTCCAGTATACATAATCCATGTCCGCAGTAAATAATGGAGGTTTATTACTTGAACCTATGTTATTACTTTGTTTAATCATTTCTCTCAGACCTCTAATATCCTCTTTATCAGCTGCCATTGTAATTACTTAACTGAAAAACTATCTGCTGATCTTAGCGACGTAGATGAGTACGTCGCACAAAGATTATGCGACGTTAATAGGTACGTCGCAAAAGCAAAGGATTCAATTAAGAATCAGAAATATGCGACGTTGAGAGGTACGTCGCAGATGATGTCGCAGAGGACGTCGCAGAATCACACTACGTCGCAACAAGACGTCGCAACACAGCGTCGCAGAAGACTAATTAAAGTCAAAATAGCGACGTCGCAGATGACGTCGCAATGGTACGTCGCACAGACTAATTAAAGTCCAAATCACTACGCCGCACGCGACGTCGCAGCTGACGTCGCAGGTAACGTCGCAAAACGCGAAAATCTGCGGCCAAAAACCCTAAAAACGAATTTTTAACCCTAACACGAAAACCACGAATGTTGAACGACGGAAACCTTCAATAATCCCAGTAATACTGATCGAAAACCTGTAAAAACACAAAACAAACGTGATAAACACAAAAACACACGAATATCACGTCCTTTTAAATCCCAAACTCGATCCGAATCGCCAAAACGAGCACTTTCTGCTCTGATACCAGTTGTTTGTCCCTAACCTTGGATCTAGTACGAACCGAGTCACTCAATCGTTTGCGGAATCAACGATTAAGTTATAAACTAAACACACGAATAATCAATACACAATGAATATCAAACGAAACGTATTATATTGAATAATAATCGGTCAGATTACAGGGATTTCGACTAATTATGTTTAGGGTTTCGTCAACCCTAAAACAGAAAACGTAAATTGCTTAAATACAAAACTGGCACCTGCTACGTCGCACACGACGTCGCAGGCCCAAGCCCATGCGACGTTGACTACGTCGCAGGCCCAAAACCTGACGTCGCACCTGCGACGTTATGCGCTACGTCGCAGGAGTCAGGAAACGCAAATCTAAATACAAACTACGAGCTAGACCAACTGACAGACACTAAACATGTACCAACAGAGATTTAGAGAAACATAACGCGAAATTTTATTATAACTAAAGTACCACAAATTATACCCGTACACGAAATTAACGGGCTAAAAACTACCAATATTGCACCTAAACAAAATATCTCGCGACAGATTGATACACCCTCCATACGCTCGTTTGAAAATCTGGAACAAAAACTTCTGCTATACATTTACATCCATCCCCAATAATTCATTTCACTCAACACCTTCTTCTTCATACTGTGAATGTGTGTGTGTGCGTGAGAACTGGAGAAGCAGAGGGAGTAACAACAAGAAGCAGGAAGACAACAACACCATAATCATCTTCATCTTCCTCTTCACAAAATCAAACACTTCACCAAAAATGATCACATAATTATCTCCATCATTTTCGTTCGTAATCATCATCATCAACATCAGGAATCATCATCATCTTCATCTTAACATCATTGTGAGGAATTTCTCCATTTTTCTTCATTTCTATACTTTCTTTAAATTATGAAATTGTTTGATGATTGTTGTTATAAAACGTTTAAAACAAGTTAAAATGTGTTTATATAACATATAATGAAGATGGATCATGTTAAAAACGGAGTAATATCAAAATCATTAAGTATAAATAAGAACAGAGTCGAACTGCTTCTGCAGGATCATCAAGATCCGGCGGATCTTGCCTAGATCCGGCGGATCCTTAGCCTAAAACATACAGATCCGGCGGATCCTTCGAGTGATCCGGCGGATCACCTTTAAAACAACCCGCGAACAACTTGATCGCTTAGACCGGTGACCGAGTAAAAGACACTCAAGATCCGGCGGATCCACTAAGGATCCGGCGGATCCTAAAACTTGACACGCACATGAACCCGTGGACGAGAACGATACACGAGTAAAAGACAAGCTCGATCCGGCGGATCACTATGTGATCCGGCGGATCCTAACAAGTTATAACCAGATCCGGCGAATCCACTTTAGATCCGGCGGATCCTCAAGCCTAAAACCAACTGATCCGGCGGAGTCTTATAAGATCCGACGGATCCACCATATTTTGACACGATCCGGTTAAATTAAAACTTGATCCGTAGGATTCAAGAGTTTTGGTTTAGATCCGGCGGATCCTCCATTGATCCGGCGGATCCCCACAAAATTTTGGTCACAGACTTTTGTAGTTTAACCTGTGCAAATTATAAATTGATTATACGACAAATGTTACAAAATACTATGACAACGAAACTTAGTAATTAGACGGACATATTATTGTGACATTATATTTTGGACATTTAGAACACGACAAAACTTTGAGACAATTACAAAATAAATATATATACAAACGGACGGACAATATATATATATATAACGAAACGTATAAATGGAACGATTTAATTTATCTAGTACAAACTATATACGACAAACGAAAACAAGTTATATTTAGTATAACTAACCAAGTTACGTTTTTGAAAATATAAACAATGACTAAGTTTTATTCGCGACAATTAACAAACGACATATGTGAACAATATAACAAAGTTATTTTGATAACTATTATAATTATGTTTTGAAAACATAATCGACAACAACGACAACTACATTCATATCTATGTATATATGGATATTAACAATGACAACAACTAATATATATATTAGAATATATATATTCAACTAAAATGTATATAAATATACATACTAGAACTCAACGAATAATTGAAACGCAAACCTTACCAGCAACTGAAATATTATAAATATTACAAATTAACAAATAATCCATATACTTATACGAGTATTATTATTTGCGTCTAGGTATTTGAGGACGCGTTTGGATTATTTGCTAGCTACTTTTGCTGAAGACTTGCAAAACCGTGAGTTCACAGCCCCTATCTTTTGTTGTTTTAAATGCTTTTAAAACCAGGGGTGGAAAACATAGAACAATGTGATATAACATGCTATATGCTTTATGTATTGCGTTGCATGCTATTATGTGAAATTGAATAACATGATTTCTTTCACACTATTAAACTTGAACTATTTCTATAAAATGTTTTCATATTGAATTAACTTGAATTAATTATATGAAACGTTTTCACAACATTTTGGGAACAAGACAGCAGATCTTGGTACGATCCTAGGTTTACGCGAGGTAGTTGTAGTGCACATAAGTCCCAGTGCTTACAACCTATAACCATTAGCTAGGTGACTCTAGCCACTGAGTATACAGATAGTACTATCGATTTGACAACCCTCCCAGGATATTACTCGTTGGTCATTCCAACCCCATCGACGATAGTCGTAACGAGGAGTGTATACTTACCGTGTTACTGAGGCAACAACAAAACAACTAGTCGTGGTTTGGTTATAGTACTAGCGTCGTTACTTTAACTCTAAAGGTTTAGCTCACCTTGGAGGGATTATAGTCTAAATTTCCCACGAAACTAAACAACTAAACAACAACGTGATTTGGGAAGGGTATTCCCTGTGATGACTAATAGGACAGGTGTTCCTTTGAGAGACTATTTCTAGGAAACGTTTACCTTAACTGGTTAAACTTGGTTTCCCACAAAACAACTATATATAGGAAATGTTTACTTAATTGATAAACCTGTATTTCCTGCAACAACTATTATTGGAATGTTTACCTTATTGTTAAACTTGAATTCCTGTTAACTATATGTTGGAAAATGTTTGCTTGACTGCTAAACCTGATTTTCCTTAACTATTGAAATGGATATGTTTACTTAATTGTTAAACCTGTATATCCTGCGACTACTTGTTAGGAAATGTTTATGATTAAACTTGTGTTTCCTACACTGCTATTATTATTGTAAGAATGACATTCTTACATATTTAGGAAATGTTTTCTTTAGTTAGAACACTTGTGTTTCCTACTTACATATAAATATTATGTTTGTGTACATGAATGATTTATACAAAACTTGATTTACTATATTCACACTAAACCTGTGAATTCACTCAACATTCAATGTTGACAGTTTACTATGTTTTTCAGGGAATTAGGACTCAGGTACATCTGCATGCATAAAGGACGTAGGCTACCTGACTATTTATGATGCTACTTTTGGGACACTTGGATTTCCTTTGTATTATCAATTCCATTGGTTATACTTATGAAATCCCTCTTTTATAAACATGTATTTTCAAATACTTAAGTTGTCTTTGACAACCCTACTTATGTACGACTTTATAAGTCGTATCTTTTATAATAACTTTAAACTTATGGCATCTTAAATATATATGTATGTTCTGTATGATCATATACTCTGATACAATGAATGCACTATCGAATCTGTCCGCCTCAATGCTTAACTATTATTAAAATGCTTCCGCTAATTAACTAAAAGCTTCCGCTAAACTGTTATTAAACGCGATTACCGATTTGGGGGTGTGACAAATTAGCTCGAGTCAGCATGCAAACAATCAGAGATTTAGCTGCATTATTATATTTTGTATAGATTAATTATGTACTTAAATCTCTCAATTTCAATCGAGTTAATGTAACTATATTTTGATGTAAACTTATGTTTTTGTCAATATGTTAGGATATTTTAATTTGATGATACAAAATAATTAAAGATGAGGGACTAAAAGTGTATTTTGTTTAATTATTATTCTCCTACGATTAGGGTTTATTGTAAACCTAGTATCTCTAGTATATAAAGAGATATTGGGTGTAGGTAAAAGGTGTGCACCTAGAAAAGATGTAGACGTCTAAAGTTCTTTGTTATCCCTAAGGTTGTAAAACCCCGATACTAAAGGGTATCCGTCTTGTTGATTAATTAATAAGATTAGGGATTTGGTTGATAACATTGTTCTTATTATTATTCTGCTGCAAATTATTATCATTGTTATCGTTTTATCCTAGATCAAAGACCTAAAAAGTCTTGAGCTTAAACGATCATACGTTTTCACAATTGGTATCAGAGCAAGGTGGCTCGTGATCTAGGATCTACCAAGTGTACAATATTGAAGAGATTGAGGAAATTCGTTAGAATCTGTTCATGGTGACGTTGGATTTTTAAAACCCTTTAAAGATTCATTCGTAAATTTCCAGCTATTAATTTTATCTTTAAAACTTTTATGCTTTATTGGTAAGTTATAGTTTGGTGATTTATTTTTCTGAGGGTTTTTCAATCACAAATTGTGATCTTTGAATTGTTTATTCAAGTCTATGTGAAAGTTGGTTGTGATCACTTTTTCTTGCCGACTAGAATTAATTCAAGCCGACATGCATAGCTGAATAGATTCTACTTTGTTTATTGATTGCATGTGAAGACCGACATAAGCAAATTACAAGTTTTAGTTCTGCCGACATTCTATCTGAGTATATCTCATATTCTTTTTCACTATTATATCGCTTCAAAATAGAATATAGATTGCGCAGATTGCATCTTTTATTGGTGTTGGATGATTTGCTTGTGAACTATAATGTGAAACAGCAGCAAGAATATTTTAATGGTTTTTCTTTCTAGCGTGGAAGTTGCAAGATTTATTCATGATGTTAGGGTTTTCTTCAAATCCTACTTCGAATAATACAGAAAGAGGTGCAGAAAAAGAAGGGTTCAAGGGTTATGGTTTTATAGGATTGTCATGCTTGACTGGAACACATGTTATTGTTGATCGATTTCGGTATTAAGAAAAGTTGAAGCAGCACAGCAGAAGAGAGTTCAAGGTTCGAGTCATTCGAGCTGCTTCTCAAGATTAAAGAGTTTGCAAGGAAGAAGAAGACTGATGTTCGTTATTCGTTTGAATAGGGTTTTTGGTATTGCCTTGACTTGACGATAGGGTTTTCTGTTTGGTGATTTTCAGTTTTCTGTGTACGACAGCAGAATTGTTAAACCTTAAATCGAATTAACAGAATGTACTAAGCAGAGCTGATGTGATTGATACATACGTGAGCTGTTCTTTATTGCTGTATGTTTAAGCGGGTTTGAGAAGTCAGTGAGATGACTTGCAAGTAATTCGTGCATGCTAGAAAACATGTGGAGATTGAATTGCAAAAACGAAGCTATTGAAGTTGAAGTATAGATTGATAGCAAGAAAGATTAGTGGGTTATACGGAAGAAGAGCTTTCTGTTTGAAATTCAGTGGTTTGGATTTATTGCACAAGTCAACCAAAGCCATGGATTGTTAAAAATCTGAAAGTGGGAACCGATTGGATTATCATTGGTATTGATGTTGATATTTGAATTCAGTTGGTGATGATTCTTTAATTGAAAAGTGATGTTGTTACAACTGGTAGTGAAATAAAATTACAACTGCTTATTGAAAGTGGAAGATATTACCACTGTTTGGGAATAATTACCACCGTTGGAGTTAATTACCACTGTTAGTTGGTTTCGTTACCACTGTTCATTGACTTGGAGAAAACAGTTAAAACTGTTAGTGATAACAGTTACAACTGTTAGTTAAAAACGGTTAACACTGTTATTGGAAAGTGGTTACAACTGCTAGTATTATTCTAAGGAATTTACTACTGCTTGACAAAAGTTATGCCTGTTAGAGTATTAATCGTTTGTACTGTTCGTTATGACTGCTACTTGGTACCGATTACTACTGTTAGTCATTTTTCAAACACTAGCGGAATTAGTGATGCTCGTCATGGATGGTACTACATGGTATTCGTTGCTATTGTTGGTTAGTTATCCGTATAG
Source organism: Helichrysum umbraculigerum (assembly GCA_949592205.1). Lineage (NCBI taxonomy): Eukaryota > Viridiplantae > Streptophyta > Magnoliopsida > Asterales > Asteraceae > Helichrysum > Helichrysum umbraculigerum. The sequence goes on along the minus strand of CATIUR010000004.1, from coordinate 104,162,128 downwards.
TTCTTATGATTGTTTCTATTGCTTTTGGTCAAGAGATGGTTAACATATTGATTTGAGGGGAAGCTTATTGACAAAGTGTTTAACCATCAGAAGATGTTCATGCATTGTTTGAGGTAAAAGGATTTATTACTACTGCTAGTTGTATATTACTACTGCTAGTGTAATTTTCTACTGCTCAAATTCATTATTCTTATTACGCGTCATGGAGGGTAATTTGAGTTATTAGAAAATTGGATTAGTGGTGTATTATATAGCAAGTGGTTGTAAATGTTTGAAGTTGCTTATCTTTTTGAAGACCCCTATTGGATTATGACAAAAAGGGGAAGAAGATTCGAAGGTCAAGATTTGCAGCTTATTATGCATGACATGTTTACAAGAAATCAAGAACTAAGGGGAAGTTTGTGCAAGAAGATGTTTATTTTGTCATCATCAAATAGGGGAAGATTGTTAGGATATTTTAATTTGATGATACAAAATAATTAAAGATGAGGGACTAAAAGTGTATTTTGTTTAATTATTATTCTCCTACGATTAGGGTTTCTTGTAAACCTAGTATCTCTAGTATATAAAGAGATATTGGGTGTAGGTAAAAGGTATGCACCTAGAAAAGATGTAGACGTCTAAAGTTCTTTGTTATCCCTAAGGTTGTAAAACCCCGATACTAAAGGGTATCCGTCTTGTTGATTAATTAATAAGATTAGGGATTTGGTTGATAACATTGTTCTTATTATTATTCTGCTGCAAATTATTATCATTGTTATCGTTGTATCCTAGATCAAAGACCTAAAAAGTCTTGAGCTTAAACGATCATACGTTTTCACACAATACAAGTTCAAATGACGCATATAGAATCGTTCATTATATCTTATGTGATGTGATATGTAATTAGTCGCGCCCCGACCCGAACCGCTTCCGCATCATAATTTGGGGGTGCGACAGCGGGGTTCCAGGGGTGGCAACCCCTGGCGGGGTCTAAGGGGATGGCCCTTGGTTGGGGTCGAGATGCCAAGTCAGCTCGAAAATTTTTTATTTCTACTACATTGCTTTGTTGAAAAACGCATCTGGACTTGAATTTGGGTGAAATCAAGTTATAAAATTTACGTCTCGACACTTAGTAAAAATGAGTTGTAAACATTCTGTTTTCAGCGTCACTTATAGCGACACTCAAGGGTTTAGGCGACACTTAGGAAGTGTCGCATGAAATGACGGATTCTGATTAATGGCATCACTTGTGCAAGTGACGCATAGAGTGCGACACTTAAGGGAGTGTCGGTACATGTGTCATGAGTAACTAAAGTTAGTGACGGGTGATATCAATTCTCGATTATAGGCATCATTTAAACAAGTGACACTATAAGTGTCGGTTTATAGTGACGGGTATTGAATTTGCGACACTTAGGCAAGTGTCGGGAAAAAGGGGTTTTATGCGGCACTTAGGCAAGTGATGCAAAATTAGGGCTTTTAGCGACACTCAATGCGTCACTTAAGTGACGCACGAAGTGACGCTATACTGCAGTCGTCTTTGCGACACTTAAGGCTGTTCAACGGATTTTGAGCAAAAAACGAGTTTTCCGGCGATGGTTTGGTCCGATTCTTTTACCCAACCCATATTTGGACATTTTAAGCTTATACTAACAACAAATATGTAAAAATGAGTGAAATCGGAGAGTTTCGGGTTTTTGTCGTAAACTTACAAAGTGGCGAATCAAAATTCCGAAAAGATAGAGTTGTAAATCGTTGCGTGGTGGTTGTTTTTCTCCAAAGAGCCTCGAGATTCGGCGGCGTTTGATGGTGTTATTTGACGATTTAAGGTGGTTGTGGTTTGAGGGTTTTTGAGAGAAAAATGGAGAAAGAGAGAGAAAGAGTTGGTGTTGAATGAGAAATGGGAAAGGGGTTTTCCCCTTTTTGGGGCAGATTTTTGGTGGGGTCCAAGGTTGTGGGCTTCACCAATTTTTTTGTTCCCTACGTTCGCGCTCCGTGCGGTGTTCGTTTTCTCGGTCGTTTAAACGTTAAATAATTATTTATGTACGTTTAATTATAAGTTTTAAAATACGGATAATTACTCTATATTTTCATTGAGGTATTTCATAAAACACTTTATATTTGAGTTATAAAATGTAACTTAACTTGTTTCGTTTTGTTTGCGCGTTTAATAATCTAATCGTGAAGGTTTTGTTTGTACGATGCGGAATGAATACGAAATATTATACAAATTAATATTTTGGATATAATTGTGTCATTAAATAATATTGTATTATTTAACAAAATTGTTCACCAACGTCCGTATTTATTTGAACCGAATTACATTCGATTTGAAACTTGTACGATTTAATCGAACCGCATAATTGTATATATTCGATAATATATATATATATTGGTATATTAATTAGCCTAACACATAACAAATAACATGTATTAAAACTTGATTTTGCACTAATTTCTAGTCCTAATTTGACGGGTGTCACATATTCCACGATCGGCTGCATCCATGATCCTGACTTACCCCCAGAACCTGATGCATTCGATTTGTCTCCAGGCTGAGGACCCTCAACGTCACACACTTGCTCTTCGTTGTTATCCTTATCAGCGATAGCAGGCGCTGTAATATGTATAATCGGTATTTTGACATCTGGTGGGATTCTTAGACTTGACCCCAGGTTAGCTAGAGCATCCGCTTCAGTGTTATCCTCACGTGGTACCTGTTGAATGTCGAAGATCTCGAAGCTACCTGCAAGATCCTTAACAATCTCCAAATATGCAGCTAATCTATCTACTTTTACAGTGTATGTCCCATTATAATGATTAGCAATTAATAATGAGTCAACATATACATTTAAGTATTTTATTCCAATATCCTTAGCTAATTGTAATCCTGCAATTAATGCTTCATATTCTGCCTCGTTATTTGTAGCCTGAAATTCACATCTTATAGCTTGAGGCATAATATCACCTTGAGGTGATTTTAATACAATTCCTAATCCGGTTCCTTTTATATTAGAAGCACCATCGGTGTATAATGTCCATCTTTCAGTTATTTGATTTAGTTCTTGTACTTCTAAATCTACTTCTTTTTGAAGGTCACTAGTGAAGTCGGCAATAAAATTTGCCAAAGCTTGGGATTTAATTGCATACCTAGGTTCATAAATCAGATTATAAGCACGTAACTTTACAGACCATTTAGGTAGGCGTCCTGACATTTCTGGTTTTCTCAGAACATTTTTTATAGGATAATTAGTTCTTACATGTATATGGTGTGTCTCAAAATAATGCCTAAGTTTAGTGAATGCCATGACTAATGCAAGTATAAGTTTTTCAAGATGGGAATACCTGGTTTCAACATTTAATAGGCTTTTTCTTACATAGTTAACAGGATGTTGTTGTCCTTTATGATCCTTCACCAGCACCGCACTTACAGCATTCCGAGAAACCGATAGATAGAGGAATAGTGGTTCACCATTCTCAGTCTTCATCAATAAAGGAGTTGATGACAAGTAATTCTTCAGTTCTTGAAACGCAGCTTCATGCTTTTCTCCCCACTCGAACCTTTTGTTCTTTTTGAAGATATCATAGAATTCCTTGCATCTGTCTGAGGATCTTGAAATAAAACGGTTCATAGCTGCTATCCTTCCCGTTAACCTTTGTATATCCTTTGGACTTGATGGCGACTTTAGGTTCAGAATAGCTTTGATCTGTTCTGGGCTAGCTTCTATCCCTCTCTTGGTCACCATATATACCAAGAATTTTCCTGCCCCCACTCTAAAGTGGCATTTAGCAAGATTAAGCTTCATGTTGTACTGATCCAGAATGTCAAAGGCCACCTTAAGATCCTGAAAATGATCCTCAGTTTTCTTTGACTTTACTACCATATCATCGATGTATACTTCCATTATGCTTCCCAATTGGTCTTTGAACATCATGTTGACTAGCCTTTGATATGTTGCACCTGCATTTTTAAGACCAAAAGGCATAGCAACATAACAATAGATACCTGTGGGGGTTATAAAGGCTGTGTCTTCCTGGTCTGCGGGTTCCATCTGGATTTGTTGAAATCCTGATGAAGCATCCATAAAGGTTAGGATCTCATGCCCAGCTGTAGCATCCACCATTGAATCTATATGAGGCAATAGAAAAGGATCCTTTGGGCAGGCTTTATTGAGATCCGTGTAATCCACGCACACTCTCCATTTCCCATTCTTCTTTTGTACCACCACCATGTTTGCCAACCATCTCGGAAATTTTAATTCCCTTATCATGCCAGCAGCAAGTAGTCTTTCAACATCTGCCTAGATAATAGCATTCCTTTCCGGCGCAAATTTTCTTCTCTTTTGTTGAACCAGCCTGAAACTCCTATCAATTCCAAGTTTATGAGTTATAATATTCTTAGATATACCTGTCATATCCTCTGGCTTCCAGGCAAAAGTTGATTTCCTTTGATTTAAGAATTTCATTAGATCCTGTTCAAGATCCTTCGGGATCCCTGAGCCTATTAGCACTTTTTCTTCAGGATCCTTTGAGTCAAGCGGCATTTCTTTGACGTCCTGTTCTCTTGTATCTAGTGCGTCCCATGCCTTATTCTTTAATTGCTATGCTGACGGAGGCTTGGCAGTAGATTTCATTGATGTTGTATAACAATACTTCGCTTCTTGTTGGTCACTACTGCTCTTGACCACCCCCCGTGGAGTTGGTAACTTGACGCATTGATGATACGTTGATGGAACCGCTTTCATATCATACAACCAAGGCCTTCCTAGGATAATGTTATAGCTTGACAAACAATCCATAACATAAAATTTTTGAATAGAGTTTACCCCTTCAATGTAAATTGGCAACTTGATATCACCAACTGTATTCTTTGCTTCTCCACTAAATCCTACCAATACAGTGGATCTTGTGGTGATCTCCGATTCTGGAATACCCATTCTCTTCAAGGTCTCCAGACGAATGATGTTGACTGAGCTTCCTCCATCGATCAGGATCCGTCATGGTGAGGATCCCGAACTCCTTCCAAATCATCCTCATCAAATGATATAACCTTCTCATCTTTCTTCATGTAAGTCCTTTTTGGTTTATATGACTTTTCTGATTTGGATTCCCTTGCGTGCCTCTTTGCTGCAGAATAAGAAGTGCCACATATATCAGAGCCACCAGAAATATAATTGATTACCTTGGCGTCTGAAGGTGGGGATCCTGCTCTGGTAGGGATCCTGCGATTATCCTGAGACCTAGGATCCTGAACTATGTCATGATCCTTAGCGTGATCCTTCTTTTTCCCAAGCAAATCCTTCAAGTATCCTTTGTTGAGCAAATGACTGATCTCTTTCCGGAGGGCTATGCAATTCTCAGTTACGTGGCCAAAATCCTCATGGTATGCACACCATTTAGATTTATCCTTCCATGCATAAGACTTACCACTCTTCTTCGGCCATCTCGCCTTATCTCCTAGATCTTGCATGGCACATAATATATCTGTTGTATCCACAGAAAAATTATAATAAGTTATTTTAGGATACTCTTCATCATCTTCGTCGATAGTATTCACACGACGATCCTTATTTCTGGTATAAGGTTTGCTTCTGTTTGATCCAAATGAGGATGAGTCCGATTTCCTATTGGGCCTATCATATGCTGATTGAGTATCCACCCTTTTCTGTATCATCGCATCTTCTTCCATTATGATGAACCTCAAAGCTCTGTTTCTGACTTCGTCAAGTTTCCTGCAAGGATTCATAACAAGATCCTTATAAAATGGGGAATCCCTTTTGATCCCCATCTTAAAGGCTTGCACAGCGGTAGGCATATCCAAATTAGGTATATTCAGAGATTCTCTCCCGAATCTCCTTATAAAATCTCGAAGAGACTCATTAGATTTTTGGACAACTCTGTATAAATCAGTCGTTAGTTTTCCAAATGTTCTACTGCAAGAGAATTGATTATTAAATAGATTAACCAAATGAGCAAACGAAGTAATAGAGTAAGGGGGAACGTTTAACAGCCATTTTAGTACGGATCCTGTGAGAGTAGAGCCAAAGCCCTTGCATAAGCATGCTTCTTTGAGATCATAAGGAACTGGAATGATCTCAATCCTCTCCCTGTATTGCGCAATGTGCTCCTCAGGATCCGTCGTTCCGTCATACAGCTTCATATTTGGTGTTTGAAATCTCTTCGGGATCTCAGCATCACAGATAGGCGGAGCAAATCTTGAGATCCTATGCGCCGTTGGAGTAACTTCAGGAATCGGTTGTACAACCTAGGGACGCTCGATATCATATCCTTCAATTTCTGTATCTCCCTTGCCATCATAGGACTGACTCCAGGATCCTGAAAATTGTTAGTCCCAAAAGTATTATTAGAAGTAAAATTATTAAACATGTTACCACCATAAGGAGTCCTGTATGAGGATCCTGGGTTAGATTGTTGACCCCTGGATGTAGAAACTCCTGTAGCAAATATTGGATCTGGGATCCCAGCGCTCCCTTGCATTGATATGAAATATCTTGGATGTTCCGTAGATAGAGGGGTACCAAAATCAAGGATCCTGCTTCGGATAAGAGTAGTGACTTGAGTAGAAGGAGTACTGTCCCTTGCCCTCAAATTCTCCATATCCTTTCTCAGGATTTCGTTACTCCTTTCCACATGTTGAAGCTACTCTTTAACCTGCGTAAACATAGAAACGATATCTCGATTAGCAATCATAACAGGGTCTGGATCCGATAGGAATCCAGCCCCCAAAGATGTGGATCCAGCCGACGATAGCCTCGCATAGACATTTTGCGGCTGTTGCTGAGATGATGTGAGAGGTGGAGCAGGAGGAAGAGTGGTTCTAGCAGAAGATGATGATGGCATGGTAGATGATGTAGATCGTCCTTGGCTCGACATTTTTGACAGAAATCTTTGAAGAAATGACTCGAGAAGGATTTTAACAAAAGTTTGATTAAACAAAACACCAATTGCCCCACGGTGGGCGCCAAATTGTTTTGGTCAAAAATTACTAAAAGCAATTAAGTGATCAAATATAGTTTGTAAGGTTAGGTGTAAAAATTACTCTCAAGATAATTACGTAGAAACACGATTATCTCCATTAGTAAGTGTATATTTCATGTTAAAAATAACGATTTGAATGTGTTGATCCTTGTTGAACAAATGATTTAATATCAAAGCTCAAGAACAGATTAAGGATATTGCTACTTTAGCAATAAAAATGTAAAAAGAATACGGTTAAAGCAATGTAAATGATAAACAATCAAAAACGACACGATGATGTACGAGGAAAGCCCTTGATCAAGGTTGATCGCCGGTACAAAACCTCGGGAATGATCAAATGATCCTTGCCTTTGTTGATTTTATAAAAATGAAAGTAATTGATTACAAACTAAGAGCACAAGGATGATCGGCTAAGTGAATTTGTGTGTGAATCTAGCTAAGTGTTGATGAAATAAGCGTAAAGGAGAGAAATAGCAGAGTGTTTGTGTGAGTTGCAGGTGAAAATAGTAAATGTTTGTTAACCTAAATGATCATCCATGCCTCGTTTAAATACTAAAATCATATAACAATATTCTCGAGATTTCACGGATCCTCCGATGAAGGATGAAGACCACCAACGTCTCTTTTGACTTCATTTTACACGTGCAGCGGACTTCGTCTTCATAAAATTGTATCAAAACCTTGCCATATAATCCGGAGCATATCTCAGATGACGCGTTCCTCTTATGACCTGGTCAATATTCAAGGAAAACTAACACGTTAAATAACGCATGATCCTGAACTAATATATGTTCAGGATCCTGATCTATGCATACTCCAGAATAAACTTAGGATCCTCACTTAAGGATCTCCCTCATTCAATATCCTGCATGATTATGTTAGATAAATATATCCTGAGTAGGATCCTGCAAGACAAATAATAAAAATATATCCAGGATCCTTAACTACATCTGTGATCCTGAAAACAGACTTACAAACTATCATTATCCTGAGATACAAATATAGAATATAAACAACTTTCATACCTGCGAGATAAACATATGATGCTAATCAGGATCCTGCAAAGTTAGATAAAAATCTACCCACAACAGTATATTTATTGGTTACTCAATGATCTCTAAAGCTTTCAGATTTTATAATAAAAGAAGAGAATGCATTGAAGAATCAATGGATGTAACTTTTGATGAAGCTTATGATGAGTCACTCACTGATCCACAAGAATATGAATATCTTGATTTTAATTATTTAACTAAAAAGAACAGTGACTCGTCAATCAGCAACAAAGTTAATGATGAGAAATATGAAAATTTCTCATCAGATTCTGAAAGGGAAGATAATGTCCCTGAAGATAATTCTGGCTCTACTTCAGCTGAGAATAATTCAGGAACATCGTCTTTGCCTACTCACAACCCAACATCACCAACTTACTGTCCAAACCAAAGCACACAAAATGATAACACTCACTGTTCCAATGCGGATCAGTCTTCAGGACAAACAATGGATAAAACAGTCAATGTTGAACCTCAGCGAATGACTAAATGGACAAAGAATATTGATAATCAATTGATTATTGGTAATCCAAAGTCCAGACTAGATCGGTAACTGCTAACTTTTGTTTGTTTGTTAGCTTTGTCTCACTGATGGAACCAAAGAAGGTAGATGAAGCACTCACGGATCATAATTGGATATCATCTACGCAAGAAGAACTTGCTCAGTTTGAAAGAAACAAAGTGTGGAAATTAGTGCCTCAGCCTGCTGGTAAATCAGTGATTGGAACGAGATGGGTGTTCAGAAATAAAATGGATGCTGATGGTGTTGTGGTCAGAAACAAGGCTAGACTGGTTGTACAAGGTTACTGTCAGCAAGAAGGCATTGATTATGATGAAACCTTTGCGCCAGTGGCTAGACTTGAAGCAATCAGGCTATTTCTAGCCTATGCAGCTCACAAGAAATTCAAAGTATATCAGATGGATGTGAAAAGTGACTTTCTCAATGGCAAGCTGCAGGAAGAAGTGTATGTCAAGCAGCCACCTGGATTCATTGATCCAAAGCATCTTGGTTAAGTATATAAAATGGATAAAGCATGTATGGACTAAAACAGGCTCCTAGAGCCTGGTATGATACTCTCTCTGTCTATATGATAAAATGTGGCTATGTCAGAGGTAAGATTGATATCACATTGTTTATTAAGAGAGATAAGAGAGATGTCATACTAGTTCAGATATATGTGATTGATATCATTTTCGGGTCTACTAACAGTGACATGTGCAAGGAATTTTCTGATCTCATGACCAAAAGTTATGAGATGAGCATAATGGGTGAATTAACATTTTTCCTTGGTCTGCAAATAAAGCAAACCAAAACTGGAATTTTTATAAGCCAAGGAAAATATGTTAAAGATTTATTAAAGAAATTCGAATTCACTAACTACTCATCCCTTGCTACACCAATGTCACCACCAGTTAAACTACATACTGATCCTAATGGTAAATCTGTAAACATCACTGCTTACAGAGTTACAGAGGTATGATCGGATCACTACTGTATCTCATTGCAAGTAGACCAAACATTATGTTTGCTACATGTCTCTGTGCTAAATATCAAGCTGATCCAAAGGAATCACATCTACTTGCTGTTAAAAGAATATTCAGATATCTGAAGGGTACACCAAATCTTGGTCTCTGGTATCCAACTGGTTCAGATTTCGCACTAAATGGATATTCTGATTCTGATCATCCTGGATGCAAGCTGGATAGAAAGAGTACATCTGGTAGCTGTCAGTTTCTAGGAGAAAAGCTTGTTAGCTGGTCCAGCAAGAAACAAAATTAAGTTTCAACCTCAACCGCTGAAGCTGAATATGTCGCTGCTAGTGCATGTACTGCTCAAATTCTCTAGATGAGAAATCAACTTGCTGACTACGGCTTTGACTTCACTGAAATACAAATTTACTGTTATAGTCAAAGTGCCATAGCCATTGCAAATAATCCAGTGATGCACTCAAGGACAAAGCACATAGATGTAAGATATCATTTCATCAGGGACCATGTGATGAAAGGTGATATTAAACTTCACTTTATTCCAACAGACTACCAACTCGCTGATTTGTTTACAAAACCTTTGGATGAGAAGAGATTTAACTTTCTTATCAGCGAACTTGGTATGTTAAACTTAAATGAATAAATAAATTCCTTGAATTTATTTATTTATTTTTGCTTTATCTTTTAAATTGCTTTAAATAAAAGGACTCTATCAATTATAACTATTAGAAAAATTTATTCACTGATTAACTAAATTTCACTGATCTAATCAACAAGTTCAGTGATCTATGTCTTTCTATTGTTTTAATTGATAAAGTCAAATGAATATTTGTTATGTCTCAAAAATAAAGATAATATCATTTTTTTCATGTTATTTCTAGCTGATCTGGTCAGTATTCTAAGCTGTGACTTGATTAGTAAGTTCTAAAAATAAAGAATTGATATACTCTTAATATAACACATAATACATATTCATTTTTTTAATAATAAAATGTATCTATCTAAAATTGATAACAGTGATCTATATTAAATCTGAAACTTAATCTAAATAAATTAATCAGTATTTTAAGTTGTGACTAGATCAAGAAGACAAAGTTTTAGTGAGATATATGATCAAAATTGTCTCTTTATGATATTAACACTATTTTTTCGGTGGTAAATCAGGATTCTGATTATATATCTCAAGGGACTTTCACTCCCTGAGATATCATTTAATGGTGGAATTTAAATCGACAAATATTCGCTATATTTAATACGTTTCGTTTTTAATTTAACGGATTTCAAAATTAAATGGTTTATGGTACAACGGAAAAGTCGCGTTCTTTGACAATCTCTTTCCTACGTCATTGCACTTTTTCGGCGCATCACTCCCATCACCATTAATGCCACCACGCTCCATCATCATCACCCCTATACCACTACCACATACCACCACCATCATCCACGACTCTTCATTTTCAACAACATGATCATCAAGTTGCGTACTACTATATAATCAGGGACTTTGCCCATCCTTCATTCTTTACGCATACTTGATTTTCATATTAATCAAAAACCTCTCATTTTTAAAAAAACCCTAAAAATATGCAAAACAATATTCTCAAATGGCAAAAACAAAATTTTTCTCAAATTCTTATACACCGACTACAGAGATTAAAGCTCTTCGAGCCTCTGCAGTAAGTGAGGATTTGATTATAACAGTTCCCAAATCAAATTATTTGGGAAATGTTAGTTGTGCAAAAACAGAGTATGCGGAGATAATCAATTTTCTAAATAATGATTTCATTCTCCCTGCTCTCACCTTATCGCCTGGGGAAATGAACCTAGATGGCTCAGTGAGTTCTGGTTTACCTGTACTCACTCAGTTGTTAATGGTGTTTCATAACTTCAGAGATTTATAGATAATGGTGGTCAAAAGATAATCATTACTGCCTCCATCATGCGTACTATTTTACAACTACCTGTACATGTTGTTTATGTACCACTACCTGACGGAGATGTAGCCAAGGGAGGCTTAGTCAATCTCACTGGGATTGACTGTAAATACTCCGTTGATGGTAGTGGTAATCGTAAATACTCCACTGTACACAAATCCAAAATGGATGGTGTTTGGAATGCCCTATTTTCAAATTTTATTCAAAGTTTGAGCACAAAAACAGGGAGCTATGATCAATTCAGCTCCCTAGAGGCACAAATCAGCTGGTCACTGGTCAACTTGCTAAAAGTTGACTATGCAAGAGTGATCTTTAACGAGCTGGTTAATCGGATCGCTGAGCCTACCAGGGCAAAATATGTGCCCTATCCTAGATTTTAATCACTGATCTTTAAAGATCAGTTTGAAGCCTATGATAGAGTATCTTTCACTGGTTTTGAGTCAACACTGGTAGGAAGTCAAATATTTTCTAAACCAACGACTGTGTCTCTACCGGATTTTATGAAACAACAGGGGATACTTGCACCCCAGCCTATCACTATTGTACCATTGTCCGTTACTTCCCCTACATCAACCACGTCACTGACCACACCCCCAGTGATTACTGTGGTCGAACCACCAATCAAGAAATCATCCACTGCTCCCAAGAAATAATCCAAATTAGGGTCCCTGCCATTAAAGGATCAGGGACATAACAAAAAGAAGTTGTCTAAGGAAGCTAAGGATAAAGCGGAGACTGAACGTTCAGTCCCTGCGGGCACCATTGATAAACCCATACCTACAGCTGCCTCACTGGACTCCCGAAAGTCCAGTGACTCTAAAAAGGGTAACCTACAGATAGCTGCAGTAGCTCAAACTATTGTTAGTAGTGATTTGGGTGCATCCCACACCCTCCCATCAAGTCAAACCCCCAGCCACTTGTCATCCTCTCGAAAGGATGACATTTCAAACAAAGGGCTAGTGGTATCAGTGGGTGATAACACACCCATCACTGATGCCACACCACTGGCTACAGATCCGAGCCACCTCTCTTCTAGCACTGCACCAGCCGTCAATGTCTCTCCACTGTCACATGGAGAGACACATGAAGCAATTTCTGTTTCTAATGATCCACCAGCTCAAATACAAGCCGATGATGACGAGGATGCACAACCAATGGACACCTCTACCTCCGATTATGAACAACCACCACCATCATACACTCCTGCTACTACTGCTGCTGCTGTTACAGCCACACCTACACCACTCACCACTGCTCCACCAGTTACTCTTGTAATTTCACCGATCTAGGAGTTAGACACAATGTCTCTCTCCAGCGATAACATATCTATGGTAGCTGGTGATGATCCCCTTGCTGAGACTGCCATGGGTGCAGGGGATCAGGTAGCCTAATCCAAACCTCTACCTACACCACCAACATCACCATCAAAACAACCAACACCACCACAATCACCAATTCAACAAATACCACATCCACCATCTCCTAAAGCTGGTGATCAAGCCTCATCATCCACTCCCTCCTCCACGGATAAGCTGCTGATGGAGTACATTGCCGCCTCCCAACAACAAATAAAACTTCTCACTGAAGAAAGGGAGTCACTAAAAGGTAATGTTGCTGAGCTCACTGCTAAAGTTCATTCTCTTGCAGCCGTATATGACCCCATCCCTTCCTGGAGTGCTGCTGTCAGTAAAAAGGTTAAGATTCTAGCTGCAGCTGGCACTGATCACTCTCGAATGCTGAATACTCAATCTAAAGCCCTATCTGAGCTAGCTACCAATACACGCATCAGTATGATTACTCATGATGATGCTATCTCTTCTCTCACTACTAAACAAACAGTGAGGGCTTCGTCTATGCTTGAGTACGTACATTCAAGCCACTGATAAAATAGTCGCTGCTATTCCACAGATGACTGCTCAGCATCAAGCTACAAAGGCTGAAGTTGCTGCCCTCCGAATCGACAACAAAAAATTATATCGCTGGATCAAGGAGTGCGTAGCATCTTTCTATGATGAAAAGGGGGAGAGAATAGTAGCTTACAATACTGATTTCATCAAATAAGTTGTTGATCATAGACAAATTTTGTTGGAATCTTTCTCCCTTCGGTCTATCCCTGAAAAGCCAGAGTTAGAAGCTGATGCAATTGCAGAATTATCTTGGGTTGATATGGATACTGATGCAGATGTGTATGAGTTTGAGGAAATTGATTTCTCTGAGTTTCATCCAGATGAACTCAGGATGTATAATGAAAAAGTGAAGGAATGGGCTGCTGATGAGGCAGTACGGATTGAGGGGGGAGACAGTGAGTTTAGAATTAGCTCGCTGGGAATGGATGAACAGGGAAGAAAATGAAAATGATATTGATATGGATGATGGAGGTGATGATAATGATGATGATGATGATAATAATGATAAGAATAATGGTGATGGTAAAGGTAATGGTGCTGATAAGAAAGAAGATGATACTGATAAAAAGATGGAGGATCAGCTACATATCTCTTCTCTTCTCACTAAAAGAAAAAGGACCAGTGAATCGACTACATCCGGGTCCACCTCTTCCAAGCACAGATAGAAATCATTTACTGAAGAGGACATATCAGCTACCATTCATTAGCTTGAAACAATTTTAGAAGAGCCTGAATCTTCTCCAGCACCTCAAGTTGATAGTGTCATATCTGAGGTTAACTCTTCTTCACTAAAACTTATTGAGAGCACAGAACCAGAAAGTTACCTTATCAGTGACTTTGCTGAAGAAACAGTCACAACACCAGTGACTACAGCCATTAACCCACAACCAATAATAGCAGCTACTCAACAACTCACAATTCCACTTACAGCATCAACATCACAACCAACATAAGCAACAATAGTAACCACTTTCTTATCCTCTCTACCCACAGCTACTCAATCATCAGAGATCACTATGCCAGAGACCTCTGTTCCAGCTCTTCTACTCTCTTCTGATTCTACATCAGGAAGTCTCCATCCTGAGGAAACAAATGAACAACCAATAGCTAGAAAAATGAAGGCTAGACAGGATTGGGAGCGAGAAACGATCTTGAAAATTCAAGCTAAAGCAGAATTAAAAGAAGAGGCAGAAAGAAAACAAAGGTTGAAGGAGCTCTCTGAAAGTGATAGAGCTTTCTTGCTGAAACTTAGTGGTGAGGAGGCAGAAGAAAGAGAGCGAGAAATGCGGCTAAAAAGAGAGTAAGAGGAAAGTGATGTTGTGTTTGCCATAGTGTTGCAGAATGTTGAAGATTCTGAAAAACAGCAAGAGTTAGTTGCTGCAGCTCCCAAAAACAAACAGGGAGCAAAAACATCAGTGGATAACTTATGGGATGAGATTGACAGAAAAAGATATGTTGCTAGAATGGTTGGAAGATCAAAACCTGCTCCTATCACCAAAGTAAATTTGAAAAAGCCAAAGAATAAATCTCAAGCCCAGCTACTTATTCACAGAGGGTTGGAGGCACAAGCAATTAATCTTGATCGATCAAGTCTGTAAGCTGCATAGAGAAGAATGGAAAGAGATCAGACTTGCTATTAGCCACTCCTCAAGTGCTGCAAAGAAAGAAGTGCTGGATGAGATTGATAGGCTATTCAAAAAGATGGTTGATCTACAGCTACTCAGACCAGAAGATACTGTCATACATGGTGAAGAGATAGTTCAGCCACCAAGCCCGAGGTATAGGTCAGGTACTAGCAGTATCCATAGAATCCCAAATACTTCAAGGTTAAATCTTTCTATCCCTGATGGTGTTCCAAGAGTGGAAGGGTGTGAGGTTACTGAAGGTCAGAGAGGTTTGGTATACAGAGACTTAAATGGTGCTCTAAGGTTTCAGAGAGAAGCTGAGTTGGAAAAGATTGATCATGAGTGATGTGCTAAAATCAGATTATAAAATATGATATGAAAAATACCGATTTCTAAACTAAAACACAACTAGGCAAGTGTACCTAATCGCACAATAGTATAGTAAAGGTAAACTCCGGTTAAGTTCGTCTCCACAGGGAACAATGTATGTGTGTTTTAAGCAATTAATTTATCTAATAATTAAACTAACAAAACAAGTAAAGATTTGGAGTTTTTGTGTCTTTTAACGACCGACATTCAAAAAGAATTATTTAACTAATAATTAACTAAGAAAAACGAATAAATGATAGTTGTACTCAAATAGAGAAAATATACTTATTTAGACCTTTTTAACATCTAGCTTATTGGATATTTTGGATTAAGAACTGGATCAGATTTAGTCCACCTAGAAAACACAATTCGGATTACAAGTTGTCACTTAACAATCATGTAGTCAAGATTATACAATCCAAGTGTCCTTGAAATTTAAAACCTCTTAACTATGAAATGTGTAATCTCTGAAATCACAAGTTAACTTATGGTTATACTTTCATAAAAACCACTAACCACACAAGATGTCTCTAAATTATGGTCCACCAATATTATAAATCAACCAACCAAATCAAGTCTTCTAATCACGTCTAATTAGAATTCACAATCAATCACTCAATTGACAAAGTAACAATATCACGCAAAAGTTATCATTAATTGCAAAGTAATATAGCTACTACTTGAATAAATAAATAAATTAACAATATTAATCGTTCTTTCGTTACCGAGAAATCAAAGTCTATATATCCAATCACGAAAATATATCCATTTACTAGATGTCAATTAATCTAAACAAGCATTAAAAACTTAGCCCATAATAATGGGTAAGGCCAAACAATAAATCATAAACAAAATCATGTTCATAATAGAAAATAAAATAAGATACACAAACCAAACCGCGAATCACGCTTCGAATGCTTGATCGTAGACAAACCCTTGCATTCCCGCGCCTCTAAGTCGTTCCCAAAACCCCAAGAAAATGTTTCTAGTCAAATTTACGGTTTAATAATTCGTATTTACAAATTATTAAGGTATTTGGTCTTCCTTTCTGCGTTGAACCAAGGCTGCTATTTATATATGTGGCTGTGCGAATTTAGCCGGCTGCTAAATAGGATAGCCGGTGGTTAAATGACAACTTTCATATTCTGCAAGAATTACACTGCCTTCATATTTGCTTGGGCAAACCGTCCTTCTTAGAAGGTTCTAGAAAATACGTGTACATCTAATATTCATGCTCTCGTTCTTTCTGCATGCGCTGCATCTCCATATTTACTTGGGCTAACTTTGACTTGGGCTTCTACCCTGTTGACTTTATTTGACTTGGGTCAAATATTTATCTGCTCCATTTCACGACTTGGGCTCAACTCCTTTTCTTTATTATTTTTTTTCTTCTTCTTGCACTTCACGTGCAATCTGCCATGTACAAGACTTATTAATATTAACATGATTTCATTATTAAGGTTATTAATAAGATGATTTCTTCTTGCACTACTAACGTAATGTTAGTTTACAACGACTATATTAAAAATTACTTTATTTGATCTATTTTTAACTCATTTTCGTTCTTTACTAATTCAAGCTCCATTTCTACCTATTTTGTAAATATGAACGAAATACTTATATTTTATCAAATAATTGTAATAAAAGTATATAAAAACTAGGGAATATTAGTATATAAATATAGTACTTATTTGATGCTATCAATGAGCAGCTTGTTCATTTAATTCGGTCAGCCAGCATGCTTGACAAAAGTTCATACATGAGGAAAGCAATTCTTGAAGAAGCCTTAGCTCAATAGTTTAGATACCTGCCTTCTACCAAGAAGTATGAGCTAGTTGATGAGCTCGGATTGGTAAAAGAAGAAGACGTCTGGAGAGATTTATAGTTATGTTTGTAATAGATTAGATAAACTATAACTGATGACACTTGTAATATCTTTCATTTACAGTTTAATGAAATCTGATTATTTTGAGAAAACCAAAGTGCAAAACTCAGATAATATCAAAAGAATCCAAAAAGAAAAATGAATGGATCACAAGTACAAGTCACTGAATGTTTAAACTCTTAAACACTGACTATAAACTCTTATAGCAACAAGTTCGTCTAGGGAGCTTTGATCACAATCATTTAGGGGGAGATTGTTGAGTCACTGGTCGTTGACCAACTCAATGATAACAAACTTGATGAAGGAAATGATTAAGTCAAAGCTGTTGTTGCTAAAAGTATGTACTCACTGGTCTCTGATCATACTACTCAAACTGATATGCTGAGGAAGATTAAAACTCAACTTGGTGTGTCGCTGACTCCGAGACTAGCAGCGAGAGTTTTACATCTTCAAAAGAATAAAGGCAAAAGTCACTGCCCTAATAAAAGATAGTTGCTGAAGATATATATTTCAAGTCATTCTACAATAGCACAATAGCTCGCAGTGAGTGAGGAGGATTATTACATCTTTGTAGACTACATCAATAAAGTTTCTTTACAAGTACAAGTCGCTCTTCGTATGTACATCAGCAAGTGTTCCTCGTACTTTAACATATCTGAGGAATTACGTGGTAGCAAGTGATTGGTGTTAAGGAAGAAGAGATATTTGCGGTAACAGAATTGGGACTCGCAGAATGTCGGTTTATCAGTGATCAAGCCAATCAAGCAGCGACACATGTCATTCTAGATCCTATTTTGTAGGAGATATTTACGGGATATTTGTAGTATATATAGAGTAGTACGTTGTACTTAGAAACTTGCCGTTGTATACGTGTTAATCACTTGTCTGTCAGTGAGTAGTCTGTCCAAGAACGTACCATCGATTAGCGAGTGAGCATTTAGCGTGTTTGTCCACTACTGCTCATCTCCTTTGTAATAATTAGCTTTAGTGTTTGATTTAGATTAGCTTAGGCTAATCTATTCCGCAATCAACACTCAGTGAGTTTTGAAATTAATAAAATTCACAGTTCAGCTATTATTACGTGTTTGTTATTTAAGTTATTATACTCTGTTTGTGATAATCCAATTAAAAACTTGATAGATTAACTTGGATAAAATAAAAAAAATTTTATTTGTATTCTACAATTAAACTTTACTTATTGAGATTCCAAATCACTAAACAATAGTGATTAAGGGACTATCAGTGTACACAACCCGTTTCCAAACCCACTAACCCACCTCCGTACACTACAAGAAAAATGCTCATTAGTGACAAACTTTTTAGTGATAAAATTTTTTAGTGTCGCGGGTAGTGAAACTTAGGTATGTTGCGGCACTTAAGTAAGTGCCGCTAGAGTGGTTTGTGACACTCGATCAAGTGTCGCAGATCTGCTCAGTTTTAAGTTACGTTTTTGTTGACTTGGTCAAACGTGCTCTGTTTGACCCGAAACTTTTACACGACTCTTAAATATGTTTTAGGACTTATAAAAAGTAAGTTTTAGGTTTTGTGGTTAACCCGAAAGTGTCGTTTTTTATAAAGTTACAAAATCAGTCCCCAGGTTGTTTTCATCAATTTTTATACATTTTTCATGGCTCGTTTTGACTAGTCAAAGTTTCGAGATAAAATCTAAGAAAATTTCCAAACATTCTCCTACGTCTTAGCTTTCTAAATTAATTTTTCCATAGTTTTTAGTTTAGGTTAAGTCGGTCAAATAATTTGGTAAATCCCCTGACGTCCAGTTGTAATGAATCCGGATACAAGTGTGAATATTTCATTACTGAGCAAAATCTACAAAACTTCAGGACATGTAATTATACAACTCTTTAAAGATAACAATATTTGTAGTTTCTAGGAAGAAACCTCATGTAATTTTGAGTTGTGTAGCTCGAGTTATGGCCTCGAGAAGTTAGCCCAAGAATCTGCCATCCGAGGACAGATCCTCTATATTTTATAAATTCGTTTTCGGGTATCAAACGGTGTCGAAAAATTACGAAACCACTTGGAAAAGAAAGCTAACTTCTTGTACTTAGATTTAGTATTTTGAATCGACATTTTTGGTTGAGTTTTGAGTACGAAATAACTCCTTGAAATCGGGTAAAATTTTTGATCAGAAAACGAGTTGTACTTTTAGTAAGTTTGTTGTTATAAAACGTTTTTAAACAAGATTTTTGGACACGATTCTTGTTAAGTGAACCACCTAGCATATTTTTAACATAACTTAAAAAAAAAAGTGCAAGAGTTGAAGTTCTTACAAGTCATTTGTGATGAAGAGAAGAAGAAAAGATGTTGTGAGCTCGAATTCTCACGTTTTTCTTGAAAATCTTGGTGGTGGCTTTATGGTGGTGATATGGTGGTAGAATGGTGGTGTTGGGGCTGTCTCTTGGCAGCAGAAAATAGAGAGAGAGAGAGAGAGAGAGAGAGAGAGAGATGAGGGAGTGGGTGGAAGAGGGAGTAAGAGTGTGAATGATGAGAATGGTGATGTTGTGTGTGTAAGTAGGAAAGAAAAGATGGAGATGTGGGGTGTAAGGGTATGGGTCGGTCAAAAGGGCCCCCCACATGGCATGGTTGTGTTTAAACTTGTTCACCAATTCGCGTTACATATTTCGGTCGTTTACCCATTAATCGCGTGTATTTGTTTATAAATTTATTCGACGCATTTTGTTCAAGATAAGTTCGCATTAATTTTTATTGAAAGTATTATTTTAAATACTTTATTTAACATTTTCAAAATGTTTGTCGGGACTGTTGGAATAGTGTCCAATATCATAACTAATTAGTGAGACTATCATTAAAAGTAAAGTCCTTTTTGGGTTGCCCTCAATGAACAGTCAAGAGAAAGATGAAGAAATAATATTAATTGGTATTAATATTATATTTAATTAGTTGGTTTATTAATTTATGATTAAATTAATTAGAAATCAAAAGTAATTAAAAAGGCGGAAGATTCTAGAAACCAATTCAACCGCCGGTTGGCGATTAAGGTTTCTAAGGCGGTGGAAGTCACAGACTTGGAGTCCAAGTCTAACAGCTCCAACTGCCGGTTGGGAGTCGAATCCAGCAACTTTTGGGGTTTCTTCCACAACTATAGATAGGGGCATCCTATACCTTCATTAATCACGTTTTCAAGTACGAATTTTCAAGTATTTCGAAAATTCGACTTTCTCTTGGGTTTTTGGGTGTGAAGAATTAGAGGTATTCTACTTTGGGTACTTGCCTCCAAGTAACGAAGCTCTGCTAGTTGGTCTGCGCGTGAGAACTAGGTTTTCTCCAAGGTCAGTGTATTTTCTTATTTATCCAATTTGTTTATTGTACTATTTATTAAAGTTAAAGATCCCTTAGGGTTTTAGTTTCCTAATTGCCTTAGATTATTAAATTTCATTGTTATTCCACTGCGTTACGATAATCTAGTTAGGGAATAGAAAACCCAACAGTGGTATCAGAGCCATAGCTTAATAAATAGTAGCATACAATTATCTGCAATAGTATGTAGGTAAAGATAAATTGGGAAAAGGAATTATCTAAATAGGTAATGTGAATTTATAATTTAGATACTAATGTAGACCACTCAATTTTAAAAGGTTTAAAATAGAACCCTAAACTTCAAGAGATATTATATGTATAATATGATTTATATATATATATATATGTATAATTAAAGTCTAAATACATCGTCAGTCAATTGATAAATCGGCTTACCCATAGTGAACAAACTATAAGAGAGGTATAAGGCGGGTCGCTTTGCTTCCCTAAAGAACATGTTTTTAATAAACTTCGCGCTGACATGCTTCTCCGCTTCTTTGTGCGTTCGATGGAGCTACCGAGGACTTTTGATGGGATGATGTTAAGATTAAAAGTAGACTTAAAATAGTAAAACAAAATCCCGTTTTAGCTATAGGAACACTAGAACAAAATTGAGATTTTGTTACACCAAAAAAGTGTGACGATATGCATATAGTCACACTTGGTTTTTTAAGGTAAGTGTGACGAAAGGTCGAGCGACCATAGGGTACATACGGTGACATTAGCGAGTTAGTGGCCGTATCCATTTAAAAAGAGTAACTAAAACCATAAAACATGTGACCATATGCTCTTTAAAATCAAGTAAAAGTGTATTTTGTGTTACTGTTGTTCATCCAATGGCCACTTGAATTGTATGTTTGTGTGGCGTTTTGCAACAGTTAGTCACACAACGATTGTTTTATTTTGGGAATTGGTTACATCAAATTAAGCCAAAAGTGACCAAAAGTGTTAATAAGTGTGACCATGTGCTCTTTAAAGTCAGGTAAACTTGTATTTTGTGTGACCATATGCTTTTTAAAGTCAAGTAATTATGTATTTTGTGTGACTATTGTACATTCAATGGCCACTTGAATTTTATGTTTGTGTAGCGTTTTGTAACATTTAGTCACACGAGTTTTTTTTTTTTTTAGGATTTGATCACATAAAATTAAGCCAAAGTGGCCATAGGTGTTAATAAGTGTGACCATATATGCTCCTTAAAGTCAAGTAAACATGTATTTTGTGTGACTATTGTTCAGCCAATGGTCACTTGAATTTTATGTTTGTATGAGGTTTTGTAACATTTGGTCACGCAACGAGTGTTTTACTTTAGGATTTGGTCACATAAAATTAAGCCAAAAGTGGCCAAAAGTGTTAATAAGTGTGACCATATGCTCTTTAAAATCAAGTAAACGTGTATTTTATGTGACTATTGTTCATCCAATAGCCACTTGAATTGTATGTTTGTGTGACGTTTTGTAACATTTAGTCACACAACGAGTGTTTTATTTTGGGATTTGGTCACATACAATTAAGCCAAAAGTGGCTAAAAGTATTAATAAGTGTGACCATATGCTCTTTAAAGTCAAGTAAACGTGTATTTTGTGTGACTATTGTTTATTCAATGGCCACTTGAATTTTATGTTTATGTGGCGTTTTACAACATTTAGTCACACAACGATTGTCTTATTTTGGAATTTGGTCACATAAAATTAAGCCAAAAGTGACCAAAAGTGCTAATAAGTGTGACCATATCCTCTTTAAAGTCAAATAATGTGTATTAATTTTGTGTGACTATTATTCATCCAACAGCCACTTGAATTGTATGTTTATGTGGCGTTTTATAACATTTAGTCACACAAAGAATGTTTTATTTTGGAATTTGGTCACATAATATTAAGCCAAAAGTGTCCATAAGTGTTAATAAGTGTAACCATATACTCTTTAGAGTCAAGTAAAGGTATATTTTGTGTAACTATTGTTCATCCAATGGCCACTTAAAATTTTTGTTTGTGTGGTGTTTTGTAACATTTAGCCACCCAACGAATTAATCAAAATAGTGGCCACAAAGTGTGACCATATTATGTGAGTGCATATTTTAGTCACATGTAACAAATCAATAATTTGTGTCAAATTGCATTAACCATTCTATAAATCAAATAAATACAACCATAACCATATGAATTCTATATCTAATCTAACAGCTGCAAAGATTAACTATCAATGACAATTGGTTCTGAGAATATCAAATGACTTCAATATTTCTGTTGTCAACTCTTAATTAGATTCCTATCAATGACCGTAGAAATCAACCAATCAACTAGCAGCATTTTCCGTGCTCACTCACTTCTAAACATCGTTATGTTGAAGAGGTCTTTGTAGTCTCAGTACATGCTGGAAAGAAAAAGGAAAGTAATAAAGCTTAGCTTTTGTGTGTGTGTGTGTGTATATATCAGCATGTATATCCCTATTGATAAACATAATTATAAATAATAGAACTAAAAGAGCTTACCTTGGTCCTCGATCATCTGCTTAGGGTCTATATTCCTCTCTTTATGTTTCTTGGATCATATTTGGGTTCCCAAGCTTGTAAAAGGTTTGCCTTCCCATAATAAATGGCCTTATTACATCTACTACCATGGTAGAGATAAATTCAGCTACAAATATGAACATTAATTAGATAAAAGTAAGGAACAAGATAAACTACATCTAAGGTACTACACTTGTATAGAGTATAGACCATAACTAATTCATTCCTAACCCATTATAGGTGGGTCATCTAGCAGAAAGTGTGGGCCAAGTTGCTCTCAGCGTTGCTTATTTACTAAGAAATGATGAAAATTAAAAAAATAGTAATAGAAAAGGAGAGTCTTTCCATCATTTATTAATCAGACCTTTCATCATCAGATTCATGCATGAAGGACTAAAGAGAATCTATTTGCTACCCATCATGGGTATCAGACACACAATAAATCACCCACTGCTAATTTAGTATAGCTAAGTGGTGCAACCATTGTAGTTGCTACTAGTTTAGTATAGCTCAAAGTCTTATAATAATGACAACATACCGTAATGTGTCCAACCGAACTCGTTGTAACCTGCACATTACATATTGCAAACACGTCAAATGCTAAGAGCCCAAAACAGATCAAATGCTTTACCTTAAATGGATCAATGTAACACTTTGGTAACCTAAGTTAATTAATTCAAGCTTTCTGGATAGCAGTGTTTGTACCTTGTATGCAAGAAATATCGCAGGCACTTAATAATCCGAATCTGTATTACCAACATAAAAAAGAATATTCATGTTGGTCAGGCTTGTAAAAGTTGTGCAGCTAAACATGATACTTTACTAAAAAATAAAAATTCAGTAAAATAACCATGCTTTTGAAGATAAAACACAAAAAAAATCATGAATAAAAAAATTAGTATTATCAAGTAGAACATTAAGGGAAGATCGCTACCACCATAAACCATATGCAACGCCGCTTAAAGTACCTTGTCTTATAGTACAAAGTGATGACAGATCACCAAGTTTCATATCATTATGGGTAGCAAAACCAGTTTATTAAACATAATACCTTCTTAAGATCAAACTTTTACGTGAAGGCGTAGGTTGAGCTCTCTTTTGATTGGTCCTACGTCGAGAAATGCCATACTGTAAAAAGCATTCAAATCATTAGCTGAAAGATTTACTAACCAAGAAACACGATAGGAGAAATAATAGAATAATCAGATAGCTCAATAGATGAAGGCCATATAATACATACAAGGTAAATGATAGATATAATTGATTAACCTCCATTAGCTTTGTAAAACTTGTAAGTTTGTCACTTCTAAAGTCATTGGCAGGAATTATTGCATATATAATTATTAATCGCACTTTATGTTAACATCTTACAATCTGCATGAAGAGCAAACTAACATTAGTAGTAGTATGGGCCACTCGATGCATACCAACACATATTCATAAGCTTCATATAGATGCTACTGCTGGTCTTGCTTTTCCTCACCATTTGTTCTTAAAGAAGTCCATGACATCCTTTGTTCCTGCATCTCCAACAACAACGTCATGCTCTAGTTGCCTAGTCGAAATAGACACAGGTCATGCTTTAGAACCGATTCATATTCTAAATCAAACAAGTCATTTTTTATAGACGATAATAACAGTAGGTCTAGTACCACTCTAAATCCTAGTCACGTAGTTTTAAGATGATCAATATATAAATGCAGCAAGTGAATCTGTGAATGTGAATATAATCTATCACTTCCCTAGTAACGGAGTCATAAAGTTAATTAAAACACAATCCTACTTTTCATGAGGCAAATACTCCACCCACATGATTCAAAATAGACACACGATGCTTGTGAAGGTCAAACAGTAAGATAAACTAAACAAGTATAGTTTAACACACAACAATAGAAAACCATCCAATAACATACATTAACTACAAAACTATGTCGATCAGTACTTCGAATTTCTTACTTCTAGTTATACAATTATTCAATTAAGTATCACAAATTCATTCACACAGGAGAACATACATCATCGACATTTATAATAATTAGGTTTACACATACATATAATGTATCTAAATATCTAAATAAAATATATATTATACAAATCAAGCAATTAATCACAATTAACAGATCAAAAACATAAAACTATCAACAACAGACCTAAAATCGAAAGCAAAATCATTACGTAACCTGAAAATGCATTATAATATCAAACAATGACAGCAATTCGCTAATTTCGAGCAGAATCTGAACCCAAAAAAAAAACACACTTACAGTGTAGAAGAATGACCGTCACTGGAGAATTGATTTAACACTGGCACAAAACCGAAAATTGGGGATATAATTACAGAAACGTGTATTGTGAATGTAAAGGAACAATTTACATCGGCGCCGCTTTGGCGCGACGGCTGGAACCGGTGTGGTGCGATGGCCGGAACCAGTGTGGTTAGCGGGACGAAAATCACCGGTTAGGGTTTAGTTTTTGTAGATAGGATCGAAAATCACCTGGGTCGGGTTGGATCCGCGTTTTTAAATTCTAAAGATAGGAGTTTTTTTATAAATATAAATTAAAAGGAGTGTGATTAAGTCACGTGAATACGTGATAATGATAATCACGAAGTAATCGTAGAAACAAAATCTTCTACGATACGGTAATATGCGTTGTTTAATAATTTAATTAATTTATAAATCTTTTGTGATACTAAATAATAAACATGTAATCTAACGTGATCTTGTACAACAAATATGACTTCTTTGCCTCAACAATTGATTAAATGAGTATTTTTTACCCGCACGTTGCGGCATAATTTAAAAAATATATATTTTGGACGTTCAATAATAAAAGCTTTCTATAAGTTGCTTGATCTTAATTATACTTACAAAATTGTAAATATTGTATACTTTTTGTCAAACTAATAACCTAACTAATCACTAAAATTGAGTGATGAAATTTGAAACATCTTGGTTTTCCATGAAGCATACATTATACTCAAAGTAATTTATTTACTATCGATAAAGTACAATTGATTTGTAATTCTCGGGTTCTATGAGCGGGTTATGTGTGATGTAGATATTGAAGAAACAATAAAAAAAATAGAATTGTAACACCGAATCAACATCCATCAATTTTTATCTCCATATATATATTTGACTTGCATAATTCATGTCTTTTACTACGTTTCTTTACATTGTTACTTTTTTAAGTTAATAAATTTGTTTAAATAATCTTTGTTACTTTTTGAGTCTCGATTAGTTAATAATCTAGCTCAACGTCTAATGCTAAGTTGCACACTCTAACTATTTAAAATTTATATATCAAGTATTATGACTTTTGATCATGTTTTTTTTATCAAACAAATTATATATATATATATAGGGGGAAGATCAATAGGGAAGTAAAAAAATGGGGGAAGGAGGGAAGCAATTTCTAGCCACACATTCTAGTCAACGTAAAAGTCAACGCGGTGGCAAACTTGTAAATAACTTGAAATCACCTCCCAGATTGTTAACATGCATTTCAAAAGCATGTTAATCAAAATCATATTTTCAGTACGTTAACATTCATTTACGATGAATGTTAACGCATATACATTATTATACACCGATGAATGTTATGTTATCACATTCAATAGTGTATAATAACATATATAATTTAATATTCATCATAAATGAATATTTAAGAGTATTAAGTTGTAATTCGATTAACATGCTTTCCAGATGAATGTTAACGGTCTGGAATTTTTTCAATCTGAAAATTCAATTGGAATGACAATCATAATTTGATTAATTACTTGTTTATAAGTTTTGTACGATCAAATTCCTTTAATTTTATTGTTTTCATTGTCAAATCAAAATTTACTCAAAAACCCAAAAGTTACTCTAATATTCATAATTTTTGATGAATTAGAATTTTGACGAATTGAAGATATCTATGATTGTAATTGATGAATTCGAAGATTTATAATGTTTTTGATTGTTGAATCTTTGACTTTCATGCTTTAATTTGAAATTTTAGATTTAAATTGATTAAATGGGTATTGTGGATGAATATAGAAGAGGAGAAAAATGAGTGGTTGAGGTTTGCTTCCATCCTTCCCCAAATCTTGAAGCTTCCCTCTTGATCCTTCCCATATATATATATATATATATATATATATATATATATATATATATATATATATATATATATATATAACTTGTAGTTATTTAATTTGAATCATATATGACAAATAGGATTTATTTAGCATCAATTTAAAGAAATAAATATTATTCATGGTCACAATAATTATTTAGTTAACATGATAAATTTTTAGTTTTGATTACGTCAATAAGATATTGTAGATACTTTGGTAGTTGGATGGAAGAACATAAAATATTTCTATTGCTTATTTGTTTTTCTTATAAGGAAAAAAGATCATAAAATAATAGGTAAAGAGAAAGACAAAATAAAAGCTAGGTGACTAACATAATAAGTGAGAAATTTATATATAACATTATCATTGAGTTTGAATAGTGCATTGTGAGTATGAATAGGTTATGAATAGTAAAAATCACCTTTGGTGGTTGCAGTAGAGTTAATATTTTATAATGAAGTACACCATAGATCTTAAAGTATTTTTAACTTTAAAAATATATGATGTATAACATACTTAATAAACTTTCGTTAAAACTGCTCATTCGTGTTTTTTTCTAAAAGGGCTTTATGTAGCACAATTAGATTGATGAAAATCAGTTTTAAAAAATAATAACTTTTTTATGAGGTATATAATATACGATTCGATAAATATGAAGTATATATAGTATATTGCATAATTCACTTTGTAACAAAATTATTAAATTTCACCTATTAATATAAAATTTAAGGATTATTTTTTATTTAATAATATAAATTAGTTAATTTAAGGATTACTTTTTATTTAACTTAATGTCATATATTCTAAAATGATGAATTAATTTTATCTTAAGTTTAATAGTGATATATGTGATATTGGTAATGTCATATATCATATATTCCATTATTAAACTTAGATAATGTCGTATATTTCAAATGATGAATTAATTTTATCCTAAGTTTAATAGTGGCATATGTGATGTTGGTAATCTCATATATCATATATTCAATTATTACACTTATAATGTCATATATTCCAAAATGATGAATTAATTTTATCCTAAGTTTAATAGTGGCATATGTGATATATATTAGTAATGTCATATATCATATATTTCATTATTAAATTAGGATAATGTCATGTATGCCCAAATGATAAATTAATTTTATCATAAGTTTAATAGTGGCATATATGATATTGGTAATGTCATATATCATATATTCCATTATTAAACTTAGGATAATGTCATATATTTTCTAATAATGAATTAATTTTATCCTAAGTTTAATAGTAACATATGTGATACTGGGCGTCGGTTATCCGACGAGGAAGTCGACGAGCCAAAGCGACACCTCCGTGCCATCCATGTCGCTCTCATCGGTTGTGAGTGACACAAACCGACGACTCCCGTTGAAAGTGACCTTATGTTACATGTCGGTAGAGATAAAATGTCCATAGTAATAATAATTATAAATTATAATAATAATAATAATAATAATAATAATAATTAATATTATTATTATTATTATTGTTGTTGTTGTTGTTATTATTAAGTTTTTGCTTGGTTTATCCGTTAATTTTGTATCTATATAAAATTCAGAAATTTTCAGTTTTTAAAAAGCAATAATACTAACATTGATAAATAGTTTTCTTTTGATTTGTGGCATTTTATAAGTTTCTGAACACGTACCTCACACAATTGAAATGGATTTTCAATCCCGCCTACGTTTTTAAAGCTTCCCTCCCTGTTTTTTCCCAAATCCAAATATGCAAATAAACTAGTTTGAGTTTTGACTTTTGAGGATACCTAAAGATAGTCGTGATTATCTTAAAAACTTAAAAATCCCCTCCTAAATTTCACTTGATATTTCTCAAATTCCTTCCAGAGTTTGCCTCTCGTCCTTTTAATTTATTTCACTTCTTTTCAGCCCTAAATCGCTCACGACTTTGCTTCCTCTCCCTGGAGTCTCAACTTGTATTTACTGATATATACGAATTAGATGTTCTGCGTGCGATTCCTTTTTTACTGGCACTAATTTTAGGGCTGTAGGAGTGGTGATTGCAGGCGAAAGCTTTCCAGGGTAGGGTTTAACTTTTATAGCTATTGTTATAAAACGGTGGCCGATTCCTCCCGTCCCGAGCAATTAGGTACTTTGAAATTGTTTTGTTGGATGTTAATGTAGTTATAAAACTCTCTTTGAAATTCCTACTGTTACACTATAACATCCATTAAAAATCTTTTATGTTTTAATTGGCTTATATAATAATATGTTTCTAAACATTATAGTAGACTCTTTGCAGTTTCAATGAATTTTGCACATCGATGTGGACTACCACAAATGATGGAGGCAGGGAGTTTATAATTTTTCAAAATTATTATAGTTTTTCATTTGTTATGTTATCTGTTATTGTAGAGATTAAGTGACTTGTGTGTTTTGATGCTGTTTACTTCCATGGTAATATTCTTCCTTTTCGCTTTTTTAATAATAATGGAGGATTTGGATTTGTTACTCGCTAACAGATGATGTTACATATGGATCAATGGGAAGGCTTAATTAAATTACTAGGCTGCAAAGTTAGAGTTAAAAGGGGTATTGAGTACCTTCACAAGTCTCAGTTGCTTCATCAAACGATCCTGTTAGCGACCCAAAGGTAGCCACTATACTGAACTTAATTTTAGCGAGACGTTTTTCTTTCTATGGCTGATCTCCATCTTTCAGATCTTTCTTTGTGATCTTTTCTGGTTTATGATTATTAAATGCAGCCTCAAAGTGTAGCTAGTTCCTCATCAGCATTGGCCTCTTCTCCTGCTTTTGTTCGTTCGTCTCGATCAGTTACTTCAACAAGTAAGTTACTATGTTTTAAACTGTTCTTGAGGCTTTTTATCTTAGGATTCATATGCTTCCCAGAGTCTGTTGGTCTTGCTTACTTACCTTCTGTTTATGGTGATTTGTCATTTATTATCTAATACAGGGTTTGGGTCTGCTTTGAATATTGAAACACTTGTTGCTGCCGCTGAACGCAGAGAAACTCCCATAGAGGTAACAATGATGAATTCTGGTACTAACTTGCAGGATTATGTTTGCGTTTCAATACTAATCAACTATAGGGTCTATTACAGAATGCGATGCTCACTAAGCTCTGTTTACTAATGCCTTATTAGTTATTGTCTTTGGAGTGACTATCTGCTCTTATTGACAGAGTGAGTATTGAACCAAATTTTCATGACTTGTACCTGAAGTTTCTTGAGAAAACGAACTCAAAACCTTTAACCAGAGAGATTGTTCAGGCTACCTATGAGAACTGCAAGGTACATTTCAATATTTATTTTGGCGTTTTTAAATGTTGATAATCTGTGCATCATTGGAACTTATAATGTTGTATGGCGATGTGGGCAGGTTCTTCTAGGATCTGAACTTATAAAGTTCAGTTCGAAAGAACGTTCATTGCTGAAGAATCTTGGAGGGTGGCTGGGAAAGATCACAATTAGTAGAAATCATGTTCTCCGTGCTAGGGAGATTGATCCAAAGGCTTTAATTATCGAAGTTATATAAAAATTCTTATGTCTTGACGTAGCTATGCTTTGATGATTATGGTCATTTTAAAATGCTGACGCTCAGGTTTCGTGTTCCGTAGGCATATGAGAAGGGTTTAATGATTGCAGTGATTCCATTTACCTCCAAGGTACATAGACCAGTTGGTTTATTTTTTCTTCTCTGGTCAAAGCACTATGGGGGTAATATATAATATTTCTTCATTCTGTAGCTTTTAGAGGCATGTCATAACAGTCTAGCATATCAACCTCCTAATCCTTGGACCATGGGAAATTGGGAATTCTTGGATTACTTGCTGAAATATATGCAATGCCAAATCTTAAAATGAATATCAAGTTTGAAATTGAGGTATGTCTTATCTACAAGCACAGATGCCGTTTACAGTTGGTCAGGTGTGGTGGAGCTTTGTATATGTCTTGTGGAATTTTTTTTTCTTCATTGTTGTAATTAGTCCTCATTACAGCTACCCTCATCGAGTATGGACCAGCAAGTTATTATTAATCCTAAGCTTCAAGTTCTGGGCCTGCACATGCACTTCCAGAGGTTCTATTTTCCTCTGACTTTATGATTATAGATGTGGCAATTTCAACCCATTTGTATGAGTATAGTTTATTTCAGGTCGTATTATATTGGTACTTGATCAAAAATTAGAGAAGCAGAAAAAGTCTAAATGCTTTAAAGTCAGCCAATATGTCTTTAAATGTTTACAGTGTCCTAACTTCTATTATTTAATAGAAAATATATTTGTCATAGTAGTAATATAGTTATCGTGATCATATTTAAGAGTTAAGACACCAACTATTTTGTACACTTTGACAAAATGGGCAAATAAATGCTAGTTGGTTACTTTCATTAACGCAATTATCATTTACATGTCCAATATACTTTAAGAGTTGAAGTTTTGTCTTGTGATTTTATAGGGAAGTGGTAGGAGATGGACAAGAGGGTGCAAGCAATATGTGCAGGTGGATGCCATAGAGTTGATTGAATTAAGATTGTTGATAACTTGTATCTTGATCTTGTTACTACATTAATGACATGTTTTGAGCAAGTTGTGGAGAATATTATAAATATGTAAATTCCTCTTTATAGTTGTGGAGAATATTATAAATATTGTACCATATGTAGTTGTAACACATAAAACTGGATCAATTTAAAACTGAGAATGCAAATTGAAACAGAGCCAAATACTTTTGAAAAGAGAGACTAAACCGTCACAATACTTTTGGCAAAGTTGGCTGAACTGTGTTAAATGCTTTTTTGGGACCATGCCTATCAACCGTGCCAAATACTTTTGAGACGGTTGATCGAACTGTGCCAAATGCTTTTTTTGGCACCATGTCTATCAACCGTGCCAAATACGAACCATATCGTGACAATATGTAACGGATTTTGGCTACACTGAAATCATATGTGACAAACTCAACTCTATGATTTAGTCACATAAACAACTCATGATTTAAACACATAAACTAACACTCAATGATTATCGTTTTTGCCTATTTTGGCTCTAAATAATAGCCACATGAATATTTCACAACGTAACTGTTGTGAATATATTGGTCACATATAATCACCTAAAATGTGGCCATAAACTTCATTTTTAGATACACATATATGATATGGTGTGGCTATTATAAAGCCATATAATCACATGATCGTGCTTGAAATTAATGTGACTATACACATTACTTTTGACATTCTAACACACACTAAACTTTAGACACACATAATAAGTTATGTGACCATATGTACCGGATTTTGGCTACAGTGAAATCATGTGTGACAAACTCGACTATATGATTTAGTCACATAAACAATTACTTCATGTGACCATATAGTAGCATCTGATTTAGTCACACAAACTAACACTCAATGTGACTAATATCAAACTTAATGATAATCGTTTTTGCGCATTTTTGCAATAATAGCCATATGAATATTTTAAAACGTGACTGTTGTGAATATATTGGTCACATATTATCACCTAAAATGTGGGCATAAACATCATTTAGATACACATTTGTGATATGGTGTGACTATTATAAATCCATAGTCACATGATCGTGCTAGAAATTAATGCGACTATACACATTAGCTTTTGGCAAGCTAACACATGCTAAAGTTTAGACACACATAATAGTTATGTGACCATATGTATCGGATTTTGGCTACACTAAAATCATGTGTGACAAACTCGACACTATGATTTAGACACATAAACAATTACCTCATGTGACCATATATGGCATTTGGTCACAGTGAATCAAGTGTGTGACATAGATTTGTCACATTTTATATGTATATCGTGACTAATGCTTCAAACTTACTCTTCATTCGTCACGCGTTCCAATTCATATGTGGCTATATAATCAGTCAAAAAATAACTGTTACCGTTAGCCACATAAATGTTTGAAGGTGTGGCAATACATTCGCGTATGGTCACACGATCGGAGTTCATATGTGGCTAACTAATAACAAGAAATTTATTTTGGTACCTTTAGCCACATAAATATTCAAATGTGTGACTATTTAATTCTGGCTATGTGTGACCAAATCTAATTTTTGTACTAGTGGAAATAATGAATAGTATGCTAACCCATGAAAATCGCACATCTCTCGTATGGACTGTTAATGGAGCGTGTGTGGTTTATCGGCACATTAATATGAGGACATAAGTGAGAGGTGATGTGAGACTCGCGATTCTCGAGCTTACTCGAGCCGGGGAACACGTGGTGTTTGCATGGTTAATTCACTATCTTGTTCATGATCCTCGGCATCCCAGTCATGAATAGTGGATGAGCATAACCGAGATAAACATGCCATTGATAAGAATCAATGAATCTCAAAGATCTAGGAGTTTCATAGAAATGAAGTAGACAAAAGTATTTTAGTTATATGATTACGGCGACCCTTTTCATAAAACTGAAAATATGGATCCTAGCCTTAATTTAGAAAAATTAGGTAATTAATGAAGGAATATTCGAACTAACTAAAACTGTTTATCTCATAGATGGCTAATATAAATGGTGCAAATCCTCCCGTTCCCAATCCCGCAAATAACTCAAACTTCTCACTACTCTCAGTTCTTGGGAGGGAAAGACTAACCGGTCCAAACTATTGATGAGGATTCAACCAAAGAGGAGATTGAAGCACACCGGAAACATTATGATGATGCAAACAAGGTATCATGCATCATGGCATCTTCTATGAGCCCTGAATTGCAAAAGACTTTTGAGAATACATGGGCTTATGAAATGAACCAACAGCTAAAGAAAATGTTTCAGGCCAAAACAAGCAAAGAACGCCTTGATGTGGTTAAGTCCCTCATGGCTTGCAAGCCCAAACCTTGAGCTTCTATCTGTGCTTTCATCTTGGAGATGAAAGGGTACTTTGATAGGTTGGAATCATTGAATATGATGTTTGATACAGATTTTTCCATTGCCATAATTCTGTCCAGTCTGCCAGCTGTCTACAATCAGTTTGTAATCTCATATCAGATGAATATGAATGAGAGAGAGGGCTCATTAATTGAACTCCACAATTTACTGCAAACTGCATAGCAAGAAAT
This sequence comes from Helichrysum umbraculigerum, assembly GCA_949592205.1. Lineage (NCBI taxonomy): Eukaryota > Viridiplantae > Streptophyta > Magnoliopsida > Asterales > Asteraceae > Helichrysum > Helichrysum umbraculigerum. Next base: position 104,127,815 of record CATIUR010000004.1, on the reverse strand, counting down.
CAAGAAAGATGATGTGTCCTCTAGCTCAGCAGCTCCTATGTTGGCAATTGGTCAAAATGCAAAGAAAAGAAAGAGGTCGAATTCAAATTGGAAAAGAAAGACTGCTAATGGAAAGTCCATTCGTGGAAAAAATACTGATTCTGAAATTGCTCCTGTTAATGACCCAAAAGAAGCAGTGTGCTTTTACTGCAACACAAAGGGGCATTGGAAGCGTAGCTGCCCAAAGTACCTGAAGGACCTTGAAGATGGAAAGGTCAAAAAGAGTATTCACTCAGGTTTGTTTATGATCGAACTCCATAATACTACAACTTCTAATTCGTGGGTTCTGGATACAGTATGTGGTAATCACATTTGCACTATATTGCAGGGGCTAAAGGAAAGTAGAAGTGTGAAGCATGGAGAGCTCAACCTAGTTATGGGAAACAAAGGAATTGTGTCGGTGATAAAGATTGGAAGATTTGAGCTCATGCTGAATTCTGGAGTTAGGATAGATTTAAATAATTGTTATTATTCGTCAGAAATGACTAGAAACATTATTTCTTTTTATGCTTTGTTTAAGGATGATTATCGGTTTTCATTTGACAATGAGAATGGTGATATTTTGGTTTATTTAAATGATAGTTTTATTTTTAAAGCTTGTCCTTACAATGACATATATGAAAATGTTGAATGTGTTAGCAATGTTATTTTAAATGTTGGTTCGTCTAATAAGCTTGATAAATCCAAATTGTGGCATCATCGTCTTGGTCATGTGAATAAGAAATGCATCGCCCAACTCCAAAAGGATAGAGTGTTGGAGTCATTCGACCTCAAGTCGGATAATGTATGTGAATCTTGTTTACTGGGCAAGATGACTAAATCACCATTCACGAGATCGTGTGAAAGAGGTGAAGGACTATTGGACTTGGTACATAAAGATGTATGTGGACCATTCCGATGCACCACAAAAGATGGAAATCGCTACTACGTTACATTTACTGATGATTTCAGTTGATATGGATATGTTTATTTGATTAAACATAAGTCGGATACTTTTGAGGTGTTCAAAAGATATTAAAGCGAAGTAGTGAACCAACTGGGCAGAAAGATAAAGGTTCTCCGATCCGATAGGGGAGAAAAATACCTTAGTATCAAATTTCTTAATCATCTGAAAGACTGTGGAATAGTTTCACAATTAACTCCTCCTAGAACACCACAGCTTAATGGAGTTGCTAAGAGGAGAAACAGAACCTTATTAGATATGGTTCGGTCTATGATGAGTCAAGCAACACTTCCGATAAGCTTCTGGGTTACGCATTAGAAACAGCCGCCCATATCTTAAATCAAATACCCACTAAGAAAGTTTCAAAGACACCTTATGAGATGTGGAAGGGAAAACGATCTTCTCTTGGTCACATCAAAATATGGGGTTGTGAAGTTTACGTTAGACGAGAAACTTTGGACAAACTAGATGCCAGATCTGAAAAGTGTCTTTTCGTCAGTTTTTCACAAGAGTCATTTGGATATTTATTCTACAGACCCAAGGATAATGTGGTCTTTGTAGCTCGAAGATGAGTGTTCCTTGAGAGAGAAATGATATCTAAAGAGGACAGTGGGAGTAAGATTGATCTTGAAGAAATTCAAGAATCTACCGATGAAGAACCTATAATAAACACTGACGTTCAACCAGAGGTGGAGACACCTGTTGAAGCTGAAGACATAACCGTACCCGTTCGCAGATCTAGCAGAGTTAGCAATCATCCTGAGTTCTATCATGGTTACCAAATAGAAGAAGAGGATTAGATAAGTGATAGTACACTGGGTGAATTAGATGAGCCTGCTAACTACAAGGAAGCGATGGCAGGCCCTGAGGCTGCTAAGTGGAAGGAAGCTATGAAAAGCGAAATTCATTCTATGTATGACAACCAAGTTTGGAATTTGGTTGACACTACACCCGGTCTTAAGACGGTGGGTTGTAAGTCGATATTCAAGAAGAAGACAGACATGGATGGGAAGGTACACACTTATAAAACTAGGTTGGTAGCAAAGGGCTATACTCAAACCCATGGGATTGATTATGAGGAAACCTTCTCACCAGTAGCTAAGATTAAGTCAATTTTGATAATGCTAGCCATAGCTGCATTTCATGATTAAGAAATTTGGCAGATGGATGTCAAAACCGCTTTCCTTAATAGGAAACTGACAGAGGATGTGTTCATGGCACAACAGGAAGGTTTTGAAAGTGTAAAGTATCACAATAGAGTGTGTAAGTTTGAAAAGGCCATTTATGGACTTAAACAAGCCTCTCGTAGCTGGAATCTCTGCTTCCATGAGAAAGTCAAAGAGTTTGGATTTTCTAGAAGTGAAGATGAGTCTTGTATATATGTCAAGTTCAGTCAGAGCATTGTTGTATTCTTAGTGTTATATGTGGATGATATACTGCTCATAGGAAATGGTATCCCAACTTTACAAGGTGTAAAAGACTGGTTGGAAAAGTGTTTCGCTATGAAAGATCTTAGAGATGCAACATATATCTTTGGTATAAAGATTTATAGAGATAGGTCAAAACGTCTCATAGGACTCAGCCAGGATAAATACTTAGATAAAATATTGAAAAGATTTAATATGGAAAATTCTAAGGAAGGGAACCTACCCTTACATCATGGCATGAAGATCATCCTTGGGTATTTAATGATTGTTGCGGATTACCTAGCGTGAATTCATAATTAGTTGAGATTGATTTTGTAACATCCGTAAATCGGACCTGGTTGTTTTATATTATTTTGTGATTTTAAAAGAATATTAACGTGTTTGGAAATAATATTGTCGAAATTATTGAAATTAAATAGGAAATAAGTTTCAGGACTTATTGTGGTTACTAAAATATTAAGTGATTTAAATTAATAAAGTTGTCGGTAAAATAAAAGTTTGGACTCGCAAATGGTTTTCGGGTTCCAGACAATAGATTGAGAAGGGGTATTAAATTATACCCGTATAATTGAAGGCGGTTAGTGAGGACCGACTTAAGTTTCTTATATAAAGTTCATTCCTTATTCATTTCTTCATTCCCAAATTAAGAAAAACACACAAAAACTTAGAAATTGAAATCGTAAGCTGGGATGCTAATGGTTGTATCATAATCATCATCCTCTTCACCAATTACAAGCAATTGTAAGTAATCTTTCTAAATTTCTTATAAAGTAATTTTGATTCAATTAGTTGATATAATGATGTTTAGATGAAATTGAAGCTTAGGAATTGGTATCTGATGGTACATGATGTTATATAGTGATATGGGATACTTTAAAACTATTTACATAGTTGAAATTGCGGATTTTGATTTATTTTACGAACTGAAAACGAAGAACAGGAAGAACAGGATTGAGGCGGTGGCCTGTGGCCGGCGGTCAAGAGGCCGTTTTGGCCGGCGGTCACGAATCGGGTTTAGCCGGCGGTCAAACCTTTTAGCCGGCGGCTAAATGGCCCAAGGCAGAAAATGACCTTTTTCGTTATAAACCTTATTTCAAACGATCTTTTAGTGTTTTAGCGACGATTAGTGAGTGAAGTGATATAATAAATATTGTAACTGGATAGTATAATTGTTTGCTGCTACAATTTGAGATACTGTGATATGTTATATAATTATAACATGAGTTTGTTATTGAGACAAGTTACTAACTTGTATTGTTTGTGATGTTTTCAGATAAACAGGAGACTCAGTGACATTAGACTACTGAGTGGAGACTGAGGTATTCGGTGAGTGGACTCGTACTCTCAGTGTGATTTAGTTGTAACATAATTGGTTACAGCAGGTGAACATAGTGTTATTGTGATTGTTGATTGTGATTGGTGACTGTTGACTGGTGATATACACGTGTAATAAGTGATGTGTCGCCTTCGGGCATTCTGTGATTCGGAGGTCAACAATTGTTGGACTGGGTTGCTACAGGTTAGCCAACATAGGAATTGTGAACATGTGTTGTGAATGGAGCTTATGTTGGTTAAAGGTAGCAGACAGTTATCGGTAATACCACTGTATTGGCCTGCAGTTGGTTGTAAGTGTCGCTTGGTGCACCTCCCGGGTCTGAGCGGTGTCACAAGGACCACCGATCTTCTAGGTGATGTTGTGTCAGGTGATGTTGTGTCAAGTGATATTGTGTCAAGTGATGTCGTGGCAGTGTTAAGTGACATTTGTGATAATCAGTATTGTTATCCTGAATTGTGTTGATAGTGACAGGTTGACTCACTTAGCTTCGTGTTAACCCCACCATTTACTCTTTGCAGGTTTTGAGATGATTGGACTGGACTGAAGAATGTTTGACTACCAAGTGTTACTCTGATATTTAATTTTATAAATCAATGTTGTTCGTGTTTTTATATAACACACAAATGTATAAATTGTGTTTTAAATTAGTTGAACTTTATGTTTTGATTGATTAAAGTTTTAATTTGGACAGACGCTTCCGATATATTGTATTTAATTAACTATAATATGAGGGGTGTTATAAGTTGGTATCAGAGCATAGGTTTGGGTGAATTGGACATTGGTAAGTGTTCAATCCCAAATCTATTTTTGTGTTGAGTCAAACATTCTGAAGTGTGGGATTAGTAGTTGTATGAGAAAGTGATTATATAAGTGTACTAACCTATAACAAGATGCAAGGTTGTTGTTTTGATTTCAGAGACGGAGGAACATGAGTAATTGACTGGTATTCTCAATGGTTCCTCGATCTTCGTTGGCATAGTGTGACAGGTACTTTTCGATAAGCTTGTTGAATTTAAATAAGCTTGAATTGATTAATTGTTGTGATGTGATTAGTGATAAAGTGATTGAGTCAGACTGATATGATTCCCCAGTAATGAGTCAGGGATGAGTGTTATTTGCTATTATGATGATATAAGTATTAGATGAATCATCCAGTGATATGAGTAGCTCTGATAGAACTTTGAATTGTGAATTATGTGTTAAGTTGTGTAGACATTGTGTCAATCAAGTTGTTAATAGTGAATTATTGAACTTGAATGTGTCTATTATATAGAAATAAAATATAAACAGTTGTATGATTTTCTGTGATAAATGCAAGATGGGATTAGGAAATCTTGCTAGAGAATTTGTTGTTATGTGATAAAATGAATAAATATGAAACCAGATAGAAAATTTAAGGAGATGTGATATATCTCAATTAATAAGTTGAGAGCTGTGCTGTTGTTTAAATAGAAAAGTGTATAGTTGTTGTAATGTGTGCCTGGATTAGGCAAAGTTAGAGTTGAAAGTGATAGCATTTAACTTGTAATAATAATTATGCTATAAAGTGATAAAAATGACTAGAGGTTGTTGTGTGACAGTGATTATTATTGTAGGTTGAATTATGATTTATATATTAAAAAGTGATATATTAAAGTAGTAAGAAAATAAAGGTAGTTGATAAACCTTTATATATGTTGAAAAAGCTGTGAAAAGTAATTGGTAAATACTTGTTATAAGCGGTATAATATGATGATATTAATGAGAAATTAGTGTTTTAAAAAGTGTGATAGAACACTAATAGTGAAACTAATTGTGTGTGATTTAAATAGTCAAAGAAGTGTGAACTAGTGAATGGTTTAGAAATGTTGAATTAATAACAAATATTATTAATAGGAGAATAGTTGTTATGTGACTTGAGGCATGAGGTAATGCCAAGTAAAATGATAAAGTACTTAGTACATAATGTGATACATTGTATTGATTGTTGATATTAAATATATATTTGATATAATACTTGGAGTTGTGTGACATTAGTATTTGATATATATATATATATATATATATATATATATATATATATATATATATATATATATATATATATATATATCATAGGTGAAAAGTATGATATAACTAAAAGTGGTCAGCTGTTATGGGAACAGCTGTAAAGAGAAATATTTAAGGTATGTGGTGAATTGATTGTGTGGAATTACATGCTCCTAGAAATTAGAGGTTTTGGAGCAAATTGATTTAGTTGATATTGTAATCAAGTAATTGTCGTGAAATACGTGTTTGGAATTACACGTGATATTATCGTGTTAATATTATTTTACAAAGTGTTGTGTGCTGAAAGTATGAGGATAGGTTATCAGGTGTTTGGAGTTTCAAATAAGTTGAAATACTGAATAAATCAGTTGTGAAGTGCATGTATATATAAAAGTTGAAATTAATTGAAATTTCAGATAATAAGAATGATGACTTAGGTTAGTTGTTGAAAAGAGATAATGTGGTTATGATGCATGTAGAGTATCAGAATTGATTTAAATAAAGGTCTAAGTAATATGTGTTTAAGTGAAAGAAATCACATTGATGATTGATGATGTGAAGTAACCTGAGAAGGAAATGTGAAGAACATAATCAAGCAACGCTTGATCACCGTTGTTATATTATGCTGTATCACATGAACTTGTTGAGGTTACCAAGTATCTAAGAAAGTGAATGTGATTGAGAGAAATATAATATAAAGTTGTGTTAAAATTTATTTAACTGTTGTTTACAGGGTAAAGGTTAATTAGTGAAAATTATGATAATCAGTAAGTGAAACTTGCAAGTGTGTATGGTACTTGCAATTGTTTGAATTTGTTGAAATATGATTGTGTAACTAATGGGAGTAGATTATATATTAGTGAGTTACATAGTATCCTAACGGATTACTAGTGTGTGCATGGCTTGTATTAAGCTGAGTTGAGTTACTGACTCCATATGGTGATTGAGTCATTAAAAATCAGTGAAAGTAGTGTTTTGAGGTTTATAATTGGGTTAAATCTAAAACTTGAGATAATTACCAGATGAGATATATATAGGTATGTGATCAGTGATATGAGTAAATAACTTATATTGTGTGTTAAATAAATTATTAGTATGTCATTGAATGGTAATTGACTAGAGAAAGGTGAAGTGGTTTCATTTTGGTTGAATGGGCCACTGTTGTCGAATGTAATTATGGAAAAATCTATGTTTAAGGTTAAACATAGTACTTATGTGTTAATAGGTGATAAGTTGATTTTAAAAGTCAACTGTGAATAAAGATTGATAAAAGTGGTCAAAGTGATTTGTTGATTCATTGATTAAGTTGAAGTTGACAAATAGTCAACAGTATTGAAATTGTCAAGTGAGTCATTTATAACTCAAATAAGTGAAAAGAGATATCAAAGGTTATGAATTGTGATAAGTTATTTAACATGTGAATAGTGTGAATAAGAGACTAAACTTATTAGAAATTTGATTGTGACAGAAATTCTCAAAGATTAATTGAGTTTCAAGCCTAAATCAGGCGATGCTATAAAAACTGAGATTGTGTAAAGGAAAGAACCTTTGTTGTGGAATAACGAAGGTTTGTAAATGAGATTAGCTAAATTTAAAATGGTGTATGTGCAAATTGTGTGTTGAAACTGTTTAGACAGTTTGTACTGATATGTAGTTGTAATGTGATCTATATAAGATCACTAGCTGATTTAAGATAATTGTAGAACGATGCTGGGTCATCGTGATGCTTTGTAATCAGTGTTGATGTAATAGAGTAATAACATGAACCCTAAGGGGGAGAGAACTAAATAGATGATAATCATATTGAGGTGAATGTGATAATACAAAATTAATGGTTAAATTGAGAAATTGGAAATGTTATACCATTAATTGAGAAAAGTGTATAAAGATATATATAATATATATATAGTTGATAAAAAGTGATATGATGTGAAAGTAATAGTTGAAATTTTGGAAATGATGATTATATTTCCATTTATTGCAGAAATGTGTATTTTGCTGATAGAATAAATTGTGATTTAAGGTAAAATAAGTTAATGTAGAGGTCGGTTGAATGTAGGTACTACGGTGTGATAGTACATGTGCTGATTAAAATGTACTTCTTGTTGATGTTTTACGTACCTACTATGTGTGACCTCTACTTTACTTATTAAGGTGATATGAATCCGGATTACTTTTGAGTAAAGGATTTCATATAGTTGAAGTGATATGTGAATATTTGTTGATTGTTGGTTATGAACTGAAATTAATTTTTAGTGTTGTTAAGTGTATTGTGTTATTAGGTGTATTGTGGTTTTATAACCATTGATGTTAGCTGTTGTTGATTGTTGTTATTCTAGTTGATAAGTTATCAAAGATTTAGCATATTGCTAATTTCTGGTTAATATAATTGTTAAAGATTTTGACACGTTACTAGTGTCTGGTTGTAAGTGATTATGTGACTATTTGTTAAAGTGAGTATGTGTTTTGAACATATATCTGATTGATGATAGAGAATTCAGGTAAATGATTGTTTTATAGAAATTGTTGGATGAATGTACAATATATACAGGGGTGAAAGATAGAAACATGTACATTGGGATATGTGCATGTGGAAAGAATTCAAATAAATAAATTATTATTATAAGTTGCTCAAGGGGAGCAAGGTACGTAATTGATTTTGTATCCACTTGTTAAAGTGATTGTGTGTTAATGATAAAGAATTCACATATATGCTAGTTTCATGGAAAATATTGGATGAAAGCACAGTATATGTGCATGGGAAAAGACAGAAGCATGTCCATGGGGACAGGTGAATGTAGAAAGAATTGAAACAAGATAAATATAGTATAAATTGCTCTTGAGGATTAATGTATGATAAGATGTCTGTGATTATGTTATACTAGATGAGTTGAGTGAGATCAGATTTCGGGGACGAAATCTTTTAAGGGGGAGAGATTTGTAACATCCGTAAATCGGACCTAGTTGTTTTATATTATTTTGTGATTTTAAAATAATATTAACGTGTTTGGAAATAATATTGTCAAAATTATTGAAATTAAATAGGAAATAAGTTTCAGGACTTATTGTGGTTACTAAAATATTAAGTGATTTAAATTAATAAAGTTGTCGGTAAAATAAAAGTTTGGACTCGCAAATGGTTTTCGGGTTCCAGACAATAGATTGAGAAGGGGTATTAAATTATACCCGTATAATTGAAGGCGGTTAGTGAGGACCGACTTAAGTTTCTTATATAAAGTTCATTCCTTATTCATTTCTTCATTCCCAAATTAAGAAAAACACACAAAAACTTAGAAATTGAAATCGTAAGCTGGGATGCTAATGGTTGTATCATAATCATCATCCTCTTCACCAATTACAAGCAATTGTGAGTAATCTTTCTAAATTTCTTATAAAGTAATTTTGATTCAATTAGTTGATATAATGATGTTTAGATGAAATTGAAGCTTAGGAATTGGTATGTGATGATACATGATGTTATATAGTGATATGGGATACTTTAAAACTATTTACATAGTTGAAATTGCGGATTTTGATTTATTTTACGAACTGAAAACGAAGAACAGGAAGAACAGGATTGAGGCGGTGGCCTGTGGCCGGCGGTCAAGCCGTTTGGCCGGCGGTCAAGAGGCCGTTTTGGCCGGCGGTCACGAATCGGGTTTAGCCGGCGGTCAAACCTTTTAGCCGGCGGCTAAATGGCCCAAGGCAGAAAATGACCTTTTTCGTTAAAAACCTTATGTCAAACGATCTTTTAGTGTTTTAGCGGCGACTAGTGAGTGAAGTGATATAATAAATATTGTAACTGGATAGTATAATTGTTTGCTGCTACAATTTGAGATACTGTGATATGTTATATAATTATAACATGAGTTTATTATTGAGACAAGTTACTAACTTGTATTGTTTGTGATGTTTTCAGATAAACAAGAGACTCAGTGACATTAGACTACTGAGTGGAGACTGAGGTATTCGGTGAGTGGACTCGTACTCTCAGTGTGATTTAGTTGTAACATAATTGGTTACAGCAGGTGAACATAGTGTTATTGTGATTGTTGATTGTGATTGGTGACTGTTGACTGGTGATATACACGTGTAATAAGTGATGTGTCGCCTTCGGGCATTCTGTGATTCGGAGGTCAACAATTGTTGGACTGGGTTGCTACAGGTTAGCCAACATAGGAATTGTGAACATGTGTTGTGAATGGAGCTTATGTTGGTTAAAGGTAGCAGACAGTTATCGGTAATACCACTTGATGATCCCAGCTAGAGATCTTAGTATGTATTACTTTGATTTATTATTAATAAGCTTGCGGAATAGTTTATTAATAACTTGAAGAACAAACTTGTATATAACAGAATATCTAACCAAAAGCTTCAATATTATTAATAATACGAACACACAATTTGTGTTAGGGTTTACAACCTTGAAGCTAATAACAAGAATGAATTCGTCTTCTATCTCTCTATCTAGGGTTTTACAGGATCTCTATTTATAACACATAGAGTCCTTTACAGAATCAACCTATTATGGAAATCTTATCTATTCCATAATTATCTCTAACCGACTAACCAACAGTGGTTGAGTATATAACTAACAGGGGTAGTACTCGTATATTATCAACAGTGGTTGAGTACTTACAAAATACAAACTATACACTAACAGTGGCCCTGTTAGACAAATGTACTAACAGCGGTTGTCTTCTTCTAACAGTGGTTGACTTCTAACAGTGGTTGAAGTCTTATACCAGCAGCGGCATGATACTTGTATTCTGAGCAAATCTAACAGTGTCTCAGGTCTCAACAATCTCCCCCTAAACTTGATCATTCAGAGTAATGATTCAAGTTTCAATCCTTCTTTTCTTCTTCTTTCTCCTTCATTGTTTGCCGCTTATGCAGTTGATTAAACACCATGTATAAAGCTCTGTAAACTCCTTCAGTAATGATGGTTGTAGATAACTTCAAATCAATCAATCTATTCAGCAACCCTGTTCCCAGCACATAATGTCGATCATCAAACATGTAGATCACTTGCCCATTGTTAAATACTACCATGTGTACTCCAGCTCTGGCAAAATATCTCCAGGTTATAACCCTTTGATAACAATGAAAGAATAAGTGATACAAACTGGCTGGTTCAAACAGGCTTTGCAATAACTCCATCATTTGTCTTTCAATCACTGCTTCAGTGTTCTTTCTATTCCTGATTCTGCTCACTTGATATAACTCCATAAGATCATCTCTTGTACACATTCTGAGCAAATCAACAATACTTCCAACATGATCATCAAATCCTCTTTCCCTTTCAATCTTGATCTCAAGGATCATTTTTCTGAAACCATAATCAATTGCTACTCCTTCCCAATTTATAATTCTAGCCTTTCTTGGTCCTTCAGAAATCTCCTTGCTATCAGTCAGAATCTTGATTCTCTTTTTCAGTTCTGGATCAAATCTTGGAATATCAGGAATAACATTATCTTTAGAAATCTGATTTTTCCATGAATTTCTTCTAACTTCATTCTGCTTTTCCTCTAAGGCTTTCTCTGCTGCCTCAATAGCTGCCTTTTCTTTTCTTTCTTCTTCTTCTTTCAAAAACTTTGCCATTTCCTTATCTGCCTTTTCTTTCTTCTCCTTCACCAACGCATTCAAATGCCTATTCTCTTCCATTTTCTTTGTCCACTCCTCATCTCTTCCCATATACCTATCATATGCCTGTTGCAGCTTCTGCATATTCCATCCTCTAACAATTTTAGCTGGAGCATAATTTTCAGACAAAGCATTAATCATTTGTCTTCTCCTTTCAGCATATGGTAAAGGTTTACTCTGTAAGTCCCCTAGTTTTAGGATCGATAACTTCGTTATCTGTAGTATTAAGGTGCGGAATCCCTCAATACGGTGTTATCTTACTAATAACGAATATGTTCGTATTGCGTTTAACTAGACTTAGCTTTACACAACGAATCGTCAAAGCCTAGTCGATAGGTTATGTTTTTCTCTGGTTTGCTGAAATCGCAGCTTTGGAATATGCAAAAGTTGTTAACGTGTTAAGGTTTTTCACGATTGAAAAAACCTTTTATATTTTGTCTCGGCTCGGCTCGCATGGGCCTGCGAGTTCGGCCCAACTCGCCTCGTAGCCCAAGCCCATTACCAAGCTCGACTCGTTACTGATCTCCACGAGTTCAGTTCTCATCTCGGCTCGTTAGTCTCGCGACCTGAGAACTCGACTCGCAGCAAACGTATTTATTTCGTATTTAATTATTCGTCTAACTTAACAAAACAATATGTTTAACGAATATCACTAACAAAACAAATATTCTTTTACAAATCCAAACCAATATACAAACACAATAATAATTACACTAGTCCTATTTCAAGCTAGATCTGTTGTCACAATCTATGTCTCAACAGACTCCCCCTTGACAATAGCTCTAGCGTCTTTATCTTCACGCTTGTCTTTGGTCTTCATTTGTAAATCTTACTGCCTGCGTAAATCTTCATCTTGATACAAGTTTTAACCATCAACTGATAATCTCTTGCTAAATCAGCCCATTCAATAGTCGTCAAAATTCTGTTCTCATTTAACTTTAACAGATCCTTTCTCGACATATTCATCAGGTGTCGATGATCATAAACTCTGAAGATTTCTCTTTCACCACCTTCAACCTCATCATCAGCTTCAACCATAACAGCTTCTCCAGTTCCTGAATCCACGTGCCAACTCTTCATATTTCCCAAAATATCCTGTGGCATTGTCTTCAGTGGAATCTGCTGTATGCATCTAACAGCTGGATAAACTTTCTTCCTTCTTCTTCTTCCTGTTCTTTGACTTCTCTCTTGTAATTTCACAGTCTTTCCCTTTCTTGGCTTAATCTGAACAAATTTATTCGTACCAACCTCATGTCTAATGATTCTTTCAACACGATCAGCATAATCATCACGACTTGGGTTGTTAATCTCTAATCTAGCCAAATCACGTATTTCATAACGTGGTAGAGAACTAAAAACTGCAAGCTTTCTTTCAAAATATTGAACTCCGTCAAACCTTTTGATTGCAAAAAGCTTTAGCTCAGAGTCAAAGTACCAACCAATAATCCCTTTACGTGGTACACGCTTTTTCGTAACATCAACTTCAGAAATTCCAATCTTCTTCTTCTTCTTTGGAAGTTTCCTAAGTACAACAGCAGGATTTTTGGTTTGAACAAGAACTTCTTCTTCTTCATCAGAGGTTGAATCATCAATATCTTCATCTATATTGACAATTGTTGGACCTTGTTCATTTTCAATAACAACTTCTGTCCTAGATGGGCTCACATGGTGTTCATCAATGTTTGCATCTAGATCTACACCCATGTCTTGCACATTCTCAGGTACAGCAGTCCAATCTGTAGGTGGTTGGAATTCTCCTTCCTCAAGATCAAAATCAATGTCTTCATCTATCTCATCAAAAATATCATCTTCCGATTCAGATAGATCAAGCATCTCCAATCCTAAGAGAAAAAACATAAATACAAATATATTAATAATTCAAATTCTTCATTGATTTCCCTGAACCAATCTAAGAATTTCTTTATTAATTCTTTTGTATATTTTAACCTAACATATAAACGCAATTTACATATAACTTATAAAATCTTTTATTGATTACCCTGAATCAATCCAAAATTTCTTAAGTCTACTTAACAAATATTAATTAATTCTAAATTCTAATGCATTGTGAATAATCACCAAACATTTAAATTTACTATTAATTAACTTATATAATTTCCAAGTGTTAATTGATCTAATTCATTATCAACTTAACCTTTAAATTATATATCATTTGTCTAGTTAATACGAATACATTTTTAACTTGCTAATTACTTATATACCTTATGGTCTTAAGTCCATAATCAAGTCTAAAATGCATATGTTATCATAAAATTTTGACCGCCGAAATTAATCGGAACACGCCGCTCGACTACTCAATGAGTCAGAAGTCTTTCGATCACTATTTTATCTTAACATTTATAAAATCAAATAACTTAACAATATCTAATACATTTAACTTGTAATTACAAATCTCAAGCCGAATATATTATCACAATATTAAGTTACAATTATTCTGTACAAATTACTACCAATAATTACTACACTATGCTAATACTAAGCTATCTTACCAGCTTCTGTATCAACCTGTGCAGTCTTATCAGCATTTGTACCAGCTCCAGAACCACTAGCACCAGCACCAGACTCCCCCTGAATAGTAGCTTGGTCACCAGTCTTTGAAGGACCAGTCTGCTCACCACTCGGTGCATTGGGATCATCGTCTTTGTCTGAATCTCTCTTCCTCCTTAGCTCATCCTCTTTGCAAGACTCCAGATATACCAATATCTCCCCCTGAGCAGGCTGTCCTGAATGCGATCTCAAGACCAGACTCTCTAAAGAAGATAACTTCAGTCTCTGTACAGTGAAGTCCGCAAGTAACGTCTCATGAGTCTTCATCAACAGATTGTACGATTCACTCTGCTTGAGTATCTGTTGTGAAAGAAGAAGATTGCTCGACACCAGCTCTGGAATCTGAGAAGTAAGCTTCTCCAAATCCTTTACCCTCGACTCTAAGGATGTAATCCTTTCTGCATCAGTCGTTGGAGTAACAGGTATCGTTCTTGGTCCAGGCGGTGTAAGAGACTCAATATGCCAGTCTCTGGTAAGCGGTGTATGAGGTTGAGACAAAGCTTGCGTAAGCAAACTTGTCGCAAATCTAGCTGCTTTGTTCGTCGGAAAATTAGCTCCACGAACTAAATCAGCAACCTCATGCTGTAAAGTTAAACACAATTAAAATCAGTTATTGTTACAGATTACTCTGTCTCAAACTCTAATTAATTGCATAACACTCATAGTTATAGAATTTATATCTCATACTTGAAGCGGTAAAGACATCGATTCCGTAACCACCGGTGCAACCCTCTCTACCTGTGGTGTATCCTGAGAAACTGTATACAGAATTAACTGTCTCAGTTCAACTCCTGATAAACAACAAGTTAAGATTATTTAACTTTAATTAATACTAACCTTCTCGAATTGTAAGCGTTCTCGGACACTTCATCAAAGGAATCTCAACTTCCTCAGTACCTTCCTCCAGAATACTCTTACCCTTCCTCTTCTTTTCAGAAGCAGATGGAGGAGGAGAAGGTGTATTGTCAGAAACTTCATCTGAAGCCGTCTCACCATCACGACCTCTAGATGATCTAACAGGATCCTAAATTTTAAATATATTAAACATTTATGATTAGCGTAAGCTCTATCATACAAGTTCTATATATTTAAGATTAATCAGATATAATACCTCAATTGGTACAACAACTGATCTATCAAGCTGTATCTGCTCATCCTCTTGTAATATAACTTCTGGATTTGCAGCCTCAGCTTCAGCTTCCTCAGGTGGTGCAAAATAACTATCAATATCCTGGAGCAATGGATTTGTCGCATCATCATTCTGCTCCAACACCTCTTGTACTACCTGAGCAGCAACATCTGGGTTCACCTGTTCCCCAGCATGTGCAGGTTGTTCCAAAACGTCCTCTAAAAGCTCTTGTGGATCTTCATGATGAACCACATCAGCTTCAGCAGGAGCAGCAGCAGCAGCAGGAGCTACGTCTAACCACCCATGATTTGGCGGTGCTACGTAGTTCGGGTCGACAATATACCCAAAAAGATCTCGCTCCTCAGGCTTCACAAGCCCTTCTCTTCTCACAGTCT
The DNA here is from genome assembly GCA_949592205.1 of Helichrysum umbraculigerum. NCBI lineage: Eukaryota > Viridiplantae > Streptophyta > Magnoliopsida > Asterales > Asteraceae > Helichrysum > Helichrysum umbraculigerum. The sequence continues at coordinate 104,112,307 of CATIUR010000004.1, read as the reverse complement.
GCTGAAACATAGCATTATACCCTCTGAGCCCAATAGTATCTACACGCAAGTGTGGCTCAGGAATAATAAGCTCTGGTAGACGAGCTCTAATAATCAGCATACAAAAACGTGGGTAAACCATAAATCGTGATCGAACAGAACCCGATATCTGTCTTACAATCTCTCCAAAAATGTAATCACAGAAACTGTATGGTTTATTGTAAACCAGGGACAGTGCAGCCGATAGAATAGCAGGGCTTAACTCATCAAAACCACCCTTCTTCGGTGCAAAAACGGTATTCATCACGTGCCATAGAAACCTCCACTGACCAATCACAAGAGGCTTCTGGAATTGACGTCCGCGTCTATCTCCCGTATAACCCATACGTCCGATAGCTCCCTCTATGAAATCCATTGGATACTCAACATCCCCATTCTCTTGTTCCTCTGTACCAAACTGCAAAATCTCACGGAGATTTCCAGCACTGAACACAACAGGTTGTCCACCAACCGTTGCTCGAATCTCTGGTGGATTGACCGATTCGTCATGCTCTATACCCGTCCAGAAATCAGTCAAAATCGCCTGAGAAATAGGAGGATTTGCTGTAACAGCATACTGTATACGTGAACGTGCCAAAAATGAAAGCACCTGAGCTACTTTGCTAGCTCCCTTTGCACGTACATCCAGATCAACAAGGATGTTGTGACCTTTGTCAAATTGTCGAGCCATATCTGTAAAAACACAAATGACAACAACAATTCAAAGCAAATTAAAAATATTTAAACTATTACGTATTATGAATAGAGATTCATCAAACATCTTAGTTTAAATTTGAAATTATATATAACTTGTTACAAAAATAGTCTCAAGTCGTATATAAAAATTTAACTTATAACTAAAAGTCTTAAGTCTAATTTAAATCACGTTAGGTACTTGTTATTTTAATAAAAATCTCAAGTCGTTAACGTTAAAAATTATACCGCTAATGTGAAATTAGGACACGCCACTAATTTTCTTCTTAAATTAGTAGACTTTCGATATAATCATATAAGAATTAACACAAATCCATTTCATAAAAGTTATTACTTAAAAAGTCTTAACATTTATATCACTACTTTAAAAAATAAAATTTTTCTAAGTACTGGACTCGCATAAACTGGCCTAACGAGTTGAGTTCAACTCGTTTTGTTTATCAACTCGCTACATTGATCAACTCACTAATCTCATGAACTCGCTAGTCAACTCGCTGCGAGTTGATTCACAATGTCAACTCGTTTCATTCAATCAGGGAATCGAGGTAAAATCTCAACTCGTTCGATGAACAGCCGTCGATAATTTTTAATTAAAATCGATTAATCTGTTGAATTTAACATGATCTATCAATTGATTTACGTTTATTAACATCCATTTAACATAAACCACAAGGATTTATGTCCAATAACATCGTAATCGACGCAAATCGTTTAGTTTTTAACCCGAAACCCTAAGTTTTATAAAAACTTCGATTTCTTGTTATTTACACGGTGAAATCCGTTGGTTTATACCTCAAAATGTTCGCAATATGAAGGTGTATAAAGTCCTCGGATTGAATAACTCGTTCCCGTAATCTAAGAATCGAAATCAAACGAAAACAATAAATCGCCTCGTTTCGCCTTGTTGACGGATTCGCAAGCTTTACTGAACTCGCGAAGTATGTGGGTTCGGTGGGTTGGTCTGACTCGTTTGACCACCTTTATACTTTACATTCGATTCGCGAGATTTGAAGCGGACTCGCAAGTCGAAGTCAACTCGCAGAAATAATTAAAAACGCGAATTTTAATTCTAAGTATAAATAAAAACCCGATATTTTCACAAGTCTAAATTATAATTAATTTTCACTTGTATTTGTCACGTTGTTCAACTCAAAAACATTCAGTATGATTTAATTCCGAAGGGTAAGCATAATTAACACAAAAATTAAAAACTAAAACAAAATTACATAATCATAGGTATCAAGTACCATTTTATTAAACACTTGAAACAAAATAAAATACATACACAAAATGAATAAGAATTTATCTGCTTAGGGATCATATTAGTAAGAATAAGCAATTCATGATATATTTAAAAAGTTTAAGCAGATTGGTAGTATACATACCTCATGAAATTCAAATAAATTACTATAAAATTACAACTAAATATATCATTTATACATTTATATTTATAAAACTATATCTTAGGTACCTTTATCCACATAGCATAATTAATAAATGCATTACGCACATAAAGTAAATATTTTAATTATAGATAGTTCAAGACGATTACCAGTATATGATCCACATAAACAAATTATACTCAATTTTCTAAGCAAACTATTTATTGTTAGTATGAGAATTATCAAGTGCTTCCTATTATATGACATACTGAAGAATTCAAGTAAAACACATAACACTGCATCATTAAATTTTCAAGGTAGCGGTTACTAAATGATGTATCTTTTCGAAACATATAACATACACTTGAATTTTTACGGTTAGACAAATATCAAACATACTTTGAATATGCTATGTTATCTAAGTCTGTACGTAGTACAACAGAAGATTCCTTCTAGCATAATTCAAAATATATTTGAGAATATTAATTTAATTAAAGGTTTCAGTTCTGTACATAGTACAACATAGTTACCAGTAATTAAATTAATACCCATATTGCTACTATTTGTCACTTTAATTAAAATGCATGATAACAGTGTATGGTAATACCATCATTCAACATTTAAGACTTAATGTAATACATCATAGAATAGTTACACAAAATAATAAACAAGTAGTTAATTAAATTCTTAAGACTTAGAAAATTTCATATAATTTGCCTACCAGTACATCATATGATGAAGCCATCTAAAATTTTACTAAAAATAGACAAATTATAACTTGTGGATATAGGTGTATAATCAAATAAATATAAACACATACCTGATAGAACCGCTGTAGTTCTAAAGCAACTTTATTTGAACCTACTACCATATCATACTTAGGACTTAAGCTTTATTATTGTGAAGCTTATTCTCCTAATGTACTATCATTTCCCGTAGTTTTTGCAAATAAAAACTTAAATGAAGGCGATTCCCCTTAGGTAACAAGCAAATGAATGCCATACGCCTTTTTTTTTTTTTTTTTTTTTTTTTTTTTTTTTTTTTTTTTTAATAATAAACACATAAATACTAACTATTACAAGAATACCCTTGGAAGACTAATCACTCTGGATTTCTCATTCCGTTTAGTTGAACCAACGTCTCAAATCTTGCTCTGTCGAACGCCTTTGTGTATAAGTCTGCTAAGTTATCCAATGATGGAACCTTAACTAACTTTATCAATTTCTTTTCAGCACAATCTCTAATAAAATGATGTCGAATATCAATATGCTTAGTTTTACTGTGCTTTACTGGATTATTGGTGATCGACATAGTAGATTCGTTATCAATCATCATAGGAGTATTGGTTATATTTAACCCGTAATCCCGCAGTTGCTGTTGAATCCAAAGAACTTGCGAGCAACAGCTGCCAGCTGCAACATACTCAGCTTCACATGTAGAAATGGCTACCGAGGTTTGCTTCTTGCACTGCCAGGATACTAATCTACCTCCTAAGAATTGACATCCTCCAGTCGTAGATTTCCTATTCTGATTGCATCCTCCATAATCCGAATCAGTATAAGCTACGAGATCTAAGTCTCCATCAATCGGATACCAAAGACCCAGCTTAGGTTTCCCTTTGAGGTAACGAAAGATTCGTTTAACAGCTTGCATGTGTGACTCTTTCGGATTAGCCTGATATCTTGCGCATAAACAAACAGCAAACATGATGTCAGGCCTAGAGGCTGTAAGATACATTAGTGATCCGATCATGGCTCTATAAAGAGTTGGATCCACATCGCTATCACTCGATGTATCTGGACCTAATCCATGATTGACTGGAATTGGAGTATTGTAGACCTTACTTTCATCCATCTTGAAACGTTCTAATAGCTCATATGTATATTTAGATTGATGAATAAAGAATCCATCCTTCTTTTGATCAACTTGTAATCCTAAGAAGAAATTCAACTCTCCCATTGCAGACATTTCAAACCTTTTTCTCATGACTTTCTCAAATTCTTGACACATCTTTTCATCAGACGATCCAAAGATAATGTCATCAACATACACTTGTACAAGAAGAAAGTCTTTCTTTTTCCACTTCACAAATAGTGTACTATCAATTGATCCTCTTGTAAATCCATTCTCAAGTAGATACGTTGATAGTGTTCCATACCATGCCCTAGGTGCTTGATGTAATCCATATAGAGCCTTATTCAAACGATATACTCTATCTGGATACTCAGGATTAGCAAACCCTGGCGGTTGTGAAACATACACCAATTCTTCCACTTTGCCATACAAAAAGGCACTCTTAACATCCAACTGATACACTTTTATACCATAATATGATGCGAATGCTAAGAATACTCTAATTGCTTCTAGCCTAGCAACTGGTGCAAACACTTCATTGTAATCAATACCTTCTTGTTGATTAAAACCTTGAACCACTAGACGAGCTTTATTGCGAGTAACGATACCTTTATCATCTCTCTTACACTTAAATACCCATCTAGTTCCAATTGGATATTCTCCCTTTGGTAGGTCAACCAACTCCCATACTTGTAATTTAGAGAACTGAGATAGTTCTTCTTGCATTGCTTCTACCCACGAGTTTTCTTTTAAAGCCATTTGAACATTTTTAGGCTCGACTTGTGAGATAAAGCATGAATATAGACATTGATTAGGAATCCCTGTCTCTTTCATTGCAGTATACAAGCTTTGGTATTCAGAATTCTCAGACGTATTAGTTCTGGATTGATGCCTAGTTTGAACCGGAGTATTAATATCACCGATGATGTTTTCAACTGGATGATTCTTACTCGTTCTAGTTGTAGTAACTAGTTCAACTGGTATCTCATCTTCCAAATTAGTACCAATTTCTTCCAATTCAGGTACATCTTCCGTACGTGCTGAAGATATTCTTAGATGTTTCAAAGGAGTAAGTATGTCATCAAACTTTGTATGAAGATCATCAAGATCTTCTGTTTCTAGAGACTTATCCTCTGAAGGTTTTTGTGACTCACTTGTGGAAGCTTTATCTGAGTCAACAGTAGTCTTGATTCCAGACTGCTTAACACTCGATGTTGAAGCGGGACCAATATTCTCATCTTCAAACAATAAATGTTCAGCTATCTCTGAATCACTGACATAGTCACTAATAGGAACTTTAAATGATGCAAAAAGATCAGAATAATCAAATTGCCAATCTAAGCCCTTATGAACATCCGGTGAATAGCTTGTAACCTCAATATTATAAACTACCTCCAAACGTCCTGTGACTTTATTAAAGACTCTCTTATTTGGCGAATTGGGCATATAACCTAGGAAAAATCCTTCGTCAGCCTTCTCACCAAATTTTGCTTGATGTCCAGTCTTTAATATGGTGCATGAAACTCCAAAGGGTTCAAACCCTTTTAAGTTAGGTTTCTTATTGTTCAAAAGCTCATAACAAGTCTTGTTATGTCTCTTAACCGTAAGAACTCTATTAAGAACATAACATGCTGTATTCACTGCTTCTGCCCAAAAGATGACCGGAAGCTTTGAATCAGCAAGCATTGTTCTAGCAGCTTCAATCAACGTTCTATTCTTCCTTTCAGCAACACCATTCTGTTGAGGTTCATAAGGTGCACTGAATTGATGTAATATCCCTTTGCTTAAGCAATAGATATTCAACGTTGAATTCTTAAACTCTGTTCCATTGTCACTACGAATACGCTTAACTCTCTTTTTATAGACATTCTCTACTAGATCAAAGAACTCAATTAGAATTCCAGGAGTCTCATCCTTTGATCCCAAAAAGAATACCCATGAGAATCTAGAATAGTCATCTGTGACAACCAAACAGTACCATTTGCCACCTAGACTTCTCTTGCTTATAGGGCCGAAGAGATCCATATGTAGCAATTCAAATGGCGAGGAGATAAAGTTTTCAGTCTTAGGTCTGTGTGGTTTCTTGTGCTGCTTTCCTTTCATGCAAGGAACACACTTATCCTCAGACTCGAAACGTTTTTGTGGTACACCTAGAACCAAACCATTTTTGGTTATATAATTCATCTTTCTCCAGTTTAGATGTGCCATTCTCCTATGCCATAACAGAGCATCTGTTTCCGAAGCCTTGGACAATAAACATGTAGACACCATTGAAGAGTTAGGAACACCCATGTTGATAGCATAGATGTCCTTCTTCCTTGGCGCCCTCATCAATATCCATTCATCAGGAATTTTAAAACCTGGCTTCAGGACTAAGGCCTCCTTTTCATTGAAATAAACTGGATGACCTTTATCACAGACTTGGGAAACACTCACTAGGTTGTGTGTAAGTTCTTCAACATAGTTCACATCCTCAAGAGTCAAAGTTCCATTTGAAACTTTTCCTTTTCCCGAAATTACTCCTCCTTTATCTCCTGCAAAATTTACTTTTTGCTTGAGACTATCCTTGAAGTCCTTCAGTAGACTTCTTTCACCGGTCATGTGCCTCGAGCATCCACTGTCTACATACCACCAACTGTCCTTGTTCACAGCATGCTCCTGCACATAACACAAAACACGATCAGTTATCAAGAGGGACCCAAGCCATTACGGTCTTGGTTTGTCCCTTATCATCAACAAACTTAAGCTCTTTAAAATAACCATTCTTCCCATCAGGAGCTTTGGTTACTTTCGAAGTAGCTTGAGTTTGTGGACGATCAGCCTTAAGAGGTGAATTTGAGGAGAACCTCTTAGGCACAAAAGTATGAGCTCTATTATGATAATTATAATTAAACTCATGTGATCGCGAAGTAGTGCCACTTTCATAATGACTATGGCCTCTACTTGGAGTTCTAAACCTCGACGGTGTCACATCCCTAGACTTATGGACATAATTATCACTTTGAGTATATGACCGTTTAGGTTTAGGTGGGGAGACACTATGCTTACCATCTCTTTTAAGAATGTTCACAGGTTTATTACCTAACTTAGGTTTGGTATCTAACCCGTCTACAGTCATATCAGAGTCGGTCTGTGTCTTTTCCTCAATCACAAGCTTATGTGGTGCTTCAGGCTTTTTGTTAGGACAACACGAAGCCACGTGTCCTTTTTGATGACATTTGAAACATGACATCTGCTTGCGTGATTTGCTCACTTTTGCTTTCTCATCCGGAGTCTTAGGCACTAAAGGTTTAAGCTGTTCCTTATCAACTTTATCATTAATCTTAGCATCGTTAATCACTCCACCCGATACAAAATGTATTTTGGTGAACTGAGAAGCCTTGCTATTATCTAATGATACGTTCTTAATAACATCTTTCTGTGCCTCTGACTGTTCAGGTTTATCAGCTACTGAAATCTCAGGATTAACTTCAGTCATCTCAGAATCTTCAGGAATAGGAGTGTAATTGGCATTAAAAGGTGGGGATACATCATTGTAACCTAACCCAGTCTTGTCCTTTACACTACGTTGAGCATCTAACATTTTATCCATTTGAGATGTCCTATAATTCTCAAGTTTACGGTTTTGCTCAATTAACCTTAAATTAAGGTTCACTATTTCCTGATCCTTACTAGCAATCGTCTCATTTAAGTCTTTGATATTCATATAGAGACCATCTATGACAACAGATTTTTCACTTATGGTATCTCTAAGTTTTGTTCTATCCAACGCATCAGACTTAATTTTATCTTTTAAGACCTGTTTATCATCACTTAATCTACGAACATCCATAATAGCTTGATCAAGTTCAGATCTAACAGTCTTATAAGATTCCTTATCCATATTTAATTGTGATGACAGATTACTATTTGACACAGTTAAGACACTATTCTGAGACTGTAAATCAGTAACTAAGTAACAAACATCAGCAAGATTAAGAATATCTAAACATACCTTCTTCTTGTCAGTTTGTAATTCAGCCATACGTGCCACTAATTCTTCAGGACTCATATCTGGAGTTGAATCCATATATAGCACATCATCATCACTTGCCCTTTTTTCAGACTCAGCCACCTCTACTCTCTGTTCCATGTCAGTGGGCATGTAGGACACTGATCCAGCAGTTGTTTCTTCGATCTCGGCCATCAAAGCTTCTTCAGAATGAGCTTGCCAATCATACGAGCCATCCAACTGCTTCACCACTAAGGCTTTGGAAGCAAGAGTACTTCCCGAACCTTGTTTTCCTTGTGCTTCTACTTTAGGTCTTTGGCATTCTCTAGCAAAATGACCAATACCCTGACAGTTAAAGCATCTGACCTTGGTTTTATCAAACCCTGATCTATTGCCCAACACCTTTCTACCAGTTTTCTTGAGGAAATTCTTCACCTTTCTAGATATCAACGCTAGTTGATCTTGAAGTTCCAGTTCCTCAAGATAATCAGAATCTATCTGCTCATAATCCTCATCAAATAGAATAGGATCATTGATCTTTCCTTCTATGTAGTTCTCATATGATGCCACAAAGGAAGCAAGAACAGACAGTTGCTGTTCAGCAGATTTCACACTCATCGGCATCTTCTGATGCTCTTGAGGTGACTTCTCAGAATTCTTTCCCTTTGTCTCATCACCAGAGGAGGAAATAAAGCACAGATCTTCAGTGATCATTTCTCCATTTTCATTAGTATCACCAACTAACAGTGCAGTGGTCGAACTCGATGACGCAGTCGAAAGACTTGACTTTCCATGATACAGCCCAGGGTTCTGAACCTGATCAGAATCACTATCTCTTGACTTCTTGGAGAAATCATAACCTTTCAGCTTGTCAATGACTTGCTCTAAGGTCATAGTAGAATACCTAGTTTCGTTATCCTTAATCATAACACCATACATTTCCCATTTAGAAGGCAAACCCTCAAGGAACTTGTCGGTTTTAGATACTTCTTCTTCAAATATTTCATGGTATTCTAATTCACTTAGCAGATGGTAGAATCGTGTAACATAGGCATCAAGATCTTCTCCTTTTAAAGCTTTAAACATAGTAAACTGCTTTTTAAGAAGACTCTTCTTGCCAGCTCTCACCTGTGGACTTCCCTCACCTCTTTTCTCTAAAGCTTCCCAGAGCGCTTTAGCAGTATGAAAAGACTTGAGTTGATGAGCAAGGGATTTAGGAAGACACATCTTTATGCAAGAATGTGATTTATTCTCATTTCTGTACGCTTCCTTCTCTTGATCACTCATATTTGCATAAGTAAGAACTACAGTAGCATTTTGAACAGTTTGAGTAGGTGGGGTGTATCCACTCTTGATACACATCCAGATAGACAGATCATGGAATCTACAGTAAGATTCAAATCTGTCCTTCCAATTGTAGTAATCCTCGATTCTTAACAACTTAGGTGGAACGTTTGACTTTCCCACCTCGTGGTCCATTTCGATCATTCTACTTAAGTCAGACATCTTAAAAACGTAAAATTAAACTGTTTCAGCGAATTCAGAAATCTCAACTCGCAAGACTCAGCTCAACTCGCAATCTCAGCTCGACTCGCAGAATTTGTCGATTCGCAAGCCTCAGTTCGGATTGCTAAAAGATGTCGATTCGCAAGTGATGTCGATTCGCGAGAGATCTCGGTTCGACTTGCAAGCCTCAGTTCGACTCGCTAGTTCAACTCGGTTCGCAGGCGACGCTGGAACCCTAATCTCGACTCGCGAAACGGCTGTTAAACCCGAAAAACGAATTTTAAGGTATTTTTACGAACGAAACTGAGAAATTCGACTGTAAACTAACCCTAAAACTTCCAGAGAATGATTTTGATCGTTAGTATTGCAATAATGCACGTAAAAACGACCCGAATCAAAAACGCAATAAACTAAAACTCACAAACACACTCGTATCTAGCCCGAAAGCTCTGATACCAGATGTAAGTCCCCTAGTTTTAGGATCGATAACTTCGTTATCTGTAGTATTAAGGTGCGGAATCCCTCAATACGGTGTTATCTTACTAATAACGAATATGTTCGTATTGCGTTTAACTAGACTTAGCTTTACACAACGAATCGTCAAAGCCTAGTCGATAGGTTATGTTTTTCTCTGGTTTGCTGAAATCGCAGCTTTGGAATATGCAAAAGTTGTTAACGTGTTAAGGTTTTTCACGATTGAAAAAACCTTTTATATTTTGTCTCGGCTCGGCTCGCATGGGCCTGCGAGTTCGGCCCAACTCGCCTCGTAGCCCAAGCCCATTACCAAGCTCGACTCGTTACTGATCTCCACGAGTTCAGTTCTCATCTCGGCTCGTTAGTCTCGCGACCTGAGAACTCGACTCGCAGCAAACGTATTTATTTCGTATTTAATTATTCGTCTAACTTAACAAAACAATATGTTTAACGAATATCACTAACAAAACAAATATTCTTTTACAAATCCAAACCAATATACAAACACAATAATAATTACACTAGTCCTATTTCAAGCTAGATCTGTTGTCACAATCTATGTCTCAACATACTCCTTTTCTTGGCTAACTCATCTTGCTTTTTCTTCCTAGCCCTTTCCTCATTCGACTTTTTCATCAACAAAAATCCAGAAGATAACTCTTCCTCTTCATTATCTTTCTTCTTCTTTAAATAATCATGAACTCTCTGAGCAGGAAGCTTTAATCCTTGTGCAGTCTTTTCTTTAACAACCTCTGCAGCCTTCTGTGTAATAGTCACTACACTCAGATCATCCAAAATCATTCTCATATCATCTCCTTCTTCTTCAGCTTTAGCTTCTGCAGCTCTCCTTATCAACCTCTCTCTTTCTTCTACTTGCATCCTCAGCATATCATGAGACTCAATATGAGGTTCTTTAACTTCTTTCACTTTTGATTTTTCTTTTAACTTTCCTTTACCTTTGTCTTTTGCATCAATCACAGGCAATTTAGACTTAGGTTTGAGTGGTGAAGTTGGTTCTCTGATTGTAACAGGTACCTCTCTTGGTCTTGTTGTTGTTGTAGTTGTGGCAGGGGTTGATATGACAGTAGTGGTGATTGGTGTATTAACAGTGGTAGGAGTTGGTGTACTAACAGAGGTAGATGTAACAGTGGTTGTGTTAATGTTGACAGAGGTTGAAATTGTGACAACAGAGGTTGAAGTTTTGACAGGGGATAACCTTTTAGTTGGCTTTCTTCTTGGAATAGACTTCTTTCTTGTAAAAGTCTGCAACTTCTTCTCTTCAGCAATTGACTTTGATTGCTCCCCCTTAATCTCAACTTCTCCTTTCATTTCTTTTTCAACATCATCAACCACCTCATACACTGACCTATCACTGAAACTAACTCTTTTCTTATCATCCAGATTAGCACCCATCACATCCCAAACATATAATCTAAGTGCAGCTTTCTCAGGCAATCCTTTATTCAATGGAAATACCTGATAAACTGTTTCATCAGTCTGCTCTGCTCCTGCATCATCAACCACCTCATCATCTAAACTTTCATGTATCACATAATCAGATACATTTAGCTCCTCCTCAGCCTTATCCCTGCTCTGCACATAATCATCATCTTTATCATCAAACACTAACTCCACAGTGTCTTCTGATTGTGCCTTATCACTACCACATATATTCATCTCAACTGTATTGTCATCAAACTCAAACACCTCTGTAGCTGTTTCATTATCAAGCTCAAGCACCTCTGTAGCTGCAGAATCATCATTCATCTCATCATCATTTATCATTGCTCCACCCATATCATCATGAGGTCCATATGAATCATCATCATCATCATCACCTGCTTTTGTTGAACCATCATCTTCAGGCATAATATCATCATCTGCTTTCTTCTCCTCCTTGCCTGAAGATTCCTTTAACCTATTTGCAGGTAGAAGGATATTGTTGACAGCCTCCTCAAGCACTAACAATCGATTCTGCACATCAAGCAATTCTGCCTTCTGATAATCAATGATCTCCTTCTGCTTAGCAATGACCTCATCCTGAGCTTGAATTTTCTGTTGAGCCTCTTTTCTGTAAGCCCTTTCCCTCTCATATTTACTCCACAATTTATTGACATCATGTACAAGATAGGAAATCGTCAATTCATCAGTATCACTAGGCTCATCAACATTAGAGTGTGACCTCTTAGTTGAATCCTTGCCCACATCTGCCACTGCAGATGTCCCTTGGTTATTGGTACTGGGACCTACATTTGAATCATCACCCATAGGCTCATCAAACATAGTTGCCTCTGGTTGGGTCTGATTAATGTTACCACTATCCTGCCCTGCCAGTGGGCTAGAAACAGTAGTGGCAGCCCTTCCAGAATGAACATTTTCATCAAGTATGTTCACCTGTTGTGTTGGAACAGTTGACTGAGACTGTGGAGAAACAGGAATCTCCATAGCCTGTGAAGCCTTCTTGGATTTCTTGGCTTTAGATTGGGTAGGCTGTTTGTTCCCTTGTTTTCTTTTGATGCCACCTCTTGATGTGTGTTCAGAACCAACTTGTGTTGTTGGTCTGTCATCATTTGGTCCAGATGGTGTTGGTAATACACCACCAGTAGCAGAAAGAGTAACTAGCATTGTAGAAAACAATGCAGTTTCTTTCTTAGAAAAAGCATTCTGATATTTATTCATAGCCTGAATAGTCCTCAAAGATAGAGTAGAACTAACAATGACACTATCCTCTGCTGGCAGATTTGACAATTGATTATTTAACAAAAGTTGAACAAATCTAGGGTACATAACGAATGTATCACCCTTTACATTCCTAACCATATTATCTAAGATAAATCTAGACATATTAAATTTGATACCCTGTGCCAAGCAGATAATAGGATATGCAATTGTAGAACTAAATTCATTAAAACTAGTTCTCTTTTGAGACAAACATACCAGAAAAGTATGAATGTAGAACTTCCATTGAGGACAAAACCAAGACTTCAAGAAAGTATATTCGGATCTTGTCTTTCCTGAACCTTCATACCCCATATCCATAATGCCTTTAAACAAATCTTCCCTCGATAATTCCAGAATTCCACCTTCATCATCAAACTGTAATAGTTCTCTTAGAACAATCTCAGTAACCATTACCTTCTGACCCTTGACAGTGGAATGAATGTGAGTAATGCCATTAACATTCCCCTCCTTTGCATTCTGCCAGAATTCCTGAATATGTGATCGAATCAATCGTGGAGCGACAGTAAGGGCATAAGTAACTGGACAATTACTTAAGAAATCGATGATAGGATGAAAATACTCATCGGCAAGTTCTTTATTCAAGAAAGCCCTCATGTTGTGTTCAGAATGAACACTGAGCGTAGAAGTACCAGAATCAGACGAAGATGACGATGCCATTGAAGAAATTGATGAACGAATGAAGTGTGAATTACAATAAACAACTCAAATCGAGAGCGAATATTGAAGGGTTTTGAAAAGTTTGAAAGCGTAATTGAAAAAGTGAAGTATTTGAGTATTTATTTGACGACAGTGCCAAGCCCTAAAAATAGAACTAGCAGTGGCACTGCTGGTTATACCCAACAGGTGCACAATTTACAAATAAACCCAACAGGGGTACTTCACTTGACCAATTTATAGTCAACCCTTTCTAACCATCTAACAAAGCTAGCAGCGGCTGATAGTCTAGCAGGGGCATCCGACCAAGGAAACACCAACTTAGAACTAACAGGGGTATAAGCTTAGCTTAATTAGACAACGAAATTTTTTTTTTTTTTTTTTTTTTTTTTTTTTTTTTTTTTAACCAAAATAAAATAAGAAGAAACAAATAAAACATTAAATTCCAGCTCAAGTGATGTCTCTTGACAGTGACTGAAACCTGCAATATTGAACTAAGAAAAACAACTAGCAGGGGTTAAATTACACACATATACATTGACAGTGGCAAAGGTAACCTAACAGTGGCACCATCTGTTATCATGATGAAGCTAACAGTGGCAACACCTGACCCTGTCACATACAATATATTTTACCCGTGTTAGTATCAAATCCAGACCAAAACACTACGTGAGATTGATCATACCAATATTAGTTATCAAAAATGTAAATCTTCCTACATCAAATGCTTTGGTAAAAAGATCTGCAAGTTGATTATCAGTATGAATTTTAAAAATATGAATCAATCTTTTATCATAACAATCTCTTATAAAATGATATCTGATCTCTATGTGTTTGGTTTTTGAATGCTTAACTGGATTCTGAATGATACTAATAGCAGAAGTATTATCAATATAAATAGGAGTGTTCATGAAAGTCAAACCATAATCCATCATCTGATTCTGAATCCAAAGAACCTGTGCACAGCAACTTGATGCTGCAACATATTCTGCTTCTGCTGTAGAAGTGGAAACTGTGGTTTGCTTCTTGCATTGCCATGACACTAACCTATTTCCAAGAAATTGACAACCTCCACTAGTCGATTTCCTATCCATATTCTCACCACCATAGTCACTATCTGTGAATGCCTTTAGCTCAAAATCTGATCCTTTAGCATACCAAAGGCCCAAGTCTGGTTGACCTTTCAAGTATCTAAAGATCTTCTTCACAGCATACATATGTGACTGCTTTGGATTGGTCTGATATCTAGCACAAAGACACACTGCAAACATTATATCAGGTCTAGATGAAGTTAAATACATCAATGAACCAATCATGGACCTATATAAGTGCACATCTACTTCCTCCCCCTCAGGATCAGAATTAAGATGTTTATGTGCCTCCATGGGAGTGCTAGCTACCTTCACGTCTTTATAACCAAATTTATTCAAAATATCTTTCACATACTTCCCTTGGTTAATAAAGATTCCATCTAACTTCTGCTTCACCTGCAATCCTAAAAAGAATGTGAGTTCACCCATTGAACTCATCTTGAACTTCTTATGCATTAAATCCTCAAACTCTTTGCACAATGAATCCCTTGTAGACCCGAAAATAATATCATCAACATACACCTGTACCAACAATATATCTCTTTGAACCCTCTTGGTAAACAATGTCTTGTCAATAGTACCTCTCTTGAATCCATTCTTGAGTAAGTACTCAGATAGAGTATCATACCAAGCTCTTGGAGCTTGATGTAATCCATACAATGCTTTCTTCAATCTGCACACTCTATCTGGATATGTTGGATCTTCAAACCCTGGTGGTTGGCAAACATACACCTCATCATCAATTAGACCATGAAGAAAAGCACTCTTCACATCCATTTGATAGACTTTGAAATCCTGATGAGATGCATAAGCTAAAAATAATCTAATAGCTTCTATTCTAGCAACAGGGGCAAAGACATCATCATAATCTATGCCTTCTTCCTGTGTGTACCCCTGTGCTACCAACCGAGCCTTATTCTTGATCACTATCCCTCTTTCATCTCTCTTATTCTTAAAGATCCATCTTGTGCCTATAGCTTTCTTTCCTTTTGGAAGATCAACCAAATCCCACACATCTTGCAGTTTGAATTGCAACAATTCTTCCTGCATAGATTCAATCCAGCTTGGATCTTTGAGAGCCTCTACTGCCTTCTTTGGTTCCATCTGAGAAAGAAAACATACATATAATGAAGTATGTACATCTTCTTCTCTTACCTTGGTTTGATGTCTTGTCTGAACAGGAGTCATAATATCACCAATAATCAAATCCAAGGAATGATCTTTATGAACCACATATTTAGATGTAGAAGTATCCAGTAGTTCTCTTTCCAAATTAGAACCCAAAAGATTATCTACCTCAGAGTCTGAAAAAGACTCTCTTTCCTCTCTTTCCTTTGATGGCTTTGGAGTTGCTTCAGAATCTGACAAAGAAGTCCTTTCCAAAACTTGAAATGGAGGACTTTGTTCAACAAATTTTGGAGAATCATGCTCTTCCTCTGACTCATGCTGTGGATCTGTATGAGATCCCTTTGAAGTGTATGGTTGATGATCTGGTGAATTTGAATCATCTGGACCCTTGCTTGCACCAGTTTTACCAGATGAACCATTTGAATCATCAGAAGAAGCATCTTTCTCTGGTTGATCCTGATCCTGTTGAAATACTTCTGGTGGATCTGGAGTCCAAATAGGAAACAAGACATACTTCAAGTCATCCTTTTTAGTTTGACTTGAGATTGAATGCCCATCTGTACCTGCATCATTACCTGCATCTGTACCTGCATCTGTACCTGCACTAATAGACAAATCTGGATATCTAAAAGCATGGGTTAGTGCATCAATATCAAACAAAACTTCTGGACCTTTTCCTTCTACATTTGATGTATGTTCATTAAAGGTCACATCCATGGTCTCTTCTATGATCCTAGTCCTTTTGTTAAATACTCTATAAGCCTTGCTTTGAATAGAGTATCCAACAAATACACCCTCATCTACCTTACTCTGAAACTTACCAAGATGATCTCTGGTATTTAAGACAGTACAAGGACATCCAAATGGTTTTAAAAAGCTAACCAAAGGTTTTCTTTTAAAGAATAACTCATAGGGTGTCTTGTTATGAGGTTTAATAATCAAAATCCTATTCAAAACATAACAAGCAGTGCTAACAGCCTCTGCCCAAAAGGACATTGGTAGTTTAGCATCTGCTAGCATGCTTCTAGCAGCCTCAATTAGTGTCCTATTCCTCCTCTCAGCTACTCCATTTTGTTGTGGAGTCCTAGGTGCACTATACTGTCTTTCTATACCTTTATCCTCACAAAACTTATTCATCTCATGATTCTTAAATTCTGTCCCATTATCACACCTGATGATCTTAACCTTTTGATTAGTTGAATTCTCAATCCTAGTTATGAATGATCTAAGTATTTCACCTGTCTCATCCTTAGTCCTAAGAAAGAACACCCAACTCATTCTAGAGTAATCATCAGTTATTACCAAACAGTAAGATTTCTTCCCTTGACTAGCTACATTGGTAGGGCCAAACAAATCCATATGTAACAGGTGTAAGGGAGTGGTATTGGTATTCACAAGCTTGGTCTTATAAGAGGTCTTATGTTGCTTACCTTTGAGACATGCTACACAGTGGTCACTACATTCAAATAACTTTTCAGGTAAGCCTCTCACTAGCTTATTCCTAACAAGTTTATTCATGGTCTTGAAATTCAAGTGACACATCCTCCTATGCCATAGTTCAGATTCAGATACAGTAGCTTTAGAAATGAGACAGTTAACATTTTGAGATTCCATCTTGTTTAAATCACTACAGTATACGTTATCCTTTCTTGGAACTCTCATTAAAATCTTATCTTCAGGTATTTTGAGTTTTTCAGAAAGTATAAGACATTCTGTGTCAGTGAAATATACAGGATTTTGCTTATCTGTGATTTGACTCACACTAAGCAAATTGTATCTCAATTGCTCAACATAATAAACATCATTGAAGGTGAGCTTACTGCTTTTTACCTTACCTTTACCTGTGATTTTACCTCCTTTAGGATTGCTTCCAAACGCTACATCTCCTCCAGAAAACGCTTTAAAGTCCTGTAGCTTTTTCCTGTCTCCAGTCATGTGTCTTGAACAGCCAGAATCAATATGCCATAAGCTTGGTGGCTTGCCCTGCACATATATGAGAAAAACAATTAGTTTTTCTTGGGAACCCAAACCAATTTGGCTTTGGGTTTCCCATGAGCACCTTTGACATCAACCCTTTTGACAGTGATTGATCTCAGTGCTGCATTGGTTTTGGACACTTCAGATTTACACTCATTTTTATGTTTCCAAAAACAATCTGTTTTAGACCTGACAGGTGTTAATGGTTTGACAGTGGTCACCTTTAAGTTTGTATTGATTACCCTGGCAGTGGTAGCTTTACTTGGTATAAACATTCTTTTGAAATGTTTAATACCAGCAGAGGTACCATGCCTGACAGTGGTCAAACCCTCCCCTGTTCGTGTCTTGCCTCTGTTAGCCGTTGACAGGGGCACTGCTGTAGCATTAACAGGGGCTGCAGCCTTGCCTCTGTTAGGCTTATTTATCAACACATGACCTGTACCACTATTCCTATTATTTTTAGGATTGTAGTAACAGTCCTGTTGAAGATGATTATATCTACCACAAATAAAACATGACTTTCTTTTCACACATTCAAACCCATTACCCAACCTTTGTGAAACCAATTGGTTCCAATTTCTTTGATTACCCCTGGGAATGGATTTATTCACATTACTTGCAGTATGTAACTCAGACTTCTTTGATTTACATGTACACTTATCACACTCAGATTTCAACTTGTCTTTTGATTCAGTATTGACCTTTTTGTGTACATACCCTAAACCTGAACTAGCCTTGTTGGTTTTCCTGACTTGATCTAACTGAGCCTTTGCTTTCTCAACAAACATCTTTTTACCCTCTTCTAGTTTAGTACTATTAAGTTCAGAAACTAGACCAGTAATAGACTTAACACTACCATCCACAGAATTACCACTAGATGAGCTATCACTATCACACTCATCTTCCTCAGTCCAATCAGATACCTCAACTTTATCAAAATTTACATTATCATCACAATTAACAACTGGATCTACCTTTTTAACCTCCTCAGACACACCTACCTTAAGTGTTTCTAAAACAAAATCACTTTTAGGTGGGAAATAAGTATGATTATAAGGTGGAGGAACAGCATTAAGGTTGTAACCTAATCCAAGTTTTAATTTATCATGAATTTGAGACTTGATTAAGTTTTGAACACCTTTTGAAACATTTTCCAACTCATCAACTTTCAATTTTATTGACTCCTTATCAGAAATTGCCTCAGCCAACTTAGCACTTAGCATATCAACTTTTGTTTGTAAAGCTTTCTTTTCCCAATTTAGATACTTAACATCTAAGTGAAATTGAGATTCATTCTTTTCGTAAGCTTTTATCTGATTTTCTAAGTTTTCAATAGCTAAAGTGGCATGTTGACTCTTTTCCTTACAAGCTTTTAATTCATTACACACAACCATATTATGATCCCTATAAAATTTAACCATTTTCTTACATGCAGGAGAACATAATTTAGATTGTACCTCATATGGAATGTCTGAAGACTCTGGTTCTTCTGTGACAGCCATCAAAGCTTGATTCTGAACTACAAGCTCTTCTTGGTCACTCCAGTCAAATCCTCCCATTCCATCTTGAGCAACCAATGAATCTGAAGTGGTGTTCTGAACAGGTACCAATCTTCTTTGTGGAGCAGAATTATTTCTCATAATACCATTCTGAGATCCTCCAGCCTGTGTGCTCTTGCATTCTCTAGCAAAGTGTCCCATCTTGTGACAATTGAAACACTCCACCTTGCTCTTGTCAAAACCAGCTACACCATCTCTCTTGTAAGAAAAGTTTCTGTTCCCAGACCTCTGCATAAATCTCTTTGCCCTGATTGTAATCATGGCCATTTGCCATCTTAAATCCATCTCTTCCAGGTCCTCTTCACTAACCTGCTCCAAATCTTCTGTAGTTAATGAAGAATTCACATGGCTTGCAAAGAATGCTTCCAATACATTATCATTAGCACCAGATGTGCTACAACTACCAGATTCACCAACAGAAACAAAAGCAGCATTGTTAGAGCTACCATTGGACTGTTTCAATGCTAGAACTTCAGGCTCAAAATTCCTCAGATCATTATACAGGTCTTCAATCTCTTTCTCTTCAAGATCTGGACTTTGTCTAAGTCCCACAGTGTACATATTCCAATCTGTACCAAGTGATCTTAGAAACTTCCTGTTCAAGTCATCTTTATCAATCTTGACATTGTGATTTTCTAAATCACCCACAAGTTTTTGAAACCTATCAAAAGTCTGAGTCAGAGTTTCAGACTTTACACCTGCAAAGTTTTCAAACTGTTGTTTGAGAAGAGATCTCTTATTCTTCTTGGTGTTATCATTACCACCAAATCTCTTAACAATTGCTTGCATAAGAACCTGAGCATCTTCACAGTTTTCAAACTTCCTTTGATACTCATTAGGAATAGACAAAAGTAGAGTACTTAATGCCTTCCACTCTGTTGCTCTTTCTTTTCTCTCTGCATCAGACTTTGGTGGTGGTCTTTCTTCCTTTTTACCATCTGCATCCTTAGTATAGTTTGGTCCATTAGTAACCACCTCCCACATCATATAATCCGTAAGCAACATGTATTGCCTAATCCTAGTCTGCCATAACTCAAACTCATCAGGTTTGAGCATGGGAATCTTTGTAGCTTGTATTCCTTCCATTGATTCAGTAGACATCTTGTTATTTGTTGAAAAAGCTGTGAAATTCAATTACCTTCTTCAAGATCAAAGTAATATCAAGCTCTGATACCACTTGATGATCCCAGCTAGAGATCTTAGTATGTATTACTTTGATTTATTATTAATAAGCTTGCGGAATAGTTTATTAATAACTTGAAGAACAAACTTGTATATAACAGAATATCTAACCAAAAGCTTCAATATTATTAATAATACGAACACACAATTTGTGTTAGGGTTTACAACCTTGAAGCTAATAACTAGAATGAATTCGTCTTCTATCTCTCTATCTAGGGTTTTACAGGATCTCTATTTATAACACATAGAGTCCTTTACAGAATCAACCTATTATGGAAATCTTATCTATTCCATAATTATCTCTAACCGACTAACCAACAGTGGTTGAGTATATAACTAACAGGGGTAGTACTCGTATATTATCAACAGTGGTTGAGTACTTACAAAATACAAACTATACACTAACAGTGGCCCTGTTAGACAAATGTACTAACAGCGGTTGTCTTCTTCTAACAGTGGTTGACTTCTAACAGTGGTTGAAGTCTTATACCAGCAGCGGCATGATACTTGTATTCTGAGCAAATCTAACAGTGTCTCAGGTCTCAACACCACTGTATTGGCCTGCAGTTGGTTGTAAGTGTCGCTTGGTGCACCTCACTGGTCTGAGCGGTGTCACAAGGACCACAGATCTTCTAGGTGATGTTGTGTCAGGTGATGTTGTGTCAAGTGATATTGTGTCAAGTGATGTCGTGGCAGTGTTAAGTGACATTTGTGATAATCAGTATTGTTATCCTGAGTTGTGTTGATAGTGACAGGTTGACTCACTTAGCTTCGTGCTAACCCCACCATTTACTCTTTGCAGGTTTTGAGATGATTGGACTGGACTGAAGAATGTTTGACTACCAAGTGTTACTCTGATATTTAATTTTATAAATCAATGTTGTTCGTGTTTTTATATAACACCCAAATGGATAAATTGTGTTTTAAATTAGTTGAACTTTATGTTTTGATTGATTAAAGTTTTAATTTGGACAGACGCTTCCGATATATTGTATTTAATTAACTATAATATGAGGGGTGTTATAGATTTCCTATTGGTTGTGAATTTATTGATAGTTGTTGATTTTGATTGATAATTATTGCCGAATATATTGAGTTTGACGGGCTAGGGTTAATAGTTAGTAATGGTTATTGATGGACAAGATAACTTTAATCAGTTATAGACTTTGTTGATTCAAGTCAAAAGAATAAATCACATAAACGGTGTTGAAACAAGACGCGCTTTCAACCCAAAATAGTTAGGGTTAAAACGAGGCAAAGTGAAAATTTAAGGATTCTGGCCTACCAATCCATACGCCGTATGGATGTCCATACGCCGTATGGATTGCAAAACTAGCCCACGGCCAAAAAATGAAAGTTGTAGCCCTGTTTGTTAGCTAAATTCTCCAAGTTGAATCACCCCGTCTCAAATGTAAGGCATTATTGATTGCTGAATAGATAAATCACAAATGTAAAACAAGACGCGCTTTCAAAAACTTGATGCGTGTGAAAGCGCATCTTGTTTTATAATTTATAACTGAAAATACCCTATTAATACTATCACACAACCAGGCAAGAATACCTGATCGGAATAGTATAGCTATGGTAAGTCCAGGTCGATCTCAGGAACACAAGAATGGTGGTTTATTAATATAAATAGGAAATAATAATTAACTAATAAAACAATAAAAAGGGGGGACGTTTTAGTTCCGTTCGAACATAAGATTTGTAAATAATAATTAAAACTAAATAAAAGTAAAAAGTAAAAATTAAAATAATAAAATAATAAATAGAGAACAATAGGAAGAAATAAGTAATTGTATAATTAACTTCACTCAGATTCATATCTCCTGATTTATTACGTATTGATTATCTAATTGTGATTCTTTTATATCAACTTAATACCAAATGCTTCAATGAATACTAAGTTGAATGTGAACTAGCCAACGGTTCGGGTCCAACTAATTCCTACAACTTAGGGTCCAACATGAAACACTGGTTCCAATGTCACAAGATGATCAGTCAATTGTGTGTCTTTCCCTAAATTGTGCATTAAACATTCACAACTTATTATAATTAACTCTAGTGGTATGACTCAACAATACCCAATAATAACTTATTGTCTTATTCATTTTAAAGTAGATAATTATCATTTACTCAACCTATCAAACTCAATCTATTTAGCAATGACCAAAACCCTAAAGTTATGACCATCAATAATTAATAACATTAAAGGAACTCAATCTCATCAATCTTATTAATCACGTTGAGCAACAATAATTACTAGTTACCAATTGAAATTTTCTTTATGACGTGTGAGATCTTGTTAACTTTGATTAATATCTCCATTAACATGTAGATTGAATCTAGAATCAATAGATAGCGGAAATATCTATTGAGTGTATGAACTAATCAAGAACGAATCAATGAAACATTGTTAATAAGAAAACACAAAGAAGATTTGTATATACCAACGCTCCAATATTATTATTATGAAAATAACAATACGAATACTCTATCTAGTATTGAGGTTGTAAACAACCTTGGAGCTAAACTATCATCTACGCGTATACGTGGGGAACGATCTCAAATTATGAGATCGTGGTGCACCTAAAGATACAACCAGAAAATACTGGAGTATGACAATGAAAACACAGTAGGTAACACCTTGGTGCATCACAAGGAAGACACACTATTAAATGTCTATGGGTTTCTTTATTTATAGAAAACCCACGAGACATTACATATGGAAACACAATATAATATTACAAGCATGTTCTAAGGAATGGTACTATATTAATAAAATATAGTGTCCATATCCTTTACAGAGTTTTTCCACTAATAATCAATCATATGCCTTGTAAGTGTTGTCCCCCACTATTCCACTAAGCAGCAATAATTATCTTCAGCAGAAACTATGCAATCAGCAACGGATCAGCAGAAACGAGTCGATCAGCAGAAACCGTGTTGAACACTTAGTTTCTGCTGATAGTGTTATTTTCTGCTTTCAGCAGAAACTTCAGCATCGAATATCTCCCTGATTACATATCTGATTAAGCTCAAATTTTTACACGAAGTCTATCAATGTATCGTTAACATCATATCCAAAATTCAGATCGATCCAACGGTTAACGAATGCACAGTAATTCTCTGACTTCGAACAGCAGAAACCGATCAGCAGAAACTTTGAAATTTCATATCTCCTTGTAGAAACATCCAATGACTATGAAATTTTTACACAATGTATAAACATATGCCTTCTATAACATATCCAAAAACCATGAACATTCGTTGGATAACAAAGACACAGTGATCGTTTTACTGCTGGTTACTGCTGCTGTTCTAAAAACAACATCAGCTTTCTGCACTGAATTTCGACTGTAAATATCTGTCAATCAAAAGCTCAGATCGAAATTTCCTCCAGTAAGAATGTTCATCTATAAGTTATGAAGCTACAGTTCAAATTTCAAGATGATTGAACGGTTAGATAATGAGAACCGGATTTTTCTTCATCGCTGCCCAGTAAGAATACCAACTTGTGTTTCCTAATCGGTTTACATTTTGTCTCATCAAATCTTTAGTGTGACATGAAAATTTATGTCACATAAATTTTCCTTACAATCTCCCCCTATTTGATGATGACAAAATACTTAGTAAACAGATTATAATCTCCCCACTAACAAGTTTCTTTATTAACTTCAGAACGTGTCTTTTAACTTGAACATCTTGATCTTTTGAGTTGTATCTTCATGATACTTGTACATGTTCAAGTTGTAATCTATGAAGCTTATAATCTCCCCCTAAATATCAGCTACCCATTGTTAAATAATTCTCCCCCTATTTTGACATCATCCTTCTTTAATAAGATAGGTACTAATATAGTTAAAGAAAGTTTGTATGATTTGGTTTGAACAGATTTGAAGCTCTCACCCTCAACAACATTTACAATACTAAAAGAGAAAATTTTCAACTGATTTGAACATAAGAATGCTACCCCGTCACAGAATGTCAAAGCATAACCATTCTGAACGTATAAAAGTTGAACATCTCAGTTGAGCATTTTATCTTCAAGCATCATAACTATGAATTAGACTTGAACTAACCTTTGGGTCTGACTAGGAAGTGATTTGACTTGCTCTGAGAAACTTGCTTCCTTCAATCTTCTTGTGAATGTATAAATGAAAAGTTCGTGATTAGAAACTAGACCAATCTAACCTCGCTCTGATACCAATTGAAATTTTCTTTATGACGTGTGAGATCTTGTTAACTTTGATTAATATCTCCGTTAACATGTAGATTGAATCTAGAATCAATAGATAGCGGAAATATCTATTGAGTGTATGAACTAATCAAGAACGAATCAATGAAACAGTGATAATAAGAAAACACAAAGAAGATTTGTATATACCAACGCTCCAATATTATTATTATGAAAATAACAATACAAATACTCTATCTAGTATTGAGGTTGTAAACAACCTTGGAGCTAAACTATCATCTACGCGTATACGTGGGGAACGATCTCAAATTATGAGATCGTGGTGCACCTAAAGATACAACCAGAAAATACTGGAGTATGACAATGAAAACACAGTAGGTAACACCTTGGTGCATCACAAGGAAGACACACTATTAAATGTCTATGGGTTTCTTTATTTATAGAAAACCCACGAGACATTACATATGGAAACACAATATAATATTACAAGCATGTTCTAAGGAATAGTACTATATTAATAAAATATATTGTCCATATCCTTTACAGAGTTTTTCCACTAATAATCAATCATATGCCTTGTAAGTGTTGTCCCCCACTATTCCACTAAGCAGCAATAATTATCTTCAGCAGAAACTATGCAATCAGCAACGGATCAGCAGAAACGAGTCGATCAGCAGAAACCGTGTTGAACACTTAGTTTCTGCTGATAGTGTTATTTTCTGCTTTTAGCAGAAACTTCAGCATCGAATATCTCCCTGATTACATATCTGATTAAGCTCAAAGTTTTACACGTAGTCTATCAATGTATCGTTAACATCATATCCAAAATTCAGATCGATCCAACGGTTAACGAATGCACAGTAATTCTCTGACTTCGAATAGCAGAAACCGATCAGCAGAAATTTTGAAATTTCATATATCCTTGTAGAAACATCCAATGACTATGAAATTTTTACACAATGTATAAACATATGCCTTCTATAACATATCCAAAAACCATGAACATTCGTTGGATAACAAAGACACAGTGATCGTTTTACTGCTGGTTACTGCTGCTGTTCTAAAAACAACATCAGCTTTCTGCACTGAATTTCGACTGTAAATATCTGTCAATCAAAAGCTCAGATCGAAATTTCCTCCGGTAAGAATGTTCATCTATAAGTTATGAAGCTACAGTTCAAATTTCAAGATGATTGAACGGTTAGATAATGAGAACCGGATTTTTCTTCATCGCTGCCCAGTAAGAATACCAACTTGTGTTTCCTAATCGGTTTACATTTTGTCTCATCAAATCTTTAGTGTGACATGAAAATTTATGTCACATAAATTTTCCTTACAATCTCCCCCTATTTGATGATGACAAAATACTTAGTAAACAGATTATAATCTCCCCACTAACAAGTTTCTTTATTAACTTCAGAACGTGTCTTTTAACTTGAACATCTTGATCTTTTGAGTTGTATCTTCATGATACTTGTACATGTTCAAGTTGTAATCTATGAAGCTTATAATCTCCCCCTAAATATCAGCTACCCATTGTTAAATAATTCTCCTTCTATTTTGACATCATCCTTCTTTAATAAGATAGGTACTAATCTAGTTAAAAAAAAGTTTGTATGATTTGGTTTGAACAGATTTGAAGCTCTCACCCTCAACAACATTTACAATACTAAAAGAGAAAATTTTCAACTGATTTGAACATAAGAATGCTAACCCGTCACAGAATGTCAAAGCATAACCATTCTGAACGTATAAAAGTTGAACATCTCAGTTGAGCATTTTATCTTCAAGCATCATAACTGTGAATTAGACTTGAACTAACCTTTGGGTCTGACTAGGAAGTGATTTGACTTGCTCTGAGAAACTTGCTTCCTTCAATCTTCTTGTGAATGTATAAATGAAAAGTTCGTGATCAGAAACTAGACCAATCTAACCTCGCTCTGATACCAATTGAAATTTTCTTTATGACGTGTGAGATCTTGTTAACTTTGATTAATATCTCCGTTAACATGTAGATTGAATCTAGAATCAATAGATAGCGGAAATATCTATTGAGTGTATGAACTAATCAAGAACGAATCAATGAAACAGTGATAATAAGAAAACACAAAGAAGATTTGTATATACCAACGCTCCAATATTATTATTATGAAAATAACAATACAAATACTCTATCTAGTATTGAGGTTGTAAACAACCTTGGAGCTAAACTATCATCTACGCGTATACGTGGGGAACGATCTCAAATTATGAGATCGTGGTGCACCTAAAGATACAACCAGAAAATACTGGAGTATGACAATGAAAACACAGTAGGTAACACCTTGGTGCATCACAAGGAAGACACACTATTAAATGTCTATGGGTTTCTTTATTTATAGAAAACCCACGAGACATTACATATGGAAACACAATATAATGTTACAAGCATGTTCTAAGGAATGGTACTATATTAATAAAATATATTGTCCATATCCTTTACAGAGTTTTTCCACTAATAATCAATCATATGCCTTGTAAGTGTTGTCCCCCACTATTCCACTAAGCAGCAATAATTATCTTCAGCAGAAACTATACAATCAGCAACGGATCAGCAGAAACGAGTCGATCAGCAGAAACGAGTCGATCAGCAGAAACCGTGTTGAACACTTAGTTTCTGCTGATAGTGTTATTTTCTGCTTTCAGCAGAAACTTCAGCATCGAATATCTCCCTGATTACATATCTGATTAAGCTCAAATTTTTACACGAAGTCTATCAATGTATCGTTAACATCATATCCAAAATTCAGATCGATCCAACGGTTAACGAATGCACAGTAATTCTCTGACTTCGAACAGCAGAAACCGATCAGCAGAAACTTTGAAATTTCATATCTCCTTGTAGAAACATCCAATGACTATGAAATTTTTACACAATGTATAAACATATGCCTTCTATAATATATCCAAAAACCATGAACATTCGTTGGATAACAAAGACACAGTGATCGTTTTACTGCTGGTTACTGCTGCTGTTCTAAAAACAACATCAGCTTTCTGCACTGAATTTCGGCTGTAAATATCTGTCAATCAAAAGCTCAGATCGAAATTTCCTCCAGTAAGAATGTTCATCTATAAGTTATGAAGCTACAGTTCAAATTTCAAGATGATTGAACGGTTAGATAATGAGAACCGGATTTTTCTTCATCGCTGCCCAGTAAGAATACCAACTTGTGTTTCCTAATCGGTTTACATTTTGTCTCATCAAATCTTTAGTGTGACATGAAAATTTATGTCACATAAATTTTCCTTACACCAATTAACAAGGATCCACGAGCAATATAATAGTTTTCAATTAAATAACTTAGTCAATACGCAATATTAATCATTCAATAATCATAATCCAAGCTACATCAATTATACAACCACTTGAAATATTCAAATCATCATGAAATATGTAAAACTCAAATTAATCAATACTAAACTCATCAATAATATTGAAATAATGAAAGTAATAACAAACCGAATAATGAATCACGCAAAGATTAATTGAAATGGCTTCAACAGTAGCTTTTCGTGCCTCCAAAAGTACTCCTAAAACTTGAAATAATAAACCCTAAACTAAATATTTCGTAACCCTAAATTTATTATATACAAAAATGGTGAAAAAAGTCTCTCTAAATCGTATGTGGAAGGCTGCTTTATATAGTCGCTGGGGCCAAAATCCATACGCCATATGGATTTCATACGTCGTATGGATCATATTGGCGTACTGTGCAAGCTAAACTCGCCGCCTCCCTTCTTTGTTGCACTTCTCGAATCTTCTACATGTTGACCGACCTTGTCTTGGCATGGGTCCACAGCCCATCACTTTGCCATGTGATCCATCTTGACTTTGACCTAAGTTGGGCCCCATTTTTGTGTTTGCTTCCTGCGCCATCTTATGCCTTCACGTCACATGTTCCAATTTCATTTTTAATTCAAATACCACCTGCAAACAAGAAATTAACCATCATTCATTTTATTATTATTATTAATAATATACATTAATTATGATTTACTACTACTCCGTAGCAACTTATAATAGTATTATTATTATTTACTAACTTAATATTATTATTTAAGTTATACTCCTAATACTAAAATTAGGATCATATTATTAACATTATTTAGCCTAACTACTTATCTAGTCCAACTCGGAAACTCTAATAAATCTTCAATCTAACTATTTTTACTCAACTCATTTAACTTTTCGAACTCAAATATTTACAAACTTTATTTATTTTTATCAATCTTTTAATCACTTTGTCCCAATCATATTTGGTGCAACTAACTTTTATACAAAAATTACTCTATTTACTCTATTTTTATTCATTTTCTAATTTAAACTCTATTTCTACCTATTTTGTAAATATGAACAAAATAACTATATTTTATTAAATAATTGTAACAAAAGTATACAAAAACTAGGGATAATTAGTATATAAAAGTAGTACTATTTGATGCTATCAATCAGTAAGGATCTTTGTCCAAAGTTTGAGCAAGAATTGGACAGAATGAGTTGAATCCCATATGCTTCGGCAATAGGATCGATCATGTATGCCATGATATGTACAAGACCTGATGTCTTATTTGCTTTGAGCTTAGTGTGTCGACATCAGCAGAATCCTGGTGAAGGTCATTGGATAGCTGTAAAGAACGTTCTCAAGTATTTGATAAATACTAAAGATAGGTTCTTAGTTTATGGTGGAGAAGATGAACTTAGAGTAACGGGTAATAGTGACGCTAGTTTCCAAACAGACAGAGATGATTGTCGTTCACAGTTTGGTTGGGTATTCCTACTAAATGGGGGAGTGGTGACATGGAAAAGTTCCAAGCAAGATACAGTAGCAGACTCCACATGCGAATCTGAGTATATTGCGGCTAGTGAAGCTGCAAAGGAAGCTATATGGATGAGGAATTTCATTGGAGATCTTGGAGTTGTTCCAACAGTACAAGATCCTATTACTATATTCTGTGATAGTGAAAGTGTAGTTGCCTTGAGTAGAGAACCCAAGGATCACGGAAAGTCAAAACACATTGAAAGGAAATACCATTTCGTTCGAAGCAATATAGAAGAAGGACACGTGATTGTGAAGAGCATAAGATCAGAGGAAAATCCAGCTGATCCGTTCACAAAGCCACTAATTTGACGCAAAAAGTCACGTTTTTGTGCACCTTACCATGCCTATTTTGGCTCAAATCTTGGAATAAACATCAAATAATCAATGTTTTATGCTAAAAATGTAAAATGGGACAAACCTTAGACTTCCTTTCAAAAAATCAACTAAAATGCTCAAATAACGAACAAACCAGAGCTAAAACGATTCACTTGTGGTTCTGACGTATAATTAAGCAAAACTAGCCTAATCTGTGTCATATTGATCTTCAGGAAAATACGAAACCATGGGCGCAAGAATCGTTCAAATCTGACACGTAACGAAGAAGATAGAGCCAAACGAAGATCACAAGAACTACGACCAAGCAACAAGACTTACGATCCAGCACACAAGACCATGACCAAGGGCATACCACCCCTCAGGGGCAGTATACCACCCCTTAGGGGCCGTATACGCCCCCTTTAGGGCCGTATACTACCTTCTAAGGGTGGTATATGATGTCGCCTATGAAAGCGCGTCTTGTTTTATAATTTATAAATAGAAATACCTAATAAATACTTTCAAGCAACTAGGCAAGAATACCCGATCAATTGTAAATATAGATTTGGTAAGTCAGATTCGAACACAGGGAAAAGATGGAATACTTAAAATAGAAATTAACAATTAACTAGAAAGCAGTAAATATGGGAGGCATTTTAGTTCCGTACGAACATTTTAGAAAACATTTAATTTAAAATAAACAAACGTAATTAAAACTTTTAAATTAAAATAATAAATAAATAATAACAATAAATCCTAATTGGAAGGAATAAGTAATTGTATAGTTAATGTCACTTAGATTCATATTTCCAGATTTATTACGTATTGATTATCTAATTGTGATTCTTTTAGATCAACTTAATACAAAATTCTTCAATGAATACTAAGTCGAATATGAACTAGCCAACGTTTCGGGTCCAACTAATTCCTATAATTTAGGGTTCAACATAAAACACTGGTTTCAATGTCACAAGATGATCAGTCAATTGTGTGCCTTTCCCTAAATTATGCATTAAACATTCACAACGCGTTATAATCAACTCTATTGGTATGACTCAACAATACCCAATAATTAACTTATTGTCTTGCTCATTTTAAAGTAGATTATTATAGTATACTCGACCTATCAGACTCAACGTATTTAGTGATAGTCCAAAACCCTAAGGTAGTACTAGCAATAATCAATAATCTTAAAGGAACTCAATCTCATTAAAATTATTAACCACGTGAAGCAACAATAATAAGTAGTTACCAATAAACAAGTGTCCACGAGCAATATAACCGTTTTCAATCAAATAACTTATTCAATACGCAATTATAATCGTTCAATAATTATAATCTAAATTAAATCAACTACACAATCACATTAAATATTCAATTCATCATCAACACAATATATATCAGATTCAATAAATCAAATTCTTCAATGAAATAAAGAAACGAAAATATACCGAATCGATTAACGATAAACTACGATATATTAGAGCGAATTATCCTCGTTCTTCACCTTTCGTACCTCCAAACTAACCCTAAATTACGAAATATAAACCCCTAAAGTCGTCTGAAACCAAAAGAAAACGAAAACCCTTTCAAAACTGTCGAAATAAGGTTTTTTTCGCGAATGTATACTTCTGTGGTTTTTGATCCATACGGCGTATGGATTTCCATACGGCGTATGGATTGATTTCAAGCCCAGCCCAAGTCCGCGTAACCTGGGCCTCCACTGCTGCAATCCATACGGCGTATGGATTCCATACGGCGTATGGATGCTTTTTCCAGCCGATTTTTTACTTTTCTTCATTTCTTCTTTTCTTCGACTTCGGCTTTACTTTATTCTTCAAATATGTATCATTTAGCTTGATTATTGACTGTTTTCCGTTCCTTTTCCATAAACGCTCCATTTCCACATCTAATTGCAAATATGAACGAAATCAATATCTATTCTAAACAAAATGCAATAAAAACATTCAAGATTAGAGGTAAAATACTACTAAAATATAGTACTTTTGAGCGTTTATCAAACATCCCCCACTTGAATCCTACTTGTCCTCAAGTAGACTATCGATTCAAAAATCAAATTCTTAGGAAAACAGTCATCTATATTAATCTAAATAACTAAAATAGGAATTACACAACATCACCCATCTTCAACTCAAATGTTTAGATTTAAAAATTTGTTAATTCTAAAAACAGTTATAAAGAAACTATGAGATTTACAAAAACTGATCTACACATAGAGTTATTATTCTTAAACATCAAATAGTTCACAATGATTATTGATATTGTTATCCACTTAAACAATCTATAATTGAATACTCGAGCTCAACTTATTATTATTCGTGTAAATATTCCCTTAGACTCCCAAAAACTATATACTTTCATACTCATAATATGCCACTATTACATATCTTGAAATTTAATCAAAACAATCATTTTTCAAATCAAGACAAAGGTGACAGGTCTGTGTCTCAACAAAACAAAGCAACATAACTTGATTTTGGTTTAGCAATAATGTTTTTAGTCAAACCATTGGTGACAGGTCTGTACCTCAGTACAACAAAGCGACTTAATTTGACCACATTTTAAGATCATGAGTTATTAAACTCTTTTGCTCTTTTTCATTAGATATAATGACGGAGACCAGGTCTGTACTTTCGTACAACAGAGGAAACAACACCCAGTATATCCCCAAATGATATTAATTAAATTCCCAAAAATATGGCATATCACACATTACTCATATGAAAATTAAGACATACGTCATATATAGCTAAAGTTCATCTACAAGTAACATTTACTCCTTAATTATCATTTCTTAACAGCTCAAACATTCTCATATAAATCGCCTATCAATACATCATATAATGAAGCTAAATAACATCTTTAATAGCTTTAGTATTTAATTAAAAGTGTAGAAAATTTTTAATTCAACCTACAAAGTTACAAAATAATTATCTCTAGAAAACAAAAATTTTAATGCAAAAATTTGCTTGAAAAATGGGCAACTCATAACCTCCTAGTTACTTATCTTAATAAGACAACTATTAACCAAATTACAAAATCATCTACTTATTAACAGAACTATTATGTGGAAATTAAACTTCTTTTCTCTCCCATCCCCCACTTAAAGATGTACAATGCCCTCATTGTATAAATAATGACATACTTAAAAACGGGAAAAAGAGAAAAGAACTTAGAACAGATAACTCCCCTGAAATAGTGTGCAGTTTAATGACAAGGATGATACGAATTTCCCACATCCTCTCGATTCAATTATTCGTTGCGCTGAACTTACTGCTAGCATGACACGTACTCACAACACACTTCTGAGGGAACAATCAACAAACATAATTAAATAATACCAAATAAAAACATCCTAATTAAAAACAACTACTACCAAATCCTAAAACTACCAATCCAACACAATTAATAAAACCTACAAATAAAAACAGTCATAATAATAATAATAAAACAATAATAATAATAGTGTCTGGAATCATAAACCAAATAGGATGAACATCATCCTAATCACTGTCGTCATCCTAGCGGTACTGGTACTGATGAGAAGGCGCTCCATACTCTGACTGCGATGGTGGTGGTGGTCGTGGCATGAACTCAGGTGGCATCTGGTACTGGAATGGCTGATATGTGGGTCCAGAAGGAAACTGACCAAACAGCTGCTCAAACAAGCCATCCTGGTAGTCCAAGTGTGCACTAGTCTGATGGAAATGTTGTCTCTGCATAAGATCTAACTGATCAAACCTCTGGGTCTGATGTAACTGCATCTGGTGCATCTGCTGAGACAACTGATCAAACTCTGTAGCATAACCTCTGTTACGGCCTCATGCCGTACCTCGACCTCTATCACTGCCACTCGTTTCTCCTCTAGCTCTACCCTGCCTCGACTGCAAAGTCTGTCCTACTGGAGTAATCGGAACCCAGTAATACATCTCTGCAGGACCACCATACGTAATGCATGGCTCAATGAGAGCAAACGCCTCCAACCGGCGTGCAGTCAGCCAACCCATACTAGACTGAACAATCGTGCATGAGCCCATCTCATCCTGAGTAGCCAAACCAAAGTATCTCGCCAATCAAGTAACAAAGTGACCTCCACACAAACTACTACCATCTCTAGTACCAGTAGCTCTCTTCGACATCCACTTAGCCAACCTCCAAGGTACATTTAGTAACCTCTTCCTGATAATCGGACTCAAATAAAACAAGTCAGGCCTCGAAACTTTCTCAGGCCCCTCCTTGCGACCCACAATGGTGTAAGTCAACAATCTGTGAATGAGTCGATGACGAGGATCTCGAATACGCGTGTAAGAAGGTGTCGAACTTCCATAATTACCCTGGGCAATAAACTGCCACTCCTGCTCAACTTCTAAATCAGTAAGCTTCTTCACAGCACCTGCAGAAATGTGGTTTAGAAAGTGAGGATTATCCAGCTCATTGGGCTCATAAAGCCCCAATCCCAAAGCAAACTGAACCAAAGTCATCTGTCTGGGCTGTCCTCCTAGCTGGAAGAAAATGGAGTTTTCAGTCCATTGGGTCGACCTGGCATCAAACCTAAAAGTGCTGTAAAACTCAACAACCAACTCTCTGTAGATATCCTCCCTGATACTGAATAATCGGGACCAAGCATAGGAAACAAATCCAATGTTTCCATCCTCTAGTGCATATGGAACAGCAAGTAAATTCCTAATGGCATCAGCACCATTAGTAAACCCCTCTCTAGCAATCACATGCTCCAAAACATTCCAGTTAACAGCATCAAACACCTCAATAGACTGGCCAATATTGGAAGCCAGACGATCTCTAAACTGCATCCTAGCAGTCTCAGAATATGACCCATGAAAAGTGAGGTATCTATGTGATCTAATCAACGGGTTTCCCAAAGTTTCACCTCCTCGTGCTCTCCTGTTAGACATGATAACTGCTAAACAAAACAATTGTTAATAATACTGAATAAGCAGTTAATTGCAAAAAGGTCACTAAAAATTTCGGCAGCATTTCGGCTTAAAATTGAATAATCCACCATAAAGGTTCAGCCTAAAACTACCGCAACAACCAATTTCATGAACCTAAATTGCAACTTTTAGACAAAAACTACTCAATATGCATACATGTATATACTTAATTGAATATCCCTAACAATTGCCTAATCAAATGTATTATAATAACTTGGTACCATTATGAATATATGAAATTGCACAATCACTAAACTCGAGTATTAGCAACTAGCAAATATCCATACAATCTCAAAATGAATTATTGTAACACAATTAATCAAAATAACAATTTATCACATAACCGTAATCACAAACACTTGTGTACCAAACAAATATTTGCATTAATCATCATGTGGTCAGAAAATTAATAAGCACTAAATTAAAACATAACATAATTGAGTTTCTTATATTCTCATTTAATCATCACTAACGAATAATTCGAATAACACCAAATATGCAATACAATAGAAAAACGAACATAACATTGCAATGCATATAGCAACTAGAACATAAACCAATCAAAACATGCTAATAATCATACGCATATTCGAAATACCCAAAAATTTATAATAAACCCTAACTTCCAAACGAGCGATTTAACCAACGAAAATGAAAACGGGAAGTTATACCTTGTAGAGGAAAGTGCGTGTAACACGAATATGTAAAAATGGCGATGAATGCGTGGCCGGAATCTCCGTTTGGGGGTTGTAGGTGTGGAAGCCGTGGGTGGTTTTGAGAAAAAGGGTTTTGGAATAAAAAATGGGGAAGAAGAAAGCTGCTGGCGGTTTTCTGCATTTTTGATCCATACGGCGTATGGATTCCATACGACGTATGGATTAAATAGGCCCAGGTCAACTCATTAAACCCAGTCAACGGCCCGGTCCAGCGGCCCAATCAATCCATACGACGTATGGATTGAAAAATCAGACTTTTTTCAAAAACTATTTTCAACCCATTTTTAACCCAAATTCATCACTAACGTTATATAATTAAATCTCAAACCTGGATGATAATCACGACTTCAAAATCTTCACAATTCCACACTATAAAATAAATAACAATAATTAACAAACATTAAAAAGAATAATATTCAAAATAATACTTAATATTCAAATCACACATTCAAAAACAAAAATCCAAAACAAACAAAAGTCTAACATAATCCAAAACAAACCAAAATGTTAGAAACAATCCAATAGCATAAGAAATATAAAAGAATGATAGAAGCACTGATTAGGATAGATAGCAAGGAAATGCTCAGTGATTATGGGAATGATGTTAATGATCCCATGACCAAAACTTGGAAAATTTGCCAAATGCTCGTTAACCACAGGAAGCAGATAAATTAAATCCCAGCTAATCTTCAATACTGACTTAGTTACTTCTCCTTCTTCATCCCATACTTCATCATTACCAACTAACTTAACCTCTCTCTCCGGACTGTCATCCTCAAGCTCACCAATAAATTCTAAACATGACTCTCCAATCTGATGATGCTTGCTCATCAATGGAGCTTCCTTCAAACTTCTGATTAAGCTTTCAACCTCACCCAGAACTTGCTCTTGAAGTCTGTTAAAACACAAACCTGAACTCCTGAATATTTGAACAAATCTCATGTAGATTTCCACCATTCCATAGTGGAAATGTTCATTTGGGTACAGAATCTTAGTCTCATCTACTAACTCTCTCATATTCGCCACTAGATATGTTGCTAAATCAATCTCACCAGTTGGGTGAATAAAATCCGGGCGTGGTCTTCCTTCCTCTTCCTTAGCAAGACGATCTAACTGTTCAACCATTCTATTCATGTGATAGTGAATAGTGTTACTCACTACAAAACAATGAGGTGTCTCATCCTTGAGATGATCATCTACTTTTAACAATTGAACCAGATCCTTTAAACCAGTTAAAAATTCCTTATCAGCTTCGGAAGTTGGATGACCTGTTAACTCATACAAAGCTCTAATCATACGACTAAGACATGCGGCCTGTTTAGCCGAATAAGGAAATGAATGTTGTCTTAAAATTTCATAAATCTCAACATATCGCCTCTTTTGATTGGCAAAGAATACTTTTTCCTCTTCGATCCTTAAGGTTATAGATTCCTCAAAATCAAAGAGATCATCCAGAAACTGCTGAGAATCCCCAAATTGTCTTTCCACTTCTGCACTATCTAGTAAGTTCTGTACTAGTGCCAGTTGATAGTCGGAGAAATAAACATGGGATATCCTGATTAGTTCAGCTGTAAAAGGGATGTCCCATCTCACATTCGCAATTGCACCCAATAATTCTTCACATGATGATGTGATAGGCACAACCTTGCGGCCCAAATGAGTGAATGATGGAATTTCACTTTCTACTCTTGACTCCAAACTCTCAGAATCATAAATACCAACCAAATCGTAATTGTTTGCATCACTTTCAAAGCTCCTCGCCATTGGACAAACCTAAATAAAAATAAATCTGAAAATACAAAACACCACTAACGAAAAACAAGTTAGTTCACACAAAATAAACAAAAATTAACTAACCTGTACAACTTTAAATAAATGGAACTCCAACCGGCGGACGGATTTCCATCCGCCGGTTGAAACTAAAACCCCAAAAGTTTAACCAATTAAAGGATAATTAGTTTCAACCAATGAATTAATGAAAGCAGGTTACAAAATTAATTAAACTTATTAAAACAACTTTACTGAAACTTATTTAACAAAAGTTACTTTTAAAAAGAAAGAATTAAAAATTACTAATTTCTATTTAAATAAACACAACCGCTTTCCCCGGCAGCGGCGCCAAAAACTTGATGCCGCCTA
Source organism: Helichrysum umbraculigerum (assembly GCA_949592205.1). Taxonomy (NCBI): domain Eukaryota; kingdom Viridiplantae; phylum Streptophyta; class Magnoliopsida; order Asterales; family Asteraceae; genus Helichrysum; species Helichrysum umbraculigerum. The sequence goes on along the minus strand of CATIUR010000004.1, from coordinate 104,074,832 downwards.
TGAAAGCGCGTCTTGTTTTATAATTTATAAATAGAAATACCTAATAAATATTTTCAAGCAACCAGACAAGAATACCCGATCAATTGTAAATATAGATTTGGTAAGTCAGATTCGAACACAGGGAAAAGGTGGAATACTTAAAATAGAAATTAACAATTAACTAGAAAGCAGTAAATATGGGGGGGCGTTTTAGTTCCGTACGAACATTTTAGAAAACATTTAATTTAAAATAAACAAACGTAAATAAAACTTTTAAATTAAAATAATAAATAAATAATAACAATAAATCCTAATTGGAAGGAATAAGTAATTGTATAGTTAATGTCACTTAGATTCATATTTCCCGATTTATTACGTATTAATTATCTAATTGTGATTCTTTTAGATCAACTTAATACAAAATTCTTCAATGAATACTAAGTCGAATATGAACTAGCCAACGTTTCGGGGTCCAACTAATTCCTATAATTTAGGGTTCAACATAAAACACTGGTTTCAATGTCACAAGATGATCAGTCAATTGTGTGCCTTTCCCTAAATTATGCATTAGACATTCACAACGCGTTATAATCAACTCTATTGGTATGACTCAATAATACCCAATAATTAACTTATTGTCTTGCTCATTTTAAAGTAGATTATTATTGTATACTCGACCTATCAGACTCAACGTATTTAGTGATAGTCCAAAACCCTAAGGTAGTACTAGCAATAATCAATAATCTTAAAGGAACTCAATCTCATTAAAATTATTAACCACATGAAGCAACAATAATAAGTAGTTACCAATAAACAAGTGTCCACGAGCAATATAACCGTTTTCAATCAAATAACTTATTCAATACGCAATTATAATCGTTCAATAATCATAATCTAAATTAAATCAACTACACAATCACATTAAATATTCAATTCATCATCAACACAATATATATCAGATTCAATAAATCAAATTCTTCAATGAAATAAAGAAACGAAAATATACCGAATCGATTAACGATAAACTACGAGATATTAGAGCGAATTATCCTCGTTCTTCACCTTTCGTACCTCCAAACTAACCCTAAATTACGAAATATAAACCCCTAAAGTCGTCTGAAACCAAAAGAAAACGAAAACCCTTTCAAAACTGTCGAAATAAGGTTTTTTTCGCGAATTTATACTTCTGTGGTTTTTTATCCATACGGCGTATGGATTTCCATACGGCGTATGGATTGATTTCAAGCCCAGCCCAAGTCCGCGTAACCTGGGCCTCCACTGCTGCAATCCATACGGCGTATGGATTCCATACGGCGTATGGATGCTTTTTCCAGCCGATTTTTTACTTTTCTTCATTTCTTCTTTTCTTCGACTTCGGCTTTACTTTATTCTTCAAATATGTATCATTTAGCTTGATTATTGACTGTTTTCCGTTCCTTTTCCATAAACGCTCCATTTCCACATCTAATTGCAAATATGAACGAAATCAATATCTATTCTAAACAAAATGCAATAAAAACATTCAAGATTAGGGGTAAAATACTACTAAAATATAGTACTTTTGAGCGTTTATCAGTATACTACCCCTAAAGGGTGGTATACCCCCCCTTTTTGGTGCTGTATTCGCCCTTTTTGTTGTTGTATACTCCCTTTTTGGTGTCGTATACCCCCTTTTTGATGCAGAATTTCATACCTATGGGGTGGTATTTCAGTACAAATCGCAAGATTCGGGTGTGGAATTGTGGTAGCTAGCTTGGTGACCTTGGCCTATAAATAGAGCCATTCACCTCCTCATTTCACACACCTTCACATCCCTCACAACACACCATTCTCATTCCATTTTCATTCTTTCTCTCTCACACACACTTTCTCTCTCTAGAATAGTAGTAGTAGTAGTTAGCTAGTAGGAGTAGAGTAGCAAGCTTACGAGCTTTGTACGGATTCGCTCCGAGACTGCGGTTGCGCAGATTAGTTGTAACACCTAACATGTTTTATTATATAATCCTTTCTTGTTATTTTTAAATATTTTATGCTTTTGTCATGATTATTTAAGAATGCATGCCTTATTAATTGCTATGTTAGGCTAGACAAATCTGTGTTTGCTATGATAGACGTTACGCTAGGGTAGTTATGCTTTAAACCATGTTGTTACTCTGCTCGCATGTAATTAGGATATGTTTGAATTTATGAATTAGTTCTCAAATGTTTATTTATCCAACTTATGCTGTGGTTTGAAACCTATTGATAGAATCCGACCAATTACTAGAAATAGGTCCCTCAACTATTCTGTGTCTGAATGATTCGATGAACTCGGCATGGCTGCTGTTCTCCTGATTGAAACACATCGGAGTAGACACGGAGCGTAGGATTAGAGATCGATTAGAATTAATTTCATATATCGAATGCTCTTGAGAGAACTTTCAGAGTATTCGTGACTTAAACATTTATCCAGAAACTCTGCCTTAAATAAACTGATAACTATCCATGTTACACTACTGCATGTTCTTGTTTGATTGTTGCCTTAGGGTTTGCATGCTAGTATCTATTTGTCTATTGAGGTTGTTGGATTTATGATTAGGTTTTCAAACATAGAATAATTACGTACAACAGTTTAACATGCTAGAATAATTACAATGATCTGTATGAAATAATGTCGAACAATTTAACCGATCGTTAGACAGACTTTCCCAACTTATTCCGCGGGGTAACTCCTGTTCACTTTATTGTCTATTCAACAATTCGTGCCACGATACGGATTTAAGCCCCTTGTTCTTGGATCGATAACGAGGTTATCTATAGGTATTAAGGTGCGGAATCCCTTAATACTAGTTACACGATTGTATAACGATTAATAATGTTTATATTAACTAATAACTTTGCTTTATACGTAAACCGTCAAAGCCTAGTCGTTAGTCTATTTAGGTTTTTCTCTGGAATGAATTCGCAGGTACTGAAATCAAATGCCAAAGTTCTGATTTGCAAAAGTTATGAATTTTCAAAACAAAAATTCAATATATACTTCGGTCGACTCGCACGAACTGGGCCTGCGAGTTCAGTTTGATTCGCAGCCCAAGTCAGCCCAGTGACTCGGCTCAGTTCGCTATCACTATCACCATTGCGAGTTCAGTTCTCAACTCGCAAGACCAAGTCTTGCTACTTGAGTTCTCGACTCGCCAGACCTATGATTTTAATTCGTATTCGATATTTGTCTAACACTTTAACACAATAATATATTTAACAAATATTAATACCAAAACTAACATCATATTATTTACAAATCTAAACCAATGTACAAACAAGATAATAATTACACCAGTCCTATTTCAAGCTAGATCTGTTGTCACAATCTATGTCTCAACAGACTCCCCCTTGATAATAGCTCTAGCGTCATTATCTTCACGCTTGTCTTTAGTCATCATTTGTAAATTATGCTCCCAGCATGAATCTTCATTCTAATACAAGTCTTCACCATCATCTGATAATCTCGTGCTAAGTCACCCCATACAATAGTCGTTAAGATTCTGTTTTCATGTAACTTTAACAGATCTTTTCTCGACATGTTCATCAGGTGTCGATGGTCATAGACTCTAAGAAGTTCACGCTCTTCACTTTCAACATCATCATCTGCTTCAACCATGACAGCTTCTCCAGTCTCTGAATCCACATACCAACTCTTCAAATTTCCAAGAATATCTTGTGGCATTGTCTTCAGTGGTATTTGCTAAACACACTTGATAGCTGGATATACTTTCTTCCTCAGACGTCTTCCTGTTCTTTGACTTCTTTCTTTAAGCTTGATCGTCTTTCCAACCCTTGGCTTTATCCTTTTAAACTTCATCGACCAACCCTCAGTCTTGATAATTTTCTCAACATATTTTGCAAAATCAATATTACTTGGATTATTCAATGTCAATCTTGCCAAGTCTCGAATCTCAAATCTAGGCAAAGAACTGAAAACTGCAAGCTTCTTCTCAAAATATTGAACTCCGTCAAACCTTTTGATTGCGAAGAGCTTCAAGTCTGAATCAAAATACCATCCGATGATGCCTCTTCGTGGTACACGTTTACCAGTAATATCAACCTCAGATATTCCAGTCTTTTTCTTTTCTTTCTTCAGAGGTTTAAACATAGGATTGTTCCTTAATCTTTCAGGAAGTGAAATTTCTTCTTCAGAGTCAGTTGTATCATCAATATCTTCATCAACATTGACAACTGTTTCTCCTTGATCATCCTGAATCACAAATTCTGTCCTAGAAGGGCTCACAATGTGTTCAATAACATCCACATCAGGATCTACACCTTCATCTACCCTAACCTCAGGAACAGAAGTCCAATCCTCAGGTGGTACAAACTCACCTTCCTCTAAATCATAATCAATTTCTTCATCTATCTCATCCAGAAAATCATCATCAGAATCTGATAGATCTAGCATTTCCTTTCCTAGAAAAACACAAATACAAATAATATATTAATAATATAAATTCTTTTATTGATTTCCCTGAATCAATCTAAAAATTTCCTTATTAAATCTTTTGTGTAGATAATCCATAATATAAACGCATTATATATAACTTATAAATCTTTTATTGATTACCCTGAATCAATCTAAGATTTCAAAAGTCTTATATCAAAAATACTTTACAAATATTAATTAAATTTAAACTCTAACGCATTGTGAACAATCACTGTCACCAAACATTCAAGTTACAATTAATTAAATTATATAATTTCCAAGATTTAATTGAACTGTTATACTACCAAAAACTTAACTTTCAATTATATCTTTAAATTACATATCATTTGTCTAGTTATAAAATATTACGTAATTAACTTGTCAGTTATAAAAACTCTCAAGTCTAAAATGTATTCGTTATCATAGAAATTTTGACCGCCAATATTAATTGGAACACGTCGCACGACTACTCAATGAGTCGGAAGTCTTTCGATCACTATTCTACATAACATTTAATGAATATAACTTAAATAATTTAAAACATATTTAACTTGTAATTTAAAATCTCAAGCCAAATATATTACAAAATACTTTTAAGTTACAATTACAAAGTACACAGTACTTAATACAGATATCTACACAAGTCTAAGCTATCTTACCAGCTTCACTTGTACCAGCAAAACTTATATCAGTACCTACACCCGAACCACTTGCTTCAACACCCGCAGACTCCCCCTGAAATGTAGTCTGCTGACCAGTTATTGAAGGACCAGCTAGCTCACTTTCCTTTGGTGCACTGGGATCATCATTTTTATCTTCACGTCTCTTTGTTGCTAGCTCATCACCTATGCAGGACTCATCTAATATAACCACTCCCCCTTGAGATGGCTTGTCCTTTCGCAGATCAGCAACAAGATGATCAAGTCTCTGAAGCTCTCTCTTGTGTTCAGCATCAGCAGCAATCAGAGTCTTGTTGGAATTCAACAACGCAATATATGACTCTCCTTGCTTGATTAACTGCTGTGAGAGACTCAGGACCTGAGTAGATAACTCTGTAACTCGTGACTCCAAGGATATAATCCTTTCAGTATCAGTCAGCTGAGTCTCAAATGCAGTAGTTGTCAGTTGTCGAAGTGGAGAAGTGATGACACGAGCTGCCTTAGAAGCAACATCTTGAAGTAGACGTGTTGCAGCTCTGGCAGACTTTGTCGTTGGATGAGTATCCAGAAGAACAATAGCTCTAATCATCTCCTCCTGTCAAGTTAGAAAAAAAAAATAAGTAATTGTTACAGATTACTCTGTCTCAATCTCTAATTAACTTTATAACACTTGCAGTAACTGAACTTATATTTATTACCTCAGTAGGTACAGATATCGGTTCAGACTCTACCAGTATCACCTTCTCTACCTGCGGTGTATCTCGGGCAACTGTCACTGAATTAACTATCTCAGTTTAACTCCTGATAAACAACAAGTTAAGATTATCTAACTTTAAATTAAACTAACCGTCTCTAATTGTCAAAGTCCGTGAGCGCTTTCAGCGTTGAGAACTAAGATCAGTATCATCATCCTCAGCATCCAGATCATGAATAGTGAAATCGGGATCAGGATCGTTGACTTTACGCTTCAGCTTCAAAACAGGATCAAACACAAGCATCGATCCTTGCTTGATCATACCAACGGGAAGTTGAAAAGGATCAGGAATATCAGCATCTGAATCAGAAGCAGTATCTCAGTCTGCTCCCCCTTCAGGAACCTTCTCAAAACCACTAGATGTCCCAGCATCCGATCCAATGTCCTGTCTCTGCTCACCCTCAGGTCTTGCAGCCTCTGGGTTTGCAGCCTCAGGTTCCTCAGTAGGAGCAACATATTGCTCGATTGCCTGTAATACAGGATCAGTTGCATCATCATGCTGAAACGGCACATCTTGCACCACCTGTGTAGCAACTTCCTGATTTACCTGCTGTCCCGCCTGACCAGCTTGTTCCAGAACCTCATCGAGAAGCTCTTGTGGATCTTCAGGTTGAACCACATCAGCTATCGGTGCAGGAACATCATTTTTAACACAATCAAACAATGTAAGTTCGTTCATTAAGGTTCGTTTAACATTAACCCTCTTGATTCTTGTTAAATAACAACTTTAATCTATGTTAATGGCTAATTTTGTAAACCGAAACCCTAGTTTTATAAAAATGTCGATTTCGTGTAAATTATACGGTGAAATCCATCGATTCATACATCAAAATGATTGCAATCTAATGTTGTATAAAATCTACGGATTGAAAAACTCGTTCCCGTACTCGTAAAAATGAAATCAAACGAAAACTTAAAATCGCCTCGTTTCGCCACTCGATTCGCAGAGATGAAGTGAACTCGCGAACGTAAATGTGGGTTCGGTGGGTTTGACTGGTCGATCCGTACCCCTTTTATAATTTAGACTCGATTCGCAGAGATTAAAGTTGATCCGCAGGTTTGACTGGTCAAACTCGCAAGACTTAAATAAAAAACTCGAATTAAATACTAAGTATAAATTAAAGACCCGTTATTTGTACAAGTCTAAAATAAAAATATTTTTGACTTGTATTTGTTACGATTGTTCAATACAGATGAGAATATACAGTATAATTTAATTCCAAAGGGTAAAAACTTATTAAACAAAAAAACTTTACTTAAACATAAAGCTAAAAATAAAATGAAAAGAAAAACACATATAAACAAACAGTGGTATCAGGTACCATTTTATTAATCACTTTAAATAAAATAGAGTACATAAAGCAACTGAATAAGAATTTATCTGCATAGGGATCATATTAGAAAGAACAAGCTATTTAGATTTTATTAAAAAGTATAAGTTGATTGTTAGTATACATACCTCATGAAATTCAAATAAATTACAATAAAATCACAACTTATTTTATCATTAACCCACTTATATTTATAAAATCATATCTTAGGTACCTTTATCCACATAGCATAATTGAAAAACACATTATTCACATAAAGTGAAAACATTTTATTATAGACAGTTCAAGACGATTACCGATATTATGATCCACATAAACAAATTATACTCGCATTTCTAAGCAACACCTTTATTGTTAGTATGAATATTATCAAGTGGTCTCTAATATATGATATACAGAAGAATTATAGGAAAACACATAACACTGATTTTTAAGACAAGGTAGTGATTACATAATGTAACATACACTTGAATTTTGAGTTTAGACAAATATCAAGCATACCTTGAAGATACTAGTGGTTCCAGATCTTTACATAGTACAACAAAGAAACCCTTAGTATGAACAAAATATACTTGAGAATACTACCTTAACTAATGGCTTCAGGTCTGTACATAGTACAACAAAGTTACCCTTAGTTAAGCTAATACCCATATTATAACTATTTGTCCTTTTTATAGTTTTATGATTACAGTGTATGTACTTACTATAATTCAACAATTAAAACTTATGTCATACACCATATGATAGATACACTAAATAATAATCAAAGAATATTAGAACTTCTTAAATGCTTAGAAATGATTATATAAGTTGCCTACCAGTACATCATATGATGAAGCTGTCTGGACTTTTAAGACAAACAAATTATAACTTGTGAAAAAAGGTGTATAATCAAATAAATATAAATACATACCTGATAAAGCAGCTGCAGTTTTAATGTAGCTTTAATTGAATCTACTAACACATCATACTTAGGACTTAAGCTTATTATTGTGAAGCTTATTCTCCTAATGTACTATCATTTCCCATAGTTTTTGCAGATAAAAACTTAAACAATTTTAAAGAATATTATATTTTATATTCTTTAATGAAGGCGATTCCCCTTAGGTAACAAGCAAATGAATGCCATACGCCCCCACGTTTTTTTTTAAAATAATACATAAAAGTACTAACTATTACAAAATACCCTTGGAAGACTAATCACTCTGGATTTTTCATTCCATTCAGTTGAACCAACGTCTCAAATCGAGCCTTCGTGTAGAGGTCTGCTAAGTTATCCGCAGTCGGAACCTTAACTAACCTTATCATTTTCTTCTCAGCACAATCTCTAATAAAATGATGTCGAATATCAATATGCTTAGTTTTACTGTGCTTCACCGGATTATTGGTTATCGACATTGTTGATTCATTATCAATCATCAGAGGAGTATTGGTTACATTCAACCCATAATCCCGCAGTTGCTGTTGAATCCATAACACTTGAGAACAACAGCTGCCAGCTGCAATATACTCAGCTTCACATGTAAAAATGGCTACTGAGCTTTGCTTCTTGCACTGCCAAGATACTAATCTACCTCCTAAGAATTGACATCCTCCGGTTGTAGACTTCCTATTATGATTGCATCCTCCATAATCGGAATCAGTATACGTTATGAGATCTAAGTCTCCATCATTCGGATACCAAAGTCACAGCTTCGGTTTCCCTTTGAGGTAACGAAAGATTCGTTTAACAGCTTGCATATGTGACTCTTTCGGATTAGCCTGATATCTTGCGCATATACAAACAGCAAACATTATGTCAGGCCTAGAGGCAGTTAGATACATTAGTGATCCGATCATGGCTCTATAAAGAGTTGGATCCACATCGCTATCACTCGATGTATCTGGACCTAGTCCATGATTGACTGGAATAGGAGTATTGTAGATCTTACTTTCATCCATATTAAAGTGTTCCAATAGCTCATGTGTATACTTAGATTGATGAATAAAGAATTCATCCCTAAGAAGAAATTCAACTCTCCCATTGCAGACATTTCAAACCTTTTTCTCATGAGTTTCTCAAATTCTTGACACATCCTTTCATCAGAAGATCCAAAGATAATTCATCAACATATACTTGCACTAGAAGAAAGTCGTTCTTCTTCCACTTTACAAAAAGTGTACTATCAATCGATCCTCTTGTAAATCCATTCTCAAGTAGATACGTTGATAGTGTTCCATACCACGCCCTAGGTGCTTGATGTAATCCATATAGAGCCTTATTCAATTGATATACTCTATCTGGATACTCAGGATCAGCAAACCCTGGCGGTTGTGAAACATACACCAATTCTTCCACTTTGCCATATAAGAAGGCACTCTTAACATCCAACTGATAAACTTTTATCTCTTTGAATGATGCAAATGCTAAGAATACCCTAATTGCTTCAAGCCTAGCAACTTGTGCAAACACTTCATTGTAATATATACCCTCTTCTTGGTTAAAACCTTGAACCACTAGATGAGCTTTATTACGAATTACGATTCATCGATCGTCTTTCTTACACTTAAATACCCATCTATTTCCAATTGGATATTCTCCCTTTGGAAGGTCAACCAACTCCCATACTTGTAACTTAGAGAACTGTGACAGTTCTTCTTGCATTGCTTCTACCCACGAACTCTCTTTTGGAGCCATTTGAACATTTTTTGGTTTAACTTGTGAGATAAAGCATGAATATAGACATTGATTAGTAATCCCTGTCTCTTTTATTTCAGTATACAAGCCTTAGTATTCTACGTTTTCAGATGTACTAGTTCTGGATTGATGCCTAGTTTGAACCGGAGTATTAATATCACCGATGATGTTTTCAACGGGATGATTCTTACTCGTTCTAGTTGTAGTAACTGGTTCAACCGGTATATCATCTCCTAAATTAGTACCTATCTCTTCCAATGAAGGTACATCTTCCGTACGAGCAGAAGATATCCTTAAATGTTTCAAAGGAGTAAGTATATCAACAAACTTTGTAGAAAGATCATCAGGATCTTCTGTTTCTTGAGACTTATCCTCTGAAGGTTGTTGTGACTCACTTGTAGAAGCTTTATCTGAGTCAACATTAGTCCTAATTCCAGAATGTTGAACACTAGATGTTGAAGCAGGGCCATTATTCCCATCTTCAAACAATAAATGTTCAGGTATCTCTGAATTACTGACATAGTCACTAATAGGAACTTTAAATGATGCAAAAACATCAGAATAATCAAATTGCCAATCTAAGTGTAACACCCCCGAAATTCACTGTTTTGCGGAAGCATAGTTTGGGGTGTTACTAATTAAATATCAAAGCACAAGATATACAGCAAACGACCTCTAAATGAGACGTTTTGTAAATTAGTACATTCCATAGATATAATGTTTGAAAACTTAGTGTTTTCGTATACAAAACGTAGTTTCCCCTAGAGTCCACGCGTATAGCGGGAGATTCTATTACATAATCGTAATCTACAAAAGATAATGCTAAGAATCTCCGTTAATGCAGTTGTGTTGAAATCATGCGACTCTAGCTAAAATCCTGGAGTAATCCTACTCCATCCGGGTACCTGAGAAAACATGCTAAAAAGTGTCAACCAAAAAGGTTGGTGAATCTCACAGGTTTGTAAATAATATCGGCTTTGAACACGAGATTTCATTAGTAGTGCCCGTAGGCGTATAATCAACCATTGCAATCCAGCAATCGTAAAATCAGTATTTGCAATCCAGCAAATGTAAATAAGTAGTTTATACCGTTGCCATGAGGCTCATAATCGAAGCTTAACCCGTAAGTAATATGTTTGCTCCCGTGACATGCTCGTAACTGAGCAAGCATCAGTAACGAATAAGTTGTCACCCGTTTATACGTGTAAATCGGTACGTGGCAGCGCTACTGCCCCGGGTGGGGAGGGTCATTTCCCTAATGGATCCATTAACTACTGTTCGCGCTTAAGTCCATAACTAACGATGTATGATGGAGAGACTTCTGTTTGTAAGTAAACTCATGCAATTTCGTTTGGTATAGTAAACAGTTTAGTACTTGTGTTCAAGAAAATCAGTAGCATGTATCTCCCCCAATAAGATAAAACAGTAAAAAGTGGGGCCGTAAGACTCACCTGAGTCTTTGCAAGTACGTTTATATCAATAAACGAGAAATTAGTATCAACCGTAGGTTCTCCGAACCCGTAACCTTCAAATGCCTAAACATATAAAGTTAAGTAAGTAGATGTCTCGCAAGACCATCTAGGCTAGTTGTTTACACAACTCATTATGTCCAAGTGTTTGTTTAGTAATCCGTTTGTAGTTTGAAAACAAATAGGGCCCGTTGGTGACGGTTGGTAATAATGATTCAAAGTGTCATCATTTATAACGCAATTTAGTGTAATTGTAATAGAAAGTATGTTCTATGACGTTTGTTAAGTCGTATGACATAAGTATTTGAAGTTGTGTAAGTTCGACACTTAGTAAAAATCTGACTTTTCAAGGTTCTGGTTTGTGCGACGTAGCATGCGACGTAGCATGCGACGTAGGGTGCGACGAAGGGGGGGGTACGTCGCATGATGCGACCTTCGCAAATCAATGCGACGTAGGGGGCGACGTAAGAGTCTACGTCGCTATGTGCGACGTCCGCAAGTTAATGCGACGTAATAGGCTGCGTCGCTAGTGCGACGTTGGGATATTTGTGCGACGTAGGCCGCGACGTCGCTAAATGCGACGTTGGCCACAAAATGCGACGTTTTGAGCTACGTCGCAGATAGTCCAGCGTCTCTGCGACGTAGCGGTCTGATCGGAATATGGTGGCCGGAAAATCGGTCGAAAAGCTTCCGTTCGGTCCAAATCTTTTACCCAACCCATTTTTGGACATTTTAAGCATATATAAACTATAAAAACGTAAAAATGAGTAAAAACGGAGAGTTTCGGGCTTTGTCGGAAACTTACGAAATGCCGAAATGAAAATCCGGAAAGATAGCGTGATAGATCGTGATGTGGTGGTCGTTTTCTTCCAAAAGGGTAGTATGTTTCGCGTGCGTTTGGTGGTAGTATTTGCGATTTTAAAGGGTTTGGGTGTTTTGGTGAAAAGAAAGAAAAGATAGAGATGAGAGATAGAAAGAAAAGAGAAATGAGAAAAGAATGAGTGGGAGGTGGGGTTATCCCCACTTTTCCAGTTCTCGCCCCGCGTTCCGTGTGGTGTTCGTTTCCCCCGTCGTTTAAACGTTATATCAAGCAGTTATATTTTTAAAAGGTGACGGGAAAATGTTTTAATGAAATACCTTGAAATTAATTATAAAAACATTTGTCGAAGTATTAAAATTCTTAACTCGCGTTTAATACATATATGTTAAATTATTTAAATTGTCGTCGCGGTATTATAAATAATGTTTGTTCGCTGTGTATTTTATATAATAAAATACGTTCTCATTATTTAGGTAAGTTTCTGTCACCAACGTCCAAGTAACTGTGTCGGACTCCGTCCAGTTAATTCGTACGATTAATCCAAATCGCGTATGTACACACATATATATATAATTCACTTTATATATATATATACAAATAGAGTCTGCAATTAGTCCTATTACATACTAATTACAACTAGTTACAAGTAATTAGGCATAATTAATTATCCTAATTTAGCAGGTGTTACATTCTCCCCTTGTTAAAGAAATTTCGTCCCGAAATTAGCTTGAGTGCACGGACGGTGCGTTGTCTGGGAAGAGATGTGGGTATTTCTGTCGCATTTGGTCTTCCCGTTCCCAGGTGAACTCAGGGCCGCGCCTAGAATTCCACCTGACTTTTACTATGGGAATACGACTCTGTTTCAATTGCTTGACCTCACGGTCCATGATTTCCATAGGTTTCTCGACGAAATGAAGTTTATCATCGATTTGGATTTCGTCGAGCGGTATAATCAGCGTTTCGTCAGACAGACATTTCTTCAAGTTAGAAATGTGGAATGTGTTGTGTACGCTGCTAAGTTCAGCAGGAAGTTGCAGGCGATATGCCACTGGACCAATCCTTTCAAGGATTTCGAATGGTCCGATGTATCTAGGATTTAGTTTGCCCCGTTTCCCGAATCGAATAACACCTTTCCACGGTGCCACTTTGAGAAGTACCTTGTCTCCTACCTGGAACTCAAGGTGTTTGCGTCTCACGTCAGCATAGCTTTTCTGACGATCACGTGCGGCTTTCAGCCGGTTTTGAATACCAACGATTTTCTCAGTAGTTTCTTGAATGATTTCTGGACCCGTGAGTTGGGAATCTCCTAACTCAGTCCAACAGATGGGTGATCGGCACTTACGCCCGTAAAGTGCCTCGAAAGGTGCAGCCTTTATGCTGGTATGGTAACTGTTGTTGTACGAAAACTCACACAACGGTAAGTGATTTTCCCAAGAAGTACCGAAGTCAACTACGCAGGCTCGTAGCATATCCTCCAGTGTTTGAATAGTTCGCTCGCTTTGGCCATCGGTTTGCGGGTGATAAGCAGTACTCATATCCAGACGAGTACCAAGAGATTTCTGTAGCGATTTCCAAAAGTTAGAAGTAAAACGGCTGTCCCTATCCGAGATGATCGAGATAGGTACACCGTGTCGCGAGATGATTTCTTTGACATAGATGCGAGTCAGACGCTCCATCTTATCGGTTTCCTTGATGGCCAGAAAATGAGCAGATTTCGTGAGACGGTCCACGATCACCCAAATGGTATCGCAACCACTCGAAGTTTTCGGTAGTTTGGTAATGAAGTCCATGGAAATCTGTTCCCATTTCCATTGAGGAATTTCAGGTTGTTGAAGCAACCCAGAGGGTCTTTGGTGTTCGGTCTTTACTTTGGAACAGGTTAGGCATTTACTGACGTACAAGGCGATGTCAGCTTTCATGTTAGGCCACCAATACAACCCTTTGACGTCATGATACATCTTGTCAGATCCGGGATGTATAGAGTATCGAGATTTGTGAGCTTCAGCCATCACCAAATCTCGCAAGTTTCCGAATTTGGGTAACCACACCCGGTTAGAGAAGTATCGAGTTCCATCGGGTTTGATTTCGAATTGTTTATCCAAGCCTCGCAAGGCTTCATTTTTCAAGTTTTCATCGTTGAGTGCTTCAAGTTGAGCGGTAAGGATTTGAGCAGGAAGCTCGTTATGAATTGTCATAGAAAGTGCTCGAACTCGAAGGGGTTTCACTCGTTCTTTTCGGCTTAAGGCATCGGCAACTACGTTAGCCTTGCCCGGATGGTATTTGATCTCGCAGTCGTAGTCACTAAGTAACTCAACCCAGCGACGTTGTCTCATGTTTAGATCTTTCTGATCGAATATGTGTTGGAGACTTTTGTGATCGGTAAAGATAGTGCTTTTCGTACCGTAGAGATAATGTCTCCAGATTTTCAATGCGAAGACCACAGCACCTAACTCGAGGTCGTGGGTCGTATAGTTTTTCTCGTGGATTTTCAGTTGTCGTGAGGCATAGGCAATGACTTTTTCCCGTTGCATCAACACACAACCAAGTCCTTGGTGTGAGGCGTCGCAGTAAACTACGAAATCGTCGGTGCCCTCGGGTAAGGACAGGATTGGTGCACTGCAAAGTTTGTTTTTCAATAGCTGGAAGGCTGACTCTTGTTTATCAGTCCAATCGAACTTCTTATCTTTCTGATTCAGTGTGGTTAGGGGAACAGCTATTCTTGAAAAGTTTTCGATGAATCGGCGGTAGTAACCAGCAAGACCTAAGAATTGTCTCACTTCGGTTGGAGTGGTCGGTGACTCCCAGCCCTTGATTGCTTCAATCTTGGCGGGATCAACATGAATTCCTTGGCTGTCAATCACGTGCCCGAGGAATTGAACGGTTCGAATCCAGAACTCACACTTAGAGAATTTGGCATATAACTCTTCGTGTTTCAGAAGTCCTAGAATGGTTTTCAGATGTTGAGCATGTTCCTGCTCATTGCGAGAGTAAATCAGAATATCGTCGATGAACACAATGACGAATTTGTCAAGGTGTGGTTTGCACACCCGATTCATAAGGTCCATGAATACGGCCGGTGCGTTGGTTAAACCGAATGGCATCACTTGGAACTCGTAATGCCCATAACGAGTTCGGAAGGCTGTCTTTGGGATATCATTGTCACGGACTCGGAGTTGATGATAACCCGACCGTAGATCAATCTTTGAGTAAACACTCGATCCTTGGAGTTGATCAAATAGGTCATCGATTCTAGGAAGTGGGTACCGATTCTTTATGGTTAGCTTATTCAGCTCTCGGTAGTCGATACACATGCGGAAAGACCCATCTTTCTTTTTCACGAATAAGACCGGAGCTCCCCAAGGTGAGGAACTTGGTCGAATGAATCCTCTGTCCAGGAGTTCCTGTAGTTGGTTAGACAACTCCTGCATTTCGGATGGTGCTAAACGGTAAGGGGCTCGTGCCACGGGTGCAGCTCCGGGCACAAGTTCGATTTGAAATTCAACTTGTCTAGGTGGCGGCAGTCCGGGCAAGTCTTCAGGAAAGACTTCCGGGAAATCCCGCACGATCGAAACATCCTCAAGTCGCTTCTCCTCCGACTTCTTCTCCGTTACATGTGCGAGGATGGCTTGATACCCTTTTCGTAGATACTTTCTAGTTTTCAGACAGGAGACAATATTCAGATTCCGTCTGCCGGTCTCCCCTTGTAGGACTAAGGTTCCACCGGAGACAAGAGGTATGCGAACGAGTTTGTCATGACAGATGATTTCAGCTCGGTGCTTGGATAACCAATCCATACCGACAATAATATCGAAGCTGCCGATCTCGACAGGGATTAAATCAATGGAAAACGTTTCGTTCGTGAGGTTAAGTGTACAGTTGTGTATGATGCTATCAGTCTCAATCAGGTTGCCATTAGCTAATTCTACAATGTATTTAGCATCTAAGGCAGTGGGAGTAATATCAAGTAAAGGGCTAAATTTCTCAGATATGAAGCTTCTATCGGCACCGGTATCAAATAACACAGAAGCAGTAAGGTCGTTGAGAAGGAACGTACCCGTCACGACGTTCGGGTCTTGTCTGGCTTCCCCAGCCTTGATAACGAATGATCTGCCGCGAGCAGGGTTGTTGTTGTTTTTCAGCTTTGGGCAATCTTTCTTGAAATGCCCTGTATTTCCGCACCCAAAGCAGGCCTTTGGTGCATTAGTGTTGGGGGTGGGAATGTTGGTTCGACAATCCTTGGCTAGATGCCCGAACCGCTTGCAGTTGGAGCAAGGGCAAGAACCGTCATGGTGGCGGTTGCATTTGGGACAGTAGGGTCTGCTCCCGCTGTACCCTTTCTTCTCCGAAGTTCCAGATGAATAAGCCTTAATGTACTCAGGCTTTTTGTTGGAGGTTTGGTTGGATGAGTTGGGGTTACCTTCCCACTTGCGTTTGTTGTTTGCAGATGGGGTTGAAGTTGTACCACGGCGGACAGAATTTGCCGTTAGTTCATGGGCCATACGAATGGCGCTCTGAATTGTACCCGGTTTGGAAGAAGTTACCAGGTCTTGGAGTCTTTCAGGAAGACCATCAACGAATTTCTCGATCCTCTTGTACTCAGGATCGACCATGGTTGGGCACAGAAGTGCCAGTTGGTGGAAACGGTTGGTGTATCCGGTGATATCATTACCTTGCATCTTATGGTTCCAGAATTCCACTTCTAGTTGTTTCAATTCATCCCTGGGGCAATACTCGCCCCTCAACATCTTCTTCAACTCCTCCCACGGGAGTTGGTAAGCAGTAGCAACACTCACAGTCTGGGCATAAGTGTTCCACCAGGTGAGTGCGGTGTCAGTAAAAGTACTAACGGAGAACTTAACCTTATCTCCCTCCGCGCAGTTGCAGATAAGAAATACAGACTCAACTTTCTCGATCCAGCGTACTAGACCGATAGCTCCCTCGGTACCTGCAAAGTTTAGAGGTTTGCAGTTCTGGAAGTCCTTGTAAGAACAAGGTTTAGCAGTAGTGGTTTCAGCAGCATCGCTGTTTCTCGAGGAATTTGGTGGAGTATTCCGAGCCAAGGCTTCAGTAACAGCCTGGGTTATAAGGGAGGTAATCTGGGCGTCGGTGTATGGTCGTGTCTTTGGCGGCATGATTCTTCAATAAAAGAAATGAAGATACATGAGATTTTGTACGAGCTGGTAATTGTCACAGATGTACATGTATAAAAGCAGTAATACATAACATCAATATGGAAAATGACAATTAAGGTGAGTTGAGATAACAAAGGATATCTGATAGATAAAGTGAGTTCAAAAGTTACATCCTACAGAGATATTACAAGGGTGCCGGGAATGGTTACATCCGACTAGTTTATAGAGTAGTGCTAGATAGTCCCTAGATTACGAGATAGATTACAAGACAAAAACTACACTAATCTTAATGTAGATTAATTGGTTCCATCAGCGTGACAAAGCGGTCCACAGTTTCTGCTAGTCGGTTGGTTCATTCTTAGTTAGGGTTCCTGGCCTTCGGATTCTTCTTCCGACTCCAGGTTCAGGTCGTGTGGGTGGTAGCGTGCTTCAAGCATGTCCCTGTATCTTTGAGTCGTGGAGCGGTACCTAGTCTCCTCCGTTGATTTCCTGCCCAAACGTTTGATCCATGTTTTGGTCCTACGGGTTAGGTTGGTGGCTACTTTCTTCCAGTAACGGATCTTATCTTTGATTCGTGTAGGGACAGATCGGTTTGAGATTCTCAATCTTTGTTCATAGTCTATGCACTTACGCTTAAGTGCCCAATTTCGGCCGTCTAGTCCCACAGCCTGATCTCGCACTCTCTCATATTCTTCAATATCGATGCCAGTCATTCCGAAATCCTGATTTTCGTTTCCCTCCAGCATGATTTCTTCTTCTGGTACGATGTCCTCATCGAGATACGTGTACTGGATTTGTTCCCCGTGGACTTGGTCACTATCAGACATGTAGTCGTCCATTTGGGAATTCGTGTCTTTGAGTTCTATAGAAATGACAGAGAGAGGATTTTAGTCCTTGGAAGTACGTTGTTTCAGGATGTTAGATGTGATTTTCGTAAAATCATTAGAGTGCGCCACAAGGTGGTGTGACGGTAATCAAGTCTATCATGGTCGGTGCAAACCGCTGAGAGAAATTCGTAAGTGTCACCAGAGAAACGTCGGCTATCTCTATAGCGAGGGTGTTTACGTGCGAGGCCTATTCATATATATCCAAGATATAATAGCTTAGTAGTATAGTCAGTGAGTGAGGCCTATGTATGTATATACTCGTATATCACATAATAGCCGAGCGTATGTCTAGCACATAACAAGTAAGAGTCTCGGTTCTCTCGTGGTCAGAGTCTACTAACGCATTCCTGTTTGACATAACCATTTCAGATCTCACATCATCTTTCCTTAATTGTACATAGTTGATCAGGCTATGTTAAATTAAAGTCGTATGATGTAATTCCTGAATTAATCATGCCTAATAAGGAAATACTGCCTAATGGTCATAGTCTAGGCCCACTAAATGCAACCTAGTTCACTATAACCTTAGGCTCTGATACCAATCTGTAACACCCCCGAAATTCACTGTTTTGCGGAAGCATAGTTTGGGGTGTTACTAATTAAATATCAAAGCACAAGATATACAGCAAACGACCTCTAAATGAGACGTTTTGTAAATTAGTACATTCCATAGATATAATGTTTGAAAACTTAGTGTTTTCGTATACAAAACGTAGTTTCCCCTAGAGTCCACGCGTATAGCGGGAGATTCTATTACATAATCGTAATCTACAAAAGATAATGCTAAGAATCTCCGTTAATGCAGTTGTGTTGAAATCATGCGACTCTAGCTAAAATCCTGGAGTAATCCTACTCCATCCGGGTACCTGAGAAAACATGCTAAAAAGTGTCAACCAAAAAGGTTGGTGAATCTCACAGGTTTGTAAATAATATCGGCTTTGAACACGAGATTTCATTAGTAGTGCCCGTAGGCGTATAATCAACCATTGCAATCCAGCAATCGTAAAATCAGTATTTGCAATCCAGCAAATGTAAATAAGTAGTTTATACCGTTGCCATGAGGCTCATAATCGAAGCTTAACCCGTAAGTAATATGTTTGCTCCCGTGACATGCTCGTAACTGAGCAAGCATCAGTAACGAATAAGTTGTCACCCGTTTATACGTGTAAATCGGTACGTGGCAGCGCTACTGCCCCGGGTGGGGAGGGTCATTTCCCTAATGGATCCATTAACTACTGTTCGCGCTTAAGTCCATAACTAACGATGTATGATGGAGAGACTTCTGTTTGTAAGTAAACTCATGCAATTTCGTTTGGTATAGTAAACAGTTTAGTACTTGTGTTCAAGAAAATCAGTAGCATGTATCTCCCCCAATAAGATAAAACAGTAAAAAGTGGGGCCGTAAGACTCACCTGAGTCTTTGCAAGTACGTTTATATCAATAAACGAGAAATTAGTATCAACCGTAGGTTCTCCGAACCCGTAACCTTCAAATGCCTAAACATATAAAGTTAAGTAAGTAGATGTCTCGCAAGACCATCTAGGCTAGTTGTTTACACAACTCATTATGTCCAAGTGTTTGTTTAGTAATCCGTTTGTAGTTTGAAAACAAATAGGGCCCGTTGGTGACGGTTGGTAATAATGATTCAAAGTGTCATCATTTATAACGCAATTTAGTGTAATTGTAATAGAAAGTATGTTCTATGACGTTTGTTAAGTCGTATGACATAAGTATTTGAAGTTGTGTAAGTTCGACACTTAGTAAAAATCTGACTTTTCAAGGTTCTGGTTTGTGCGACGTAGCATGCGACGTAGCATGCGACGTAGGGTGCGACGAAGGGGGGGGGTACGTCGCATGATGCGACCTTCGCAAATCAATGCGACGTAGGGGGCGACGTAAGAGTCTACGTCGCTATGTGCGACGTCCGCAAGTTAATGCGACGTAATAGGCTGCGTCGCTAGTGCGACGTTGGGATATTTGTGCGACGTAGGCCGCGACGTCGCTAAATGCGACGTTGGCCACAAAATGCGACGTTTTGAGCTACGTCGCAGATAGTCCAGCGTCTCTGCGACGTAGCGGTCTGATCGGAATATGGTGGCCGGAAAATCGGTCGAAAAGCTTCCGTTCGGTCCAAATCTTTTACCCAACCCATTTTTGGACATTTTAAGCATATATAAACTATAAAAACGTAAAAATGAGTAAAAACGGAGAGTTTCGGGCTTTGTCGGAAACTTACGAAATGCCGAAATGAAAATCCGGAAAGATAGCGTGATAGATCGTGATGTGGTGGTCGTTTTCTTCCAAAAGGGTAGTATGTTTCGCGTGCGTTTGGTGGTAGTATTTGCGATTTTAAAGGGTTTGGGTGTTTTGGTGAAAAGAAAGAAAAGATAGAGATGAGAGATAGAAAGAAAAGAGAAATGAGAAAAGAATGAGTGGGAGGTGGGGTTATCCCCACTTTTCCAGTTCTCGCCCCGCGTTCCGTGTGGTGTTCGTTTCCCCCGTCGTTTAAACGTTATATCAAGCAGTTATATTTTTAAAAGGTGACGGGAAAATGTTTTAATGAAATACCTTGAAATTAATTATAAAAACATTTGTCGAAGTATTAAAATTCTTAACTCGCGTTTAATACATATATGTTAAATTATTTAAATTGTCGTCGCGGTATTATAAATAATGTTTGTTCGCTGTGTATTTTATATAATAAAATACGTTCTCATTATTTAGGTAAGTTTCTGTCACCAACGTCCAAGTAACTGTGTCGGACTCCGTCCAGTTAATTCGTACGATTAATCCAAATCGCGTATGTACACACATATATATATAATTCACTTTATATATATATACAAATAGAGTCTGCAATTAGTCCTATTACATACTAATTACAACTAGTTACAAGTAATTAGGCATAATTAATTATCCTAATTTAGCAGGTGTTACACTAAGCCCTTATGAACATTTGGTGTGTAGCTCGTAACTTCAATGTTATAAACTACCTCCAAACGTCCTGTGACCTTATTAAAGACTCTTTTATTTGGTAAATTTGGCATATAACCTAGGAAAAATCCTTCGTTTGCCTTCTCTCCAAATTTAGCTTGATGTCTAGTCCTTAATATTGTGCATGAAACTCCAAAGGGCTCAAAACCCTTCAAGTTAGGTTTCTTATTGTTCAAAAGCTCATAACAAGTTTTGTTCTGCTTTTTAACCGTAAGAACTGCGGCTCCTATCGGTCGGTCGGATTTGACTCTGGTCATTGTTCCAACAGCAACAGAAGCGGCGGACAGTGACTTTTAAATTTATAAGAGCTGGGGCTCAAACTATAAGTACTACCAACCTTGGGAGCAAGCAGTAAGTATAACTCGAGGTCGTTCTTAAGTCGGAGCGAATTGAAATAAAGCGGGTCACCAAAGATTATGGTCGCAATTAGGATGGGGGTAGGTAGATAGATTTTTGTTTGGAAGGTTTTGTTTTATAATTATCCTAAATGCAGAAAATTAAATAACAAGAAATGAAATTAGGGTTTAAGCAGACAGGTAGAGATGTGATTGCTGAAACTTGGATAACTAGGGTTTCGGGATGATGTTCATTATAAAATTGATTGGAGATTTACCAGATAAAGAGTAGACATACTTTCAATGTAAACACTAGGACCCTACGTTCAGGTGAAACCCTAGAAACATATGTGTAACACCCCCAACTTTAATGATTTGCGGAAGCACGATTTGGGTGTTACTAATCAATAATAAAGCACAAAGATATATAGTAAACGACTCTATATGCGTCGTTTTAACAAAAATATATTGACATTGAAATGTTTACAACATTTATAGCTTTACATAGCTCGTGTTTAAATAAAAGGGGATTTCAGTACATAAGTACTTGTACAAAATATACTAATGCAAGAAAATCTCTATTGTTTGCATGCTGACTCGAGCTATTGATTTCCCGATGCAATCCAAACCTACTGCTGGGTACCGACGATACATGCTAAAAGGTCAGCTAAAAGCTGGTGAGCTCACAGGTTTGAAATAACATATAAGTCGTATGAACCGCAAGATTTAAGTAATTGAATTGCATCCAGCAATTGATAATGTAAGTGTATATAGCCATGAGCACATAGTTGAGCTTAACTCGAGGGCCGGGTCCCCTAAAGAGAATTCCGGGCGAGGTGCCTCCACGAATGCCTAATCAACATTCGTCTTCCTAAATATTAGTACGTCCGTTTACCCGGTTAGTGCTTGCTAACCCGAACGAGGAGGGTCAATCCTATATGGTACCATATACTAATATTCACGCTATAACGTATTAACAACTATGCTGACGGAGGACTTTAAATGATTAGTGTGTAAAACTCATGTAGTATATAAAAAGGTTGTACTTGCATTCACATGTTAAAAATAAGCATTGTATCACACCCCTGAGTAAAACAGTAAAAAGAGGGGCTATGAGACTCACATGAGTCTGAAAGCGTTTAAATAAACGTAAGTTGATTAGCCGAGTGATGAAGTCCAAAGACTTGTAACCTGAGGGTGTCCACGACACGCGTTGGTTATAAATACGATTGAGTATCTCAAAAGATAACTCTTGTAGTTGTTCGTTCAACTAGAATGTCCAAATTTCCACTATTTGGTTGATAAGTTTAAGTATTTGAAAAAAGTGTACGGCCCGTTGGTGATGGATTTGAAATAATAAACTTTAAGTATTATTATCATGTTATTGGTGTTTTGCACTTACAAGTGTGTCCCACTGTGTTTTATAAGTCGTATCGTATAAGTGTTTTAGGTTATATAGGTTCGACACTTAGTGACATATTAGTTAAACTCTGTTTTTGGCGACACTAGGCTAGTGTCGCTATAGGCGACTCTAGTTGGGCGACACTAGGGGAGTGTCGCTATAGACGGCACTGGTTAGGCGACACTTAGTGAGTGTCGCTATATTTCTGATTTTTGATAAAGGGGCGACACTTGATTAGTGTCGCTATAGGCGACACTTATATTTTTGGCGTCACTAAGGGAGTGTCGCTAATCTAAATCCGGTTAAGTATTTCAGCGACACTTAAGTAGTGTCGCTATAGGGGCGACACTTAGGCATAGCGACACTTAGCTAGTGTCGCTAGCACTGTTTTTGGCACACTAGCGACACTTCAAACTGATCGCCGGAAATTGAGCCAAAATCGAGTTTTCGAGTTTCCGATCGGTCCAATATTTTTACCCAACCCTTTTATGGACATTACAAGTATAAACAAACAACTAGAACGTAAAAACACTAGAAATCGGGAGATGTCGGGTTTTGTCGGAAACTTACAAAGAGTCGGATTGAAAATCCGAAAAGATAGCGTTGTAGATCGTGAAGTGGTGAACGTTTTTCTCCAAAGTAGTGCTATGATCCGAGTGCGTTTTATGTTGTTATTTTGAAGATTGGTGAGTTGGTGGTGGTTTGTTTGAGAGAAAAAGGAAGAGAGGAGAGAGAGAAGGGAATGAGAAATGAGAAAAGAAAGTGGGAGGTGGAGGTTTAACCTCCTATTTTTCAGTCTCCGCAATCGTGGTCCGCGCGGTGTTCGTTTTCCCGACCGTTAAATCGTTAAATAATTATTTTATACGTTTTAAAATACGAATCATTTCTCGATAATTTTTATTGAAGTATTTTTACTAAATACTTTATATTTGGGTTATAAGATTATAACTTTAGTTTGTTACGTTTTGTTTGCGCGTTAACTCTTTAGATCGCGTACATTGTTAATTGTATTATACGAAATGAATATGAAATATTATCAAAATAATATTTTTGGGTATAATAGTGTTATCAAATAATAATATATTATTTAATAAAATCGTTCACCAACGTCCGTATTTACTTGAACCGAAATGCATTCGATTTGGAAAGCGTACGATTTAATCAAATCGCATAATTGTATATATTTAACAATATATATTTTGTGTGACAACCGTCAATTTAGGACTAGAATTTAGTGCCTGAACAAGTAGTAATACATGTAATTAGTTCTGTGTTAGGCTAATTAATGTATCAATTATTATATATATTGTTGAATATATATCTACACAATGATGCGGTTTGTTTAAATCGTACGAGTTTCAAATCGAATGAACTTCGATACATTAAATACGGACGTTGGTGAACAATTTATTTAAGTAATACAAGGATGATTAATAACGTTATCGTATTTAAAAATATTATGTCAATAATATTTCGTATCCAGATTTTTTTCAAACAATTAATATTAACGCGAATCAGAATGTAACTTCGCAAACGAAACGAGACAATCCACCTTTTCTAATGTAATTATTAAATAGTTAGTAAAATACTTCAACAAAAATACTGAATAATTATTCGTATTTTAAAACGTATATTAAAACCGTAAAATAAATATTTAACGTTTGAACGACGGAGTAAACGAACACCGCACGGAACGGGAACGCGGGGCGGAAATGGGAGTTTAACCTCCCACCCCCACCCACTTTTTCTTTCATTTCTCTTTTCCTCTCTCTCTCTCCTCTTATTTTCTCTCAACTATCATCATCACCACCACTTTCCTCCAAACCATCAAAATCACCAAAAACTAGCACTAAACGGCATCGGATCCTCAAACTTGTTTGGGACAAAAGATTCACCACTTCACGATCTACACTTTCATCTTTCCGGAATTTCATTTCGGCGAATTGTAAGTTTCCGACACAACTCCGAAAACTCTCGTTTTTAAGTTTTATAACTTGCTAGTTGTTTGTATAACCTTGTAATGTCCTAAAATGGGTTGGGTAAAAATATTATGCCGATCGATGGCCGGAAAATGCGTTTTTGAGGTTGAAATTCCGATCAGACCCGTACGTCGCATTTGGCCTGGAGCAAATGCGACGCAGCGACCTACGTCGCACTATATCCTCAACGTCGCATATAGCGACGCAGCGACTTACGTCGCACGAATCCTCAACGTCGCATAGAGCGACGCAGCACTCTACGTCGCATCGAATTGCGGACGTCACACTTAGCGACGCAGACCCTTACGTCGCAGAAATCAACTACGTCGCCTATAGCGACGCCACGTACAACGTCGCATTAAATTGCGAAAGTCGCACATAGCGACGCCGTGCCCAACGTCGCAGTCTGGATCTGCGACGTCGCACCCAACGTCGCACAAAACAGAATCTTCAAACCTCAAGATTTTCAAAGTCAAATTTTACTGTAGCAATTCACTGTAGCAATTCACTGTAGCAACAATATAATAACATTTTAGAACTATCGTTACAACCGTCACCAACAGGCCGTACACATTTTCAAATACACAATTAAATCAACTAAGTCATAGTAACTTAGACAATTCAATCAAACAAGTCGTTGTAACTTGTACCAACTTATTCAAACAAGTCGTTGTAACTTGTATCAACTTATTCAAACAAGTCGTAGTAACTTGTAATAAAACAATCAACCAAATCGGGGTAATTTGGACATTAAGTTAGACAAACAATTCAAATGGTAGTCTTTCGGGATACCAATACAATTAATGACAATTTAAGTGTCGTGGACACATTCAGGTTTCAAGCCTTTGGACACCAACTCACAGCTAATTACTTCAAGTTTATTAAGTTAAACACTTCAAGAACCAGGTGAGTTTCATAGCCCCATTTTCACTACTTTTACTAGGGGTGTGATATTACTACTCGATTTTGTTTTACAAGTAGAACGCAAGTGCCAAACTTCAAATACTACATGAGTTTCAAGCTAATCAATTTAAAGTCCTCCATAAGCATAGTCTCTAGTATTTTATAGCGTGAATGTTAGTATATGATATCATATGGGATTGACAATCCTCATCCGGGTTAGCACGCACTAACCGGTCAAACGGATGTATTAGCATTTGGGAAGACGAGTGTTGATTAGGCACTCGTAGGAGGCATTTCAAGTTAGGTTTCCTTAATTGGGCCTGACAAATCAAGTTAAGCTCAGACTATGTGCTCATGGATAGTATAACTTTTATTTTGCTTAATTGCATTTTAAATTCAATATAAATCTTGCGGTTCTTACAACTATACATTGACATACAAACCTGTGAGCTCACCAGCGTTTTCGCTGACCCATTTTAGTATTTATCACAGGTACCCAGCAGTAGGTTGGCTGCACAAACAGGAACTTTTAGCTCGAGTCAGCATTCATACAACTAGAGATTTGATTGCATTATTATATTTTGTAAAAGTAATTATGCTATGTAATCTCTCAATTTCAGGAATCGAGCTAATGTAACTATATTTTGATGTAAACATTCACTTTATCTATACAAGTTTAAAACGACGCATATAGTGGTCGTTCATTATATCTTATGTGCTTTGTATATTGATTAGTGACACCCAAATCAAGCTTCCGCAAATCATTAAATTTGGGGGTGTCACATTTTGATACATTAATTAGCCTAATACAAAACTAATTACATGTATTTACAGAGAATTAGGCACTAATTACTTGTCCTAATTTGGCGGGTGTTACATTCTCCCCTGTTAGGAGAATTTCGTCCCGAAACTTAGCTCGAGGTCGCGGTAGATGTAGAATCGGTGAATAGCTGAGGATACTTGAGTCGCATTTGGTCTTCCCGTTCCCAAGTGAATTCCGGACCGCGCCGCGAATTCCATCTGACTTTGACGATGGGAATACGACTTTGTTTTAGTTGTTTGACCTCCCGGTCCATAATTTCAGCGGGTTCCTCAACGAAATGGAGTTTGTCCTCAACACGAATTTCATCGAGTGGAATGATAAGTGTCTCATCAGACAGACACTTCTTCAAATTTGAAATATAAAAAGTGGGGTGCACGATGCTGAGTTCGGATGGCAGCTGCAATCGATAAGCTACGGGGCCAATCCATTCGAGGATCTCAAAAGGCCCAATGTACCTGGGGTTTAACTTCCCGCGTTTGCCAAAACGGATGACGCCTTTCCAAGGCGATACTTTTAAGAGTACTCGATCCCTAACTTGGAACTTGAGTGGTTTGCGTCTCACGTCAGCATAACTTTTCTGACGATCATGTGCGGCTTTGAGTCGGTTTTGGATTTCCACAATTTTCTCAGTGATGGCGTGTATGAGTTCAGGACCAGTGAGTTGACTGTCTCCCACTTCTGTGATCGGCACTTACGACCGTACAGTGCCTCAAAAGGTGCAGCCTTAATGCTGGCGTGATAGCTGTTATTGTAGGAAAATTCGCATAACGGTAGGTGTCTTTCCCAGTTTGTACCAAAATCAACTACGCAGGCGCGTAGCATATCTTCCAGTATCTGAATGGTTCGTTCACTTTGGCCATCGGTTTGGGGATGGTATGCGGTACTCTTTATGAAGTGATTGCCAAAAGTGAGAGGTGAAGTGGGCATCTCTATCGGAGATAATCGAGGTTGGAACACCGTGTTGAGAAACAATTTCTTTGATGTAGATTTGTGCAAGGCGCTCCATTTTATCGTTTTCCTTGATTGCCAGAAAATGAGCAGATTTGGTGAGACGATCGACGATCACCCAAATGGTATCGCAACCGCTCGACGACTTGGGTAGTTTGGTTATGAAATCTATGGCAATTTGTTCCCATTTCCATTCAGGGATTTCAGGTTGTTGGAGTAAACCAGAAGGTTTTTGATGTTCGGTTTTGACTTTTGAGCAAGTAAGGCACTTTCTGACGTAAGTGGCGATTTCGGCTTTCATGTTCGGCCACCAATAAAATTCCTTGATGCCGTGGTACATCTTATCGGATCCCGGATGGATGGAATAAAATTCGGTTTGAGAAATACCTAATCCCGTTAGATTTGGTTTCAAATTTTTTGTCAATACCCCGTAAGGCTTCGTTTTTTATGTTTTCAGGTTTCAGGGCTTCGATCTGAGTGGTATGAATCTGAATGGTAAGATCGTTGTGAATGGTCATACTGAGGGCTCGGACTCGAAGTGGTTTTGGTCGTTCCTTTCGACTGAGGGCATCGGCAACAACATTAGCCTTTCCTGGATGGTACTTGATCTCGCAATCGTAATCGGTAAGCAACTCGACCCATCGACGTTGCCTCATGTTGAGGTCTTTCTGATCGAATATGTACTAGAGACTTTTGTGGTCGGTAAAGATTGTGCACTTAGTGCCGTAGAGATAATGTCTCCAGATTTTGAGAGCAAAAACGACAGCTCCAAGTTTGAGATCATGAGTGGTGTAATTCTTTTCGTGGATTTTGAGTTGTCGTGAGGCATAGGCAATAACTTTGTCCCGTTGCATCAGCACGCAACCGAGACCTTGATGAGAAGCATCGCAGTATACCACGAAGTCATCGGTGCCTTCGGGTAGGGATAAAATTGGAGCACTGCAAAGCTTTTGTTTCAATAATTGAAAGGCCGACTCCTGTTTATCAGTCTAATTGAACTTCTTTTCTTTCTGAGTCAGTACCGTGAGTGGCTGAGCTATTTTGGAGAAATTTTCGATGAATCACCGATAGTACCCGGCAAGACCCAAGAATTGACGTACTTCAGTTGCAGTGGTGGGTGCTTTCCAGTCTTTGATAGCCTCGATTTTTGATGGGTCAACGTGAATTCCCTGACTGTCGATCACGTGACCAAGGAATTGAACGGTTTTTATCCAGAACTCACACTTAGAGAATTTGACGTAAAGCTCCTCGTGTCTAAGTAGTTCTAGGATGGTTTTGAGGTGTTGCGCATGTTCTTGCTCGTTGCGCGAGTAAATGAGTATGTCATCGATAAAGACAATGACAAACTTGTCGAGGTAAGGTTTACACACCCGGTTCATGAGGTCCATGAATACAGCCGGTGCGTTGGTTAGACCGAAGGGCATCACTTGGAATTCGTAGTGCCCGTAACGAGTTCTGAAAGCAGTTTTTGGAACATCGGTGTCGTGAACCCGTAACTGATGATATCCAGATCGCAGGTCGATTTTTGAGTAGAAACTTGAACCCTGAAGTTGGTCGAATAGATCATCAATGCGAGGAAGTGGGTATCGGTTTTTGATGGTCAATTTGTTCAACTCTCGATAGTCGATGCACATTCGGAATGAACCATACTTCTTTTTAACAAATAATACCGGAGCTCCCCAAGGTGAAGAACTCGGTCTAATGAATCCTCTATCCAGGAGTTCCTGTAACTGGGTGGACAACTCCTGAAGTTCGGATGGGGCTAAACGGTACGGTGCGCGGGCCACCGGTGCGGCACCCGGCATGAGATCGATTGAGAACTCAACCTGTCTAGGTGGAGGTAGACCAGGTAGTTCTTCCGGAAAGACTTCGGGAAAGTCTCTAACAATTGGCACATCCTCAAGTCGCTTCTCCTCCGACTTCTTCTATGTGATGTGTGCGAGTATTGCAGGGTAACCCTTTCTCAGAAATTTTCGGGTTTTTAAGCAAGAGATGATATTGAGTCTCGTCCCACCGGTCTCCCCCTGTATGATCAAGGTTCTATCGACGGCGAGTGGGATACGGACGATCTTATCGTAACAAACGATTTTGGCTCGGTGTTTGGACAACCAGTCCATTCCAATGATGACGTCGAAACTTCCGATTTCAACGGGTACAAGATCGATTGAAAAGGTTTCGTCAGCTAGGTTTAAAGTGCAATTAGGTATCACACTATTGGTTTCTATAAGTTTCCCATTTGCTAGCTCTACAGTGTACCTAACATCTAAGGTAACAGGAGTGATGTCAAGTAGTGGGCAAAAGTCATCAGAGATAAAGCTTCTATCAGCACCAGTATCAAATAGAACAGAAGCAGTTAAGTTGTTGAGGAGGAACATACCCGAGACCACATTCGGGTCTTGGCGGGCGTCCCCGGAGTTGATGACGAAGGCTCTACTTCGGGTGTGTTGTTGCTGTTGCGGTTGTTGCTGCTGCTGTTGTTGTTGTTGTTCTTCAGCTTTGGGCACGTGTCCCTGAAGTGCCCGGGGTTCCCACACTCAAAGCAGACTTTGGGTGTTCTGGTGTTGTTAGGGTTGTTGTTGGTTGGGGAACGGCAATCCTGGGTGAGGTGACCATACCTCTTGCAATTGCTGCAAAAGGAGCCACAAGAACCTTCGTGGTGGCGGCTGCACTTGGAACAATAGGGTTTGCTCCCAGTGTAGCCCCGTTTGATGTCTGTGGTGGTGTTGTAAGCTTTGATGGTGTTGGATTTCTTGTTTTGTTGGTTTGGGTGGTTGTTGTGGTAGTCGGACCATTTTCTTTTGTTGTTGTGGGAAGATGAAGTGGGTGGTTCAGAATCTTGGCTCATTGCCATCAGGTCTTGGGCCAGTAGGATTGCACCGTCAATGGTGGTTTGGTTTGAAGAGGCAACGTGCCCCCGAACAGGCTCAGGAAGACCAAGGATGTACTTCCTGACTTTATCAGGTTCTGTGCTTACCATGGCTGGGCGGAGGGCAGCGAGTTGCTGGAATCTGGTGGTGTAACCATCGATATTACTGCCCTGAACTTTTAGGTTCCAGAACTCCTCGTCCAACTTCTGGAGTTTGTCGATTGAGCAGTATTTGGCGGTGAGTTTTGCTTTCAAGTCCTCCCAAGAGAGTAGGTAGGCAGTGTCAGCACCCACTGATTGGGAATATGAGTTCCACCAAGAGTGGGCATCGTCTTCGAGGGAGCAGGTGGCGAAATTAACTTTGTCGTTTTCCGCGCATTTGCTGACGCTGAAAACAGTTTCCATCTTCTCGAACCATCTGATCAGTCCGATGGCTCCCTCAGTACCCTTGAAACTTGAGGGTTTGCAGCTCTGGAAGTCCTTGTAAGAACAAGGTTTAGCAGTGGGGGTTTCAGCGGCATCGCTGTTTCTTCCGGAATTCTGTGGAGTATTCCGAGCCAGGGCTTTAGTCACAGCCTGGGTTATGAGTGACGTAAGTTGAGCATCTGTGTATGGTCTTGTCTTTGGCGGCATGATTCTTCAATAAAAGAAATGAAGATACATGAGATTTTGTAGGAATTTGTAATTGTCACATATGTTCATGTATAAAAGCGGTAATACATAACATCAATACGAAAAATGGCAATTAATGTGAGTTGAAACAGCAAGGAATATTTGATAGATAATATGAGTTCAAAGGTTACATCTCATGGATGTATTACAAAAGGCGTCGGGAATTGTTACATCCAACCGAATCATAAAGTAGCGCTTAAGTAGTTATTTGACTACAAGATAGATTACAAGGCAAGGACTACACTAGTCTTAACGTAGATTAATCTGTTCCATTATTTCAATGAGACGGTCCACCGTATTTGCAAGTCTGCTGGCTTGTCGGGCATTGTCTTCAGCCAATGCTAGTCGCTGTACCAATCCACGGGTATATTCTTCTGTTTCCCGTGAGCGTTGCTCACACTCTTCAAGCCTGTGTTTCAAGAGGGCGGTTTCTACGCTTATCTCCACCACTTTGTTGAAAAGGACGTCCACATTGTTAATGGTGGTTTCATGATCCTCGGAGACTTGTTCAATGCGCTCGAGGGATGTAAGTCTCCAATTTTCATTGGTTTCTTGGAGTTTTATGTCCATGGTGTTAAGCCGTTGCTCGTGACGGTGTAACCTCTCGGCTAAACCTGGTAGAGTGAGGCGCGCAGGATATGGGCCAGCTCGAGGCAACCTGGGGTTCCTCCTAGCTACCCTCGGGTTTTGGGATCCATGAGGATGAGTTTACGATGAATTGGATGGTGCATTTGCCATTCTGAGACAAAGCGTTAGAGAAAGTGAGGCCTAACTATGTATATAAATAATAATAGAACATAGTAGCCTAGGGTGGCTAACACAGACATGTTTGAGTCTTGGTTCTCTCGAGGTCAGAGTCAACTAGTGTATTCCCGTTCAACATAACCATTTCAGACCTTACATCATCTTTCCTTAATTGTACATAGTTGATCAGGCTATGTTAAATTAAAGTCGTATGCTGTAATTCCTGAACCAATCATGCCTAGTAAGGAAATACTGCCTAACGGTCATAGTCTAGGCCCACTAAATGCAACCTAGTTCACTATAACCTTAGGCTCTGATACCAATCTGTAACACCCCCAACTTTAATGATTTGCGGAAGCACGATTTGGGTGTACTAATCAATAACAAAGCACAAAGATATATAGTAAACGACTCTATATGCGTCGTTTTAACAAAAATATATTGATATTGAAATGTTTACAACATTTATAGCTTTACATAGCTCGTGTTTAAATAAAAGGAGATTTCAGTACATAAGTACTTGTACAAAATATACTAATGCAAGAAAATCTCTATTGTTTGCATGCTGACTCGAGCTATTGATTTCCTGATGCAGTCCAAACCTACTGCTGGGTACCTGCGATACATGCTAAAAGGTCAGCTAAAAGCTGGTGAGCTCACAGGTTTGAAATAACATATAAGTCGTATGAACCGCAAGATTTAAGTAATTGAATTGCATCCAGCAATTGATAATGTAAGTGTATACAGCCGTGAGCACATAGTTGAGCTTAACTCGAGGGCCGGGTCCCCTAAAGAGAATTCCGGGCGAGGTGCCTCCACGAATGCCTAATCAACATTCGTCTTCCCAAATATTAGTACGTCCGTTTACCCGGTTAGTGCTTGCTAACCCGAACGAGGAGGGTCAATCCTATATGGTACCATATACTAATATTCACGCTACAACATATTAACAACTATGCTGACGGAGAACTTTAAATGATTAGTGTGTAAAACTCATGTAGTATATAAAAAGGTTGTACTTGCGTTCACATGTTAAAAATAAGCATTGTATCACACCCCTGAGTAAAACAGTAAAAAGAGGGGCTATGAGACTCACCTGAGTCTGAAAGCGTTTAAATAAACGTAAGTTGATTAGCCGAGTGATGAAGTCCAAAGACTTGTAACCTGAGGGTGTCCACGACACGCGTTGGTTATAAATACGATTGAGTATCTCAAAAGATAACTCTTGTAGTTGTTCGTTCAACTAGAATGTCCAAATTTCCACTATTTGGTTGATAAGTTTAAGTATTTGAAAAAAGTGTACGGCCCGTTGGTGATGGATTTGAAATAATAAACTTTAAGTATTATTATCATGTTATTGGTGTTTTGCACTTACAAGTGTGTCCCACTGTGTTTTATAAGTCGTATCGTATAAGTGTTTTAGGTTATATAGGTTCGACACTTAGTGACATATTAGTTAAACTCTATTTTTGGCGACACTAGGCTAGTGTCGCTATAGGCGACACTAGTTGGGCGACACTAGGGGAGTGTCGCTATAGACGGCACTGGTTAGGCGACACTTAGTGAGTGTCGCTATATTTATGATTTTTGATAAAGGGGCGACACTTGATTAGTGTCGCTATAGGCGACACTTATATTTTTGGCGTCACTAAGGGAGTGTCGCTAATCTAAATCCGGTTAAGTATTTCAGCGACACTTATGTAGTGTCGCTATAGGGGCGACACTTAGGTATAGCGACACTTAGCTAGTGTCGCTAGCACTGTTTTTGGCACACTAGCGACACTTCAAACTGATCGCCGGAAATTGAGCCAAAATCGAGTTTTCGAGTTTCCGATCGGTCCAATATTTTTATCCAACCCTTTTATGGACATTACAAGTATAAACAAACAACTAGAACGTAAAAACACTAGAAATCGGGAGATGTCGGGTTTTGTCGGAAACTTACAAAGAGTCGGATTGAAAATCCGAAAAGATAGCGTTGTAGATCGTGAAGTGGTGAACGTTTTTCTCCAAAGTAGTGCTATGATCCGAGTGCGTTTTATGTTGTTATTTTGAAGATTGGTGAGTTGGTGGTGGTTTGTTTGAGATAAAAAGGAAGAGAGGAGAGAGAGAGGGGAATGAGAAATGAGAAAAGAAAGTGGGAGGTGGAGGTTTAACCTCCTATTTTTCAGTCTCCGCAATCGTGGTCTGCGCGGTGTTCGTTTTCCCGACCGTTAAATCGTTAAATAATTATTTTATACGTTTTAAAATACGAATCATTTCTCGATAATTTTTATTGAAGTATTTTTACTAAATACTTTATATTTGGGTTATAAGATTATAACTTTAGTTTGTTACGTTTTGTTTGCGCGTTAACTCTTTAGATCGCGTACATTGTTAATTGTATTATACGAAATGAATATGAAATATTATCAAAATAATATTTTTGGGTATAATAGTGTTATCAAATAATAATATATTATTTAATAAAATCGTTCACCTACGTCCGTATTTACTTGAACCGAAATGCATTCGATTTGGAAAGCGTACGATTTAATCAAATTGCATAATTGTATATATTTAACAATATATATTTTGATACATTAATTAGCCTAATACAAAACTAATTACATGTATTTACAGAGAATTAGGCACTAATTACTAGTCCTAATTTGGCGGGTGTTACATTATGTCACTGGAATCCTAGGTTATCATGATTCTGATCAGATCGGGCTGTTTTCAAACCCTCCTGAGCCTTTGTTTAACTAAGACAAAGTCACCCTAAATGTTCTAGGGATCAGGCATAAGGCAACAGACCGCAATTGTATTTACTGACCTTTCTTAACATCTAATCGTCTATTTACTTTTATTATAGCAAATATTGATTGTATCATGTGTATGTTAAACTATTGGTGTGATTAGGGTTTTGCATGTCTAGGTATATGATTGACACTACCCTGTATTGTTTCTATTGAAGCACCTACTTAATCATCATAAATATAGACCCTCCTTTACAGTCAGGCGTTCATCCCTAGGAATAATCACGGTGTACAGGGCAATTAGGCATTTCCACAGTGTTCCAAACCCTAGATGTACTGACGGTGTACTGGGCATTTAAGCATTTCCACAGTGTTCCAGATCTTAGGTGTACTAACGATGTACAGTGCAACAAGCATTTCCACAGCTTTGATTCCTAGACCACAGTTCTAGAAGGATCACTTCTAGGTAATTCACGATGAAACAATCCATGGCATTTCTTTAGCTTCCACGTATTTGTACTCCACACGAGGTGTTTCCAACGCTATACGAAGTACCTTGCCTTTTAAAGGAAAGTTCATAGTTTCATACTGTAACTGGAGATAACTGTATATTCATAGTATTAGGGTTGATCAGATCCTATCCTAGGGCAACAGTCACGTGAAAGTCTGGAAAGGGTGATGAGAGACTAGATCTATATTCAGGATAAGCTTAACCAGATACACAGCATAACAATTTCCAATCGTATAAATGAAACATTAATTTAACATCATCCCTACTTCTAATATCTACATTTCAACAATCACAATATTAAACTACTCTATAAACATGGCAATATGCAGAATACAAACTGAAATAACATAAAACACAAGCATTATAACAGTAAGTAAAGTTTAGATATCATCGGGAATACAGCAGCGTAATACTGAGGATTACAAATAGTCTGAACTTGAAAAACTCGTTACAACAAGATTACCAAGCTAAACCTTCCTCTAGACTCGAACCGTAAGCTCAACCCTAACATTTCTCCTCTAACTCCTAAGAGTAGTGCTAGAGAGAGAAAGTTAGAGAGAGAAAGTGAAAGAAAATGAGAGAAATGAAAATGAGAGAAATGTGAGAGTGTGTGAATGTGTTAAGGTGTGTGGAATGAGGAGGGGTGACCCCCTATTTATAGGCAAAGCTCAAAAATCAGCCGTACAACTCGCGAAACAGCACGTACAAGCAAATGAAGCACGATACGGGGTGCATAGGGCCGTATACGGCCTTGGTCGGGATGTGTACAGTATGTATGAGGCCGTATACGGTCTTAGGTAGGCCGTATACGGTGTCCGTCTGATTTCGTTCGTTGCTTAAAATGCGCGTATCTCCTTCGTTATACGTCCGTTTGACCTGATTCTTTCGCCTGTGTCTTCGTAATTCCGTTACGCTTCTAATGATGCCAACTTCACTGAAATTTGATGTGTATAACTCAAGCATAGCCGAAATGACTTTATAGGGTCTGATACTGCTCAGTCTTCTCCGTTCTTTATCCGATTTGCATGATTCTTGATTTTCCTGTCTCGATTTTACCTGTTTTATCATATGATGAAGTTAGAATGTGATCTATATAAGGTAAATGAGGCCGGAGGATTTTGTGCACGCATATTCGCCCTGATTAGCTTGTTATTTGGACGTTTTAGGTGATTTTTGCAGCAACCCCTATATTTAGACCACTTTAGTGAATTTTAGTAAATAATTATCATTTTGGAATGTTTTCACAAAAGATACGTCCAAAAAGTGCGGAATATTGCCCTTAAAAACATGACTATTTGAGTCACATCAAGTTATCCCACACTTAGGCGTTGCTTGTCCTCAAGCAACACTCAGTTAGAAAAACATTTATTTTTGGTTTTCAAGGGTGAGTCAAAATAATTTCAAAATGATACCACTTCTAATATGACTAAGATTGTTTAAGAATAAGGGGAAGGATAAGATAATCCTTTCAGAAGCAAGAAGCAATTATCACCAAGCATGCTACCAATCCTCGTGATCTTGGAGTACACATGACTAGGCGATCTCACTAAAGGTGGTCACTCAATTCACTCAAAGTCAATCGGGTTCCCTAACAATCTAGAACAAATGAAATCGCTCAAATAAGCCAGTCATGCAGCACTCATCGTCATAAGCTTGGTCGAGAATCGGATCTCCAACACTTTAGGTGAGGACGGTGCTAACTATCCCAAGACATTCAACGGGTCGTAGTGTTTGTTGAGGTTTGGGGGTATGGGTAGTGGTATATGTTTGGTTGTAGGGTTTTGACTCATCTTAAAACGCAAAGATAGTGAAAAACTTTATTTCAGAACGGAACGGAGGATTTTGTAGCTGCTCGTCTTCTATCGAAGGTGATACTTGAAGCACTCAGCTTTATTTGATGGAACAGTTTCTTTTTCTTTTTTTGATTTTTCTACTTTTGATTTTTCTTTTCTTCTTCAGAACTTCTTTGCCAAAGAATTTCTAAGGATATTTTA
The DNA here is from genome assembly GCA_949592205.1 of Helichrysum umbraculigerum. NCBI lineage: Eukaryota > Viridiplantae > Streptophyta > Magnoliopsida > Asterales > Asteraceae > Helichrysum > Helichrysum umbraculigerum. The sequence continues at coordinate 104,037,762 of CATIUR010000004.1, read as the reverse complement.
AGTTGATTCCTTCAGAAATCCTTTTCAGAATTATGATCATTGATCTTGAACTTCAATTTCTTTCATCGTGCCAATTTTTCGCACTTTTGACTTTTAGAGTACACAGAAGAGGAAGACTTTGGAGCATAATTGAAGAGGATGTTCCAAAAGATGTTTTTCACGACCTTAGAAATTCTAAGATATGGTTTTGGGAATTTTGGTTGAGCGGGGGTTTAGTACGAGGGTTTTTACGAAATGAAAGGTTTAGGCTCAACAGGGTTTACTAGGCGGATCATCGATACCGAAAATGAGTATCGGACGGGTTTTGGGCTTGAAGAGATATGTAAGAATTGGGTTTAAATCCTAAGGAATGTCAAGGTCATCTAGCTGCACCTATACCGCGTACGGTACACACCAATGTGGTCTTGAAACGTATGTCTGGAGCAAGTTCTAATTCAGAGATTCAAGCATCGGCACACACAAGAAATGAAAGTGAAGCATTAAGGATGAATGCTTTTAGGCTCAAGATACCTCACTACAAAATAGGGTTGTATGTGCCTAGCCATGCTCCTTTCGGATTATTGTTTCTTGCTCGAGAAATTTCTACCTTATTTTCCCTATATTCCAAAATACCTTACTCATATTTCGAAAGTATTTAACTCAAAAACTTAGAGTTTAGTTTCATAATTTAACTCATAATTTTAAATTTTTGAAAAAATTTTTTGAAAAATTTTACTTGAAAAAGTTCGTTCTTGGGGAAACATTTTCCGAGTAATGCTATTTTGGACATAAAAATCGCCTAAAATTATCCAAGGTATTCTATACCTAGCTATCCCACACTTAGAGGAACATTGTCCCTAATGTTCTCTTGAGTTGAGTTTTTACTGGAGGTAAAATCCCACACTTAGAGTTTGAACATGTAAGAAAATGTTTCTTAAGTGTTAAATTTGGGTTTGAATCCCACACTTAGTGATAAGCTCAGGATAGGGTATAGATTATAACAAGCTAATAAGACAGAATATATGTGATCATGAAATGGATAGAAGGTTAAGAAACTCCCTAGATAACGTTTTGAAGCATATGAAATTTTAGTGGAGAGAGAGAGTCGAAGCGAGCTTTCTTCTGCATTCTTCTTGAAGGACAGCAAGCTTCATACGGGGTTATCCGGTGTCATGTATCTAACGTTATCAGAAATCCAATCCAACTCTTGAATCCCTACTTTAGGTTTTGAAGAAACTGGAGTGATTTCGATAAGTGTTTGTGGTGTGGGGAGTGATCCCACACTTAGTTCTTTGAAGTGCTTAGATACAAGGAAGTTTTGAGAAGAACGAGGCCCCTCCATGAGATGTTGAATGTTCTGCAGTCTGCAAATATTGAAAGCTGGTTTGGGTTGCCTTTTGACTTCACGGATATTCTTCTTGAAAGTGCTTCATCTTGCCTTTTTCCACGTTCATACATCACAACATTTCTACTTATTTAACAGAAAGAAAATAAAACATAATAAGTAATAGCATAATGTAAATACGGATAGAGTGATCAACCAACTAGTGGCTGATATAAATAAGTTCCAAAAGTAAGGTTCAACAGTAGCCAAACAAACACAAGATAATAATAGTAATAAGGGAGGTGATCCTCACACACTTAATTTTAATCCAAACACACCATTTATTGTAAATTTCCCAATCTACCCTTCAAAATTAATTGAAAGAAGAAAAAGTGAACTCCGCTAAATTAATTTTAGCCCCCTTTTTTCTCCATCATCCCCATTTTTCTCAACATTCCGGTGAATCGACCACCGTCACGGCGCCACCCCTTTTTCACCTTTAATCGACACCATGTTCCCTTCTTTCTCAACTAGTATCGTTCTATCTCACAACTCAAACTACACCATCGTAAAAAAGCTTCAATTTTCGTAAATCTATACTCAAACTAAACCACATCAATTAGGAAGGGAGATGATAATTCCGGGCTTCCAGCAACTGGCACCAAGTCCGGCTACGTATTTGAACCACGAATTACGAATGTCACTATCCATACGCATTGGATGTGGTGTATATACTACAATTGTTTTCACCATTGAGGATGAATCTGGGGTTTAATTTTATTTTTTATAAGATCGTTTACGATGTGTAGGTATAGGTTTGTTCATAATTTGGTAAATCTGGGTTTAGAAACCCAATCGCAGGTCAAAGAGTTTCTTATTGTTGCTCTCAATGAATAAATTATAGTTGCTTTGTAATAAGGATTAATTATTACTCCGTACTAAATACAAACTATGTTTTAGTATTTATTACTTTATGGTGGATTAGATAGATTAGGCGATAGTGGAGTGGTGGTATACTAATGGTGTATGGAGGTGAGTTTGGAGAAACAGTCAAAGGTGGGTGGGTGTCAATGTTTGAATTGGGAAAAGGGTAAAATAGGTAGTTTACAATAAATGGTGTGTATGGACCAAAAGTAAGTGTGTGAGGATCACCTCCCTAGTAATAATGTCTGAAACCAAAGTCAAATGATGCAAATGGGGTAGAACTATGAGGCTGGGGATCCCTGGTCAGGTGCATCAGTATGCTGAGTAGGAGCTGGTGCTGCAGATGGTCCTACGACTGACTGCTGGCCACTAGATACTCTCTGTCCCTGTTCTTCAGCATTGATCAGTTTGAGCTGAATCAATATGTCTCTGAGGGTAGCTGCTGGCAGTCTCATCGGATCAGTGTAGCCCCACTCTAGCAAAATAGCCGAAGTAACCCCTGCTTGCTCTAGTAAGGTCATGTAAGCCTGACGTAGCATGCTCTCTGTCGGTACAGCTGAGGAAGAGATCGGTCCCAAGTTTAATAGCATCCCGGAAGTGTTAAAAGATACAGCATCCGTGCCCAAATAGACTGTGTCAGCACGGTAAGATCCACTGGTGTAACACCCCCAAATTTAATGATTTGCGGAAGCACACATTGGGTGTTACTAGTCAATAATCAAAGCACAAGATATATAGCAAACGACTCTATATGCGTCGTTTTAACAAAATATATTGATATTAAAATGTTTACAACATTGACAGCCAATACATAGCTCGTGTTCGATTAAATGAGAGATTTCAGTACATAAGTACTTGTACAAAATATACTAATGCAAGAAAATCTCAATTGTTTGCATGCTGACTCGAGCTATTGATTCCCTGATGCAGTCCAAACCTACTGCTTAGTACCTGCGATACATGCTAAAAGGTCAGCTAAAAGCTGGTGAGCTCACAGGTTTGAAATAACATATAAGTTGTATGAACCGCAAGATTTAAGTAATTGAATTGCATCCAGCAATTGATAATGTAAGTGTATACATCCATGAGCACATAGTTGAGCTTAACTCGAGGGTCAGGATCACAGCCTGAGCGTTTTTGCCTCCACGAGTGCCTAATCAACACTCGTCTTCCCAAATATTAGTACATCCGTTTACCCGGTTAGTGCTTGCTAACCCGGATGAGGTGGGTCAATCCTATGTGGTACCATATACTAATATTCACGCTACAACGTATTAAAAACTATGCTGACGGAGGACTTCAAATGATTAGTGTGTAAAACTCATGTAGTATATAAAAAGTTGTACTTGCGTTCACATGTCAAAAGTAAGCATTGTATCACTCCCCTGAGTAAAACAGTAAAAAGAGGGGCTATGAAACTCACCTGAGTCTAGGGAGTTTAACTTAATAAACTTTGATTGATTAGCCGAGTAATGAAGTCCAAAGACTTGTAACCTGAGGGTGTCCACGACACGCGATGGTTATAAATGTGAGTATGTATCTATCAAGACTACCTTGTAGTTGTCTGTCCAACTAGAATATCCAAATTACATTTGGTTTGATTGTTTGTTTGTTTGCGTTTTAAAAACATGAACGGCCCGTTGGTGACGGTTTGTAATAGTAATCCCATCATTATAATTTTGGTCTCGAAACGTTATACTTGAATAGTATGTTTCAATGTGTTTTAGAAGTCGTATCACACGAGTATTTGAAATTGTGCAAGTTAAACAATTGGTGAGAAATATGCTTACGGAATCTAAGTACGGGGGTCCGGGGGCAGCGCCCCTGGTAGCGGGGTCCAAGGGGCGGCAGCCCCTGGCGGGGTCCAAGGGGCAGAGCCACTGGTTGGGGTCTACTATATTACTTTGGTGAAAAACGCATCTGGACTTGAAATTGGGTGAAATAAAGTGATAAAATTTAGGGTCTCGACACTTAGTGAAAATCTGTGTTTACTGGTTTGTGCGACGTGGCATGCGACGTAAGGTGCGACGTGGGCTTGTACTTCGCATTATGCGACCTTCGCAATTCAATGCGACGTAGGGTGTTGCGTCGCTAATGCGACGTGGGTTTGGTTTGCTACGTTAAGGTCTGCGTCGCTATGTGCGACGTTGTGAGGTATTAGCGATGTGAAGGCTAATGTCGCTATATGCGACGTCGCAATTTAATGCGACTTTGTGACTGACGTCGCACCATGCGACGTCACGAGGGGTTTTGCGACGTTGAAGTTGACGTCGCATAAATCTGGGTCCAAAAGCGACGTCGGGGTCTGTCACGATTCCGGTGGCCGGAAAAACAGCCGAGCGGCTTCCTTTCGGTCCAAATCTTTTACCCAACCCATTTTTGGACATTCTAAGCTTAGATAAACAATAATATGTCGAAAATAATCAAAAATGAAAGGTTTCGAGATTTTATCGGAAACTTACAAAGTGCCGAAATGAAATTCCGGAAAGATGAAGTTGTAGATCGCGAAGAGGTGAACGTTTTTCTTCAAATGCTCGAGATGATCCGAGTGTGTTTTGTGTTGTTATTTTTATGATTGGTGAAATGGTGGTGGTGGTTTGGTTGGAGAGAAAAAGAAAGAAGAGAAAGAGTGAGAGAGTGAGAGAGTGAAAAATGAGGGTGAGGGGGTGGGATCCCTCCCCTTTGTGGCTGATTCGGTGGGGGCCCACCGATGTGTGGGTCTCCACTTTTAATCGCGTGTATTCGCGCTCTGTGCGGTGTTCATTTTCCCGAAGGTTTTAAACGTTAAATAATTATTTTATGTGTCTAAATATACATTTTAAAATACGAATAGATGCTTGATATTTTTGTTGGTGTATCTCATCAAGTATTTAATATTTGCGTTATAAAATAAGTCTTAACTTTATTTTAACTGTTTGCGCGTTGTTGTACGATACGAAATAAAATTGAAATATTATCAAAATAATATTTTGAGTATAATAGCGTTATTAAATAATGTCACGTTATTTAATAAAATTGATCACCAACGTCCGTTTTTAGTTGAACCGAATTACATTCGATTTAAATTGCGTACGATTTAACCAAATCGCATAATCGTATATATATTCATCAATATATATTTGGATACATTAATTAGCCTAACACAAAACTAATTACATGTATCAAACTTGGTTAGGCACTAATTACTAGTCCTAATTTGACGGGTGTCACAACTGGCGACTGGCTGGGTAGGATGAGAAATCACAGGCGCAGAAATCACTGGCTGAACTACCGGTATCTCGGTCTCAATTGACTGGACCTGCTCTGGTACTGGTGTGGTCCGAATAGCGGGTGATGGTGTATGGGTGGTATGTGATGGGATGGATGTATGTGGTGGTGCTATTGCTGGTGGTGGTGGACCGCATCGGTACATGTGTGGCTCTGGGTCAGGAATACCAAGTTTCCTGGAAATCAACAGCTGATGGGAACGGCTAACCTGAAGAGCATGCAAAAGATAATACTGTGTCAGCGAGGTCACTGGATCTGTGTAGTGAATAGTAGCCTGAGCTGGTGGCTCCGCTGTCTCAGCTCCTCTATGCGGGACACTAGCATGAGTAGTAGGTGCTCGGGCTCTATCAGATGGGCCATCCTTAGTATCTGCAACAGGTGAGGATCCTCTAACACGCTTCCCAGGGAGACGACATCCTGGAATGATCTGTTTGGTGTTCTTCCATAGGCACTGTCTCTGCTCATCTACCTCAACAAGATGGATCAACTTGCAGTATTCCAAGTTGAATGGCAAAGAACGAGAACAAACAGTAAACTCCTCAGTGTGGGCCTCAGTCAACAATCCCATACTATACAGCAATCTAGTAATAATCGACCCCATGACATGTGCCTATCCAAGTCTGTCTCATCCCAAAGTCTCTCAGCGATCAAGAAAGCAACATTCAGATTCTTTCCTCCTATGATTGCTTCCATGAACTTCAACTCTTCGGCACTCACAGCTCCACATTCCTTCTTTCCAAATATAGAACATGCTAGCAACTTGTGAAGGATGTGATGAACCGGCTTGATGAAAGTGGATGACTTAACACAGCTCCTAAAGTTTGATCCTGCTAAATCCATCCAAATATCCTTATGGTTCCTGTTTGGTAGGCTGGAGATGTCTTGAATACTGTTTCTGAACCATGCAGAGTTGACCTGAGACTCTGTATATAAACCAAGATACACTCCCAAGTCGGCAACTGAGATATGATGAATCTGTTCCTGAAACCTGAATGAAATCTTTCTTTTGTCGGATACGCTCATTTTTGGATTCAGCTGGTAAGTCATCATGAACTCTGTCACTACTTCTCGGTATGCATACTCATCTATATCGAAGAGACGGAGAAGGGCATTGTTCACTTGACCATCGGTCTCATACATCAACAAACTCTTCAACTCATCCCTGATTCCTAGCTTAATCATGTCTTTCCATACCACATACCGATTACTGCCTATCGGTCGCTGCAACCGCTGGCGAATGAGTGACCTATTCTTTGAAGATTTGGCCAAGTAGCTGAGTGAAGGTGGGCAATTATCCATCTGTGACAAAAGACAAGAAAAGATTAGACCATAACAGTGATATATTAATGGATATGCTAAAGTACTTCCAAATTTTTAGAAAAAATTGGAAATGTAGGCTTTAGAAATGGGCATATCCAGAAATTTTAAAACTAAACCTAACCGCAACCAATCACAAATCCAAAAAGTTTTATCAACTTATGTCTAACTAAGGGGAAGTGGCACAAAGCTTCAAGTTCCTAGCATAATCAAAGCAAGTCAACAAGGTACCTAACTTAATTATCCCAAGCACTAGAAACTTAAATACTTCATGTTTATGGTTAATCAATCTAAATGAGATTAAATCCAAGGTCATATAATTACCTCAAGTAAATCAATTAATCATAAAAGGGCATATTACCAATTAAATATGCAATCCAATATTCCGCAATTTCCAAAAGATATAAAGCTTTATTTACATGATTTCAAGCAAAGAATGGAAGTAAACTTATTTGACAAAATGGTAGTTTTTAGAAAATGGCGTTTTTGTTGGTTTCATTTCAAAGTTATACACTTTATTAATTAAAGTGATAAACTTTAAAAATGATTAAATGAACCGAAGCTTGTTTTGACAATTTTGTAAGCTTTTAAGTTTAGAAAAGTCATAAACATGGTTTAAAAATAAAAGTTTTAAGTAAAAATGATGTTTATGATGATTTTATCAAAAATGAGCTTACTTTAATTACCAAAAACTAGCTTAGTCATTTTCTAATTGCAAATGATCAATCAAAACATGTTAACCTATCATATTTAAGCATAACTCAAAAAGTCAACATAAGCAATTAATCAACCAAAAAGTCAAACTAGCCATAGTTCATCCAAAAAGTCAACACTTTAATCTCCAACCTTGCAATTAAGCCAACAAATCACTAGATTAAGCTTGTAATCATGTTAAGCATCAAGATAAGAATGAAATAACACTAAAGATTGCAACTTTCAACCATGAAATCTATGAAAATGAGTTACAAGCCCTAATTTTTAAAGTTTCATGAAAATCACAAAATTAGGTCAAGAATTACCTTAAACTTGATGTAGTGATGTTGTGGATGCAAGAAAGATCATAAAATGATGAATTTTGAGCTTGGAATCATGCAAAATGGTTGAGTAATGGAGATTTGGTGGTGGTGTGGTGAGGCCGACAGTTTTGGAGGGGAGAGGAGGAAGAAGATGAAGTTTTTTTATGTTTTTGTCTTATGTGATGGCTAAAAATCCATTTTATACCCTTTCAAACGTACGCGATTCAAAATTCGCGAAAGATACGAAACATACAAGTAAAATTTCAAAGTTTAAAAATTTTTAATAAAACAACTTTAAAAAGTATGTTTGTAATTTTCTGAATCTTTACGCACAGTCTGAAAAGATATTGCGAATCGTACGCGAAATCGTATACGTTTTTATTTAAAACAAGACAATCTTTTTGTGTTCTTTAAAATCCAAGACAAATTTAAAATTAATTTTTCAAAATTTAAAAATAAACTTTTTTCGAACATTCCGAAAATGTCTGAAATTCGTTACTGTGTCGCGCGAATTTGAATTTTAAAAGAACATTTTCTTGTGTTTTTAAATGCAAGCTTTTAAATTTAATAATTAACCACTAATATTACTTATCCTAAATACTTAAAATAAAACTAAATTAACTAAAGTTTGGGTTGCCTCCCAAAAAGCGCTTGGTTAAAGTCGGTAGCTCGACTTTTGGACAAATTTATTGAGTATTGCCCAAGAGCAATTGTTTAAGTGAATTTGGTGCTCTTGGTTGAGGGAAAGTGTAGCGAGGAATAAAGTCACAAGTGAGAATCTTAATGATAGAATCAACTAGGTCTGCGGGATGTAATGAGAATCGTTCGTGCTCAGTGAGAAACATACGTTCCTTTTTGCCTAAATCTAGAAGATTGCCGATAAACTTGTTAAATTCCTTTCTAACTTTCTTAGGGTTTGAAATTCCGTTTCGTGATCCGTCATCTATATTGTTCAAGTCATGAAAAAAAATTCCTAGGGTTTGTTGAAATTTCCATTCTTCTCTCGAATCGGGATCTCCGGTGGTAGTGTGAACTGACTCCGTGATTTCTTCGATTAAAGATGTTTGTGAAACAGTGAAAGGAAATTTTGACTGAGCAAATAACAAAGTGAGTGAGACGGTAATATCCTTTCTTCCAGCAAAGAAAGTAGCTTCCATGTTATCGTCAGTGGCTCCAAGGAATATTTCTAACAACTTGTTGATCATGTAAGTAGCGGGGTCAACGAAGAATGGAATTTTATCAGAAATGACGAGAGATATAGCGGGATCTTTGCTGATCCAGAACTCAAGCTCATAAATCATAGCCGCAACATAACGATTAATTAGGGTTTGGGAAACCGGTTGATAATCGGTGCAGGCGAATAGGTCCATTAGTAGGTCTATTTTTGATTTAAGCTTTAGTTCTTGCTCTCAATAATGTGTGAAGATACCTTCCTCCTTTTGATTTGGAAGATGGTGGAGAATACCAACCTGTTTCTTTATCCTACAAGCGACTTCTCTTTGTTCAACTGAAAAAGGAAAATCAGACGTTTTGAGTTGTCTATCAAATGCCCGACAAACATCCAATCTCCTATCAGGATCAAAAGAGTTACCTACGTAGCGGATATTTTCTTCAGGTTTGATTGGTAAAGTCCTATCAACAACACGATAGATGGTGTACTCAGGTTCGGGTACAAGGTTCAAAAAGATATGTGATTTTGGAGGGTATTCGTAAACTTCTTCATCCCAGGGTGGAAGACGTTCCTCAATGGGTGGAAAACGAAAGGGTTGAAAGTGTTCAGAGTTACTTTCGACAAAACCAGATGAAGTAGGGAATTGAAAGAAGTTTTCTAAGGAATATGAAATCTCAGAGGCAGGTATAACCTGATAGCTTAGAATGCTAGACGCAGAAGTTGAGATCTTCTAATGAGAATCATGGGTTCCTAAGTTAAGATCTAAGAATTGCCCTATGGTTCTAGATTCATCGTCTGAATTAGCGGAGATAACTTCGGAAGAGGATAAAGATGAAGAGTAGACGTCAGATTCCAACTCTTGTTCTAAGCAGGTGAAGAACTCAGCGTCATCCATGGCCATCATTTCTTCGGACGTCTTGAGGGCGAGTGGAGAAATGGGGCTAGACGGAAATGAATCATAGAAAGATGTTTTTGTATTTTTCATTTTTAATTAAACTATCTAAATTATTCTAAAGAAAGCAAATAACTACCAACTAAGTTTGAGAAAACCTAATTGGAAAGGATCTCCTAAAAGCTAGAATATCTAAGGCGGCTTCAAATCGTAACGCTCTACGATCCCCGGCAGCGGCGCCAAAAACTTATCACGGCTCCTATCGGTCGGTCGAATTTGACTCCGGTCGTTGTTCCAACAGCAACAGAAGCGGCGGACAGTGAGTTTTAAATTTATAAGAGCTGGGGCTCAAACTATAAGTACTACCTACCTTGGGAGCAAGCAGTAAGTATAACTCGAGGTCGTTCTTAAATCGGAGCGAATTGAAATAAAGCGGGTCACCAAAAATTATGGTCGCAATTAGGATGGGGGTAGGTAGATAGATTTTTGTTTGGAAGGTTTTGTTTTATAATTATCCTAAATGCAGAAAATTAAATAACAAGAAATGAAATTAGGGTTTAAGCAGACAAGTAGAGATGTGATTGCTGAAACTTGGATAACTAGGGTTTCGGGATGATGTTCATTATAAAATTGATTGGAGATTTACCAGATAAAGAGTAGACATACTTTCGGTGTAAACACTAGGACCCTACAGTCAGGTGAAACCCTAGAAACATATGTCACTGGAATCCTAGGTTATCATGATTCTGATCAGATCAGGCTGTTTTCAAACCCTCCTGAGCCTTTGTTTAACTAAGACAAAGTCACCCTAAATGTTCTAGGGATCAGGCATAAGGCAACATACCGCAATTGTATTTACTGACCTTTCTTAACACCTAATCGTCTATTTACTTTTATTATAGCAAATACTGATTGTATCCTGTGTATGTTAAACTATTGGTGTGATTAGGGTTTTGCATGTCTAGGTATATGATTGACACTACCTTGTATTGTTTCTATTGAAGCACCTACTTAATCATCATAAATATAGACCCTCCTTTACAGTCAGGCGTTCATCCCTAGGAATAATTACGGTGTACAGGGCAAATAGGCATTTCCACAGTGTTCCAAACCCTAGATGTACTGACGGTGTACTGGGCATTTAAGCATTTCCACAGTGTTCCAGATCTTAGGTGTACTAACGGTGTACAGTGCAACAAGCATTTCCACAGCTTTGATTCCTAGACCACAGTTCTAGAAGGATCACTTCTAGGTAATTCACGAAGAAACAATCCATGGCATTTCCTTAGCTTCCACTTATTTGTACTCCACACGAGGTGTTTCCAACGCTATACGAAGTACCGTGCCTTTTAAAGGAAAGTTCATAGTTTCATACTGTAACTGGAGATAACTGTATATTCATAGTATTAGGGTTGATCAGATCCTATCCTAGGGCAACAGTCACGTGAAAGTCTGGAAAGGGTGATGAGAGACTAGATCTATATTCAGGATAAGCTTAACCAGATACACAGCATAACAATTTCCAATCGTATAAATGAAACATTAATTTAACATCATCCCTACTCCTAATATCTACATTTCAACAATCACAATATTAAACTACTCTATAAACATGGCAATATGCAGAATACAAACTGAAATAACATAAAACACGAGCATTATAACAGTAAGTAAAGTTTAGATATCACCGGGAATACAGCAGCGTAATACTGAGGATTACAAATAGTCTGAACTTGAAAAACTCGTTACAACAAGATTACCAAGCTAAACCTTCCTCTAGACTCGAACCGTAAGCTCAACCCTAACCTTTCTCCTCTAACTCCTAAGAGTAGTGCTAGAGAGAGAAAGTTAGAGAGAGAAAGTGAAAGAAAATGAGAGAAATGAAAATGAGAAAAATGTGAGAGTGTGTGAATGTGTTAAGGTGTGTGGAATGAGGAGGGGTGACCCCCTATTTATAGGCAAAACTCAAAAATCAGCCGTACAACTCGCGAAACAGCACGTACAGGCAAACGAAGCACGATACGGGGTGCATAGGGCCGTATACGGACTTGGTGGGGCCGTATACGGTCTTAGGTAGGCCGTATACAGTTGCCAAGGCCGTACACGGTGTCCGTCTGATTTTGTTCGTTGCTTAAAACGCGCGTATCTCCTTCGTTATGCGTCCGTTTGACCTGATTCTTTCGCCTGTGTCTTCGTAATTCCGTTACGCTTCTAATGATGCCAACTTCACTGAAATTTGATGTGTATAGCTCAAGCATATCCGAAATGACTTTATAGGGTCTAATACTGCTCAGTCTTTTCCGTTCTTTATCCGATTTGCATGATTCTTGATTTTCCCGTCTCGATTTTACCTGTTTTATCATATGATGAAGTTAGAATGTGATCTATATAAGGTAAATGAGGCCGGAGGATTTTGTGCACGCATATTCGCCCTGATTTGCTTGTTATTTGGACGTTTTAGGTGATTTTTGCAGCAACGCCTATATTTAGACCACTTTAGTGAATTTTAGTAAATAATGATCATTTTGGAATGTTTTCACTAAAGATCCGTCCAAAAAGTGCAGAATATTGCCCTTAAAAACATGACTATTTGAGTCACATCAGAACTCTATTCAGAACATGACATGCTGTATTCACTGCTTCTGCCCAAAAGATGACTGGAAGCTTTGAATCAGTAAGCATTGTTCTTGCAGCTTCAATCAACGTTCTATTTTTCCTTTCAGCTACACCATTCTTTTGAGGTTCATAAGGTGCACTGAATTGATGTTGTATCCCTTTGCTTATGTTGATACATGTTTGTGTGTCTGTCAGTTGGTCTATCGAGTTGTAAGTGTCGTTAGTTAGTTTTAATAGAAAAGTCATTTTCTGTATATGCGACACTTAAGTTTAGTATTAGGCGACACTTGCCTTAGTGACGCATAGCGACACTTAGGTAAGTGACGCATGAGGGCGGCGACATGCGACACTTCCCAAGTGACGCATGTCTGCCGAATTAGTTTTATTATTTAAGCAAACCTACGGGTTTTCGGCTAGGGTTGACGAAACCCTAGAACCATTTGTCGACTAAGCAACCTGTAAACACATTCCAATACATTTGTTAAGCTAATAAACAAGTATTCTTTGTTTTAATCATTCGTTTCGGTTGACGTTTGTTAGTTATTTGTGTAATTGATTGATTCCGCCAATCTATTACTTTCGATCATCACTTAGATCCGACCCCAGGGGCACTTTCAGCTTAAGCAATAGATATTCAACGTTGAGTTCTTGAATTCTGTTCCGTTATCACTACGAATATGCTTAACTCTCGTCTTATAGATATTCTCTATTAGATCAAAGAACTCCATTTAAATTCTAGGAGTTTCATCTTTAGATCCCAAAAAGAATACCCATGAGAATCTAGAATAGTCGTTTGTGACAACTAAATAGTACCATTTGCCACCTAGACTTCTCTTGCTTATAGGGCCAAAGAGATCCATGTGTAGCAATTCAAATGGCGAGGAGATTGAGTTTTCAGTCTTAGATCTGTGTGGTTTCTTGTGCTACTTTCCTTTCATGCAAGGAACACACTTATCTTCAGACTCGAAACGTTTTTGTGGTACACCCAGAACTAATCCATTCTTAGTTATATAGTTCATCTTTCTAAAGTTTTGGTGTGCCATACTCCTATGCCATAATAAAGCGTCTGCTTCAGAAGCCTGGGATAATAAACACTTCGACACCATTGAAGAATTAGGAACACCCATGTTGATGGCATATATGTCTTTCTTCCTTGGTGCCCTCATCAGTATCCACTCATCAGGAATTTTAAATCCCAGCTTCAGAACTAAGGCTTCCTTTTCATTAAAATGAACTGGATGACCTTTATCACAGACTTGGGAAACACTCACTAGGTTGTGAGTTAGTTCTTCAACATAGTTCACATCCTCAAGAGTCAAAGTTCCGTTTGAAACTTTTCCTTTTCCCGTAATTACTCCTCCTTTGTCTCCTGCAAAGTTAACCTTTTGCTTGAGACCTTCCTTGAAGTCTGTCAGTAGACTTCGTTCTCCTGTCATGTGTCTTGAGCATCCACTGTCTACATACCACCAGCTGTCCTTATTCACAGTCTTCTCCTACACATAACAATTTGTACACAATTAGTTTTCAGGAGGAACCCAAGCCATTATGGTCTTGGTTTGTCCCTTCTCATCAACAATCTGAACTTCCTTAAAATAACCTTAACTGTTCCCATCAGGAGTCTTGGTCACTTTCACAGGAGTTTGAGGCTGTTGATGATCAGTAGTCTTCTGCCTATGAGGAGAGTGAGTAGAAAACCTCCTAGGCACATAACTTGGTCCTTGTGCACATGAAGTAGAACCACTATCAAACTGACTGTGGTTTTTGTTGGGGGTCCTAAACCTCGAAGGTGTCTTATCTCTAGGCATATTATGAGAATTGTCGTTTTGAGTATAAGGCCTTTTAGGTTTAGGTGGAGATACACTATGAGTACCATCTCTTTTCAAAACATTTACAAGTTTGCTACCTATCCTGGTTTGGTACCTAACCTGTCCATAATTGAACTAGAGTTGGTCTGTGTCTTCTCATTAGTCATTGACTTATGTAATGCTTCCAATTTCTTGTTAGGACAACAAGAAGCTACATGCCCCTTCTGGTGACATTTGAAACATGACATCTGTTTTCGTGACTTACCAACTTTTGCATTATCAGTAGGATCAACCTTTGCATTGGGAGTCTTAGGCACTATAGGATCAACCTTCTGTTCATTATTAATCTCATCATCAGTCTAAGTATTATTAATCACTCCACCCGATACAAACTGTATTTTGGTGAGATGTGAAATCTTACTATTATCCGATGATAGATTCTTAATAACACTCTTCTGTGCCTCTGACTGTTCAGGCTTGTTAGTTACTAATTCCTCAGGACTAGCATCTGTCATTTCAGAATCTACAAGAGTACTAGTGTAATTAGCATTAAAAGGATGGGGTATATCACTGTATCCTATCCAAGTCTTGTCCTTTACACTACGTTGAGCATCAATCATTTTATCCATTTCGGAAGTTCTATAAGTTTCAATCTTGCAATTTTGCTCAACTAACTTCAGCTTGATCTCAGCTAACTCTCTATCCCTATTAGTGATTGTTTGATTCAAGTCCTTTAAGTTCAAATAGAGACCATCGATGATAATTGATTTTTCATTAATTTTATCTCTAAGTGCAATTTTATCAGAAGAATCAGACTTAATCTTATTTTTAAAATCTACCTTATCTGCACTTAACCTAATTACATCACTTTTAGCTTATTCAAGTTTAGATATCATAGTCTTATTAGATTCATTAAAAACACTAACTTGGGATGACAGATTCTGATTTTACACAGTTAAAACACTTACTTGAGACTGTAAATCAGTAACTAAATAACAAACATCAGCAATAGTAAGAATATCAATACATACCCTTTTCTTGTCAGTTTATACTTCAGCTATGTGTGCTACAAAGTCGTCTGGATTCATATCTTCGGTTGAATCCATATACAGCACGTCTTCATCACTTGCTTTCACTTGAAGCTCAGGCACCTTTACTTGAAAATCCGCATCAGTAGGCATATAGGATGTGGACTCAGCAGTCTTCTCTTGATCATCAATCTCAGCCATGAGTACTTCCTTAGACTGAGCTTGCCAATCATAAGATCCATCTAACAGTTTCACAACTAAGGCTTTGGAAGCTAGAGTACTTCCCGAACCTTGTTTTCCATTTCCTACTTCTACCTTAGGTCGTTTGCATTCATGAGCAAAGTGTCCATAACCTTGACAGTTAAAACACTTGATCTTGGTCTTATCAAACCCTGATCGGTTTCCAACTACCTTTCTACCAGTCTTCTTTAAGAAAATTTTAACTCTCCTAGACAACATTGCAAGTTGATCTTGGAGATCTATTTCTTCTAGATAATCAGGGTCTATCTGATTATAGTCTTCATCAAACAAGATGGGATCATTGATTTTACCCTGAATGTAGTTTTCATAGGAAGCAACAAAGGATGCAAGAACAGATAATTGTTGCTCAGCAGATTTCACAATCATAGGCATCTTTTGATGCCCTTGAGCTGACTTCTCAGCAGTTGTACCTTTAGTTTCACTACCAGATGAGGTAAGTAGGCACAAATCATCTGTGATCATTTCACCATTTTCATCAGTATTACCAACTAGCAATGCAGTGGTCGAACTTGTTGAAACAGTCGAGAGATTTGATTTACCATGATATTTCCCAGGATTCTGAACCTGATCAGAATCTGTTTCTCTCGATTTCTTAGTGAAATCATAACCGTTTAGCTTGTCAATCACCTGCTATAAGGTCATAGTTGCATACCTTTCATCATTATCCTTGAGCATTACACCATACATTTTCCACTTAGACGGTAAACCCTCAATAAACTTGTCGGTTTTCTCCGTCTCAGTAGTGACGATTTCATGGTGGTCGAGCTCACTTAGCAAGTGGTAGAATCTAGTTATATAAGCATCAAGATCTTCTCCCTTCAAAGCCTTAATAACAGTAAACTGCTTTTTGAGGAGATTCTTCTTGCTTGCCTTAACCTGAGGACTACCCTCACATCTTTTCTCAAGCGCTTCCCAGAGTGCTTTAGCTGTATGGAAAGATTTCAGCTGATGATTTATCTCCTTTGGAATACTCATTTTGATTGAAGAATCAGCTTTATTCTCAACCTCAAAATATTTCCTCTGTTGCTCAGTCATAAGCTAGTAGGATACGGCTACAATAGCATTTTCAACAGTGGCAGTAGGTGCAGTGTATCCATTTTCGATGCACATCCAGATTGACAGATCATGGAATCTACGATAAGATTCAAAACTATCCCTCCAGCTATAATAGTCTTCAAGTCTTAACAATTTAGGTGGAACATTAGATTTTCCAACCTCGTGTTCCATCTCGATCATTCTACTTAAATCAGACATTGTAAAAAGTTAAACTGTTTTGCGAATTAAAAAAAATCTCGATTCGCAGCTCAATTTAACTCGCAATCTCAGCTCAATTCGTAAAACTCAGTTTGCCAATCTCAGTTCAGATCGCGAAAGATGTCGATTTGCAAGTGATCTCGGTTCGCTAGAGATCTTGGTTCGCAGCTAATTTTGACTCGCAAAAATCAGTTCGATTTGCACGTTCAATTCGATTCGCAAACAGCGCTGAAACCCTAATCTCAACTCGCGAAACGGCTGAAAAACCCGAAAACGAAAATTTTAGGTATTTTTATGTTAAAATCAGTAGATTTCGACTGTAAACTATCCCAAAAACGTCCAGAGAATGATTTTGATTGTTTTTACACACTAATGCACATCAAAACAATCTTAAATCACACGTTATTAACCCGAATAACCTCGAACTTACTAGTATTTAGCCCGAAAGCTCTGATACCAATTGTAAGTCCCTTGTTCTTGGATCGATAACGAGGTTATCTATAGGTATTAAGTGCGGAATCCCTTAATACTAGTTACACGATTGTATAACGATTAATAACATTTATATTAACTAATAACTTTTCTTTATACGTAAACCGTCAAAGCCTAGTCGTTAGTCTATTTAGGTTTTTCTCTGGAATGAATTCGCAGGTACTGAAGTCGAATGCCAAAGTTCTGATTTGCATAAATTATGAATTTCCAAAATAAAAATTCAATATATACTTCGGTCGACTCGCACGAACTGGGCCTGCGAGTTCAGTTCGACTCGCAGCCAAGTCAGCCCAGTGACTCGGCTCAGTTCGCTATCACTATCACCATTGCGAGTTCAGTTCTCAACTCGCTAGACCAAGTCTTGCGACTTAAGTTCTCGACTCGCCAGACCTATGATTTTAATTCGTATTCGATATTTGTCTAACACTTTAACACAATAATATATTTAACAAATATTAATACCAAAACTAACATCATATTATTTACAAATCTAAACTAATGTACAAACAAGATAATAATTACACCAGTCCTATTTCAAGCTAGATCTGTTGTCACAATCTATGTCTCAACAACGGACGTCTCAGACGACCGAGACTGGGGAATAGGATTCGAGGTTAGTTGTCGGTTAAATTGGTACTACATTTGGGAGAACTTCCGGTGTATCTTACACTCCATATCTGTTATCCATGTGACATTTTATTTATCTGATTGTGGACAACTCTACGTTAGATAAGTAATAGGATAGGAGCTATGGCCCATTAGGACATATACTGTAATGATACGGGATCTATGGGCGAGGCATCGGAAATACCGTAAAACGGCTCAGTACTTGGTATAGCGTTGGAACCACCTCTGGTGAAGTACAAATGCGTAGAAGCCACGAAAAGGCCGTAGGTACAGTACTATGTTGACATCGTTCAGAGACTCCAAGTCAGTACTGCTAGGATTCATTATAATTAGAGCCTTAATCCTCATAACTACCCCTAAATAGCATATACCGACATTATAGCAAACACTCGCGTAATCTATAGATCTCTCAGCGACTACACTCCTTATTTACTTTACTGTCTTTAGTTTATATAAAATAGAAAACAAAACCCCTCAAAAAAGTTTTATAAATCCCAGCTAAACTACCAAAGATAATTAATCCTCCTAAGATCCCATGCCCATTGTAGTTTAAGAATGACACCTGAGTCATATCTGCCGCTTACTATACAAGTAGAAGTATAACTTAGGCTTCCCTGCACTATAAATATAAAACCACCCGTTGATTGTCGGTCCCGACTAGAAGGTCCGCAACGATAAGGAAGCAATTCCTGAACCGACCGTTGGGGATCGATCAGCCACTAGGAAAGTCCAAGCACGGTGAACATGCTAGGAGCATAGGTTTAAGAGATAATGTAAAGCTTTAGTTGTTAGTTTGAATTCTGAAACATTATAAACATTGATGGAAATTGTAATAGACTTGGTGATTAAATACTGGAGATTTATTTATTGAAAGGAGTTCTACCATTTACTATTGTTTGTCGTTGTGTTTCACTTTTGCATGTTTAGAAATCACTTCCTGAGTAATTTATTTTACTCAAACCTCCTCAGTCGATCACACTATAGGAAGTATGTGGTGAATTAAGACTGTCATGGAGTGTTAGTAGATTGTCTATGGAGATTAGACATGGCATAGAGAATGCTGCAACACTCATTAGTACTTAATGGAGATTTAAGTATAGGAGAAACCCGCACTTAAAGAGATCACTTCATGGATTAAATCACGAGTGATTTTAAGATGATAATATCCTCTATTCTTAAAATGGAGATACATTTAGTTTTTAATTTTTCAAGTCTGTTATACTTTAGTTTATTCAAACGCTGTGCGTAAATGCCAGTTATAAAGGATACGCTAGGTATGATATGATGAGTTGACTAGGGCTATGAAGTCGATATTTATTTTTTCCTTTTGCCTAAATGGAAAAGCGATATTATGGGCCCTCTGATGATTAAAGTTTGACTCTAAAGTGCTAGGCCTAGCCAGGACTAAGTTGATATGCGCAAAATCAGTAGTCTCATATAGTCAGTATAATCGGAGATAAGAAAACACATATGAATATTGAGATTGATTAAAATCCATGTCTCGATTCATACGATATCAATGGAACAAAGGGATAGTTGATCACTTATCTAAAGGGCTGACTCCAAGATAAGATTCAGAGTTCGGCAGTTGCGTTAGATGGTACTGTTTACTTAGTTAATAGGATAGAGACTTAGACTAATAATAGTTGATGATTTGTCCAAGTGGGAGACTGTTGGAATAGTGTCCAATATCATAACTAATTGGTGAGACTATCATTAAAAGTAAAGTCCTTTTTGGGTTGCCCTCAATGAACAGTCAAGAGAAAGATGAAGGAATAATATTAATTGGTATTAATATTATATTTAATTAGTTGGTTTATTAATTTATGATTAAATTAATTAGAAATCAAAATTAATTAAAAAAGGCGGAAGATTCTAGAAACCAATTCAACCGCCGGTTGGCGATTAGGGTTTCTAAGGCGGTGGAAGTCGCAGACTTGGTGTCCAAGTCTAACAGCTCCAACCGCCGATTGGATGGTCCAACCGCCGATTGGGAGTCGAATCCAGCAACTTTTGGGGTTTCTTCCACAACTATAAATAGGGGCATCCTATACCTTCATTAATCACGTTTTCAAGTACGAATTTTCAAGGATTTCAAAAATTCGACTTTCTCTTGGGTTTTTGGGTGTGAAGCATTAGATGTATTCTACTTGGGTACTTGCCTCTAAGTAACGAAGCTCTGCTAGTTGGTATGCGCGTGATAAATAGGTTTTCTCCAAGGTTAGTGTATTTTCTTATTTATCTAATTTGTTTATTGTACTCTTTATTAAAGTTAAAGATCTCTTAAGGTTTTAGTTTCCTAATTGCCTTAGATTATTAAATTTATTTTTATTCCGCTGCGTTACGATAATCTAGTTAGGGAATAGAAAACCCAACAGGGTCTCGTTTGGTTGTCGGGTGCGATTCGCACGTTTACTTTGCGTTCGATATGTTTATTATATAAAACGTATTTTGTTTCGTATATTATTAATACATAATAATAATATATTATGAATAACTACTATTTTATTAACAAAATAGCTTTACGTTATATTAAAAATTGTTTCACCAACGTTCGCGTTCTTGTAGGATTTCATCCGCTTGTTCTTGTGTATGTTCTTGTCGAGTTTTCATCCGATTGTTCTTAAGTAATTACAGATAATTACATATCTATATATGTATAATATGTCTTGTATTGAGCCTAATTATAGACTAAATATTCTTGATAACGTTTCTAGTTAAGATCAACAGTGACCTTATGATGCGCACCTCGCGAGTGGTTGGTTCGCAAGGCGGATCGATGGGTTTTATAATTTATAATTGCTGGGGTCTAAGCGTGACTTACTAATACTGAACTAAAGGCTAGTAGATGGTAAGTATGACCTAGAGTCGTTCTTAAAGAGAAACTGAATTGAAACGGATGTGATCCAATCAATCTTTCTTTCCTAGTAAAGGTTTTAAAAGAGTGCGTTGGGGGTTTTGGTTCAGTTAACTAGGTAAACTAAATAAAGCGAATAAAACGTAATAATACATCAGATAATAAAAGTAGTATTTGTTGTGAGTTCATTAGCTTATAATGTGGGACGATGACTTTTAGGGAAAACGTTTACCAAATTTGGAATGTTCACTAGACTTGGTAGTTTATGGTATAACCAATAGGTTCCCTATTAGTCGGTTATCAACTAATATGTCACGAGGAACTACGGTGTCATGATTCTGATTAAACAGACAATGCTCAACTCTCCACACTCTCCTATGAGGGAGTCAGTGGCCCTTATTATTGAACGCATTCGCTCGTGGGTGAAGGAATAGAGTAGCAAGTCCACAACAAGTATAACCGTTCTTAATAATATAAAGACTATAAATCCAGCAAACAACTAACTTAGCAAATATGTTCGGACTTAGTTGATCAATTCTCATTAATGAAATTCAAGCATGGTAAGCGAAGAAAAGTGTTGAGGTTTCTTGCGTACCTTACTTTAGATTGCATAGGCTAGGGAAAAGTATCACTTTAAATTGGATTTTAAACTTGCCTTTCTTAATACAATTAACAAATCCCTAGGTTTTCGTAAATGGTTATTTAGCCTATAGCCTACCTAATCTAATCTAATCTAAACTAACTAATCTAATTAAAATGCTAATTAAAATGCTGGCGGCTTTTTGCATAAAGTTAAACCCAGACCATGTCGGAAAATGCTATGGTAGTTCACAATGTATTTAATCGTTTACCGATGTTTCCATTGTGAATTTAATTTCTCCGCGATGTTTGCATGATAAGTACATTGTGATCTGAAGTGTACAATACTCATGGCAATTCCACGTAATCACATTGCATTTTATGATGCTTGCATGACGTTACAATTAAAACCATAGTTTTTACACAGATAACTATTGACCAAGTATTAAGGTTCGTGACTCCTCTTTACAAGGTTACAATCACGTTTGTTAATCGAAAGGCGAATGTAAGTTTTAGGTTTAAAATAATAAGATAAGTCCGTTCATAAAGTTTCCGTTTCAATAATGTCGATCCATAATACAACTACCGTCGGTCGTTACCGGCTTCCATGCGTTTGTACTTTGCTTGAAAGCATTTCCAGCACTATACCAAGTAAACAGTCGAATAGGGGCCGTCATATTATTTCATGACACTTTTAAAGTCATCCCACAAATATATACGTTAACTACATCACAACAAATACAATAGTAATCTACTCGCTAATCATGGCATAAACGATCTCTAGCATAATTAAAGTATACATATTTAATTAAGATAGAAAAGGATAGAAATAACCGAGATTAATATGCGAGAAGGAATAGACTTGAATTAATAAGTGTATCTCCAAGCGTACACCAAAGATTACAAGATAATCCCTAGCTTCCGTTCTATTCTAAACAAGCTTCCTAACTAGCCTAATACTAATTTTGAAGTAAGAAAATAGAATAAGAAAGTAAAGAGAGAAATATGCCTAACACATGTAGGAATATTGGGACATCTCCAAATGAAGCCTTGGGGCTTCTATTTATTGGAGAAATTTGGCTCAAGTTAGCATCCCAAGGCTCACATTAGCAAAAGGTGGAAAAGGTGGTGCACCGGGTACGAAAAAGGGCGTAAAGGTGGTGCACCGAGTACCGAAAAGCATGTAAAGGCCTAGCACCGAGTACCGAAAAGCATGTAAAGGCCTAGCACCGGGTACACGCAAGGACCAAAAAGCGGAAACGAGACGGGGGAGGGGAGGCCGGTGCAGCTCTACAGATGGCCGGCGGCGGCTGGTGGTTGGCCGGCGGCGGCTGGCTGCCACCCGCCCCGGTTCGTCGCTTGTTGCCTCGTTTCTTGATTCGTGCGTGTTTTCTTCGTTATACGTCCGTTTGCGTTGATTCTTTTTGTGTTGGATTCGTAATTCAAAAACGAAGACTTTGATGAAAAGAAATTCAAAAAATATGTCTCCCATCTTTAGATGTGTCGTACGAATCATTTAGATCTTCCAGCGTACGTAGAATCTTCATTCTTCGTCCGTTTTTGTCGATTCTTTTTCTGTTGGATTCGTAATTTGAAAACGATCATCTTGGATGAGATGGATGTTGGTGATGGTCACTTTTGTCTTAAAATCTTGTTTTGATGCCTTGAATCTTCAAACGTGCGTGGAATCTTCATTTTTCATCCGTTTTGCTTGATTTTCATCGTGCAACCTTGTTTTGACCATCTTGGCATAATACTATTGATTTGTACTGCTTTTGAGTTAAAATGCCAAGAATCGTTCCAGAATGAGAGAGATATCGGTAGTAAAAACGTGACTTTTTACGCGATATCAAAATCCCACACTTAGAACTTTGCTTGTCCTCAAGCAAACTCGTATTTTAGGCATGGTTAAAAGTAAGCAGATAATGAAATATTTTAAGGCGGAACTTTTTACTAAGGGGGTTTTGGAAAATAAAATATTTATTCTTTGAAAAAGCAAGGTTGTAATCTTTGGGAGCATGCTTTTGATCTTTGATCGTAGATACATGACTAGGTGATCTTCTCAAGGTGGTCACTCAAATCACTCAAAGTGTTTGGGGTTTCCTATTCTATTATATCAATCACTCAGAACGCCAGTCATGTATCGTTTATCGTCATTGGCTTGATCGAGAATCAAATCGTTACCTTTTAAGTGAGCGTGAAGTCGATCTAGCCACAATCATTCTAGGAGAGGGGATGTAGGGTTTTTTGAGTGGAGTGTTGGTGACATGAGAGGGGGTTGTGTTGGTTTTTTCGGGTTTCTTTTTGGTGAAGCGGAAAGCTGAAATTTCTGAATGTTCGGGAGGATTGACGCCTTTTTCTTTTGGGAGGAGTTTTTTCCTCCATTTGACTTTCTTTTCTTCAAATTTTCTTGGATATTTTTCTTTCTTTGACGTCATATCCTTGTGACTTCTCTTCTTTCATCTTTGGAACTTCTTATGAAGTTTGAGGGATGCTTTTGAGTAGGTAAGGGTTAACGTATTTATTTTTGGGTGTATAGATGGGTTCAAGAATGATGTGATTCGATCTCCTTTTTACTCACCTGTTCGGATTCGAAATGCATAACAAGAGCAAGTTCTGATTCTAAACGCATACATCAGCACACTCAAGAATCGAAAAATGAAGCATTAAAAGTGAATGCTTTTTATATGGCTCAAGATACCTCACGAATCAAAAGTTGGGTTGTTGTGTGCTTAGTCATGCGATGCTCTTTATGGGATTACTAAACTAATTTTTTCAAAAGAATTTGTATTTCATTTGTCCTTCTTGCCCAAAGTAAATCATTCTTCGTCTAAAATTTTTAATTTTCAACATATTTTTAACTCAATTTGAAAATTTTGTTTACTTTTTGGAGAAGCAGGGTCTTATAAAGAGCAACGATTTTAGAATCAAGCATATACCATTATCCATTTAACAGTAGTGCAACTACTGCTATCCCACACTTAAAGGAACATCGTCTTCGATGTTATTCTAAGCTCTGAGTTGGGGTAAAATCCCACACTTAGGGTTTGAAACATCTAAGAAGCATTCTTTTAGTGTGTGTTGGGTTTAAATCCCACACTTAGTGATACGCATATTGGATATAGCATATTTAAAACGAATGAAAGAGATGGTATAGAAGTACTACCCGGTAATTGCGGTGTTACTTAGTTTGCATTTGCCGGACTCCATTTTTCTTGGTGCGCTCTTGATCAAGTCTTCTTGTGATTGGTCTCGTAGGTGTGAACATGTCGGATATGCGATTCTTCGGGTGTTGATGCTTTCTTGCAGGCTGGAGCATGATTCGTATGATCCGAGTGTGAAAGATAGTCGAAGATTTCATCACTTCTTGGAAAGTTAAATAGCAGAAATTTAAAACAAAAACGGGTTACCTCCCGAGAAGCGCTCTTTTAAAGTCGAGAGCTCGACTTAGTCCTTTCTTCAGATGATGATGTTGGATGCGTCCCTGGTGCTGGATTGGTTACCGTGGTTCCTTGGTAAGCTGTAGCGTGGAGGGAAGTATCGCAGGAATTGCTCTATCATGTCGGCAATGAGAGTTGGTGGAGTGGTTGATAGTCCCTTACACAAAGATCTGATCGGATCGTATAAACAATAATAAACAATCAATAATCTGATTCACGAACACACGATTTCTCTATAATCTTGTATATATTCACAATTGAACGTATAAAGATTACAATCACCAATACAAACTCAAACTCGTTTTCTCTGTCTCTCTCACACCCAAATCCGGCTCTCTCTCTTTAATCACAAGTCCAACCCTAATTCTGAGGTTTAACTCTCTATTTATACGCGACCCACTGGACCCTGCGACGTTAAGCCCAACGTCGCAGGCCCAGACCCTTGCGACGTCTGACCCAACGTCGCAGGCCCAATTACAATGTCACCATTCTATGTATATTTCATTTACAGACTCGAATACACACTCTAAACTCTATACATTCGTAGACTAATTGACTTTGACAATTACAATTGTTTGACCAACTGACTGACACACAAAATGCATCAACAAACTCCCCCTTGTCAGCAGCTTGGTCAAATAAGTCTTCAATTAGTCTTCATCAACAAACTCTTCCATGTCTTCAACAATCAGAAACTCCCCCTTTGAGATAGCATGGTCTTCCAAAAAATCTTGATGTCCAAATTCATGTGACTGACACAAATTTATCATACAATAAGATCTTCAAACTATGTGACCATCTCTCAATCATCAGCAGCTTCTCCGATAGAATTATCTTCACAGTCTTTGGAGAATAGCTGACATCCTTTGCATCTTCAATATTTGACTTTAACAAGATATGTGATATTGAAGAAAATAACATAGAAATAAAATCTTTTTGAATTTTTCTTTATAAATGAAAAGTAAAGAACGAAGATTAAAATAAATTGGGGATAGGATTGTTTTAAGTCTGCTTAGGGATCATATCAGGCCAACATACAATTATTAGCAAATAGTAAGTGTTATCTCGATTACCAGTATAATTGTCCACTTTAAATTTACTTAGCACATTTAATACACCTAGTATAAAAATTATTTCAAGACGATTACTGGTACTGTTTTTCCACTTAAACATGTTACATCCGTGTCTGCGAGCTAACCTTTTATTATTAGTATGAATATTTCACCGTGGTCCCCACCATAGACATACCCCTTTAGCTGAGACAAGAACATAGTTTCCAAATTTAGAAAGAATATAAGAGAATCAATTTTAAGAATCAAGCCAGCGGTGACAGGTCTGTACTTGTGTACAACAGAGCGACATACACTTGATTCAGGTTTAAGCAAAACCGATCGCAGTCAAACCAAACTTGATTTATTCAATTGGCGACCTTGACCAGTACCTTAAATATAAGACTTTGCAAGTACATTGACTCACGTTTGCTTAGTTTTGAGAGTAAGCTGAATTGAGACCAGGTCTGCACTTACGTACAACAGAGGAAACAATCAGCTAACTCCCCCAAGAGATCTCAGATATACGATCTAAAAATAGAAGTATGTCAAGCTACGCTATGGAATTAAGATTTAGTGTCGTACATCACAAGGTGTTTACCACAAGATCATAGACACGTATTAGACTTACTTCTTAATAACCAAGAGACCGGTATGTATCATGCCTACCAATACATCATATGATGAAGATAATTTTCATAAAAATTGTATTAAGTATGCTAGATAAACCTACTGATACATCAAGGATAAACCTTAAAATTTCCATTTTGTGCATGTTCCCCGATGTACTATCATATCCCAAGTTGTTTTACAGACACACAATCCAACATCTTTTCAAGAATTAAGAATCTTGTTGTTCACATTTCTGAATTAAATAATAAGAATTTTTAATATTCAGAATTACTCCCCCTGAACAGCAAATTCTTATATCCAATCCAAAAATACTCCCCTTAAACATTAAACATATTTTTGTATTTTTTTTAATTGAATAAATTTCGCAACATTGCATTTCTTTAATACTAAAAAGTATAAAGAATGGCTGTTGCATTTCTAACAAATAAAGAAAAGTATCAAAATCACATATCAAGTCAAGTCAAATGCCTTTTAATCACTTTTACCAACTCGTTACTTCGATAATCTCATACATCCAATCATAAATAATCACATTGAAAAACAATCTTCCAACAATATCCACATCCATGCAGTCACTAAAAATATTAGCTAGTAAAAACCTGACTGCACCACCACAAACAATTAAACGTTAGTACTTATGGGACACCCAAGCCTTAATTGACTTGGGTTGTCCATGGTCATCCATAATCATCACATCAATGAGTTTATGATATTTTAAAAACTCAGAGGATTTCATTGATGTGTTGTTTGTGGATTTGGGTTTCCAAACCTTTGTAGGTTCAGATGAGTTGTTTTCAACAATGTTGTGCTGTTGAACTAGAGGTTTACTAGGCACAACTTTGTTTACTCTAACCACGGGTTTTGGAGAAGAGGATGCATATCTTGATATAGGCGAATACGAAGCACGCCTAGAAAACGATTTTGAATAAGAATTCCTAAAGGAGGAAGTTCTTGGCACCCCTCTACCAAACCTATCTAGGGATAATAACCGACAATCCCTAATTATATGTCCTTGTTGTCCACAATGGAAACAAGAACGTCGTTCAATGTACGACCTATTCCAATGAGTTCCCTCAAATCGTTTCGATGGAGGACAATACACAGAAGGTCTATGACCAGGAACATTTGTTGAACATGCACTCTTAGGAGAACATGTTGAAGTAGATGTTCCTGAGGTTGAGTTAGTTGATTTTGAAGGTTTATTCTTTTCAGATTTATCAACTACAACTTTTGAGGATTCATTGTCAACCTTAGCTTTGCCTTTGCAATTAAAATAATCATCATTTTCAGTTGTAATGATGAAATTTTCAGGTTTGACATTTATTTTCTCAACCTTAATGGTAGACTCTTCAGGTATATCTTCTACCTCAACGACCTCCTCAACACGAACTGGAGGTGCACTATCAGACTTAACAAACTTAGGTAAAGGATACTCTGGCCTTATGGTTTTCTCTTTTGCCTGTTTGTTTTGCTTAGCTTCTTTAGCTTTAATACCATAAAGCTTCATATAATCAACTGGAATCTCTTCAAGACCTTCCTTAACAGGCGTAGGACAGTATTCGGCGTGGGAAGGTGGTGGTACTTGATTATAACCAAGTCCTACCTTCTTTTTACCGCCTGTCCCTTGCTTATTAACGATTTCATTAAAGACAAAAGTTGCGGATGAAGAACCTAAAATTTTGCTTTTATGGTTATCGTACTCACTTTTTAAATCAAAAAGCTCTTTATTCAACAATTCAATTTCAGCAAGATAACTATTAATTGCATCTTGTTGACTAAAGACTTTTGCTTTATAAGTTTGTGTGTCTAACTTATATGCCTCAATTTTGTTATCATAAAGTTTCTCATTAGCTTTAAGAAAATTGTTTGATTCAGTAAGTTTGACAACCTTTTCTCGCAACTCTAAATTGTCATATTGATAATTCTCAAGAGATTCAGTCAATGTAAAACAGGAAACACAGTTTATGGGTACCTCAGGTTCATCATGTACCTCATGTATTTTTGCCAAAAGTGCACTGTGTTGAACCTCTCCTTGAAGTGCACTAAAATCAAACGTTCCTGGATTAAACACCACCTTCGGCTGTGGTGTTGTGTTCTTCTCTGGAGTCTTGGGTGCTGAAGGTGTAGTGAATCCAGATGGAGGGTTCTTTTCCTTCAGACATTCCTTAGCAAAGTGTCCATGAGTCTGACAGATTTTGCACTTCACCTTGCTTTTATTAAAACCTAAACCTGTATCACCATCATCATCCAGGTCCTTTTTGCCCATTCTCTGAAGAAATTTCTTTGTCCTTTGGGTTATCATGGCCATGCTCCATTTGATATCCATTTGCTCGAGATCATCAGAGTCGATCTGTTCAAAGTCTTCCTCAGTGAGCTGCAGAGTACTAGCCTTCTTGGAAAGAAAATTCTCATAAGAATTGAGGAAAGCTGTAAAGATTTTAGCATGGTCCTCAGTAGCCTTTGAAGGAGCGGTATGAGAAGTATAGGAAGTGCCAGTAGAAGTAGATGCAGCTGACTTGGAAGTAGATCTGGAAGTATCATGTAGACTAGGAATTTGAACATTAGCCTCTGACTTCTTTTCCTTTTGATCGTAAGCGGCTATAAGAGCATCCCATAAACCTATAGAAGTTGCTTGATCTTTAAATTTATTAATCACAACTTCTGGCAAGCACTTAGTAATCATCTCATACGCTCTATTGTCTTTATCAAACTCTGCTCGTTCCTTGACTGACATTTGTGCTCTTGACTTAAGCACCCCATCGAGTCTTGGTTGCTCATAGTGATCAATGGTGTTAAACCAATTCCACAGATTTGAATCTTTGTATTCAATGAAATTGTATAACTTAATCTTCCAACTCGCAAAATCACTATAGAACAAAGATGTAGAAGGAGGCACTTTGTTACCAAAAGCCATTTACGAATTTTCCCTCCAAAATCGGATTTGAAAATTTCAAAAAAATATCCGAGTACAGTGAAACTTTTCCGACACTAAAATGAAGCTATTCTAAGCCTAAAAACAAAATTTGAAATTACAAAATTTTTGCGTTTTTCCCGCCAAAATTTCGTCCGAAAACGTCAAAAAATGGCCGGGTAAAATGAAACTTTTTCCAGACTAAAATTGAACAGTTTTAAGCCTATGGAAAAATTTTGAAAACGCAAAAATTTTTTGGAATTTTTTTTTTTTTTTTTTTTACGAATCTAGAGCGAGGGTAATGTGGCAGAAAAAATTAGCAACGTCGCAGAAGTCCGATAACTCAATTAAGAATTGAAAATGCGACGTAGTGTATAACGTCGCAATCCAACGTCGCAGAGGCTAGCGACGTCGCATACTACGTCGCAAGACCACTTAAGGTCAAAATCAATAACGTCGCAAGCGACGTCGCAGGTGATGTCACAAAATCAAGCGACGTCGCGGCTAAGGTCGCAGTGACCAATTAAGGTCAAAAGTGAGACGTCGCACACAACGTCGCAATTAACGTCGCTAGTAACGTCGCAGAACTTAGCGACGTCGCAGCTAACGTCGCAAAACGTGACTGCAGCGGCCAAAACCCCAAAAATCGAAAATTTTCGAAACCCTAACGAAATTTCGAAATCCAAACGTCGAACCAAGCCAAAAACACTTCCAGAAATCGATATAATCAACCAAATCAACTCAGAAACGATTAATAACAATTAATACCTTCGCGAATCAAACGAAAACATCTAAAATAACGATCCGAAACCAACGAATCCTTGATTCTATGGCTCTGATACCAGTTGATAGTCCCTTACACAAAGATCTGATCGGATCGTATAAACAATAATAAACAATCAATAATCTGATTCACGAACACACGATTTCTCTATAATCTTGTATATATTCACAATTGAACGTATAAAGATTACAATCACCAATACAAACTCAAACTCGTTTTCTCTGTCTCTCTCACACCCAAATCCGGCTCTCTCTCTTTAATCACAAGTCCAACCCTAATTCTGAGGTTTAACTCTCTATTTATACTCGACCCACTGGACCCTGCGACGTTAAGCCCAACGTCGCAGGCCCAGACCCTTGCGACGTCTGACCCAACGTCGCAGGCCCAATTACAATGTCACCATTCTATGTATATTTCATTTACAGACTCGAATACACACTCTAAACTCTATACATTCGTAGACTAATTGACTTTGACAATTACAATTGTTTGACCAACTGACTGACACACAAAATGCACCAATAGTGGTGGATTCCATCCTGAAGCTCTTGAAGTGATCAATGGCTAATCTGTCTAGGATTGCCATCCCATAGCTGATGTATCGAACTACCCTTGTGACCGGTCCATTAGGGTCAATTCGGGTGCAGGTGTAGGTTCGAACAATCTCACGCTGGGGTGGTTGCGACCTATCGAGGTGATTAGGGCCATGAATTGAGTCTTCACTTCTTCAAAATCACTAGCCAGAGGGTCTCCTCCAAAGGATCTGGTTGCTTGGCATACTTGTCTGATGAGTTGATGTTGCTCATGGTTGAAGGGAAAATCCGAGTCTGTGAAGATATAGAGTAGCTTGCTGAATATTTCACGATATCCATCACGATAAACATTAAGCTCTACATCTTCTTCCGTGTACATTCCGCGTAGTCGAGTTGTCACGTAAGTTGCTAGGTTGATTTGTGACATGTGCGGAATGAATCTTGGTACCTCGCGAGTTTCTTCTTCATATGCTGATTGGTTCAGTTCATCAATTATCAGCTCAACATGATGAACAATGGTGGAATGAATGACGATCCTATAGTTCTCTGAGGCTGTGAGGTGTTCTCCAGTCTCGATGAGATCTAGAAGGGTTCTAAGATCTCCCACCATTCTGATATCGGCATAGTTTTATGGGTTTCCAGTAGCTCTTTCAAGATGGGTCCTCATGGATGCTAGTGTAGCCTTCTGACTTGCTGAATAGGGAAAAGCTGATCCGGCCAAAGCACAATATACTTTTTGGTATATTTGCTTTTGGTTGCTGCAGAACTCGACTTTCCCCATTGGGTAGTTGGGTCTTTCGGGCTGTTGAGCTTCTCTGGTGACTTGTCCTTGAAGGGAATCTGATAATTCTTGAATATGTCAGAGCAGAGTGTTGGGTACTGGTTCTCCATAATTGGCCAAGTATGAATCGTACTCTCGTTCGATTTTCCTTATCAGGTGTCTCTGGGTGGTTGTGTAGTTGTTAGTTGATTCTTTGATAGCCTCCACAATGATGCGTACATAGTCGTTTTCATCAATCAGATCAATCATCTCTTCGTGAGTGTCGATGAGGGGAATTTCTAGTCTTTCAGTTGTGATGACGGGAGAGTTTGGTGGAGCAAGAGGAGTTTGTGGAATAGAGCGTTCATCGAGAGTGACGTCGATGCATTTGTCATCATACTCGATTTCATCTTCAGAATCTTTGTCACGTGAATCTGGAAATTGGTGGATTTCTTCATCTGAGGGTGCATTGTTGAAAGGTTGGGAACTTTCGACTTCGATGGTTCTGACTTCCGTGGTTTTATTTTGAAGGTTCTCTTCAACAAAGCCTCCTTTTTGTCGTGCCTTATATGCAGAGATTCTTTGTAGGAGTCCAACATACAGGTCTGGGTGCTTTGATGATTGGAGTTCTTTTTCAAAATTATCTATGTCTCGGAGTCGGGTTCGAGTGAAAGGTTTAGAAGGATCGAGATAGGAGTTAAGAATGTTCCCCATCCTTCGGAGATGAGTGGATTTGAGTTCTTGACGGAGGGTTTCATAATCAACGGATTCTTCTGATGAAGTGTAATCATCGTAGCTTTGTATTCTATTTACTTCGGCCATTTGTGGTGAATCAATTTGATCTTCATCTTCCTCCATTTCTTCCTCCTCCTCTTCAGGTTCTTCTTCTTCCATTTCTTCCGTTCCTTCATCTTCCTCAGCGGGTTCTTCCTCTTCTTCAATAGGTTCTGATTCGTCCTCCTCAGATTCTTCATCCTCCTCCGCGTCTTGATACTCCTCGTCCTCGTCTCGGTCAGTTTTAGTGTCGTAGATCAAGGTTGTTGGTCGAGTGAAACATCGTTCTTCTTCGGATTCTGCTTAGTCATTGGAGCAAATCCTGCCTATTGATATAGCATAGCATTCTTCTTGTTCTGGTGTACATTCCGGTTGGTCGATCTTGTAAGTGATGCTTTCACCATGTGCTCGTAGAACAATCGTGTGGTTGTACACATCAATCACTGCTCTAGCTGTGTTCATGAATGGTCTTCCAAGGATAATCGGCATGTTTATGTCCTCGTGGATATCCATTACCACGAAATCCGTCGGAAAGAAGAATTTGTTAATTTGAACTAAGACATTCTCAGCTATTCCTTTTGGGTATCTAACAGATTGGTCAGCTAGCTGGACAGTCATCTTAGTGGGTTTCAAAATTTCAAGTTCTAGCCTCTTAAACAGGGAGTAGGGCATAAGGTTAATGCTAGCTCCAAGGTCGGCTAAGGAGCTTATATCTCCGGATTGGTAAATAGAACAAGGGAGTGTGAATCTACCGGTGTCTCCTAGTTTTTCGGGAAGGCTATTCTTAAGTAGGGCTGAGGTTTCAGAACTAAGGGGAATGTTTTTTACTTCGGGTAGTTTATCCTTAGTGGACAGCAATTTCCTAATATATTTATTACGACCGGGAACTCTAGACATGGTATCAAGGAATTTTCCATTTAACTTAAAGGATGATAACTTCTTAGGTTGGGCTTTAAGTCTAGCAGGATAAGGGATTCTAACTTCTTTGTTCATGGTCGGGGTGGTTTCCACAGCTGGTATCTTGATTTTTGGTTCTTCCTTTACTGGTACAGCAGCAGGAGGTGGAGTGGCTGCTTCCTTGGTGGTAGTGAGTTGCTTTGCTTCCTCAACATGTGGGTTGTGAACCGTGTTGCTAGGCAAACTTCCTCTAGGTCTGTTATCAAGACGTTATGCCAATTGTCCAATTTGAGCTTCCAAATTCTTTAGCACAGCCAATTGGTTTCTCATGAAGAGGTCAGCTTGATCTTGTCTAGCGGACGTCTTTTGGTTGAGTAGGTGTTGACCTTGCATGAATTGGGTGAAGGCGTCATCTGAACTTGAAGCTGGGGCATTTGTCTTTGCAGGTTGTTCAGGGGTTTGGTTTGTATCGGAAGTGGGTCCAGGAAGTGTGAGGGGTTGGTTGTAAGGAAGTTGTGGTTGTTGTGGGTAAGGTGGGTGTGACACCCCCAAATTTGATTGATTTGCGGAAGCTCGAATTGGGTGTCACTAATCAATATACAAAGCACATAAGATAATAATGAACGACCACTATATGCGTCGTTTTAAACTTGTATAAATAAAGTAAACGTTTACATCAAAACAATGTTACATTAGCTCGGTTCCTGAAATTGAGAGATTACATGGCATAATTACTTTTACAAAATATAATAATGCAATCAAATCTCTAGTTGTATGTATGCTGACTCGAGCTAATAATCCCTGCTTGTGCAGCCAACCTACTGCTGGGTACCTGTGATAAATACTAAAATGGGTCAGCGAAAAAGCTGGTGAGCTCACAGGTTTGTATGTCAATGTATAGTTGTCAGAACCGCAAGATTTATATTGAATTTAAAATGCAATTAAGCAAAATAAAAGTTATACAATCCATGAGCACATAGTCTGAGCTTAACTTGATTTGTCAGGCCCAATTAAGGAAACCTAACTTGAAATGCCTCCCACGAGTGTCTAATCCACACTCGTCTTCCCAAATGCTAACACATCCGTTTGACCGGTTAGTGCGTGCTAACCCGGATGAGGATTGTCAATCCCATATGATATCATATTCTAACATTCACGCTATAAATACTAGAGACTATGCTATGAAGGACTTTAAATTGATTAGCTTGAAACTCATGTAGTATTTGAAGTTTGTCACTTGCGTTCTACTTGTAAAACAAAATGAAGTAGTAATATCACACCCCTAGTAAAAGTAGTGAAAATGGGGCCATGAAACTCACCTGAGTCTTGAAGTGTTTAATTTAATAAACTTGAAGTAATTAGCGGTGAATTGATGTCCAAAGACTTGAAACCTGAATGTGTCCACGACACTTGAATTGTTATTAATTGTACCGGTATCTCGAAAGACTACCATTTAAATTGTTTGTTTAACTTGATGTCCAAATTACCCCGATTTGGTTGATTGTATTGTTACAAGTTACTTCGACTTGTTTGATTAAATTGATACAAGTTACAACGACTTGTTTGATCTTTGAAGTATGTTTTGAAAACGCGTACGGCCCGTTGGTGATTAATTGTAATAATAGTCTTGATGTTATCACATTGATTTCGAAGTGTTACACTTGAAAGGCAAATTTCATTATGTTTGAAAAGTTGTATCGTGTAAGCGTTTTGAAGTTGTACAAGTTTGACACTTGGTGTAAAAATGTGCTTACGGAATCTAAGTACGGGGGTCCGGGGGCAGCGCCCCTGGTTAGCGGGGTCCAAGGGGCGGCAGCCCCTGGCGGGGTCCAAGGGACAGAGCCCCTGGCTGGGGTCGAGCTGCCAGGTCAGCTTGGAAAATTTTTATTTCTACTATATTGCTTTAAGGAAAAACGCATCTGGACTTGAATTTGGGTAAAATCAAGTGATAAAATTTCGAGCCTCGACACTTAGTAAAAATCTGTGTTTTTGAGGTTCTGGTTTGTGCGACGTTGGGTGCGACGTTGGGTGCGACGTCGCAGATCCTGACTGCGACGTTGGGCACGGCGTCGCTATGTGCGAATTTCGCAATTTAATGCGACGTTGTACGTGGCGTCGCTATAGGCGACGTTGTTAATTTCTGCGACGTAAGGGTTTGCGTCGCTAAGTGCGACGTTCGCAAGTCAATGCGACGTAATAGGCTGCGTCGCTATATGCGACGTTGAGGATTCGTGCGACGTAAGTCGCTGCGTCGCATTTGCTCCAGGCCAAATGCGACGTACGGGATCTGATCGGAGTTTCAACTTCAAAAACGCATTTTCCGGCCATCGATCAGCCTAATATTTTTACCCAACCCATTTTAGGACATTACAAGGTTATACAAACAACTAGCAAGTGATAATACTTAAAAACGAGAGTTTTCGGAGTTGTGTCGGAAACTTACAAATCGCCGAAATGAAATTTCGGAAAGATAGAAGTGTAGATCGTTGCGTGGTGGTCGTTATTCCCTAAAGGAGCTCCGAAAATTAAGGTCGTTTGATGATGTTATTTTGCAAATGAAGGTGATGGTGGTGATGGTTATTTTGAAAGAGAAATGAAAGAGAGAGAGAAAAGAAAGATGAGATGATGGTGATGAATGAGGGTAAGGGTGGGGTTCCCCCACCTTTGGCTGATTTTCGGTGGGGGCCCACCGAGGTGTGGGTCTCCACCATTTAACTCCGTGTTTGCGCTCCGTGCGGTGTTCGTTTTCCCGATCGTTTAAACGTTAATTATTTATTTTATGCACAAAAATATGCGTTTTGAAATACGAATATTTATTCAATATTTTTGTTGAAGTATTTAGCTAAATACTTAATAATTATGTTATAAAATGTGCTTGTTTTGTTTGTTTGCGCGTTTACATTTTAATCGCGTAAAAGTTGTTTGTACGTTACGAATTATTATTGATATGATATTCAAAATATGTCAATGTTATTAATTAATTTTTGTATTAATTAATAAAAATCGTTCACCAACGTCCGTATAAATTGTATCGAAATTCATCCGATTTGAAACTCGTACGATTTAAATAAACCGCATAATTGTGTAGATATATATTCACCAATATATATAATAATTGATACATTAATTAGCCTAACACAGAACTAATTACATGTATTAAGACTTGATTAGGCACTAAATTCTAGTCCCAAATTGACGGTTGTCACAGTGGGTATCTAGGTGGGTATCGGGGTTGGAAAGGTTGGTTAGTTCTTTGCGGGAATAGAGGTCCTCTAGGTTGGTTGTTGTTTTGATTGAAACCGGGTGGAAAATTCTGTGGTCAAACGGGAAACTGAGCATAGTAGACGGTGTCATCTGCTTCTTCGTATTCCACTTGGTATTCACCAGATGGTTGCGGGTTGGTGCAATGTTGACAGACTTGCACTTGGTGTACTTAGTGCTGTTGTTTCTTAAGTTCTCCAAACAGTTTGACAAGCGAGTCCATTTTCTCCGTTAATACCTTAGTTGCTTCGACTGGAATCGGATTCGATGCAGCAAGAGGTACTGAAGCTGTTGAGTGATCTCCAGAGTTCCAATCATGGTGATGCATAGTCATGTTCTCTATAAGGTTCCATCCTTCTTCGTCGGTCTTTGCCATGAAGCTTCCTTGTGTAGCAGCATCGAGGGTGGTTCGGTGGTTGGGGTCCAGACCATTGTAGAAGGTGCACAACTGTGCGGATTTGTCAAGACGGTGATTGGGGCATTTCTTCAAGGCTCCTTTGAATCGTTCCCATGAGGTGTATAATGACTCATCAAAAGCTTATCGGAAGTTCATGATGTCATTTTGGAGTTTGGTTTGTTTAGAGGGCGGAAAGTATTTGGTTAGAAACTTTGTCGCCATCACAGTCCATGAAGGGATAGAGCCGGTCTCTAAACCTTCAAACCATGTTTGCGCATGATGTGTGAGCGAATAAGGGAAAAGATACAAGCGGATTGTGTCTTGGCTAATTCAGTTTTGTTTTTAGGAGTTTGAAAGAGATATGAACTTGTCGAGGTGAGAGTTTGGATCATCACTGGGTAATCCATGGAATTGACAGTGGTTTTGGATTAGTTGGATGATGTGGTGTTTAAGCTCGAATGATTGACCAGGGGTTTCAGGGTATAGAATTGGTCATCCTCTTCCTTCAATAGAGGGTTTACTGTTGTCAGCGAGAGTGATGCGTTCAGCCATTGCTTTTCTAAGTGCGGATTGCTTCTTTTCTCATCGAATGGTACATATTATAAGTTCTGGATCAGAAAGTTAAACAGTGGTGCAGATCTAGGGGAACAGGTCATACACTAAAGAAAAACAGATAATAAAAGAAAACTAATAATAAAGAAAGTATTATATATATATATATATATATATATATATATATATATAGATAAGGTTTTATCCTAAGGGTTTACTAGAATTGGGATTGGTTGGGCCTCTGTATCGGACAGTTAGTCTCCCAGGCAGCGGCGCCAAAAACTTGATGCGCACCTCGCGAGCAGTTTGTTCGTAAGGCGGATCGATGGGTTTTATAATTTATAATTGCTGGGGTCTAAGCGTGACTTACTAATACTGAACCAAAGGCTAGTAGATGGTATGACATAGAGTCGTTCTTAAAGAGAAACTGAATTGAAACGGAGGTGATCCAATCAATCTTTCTTTTCTAGTAAAGGTTTTAAAAGAGTGCGTTGGGGGTTTTGGTTCAGTTAACTAGGTAAACTAAATAAAGCGAATAAAACGTAATAATAAATCAGATAATAAAAGTAGTATTTTTTGTGAGTTCATTAGCTTATAATGTGGGACGATGACTTTTAGGGAAAACGTTTACCAAATTTGGAATGTTCATGATATCGCGTAAAAAGTCATGTTTTTACTACCGATATCTCTCTCATTCTGGAACGATTCTTGGCATTTTAATTCAAATAAAGTACAAATCAATAACATTATGCCAAGATGGTCAAAACAAGGTTGCACGATAAAAATCAAGCAAAACGGATAAGAAACGAAGATTCCACACACGTTTGAAGATTCAAGGCATCAAAACAAGATTTCAAGACTAAAGAGTCCTTCACCAACATCCATTCTATCCAAGATGTTCATTTTCAAAATATGAATCCAACAGAAGAAGAATCAACTAAAACGGATAAAGAATGAAAATTCTACGCCCGCCGGAAGATCCAAATGATTCGTACGCAATATCTGGAGGTAGGAACCTCATCTTAGGGCCTATCTTATGTCAAAATCTTCGTTTTTGAATTACGAATCCAACAAAAAAAGAATCGACGCAAACGGATGCATAATGAATAAAATACGCACGAATCAAGAAACGAAGCAAAAGACGGCGAAACGGGGCGGGTACAGGCCAGCCGCCGCCGGCCACCCACCAGCCGCCGCCGGCCACCTTTTCCCCGACTTGGTTTCCATTTTTGGCAACTTTTGGTACCTGGTGCGCCTACTTTTCGTGTTGTACAGTACCCGGTGCGCCTACTTTTCGTGTTGTACAGTACCCGGTGCACCCTTTTGGCTACCTTTTACTAACATGCACCTCTTGATGCTAATGTGAGCCCAAAGCTCTCCTATAAATAGAGGGCATGAGGCTTCATTTCAACTTGCACCATATGCACCTCCTTTTTTGCATATTTCTCTTTCTCTCTAGAATTCTCTCTCTAGCACTACTCTTAGGAGTTAGAGGAAAATTGTTCTTATAGTTAGTTCTTCTCTCTAGTTTCTCTCTCTAGCACTACTCTTAGGAGTTAGAGGAGAACTAGAGACAAGATTAGGAGAGAATCCTTTCTTTTAGATTAGTTATGTATTAGTTAATAGTAGCTAGCTTAGCAATGTAACGCTTTGGAATATTTGGAAGTAATATAAGCATCGTTTGGCTCGCAATAATTACGGGTAATATCTATCCTTTTTTTCTATTAATTAATTGTAATGTTCTTGTTTGATGTTTATGATTTATTAATTGAAATGTTTATTGCCATGATATTATGCAAGTAGTTGCTTATATGTTTGCCACGATTTAGATAGTTATAATGGGATGATATTAAATATTGTGAAGTAATGTGACGGCCCCTATTCAACTGTTCCCAGATATAGTGCTGGAAACGCTTTATGCGGAGTACAAATGTACGTAAGTCTGAGAACAACCGAAGGTAGTTGCATTATGGATTAATACTATAAAAGTGCTAAATAAATTTCTGTTTATAGTTTAATTATAACATTATGAACGAATGATGGCATGTTTGGCCAACCGCTTATGACCAGACTGCCCCAACTTATTCCGGTAGGGTAAAACCTGTTTATGTGACTATTTATTCAATAGACCATGCCATGATACGGACATCTCTGACGACCGAGATTGGGGAATAGGATTCGAGGGTAGTTGTTAGCCGATATGATCAGTACA
This sequence comes from Helichrysum umbraculigerum, assembly GCA_949592205.1. NCBI lineage: Eukaryota > Viridiplantae > Streptophyta > Magnoliopsida > Asterales > Asteraceae > Helichrysum > Helichrysum umbraculigerum. Next base: position 103,998,150 of record CATIUR010000004.1, on the reverse strand, counting down.
TTTGGGAGAACTTCTGATGTATTGTAATTGTTTGTGTTTACTATCCATGTGACATATCTTCTATCTGATTGCGGACAACTCTACGTTAGTTAGTTGATAGGATCGTAAAAACAACTCATTCCAACATAGTTTAAATTTATAAAAAAGAAACTTATATGAATGGGAATTATTATACTTTGTTATTGTTTAAATATATGACTCCTGACCTAATTTATGGAGTACCCTTTCCAGTTATCCACGTGACTGCAACCTAGATATTAGGGAGTCATGAACCTTAATTGTGGTAAGTAGTTATCTGTGCCCATGACATGCAATAAGTAAGACACAGTGAAACCACTCGTTGTATATATTAGATTTACATTTCTGCACTGCTTTACATTTAGTTAGTTTAGAGTGTCACCCTCACTGTCAATTACTCTTGACCGCATGTTAGACGTAAGAACCCGTGGAACTACCCTGTAAAGTACACCGTCTATTACTGAAAGGCATGGTCCTCATATGAAACATGTTTTAAACAAACTGTGAATAATTTGGAGATGTATAACTGTTTGAAAAGGAGAGGTCTAGGTCATAAATCAAAGTAATTAGAGCTTAACAAAAGTATTAACAAGGTCTAGAAAGGAAAGTCCAAATGACTTAGATACATCAATCCCCCTAGATCTTATATATTTGATTCTTTAAACATAACAAGTTAATAATTAGATACACTATTAGAAGAACGAGAGATAAGCTTAGGTGTTAAGAACGGTCGTACCTATGAGATGATACGATGCTTTATTCATGTACCTCGGTTAACCACCAAAATAGGTTGCTTATCTTTCAACTAGGTAAGTATTGGGAGTTTAGCGTATTACTCCGATCATAATCACGATAACCTAGTTCCTAGTGACATGCCAATGGGAAAATTAATTGGTAGGGTTCTAGAGTTTACACCAAAGTCTGTCAATCTATTAATCTGAAAATGTCCCCATCATAAACACCATCCCGATATTATACTATCCCAAGTCATGGTAAACCACGTCTTCCTTATCCTTAGTTGTTCCTTATACGCTAGCTAGCTCATTTTAGTTTTATTGCTTTAGTAGTTTAAATTAGATAAAAACCCAAACAAAACCAACTATCTGAACCCCATCTTGAAGACTTAATTATCCAAACAAGCTCTGTTTCAAATTCGACCGTCTGGAGACGACCCTGATCATCCTTACCACGTACTAGTATCAGGTACTTGTGCCTTGTACCAGTAGGTAGTTCGAAGGTTTAGGCCCCGAGCAAAACAAATTTTAAAACACCCTGATCGCACCCTCGGTCATTACAACAACACCAACGACACCGACGGCTGAGGGCGCATCAAGTTTTTTGCGCCGCTGCCGGGGACAGTAGTACGATTTGGAGCCTGTTTAGATAAGTTAGTTTTTAAGAGATCCTTTTGGCTAGGAACCACCATCCTTATCAGAAGTTACTTTTTGCACGTAGTTTAGCGTAGTTAGGATTACCTTAGTATTAGCTTAGATTAAGATCCCTTCTCACCCCCACTTTAATTCTGAAACCTTCTCCTTATGCCATCCATTATGAACCCTTGGGAAATGTTAAATCCATGGGAACTATTAGATCAAATGCAAAGTCTTGTTAATTCAATCGAAAATAGATGTAGCATGTGCGATAATACCCACGTAGATGGAGAATGCCAAAGCCATAGTATGATGTATTCGGATAACCTAGGGTACTTAGATCCTCAAACACTGTATCAAAATAACCCAAACACTTTCCAACCACATCCATGCCAACCTTTTCATCCCCAACCACTTGAAATCTACCCACACTCACCTCACCCTGTAAGTGTACCACAACCCTATGAGAATCCTGACTTGAGAGATATGCCCTTAGCCTGTCCCAGCAGTAATGCTGCTTTCTTACCTCCTTCCGAATCACTTGAAGAAATGATTAGAGAACAAGAGGACATACTTAGAAGTCAAACTTATAATATGTCTAAATTCTCTACTGAACTACCAACACAAGCCCAAGAGAGTAGTGAGGAGAGTAGGAATCAAGATGGAGCCAAATCTAGGATACAGAAAGTTGAGAGACGCACACACACCACATCTAGCACACCAGACACAGACTTACATTTTAATTAGTTCGGTTGCAATATCCCTTCAACTCCCACACCAACCCAATCTTTTAAACCTTCAATTTCACCTATTCCCAACCTATCAACGTCAAAGATCGACGGAGGGTTTGTTCTAGAAGAACTTTCCGAACCACTGCGACTCAAAACTTCCGGCCGGAGTGACGAGGATGACGAAGTAGATGAAGAGATCGAGATGGAAAGCCCAAATTTGGAGATTTACATAGAAGACTCAACTTCACATGAACTGAAGGAATACATATCGACTCTGAGTAGTGAACTCATTCAAACTGATATGGTTGAACATGTCCCACATCCAGTTGTGGTCGACTGTATCCCAAAAATCCCTTTGATTGATTCACTTCCTGATCTAATAGACTTTACTAGTGCCTTAGAGAAGACAGACACCCAAGTATTTGATGATAATGTTGCTATCCGGTTGGAGACGCTAATGGACATTGTCCCACCTCCATGCCTAGAGTACAACGTTATCATCCAACCAAAGGCTTTAGGAAGCAAGGTGGGTTTTGCATCAAGAGCACCCTACAAACCATCTCTCCCTTACATAATGACGTACACGTCATGGAGTGATGAGGAACTCTTTGACCAACCCGAACAACCCAAAACTCAAGAGGTAGAAAAAGTCGAGAGCTTTGTTTTACCTCAAATAAAACAAATCACTCACTTTACCATGCCTCTTCCACTGATTGGACATACCCTGACCATAGTCCACTTTAATCCCCTAGGTATGTACCAATACTTCCGCTTGTATCTACTGATGGATGCAAAGGAGCCCCCTAGATTTCCTGAGAAATAGGTTTGGAGTCAAGCTAGTGACTCGAACAAAAACAAGCGCTTCTCGGGAGGCAACCCATGTCTAACATAGGATTATCAGTAGTAGTTAAAGTAGTTTAAGTAGTGAACTAACCCCAATAAGTAGAAATGAAACCCTAAAATTAATGTTTCAAGTTTTCTATCTTTATGAACAAAAATGGATGGTTTGCGAAATTACTTCGTTAAAAGTCAAATTTTTGTCAAACCTTAATTCTTCCTACTCTCAGTCGTTTAGAATTTATTGCAACATCTATTTTTCACCATTTTATAAAGTTCTTGTTATCCCTTTCACTCACAAAAATGGAAACCTACTAGGAGTTAGTCATTCTAAACACCCACTGACATGTTTCGAGCATTTGAGGTACTTACATATATTATTGTGAACATACATGTGATACTAATGCTTGATCTGATAACATGATTTGTATGTCAATATGTGTATTATGCTCGAACTCGTTTAAAAATATGTGCTTTGGATATCTTTATACTTGGCTACCTGATTCAACTGATAATACTAGTATTCCCATGTCTGCTATTTGTGCTGCGGTGAAATTATAGGCAACTAACACTTTTTGGTGTAAGATTAAAATCAAAGTCATACACTGGTTTGTTTCATCTACAAAGCACTCACTTTGATAGGTTCTTCGTAAACCAGTGAATTTATGATTTGGAGGATAATCACTTGTTTGTTAGATCATGTTTATTTGATCTACTTGTAACAGACAGGGACTGACGCCTATGGATAAAGAATCTTTAAAGATAATGGAAAGACGACAAGAGGAGCTTACAGTTCATTGAGTATGAGAATCTTTGGAGCATTACTTTGCAGGGGACAAGTGATGACACATCTAGATATGAAGATGATTTCTAGTTGTCTAAGACTAGTTCATCAAGTTGACCAACTCAGTACTCATCATATGTGCCCACAAATTCCAAGTCCTATAGCTAAACCTTGCCACATAATGGAACCCTAAACCATCATCACCATATCCACCCACATTCACCCATCCATCCACCCCTACACACATACAATCATCACCCTCAGGGACTATTCATACAAAGGAATAGATACAGGGACAATTTGGAAACTGGAGATCTCAGTCGATAAAAGAACAACATCAGATTCATTACATCAGTAGTCGACAAAAGATCTCGGGTCATAAAGATTCATGGTCATTGGATTCAACACTTTCAGATCATTAGGAGCAGTTGAGTTACAGCAGCGGCTCTTGAAGATCAGGATCTTTGTCCATTAACCTCTATCCAACATTCGGTGTTTATTGATTAATTTTGCTTATGTCCGGAGGGCGACATCACTTCATTTTCTGCAATCTATCCTTTAGTTCTTAGTTATTTTCGTGAGGAAACTGGTTGAGATATTGAAGAAAGGTTATACTGTTGGAGCTCGAGTTCAATACATGAAGGCTGATGCCGACCAAGTTCAGAAAACATTGGAGCTGACACAGTCAACCACTCAGATCCTCAGCTCACAGTCATAGGGGAGTTCTGCGTTCCTTTCTCTAGTTTATCTATCTGTTTTTGCAAGATTATATCGACATATATCCCATTCCAAACACTAAGTGTGGGATCCTTAGAAACCACAAAATACTAAGAGGTATTTTCCATAATTAGTAGAAATTCTAAGTATGGGATACTTCGACAAGAGGTGTTCAATGCATAAATTCGAACATTAGGGACAATGTTCCTCTAAGTGTGGGATATACGGTCTGCAACCGCAAGTTTAACCTCTTGTCCGTAAAATAAACAATATTTTCATTAAAAAGGTTAAAAATGGATAAATTTTCAAAATTTTCGGTTTCAAAAACATCGTTCTTTAGAAATCCTATCTTTCAGAACTATGAATTATAGCAATAAATGAGTTTTAACAAAGAAACAAAATTGTTTACTTAGAATAAGATACGGATGAAAAGGGCAACACATGGCTAGGCACACAGACTAAAACATTCGATTCGTGAGGTTTGAGCCCATAATTAGCATTCATCTTTAAAATGCTTCACTTTTCGTTTCATGTGTGCGCCGATGTATGCATTTGAATTAGAACTTGCTCTTGTAATGCATTTCGAGATCACATCGATGAGTGCCACACGTGGCATAGGTACAACCTATCTTGATAGCTTCTAAGGAATCCAAAACACCTTTACACCATCAAACATCCACCCACTCAACACCCACTCTTCACACCCAATAAAGATCTCCTGTCATTTATCCCGAACCTACAGAAGTCTCATCAACCCACAAACCTTCGGAGACACTCCCAAATTCCTAAGACCTTTGCAAGAAAAGCCATCATAACCCAAAATCATTAGAAACCTTCCAGGCCACGAAGTACATTATTAAGATCGGCAGAGTAGAAGAAAAGAAATCGAAAGAATCACGCCGGCACAATCATGAAAAGGGCCAAGAAAAAGGAAGAATCCAAAAAAAAAAAAAGGGGGGGGCTATGTAGTCCTTTCAAAAAGCTAAGGAATTTCAAAGAAAAGCTTCAAGAAAATACAAGGAAAACCATCACACCCCTCACCACTTACCTTCTTCAAACCAAAAACCCGATTCCTTCCAAGATATCTCGAAAGGTTAGTATCGTCTTCATCAAAAGTGATGGAGATTTGATTTTCGATCAAGCCTATGACGAGAATGCTACATTACTGGCTATCCGAGTGATTGACACTAGTAAGTAGGAAACCCTAAACACTTGAGTGATTTGAGTGACCCACTTGTGAGGATTGCCTAGTCATGATCACCTTATAAGTTGCCTGAAGAAGGTATCAAGTTCTATAAACCCTTAGTTTCCAGTAAAAAACTCTTTCATAACCATAATTTTATATTTTCTGAAAATAGTATTTCTAGCAAATGATATAATTAGAATCCTTCCAGAAGTTTTTATGAATGAGTTTTCTTGAGGACAAGCAAAGTTCTAAGTGTGGGATACTTGATATCGTGTAAAAAGTCATGTTTTTACTACCGATATCTCTCTCATTCTGGAACGATTCTTGGCATTTTAATTCAAATATAGTACAAATCAATAACATTATGCCAAGATGGTCAAAACAAGGTTGCACAATAAAAATCAAGCAAAACGGATGAGAAACGAAGATTCCACACACGTTTGAAGATTCAAGGCATCAAAACAAGATTTCAAGACTAAAGTGTCCTTCACCAACATCCATTCTATCCAAGATGTTCATTTTCAAAATACGAATCCAACAGAAGAAGAATCAACTAAAACGGATAAAGAACGAAGATTCTACGCCCGCCGGAAGATCCAAATGATTCGTACGCAATATCTGGAGCTAGGAACCTCATCTCAGGGCCTATCTTATGTCAAAATCTTCGTTTTTGAATTACAAATCCAACAAAAAAAGAATCGACGCAAACGAAAGCATAACGAAGAAAATACGCACGAATCAAGAAACGAAGCAAAAGACGGCGAAACGGGGCGGGTACAGGCCAGCCGCCGCCGGCCACCAACCAGCCGCCGCCGGCCACCTGTCCCCCGCCTCGGTTTCCATTTTTGGCAACTTTTGGTACCTAGTGCGCCTACTTTTCTTGTTGTACAGTACCCGGTGCGCCTACTTTTCGTGTTGTACAGTACCCGATGTACCCTTTTGGCTACCTTTTACTAACATGCACCTCTTGATGCTAATGTGAGCCCAAAGCTCTCCTATAAATAGAGGGCATGAGGCTTCATTTCAACTTGCACCATATGCACCTCCTTTTTTGCATATTTCTCTTTCTCTCTAGAATTCTCTCTCTAGCACTACTCTTAGGAGTTAGAGGAAAATTGTTCTTATAGTTAGTTCTTCTCTCTAGTTTCTCTCTCTAGCACTACTCTTAGGAGTTAGAGGAGAACTAGAGAGAAGATTAGGAGAGAATCCTTTCTTTTAGATTAGTTATGTATTTGTTAATAGTAGCTAGCTTAGCAATGTAACGCTTTGGAATATTTGGAAGTAATATAAGCATCGTTTGACTCGCAATAATTACGGGTAATATCTATCCTTTTCTTCTATTAATTAATTGTAATGTTCTTGTTTGATGTTTATGATTTATTAATTGAAATGTTTATTGCCATGATATTATGCAAGTAGTTGCTTATATGTTTGCCACGATTTAGATAGTTATAATGGGATGATATTAAATATAGTGAAGTAATGTGACGGCCCCTATTCAACTGTTCCCAGATATAGTGCTGGAAACGCTTTATGCGGAGTACAAATGTACGTAAGTCTGAGAACGACCGAAGGTAGTTGCATTATGGATTAATACTATAAAAGTGCTAAATAAATTTCTGTTTATAGTTTAATTATAACATTATGAACGAATGATGGCATATTTGGCCAACCGCTTATGACTAGACTGCCCCAACTTATTCCGGTAGGGTAAAACCTGTTTATGTGACTATTTATTCAATAGACCATGCCATGATACGGACATCTCTGACGACCGAGATTGGGGAATAGGATTCGAGGGTAGTTGTTAGCCGATATGTTCAGTACATTTGGGAAAACTTCCAGTGTATTGTAATTGTTTGTGTTTACTATCCATGTGACATATCTTCTATCTGATTGCGGACAACTCTACGTTAGTTAGTTGATAGGATCGTAAAAACAACTCATTCCAACATAGTTTAAATTTATAAAAAAGAAACTTATATGAATGGGAATTATTATACTTTGTTATTGTTTAAATATATGACTCCTGACCTAATTTATGGAGTACCCTTTCCAGTTATCCACGTGACTGCAACCTAGATATTAGGGAGTCATGAACCTTAATTGTGGTAAGTAGTTATCTGTGCCCATGACATGCAATAAGTAAGACACAGTGAAACCACTCGTTGTATATATTAGATTTACATTTCTGCACTGCTTTACATTTAGTTAGTTTAGAGTGTCAACCTCACTATCAATTACTCTTGACCGCATGTTAGACGTAAGAACCCGTGGAACTACCCTGTAAAGTACACCGTCTATTACTGAAAGGCATGGTCCTCATATGAAACATGTTTTAAACAAACTGTGAATAATTTGGAGATGTATAACTGTTTGAAAAGGAGAGGTCTAGGTCATAAATCAAAGTAATTAGAGCTTAACAAAAGTATTAACAAGGTCTAGAAAGGAAAGTCCAAATGACTTAGATACATCAATCCCCCTAGATCTTACATATTTGATTCTTTAAACATAACAAGTTAATAATTAGATACACTATTAGAAGAACGAGAGATAAGCTTAGGTATTAAGAACGGTCGGACCTGTGAGATGATACGCTGCTTTATTCATGTACCTCGGTTAACCACCAAAATAGGTTGCTTATCTTTCAACTAGGTAAGTATTGGGAGTTTAGCGTATTGCTCCGATCATCATCACGATAACCTAGTTCCTAGTGACATGCCAATGGGAAAATTAATTGGTAGGGTTCTAGAGTTTACACCAAAGTCTGTCAATCTATTAATCTGAAAATGTCCCCATCATAAACACCATCCCGATATTATACTATCCCAAGTCATGGTAAACCACGTCTTCCTTATCCTTAGTTGTTCCTTATACGCTAGCTAGCTCATTTTAGTTTTATTGCTTTAGTAGTTTAAATTAGATAAAAACCCAAACAAAACCAACTATCTGAACCCCATCTTGAAGACTTAATTATCCAAACAAGCTCTGTTTCAAATTCGACCGTCTGGAGACGACCCTGATCATCCTTACCACGTACTAGTATCAGGTACTTGTGCCTTGTACCAGTAGGTAGTTCGGAGGTTTAGGCCCCGAGCAAAACAAATTTTAAAACACCCTGATCGCACCCTCGGTCATTACAACAACACCAACGACACCGACGGCTGAGGGCGCATCAGTTCACTAGACTTGGTAGTTTATGGTATAACCAATAGGTTCCCTACTCGTCGGTTATCAACTAATATGTCACGAGGAACTATGGTGTCATGATTCTGATTAAACAGACAATGCTCAACTCTCCACACTCTCCCATGAGGGAGTCAGTGGCCCTTATTATTGAACGCATTCGCTCGTGGGCGAAGGAATAGAGTAGCAAGTCCACAACAAGTATAACCGTTCTTAATACCATAAAGACTATAAATCCAGCAAACAACTAACTTAGCAATTATGTTCGGACTTAGTTGATCAATTCTCATTAATGAAATTCAAGCATGGTAAGCGAAGAAAAGTGTTGAGGTTTCTTGTGTACCTTACTTTAGATTGCATAGGTTAGGGAAAAGTATCACCTTAAATTGGATTTTATACTTGCCTTTCTTAGTACAATTAACAAATCCTTAGGTTTTCGTAAATGGTTATTTAGCCTATAGCCTACCTAATCTAATCTAATCTAAACTAACTAATCTAATTAAAATGCTAATTAAAATGCTGGCGGCTTTTTGCATAAAGTTCCAGACCATGTCGGAAAATGCTATGGTAGTTCACAATGTATTTAATCGTTTACCAATGTTTCCATTGTGAATTTAATTGCTCAGCGATATTTGCATGATAAGTACATTGTGATCGGAAGTGTACAATACTCATGGCAATTCCACGTAATCACATTGCATTTTATGATGCTTGCATGACGTTACAATTAAAACCATAGTTTTTACACAGATAACTATTGACCAAGTATTAAGGTTCGCGACTCCTCTTTACAAGGTTACAATCACGTTTGTTAATCGAAAGGCGAATGTAAGTTTTAGGTTTAAAATCATAAGATAAGTCCGTTCATAAAGTTTCCGTTTCAATAATGTCGATCCATAATACAACTACCTTCGGTCGTTACCGGCTTCCATGCGTTTGTACTTTGCTCGAAAGCATTTCTAGCACTATACCAAGTAAACAGTCGAATAGGGGCCGTCATATTATTTCACGACACTTTTAAAGTCATCCCACAAATATATACGCTAACTACATCACAAAAAATACAATAGTAATCTACTCGCTAATCATGGCATAAACGATCTCTAGCATAATTAAAGTATACATATTTAATTAAGATAGAAAAGGATATAAATAACCGATATTATTATGCGAGAAGGAATAGACTTGAATTAATAAGCGTATCTCCAAGCGTACACCAAAGATTACAAGATGATTCCTAGCTTCCGTTCTATTCTAAACAAGCTTCCTAACTAGCCTAATACTAATTTTGAAGTAAGAAAATAAAATAAGAAAGTAAAGAGAGAAATATGCCTAACACATGTAGGAATATTGGGACATCTCCAAATGAAGCCTTGGGGCTTCTATTTATAGGAGAAATTTGGCTCAAGTTAGTATCCCAAGGCTCACATTAGCAAAAGGTGGAAAAGGTGGTGCACCGGGTACGAAAAAAGGCGTAAAGGTGGTGCACCGGGTACCGAAAAGCATGTAAAGGCCTAGCACCGGGTACACGGAAGGACCAAAAAGCGGAAAGGAGATGGGGGAGGGGAGGCCGGCGCCGCCCTACAGGTGGATTGCGGTGGCTGGTGGTTGGCCGGCGGCGGCTGGCTGCCACCCGCCCCGGTTCGTCGCCTGTTGCCTCGTTTCTTGATTCGTGCGTGTTTTCTTCGTTATACGTCTGTTTGTGTTGATTCTTTTTGCATTGGATTCGTAATTCAAAAACGAAGACTTTGATGAAAATAAATTCCAAAAATATGTCTCCCATCTTTAGATGTGTCGTACGAATCGTTTGGATCTTCCGGCGTACGTAGAATCTTCATTCTTCATCCGTTATTGTCGATTCTTTTTCTGTTGGATTCGTAATTTGAAAACGAACATCTTGGATGAGATGGATGTTGGTGATGGGCACTTTTGTCTTAAAATCTCGTTTTGATGCCTTGAATCTTCAAACGTGCGTGGAATCTTCGTTTTTCATCCGTTTTGCTTGATTTTCATCGTGCAACCTTGTTTTGACCATCTTGGCATAATACTATTGATTTGTACTGCTTTTGAGTTAAAATGCCAAGAATCGTTCCAGAATGAGAGAGATATCGGTAGTAAAAACGTGACATTTTACGCGATATCACCTTAATTGCTGGGTGTCACAGCTTTTTTGACTATGTAGGTCACTTGTTACATGAGATTTTGTCACTACTGGACCGAATGAAGTGACGAAAACAGTTGTCACAAAAATAGTGACAACTTCAACTTCGTCATCAAAGTGACAACATTTCGCCATTGGTCTCTACAATGACGGACCTATAGTGACGAGAAGTGACCACCTTAGTTTTTGTCACTAAACCATTTAGTGACCAATTTTGTAATGTTAGTGATGACATTTGTTTCGTCTCTAATCATGATTTTTCTTGTAGTGGTACCCGTCTAAAATTGAAAATTTGTTAGACTTTTGCTGTATTTATCCTCTATAACCGGCTTTTAAAATTCGTTCATAAATTACCAAACGGATTTTTTGTGATTCGGCCCAGATTTTCAAATGCTAGGTAGTATTTTTATTTTTAAGTGCAATTTTTATTCAGGATATTAATTTGGTAATTTCAGTCGATGAGTGGGTAAGGAATTGCAAAATTATAGGAAATTTGCATTGAAAGGATTGATATTAAGTCCTAAAAGTATGAATACATAAGATATCACAATTAAGCCTATATTTTATAATTTGATTTTAAATTTCAAATTTATAGCTAGTTTTTTTTAATAAGGTTGGAATAATTAGGTAGGGGCAATAAAGTCTTTTTAAAGAACTCTAATCCATTATTTAGGTAGTCATTATTAAGAGAGATTATCAAGGGTTCAAATTTAAAAGGATTAATTAATGTAGAGTTAAGATTAAATTAAAGGATTAATGATTACCTAATTTTAACTTTCTTTTAATATAGAAAAAAAGTGTAGATGTAGATAGATAGATAGATAGATGTAAATGTAGATCGGTTGCCTCCTTATGTAAGAAAGAGATGAAGTTATAGGGGAAATCACAAATTTGATCCGTTTACCAAAGCAATTTAACAAAATAATCCGTTGACTTTCGTTTTTAACAAACTAATCCACCCATTGGCACCGTACCGGGGCGCCGGCGCCCCTGACAAAACCAAACCGCCCAAAACGTGACACGTGTACGAGGAAAAAAGCAAACCCGGCGCCCCATTATTTTTTTGGCGCCCCATGTTTTTTCATTTGGCGCCCCACCTTTTTTTTGCCCTTCTTTTGGCGCCCCACATCATACACACGGCGCCCCATGTTTTTTCCTCGTACACGTGTCACGTTTTGGGCGGTTGGTTGTGTCAGGGGCGCCGGCGCCCCGGTACGGCGCCAATGGGTGGATTAGTTTGTTAAAAACGAAAGTCAACGGATTATTTTGTGTAAATTGCTTTGGTAAACGGATCAAATTTGTGATTTCCCCGAAGTTATATTGAACGCCAATGATGATTTAGAAAAATTCTTAGCACGTACGAGTCAATATAATGAAAAATAATAGGTGTGTCTACTTCATACGCTAAATGTATCTCTAAGAATAGAATTGTTACATATGATTAAAATTAGTAGACATAACAGCTTGCGTTCACGGAATTCATAGAAATTCGATAAAATCAAAATTGAGATTTTAATTTTTTAACTTGTTTGATCGAGTAAGTGATGAAATTGAAATCCATCAAACTCATTTACTAAAGAAATTGGAATTACTTTTCCTTTGATAAATTCTTCCAATTCCTTAAAACAGATCTTCACAAACCAAACACACCTCTTAGTGAACTTTAAGTACCGTTCACAAAAAGTATTAGGCATTTTTAAACATGTATATCAATACTCGATACTTGTTTACCGACTAGGCTAAATCGAACTTGTCAAGCTCTTATGTCAATTCGGATCGAAACGACAGTGGAAAGGCGTATACGTACTCTAATCTACTACGTAATTTGGTTTCTATATATGTCAAGTTGAAGTTTGGAAGTGTTGAAAATAAAGTTGATATTCAACTCAAAATATGGATGGACGGCAAATTTCTTTAATTGTTCAACGTAAAGTTGATATTTCAACTACGCAACCACAACATAAACGTCATTATTGACGACCCACAGAATAAAAAACTGTCGGCATATAAGACATGTTGTTTGACCATTAGCCAATTGACGCTTTCCGTTGAAAATTTACCCTTATTTTTTTTACATACATATATTCGGTTCTCCGCATTAACTTAAAGGTAACTTTAGGTACTGTCAACGACACATTAGATATTCTCATCATTAATATTAGATTAAAAACGTATTGTTCACACTAACTGAAAAACCAATTACTAATGCTTCCGATTATCTTATCTACATGTAAAAAACTAACTAAAAGTGTCACCGATAAAAACATACTCTATTCCTCTCAAATTAATTGTCTAGTTTAAGTTTGCACACAGTTTAAGAAAAATAAAGACCATTACATTATTCACGGGTAAAATTTCATGTTCAGAATAGACATTTATTTTTAGACAAATCAAAATAGAATTGTGAACATATAATTTGAGAGCGCGGAGTTTAACGTAGTGACACACAACATGGTGGGACTGTGGGTACATAACTACATATATATCCACTTATTAACACAATGTCGAATGATTACATAAGATGTATAACAATATATATGGTACTAGCTAAAACACAATTAATTTTACCTGGACTGTGTCAAAGTCTAGATATATTGACAATTTCCAAAGTCTCACAAAAATAACAAAAGTTGTGTCATTTAGTGACACATTTTTGTAGTGAATTGAACAACTCAGTCCAACTATAATTCTTTTAAGGTTGATGCATGACTTTTACCCATGCATATTTACTTTCTTCTATTCTTTATCATCAATCATCGTCATGCATGTCATGAAACGGAAACTGTGAAAATATATATATATATATATATATATATATATATATATATATATATATATATATATATATATATATATAGTGACATGATCCAGAGGGAATTCCATTTTTTGAGGGAAGGGGGAAGCGTTAGTACGCATCAGGAAGCATATTACCTTCACCTATACTAATCTCGAAAAAAGCAAACTGAAATTTAGTAAATGTTAATCATAATCGATGTTATAAATGTTAAGCTTCCTTGATAAATTTTTTCTTCAAGTTATAGTATCGATTTATTAATATTTGATCCAAATCCGTTAAGATGCATCGCGGTGCATTTTAGTTAATCTGCATTGTGATGCATCTTAACAATAAAAATATTTTTCAAATAATGTGAAGTTTTATGATGCATCGCGATGCATCTTAGTTAATATGCATCATACTGCATCTTAACAATTAATTAAATAAATATTCATCAATTAATGTTATGACTTAAAAATGAAATTCATTCGTTAAAATATTCTTTATAGTATCGATTTTGATTACTATTTACCGATAAAAATAATTTTTTGTTGACGTTTTGATTGATAATTGTAATATGCTTCCTGATGCGTACTAACGCTTCCCCCCTTTCCCCCAAAAAGACACTTCCCTCTTGATCACTACCCTATATATATATATATATATACAGTGGCGGATCTACAAATGTGAGGTTGAGTATGCATAAACGCACTAGGTAAAATGGGTTTTTTTTTTAGGTGGAAAGTCAAAGGTGTTTATCGGGTCAGGTTTCGGGTTCTTCTATTTGAATTCCCGGTTAGAATTTTTTAAAAATTTGTCAATCAAACTTGAACTAGAAAATCGTTATTAAAGCATATCCAAGAACATACAATCGTACGCCGTACGGTCACAAACACATACAAACATACGGCTAAAAACTTAGATACGTACAATAGGATTTTCATAACAATAATAAAAGGTTTTAACTTTTGTACACTTTGAAAATTAAAACCTTAAAACCTGTAGAAATTTTTATAGTTAGATTTTCTAAAATAAAGAGAAAAAATGATTGTTTTGAATAGTTGAATGTTAGAGTCAAAAGTTTTGTCGAACGGTTAAGTTAAATATTGGGATGGAAAGACAAAAGAACATAAGGGAACAAAAAGGGGAAGGGAAAGTGAAAAATTTTTACAAAAATAAACTAGCCCATTAATTAAAAGTCACAATTTAGTCAAAACTTTTTGATTGGGTTATCAAAACAATGAAGAACATGGGACGGAAATAAACTAAAGGGTGTACACCATTATTTTAAAGGGTATGTATTTTATATAAACTAGACTAAAAATATTTTATAAAATTTTTTTTTGCACTACACATCGAAACCCAAGGGTATGCAAGTGCATACCCTTAAAAGTATGTACATCCGCCATTGTATATATATATATATATATATATATATATATATATATATATAATATATATAAAGATCAAGAGGGAAGTATTTTTTTTTTTTGGGAAGGGGGAAGCGTTAGTATTCATCAAGAAGCATATTACAATTATCAATCAAAACGTCAACAATAAATTATTTTTACCGGTAAATAGTAATCAAAATCGATACTATAAAGAATATTTTAACGAATGAATTTCATTTTTAGGTCATAACATTAGTTGATGAATATATATTTAATAAATTGTTAATATTCACTGTGATGAATATTAACTAATATGCATCACGATGCATATTAAAACTTCACATTATTTGAAAAATATTTTTATTGTTAATATTCACCACAATGCATATTAACTAATATTCACCGCGATGAATATTAACGGATTTGGATCTAATATTCATATATCGATGTTATAACTTGCGGAAAGAATTTATCAAGGAAGCTTAACATTCATAGCATCGATTCTGATTAACATTTACTAAATTTCAGTTTACTTTTTTCGAGATTTGTATGGGTGAAGGTAATATGCTTCTTGATGAATACTAACGCTTCCCCTTTCCCTCAAAAAATGCACTTCCCTCTGGATCATTCCAATATATATATATATATATATATATATATAGATACCTTAAATTTCCCCTTTTACTTATATGTATACCAGTACTTTGTGTTTTTACGAGTGTAAAACGCAAATACCAGGAATAGTTACAACATTTATTAACTTGTTACAATAACTAAAACATCTTTTCTACCTCTAATTCCGTCAGATCCTTGCTGCTCCAAGTTTTCGAGTTACACTTGAAAGAACACATAGTTGGGATTTATACCTTCAGGTATAGTGGATCCAGAAGGGTACTTTGGGAGAACGTTCCCTACGTGTCTCGCAACCTCCAAGTAAAATGCATACGTAGCTTGCCTATGAATATGTTCGTTTGTGATCTTTTGTGTAGTCCAGTAGTTGTCTGTAACTTGTTTTACGTAACCATAAGCATACACAGCCATATGCATACACGACCTCCGGTATTTGTCTTTAACTTTTAATTCTTTTGATGGGTTGGTATAAAATGATGAACAAAGCTTGCAATCCTTTTCCTTCTTAAATTTCTCCTCGAAAGCATTAGTCTTGAATGTCCAACTTCCTGTTAACCAATTGCACTCGTAAAAAGGAAGAAACCTTTGTCCATAACTAGCTATGAAATCTATCGCTGACAGAATAAATTCGAATTCTTCATTGGACATGTAGTACGGAAAGCTTACTCTTGTCCACCCCGACTTTGCTCCATTGTAGCCCTATCGATACAAGAAGATCAACGCATCAAATATTATCACAAATGAACTCCTGACATGCGCACGTACTTCTTCAAAATAAAGAATAACTAAACAGTATATATGAAGCAAAATCATGATTAGACGGTATACATCTGAGTCAAAAAAGACTTATCCTCCCGGATATTTAAACAGGAAAAGCCTCATTCGTTTACCCATTATCAAACAAACCATGAAGAAGAAATTCTAGTTTTTGTTGTGGCTTTCACCAACTTAAGGAAATTGAGTGGTCTATACATAACAATTTCCACTGATTCAGTATTTTTATATTTCAAACTACTTGTATGGAGGAATGCAGAAATAATATTTACCTTTTTTATTGCAGATCGCATTTCAAGTGATAGACGATCACCGATACCAAGCAAGTAGTGACCATAAGGTCCAGCACAAGCACACCCTCCTCGAGCTTGGATGCCAAACAGGTCATTAAGGAGCTTAGCAACAAAAGCCCCATCCAGAGGCTTGTCTCTCTTATAACGTGCCTCATACTTCGATATGTTGATTCCCACATCTGCTTTGTCATCTACACGCTCAACACCCGATGAAGATTTAGTCGTGTAAACAAGGAAGGATATGATCGCTTGTCGCTCTACTTTAGTATTTCCCAACACCCAAATGTTCCGATTTTTGCCAAGTCTCTCTAGTGCCCTCGTTGTATATTCATGCTCTTTATCCGCTATTACTTTGTATCCAATGTATTCTTTAACTTGAAAGGCTAAAGCTGCTTTCACTCGTTGGATGATTTGTGGTGTCCCTGCATCTTCCCTTTCTTCGATGTCATTCACATACAATGTATCCTAGTATTTATAATTAACAATTTAGTTGGTTATATATTCAGCAATAATTCTAGTTAATTATCATCGAGAACAAACGTTTTAATACGTATACCTTTTCATTGAAATAATTCACGTAGTTAACAGTGCCACCTCCACATGTTGAAGGGGGAGAATTTTTGAGCTGATATAAAGCCTTGTTCATCAGAAGAACGCCCGGTGATCCAGGCCCTCCAAGAAACTTGTGTGGACTTAAAAATATGGCATCGTAACCATCAATAGCACCTGACCTCATGTCAATCTCTACGTATGGACCGCTTTAATTATAATTCAACATTAAATATATCAGCCTCTTTTTAATTTAAAGGTGAAAAGCGATTTGCTTGCCTGAACGTAAAGAAGCAGACGGTGTACCTTGCTGCGAAGTCAAAGCATGCAAAAGCTCCAAACTGGTGAAGCAAGCGAGATAGCAAACGTGTATCAGAAACGATTCCAGTGACATTACTACAAGCAGAGAATGAACCAAGCATTGGGCGCCCAGTGCTTTGATAAATCTGGAGCTGGCACTTCAAACTGTCGATGTCAATCAATCCTTCATCGTCTAAACCAATCTCTATAACTTCTGCTAAGCTTTGCCTCCAGGAGAGAACGTTGGAGTGATGCTCATATGGACCAACAAATACTACCCATCTTTCTTCACTTTTTAGACATGAGTTTAGTACTTTCTCTTTTAAAATTGATGAAATCGAGATTCCCATGACTTCTTGAAGCCGTTTTA
This sequence comes from Helichrysum umbraculigerum, assembly GCA_949592205.1. Lineage (NCBI taxonomy): Eukaryota > Viridiplantae > Streptophyta > Magnoliopsida > Asterales > Asteraceae > Helichrysum > Helichrysum umbraculigerum. The sequence continues at coordinate 103,980,077 of CATIUR010000004.1, read as the reverse complement.
TGGCAGCTGTAGTGCCTGATCCACAGAAAAATAGTGCATCGTCTTGTGTTCCTCCTAAACATTTCTTAATAAATTCGGTTGCTTCGTGATAAATTTTCCCAGTATGCTCACCAACGTAGCTGTCACTAGTGTGAGTATTGCCTGAAAAGATCAATTAACCAAAATTTACAGCAGTTTAATTTGTGTCCACATAATGAACTAGAAGTGTGTACTAGCTAGCTCTATCGTTATATGGGTTTACTGTTTCTATGTATATGAAACTTTACACGTTGTACGTACTTTTGTATGGGGCGAACTTTGAAAATTTTTATTGTATGTATTTAAGTTCTAAAAACGTATATATGCTTTTTTAAGAATTACAGTAGTAAACTAGAAAGTAACCTTACCATAAAATGGAAAAACATTCTGGATTATATAATCTTCAACGTACTGAAGACAACGTCCGGAGGCTGTATGGTCTGCATAAGTGAGTTTACGTTTTCCAAAGGGAGTATCAATCTCGGCAACTTGACCTATTGTTTGATATCGCAGCCACCTTAGTTTCGTATCCGCAGTTGAATTAATCTCTGGTACGTCTTTTTGTAGTATTGCCCCTGCGAGCATTGTCCCATTTTCAACTTTATGGTCGTCATCATCATCAACGTTCATGATCCTATTTCCGTACCTACTGCTACGTCCTGCTATTGATATGTCGCCCATCTAACAAGCAGCTAAAAGTATCCATAACATTAATTAATCGTTAAGAAACAATTTTCACAGTAGAAAGAAACAAAACAATTCTTGATTACTCAGAGACTAAAAAATAAATATATAGAAAAGTAGTATTATACCTCACACAGATGGCTTGATAATTGAAAAGTAGTTGAAGCTAACTTGAAGTGGAAACTAAGTAATGGTAACCTCGTATGTCTGTTTTTTCTTAGTTTCTTATGTATGAAGAAGATGAAGAGAATACTGGATATTCTGTTATCTGTTATATATATATATATATATATATATATATATATATATATATATATATATAGGTCTTAATTTCTTTGTGTTTCAAGGGGCGGGCGTTAGCTAGTTAATTAGGATAAAAAGTCTGACTGTATTTCATGTAAAGTTTGACTTATTCATGGGTGGGGAGAAATCCAGTAGTGGAGGTTGCTCATCCAACTTACAGCAACTTGATTACAGCAACTTGATTACATCGTATTTAGTTCTGACAAAATGCGACTCTTTTTCTACAAAAGAATCCAACACAACTGAGACAATAATAATTTTAAGTGTTTTTTTTTTTTTTTTTTTTGAAAACTTTTCTTGCAAATAGAGAACACTCGGTTCCAATTTAAAACTAATATTTGTAGAAGGAGACAACGATTGATTGATTTAGCTAAAGTGCTAAACCATGAACTTCAAAAATAAGCTTTAAATTATATTTTATTTTTAGAAAGTCCACTTTACTACCTACCCCACGCGATTATATACATTGCTTCCGGCGAGGCTTGAACTCCAACCTTTTAGCTGAAGGGCTCCTCAGATACCATTAGGCAATAGGCCCTTTGGTAAAAAATAAGCTTAAAAATATAATTGATACATATTCCAAAAGGGATAAGTGTCCTGAATATTAACAAATTACTAAAAAAAAAAAAAACTATTTTGTGTATGAACTTTCAAAACCTCTACTGTATATATTCACTTTTCAATTTATTGCAAATTAATATTGTATGTAATTCGTTAACGTGTGATTTTGTATAGCTGTCGATTGAGTCCTTTATAAGGATGACACACTAGTCAAATTACATACAATTAACAATAATTGAAATTTGAATACACACGATTGAAGTTTGAAATTCGCACAGACAATGGATTTGTTTTTTCATTTGTTATATTTCCGGACACTTAGGCCATTTCAAAAGTAATGGCATTGAAAATAGCAAAATGTGGGAGACTGTATAATGAATTAAGTTCATTATATTAGATCTCTGTTTTAGGTCGTTTTATCATTTCATACACTTTTTCAGATTAAAAAATAAATATCTAAATACATCTATTACCAGGGGCGGGGGCAGCGTAGGCAGCCGCCCCCACTAGAATTTTCAAATTACGTAAAAAGGATATTTTTCTAAGGTATTAATGACATTTTAAAATTTTTGCCCCCACTAAACTACAAAAGAAATAAGAAAAAATTTATTTTGCCCCCACTAAACTACAATATAAATAAAAAAAGTTTATTTCGCCCCTTCTACTTATATTTCCTGGCTCCGCCGCTGTCTATTACTAATATATAAAGCACTTATGTTTTATATTTAGAAATTTTCAAGGGGGAAGACTCAACACTTCTAAATTTAACTTACGTAATTTAATTCTCATCTTTTAACGATTTTACCAATTTCATGATTTTACTATTAACTACTATATTTTGAATCACTAACTCCACATACGAAAAAGCTACCTTTATATTGAGTACGTCATCATCACGAATAATCTATCAGTGAATAACAAAACTTCGTATTCCGCTGCTTAATGCGGCATATTAAGCTGGTTCCTAATTAAAGACAAGAAAAACTCTTTCCATTTCTAAAAGAGTTTGAAAAAGAAATTTCTCAACCAACGATACTTTTAGCCTCCGAGAAAAGTCAAATACATGAGTATCTATCTATGATCAACATGGTATCTACTATGATAGTGAATGTTTGACTTTGTAGGCACCATGCATTATATATTTGATTTTCTAATTAAATCGAAGGGAGTTGATATGCTCATTTAAGGAATTGCCGTGCACACATACAAAAAAAATTAATGGACTATTTTACCCTCAAAATTATATTACCAATTTTAATTATGTTTGACCTTTTATCAATTTACCAAAAATCTCACATTCCAAACTATTTCCTTCTTCCCCTAATTTCTTTTTCTTTTTGGCCGCTCTGTATCCGACAACTTCGACTACCACCATTTCAATCCACAACGCCTCCTGATTCGGTATATTCGACATAAAGGTATTTCGATGACTTTGATCGTTAATTTTTACTCATTGAACTTTCGATTAACCATCCGTACAAGTTTTGTGGTTTTCTTGAATTATAAATCTTCTTTTGGCTGATAATTTGATCTTTAAAGGCAAAATCTAATTCAAAGTCACTTAAATCTTGAATATTGAATATTGTTAATCGTAATTATATGATTTTGTTTGTGTGTGACTTATAGTTGAAATGGGTGAAATAAAAGAAAATGGTGAATCTTTTTCTTTTAAAGATGCTTGACAATTAAACCTTTTTAACAAGTGAGCGGTGTACTGCTTTCAAACTACGTACTTTTTTACGAGAGAATGATGTACTGCATTCATTTGTTGTTTGACTAGTGAAATTTATAAGTGAAGCTATATTTTTGTGTTTTCAACATTATTACCGTATTATTTCATGCAGCATATGAGCTCGATGATTATTTTAGGGACACTACAAGAAAAATGCTCATTAGTGACCACTTTTGTGGTGACGAGTTATTTTTTCGTCACTAATATCACAATTAGACACCATAAATTAATTCGTCACCGAATTTTGGTCACTGCTGCGATATTAGTGATGGATGCAATATATTGGTCACTCTGTTGTCACTAAATTCTGAAATAGAGACCAAAAAAATATATTGGTCACTTAATTTTAAAGTAATGACCAGAAAATATGTGGTCACTAGTTTTAAAATAGAGACCAAAAAATAGTGGTCACTCAGAATGAAAGAGTTGAAAACTATATATTTTAAAATACTACGATTTTTAACGATGTAATTAGTGGTATGTTTATGTTTATTTTGTGTAATATACACGTAGGTTGTTTATTGCCTCAAAACTATAGTACCTTATTAAATTAAATGAAATTATAAGCTAGAAAAAGTTTCAAGGGCTAAAAGTAAACTCAAGATAAACATGAAGGGCTGATTGTGACTAATATAAAGTTAACGAATATGGGTCTTAAACCCAAGTAATAGACTCCGGCTCCTTTTAGATAAATGCAAACGGCGGCAAACCCTAATTATCGATCCGTCCTTCGATTGAAGCCTATTTAATTATATTATTTTGCATTTCTCGTTCGATTGGAGCCTATTTCATTCCGTTACCCTCCATCACAACATCGATTGAAGCTTCAATTTATCGTTCAATCACAGACGGTTTGTATATATTTCTTCATTTTCTTTCTTATATACGAAATCAATAATCTATCATACGTATCTAATAATTTCAACCGTCAAATTTACTTGAAATTGACTCGATTTTCATCCTATAAGTTGTTTTTAGGGTTTAGTATCACATATTGTATCTGTTTGTTAATTTGATTGTTTATAGATGACGATAATCGTTAGCATTAGGTTTTAATCTGTTGTTGCACATGGTAGATTTATGACTCTTAAAATGCAAGTTGTTTTATGTTAATTTCATTGATTCGTCTTGTGCAAATCAGTTTTTTGTGGATAATCTTTAATTGTTTATTAATATCAAAATATGGCAAAATGTTAAGCAGTTGAGGCTTGTTTGACTTTGAATGTCAAAATATTTGATTGCAAATGAAAATTGTTGACTGATCAAAGCACTAAGCTTGGCATCTGATGTCTAATAAGATCTTGTAGTGAATTAATTAGTGTTTTGATTCTTCATACCATACAATTAGTGGAAATAATGATCAACTGCTTAACTGAAATGTATGCAGTCAAAGTTTTTGCCAGGTGGTGTGCCGAAAGAAAATATCTAATAACTTTGTCTTCGTGTTGCTTATGAGAGTGTTCGATGGGGCCTATGAATAGCTGGCGGTCTATTATGTGAACCAGCTGCAGTCAGTCTTGCACTCATACTCAATATCAGCTCTCAAGCAATGCGCTCGAAACCTTAATTTGATTAAATAATATTTTATATGTGTCACTCATGATCCCAATTTGCAAGTTGTCTCGTGGTTGCGTGTAGATCTGCTTGAAATGCACATATATTCCTGATTATCCATGTAGATACTCACTAACATGAACAGAAGGAAGTGCAATGTCACACCCCAAAAATCCATAATTGTGTTTATTTAATGTTTAGCGGAAGCAAGTTATAATTGGCGGAAGCATCTTGTGTAAAGAGTTTAACAGCGGGGTGATGACGTATCAATTGTGCATTCATCGTATCAGAGCATATGATCATACAGAACATAATATATAAAGGATGCCAGTTTAAACAGTTGTTACAAAAATAGTACGACTATGTAAGTCGTACAGTAGTAATAAAGTTTAAAACATTTAAGTTCTACAATACATATGTTAAAATAAGATTTCATGAGTATAACTGCAATGTCTGCAGTAATACAGATGAAATCCTCAAAAGCTGTCCCAAAATATATGGCATCCTAAGTAGTCCAGGGTTGACCATCCTGAATGCATGCGATCCTTACTTACATAGCTAATTTCCTGTAAAACATAGAAAGAAAGTCGTCAACAAATATGTTGAGTGAATTCACAGGTTTTGTATAAATAGGTGGTATGTTAAACCATTTATGTTTAAATTATTGAAATGTTATTCAATAAATAAAGGTTTGCAGGTTTTGCAAATTATAAGATGATAGGGATAGTTACCCTAAAATATAGTTTTATGTGGGTTGTTACCCAAATCATATGTCTGGTTGTTTACCAGAATATAATTATAATCAGTACATATACTGAAATAAAGCAGTTGTAGGATATGTTCATCCTAAATAATAAGTGTGGGAATGCTTAGACTATAATCCCCTGAAAGGTGAGCTAAACCTCGCAGGTTAAAGTAACGCGACCTAACCCTATAACCAAACCACAACCAAATCTTATGTTTCTTGCCTGAAGGACAGTTAAGTATACGCTCCATCCATAGGAGGGTCGTCACGGCAATAGTACTATTCGTATACTCAGTGGCTAGAGTCACCTAGCTAATGGTTATAGTCTGCATGACATAAGGTCTTTCATGCACACATCTCAAGTCTGGTCCGTACTAGGATTTGTTGTCTAATTCCCAAAACAGTTGTGAAATAATATTTCATATCAAACAGTTTGTATAAATCAATAAAGCATTTATATAGTTTTGCTGCATATGTTTGCATGCAGTTTCTATGTTTACACCCCTATGTTTAAAAGCATAAAATATTTGTAAAGTAGGGGCTGTGAACTCACAGTAGTTTTGCTCGGTAGGAAAGCTAGCAGCCAAACAGATAACAGCCCAAGGTATGTTAACCTATACAATAAATATATTAACATAAGTACGTTTGATTTGTTTTAATCACTTATGTTAACAGTTTGTTTGTTTGAAGAAATGGTTGATTTCTTAGTAATATAAGTTGTTGACTTTATTAATGACATTGCGTTGAAATATTGTTATTATTTCATAAATCGTATGCTTGTTAAGTGTATAAACCAATATGTAATTGTTTATTTAACGGAAGGTCGTTTTGTTTTCATTTGTACATATACTTTGTATATAGTTGTTCGTATAATTTGAACGTTATTCAATTATCATTGTTTGTACATATATTTGTTTTATATATGTATTCGTATGTAAATATACTTGTTGTACATTATTAAGTTGTACGTTTGTTAAACGTTTAATTCATCGTGTATATATTTTTGTGAATATATATTCCTAATTGTCAAATGTATATATAATTAATCGATACATTGTGTACATATATCAAAATATATATGTTTAATAAATACATTGTTCATGTATATCAAAATGTATATAAGTTTTCATTTGTTTTAAGAAAACGTATACGTTTGTGTCTATATATATCGCGTGTGTTCTCGTATATATCTATATATATTGTAATACGTTGTTTCGTATTAAAAAAAATGGTAAGTTTTATTTGTTATAAAACTTATATTATTTTTATAAAACGAATGTCACTTGTTTTTAATATCCTTATGTTTGTTTAATAAGTCTTAAACATCCCGATTGTGAAATCGAATCCAATTTGTATAATTTACAAAGTTCGTATTCATATATATGTTTATATATATATCGTTCGTTTGTACGAATTTAAATAGTCCAAAATCCATGTCTCGGATATATCTCATTTATGTATTTATTAATAGCTTACAATGTCTCGTAAATGTCTCGAATAAATGAAATCGTTCACGGAAACGTTTATGTTTTAAAATAAAAGTCAGATTGTTGACCAGGCTCGGGAATCCGCCGGATTTAAAAGAATCCGCCGGATTCAAGTCAAAAGTCGGAATACGCCGGATTCGAGTGAATCCGCCGTATTCAATTAATTTCGGGGGAATCCGCCGGATTAAATCGAATACGCCGGATTCGTTTGTGTTCATCAGATAGTTCGTGCGAAGCTTTGGAATACGCCGGATTCATTTGAATCCGCCGTATTCACCCGTGTCTTTTACTCGTTCATCGTTTTAGCCGAAGGTTTGTGTGCGGGTCGGACACGGGAATCCGCCGGATTCCCTTGAATCCGCCGGATTCGTTGGTTTTCAGTTTATGAATACGCCGGATTCAAAGGAATCCGCCGTATTCGTGGCTCGTTTTAGCCCCTGTTCGTGTCTGATGAAACATATACATATGAGTGTTTGTTTCCAAACCATTATAAACTAATACTAAATGTTTATACAAGTGTTATGTGTCGTTTTTACACATTATTACTTCATTTTAACATATTTTCATATAACGATTTTGTATTTGAAGTTTTGAGTTTTAAAAACATTTTCATGATCAAACCATAATTCTTCAAGTTTGTGATGTTATATGTACAGATTATGATATGTAAACTTGTTATATTACACAATCAAAACAAAGAAATTAAAGATTTGAAGTTTCCTTACAAAGATGAAAAGATGATTTGGTGGATGATGATGACTTGCGACGATGATGATGATCGGATGATGATGATGATATGTTGCTCTTGATCTTGTTGTTCCCTTTGATCAAATGGAGAGAAAGAAGATTGAAGAGAAAATGATTTTTGTGTGTGTGTGTTTTGAGATCACAGAGGAAGAAAACATGGTGAAGGAGGGAGTATGGTTTAAACCTGAAAATGTCTCCTGCATTATTGGCGATGGGTGATGATTTTTGTACTGCAATTTCGAGTACGGGTATAATTATAGCAATATAAACGTAAACTTTTTACATTTTTATTTTGTAGGTGTTCTCCTGGTTCGTAATTTATAATCAGAATAATGATATTATCATTATTTTAAAACGTTGTACAATTTTGTACATTTAACTGCGCACAGTTAATTGAGCGCAAAATTTCAGTTAATTTAGGATTTCATATTTTGAGGTAATGTTCTAACTTCTTCCAAATGAACAAGAAAATTTGTATTTTTATGATTTGACGTCGTATGCGCGTTTTAGAATTATTTCTGTTTGTTTTATAATACATTTTATGTTAAACGTAAAATTAGACCCTTATATCTATATGTTATAGATATATAAATACTCGTAATTAATAATTACATTATTAAGTATTTTTGTATCACGAAACTTTTGTCATTTATTTTTGTCGGGTTCGTTCCGATATATTTGTACGTAACTTTTAATACTTGCTTATTACGTGTTACTTTTTGTTTAAAAGTACCGGGCTTGCTAGGCTTACATCACATCAAAAAGTTTTGTTAAAACTTAACCAGGAAATTAGCGTAAGAATGCACATGCTTAAATGTAAATTAATACCTAATTTGGAGAGTTGTCACATTCTCCCCCCGTTAGGGAAATCTCGTCCCGAGATTTAATTTGTGTCGTGAGTCGTGGTCACGGTTTCAAATAATTGGGGATACTTCTTGCGTATCTCGTCCTCACGTTCCCAGGTGAACTCTGGGCCTCTTTTCGAGTTCCATCGAATTTTGACAAGTTTGATCCGACTGTTTCGGAGTTTCTGTGTTTTCGTATCCATTACTTCCAGCGGTTCCTCCACGAAGTTGAGTTTTGTGTTGACGTAGATTTCGTCGGGAGGTATGATTAACGCTTCGTCAGATAGACACTTCTTAAGATTACTCACGTGAAACGTGTCGTGAATATTACTAAGTTCTTGCGGCAGTTTAAGCTTATAAGCTACAGGACCAATCCTTGCTAGGATCTCAAAAGGTCCGATGTAACGTGGGTTCAGTTTGCCGCGTTTTCCAAATCGCACAAATCCTTTCCAAGGAGATACCTTGAGTAGGACTCTGTCACCTACTTGAAACTCTAAAGGTTTTCGTCTATTGTCTGCATAACTCTTTTGTCGGTCTCGTGCCGTTTTTAATCGATTAAGCACTTGAGATATTTTGTCCGTTGTCTCTTGGACTATCTCAGGACCTGATAACTGTCTGTCATCCATATCTGCCCAACAGAGTGGGGATCGACACTTGCGTCCGTACAACGCCTCGAAAGGTGCCATTTGTATGCTCGTATGATAACTATTGTTGTACGAGAATTCGGCTAAAGGGAGATGAACATCCCAGTTCCCTCCAAAATCAATCACGCATGCTCGTAGCAAGTCCTCAAGCGTTTGTATCGTTCGCTCGCTTTGACCATCGGTTTGTGGATGGTAGGCGGTACTCATGTCGAGTCTAGTGCCTAAAGCTTGTTGCAGTGTTTGCCAGAAGCGAGAGGTGAAACGTGCATCTCTATCAGAGATGATGGATAATGGAACTCCATGTCTAGAAACAACTTCTTTTATGTAAATTCTAGACAGCTTCTCCATCTTATCCGTTTCCTTAATGGCAAGAAAGTGAGCTGACTTTGTCAGTCGGTCGACAATCACCCATATGGAGTCCATTCCAGATGATGTTTTCGGTAGTTTCGTGAAGAAAACCATCGTGATGTGTTCCCATTTCCATTTGGGCAACTCTGGTTGTTGCAAAAGTCCGGATGGCTTTTGGTACTCAGTCTTAACTTTTGCACAAGTCAGACATCTACTAACATAGGTGGCAATGTCTCTTTTCATGCCAGGCCACCAGTAAAATCCTTTCAGATCGTGATACATCTTATCTGCACCAGGATGTATCGAATAATTGGACTTATGAGCTTCGTCCAATACTAGGCTACGTAGCTCATCAACACAAGGAATCCAAATTCGATTCATGAAGTACAGTACTCCATTTTCCTTAGACTCCAGTTGCTTCTCTATCCCCTTGAGGGATTCGTCCTTCATACGTTCTGGAGTAAAGGCCGCTTGTTGAGCATCACGAATTTGAATAATTAAATCCAAGTGGATTGTCAGTCCTAAGGCTCGAACTCTTCGAGGTTTCAATCTTTCTTTACGACTCAAGGCATCCGCTACTACATTAGCTTTGCCTGGATGGTACTTGATTTCACAGTCGTAATCATTTAGCAGTTCAACCCAACGTCTCTGTCTCATGTTGAGTTCTTTCTGATCAAATATATGTTGGAGACTTTTGTGATCGGTAAAGATCGTACACTTTGTACCGTATAGATAGTGTCTCCAAATCTTAAGTGCAAAAACGACTGCTCCCAGCTCTAAGTCATGCGTCGTATAGTTCTTCTCGTGAATCTTCAATTGACGAGACGCATATGCAATGACCTTGTCGTTTTGCATCAACACGCAACCTAATCCTTGATGTGAAGCATCACAGTAGGCAACAAAGTTTTCTACTCCTTCTGGTAAGGATAGTATAGGTGCGGTGCTCAATTTCTCTTTCAGCATTTGAAAAGCATTCTCTTGCTTCTCGCCCCAATCAAACTTCTTGTCTTTTTGCGTTAGGGCGGTAAGTGGCTGAGCTATCTTCGAGAAATTCCCAATGAACCTTCGGTAGTAACCGGCTAACCCAAGAAATTGTCGTATCTCAGTTGGGGTCTTTGGGGCTTCCCAATTCTTAATCGCCTCAATTTTGGATGGGTCTACGTGAATTCCTTTGTTATTAATCACATGACCAAGGAAATGAACCTCACGCATCCAAAACTCGCATTTAGAGAACTTTGCATAAAGCTTCTCTTTCTCTAGTATTTCAAGAATCTGCCTCAGATGTCGTTCATGGTCTTCCTTCGTTCGCGAGTATATCAAGATATCGTCAATGAACACAATGACGAACTTATCCAAGTAAGGTTTACATACTCTATTCATTAGATCCATGAACACTGCTGGCGCATTCGTTAGCCCGAATGGCATAACCAGGAACTCGTAATGACCATATCGAGTCCTAAACGCAGTCTTAGGGATATCTTCTTCCCGTACCTTCAGTTGATGGTAACCCGATCTCAAGTCGATCTTTGAGTAATAGCTTGACCCTTGCAGCTGGTCAAACAAATCATCGATGCGGGGTAATGGGTATCGGTTCTTAATCGTCACTTTGTTTAGTTCTCTATAATCGATACACATCCGCATTGATCCATCCTTCTTTTTGACGAACAACACCGGAGCTCCCCACGGTGAAAAGCTCGGTCGGATGAATCCTAAATCCAACAGTTCTTGCAACTGTGCAGACAGTTCTTGCATTTCTGATGGAGCTAAACGGTAAGGCGCACGAGCAATCGGTGCAGCTCCCGGCACTAGGTCGATATGAAATTCAACCTGCCGTGGAGGTGGTAACCCTGGTAGCTCGTCAGGAAATACTCCTGGGTATTCGCGTACTACGGCCACGTCGTCTATGCGTCGCTCCTCGGTTTTCTTATCCACAACATGTACCAAAAATGCTTGGTACCCTTTTCGTAGATACTTATTTGCCTTCATGCATGTAATCGTTTTCACCACACGATTACTCTTTTCTCCTTGAACCATCAACATTTCTCCTGACGGTAAAGGTAACCGTACAATCTTCTTATGACAGATGATCTCTGCGCGGTTCAGTGACAACCAATCCATGCCAACCACTATATCGAAGCTCCCTAGTTCTACCGGTAGTAAGTCTATTTTGAAAGAATGACCTTCTAATGTTAAGGAACATCCTGGTACTATTTCTCCTGATTCAATCAACTTACCATCGGCTAGCTCTACAGTATATTTGTTATCTAGCTTAAGGGATTCGATCTCTATTAGTGGTCTAAACTCAGTGGACACAAAGCTTAAATCAGCACCAGAATCAAATAACACAGAAGCAAAGTGGTTGTTTACAAGAAACGTACCAGTGACTGTGTTAGGATCCTGACGTGCCTCTGGTGCTCCTAACATGAACACGCGTCCACGAGCTGGCTGATTGTTGTTGTTGGCTCGGTTGTTGTTGTTTCCACGGTTGTTTCCATTGTTGTTGCGGTTGCGAGTGTTGTTGGCGTTACGGTTTTGGTTATTGAGTCGAGGGCATCGGTTTCGATAGTGCCTCATGTCGCCACACTCAAAACATCCTTGATTTTGGCGAACAGTGTTTCCCTTAGGGGTAGGGTTTACCTTACAGTTTTGGGTTTTGTGACCCCATCCCTTACAGCTGTCGCAAAACCAGCACTCACCCTCGTGGTGTTTGCTACACTTATCACACTTAGGTTTGTTACCCAAGTATGGCTTTGGTTCCACAATGGTGGCAGCGTAAGACTTTGGATTTCCAGATCCTTTCTTGTTGGATTGACCCTGACGGTCATTCCACTTACGCTTCTTACCTCCAGAACTACCAGCTTCAGCACTGCTCTGCTCAACCTTAACCGACACAGTCTTCTTGGTCAGTGTCCCCATTCTAACTGCTTCATCAGTCAAACTCTGCGCTAAGGTAACAGCGCTCCTGAAAGTGTCAGGTTTGGAGGATGTAACTAAACTCCTGATCTGTGGTGCCAGTCCATACACATAGCGTTCAATACGCTTGTATTCAGGTGTTACCATATGTGGCACAAGACGAGCTAGTTCTTGGAACCTGGTTGTATAACTAGTGATATCAGCACCAATCATAGCAATGTTCCACAGCTCAGTCTCAATTTTCTGCATCTCACTGCGAGGGCAGAATTCTTCCATCATCATACTCTTCAATGTTTCCCATGTCATGGATAAGCAGCTGGTCGTCCCATCGACTGAACTTGACTGTTCCACCAAGTCAAAGCTTTATCAGCTAGTGTGCAGGCAACATACTTCACTGCAGTGTCTGGTAGACAATCACTGATGTCCAACACAGAATCCATCTTTTCTATCCAGTGTATAATACCAATAGCACCTTCAGTGCCACAGAAAGGTGGTGGTTTACAAGCCTGAAATGTCTTATATGAACACCCTTTGCGGTTATTCACAACAGTCTCAGCAATAACAGGGGTCGATCCACTGTTATTAATCCCAGTCTCACGGTTTCGGCTTGCCTCATACTCGGCAATACCTTCAGCTATGCGTCTAGCTATTAACTGCTCAGTAGTTTCCTCGGTGTTAGGTGGTGGAATAGTTTCAGATGTAGGAGGTACAGTTGTTTTCTGACTGTTCCTAGTAATTCATCATTTTGGCGGCATAGTTCAGTTCTGCGATGAATAAAATGCAGAAGTCAATGCCAAAATAATGAATGTGATGAACAAGATTTCACATTGTCTATCAAATGAATAGTATGGAGAATTTGAGAGAATAATGTTTCACATTGTATATCGCACGACTTTGAAACACCCATATGTACTTTGTACAATATAATCACGTTGGCCAGGCGTCATTATATAATGCCAAATACATATTTCTTTTCATCATCGTTTAAGTGCAATCAATGTTTTATGGAATTCAAGATAAGATAAATAATTCATAGTATGGTAGGTTTTCAAAGTTTGCAAGAAATGGCTTCAACAATTATTACGTGATAACTTTTCTATCACCTGTATATAGAGATGAATATAATTCGTACGAAATTTCGAATCGAACCTAAGTTATATTATACATTAACTAGAATGTTCTTACATCGTTTCATTGCAAAACTTGATGATATCTTCTATATCCATCAAGAGTGATTTCCAATACAACACGAGTTGTTACAGTACTAATTAAACTAAACTTAGCTATACTTAGATCCTAACAAAACAATTATATTCCTACGACAGTTCTTCATCAGTTCTTTATTAAGCTATCTTTAGCTATGTTCTCTGTCGTAGTGCAGTTCTTTTCCTTTCACTCCTGGTCCAGGTTAGGAGAGGAGTAATGCGTTTCTAGCATAGTCTTATATCGCAGAGTCGTATGACAGATCACCTCATTCTTAGTTGAGCACTTGCTCAGACGTTTAATCCAAGTCTTGACTCTCTTCTTGCGATCACTAGCTACTTTCTTCCAGAAGCGAATTCTATCCCTAACTCGGACAGACATAGGCCTCTTTAGGATTCTCAACTCAGTTTCATAGTTCTTGCATTTAGATGCAAGTTCCCAGTTTTGACCATCTAGCTCTTCAACTTGGTCTCTAACTCTCTCATATTCCTCTATGTCAATCAATCCAAAGTGGTGGTTTTCAATTTCTTCTTCCACCAGTTCCACTATCGGAATTGTTTCGATATCGACATATACATATTGTATCTGCTCGTCGATGGTTATGTCATCATCTGATGAGTACTCACTTATGACAGGTTCTGTCATTTTTCCAGTTTCAAGAGATCTATAGGTTACAAAGACATATTTCAGTATCCACAATTATGTAGTATCTATTGTCAATATATAATCCAATCACAACGCACAGTAACATAAACAATAATAATAAACCAAATACATATGTCATATCATATGACTGATCATAGTTAGTTCACAAGTTTTATACAAAACATGATGGATCTATCCTAGATATCCATCGATCCAAAGACTAATCAAAGCATGACGGGTCTGTCTACACACCGTCGATCCAAATGATATACAAAACATGACAGGTATGTCTATACCCGTCGAACCAAAGTTCCAAGTCTAATACATAGTATATATACAATCCTAAGTAGGCACAACCCGCCCTACATAGGTCTAACGGAAATACGGTAGAAATGATCCCACGGCTGTCCTCAACACAGCCATCACTACACAAACACCAACCACAAGCCCTGCAATCCTAACACGTCTCTCAAGTGTCCTCACACGAGCACGTGCGGACTCAGCTATCTCCTGGGCAGTAAACACATGGTTCAACAAAAAGTGATGATGCTCATGCATACCAGCCATGTCCCCATACAGACGAGAGATCTCATCCTGTACCTGTCCAAGGTGAGAACCCCTGCTAGAAGTAATACCGAACAATGTACGCATAACAGCAACTAATGTAGGGAGAGTCTGCTCTATCGGCTCTCCAGTGGTAGACAGTGGTGCTGGGGGTCGTGAGGACTCTCCTGTCTCAAAGGTGGAGGGAAAACCCTCTAATGACCTACAGTGCCTCAACATAGGAGTCATCCACTCCAGATGAGCAAACCTGGGTGCCCTCTGTGGAGACTCAACAGACTCGTCCGCTGGTGCTAACGGATCTATAGGAAAATCTCGGACACACATCCTCGGTGTCCTCCTATATACAGGCCTGCGAGAAGTCTCACCGGCCTGATGGTGAATACCTGTAATGATAGGGGTAACCTCATGTGCTGTCGGTGGTGGCGCGATGTAAGCGTCACTAGTGTCGTCTGACATGTCTCTCAAATGAACAGATGACTCATCCCCTACAGTGATCGCGGGACCCTCAAAAGGAGCCTCAGTCGGCTCTTCATCCGAAGCATAAACATGGTAAACTGATTGACTAGACATACTGTGACAATGGAAATTGTGTGTGACGTGTCAGTCATATGTTAGACGTATGCAACTGTATGTATGAATGCATGAATGTTCTAGCCAAGGCTATAGTCTAGGTCTCTAAGGTTTTCAGTCACCTAAAGACTTCTAGTTCGCTATAACCAATGGCTCTGATACCAAGTCTGTCACACCCCAAAAATCCATAATTGTGTTTATTTAATGTTTAGCGGAAGCAAGTTATAATTGGCGGAAGCATCTTGTGTAAACAGTTTAACAGCGGGGTGATGACGTATCAATTGTGCATTCATCGTATCAGAGCATATGATCATACAGAACATAATATATAAAGGATGCCAGTTTAAACAGTTGTTACAAAAATAGTACGACTATGTAAGTCGAACAGTAGTAATAAAGTTTAAAACATTTAAGTTCTACAATACATATGTTAAAATAAGATTTCATGAGTATAACTGCAATGTCTGCAGTAATACAGAGGAAATCCTCAAAAGCTGTCCCAAAATATATGGCATCCTAAGTAGTCCAGGGTTGACCATCCTGAATGCATGCGATCCTTACTTACATAGCTAATTTCCTGTAAAACATAGAAAGAAAGTCGTCAACAAATATGTTGAGTGAATTCACAGGTTTTGTATAAATAGGTGGTATGTTAAACCATTTATGTTTAAATTATTGAAATGTTATTCAATAAATAAAGGTTTGCAGGTTTTGCAAATTATAAGATGATAGGGATAGTTACCCTAAAATATAGTTTTATGTGGGTTGTTACCCAAATCATATGTCTGGTTGTTTACCAGAATATAATTATAATCAGTACATATACTGAAATAAAGCAGTTGTAGGATATGTTCATCCTAAATAATAAGTGTGGGAATGCTTAGACTATAATCCCCTGAAAGGTGAGCTAAACCTCGCAGGTTAAAGTAACGCGACCTAACCCTATAACCAAACCACAACCAAATCTTATGTTTCTTGCCTGAAGGACAGTTAAGTATACGCTCCATCCATAGGAGGGTCGTCACGGCAATAGTACTATTCGTATACTCAGTGGCTAGAGTCACCTAGCTAATGGTTATAGTCTGCATGACATAAGGTCTTTCATGCACACATCTCAAGTCTGGTCCGTACTAGGATTTGTTGTCTAATTCCCAAAACAGTTGTGAAATAATATTTCATATCAAACAGTTTGTATAAATCAGTAAAGCATTTATATAGTTTTGCTGCATATGTTTGCATGCAGTTTCTATGTTTACACCCCTATGTTTAAAAGCATAAAATATTTGTAAAGTAGGGGCTGTGAACTCACAGTAGTTTTGCTCGGTAGGAAAGCTAGCAGCCAAACAGATAACAGCCCAAGGTATGTTAACCTATACAATAAATATATTAACATAAGTACGTTTGATTTGTTTTAATCACTTATGTTAACAGTTTGTTTGTTTGAAGAAATGGTTGATTTCTTAGTAATATAAGTTGTTGACTTTATTAATGACATTGCGTTGAAATATTGTTATTATTTCATAAATCGTATACTTGTTAAGTGTATAAACCAATATGTAATTGTTTATTTAACGGAAGGTCGTTTTGTTTTCATTTGTACATATACTTTGTATATAGTTGTTCGTATAATTTGAACGTTATTCAATTATCATTGTTTGTACATATATTTGTTTTATATATGTATTCGTATGTAAATATACTTGTTGTACATTATTAAGTTGTACGTTTGTTAAACGTTTAATTCATCGTGTATATATTTTTGTGAATATATATTCCTAATTGTCAAATGTATATATAATTAATCGATACATTGTGTACATATATCAAAATATATATGTTTAATAAATACATTGTTCATGTATATCAAAATGTATATAAGTTTTCATTTGTTTTAAGAAAACGTATACGTTTGTGTCTATATATATCGCGTGTGTTCTCGTATATATCTATATATATTGTAATACGTTGTTTCGTATTAAAAAAAATGGTAAGTTTTATTTGTTATAAAACTTATATTATTTTTATAAAACGAATGTCACTTGTTTTTAATATCCTTATGTTTGTTTAATAAGTCTTAAACATCCCGATTGTGAAATCGAATCCAATTTGTATAATTTACAAAGTTCGTATTCATATATATGTTTATATATATATCGTTCGTTTGTACGAATTTAAATAGTCCAAAATCCATGTCTCGGATATATCTCATTTATGTATTTATTAATAGCTTACAATGTCTCGTAAATGTCTCGAATAAATGAAATCGTTCACGGAAACGTTTATGTTTTAAAATAAAAGTCAGATTGTTGACCAGGCTCGGGAATCCGCCGGATTTAAAAGAATCCGCCGGATTCAAGTCAAAAGTCGGAATACGCCGGATTCGAGTGAATCCGCCGTATTCAATCTATTTCGGGGGAATCCGCCGGATTAAATCGAATACGCCGGATTCGTTTGTGTTCATCAGATAGTTCGTGCGAAGCTTTGGAATACGCCGGATTCATTTGAATCCGCCGTATTCACCCGTGTCTTTTACTCGTTCATCGTTTTAGCCGAAGGTTTGTGTGCGGGTCGGACACGGGAATCCGCCGGATTCCCTTGAATCCGCCGGATTCGTTGGTTTTCAGTTTATGAATACGCCGGATTCAAAGGAATCCGCCGTATTCGTGGCTCGTTTTAGCCCCTGTTCGTGTCTGATGAAACATATACATATGAGTGTTTGTTTCCAAACCATTATAAACTAATACTAAATGTTTATACAAGTGTTATGTGTCATTTTTACACATTATTACTTGATTTTAACATATTTTCATATAACGATTTTGTATTTGAAGTTTTGAGTTTTAAAAACATTTTCATGATCAAACCATAATTCTTCAAGTTTGTGATGTTATATGTACAGATTATGATATGTAAACTTGTTATATTACAAAATCAAAACAAAGAAATTAAAGATTTGAAGTTTCCTTACAAAGATGAAAAGATGATTTGGTGGATGATGATGACTTGCGACGATGATGATGATCGGATGATGATGATGATATGTTGCTCTTGATCTTGTTGTTCCCTTTGATCAAATGGAGAGAAAGAAGATTGAAGAGAAAATGATTTTTGTGTGTGTGTGTTTTGAGATCACAGAGGAAGAAAACATGGTGAAGGAGGGAGTATGGTTTAAACCTGAAAATGTCTCCTGCATTATTGGCGATGGGTGATGATTTTTGTACTGCAATTTCGAGTACGGGTATAATTATAGCAATATAAACGTAAACTTTTTACATTTTTATTTTGTAGGTGTTCTCCTGGTTCGTAATTTATAATCAGAATAATGATATTATCATTATTTTAAAACGTTGTACAATTTTGTACATTTAACTGCGCACAGTTAATTGAGCGCAAAATTTCAGTTAATTTAGGATTTCATATTTTGAGGTAATGTTCTAACTTCTTCCAAATGAACAAGAAAATTTGTATTTTTATGATTTGACGTCGTATGCGCGTTTTAGAATTATTTCTGTTTGTTTTATAATACATTTTATGTTAAACGTAAAATTAGACCCTTATATCTATATGTTATAGATATATAAATACTCGTAATTAATAATTACATTATTAAGTATTTTTGTATCACGAAACTTTTGTCATTTATTTTTGTCGGGTTCGTTCCGATATATTTGTACGTAACTTTTAATACTTGCTTATTACGTGTTACTTTTTGTTTAAAAGTACCGGGCTTGCTAGGCTTACATCACATCAAAAAGTTTTGTTAAAACTTAACCAGAAAATTAGCGTAAGAATGCACATGCTTAAATGTAAATTAATACCTAATTTGGAGAGTTGTTACATGCAAGGTTGCTTATATCAATACAAAAAGGAAGTAATTAAAGATGGATAATGAAGCAGGGAGGTAAGTAGTTTCCCTCTATGTCTCTCTTAAGCATGCAACCTAACTATATGTAGAGCATTGGCTATGCTGCTCTAACCCAGCTTAATCCTCAATATGGCATATTTAACTTTGTGAAAATCATTTATAAATTCAAGATTTGGTCTTTTATTTAATAGTTCTCATTTGTAAGTTCATTCTCTTTTCTAACTGAGTTTCATACTTTCATAGGCACTAGTGTCGTACTACCGTTGCATCCTGAGCTCTTTTCAGATTATTCAGGTAATGCACATGATTCAAGATTTTGATTGAAAATATAGGTTAAATTGTTAAAATCATGTATAATTTGGAATTCAGTATATATATATATATATATGTGTGTGTGTGTGTGTGTGTGTGTGTGTGTGTGTGGTAATTTTATCAAGAAACCTTGACAATGTAAGCTTATCTTTTTCCGTGTGTTTTGAAAGGTATTTGCAGCTATCAAGCTGACGGTTGTGAATAAAACGATGTTTGTCCTGAGCTTCAAGATACTATTTGTGCCAAGGTGTCGAACTACTCATTAAACTCATATTTAATTTAGGACCTTTTAATAAATTAACAAATTAGTTAAGTAACATGAAAGTGCTTTATAGGTTCATCATGAATGTAAATAAGGTTCAAGCAGCGGCAAGGAGGTGTCCTAACTGTGCGCTTCAGGTGTGCTCTTATCTTGTCAAATCGGAAAGCCCCGACTAATCCCATAATGACGAGGTACTATTTTTTATCACAATTATTTTTTACTATGCCTTATTTTATTAAACTTTATTTATAACTAGTAGTTTTTAGTAAACTTTCATTGTATCTAGATCTTACTTTTATTTTTTTGTTTATTATTATCATGTTATTATTTTGTATGTTGGGCCTCATGTGAAAAGCCATGAGTTTTTTCATTACATGCAGTGATGCACATACAACTAGTTCCTTCTAGTTTCTCAACATCTGATGCAATTAATATTCTTAAAATGAAAAATGTAATATTCCTTTTTGATTCTACAGGGTCTTCATGGGGATACAATTAATTTGAGATACAAGGACGTCCATAGCTTCATTTAGGTGTTGTAATATACAATGACAAATAAGATTTTGGTAGTTTTGAATTTCAAGTTACAATGCTTGTTTTGATTACTGTTATCTAGCAACTTTATGCACGTGAAATATTATTATAGATATTAATATTAATTGAGATTAGTAGGTTCCGAATTTCATTAGAACAACGCTTGATGTAAATCTTTTTGATTTTTTTTTATTGAATCATTTTGGCTGGTGACCACCTTTATTTGGTCACCACCTTGAATTTCCAGCGACCACCCTTATTTTGGTCTTTAACAGGTCAGATAGTGACGACTTTTCTTGGTTTAGTGACTATAAATAGTGACCAAACGGATGGTCACCAGCACAGTGACCACTTCATTTTGGTCTCTAATCGGTGACCAATTTTTGTATTTGGTCTCTATGCAGAATTAGCGACGGAGCTTTAGTGACGACTGGTGACAACCCATATTCTGGTCACTAATATGATTTAGTGACGAAATTTAGGCTTTAGTGACCAAATCGTGTCCGTCACTAAAGAGGGTTTTTCTTGTAGTGGGATGTATGTGGTTTTGACTTTTGATAATTATTAATGGTTAAACATAATTAAAATTGGTAAGATAACTTTGAGGGTAAAATGGTCCATTAATTTTTTTTTATGTGTGTATGACAATTCCTTAAATGAGCAAATCAGCTCCCTAAATCGAAATATGAAATAATTCTTCAAAGATGTTTAGAAGTACGTATTTATTTAACGGTAGTGTTTAGAATTGTGTTCTGTCAAATTTATTTTATTTTCGTTTGTTTAAGTGTTCAGCAAAAAAGTGTTTGGGAATGGAATAGGTGTTTAATTTGGAAAAAAAAAATATTGTCTTCAATTAATTTAAGTCGACACTTAATTTATATGAAACGTCATTTTATAAATGCAAAAAACTTTACGTACTTAAATATTTCCCTCGTGACTAAATCTTTTCAATTATTTTGTATGTATGACACTATCAACACAATTTAGCAGCCAAACGGTTGTTAACGTTGTTGACGAAAATGCATTGAATTAGGCACATGATATCAACATTAGTCATTTAATATTTTTATTATCTTCATCTTCTTTCAAACTCAATAATTTTATTACTTGAATTAGCAAACTCATGACGTATAACTAGCTACATGAGCGTAGTATTGACTTTTGATTTCATCATTTACATCTTTTCTTATTCGTCTTTAATTGGCACCTATCAATGCTGCAATGCATCTATCATCCGATTATGTGTTAGCGCAAATAAACATATTGTCACATTGGAGGTCAACAAGTTATCATCACCAGTGAGTAGTCAATGAGCCAGTTAGTTATTAAACATACAAGCAACAGTTGAAGGCACAACCTAACTACCTCATTCTCACCCCAACCCATTAATCCTAAGATGTAAGGGTAACTACGACAACTTATCATCTCTTACTTTCATCTTTTACCATTTCAGGTTTAAGTCTACGTGACTATGATAGTACCTAGTTGCAAAACCCAAATGTGACCGACTAATAAGATTACTTAAGATGATGAAAGAGAAGTAATTGAGTCAAGGATGAATATTAGTAGCATAATTTACAGAATTTTGATCAAGAAAACCTAAGCCCGGTTGTAATAGGAGACATAGTTATCCTAATATATAATGCAAATTCAAAGCAAGAATTAACATAACTCTAGCACCTTACTGAGTTGTCTAGTTGAAAAAGGTAGAAAATCAATGAAGTTAAAGATAGTGAAGTTCAAAAAAAAAAAAATTAAGAATATATATGCAAGTTTGGTTAGTTATTTACACATAAAAGAACAACGACTATTAAATAGTCAAGTAAATGACGCTAATAATTAGTGAACTTAAAGCTCACACTAATATCAAGTTCTTTCAACAGAGAAACCTTAATTGAAAGTTTGAAAGAATAAAAATTGAACTAAATGATGTATTGACGTGATCAAATATGTCGATATAACTTAAAGACGAAATACTTTAAGGGGGAGAGAATTGTAACGTCCTAAAACTCATTTTATTATTGTGTTTTTGTGAAGTTAAATTTGATGCCTTTAATTTTGTTAAGTTTGCTTAGTGTTCGGACTCCGTATGTGAAGAATTGGCTGAATCGGGGTTAAAATGGGAAGTACAGAAAATTGAGCACTAAAGTGTAATTATATGTTATTTTATTAATTAATTAAAATACTAAATTTGACCTAAATTCCATCTAAATCTCTGGAGAAAAGTCAATCGAGCACGAAAAGGGAAAAAGGGGGCAAATTCTAGGGTTTTAATCAACAGAAATATCATTGTTCGATTTTAACGTGAAAGTTGTTTGGATGGTCGAGTTATCTAACATACTAGAAGATGAGGAAAAAAAGGTTCATCTTGAACCCCTAATGAAATGTATAAGTCTCTGTAAATTCGTTCTTTAAGGTTCTTAATGATTTAGTAATGGATTAAACGAATTGTGAGTAGATTATACGATTTGGTTATTTTCCAGAATTCAGTTGTGTTTAAAAAATAGTATAAAATCGAAAATACATCCAATTGATATGAAATTTGGTATCTGGGTAGAACCTTATGTTTTATACAACTTTTTAGTTTTATGTTTTTACTAATTCGGACTCTAAATGGGTAAAAATGGTCATTTTATAAATCTGGGCAGATTGGTGACAAATCAGTAACATGTTTTTGTGAAATTCATATATATAATAGAGTTTTACTCTGAAAGCTTTGAATTTCTGGAACTTGATGGATTAATGGTTAAATGAGTAACCCATATAATATTATAAAATGTGAAAGAGTGTAAGTGGGTCAAATGTGTCTATTTTTAGAGGCGTGTACTGTTGAATCATCTAGCTAACTTGTTCGGTGTAATTTATGAGTCACTGAGTAATCAAACGATTAAAGAACATTGTTACTCATATTAAAGTAGCTCTACTCCTTAAAAAGCAATGTAGTGGTTGTCCTTACTCCCTTTAAAGGAGTAATGCTAGTCTCCTTCATCACATCAAATAAAACCTAAATATTAAGTTAAGTTGGAAATAGAATCTAATCGTATGATATGTTTCTTTTATATAATGTGTAGGTATTAACACTATAGAAGGAGATTAACATGGAGTTTGGATTACTTCTATCGAGGTAAGATAATGTTTGTGAAAACCGAGTGCACAATCAAAACCAATTCACTTTTTACTACTTAAGTGATAAAAAGATGCAACAAGTTGACTAACAAGTTCAACCAAGCCATGCACTCGGGTTACTTGGGGTTTGTTTACTCTTACATGTGGGCAGGGGCATCTCGTTAATTTTTAGTGCCCTGTGCCATAAATAAATTATAGGCCCTTTAAAAATTAGTGGAGAATTTGAATAAAAGGTCTTCTTTCTCAAACCAGACTTGTAACCACACATCCTCCATTAAAACACATACAAAAAACTTGATTATTTTGTCTACATTCAATAATTATTGTATTTAGCATCATAAGACTTTGTTTAATGAGATTGAAAATTACAAAAATCAACCTATGTATAGCATAAAACTTAAAAATTTGGGCCCTACGAAAATTAAGGGCCCTGTGCAATAGCTCACCCTGCACACCCTCAAATCCGCCTCTGCATGTGGGTCGGGTTAATCATGAGAAGTTGTAATTACCTAATTGATGTTATATACGCATGCTTGTGTCGAGTTTGTTATGATGATTGTTGATGTCATTGTATTGATATAGTGTAATACGTTGCTACTACTACTATTGTGGGTATTTTTTTGTTCTTGCTATTGTGGTTGTTTTCATTGTACTTATAAGTACCCATGCCATGACGAGTTTGTTAAGAAGGTTGTTATTGTTGTTGCTTCTTGGAGTTGTTGTTGTTGTTGTTGCTTCTTGGAGTTGTTGTTGATGATGATGATGATGATATGATTAATTGAGTTTCTGTGTTGATTAGAACACTAGAATCTTTGCATGATGTTTAGGATGCACACACGAAATTAGGGTCCTGAATGAGTTGTAGATGAGAGGATGACGAGTTAAAATAATAACTTAAATTAAACATGTTCGCAGAGATATCTCGAATGGATTCCGAAAGGTTTCCATCGTGGCTTACCGGTGGTCACCTAAAGTTGGGCACGTGATAATTCTAGATACTTCATGTTGTCATAGTTGATATGGTGGCCATGGGGTGACGTAGTTATTCCTACCCACCGGAGCGATACGTGAAGGTTCGCCACATATGCATAGTATCGGCTCGCGGAGTGAGTAAATCGCAGAGAGGACTCACTTCCCGTACCTTCCACTATGTCGGGACTAGTAGGTTTTCCCCAATTCTAGTTTGGTCTCCCCCTACTCTGATTTTACAGGGAGAGAAGCAATATTAATTCAAACTATATAAGCAATATTAATTCAAACTATATTTATTCTCACCCTTTTTAAATTTCTGCTCATCCCAAAAACATCTCCAGCGATATACCTCCGAACCGAATCCCTGGCAAAATAAACCCCAAATTATTGCAGTCACAAATCAACAACAAATTGATCAAATAGAGCTGTGTAATTTTTTTCTTGTCCGAAGTTTTAATTTTTTATTTTAGGGTTTGAAGAGGCTAAATCAATCTGGTTAATGAGATAAGTTGATGTTATTTTATGCGACTAAAATTTCAATTCCATATGATTTTGTCATACGCTTAATTCCTGATTTCCATCTATGTGAACTTACTGGTCGGATTAGCCTTCAATCTGCAGATGCATTACACTAACAAATATTACATACTAGAAGTCAAATTATTTATTTTTGAGAATGCGTATATGTGCCTTCCTTTTGAGCATTCGAATCACAACTTTATGTTACTATAATTAAAATGTAGGAATTGCTTAATGGGTTTCTTGAAACATGTTGTTTTCATGCTTTCGTAGTGGCATATGCATATGATAAAATGCCTATATAATAGTTTTATCTAAGGTTATGTAAAATGAACTCATGAAGTAATCATATATCTAACTATTCTAAAAGAAGTGTTTTGTTTTATAACACTCACATAGATCATTAATCTATTATAGTAATATTCTCATATGAAATTAATTGTTGACATTGAATGTTTCATAAAACTTTACAGATTACGTTTTCTGCCAATCCATAACAAAAAGGATCCTTAATTTTTTTATTTTTTTTTTAAGTTACATGACTACTTTTTACGGTTAAATTTCATTTAACAATTAAATAGTCATGTTGAAACCTGCTTTTAGTGTTTCCAAACATGTAAGCAAAACAGATTATATTACACTACTACAAAAAATCACATTACGAGCGGTGAAAAAACACATTACGGGCTGTGAACGGCCCGCCTTCAATGCGAGCGATGTTTAAAAGATAAACCTAATTGGAGGCGGTGAAAACACCGCCTTAAAGAAATATATGTAAAGTGGTTTTATTATTTTAAGGGCAGTATACCTTTGACACTGTTCCGTCATTTAAGGGCGGGGGATTTTTAATTAAAATAAGGTGGTGCGTCTTGGGTGTTTTGGCGCCAGATGTTAACATATGTAAAGACAGTTTTCCTCATTATATTATGGCTTTTAAATATTGATTTATTCTATGATTAATTGTAAGGCGGTGTTTAGGAACTGCCGTTTTTATTATTGATGGCGCCAAAAAAATAAAAACTACTTAATATTATTCAATATTAGGAGGTTCAAATAACCGCTTTTAACGATCTGTATTTGATTCCCGCCAAAATTTCTAGTAACCGCTATCATGCAATTACTAACTTTTAGTAGCCAAATACTGACCATATCAATTTCCAGAAAGCCAAATAACCGAATTCACAACATATATACATGGTACAAATATCAAGCAAATATCGTATAATATAATTACAAAACATCTTGTTATCAAGTTCATCTAAATTGATCATGAAAGGTAAACATTGGCAAACCTTTTACAGCCATTATATACCGCTCGTTATGCGCCAAACACACAAGTTCATCTGATTACATTGATCACAACAGGTACACATTGGCAATCTTTTTACAACTGTTATATACCAAAGCGTCCAAGTCCGTGTATAAATAACTCCATGTGTCTCTCCAATTCTATAACCAAATTTAATTAGTAAGTTAAGTATCTACAATGAACAAATTTATTATATTTTCATATTTCTTAAGACTTACATTAGTTGGAAAATTGTTTGCTTAGACATCATCATGGTAAACATATTCATCATAACGTAATAATCACATTCTCAAGTCGATTTTTGCTGGGGATAGTTCACCATATTCCATTTCCAGCTCCCGACACGACACCTTATATAATGAATATAATTAACTTAACAAGTTTAAAAACAATATTCATCATATCTTAGAAATATCCATATTGAAAAATTCTTACTCTTCCACCTGAGCAATAAATGCATAATCTTTTTTAGTTCTTGAACCCTTCAATGAATCTAAGATGTAGCCCGTACGTGTGACATTTTCGAGAATGAAGAGTATCCAATGTTCACTAAACAAATATTTAGATATTTGATTGTAAGTAAAGCAATTATAGTTAAAACCGTGAAACGTACTCATACACACATACATGCATATACATACACACACACGAACACACATTTGTATAAAACGTACTTGTGATGATTATAGGGAGCCATGAAGAACTGTTTGGCACTGTGATGTTTAAACTGTGAGATGATGTGATCGGTAACGCTCTTGTGATGAGCCTCATGTTCACAATATAATGATTGGCATATACTAGGATGTAGAAACGCACATCCGTTTGGAGGTAATTGCACCTCGCGATGGACCCACAAGTCCCTAATTAAGATCAAAATATCAAAATTATGATTGAAATAATAATATTAAGAAGTAAGAATATAATATATAAACACATTTTTTATGGACATTATTATAGAGCTTACATCGCCCACCAAGACATAATGGTTAGATCGAGATACCCATTCTTCTGCCAAGTTAGTAACGCATCATAATCAGTCCATTCATCATACAGACCAGAACCGGCATACATTCCAAGTGGCAATATAAGTTTTATTGGACAAGGATTCGCTGCAAAATGATCGTAAAAACGTTCACCCAAATCTCTAATTCTATCCAGGTACATTTATATACTTCTTTGCTTTCCATGTTGTAGAATTGTTTAAACTTTGGGAAATATTTCCTTGAGTTCAAGAAAGAATTCACTTCTCAAGTGTCTTATTTTTTGAACTTTCCAGGTAAATTACCTAAATTATATTTTGGTTTTATGTTGTATATGTAGTGAATATTGTTAGTTTGTAAATGGGACTCTTTTCTTGGACCGTAGTGTGCACGAATAAATGCTCATGTGGCTGAAATAATTTGGATGTAGCTGCTAAATTTTTCAGTGTCATGATCAGGTCAGTTAATCAATGATCACTCTGTTTGCATTTTTAACCGTCGTAACTTGACTTTTGATGGCGTTGGTTCTTCTGTTCATAAATTTGAACTTTTCTGTCTTCATTATCAGATTAGCTCCTGTTCTACGTGTCCAGTACGTTCTGAATTTTTCTTGTCTCTTTTATCTAAATGTTATAAATAATACGTAGCTCTATTCAAATTCAGTTGATGTATATCATTATTATTTCAAATTATTCAAGATTTGTGTCTGATGTTTAATTGTGAGTGAAGCATTCAATAAGTGGCGGGCTATTCTCGTGAACAAGTGTGATGGTTCACTCTAACCGAAGACCAACACATGCATCTGTTTGGATTTACAACCCTTGGATCCAACAAGTGTGATCAATGGTTGCATCCATTTAACCATGTTGATCCAATAGAAGCCACATAAAACAAGTAAGAACCCACCAGAATTCATTTCTCAATTCCTAAGACTCAACCCGAAATGACTAACTTTGGTTATGCATCAGCATGCATTGATCTGAGGTATTCTATTTAGTAGATTTGCTGCATAGGTTTATAAAAAACATTGATTCGAAAAAAATAAAATTCCTTAAATATGTCTTACTTCATTAAGTGTTTTGGTTTGTTTGAATTCTTTGCTTACATCCTTAAGGTATTGTCCCGAGGGACATGTGGGTCTCGGTTTTGTGTAATTTTCTGCATTTTTAGTACCCTTTCTCGAGAAAAGTATATATATAAGTTGGACCCATTTGACCATTTCAATGGTATGATACCATGCTGATGAATTGGCTAAAGTTCAATGTGTCAATGATAATAAGTACTCCCTCCGTCCCATTTTTATTGTCTCATTTTGACTTTTGGAGTATTTCTTTGACAACTTTGACCTTGAACATTTTTGTTTGTTTTATATAATACTTGATGCAAAATATATGAATGGGTTGGGTTTTGAATGTATATTCATTTGGTATAACTTGCATCAAGTATTATATAACACAAACAAAAATATTCAAGATCAAAGTTGTCAAAGAAAGACTCCAAAAGTCAAAATGGGACAATAAATATGGGACGGAGGGAGTATTATATAACGTGACCTTTTTGAATCTTTTCATTTAAAGTTCATTAGTTTCACCCGTCACATTTAATAGGGTATAAAGTTTGTTACTTAGAGTGATTTAGAACTAAACCAAATGATGCCATGGTCACTTTTTGCTATTTATTTTTGCTTATCGGTTGATATGTTTTAACCCTTGTTTTTATCTCTCCATTTTTATATTTTTCTATTTGTATTGAGTTAATTAAGAGAAAAGAGTATGTTGGCTAAGAATTCGTGTAAATTTTGCACATGTGACCCGTTCCGTTTGTAGTAAATTCTGTAAACAATATCAATTATGTATTATGTGTTTTGATCTTTAAGGTGAGTCTTTTTTGTGCATTGTAGGTTTATGATGAAGCAAGAATTAAGTCGTTCTATCTCTTCGTTCACACAGATGTAGATATTACAAGTGCAATTTGATGAGCTACACTTTTTCTTGAAGTTTATAGTCTATTCATTTATAGTAAATGCCGATACTATATGATTAGGCTGTGTGTAACATTATTTCGTCCCCACTTTCTTATCTTCCCGTACATACATCAAGTAAATGTTTTAACATATGTCTGGTATGATTTTTATTTTATTTACGAGAACATCTAAAATATATTATAGAAATTCAAACTACTACATATATATAGTTTTACGTATATATTGCCCAGTAAACTGGGCAACGCCCGGATAAAATACTAGTTACATGATGGTCAACACAAAGAAACAAGAATATACAGAATTAGAGAATTGTTCTAGAGAGATGAACAAAAATACTTGAGTTATATATCCAATTATTATTATAGCTTATATACGTATTATATTAAGTATTAAGTATTTTAGGAATTGGCTGAAACCTTAAACACATAAAGACCCGTAAGAGCATCTTCAATGTGCGCACTATTTATAATGCCCCTCATTTAATACCACAATATAATATTAAATTTGGCGGAAGCGAATACTAGAAATACATATTCTATTAGAATCCTGCTAGAAATTTTCGCAAACCTTTATACAATATGTTTAACTACTAAACAAAACTTAGTTAACATGTTTACAACCCGGGGCATTATATGCTATAAAACATTATTTATTACAAACTGGATCAGAGTTGTAAGTTTCAAACATTCTCAGCATCAAAACATCCTTCCTGACTACCCACATAATATACATTACCTGCAGGAAGTAAATTGAGGGATTAGCACGAAGCTAAGTGAAGGAATTATCAACTACAATTCAATTTAGCTAGCAGTCTGTTTACAATCAATAATTCAACAAATATCGTCAAGAGGAACGGTGGTTCCTAAGGACCCTGTTCCGTGTGGCCCCATCAGAACACTTAAATCAACTGTAGGCCAAGACAGTGATTAACCGCTAACTAAATGCTAATCTCCATCAACACATGTACGCAACCCTGTGTTGACCAACATTAGCAATCAAGTCCAACCGACAATCTAGTTGACCTCTGGAATATACATTTCAATTCAATGTTCAACAAACAACCAATCAAATGGCATATCATTTCAAGGTTAACATACTATCAATAGTAATCCTATAATTACTGATTGAAATCAAACTGACACAACCAAATCAAACTGTGAGTTTCAAATCCACTCACCTGATTGTCTCGTTTCACTTACTCAGCTGTCTTATCTCGCTGAGCTCTTTGATTATCTGAGAATCAACAATCAGGTAGAAGTTAGCAATCAAGATCGTAAATACTTAAATTACATCAATTCAAATCATTAGGAACTTAACTCAATTAACATTACAAATATCATAAGTCCCTAAATATAACAACTATCGTGTATTAACACTCAATAAGTATATATTACATATCAACTAACAAGTTAAAACAAGTCTTAAACTTAAAACAACCCATTTGCTGGAACACACTCCAAGCCGCCGGCTTCAGGCCTCAAGCCGCCGGCTTCCTAAAGCCAGCCGCCGGCTTCTCTATACAAACCGCCGGGTGATTTAAATTAAGTGGTAACAGAAGCAAATCGCATATTAAAGCCTCTATTGGCCGCCGGACAAGCATTCAACCCGCCGGCTATGGCTGTCAAGCCGCCGGCTAGGGTAGTTCACCCGCCGATTTCCCTGTTTACACAACGAAGCCGCCGGCTTCAGGGTACAAGCCGCCGGCTTCAACCGACGTACAGGGGATACTCAGGTCAGCTATGGCAGAACTCAGCAAACAAAATCACAACTAGTTAACCACAAACTCGATTTCAGCAACATGTTTCAGCTCATATTACATTATTTAGGCATGTTATAACATATCATAACATCAAGATCACCAAACAACATCAATTTAATCAATTTGTGAACTAACTAAAAATCAAGAACTTACCAAATTAAGGTTTTCAAAGTGAAGATGATGATGTTTATGCTATCACAAGATCACAATCAGCTCAAGATCACTAATTTGAATTTGATTTCAAGATTTCTAAGTGATTTGAAGGTTTTCTAGGGTTTTAGCTTTTGTGTTCTAAGTTTCCAAATTAGGAAAGTGTAAATCTTTCCTAAAAGGGTAAGTTTATAAGTCGGTTAGCTTTTAACACCGACCCGTATCCACTTAAAACTAGTCCCTTTTAAATCTATTGCCTGGAACCTAAAAACCATTTGCGAGAAACTTATTTTATTGCACCGTCAACTATAGTAAATTAAAACAAACAATAATTTACTAAGCACAATAAGTCCTGAGGCTTGTTTAACTAAGTTTCAAAATTAAACACATAATATCAAATAATTTCTAATACAATTAAATACATCAATTTAAAATTAGAAATTACCGGACCAGAAGAGAGGATGTTACAACTCACCCCCACCCCCCCCCCCCCCCCCTTAAGAAGATTTCGCCCCCGAAATCTCATCACGATCAAACAATCCAGGATATCTGGATTTCATACTATCCTCAGTTTCCCACGTTAGGTTTTCACCTAAGCTATGTCTCCATTTCACTAACACCATGGGAATATGTTTCTTCCTAAGTTTGGTCACTTTTCGGTCAAGAAGTTCAACTGGTTCTTCTACTAACTTCTGACTCTGATCTACTTTCAAATCTTTCAAAGGAAGAATCTGAGATTGGCCTTCAACATTACATTTCCTCAAATAGCAAATGTTAAACGTGTCATGAATACCAGCAAGCTCTGGAGGAAGATCCAATGTAACAGACTGATCATTAACAATCTGACGAATTTTGAACGGTCCAATATATCGAGGAGCCAATTTGCCACGTTTCCCAAACCGAATTACCCCTTTCCAAGGCAAAACTTTCAAGTAAACAAGTTCACCTTCAATAAAAGTAACTGGTCGACCTATAGGATCAGCATATTGTTTCTGTCTATCACGTGCAGCTTTCAACTTTTCACGAGCCACTGCAACTTTATCAGCTGTCATTTGAACAATATCGGGACCTGCAAACTGTTTCTCACCTGCCTCTAGCCAACAAGTTGGAGTTCTACAACGGCGTCCATAAAGCATTTCATATGGAGGCATGCCAATACTAGAATGATAAGAGTTATTATAAGCAAACTCAACCAATGGCAAATGAGAATCCCAAGAACCACCATACTCCAGAATACAAGCTCTCAACATATCCTCCAATGTCTGAATCGTACGTTCTGACTGACCATCTGTTTGAGGATGATAAGCTGTACTAAGATTCACTCTGGTGCCCAACTCATGCTGCAAACTTTGCCAAAATTGAGATACAAACCTCGGATCTCTATCAGATACAATCGATAATGGAATATCATGCCGAGTAACAATCTCATTCATATACAACTGTGCAAGCTTACTCAGAGATGCAGTCTCACTAGTAGCTAGAAAATGAGCACTCTTGGTCAATCGATCAACAATGACCCAAACCATGTCATTCCCGCGGACAGTTCGAGGCAACTTGGTAATAAAATCCATAGTCAAATGTTCCCATTTCCATTCAGGAATCTCAAGCTGTTTCAACGATCCATACGGCTTCTGGTGTTCAGCTTTAACTTGAGAACAAATATGACAAGAACCAACAAACCTTGCTACATCCATT
Organism: Helichrysum umbraculigerum; assembly: GCA_949592205.1. Lineage (NCBI taxonomy): Eukaryota > Viridiplantae > Streptophyta > Magnoliopsida > Asterales > Asteraceae > Helichrysum > Helichrysum umbraculigerum. Next base: position 103,947,047 of record CATIUR010000004.1, on the reverse strand, counting down.
TTCATTGTAGGCCACCAATACAAAGGTTTCAAGTCATTATACATTTTTGTACTTCCAGGATGTACAGACAATCTGGACTTATGGGCTTCATTCAGAATAACTTCCCGAAGACCACCAAACAAAGGAATCCAAACACGAGACTGAAAGGTTTTTAATCCCCTCGAATCATCTAATAACAATTCCTTTCGATTCAACATAATTTCAGCTTTCAAATTATGATCTAACAAAGCCTCTAACTGTGCAGCTTTTATCTGAGCCACCAAATCAGATGAAACTTCTAAACGCATAAAATAAACTCGATCAGAAGTTACCTTGCGGCTTAAAGCATCAGCAACCACATTGGTTTTCCCTGGATGGTATTTAATTTCACAATCATAATCCTTGATTAATTCCAACCATCGTCTCTGCCGCATATTCAACTCTTGCTGTGAAAATATATACTGAAGACTCTTGTGATCTGTACAAATAACACATTTGGTACCATACAAGTAATGCCTCCAGATTTTCAAAGCAAACACCACCGCTGCAAGTTCTAAATCATGGGTAGGATAATTTCTTTCATGAGGTTTGAGCTGACGAGAAGCATAAGCAATCACACGATCTCGCTGCATTAATACACAACCCAAACCAGTAATAGATGCATCACAGTAAACAACAAAATCATCGGACCCATCTGGCAGTGCTAACACAGGAGCCTGACATAACAACTGTTTCAGAGTCTGAAAAGCAGCTTCCTGTTGTTCAGTCCATACAAATTTTTCATCCTTACGGGTTAGTTTAGTCAATGAACCGGCAATTTTAGAAAAATCTTTAATAAACTTCCGGTAATAACCCGCCAAACCAAGAAAACTCTTTTTTCAGAAGCAGACTTTGGAGCTTTCCAATTCATTACAGCTTCAATTTTCGAAGGATCAACTTTAACACCCTCATTACAAATGATATGACCCAAAAACTGTACTTCCCGAATCCAAAATTCACATTTCGAAAACTTTGCATACAAATGTTCTCTCTTTAAGGTTTCCAATACTAACCTCAAATGCATTCCATGCTCTGATTCGGATTTAGAATATACCAAAATATCATCGATAAATACAATCACAAACTTATCAAGAAAAGGTCGACAAACACGGTTCATCAAATCCATAAAAACTGCTGGAGCATTCGTCAAACCAAAAGGCATAACCAGGAATTCAAAATGACCATACCTGGTTCGAAATGTAGTGATAAACGCTCAAAAGTACTATATTTTAGTAGTATTTTACCCCTAATCTTGAATGTTTTTATTGCATTTTGTTTAGAATAGATATTGATTTCGTTCATATTTGCAAATAGATGTGGAAATGGAGCGTTTATGGAAAAGGAACGGAAAACAGTCAATAATCAAGCTAAAATGATACATATTTGAAGAATAAAGTAAAGCCGAAGTTGAAGAAAAGAAGAAGTAAAGAAAAATCAAAAAATCGGCTGGAAACTGCATCCATACGCCATATGGAATCCATACGCCGTATGGATTGCAGCAGTGGAGGCCCAGGTTACGCGGACTTGGGCTGGGCTTGAAATCAATCCATACGCCGTATGGAAATCCATACGCCGTATGGATCAAAATTCCAGGAGGTATAAAAACGCGTTTTAAACCTTATTTCGAGTTTTTTGCAAGGGTTTTCGATTTCTTTCGGTTCCAGTCGACTTTTAGGGTTTATAATTCGTATTTTAGGGTTAGTTTGGAGGTACGAAGGTTAAAGATCGAGGATAATTCGCTCTAATCTTTCGTAGTTCATCGTTAATCGATTCGGTATATTTCGTTTCTTTATTTTCATTGAAGAAGTTGATTTAATGAATCTGAATATTTCTGTTTTGATGATGAATTGAATATTAATGTGATTGTGTAGTTGATTTAATTTAGATTATGATTATTGAACGATTATAATTGCGTATTGAATAAGTTATTTGATTGAAAACGGTTATATTGCTTTTGGACACTTGTTTGTTGGTGACTAGTTATTATTGTTGCTTCACGTGGTTAATAATGTTGATGAGATTGAGTTCCTTTAATGTTATTAGCAATTGATGGTCATAACTTTAGGGTTTTGAACTATCACTAAATACATTGAGTCTGATAGGTCGAGTATACAATAGTATTCTACTTTAAAATGAGCAAGACAATAAGTTAATTATTGGGTATTGTTGAGTCATACCAAAGAGTTAATTATAACGTGTTGTGAATGTTTAATGCATAATTTAGGGAAAGGCACACAATTGACTGATCATCTTGTGACATTGGAACCAGTGTTTTATGTTGGACCCTAGATTATAGGAATTAGTTGGACCTGAAACGTTGGCTAGTTCATATTCAACTTAGTATTCATTGAAGAATTTGGTATTAAGTTGATCTAAAAGAATCACAATTAGATAATCAATACGTAATAAATCGGGATATATGAATCTAAGTGACATTAACTATACAATTACTTATTCCTTCCAATTAGGATTTCTTGTTATTTATTTATTTATTATTTTAATTTAAAGTTTTAGTTACGTTTGTTTATGTCAATTAAATGTTTTCTGAATTGTTCATACGGAACTATAACTCCCCCCTTATTTACTGTTTTCTAGTTAATAGTTAATTGTTAATTTCTATTTTAAATATTCCACATTTTCCCTGTGTTCGAATCTGACTTACCAAATCTATATTTACAATTGATCGGGTATTCTTGCCTGGTTGCTTGAAAGTATTTATTAGGTATTTCTATTTATAAATTATAAAACAAGACGCGCTTTCACAGGCGACATCAAAGTTTTTGGCGCCGCTGCCGGGGAAAGCGGTTGTGTTTATTTAATTAGAAATTAATAATTTTTAATTCTTTCTTTTTAAAAGTAACTTTTGTTAACTAAGTTTTAGTAAAGTTGTTTTAATTAGTTTATTTAATTTTGTAACAAGTTTTTAATACATCACTGGTTGAAATTAATTATTTTTTTAATTGGTTAAACTTTTGGGGTTTTAGTTTCAACCGGCGGATGGATATCCATCCGCCGGTTGGAGTTCCATTTATTTAAAATTGTACATGTTATTTAATTTTTGTTTATCTTGTGTGAACTAACTTGTTTTTCGTTAGTGGTGTTTTGTATTTCCAGATTTATTTTTATTTAGGTTTGTCCAATGGCGAGGAGTTTTGAAAGTGATGCAAATGATAATTACATGGTTAAGAGGGATCAGTCTGTTACTTCTGATGCTAGTTCCGCCGAGAGAGTGCCTCCTTATACCCAGTTAGGCCGTATTCCCGTTCCTATTACTTCATCTTGTCAGGGGTTGCTATCAGCACTTGAGGAGTTTAGAGGGGATATTCCTTTCAGTTCTGAGATTATTCGCAGGTCCATTGTGGATTTCACTGATAGTCAGAGGGTTTTGGTAAATGATGTGTTAGATGCAGCTTTGATTGAGAGTCAGTATGGGATCGATAGGCAATTCTATATTGCTCTCACTACTTTTGGGGAATCTCTAGAAACTAGAATTAAGGAGGAAGAGAGATTCTACAATGCTCAGAAGAAAAGATACACAGAGATTTATGAGGTTTTGAGGCATTCTGCATTTCCTTATTCGGCAAATCAGACCGCGTGTCTTGGCCGTATGCTTAGGGCTCTGTACGAGGCTACTGGTCATCCAAAGGTAGAAGCAGACAAGGAATTTAGGTTTGGTTTAAGAGAGTTGGTTAGATTGCTACATTCAGATGACCATTTGATGTATGTTACACCTCATCGGTTCATTGTTACGAGTACTATTCATTACTATCTTCATGGAATGGTGACAAAAATGGATCGCTTTGCTAAGGAAGAGGAAGAAAGACCACACCCGGAATTCATTCATCCTCATTGTGATATTGATTTGGCTACTTATGTGGTACTTAACTTGGATGTTTTAGTTGATAACAATAAGGTTCTAACTATGAGGGAGCATTTCCACTATGGGATGGTGGAAATATATACTAAATTGGTTGAAATCTTCAAAGATTCAGGATTAGAACTGACTTGTGTTCAGAATGAGGTAATTGCAGGAATTGAAACTAGAATAAGAAGTTTAAGAAAAGAACCATTTCTGAGTAAGCATGCTGGGATAGTGGCAGAGTGTTCGGAGTTTATGAGTGAGTTTGAGAAAAATCATCCCCATCGTGAGTACAAGCTGGTAGGTGATAAGTTAGTATTGGCACCTGAGGGAGTAATTAATAAGGTGATAAAAAGAATCAGCTGGGATTTGGTCTATCTTCAACATGTTACCAATGGACACTTAGAAAGTTTTGCGACTTTTGGTAATGGGGTTGAAAACGTAGTTACTGAAATGATGAAGAGCTTCCTTGTCCTCTATCCATTGAACTGATTTCATCGTTCCACCTTTTTATATTTCTTATGCTTTTGGATTGTTTCTAACATTTTGATTTGTTTTGAATTACGTTAGACTTTTGATTGTTTTGGATTTTTGTTTTTTGAATGTGTGCTTTGAATATTAAGTATTATTTTGAATATTTTTCTTTTTAATGTTTGTTAATTATTGTTATTTATTTTATAGTGTGGAATTGTGAAGATTTTGAAGTCGTGATTATCATCCAGGTTTGAGATTTAATTATATAAAGTTAGTGTGGAATTTGGGTTAAAATTGGGTTGAAAATCGTTTTTTGAAAAATTCTGATTTTTCAATCCATACGCCGTATGGAATCCATACGCCGTATGGATTGATTGGGCCGCTGGACCAGGCCGTTGACTGGGTTTAATGAGTTGACCTGGGCCTATTTAATCCATACGCCGTATGGAATCCATACGCCGTATGGATCAAAACTGCAGAAAAACCGCCAGCAGCCTTTTCTTCTTCATTTTTCATCCAAAACCCTTTTTCTAAAAAAACCACCCACGGTTTCCACTACCACCACCCCCAAACGAAAATTCCGGCCACGCATTCATCGCCATTTTTACATATTCGTGTTACACGCACTTTCCTCTACAAGGTATAACTTCCCGATTTCATTTTCGTTGGTTAAATCGCTCGTTTGGAAGTTAGGGTTTATGATAGAATTTTAGGTATTTCGGATATGTGTATGATTATTGGCATGTTTTGATTGATTTATGTTCTAATTGCTATATGCATTGCAATGTCATGTTAGTTTTTCAATTATATTGCATATTTTGTGTTATTCGAATTATTCGTTCGTAATGATAAAATGAGAATATGAGTTGTGCTCAATTATGCTATGTTTTAATTTAGTGCTTATTAATTTTCTGACCACATGATGATTAATGCAAATATTTGTTTGGTACACAAGTGTTTGTGATTACGGTTATGTGATAAATTGTTATTTTGATTAATTGTGTTACAATAATTCATTTTGAGTTTGCATGAATGTTTGCTAGTTGCTAATACTCAAGTTTAGTGATTGTGCAAATTCATATATTCATAATGGTACCAAGTTATTATAATACATTTAATTAGGCAATTGTCAGGGATATTTAATTAAGTATATACATGTATGTATATTGAGTAGTTTTTGTTTAAATTGCAATTTAAGTTGATGAAATTGGTTGTTGCGGTAGTTTTAGGCTGAACCTTTATGGTGGATTATTCAATTTTAAGCCGAAATGCTGCCGAAATTTTTAGTAACCTTTTTGCAATTAACTGCTTATTTATTATTATTAACAATTGTCTTGTTTAGCAGTTATCATGTCTAACAGGAGAGCACGAGGAGGTGAAACTTTGGGAAACCCGTTGATTAGATCACATAGATACCTCACTTTTCATGGATCATATTCTGAGACTGCTAGGATGCAGTTTAGAGATCGTCTGGCTTCCAATATTGGCCAGTCTATTGAGGTGTTTGATGCTGTTAACTGGAATGTTTTAGAGCATGTGATTGCTAGAGAGGGGTTTACTAATGGTGCTGATGCCATTAGGAATTTACTGGCTATTCCATATGCACTAGAGGATGGAAACATTGGATTTGTTTCCTATGCTTGGTCCCGGTTATTCAGTATCAGGGAGGATATCTACAGAGAGTTGGTTGTAGAGTTTTACAGCACTTTTAGGTTTGATGCCAGGTCGACCCAATGGACGGAGAACTCCATTTTCTTCCAGCTAGGGGGACAACCCAGACAGATGACCTTGGTTCAGTTTGCTTTGGGTTTGGGGCTTTATGAGCCCAATGAGTTGGATAACCCTCACTTTCTAAACCACATTTCTGCAGGTGCTGTGAAGAAGCTCACTGATTTGGAGATTGAGCAGGAGTGGCAGTTTATTGCCCAGGGTAATTATGGTAGTTCGACACCTTCTTACACGCGTATTCGGGATCCTCGTCATCGACTCATTCACAGATTGTTGACTTACACCATTGTGGGTCGCAAGGAGGGGCCTGAGAAAGTTTCGAGGCCTGACTTGTTTTATTTGAGTTCGATTATCAGGAAGAGGTTAGTGAATGTACCTTGGAGGTTGGCTAAGTGGATGTCGAAGAGAGCTACTGGTACTAGAGATGGTAGTAGTTTGTGTGGAGGTCACTTTGTTACTCGATTGGCGAGATACTTTGGTTTGGCTACTCAGGATGAGATGGGCTCTTGTACGATTGTTCAGCCTAGTATGGGTTGGCTGACTACACGCCGGTTGGAGGCGTTTGCTCTCATTGAGCCATGCACCATGTATGGTGGCCCTGCAGAGATGTATTACTGGGTTCCGATTACTCCGGTGGGACATACTTTGCAGTCGAGGCAGGCTAGAGCTAGAGGAGATACGAGTGGCAGTGATAGAGGTCGAGGTACGGCACGAGGCCGTAACAGAGGGTATGCTACAGAGTTTGATCAGTTGTCTCAGCAGATGCACCAGATGCAGTTACAGCAGACTCAGAGGTTTGATCAGATAGAGCTGATGCAGAGACAGCATATCCATCAGACTAGTGCACATTTGGACTACCAGGATGGCTTGTTTGAGCAGCTGTTTGGTCAGTTTCCTTCTGGACCCACGTATCAGCCATTCCAGTACCAGATGCCACCAGAGTTCATGCCGCGACCACCACCACCATCGCAGTCAGAGTATGGAGCGCCTTCTCACCAGTACCAGTACCGCCAGGATGACGACAGTGATTAGGATGATGTTCATCCTATTTGGTTTATGATTCCAGACACTATTATTATTATTGTTTTATTATTATTATTATTATGACTGTTTTTTTTTATTTTTGGGTTTTATTAATTATGTTGGATTGGTAATTTTAGGACTTGGTAATAGTTTTTTTTATTAGGATGTTTTAATTTGGTATTATTTACTTATGTTTGTTGGTTGTTCCCTCAGAATTGTGTTGTGAGTACGTGTCATGCTGGCAGTAAGTTCAGCGCAACGAATAATTTAATCGCGAGGATGTGGAAAATTCGTATCATCCTTGTCATTAAACTGCACACTATTCCAGGGAAGTTTTTCTGTTCTAAGTTCTTTTCTCTTTTTCCCGTTTTAAGTATGTCATTATTTGTACAATGAGGGCATTGTACATCTTTAAGTGGAGGATGGGAGAGAAAAGAAGTGAAATTTCCACATAAGTGTTCTGTTAAGTAGTAAATGATTTTGTAATTTGGTTAATAGTTATCTTATTATGGTAAGTAACTAGGCGGTTATGAGTTACCCATTTTTCAACCAAATTTTTGCATTAAAATTTTTGTTTTCTAGAGATAATTATTTTGTAATTATGTAGGTTAAATAAAAAAAAAAATTTCTACACTTTTAATTAAATATTAAACCTATTAAAGATGTTATTTAGCTTCATTATATGATGTATTGATAGGCAATTTATATGAGAATGTTTGAGCTGTTAAGAAATGATAATTAAGGAGTAAATGTTACTTGTAGATGAACTTTAACTATGTATGACGTATGTCTTAATTTTCATATTAGTAATATGTGATATGCCATATTTTTGAGAATTTAATTAACATCATTTGTGGATATACTGGGTGTTGTTTCCTTTGTTGTACGAAAGTACAGACCTGGTCTCCGTCAGTATATCTAATGAAAAAGAGCAAAAGAGTTTAATAACTCATGATTTTAAAATGTGGTCAAATTAAGTCGCTTTGTTGTACTGAGATACAGACCTGTCACCAATGGTTTGACTAAAAACATTATTGCTAAACCAAAATCAAGTTATGTTGCTTTGTTGTGTTGAGGCACAGACCTGTCACCTCTGTCTTGATTTGAAAAATGATTGTTTTGATTAAATTTCAAGATATGTAATATTGGCATATTATGAGTATGAAAATATATAGTTTTGGGGAATCTAAGGGAATATTTACACGAATAATAATAAGTTGAGCTCGAGTATTCAAATATAGATTGTTTAAGTGGATAACAAATATCAGTAATCATTGTGAACTATTTAATGTTTTAGAATAATAACTCTATGTGTAGATCAGTTTTTATAAATCTCGTAGTTTCTTAATTATTGCTTTTAGAATTAACAGATTTTTTAAATTTAAGCATGTGAGTTGAAGATGGGTGATGTTGTGTAATTCCTATTTTAGTTATTTAGATTAATAGAGATGACTGTTTCCCTAAGAATTTGATTTTTGAATCGATAGTCTACTTGAGGACAAGTAGGATTCAAGTGGGGGATGTTTGATAAACGCTCAAAAGTACTATATTTTAGTAGTATTTTACCCCTAATCTTGAATGTTTTTATTGCATTTTGTTTAGAATAGATATTGATTTCGTTCATATTTGCAAATAGATGTGGAAATGGAGCGTTTATGGAAAAGGAACGGAAAACAGTCAATAATCAAGCTAAAATGATACATATTTGAAGAATAAAGTAAAGCCGAAGTTGAAGAAAAGAAGAAGTAAAGAAAAATCAAAAAATCGGCTGGAAACTGCATCCATACGCCATATGGAATCCATACGCCGTATGGATTGCAGCAGTGGAGGCCCAGGTTACGCGGACTTGGGCTGGGCTTGAAATCAATCCATACGCCGTATGAAAATCCATACGCCGTATGGATCAAAATTCCAGGAGGTATAAAAACGCGTTTTAAACCTTATTTCGAGTTTTTTGCAAGGGTTTTCGATTTCTTTCGGTTCCAGTCGACTTTTAGGGTTTATAATTCGTATTTTAGGGTTAGTTTGGAGGTACGAAGGTTAAAGATCGAGGATAATTCGCTCTAATCTTTCGTAGTTCATCGTTAATCGATTCGGTATATTTCGTTTCTTTATTTTCATTGAAGAAGTTGATTTAATGAATCTGAATATTTCTGTTTTGATGATGAATTGAATATTAATGTGATTGTGTAGTTGATTTAATTTAGATTATGATTATTGAACGATTATAATTGCGTATTGAATAAGTTATTTGATTGAAAACGGTTATATTGCTTGTGGACACTTGTTTGTTGGTGACTAGTTATTATTGTTGCTTCACGTGGTTAATAATGTTGATGAGATTGAGTTCCTTTAATGTTATTAGCTATTGATGGTCATAACTTTAGGGTTTTGAACTATCACTAAATACGTTGAGTCTGATAGGTCGAGTATACAATAGTATTCTACTTTAAAATGAGCAAGACAATAAGTTAATTATTGGGTATTGTTGAGTCATACCAAAAGAGTTAATTATAACGCGTTGTGAATGTTTAATGCATAATTTAGGGAAAGGCACACAATTGACTGATCATCTTGTGACATTGGAACCAGTGTTTTATTTTGGACCCTAGATTATAGGAATTAGTTGGACCCGAAACGTTGGCTAGTTCATATTCAACTTAGTATTCATTGAAGAATTTGGTATTAAGTTGATCTAAAAGAATCACAATTAGATAATCAATACGTAATAAATCGGGATATATGAATCTAAGTGACATTAACTATACAATTACTTATTCCTTCCAATTAGGATTTCTTGTTATTTATTTATTTATTATTTTAATTTAAAGTTTTAGTTACGTTTGTTTATGTCAATTAAATGTTTTCTGAATTGTTCATACGGAACTAAAACGCCCCCCTTATTTACTGTTTTCTAGTTAATAGTTAATTGTTAATTTCTATTTTAAATATTCCACATTTTCCCTATGTTCGAATCTGACTTACCAAATCTATATTTACAATTGATCGGGTATTCTTGCCTGGTTGCTTGAAAGTATTTATTAGGTATTTCTATTTATAAATTATAAAACAAGACGCGCTTTCACATGCGACATCATGCAGTTTTAGGAATATCACAATCCTGAACACGAACTTGATGATAACCTGACCTCAAATCAATCTTTGAATAAAACGAAGATCCCTGCAGCTGATCAAATAAATCATCTATCCGGGGCAGAGGATATTTATTCTTTACTGTCCTTTTATTCAATTCCCTATAATCAATGCACATTCTGAAAGATCCATCTTTCTTTTTCACAAACAGAACTGGTGCGCCCCAGGGAGAAGAACTAGGCCGAATAAACCCTTTATCCAACAACTCCTGTATCTGATTCATCATTTCACGTATCTCAGATGGAGCTAATCTATAAGAGGCTTTAGCTATAGGTGAAGAGCCAGGAACAAGATCAATCTGGTATTCAACCTCCCTAACCGGTGGTAAACCAGGTAATTCATTAGGGAACACTTCCGGATACTCAGAAACAACAGATACATTAGAAAGGGACTTCTTTTCTAACTTAGCATCAATCACATAAGCTAGATACGATTTACATCCCTTGGACAAAGATTTCCTAGCTTTCATCATACTAATCAACGGTATACAAACATTATCCCGTTCTCCTCGAGCCACGACATATGACTCTTCAGAGATTGGAATTCTAATCAGCTTATTGTGGCAATCTATGCTTGCTTTATACTGACTTAACCAATCCATACCAATAATCACATCAAAACTAGCAATTGGCATCAACAGAAAGGAAATTGGGAAAGTCTGGCCATCTATCATAATACTAGCTCCAATTACCGAGGTGGTAACAGGAACCGACTTGCCACTAGCTATTTCTACTTCAACTGGGTTTGTTATCACAGTAGGCATCATTTTCAACTTATCACAGAAGTACATAGATACAAACGAACAATTTGCACCAGAATCAAACAAAACACGAGCTGGTACAGAATTTACAAGAAAAGTACCCGTGATCACGTCATCTGTATGGACAGCTTCATCCACTGTCATTTGAAAAGCCCTACTAACTGCAGATGGCGAAGTCTTCCGTTTCTGACCGGAAGAAGCTGATGAACCAACAACTGACCCCGAACCCTGTCTCTTAGCCTCAGAACACTGATTTGCACGATGACCTTCCTTATGGCAATTCCAACACACATAAGTAGGAAAAACACAATCTTTGGCTTCATGCCCAATCACACCACATTTTACACATCTAGTGGTTTGCACCGTACACGGCCCAAAATGTCTAGCTCTACATTTAATACACCAATTGGGACGATCAGAAGTACCACCACGACTTTCTTGTTTCTTACCCTGCTGATTTCCTTGCCACCGTTGCTTACCTTTACCAGAAGATTCATTCTTAGATTTCTGAGAAACCATTTCTTTACTTGGTGCTTGTTGAGGTTTCAAATCACTGTCAACAGATCGAGCTAACATAAAAGCTTGAGAAAGAGAGCCCGCTAATCTCACTGAAGTTCGATAATGATTAGGTAAGGTACCCACAAACTGTTCTATTTAAGTTCTCTCATCAGGAACCCACTGCTGAACAAACCTGAGTTTCTCTGTAAACTGATTTATCAAATCATCCATTGACATGTTATCAGTTAATTGCAAATCCATAAACTCCTTTCTAATTCGAGCTATATCATAGTTTGAACAATACTGTTTACAAACTTCATTACGAAAGTCAGACCATCGGATAGAAGCTTTCTGAAAAGAAGATAATACAGAAGTAATCGAATCCCACCAATTCATAGCTGCTCCTTTTAAAAGTTGAGTTGCATAAGGAACTTTCAGTTCTTCCTCACATTGACAGACTTCAAATTTCTTTTCAACATCTCTCAACCAATCTAGAGTTACAGAAGGATTCGTACTACCCGAATACACAGACGGATTACTGCTCATAAAGGTTTTAAAGGAACACACCTTTTGCTTTGGCGGTGAAATCGTACCAAACACAGGATGAGATGATTCAGCCTCTTTTTGTTGTTTATACATTCTAAGTGCTTGATTTTCCTCTTCCAAATAAAGCAAATATTGATCTCTTTCTACCTCCTCTCTAGCATGGGAAGAAGTACCAGCATGTTCATTACGGTCATCATGAGTCTCAGCAATAACTTCAGGCCTTGAGGCATTATTAGGGTTAACAGGTAGTTGCTCGTTATCCGCCATATCTGTAAACACCACAACAGCTTACAAATCATTAGTCGTTAGCACCTATTCTACTAACAGTTTCACATTCAGTACATAATACCATTCCCAAGAATGTTTGACACAACATAATCAAGTTTAGGATTGAACATACAATCATATTCAATTGCCCCAAACTATGGCTCTGATACCAACTTATAACGCCCCTCATTTAATACCACAATATAATATTAAATTTGGCGGAAGCGAATACTAGAAATACATATTCTATTAGAATCCTGCTAGAAATTTTCGCAAACCTTTATACAATATGTTTAACTACTAAACAAAACTTAGTTAACATGTTTACAACCTGGGGCATTATATGCTATAAAACATTATTTATTACAAACTAGATCAGACTTGTAAGTTTCAAACATTCTCAGCATCAAAACATCCTTCCTGACTACCCACATAATATACATTACCTGCAGGAAGTAAATTGAGGGATTAGCACGAAGCTAAGTGAAGGAATTATCAACTACAATTCAATTTAGCTAGCAGTCTGTTTACAATCAATAATGCAACAAATATCGTCAAGAGGAACGGTGGTTCCTAAGGACCCTGTTTCGGGTGGCCCCATCAGAACACTTAAATCAACTGTAGGCCAAGACAGTGATTAACCGCTAACTAAATGCTAATCTCCATCAACACATGTACGCAACCCTGTGTTGACCAACATTAGCAATCAAGTCCAACCGACAATCTGGTTGACCTCTGGAATATACATTTCAATTCAATGTTCAACAAACAACCAATCAAATGGCATATCATTTCAAGGTTAACATACTATCAATAGTAATCCTATAATTACTGATTGAAATCAAACTGACACAACCAAATCAAACTGTGAGTTTCAAATCCACTCACCTGATTGTCTCGTTTCACTTACTCAGCTGTCTTATCTCGCTGAGCTCTTTGATTATCTGAGAATCAACAATCAGGTAGAAGTTAGTAATCAAGATCGTAAATACTTAAATTACATCAATTCAAATCATTAGGAACTTAACTCAATTAACATTACAAATATCATAAGTCCCTAAATATAACAACTATCGTGTATTAACACTCAATAAGTATATATTACATATCAACTAACAAGTTAAAACAAGTCTTAAACTTAAAACAACCCATTTGCTGGAACACACTCCAAGCCGCCGGCTTCAGGCCTCAAGCCGCCGGCTTCCTAAAGCCAGCCGCCGGCTTCTCTATACAAACCGCCGGGTGATTTAAATTAAGTGGTAACAGAAGCAAATCGCATATTAAAGCCTCTATTGGCAGCCGGACAAGCATTCAACCCGCCGGCTATGGCTGTCAAGCCGCCGGCTAGGGTAGTTCACCCGCCGGTTTCCCTGTTTACACAACGAAGCCGCCGGCTTCAGGGTACAAGCCGCCGGCTTCAACCGACGTACAGGGGATACTCAGGTCAGCTATGGCAGAACTCAGCAAACAAAATCACAACTAGTTAACCACAAACTCGATTTCAGCAACATATTTCAGCTCATATTACATTATTTAGGCATGTTATAACATATCATAACATCAAGATCACCAAACAACATCAATTTAATCAATTTGTGAACTAACTAAAAATCAAGAACTTACCAAATTAAGGTTTTCAAAGTGAAGATGATGATGTTTATGCTATCACAAGATCACAATCAGCTCAAGATCACTAATTTGAATTTGATTTCAAGATTTCTAAGTGATTTGAAGGTTTTCTAGGGTTTTAGCTTTTGTGTTCTAAGTTTCCAAATATGGAAAGTGTAAATCTTTCCTAAAAGGGTAAGTTTATAAGTCGGTTAGCTTTTAATACCGACCCGTATCCACTTAAAACTAGTCCCTTTTAAATCTATTGCCTGGAACCTAAAAACCATTTGCGAGAAACTTATTTTATTGCACCGTCAACTATAGTAAATTAAAACAAACAATAATTTACTAAGCACAATAAGTCCCGAGGCTTGTTTAACTAAGTTTCAAAATTAAACACATATTATCAAATAATTTCTAATACAATTAAATACATCAATTTAAAATTAAAAATTACCGGACCAGAAGAGAGGATGTTACACTATTTGTACATTTTTACACCAAGATAGTACAAAAGTGTAAAAAGTGACTCCATTGTTAACACTAAACACTGTACTATTTTAGTGTAGTAGCAATTCACATTAAATATAGTATATATAGCAATCAAAATGTATTAATATGATGTATTAGTTACAAGTTTATGATAAATATTTTTAAAAATATTAAATACAATGTCTGCTATCATATTTATTAAATAAACTTCCTATTTTTAATAAGATTTTGATTTTTTCCCTTTAATTTTTTTAAATATAATGATTGTTATTATATTTCCTATGATAATTCAATAGTTATATAAAAAATATAGTATTATATTGTTGAAATGTGTATTTTAAATCAATTAAAAAGGATTTAGTGTAAAGATATAGTGCAAGGAGCAACTTATTTTTTGTGTAAACATATATTCTTAGAAGATATTTTGCACTAAAATAGTGTAATTTTCTACACTAAAATAGTATACATATTGGAGAAGCTCTACATACAATTTACGCTTACTAATTGGTTGTGACCTTGAAAGGACGGAGGGAGTATTATATATTAAACTCAATACATTTCTGATCGTCGTCATCATCTTACCGTAATCACATCAATAGCAACATTTGCCCAAATATGATACCGACCCATTTGACCTCTTAACTAAAAAGGTTGACCTGCTAACCTGTCCACTCATTTTTTAAACAAGTTATTTATCCATATCGAGTCTAGGTTATACAGGTTAAAGTTGAAATACTAGATATGCTTATGGCTATTCACAGTTCGGATAAAATCAAAGTATCCAATTGGATAACTCGGATCGGACTATATGGTTTGGATAATTGGATTTTTGGATTGAATAGGATCAGAACCAAACTTATTAATTTGGATCACGAATTGGTTTTGGTTAGTAAATTACAAACTGGATTATCTAAAAAAATCAAATAAGAAATAAGTATTAATTTATATATACATGCACATACAAAATAGTTTTCAAACATTATATATATATACATGTACTTGATCAACACATTTTGTGCTTTATTTGTTGAAGATTTGAAGATGATGCTAAAGATCATACTAATTTTTGCAAATATGATAGATTATTTCACTAACACTATACATATATATGGTGAAGATGGTATTGATTTGCACTTGTACAAGTTTAATTGTATAAGTTTAACTTAGTATTATCTATTTTGTATATTTTTGTTATAATATCTAACATATTTATAGCATTATATATATGTGTGTGTGTGTGTATATATGTGTGTGTGTGTGTATATATATATATATATATATATATATATATATATATATATATATATATATATATATATATATATATGTGTATGTGTTTGGATATTCAAAACCAAACCGATCAATCCAAATCATAATTCAGACGGATTGGTTCGGTTTTGAATTTGTTTGGACAGATATGGTATTATATTTTTAAAACCAAAATCTATTTGAATTCATGTAGATGGATCATTTTTGAACCGATTCATCCATTTGAATACTCTCATGCTTATCTATCGGGCCGGATTCGGGTTGGGGTCAAGTAAATCTGACCGGTCAAACCACACACAGTATTTTTATATCTGTCAATTTTTCATTTTTATAAAAAAATTAACGTTGAAGATTTTAGTGAAGGGCATTTGCAGATGGAAGAATTAAAGGAGCTTGAACAAATACAAAATCTAATGTTGATGATTCAGCAGCAATCACTTGGCGCATTATTTGATTCTGCGGACAACACCAATAATGCTGCTGCTGATGATTCAAACCGCTTCCTTGCTAATTTCATCCTCTTCATGGTAATTATCATTATTATTAATATAGTATCATGTTGTTGTTGATTATGTTGCTGAATTCTAGTTCAACATTTCACCAATTTTGAGGTCTTCAAAAAGGGGAATTAACCAATCGTTAGGGTTTTTGCGTTTAGTTAGGGTTTAATCTGAAAATTAGGTGTGTGGCATACTAGCATGGGATAAAGTGGCTATGGTTTGTTTGTAATAAGTTGGCTGTTTTCAAAGTTGTTATGGTATTTGTGAATAATGCATGAATATCATAATGAGGTTCAACTGATTATTTGTTAATTTGCAAACTTGATCCGTGAGTAGCTTTTCCCATTTTTGGCGTGGAGCTTACGGAACTTAAGCTTATGTTCTTTAAAAACTCAAACTACAATCATTGTTCGGGAATAATGTGGTGTCATTTTAAGTCCATTGAATTTTTTTCAGCTCCAGTTACTTTGACAAACACTTTTATAAAAATATAAGCTCTGGATTCTAGCTAGTTTTGCCAAACGCACCCTTATTAGTTATAACCCAAATTTAATTCTGATATGTTATTGGTTTGGAAATGTGATGTTGAAGATGAAACCATGCGGTGAACTAGATATGAGTCAAAAGTGGAAAGTTATATCTGAGCATTTCCCTAAGGTTTGTATATATTCTGAATTTCCTTCAGTTTAATAAGTTCTAGAAGATGCATTAAACGTACTAGTGGTAGTTGATCTACAGATTCCTTCTGCATTTTTTGAGGAAGCATTATGTCAGCTTCATGACAAAGGTATGTTGTAACTAGAAAGGCAGAAAGCAATGTCCTTTTTCAGTAACTACTGTATTTGCTATATCATTATAAGTATGCTCTATTTTCCATGTTCATTGCTACTTCCTTTGAATATGTAAATTCTTCGTCTTGGTGAAGGATGATATGTTAGTTCAAAAGATTTTGATGTCACTCCCTCATTGTTTTCACAAGGAACCTCTGAGATAATTGTAATTACAAAAATATTTGAAATAAGGCAATGCTCGCAGTTCTTTGTGTTTCTTCCGTGGCAGGTTGTGTTCACCTATTGTTATGGTCTTTTGACTCTCTTAATACATTGTATACTACTTTTCTTAATATGATGTCACTCCCAGTTTTTATCTTTCTTTCATTTCTTTTCTTTTTCTTCTTCAAAATGAACCCTGTTTCTTGGTCGAAGTATTTTATGATAAAAATAAAATAATAAACTGGTGGCTCACTGGTTTGTCTATAGAAGAAAATGAATTTTCAACCTCTTGCAGGCAATGCTTATAGTGAAGATTCTCTAGCACATCATCTTGATGATGACAAGAGTGTTGGATTATTGCAAACTGATTGTGAAGATGTGGCAATGGTTTCATTTGATTCAATGCAACGAGCAAATTCTACTTTAGAAGATTTTGTAAGAAATAACTCATCCCCTACTTTGAAGATTATGGTACCATGATTCAAAATCAATGTCTACTTTTCACCACCACACTTTTTGATGCTAACCTTTTTAGGTTATCTGTTGTGTCATAGTTATCAACATGGTTGTTGGTTGCGCTCTGCTTATGTAGTTGTTTTATCTGATATTAGCTATGTTGAAGTTATGACCAGAATCACCATCAACCATGTGTGATACTTAGAAAATAGATCATGTCCTGCATGGTAGCTTTCTGGTATAGGTTGCTATTGGTTGTTGAACTAATCTATTCCATTATCTAATTTTGGTTTAAATCCTTGAAATTGCTCCATATATTTGATCAATATCAACTACCTACTCAGGAGCATAGGGAATACGACTGTTCCCAAGTCATACCATTATATTGAAACCGTAATAAAAGAAACCATGTGGCCCTAAATTATAAACTGTCAATGAAGGGTAATCGTAACGACGATGAGTTCTCCAAATCCTGTAACAGACATGTGTCTTTGGGACCGGTCCCATCTGTACAAGTTCATGATAGTCATATTTTTTGGTCTCATTAGTCGGGTTATCCCATAGTTCTTAAAAAAACATAAGAATATTATTGCTTGTTGTAGTGTTATGCTGTAAGCTTTAGCTGATGAATAATCTACTTTGTTGACATGTGATAAACAGTGCAGATCTTACTTCATGTTTCATGACATGGATGTTAACAGTGCAGAGTCTGTATTCAAATACCTACCACTGCTTTCCTTCACGGAGAGCTACATTTATCAGGTATCTTATCTTAAAAAAATGAAGTACAATCTGTTAGGGCAATCAGTTAAATTGAAATCATCCATTTTGTCACAGATCTTATCTCTTGTGAATGCTTTGGTGATACTGTAAATATTTAGCGTTAAGTTTCTAGCACTGCATCAGAGTTCATTACACATTCTGTGAATGCCTTCTGATTTTTTGCAGTTGGATACCATAAATGAGAAACAAGTGCAATTTCCATTAAGTGAAATTCCGGCTTTTATCTCTAGACCACTTGCTGTTCTTCTAGAGCAAAATGGGATGTATACGGATAGGTTAAAACCTCTTCTATTTCTTTCCCATTTCTTTGCAAGATGTCATAGCATTCTCTTGATTTGTTGTCTTATAAATGTTTAGGATAAGAGATGAGTTTAAGTGCGGGGAAGAATACTGGGCTCTAGAGAGAAAACTCTGTCATGCATTAACAAGCAAACAAGAGGTACATTATCTAGGAGTTGTTTTCAAATTGGAAAACAGCAAGTAAAAGCTCTGATTTACTAGGAGTTGTTTTCAGTAGCATCTGAAGACAGCTTGTTACAAGCTCTCTCAACACAGTTTGTGACACAGATTTATGTAGAAGAAGTTATGAAAGCAATTCATTTGAAGTCCTTTGACTATCGGGTGCTTAATCTACTCTTGTACCAGTTGAATGGCAAAGAGGTAACTGAATTGGTAGCTTTATTCTGTTACATCCTTCTAGATTGTTACCTGTAATAAATTATACTATGTGTTAGCATTCTATACCGCATGAACCCAAACCATCTATTTGAAGACATATAAGTCAACAATATGGTTACGTAAATCAGCATAGATTTGCGGTTTTTATAGATATCCTTTTTTTCTTCTAATAAATATGACATTTTGGTGAGTAATAAAATGATATATTATAAATCAACATCACTAATTCACATCACACTTTAAGACATAACTGTGGCTCATCTTCTACAGCTCTTCTGGAAGTATACTTTCTAATATGGATTCTATCTTTTGTTTCCTTTGAAGCGGCGTGAAGATCGATGAAACACATATGGAGTTCCTATCAGTGTCAGAGTTCCTTGTGGAAATATCTGACGACTTGTAAGTATCGTCCTCTAACTTGGGGAATACGGGATTTACCATATCACGGATTAAAATAGCCAGAGCCAACATATTACGTGTAACCTAAGCTGATGAATGATTTCATACCATGAGGACTTTAAACTAGAGGGGGCATCAAGTGGGTTAAAAATTTGGTTAGATGGACCGGGCGAATCTGTTGGAAAGTGCCGAAAGTGTATATAATTGATTACAACTTCTTATATTGCATTATATAAATAGAATATTAGTGTATCCTAATAGTATCTCATATATGTAATAAATGATAATTAAAAAGGACAAAAAATGTTTGTGGCTCAACCCAACTTGATCTGTTCTGAACTGCACCTATTTTTGACCCATTACCCAACCTGCCTATCTTTTGTCATCTCCAAAATGGTTGCCATGAAATCGTTTACTTTCCGACCCAGACCTCTCATCATCGACCGAAAAAGAAAGGGCCACAAGACAAATGTACCCTTTCAATATGGATGTTGCTGGTTTATAGTGCCTGCTTTTCACTTTATTGTGATTTATCTTTTTGTTGAATTTGAAACATCTTCTACTATACGTGAGGGAAACATAAAAGAGTCTTCACCACTGTAGGTTTGACTATGAGGTGAGTCATCTATATCATGGGTTTTCATTCTCCCAAAATTATATTTTAGTATACTTTAATCTGACGTTGTTTGATGTAGGATGACGTGTTGGAGAATAACTTTAATATCCTGCGCATGTTTGTCAGAATATACGGAGCTTCTGCAGCACCATCTATGCTTGTAAGTTTTCCGTTTGATTCTCTAAGAAAGTTGCAAAAGTGTGTAGACTTTAGAGTACATAAGAATGAGTCCCTGGGCCAATAATTTATTCCTTTAAAGTGTTATTGTCTAAGTACGTCAAGTCGCAGTAGGACTTCCATTTCCTCCTCGACTTATCAAAGCGTTTGTAGGTCAGCTTGAGATTTATCTCTGAGTAAAGGTGGCAAATTGGATATCTTGGCTAATGGGTCAAAATGGATGATTAAGTAAAGGTGGGTTTGGGTTGCCCCAGAAACATTATCATTATTTCAAATTTTCGATTTGTTTTGTTTAAAAATATGAGTATACACTTTGGGCAACTTTTTACAACTTGTTCGCCCCATTTGACCAGATTTTTTTTTGCTAATACAGTTTTACGTACCTGTTTGAGATAAAAGATAACCAAGAATTATCCAATAATAACTCGTTGTATTAAAATTGCCACCTCTCTATGAGGGTGGGCCCTTTGATGCATAATTGATCATAGAGTATGCATAATCTATTTGCTGGATACTTTTTGCATGAATAGTAGGATGGCAAAGGATATATCCTAAATTTGGCTATCTGTTAGCTTAATCAACTGCATGTCTATTAATGTCCCATGGTACTGTCCAATCACAGGGTATGACAATTTTTTTTCGTATCACTAGCAAAATAATAGAAAAATCATGGCGCTCATCGCCAACCACCATCCAAATGAGGATTTTTCTTTTACAATCTTTAGATGAATTGAATCTTTAAGGTGGCGAATTTATTACAATAAGAGTACATGCTTCTACAAGCTCTTAGATTGTAACTAAATTGAGTGTTGATTATTATCTGATTGTTATATTTGCCAAGTTTTGGCATTTGAAAAAGGTTCATGATATCTCGTTACTATCATCAAATATATGTAAGTATCCGTCTGTATAACTTTTGCTGCTCTTCATGTAACTAGGCAAAATGCATAACAGAGGCCGAGGAGAAGTACAACTGCTTACTAAGAACTTTGGATCCTAAGCTATCTATCAAATATCAAAAAAGATGTGAAGAAGCCACCAAAGAAGGTTTCAATTGGATTATTCATTATGCGATACTTTGATTAGACAACCTTTCTTACTAGTTTCTATGACCATTCTCATATAAATGGGTCGAATTGTTGACACTTTATCTCTTCTGGATCAGATGGGTTCTTTCCAAACAAATTAGCATGTAAGGGAAACATGTCAAATAGGTCAAAGTCTCCCAAAACGTAATTCTAATACATAAAACCTTCTAAATCATTTTATTATGAAATATTATATTATTATATCTGTAACAATAACTTTTACTCGTACTTGACACTATTAACTTATTAAAAAAGATGACAAAAAGTTGTTTGGATCAATGCAGCTGAAGAAGCCCATTTTGCCCACTCTAATAACGAGTATTGCATTTGCTTTATGACGTTTATATTTTCAGGTGGCAAGATATTTGGTCCTCCTCTCGGGACATGGAGTATGCCACCGATTATCGAAGATGAAGATTTATATAGATATGAGGTCTCAAACACTAGGACACCAGATGACCGAGTTCAAGTGCATACTTAAATGTTCCATTGAATATCATCAACAAATTATGTTAATTCATAGTGTGTCAAATTGGTGGTTTTGAATCCTAGGTATGATTCTTATTGGTTTTAGACTTTTAGAGGGTATTTGTTTGGTAAGTTTTTGGTTAAGTGGTTGACTTTGAAAAATGGGAAGGAAAATGATTGATAGGCCTACTTATAGAAGACTAAATATAGGCCTAAAGTTATGATTGGTGGGTTTGAAAAATTGATTGGATGAGATTAAGAGAGAGAAAAAATCCAACCAATCACATCTTTCGGCCTATTTGTAGGTCTGTCTAAGTAGGTCTATTTAGCATTACTCGAATGGGAATTAAACCCATGAATATAGGTACATCTCTAACCCAAGTGGCATGATGGGTTTGAAAACCTGTTCTCATTCCCACTTTTAATCCATACCCATAGCTTTAGAATTTGATTAATCATATCACTATACAATTTTGCTGTCAAAAATTGAAAACCAGTTTTGTTGAACACTTTTTCTATGGGATCCCTTCTCGATTCACGTGGAACAAAAATGATTTCAATAGTTTTTGCAGAACAAACCATGCTTGCATGTCCAGTTATTGGACAATCAAATAAGAAGTTGCAGATTATTTGGCTATTCTGTCAAAACTGGAATGTGAATCTGGTCAGATGGTGCCATATAGTAAAGACAAAAGTTCATGTTAAAAATTTGCAGGTTACCATTTTTTAAAATAAATGGCACATGATATTATTATGAGAAAATTACTCAGGTAGACCAGTCAACTACCCATTCTCACTAAATAAATCGTGTCAGTGTTTTTTTTCAAAAATAGACCAAGATTTCGCCAAAATGCAAAATACTTTTGGCGATCGGCGAAATTTTCGAAAGCCCAATAAATTCCTGACACGTGGCCTTATTTTTTTGCTGGAAGCCAAAAAATCGCCAAATCCTCTTTAATTGCCAACGCGACACGTGTTCTGAAAAAATCGCCAAAATGCTTAAATGTTTTGGCGATCGGCTATTTTTTTAAAACCTTGGAATTCGAGCCAAACTCCACCCTTTTCCCCATTGTCTGGTTCTCTGTCTGATTCTTCTTGGACCACACGATCCGGCACCACATACCAGCTCCGGCGACGCAAGAATTTTCCGATCTGTTTCTTGTTCTTGCAGCGCCACGGCGACGTCACGCTTCGACCCGGCGACGGCTACCAGAAACCTCGACGAACAGACCCTCGAACACTTTGTAAGGTAAAAGTTTCACTCGATTTCTTGAATCTCCTTTACTTGGTAGGTGCAAATGTATGATTACAAAATGGCGGATATGTTATGGTGCGTGAATTGCTGGGAATTGCTGGGACCTTTAACTTAGTTATAACTACATTCCGTTTTTAATTTTGGAATTATGGTAAGTTAAAACTCATTAAGAATCTATTAAAATAACAAATAGTAAGAGATCACTACATCAAACCAATAACTATATGCATAGCAGGTTAGCAGTATCAATATCATATACGTATGAACTGAAAAAATGCTTCCTTTTGTGTTACTAATTATTGAACTTCCAAAACACCCTTCAAAAAATGCAAACAATAACAACTTAGATGAACCAAAATAACAATACAACAATTGGGATGGCTCGGATTCCGAAAATTCAAAAAAATAGCCAATCGCCAAATTGTTTGTGAATTTTGGCGATTTTTTTTGACACGTGTCGGCTTCGCGATTTTTTGGGTTTGGCGATTTTTTTGAGTTTGGGCGAATTAATATGGCCACATGTCGACCAATTATTGGATATTCGAAAATTTCGCCAATCGCCAAAAGTATTTTGCATTTTGGCGAAATCTTGGTCTATTTTTGAAAAAAAAAACACTGACACGGTTTATTTAGTGAGAATGGGTAGTTGACTGGTCTACCTGAGTAATTTTCTCTATTATTCTGAACAAATACTTCGTCCGTTTTTAATAGAACAATGTTCTGACTTACATACAGTATGATTTAACAAAATAAAAGATTGCATGTGTTCCTACGGTTTGTAGCTTTTTGGTATCCATGGTTGTAAGTGACCCGTATCACAATTTTTCCGTAGTGTCAAATAAAATCAGTTTTTTTACGTTAAGATGAGAGTTAACTCATTGAAATAGTGTTTTATGCTTTCTTTTCACATTTTGATCGATAAAACTAGGGGAAATAAGTCAAATAACGGCTATAAATGTGCAGTTAGCTTTATTTCATAGGCTGAATTTGTATATTTAAGAAATTATACGACGGGTATTTCAATATGTTCAAAACAATAGCAATCACAAAAACTACAATTTTTTCTTTAAAGAAAATACTATACTTTGTAAATCAAACAAAAGAACTTGTAACCCAGACTACTCTTTGGCTTCAATGTGGCTCATGCCCTGTTTGCAGGCGTTGTTTTACTGGTCTTACTTGTTTTCTTTAACATGCTTTGTGTTACTTTGCTGCAAACTGTTTCTTACTTGTTTTTTTCAATTTATGTTTCAAAGACATTTTCTAATCACTTTGTGAGTTTGTGTGGATGAGGATCATCTTTGCAATAAATATACCTTTAGGGATCAAACATGTAATAAAAGGCTTCGACGAAAGATAATCACTTGAACCATTGATATAATGTACTTCTCAAAAAAAATAAAAAATAATAATAATAATAATAACGACGACGGCGACCAAAACGACAACAACACGATTGGTGTATGACATAATCTGGTACTTGTGATTTATGAGTTATGATTATTAATCATGTACCATATAATAAGCCCAAACACAAGGCCCAAAAATACTTTTACGCATCCCAAAAAAACTTGAGCCTTTTTACAAACTTCTTAAAGGGAAAGGCCCAACAGGAAAGGCCCAAATAATTATGCAGGCGGCCCATTCATCAGGTAAAGGCCCAGTAAGTTGGGCCCAGGGCGTAAAAGGCCCAGCCACACTTAGGGTTCATGTCCCCTTGGCCCACGACAACATAATCCGGGGATCACCAACGTTAGTGGTGGTCCCCTGCAAGCCGACAAGGGTTTAAATCCCTTACTGTCATTGGTCCACGTCAACACAGGGGACCCACGCGCAAAGGGGTTTGATCACAACCGCCTGATTGACATCACCAGATGATAAGGGATCGTGACACGTGGCAAAACTTGTCCACCAAGGTGATCAAGGGCAAGTATAAATACAAGGGTACGAGCACTATTCATTTCCAAGCACCTTCAAATTCACCTTCATCATCAAACCCTAAAAACCCTAATCCATAAGGAAAGATAACAACTTATCTTTCTCCAGCTGATTCACGCCACCCTTGGTTTCGTTCTATACACTCCAACGGGTTATCCACGTAAGTCACGGAAAGCAACGAATCGGATCAACTCTTCTGCACTCAGGTATAATATTTATGCTTGATCAATTATGAAAAGTGAAAATTTTGTAGTACATTATCCAATTTGCCCAACAAGAAATGGAGATCTAATTATGCCCATAAGTTGAACTGAATATCTCAAAATTAATATCGAATGGAAAATAGAGTAAAATTGGACCAAAATAAGCTCCGATACTCATTAAACCACACACAATAGGAACGGGCATAGTGGGGTGTTATACATGTCACACCACCCATAACATGGTGTTATCCATAACAAATGTGTGGTACACCCCTCTATGCCATGTTATGGAAGAGTATGACCCACTAATTATATTAGTTTAGGTAAAAAAACGGAAGAAAAGAAAATAAAAACTTGTGGACCCCGCAAATCTTCCACTCCACTCCGTTATACCCACCACGTCACCGCCCACCAAACCGGGTGTTGATGGTGCCGTGGCGTTGTGGTGCCACCACATCCACCCACCACGCCCCACTCCAAATGGTATTACCGAGAAATTATGTTTGATATCTGAATTGGTGAAATTTATAAGTTATTCGAGTGGCATCTTCTTTATTATCAGAATTATAGCGAAATTTATAGACTAGAAATAAAATGTTGAGTATTTAGCTCTTATTCATTAAATTGCTACTATGTTATGTGTCTATTAAATCCTTTTTCTATATAGTGAAATCCATAAGCATGAAGTATGACTAATGAGTTATGATTCATACACAACTTTTTTTAGTTATACACTACTAAATATGTTTGAGCTTGTTGTACTATTCAACACTATAAAATATATCTAATGGCACAAAGTTAAAAGATAATGATGTAATAATCAATTCCCTTAACCAATTAATCATATATTTAAGCTTATATGTCAAATCATATGCAACTTAAAGGTTTCCTTTTTCTTTTTTAGATAAACAAATCATCTCACACTCCATCATATATATATATATATATATATATATATATATATATATATAGGATTAGGATCCAGGGAGAAGGAATTTAGAGTGGAGAAGGGGGAGAAATGATCTCGTCCATCTAAATTTCTAATCAACGATTCAAATTAAAAGTGTCAATTATGTAATATTAAAGGGGCAATTAGGTAAAATCCCATTTTGTATTAACTGATCATTAAATGTGTCTACGTAGTTGTGCTAAAATGTAGGAATCATATTGACTTTTTTAATCTCTAATTTTGAATTTTAAATATATTACGTTGATTTTTTTTTCCCAAATAAGTTTTCTTTTTCTTTTTCTTTTTCTCTTTGTAATTATCTTTTATTTTACGTATGTTTTGACGAATTTTTATTCTTATTTTTCGTGAATCACCATTATTAGTTTTGAATCATAATTTTTTGTGAATCATTGTTGTTACTTTTGAATCATATGTATATAGATCTCAATCAATGATTTCTAAATTTGATACACTACCTAGTCAATTTCAAGTTTAGTGATTCAATGTTTGTGACGTGTGAATCAAAAGGTTATTATAGTATTAACAACTTTTGAAGTGGCATCTTCTTAAAATCACATGTTATTTAAAACTGAATCAACTATATACTCCCTATAAAATAAAAAATGATTCAAAATTTCAATTCTTTGCTAAAATTACTAACCCATCTTTGATTCAATGGTAAACCAACAATCGAAAAAATTACTTAACTACAAACAACCGAATCATAGTTATAATTTGTTGAATCAGTGAACAAATTATATTATTATAAACTGAATCACACTCATACCTTAATTTTTGAATCACACTCATACCTCAATATTATGATTTTCTGAATCAAATTTATATAACTCATGAATCAAAATTATATTGAAAGCTACAATAATGTTACATGAGATCGGTGATGTATTGAAAAAAAAAAAGAATATTAGTTCCACTTGCAATACCAAATTATTTGTTACAACGGATGAAAAAATAATATTTCGTATTTAATTATACATGAAAGGACAGATTACAAGGAATGGAAGAATTTCTATGCCGTTAATTATCATGTTTATACACAAAGGATGTGATCGATTAATTTTGGAAGTCGATAATATAAGGAAATAACAACGCATTCAAATTTAAATTTAAATTCAATGATAATGAATGAATTAATCAAATATTAATTAATTGAAAATCAAAATGTCAATCCTACCCTTTGACCCTAATTTTAAATGAGTAGTCTAAAATGTTTCTTCCATTTCTCCACCAAAAAATCCTTCTTTTTAGATCCTCCAAATATATATATATATATATATATATATATATATATATATATATATATATATATATATATATATATATATATATATATATATATATATATATATATATATATATATATAGGATGAGGTTAGAGGAGAAGGTTCCATTTGAGGAGAAGAATTTCCAAAGTTTCATTTTTACCCCCTTCACCTTTTTAATATTGTACGCTACTTCCTCCCCACCCCTCCCCTCCACCACCCACCACTAGTTGCTGCCATTAGCTGCTGCCACCCGCCGCCACCAGCCGCCGCTGACCGCCGGAAATTATTTTTTTTTTCAAAATTTTTTTTTTTAATTTTTTAAAAATTATATAAAAAAATTTCATAATTTTTTTCCAATTTTTTTTTACACATTATCACTTTGTACTGCATTTTATTAGAATTATACTGCATTTTATAATTTTTATTGCATTTTGTTTATACATGTTTAGTAGGTTCGTTTTTTACTGCATTTTTGAATTTTACACATTATTCTTTTGATGTTTTACTGCATTTTATTTATACACCTCGATCTAATATATATTGTTTTTTTTTACTGCATTTTGTATGAAAGTATAATACGTACTGATGTTTTTACTGCATTTTGCATATATTTATTTAGTACACATTGTTCGCTTTTTACTGCATTTTATATTATAAATAATCTATTTGTACTGCATTTTATTATTTTTACTGCATTTTGTTATCTTTATTGCTTATTTTATTATACATAATCTGTTTGTACTACATTTTGTTATTTTTACTGCATTTTTCATATATTTCGTTTATAATATATTGTTTGTTAATCACTGCATTTTGTATTATACATATTATCTATTTGTACTGCATTTTGTATTAAAGTATACTACATATTGTTGTTTTTACTGCATTTTGCATATATTTCATTTAGGACATATTGTTCTCTTTTTACTGCATTTTATATTATATACATTCTCCATTTGTACGGTATTTTGTTGATGTCCGGTATAGAATATGAGAAAAAGTATATAAAAGTTTTAGTTAATCAACAATAAGATACAAAATGCAGTGAAAAAAACTTATAGTCTTATTCAAAATGCACTAGGAAAAGGAATACTATATATAATAAAAAATTTATGAAAAAAAAAATTTTGAAAATTTTTTTTTTTCCGGCGACGGCTGACGGTGGGCGGCGGTGGCTAGCGGCAGCCAGGTGGTGGCAGCAGGTGGTGGGGTGGTGGTAGGTGGGGTTGGGGAAAGAAGAAAGTAGGAGGCGGAAGAAAATAAAGTGGAGGGGTTAAAATGTAAAAATTTAAATAGTGGAAGTGGTGTGGGATGAAATTTAATGTTCTGTTTTTTTTTTGTTAACTAATTCCCTTATTTTTTAAAGTAATTACAAAATTGTCATCCCTTATAACCATTGATTCAACCCAAAAGATCATCCAATGATCACAAATAAATCTTCTCGTCCTTCTCTTCAAATAACCCCTTCTCCTATGATCCCCAATCATATATATATATATATATATATATATATATATATATATATATTCTCAGGTTCAAATGAGAATGGTAATTTTCGTGAAAATGTGAGAAACACTTTAAAATCACTTTTTAACTATGCAAAACATGTTATTTTACAAAAATTTCTTCGCAGCTTCTTTTTTAAATAACTTTTAGAAGTTATTTTTCAAATAAAAAAATTTTCGACGTTTTATTATTTTTTTAATTATTTTTAATTAAATTTTTTATTCATAATAATCACATTTTATAACTTGATAATCACATGAATAATATGTGATTATCATGCCATATTTTGTGATTATCTCGAACACATGATAATCACATTATATTGGAGAATAATCACATGTGATTATCATGTTATATTTTGTGATTATCTTAAATAATCACAACAGTAACGACTGTAAAATAAGTTCGAAAAAAAGTTAATATTTTTTATTTATATTTATATCATAGCTTCCAAAAGTTATTTTAATAGTAATCATTGGAAAAGTTTTATAGGAAAATGTGTTTCCAATAGTTAAAAAGTGATTTTGAAGTGTTTCTCACATTCTCACGAAAATTAGTCTTCTCATTTTAACCCACATATATATATATATATATATATATATATATATATATATATGTATGTATGTAATTATGTATGTATGGACTTGATACCACAAATTAATAATTGAAAAGTGAAATCGATACCGTTATACCAATTACCGTTTAACAATGACTATATACAACTTAAAAGTTGGTCGGACATATCCGTACACGAATACATATTCTGATTTCATTTCATTATTGTGTTTTTAAAATCATCAGACTGATATCTTTAATTTTTGTTAAACAAAATTAATGTAAAATATTTTTTCAAGAATTTGGTAAACAAATGTGGTATTTGAGCATATGGATTGTTTGGACGGTAGAATAATAAATAAATGTAAGAGAGGAAATTGATAGGGACACTTCGAAAGGAACAGTACCCCACGGTCCCCCCTATAAACGTAGCTCTTTACACCTACTCCTTCCATTTTCTGCCCTTCAATAATTCAGTTCCCATTCAAACTTTACTCTGGTTTCGTGATGTCATATAGTTTCGATTCCATCAAAAAATATACTGTATATAGTTAAAAGTTAAAGATCGTACACCTTTTCTCGTTAATATAGAGATCTTATTTAGTACTCCCTCCATCTCATGTTTATAGTTCATGTTTCTCTTTTTGAACGTTTCAAATTAATTGTACACTTTTAAAAATTGAATGGTATAATTAACTAAACCTTCTATTATACCCATACTTTATATGTATGTCATAAAAAAGTAGGTAAAAAGTAAGGGTAAATGTGACACCCGGCACTTTAGGTTAACCGTTAAACCTAACCGAAACCCTAATTACGTGTATTTAGGCATGATTTAGGCTAAATATTTGTAATTGCTTGTAACTATTTGTATATTTACGTGAATATACACTTTCGTAGTTGTTTAAATTACGCTTACGTGATTTGTTGAAATTACGCGAAACGATTGGACGTAGTCCGACTTAATATACGACGTTGGTGAAAATATTTCTATAAATAACTTAAATATATTTTTAGAAGTTATTTATCATATATTATTATTTTGTTTAAATAATACATGAAAAACCTAGACGTATCGCTTAAAACGTCTCAAACGCAAAGAAAACGCGCGAATCGCATTCGGCAACCAAACGAAACTCGATAAATATCTTGATAACTCAAAATAAAGTATTTCAATAATACTTCAATGGAAAATAATCCCAAACATATCGTTAGTTAAAACTACGCAAAATAACGTTAGGTGATTTAACGTTTTAACGAAAATAACCAGGAAACGACCAAAATACGTAAACACAGTATGAGACTGAAAATTTAATCACAAACCCACCCTATGAGGCCCCCAAAATCAGCCCCCTTTCCCCCATGCCCATCATGAGATTCTCCACTTGATCACTACTTTACTCTACTTACACGCAAATGAGTCATATTCATCACAACCCTTTCACCAATTCACTCCACCTTCTCTCTAAAACTTTTCTCTCTCTAAAAATCTGGAAAATTAGCCACTTACAACCATCACACCACCACACCACCACCATTGACCACCATCCACCACCCTTTGACCACCATAAACCACCACCACCATCCTTCACCTTCAAACAAGATTTTAAAAGATTTCAACACTACAAGAGTTCCTCATTCATTTTCTGTCATTCAATCTTCATAACATCATTGTAAGGAACATTCTTTCTCATTTTAATACTCATCTACATACTCAAAAGTTCACTCAACAATATATGTCAAGAACTTAACTTAAAAACCCTTTTTTTAAACTTAAAACTTATAAAAATGCAAGAAAACCTTCTGACCAGAAACTTATATGAAATGTTCGAAGTCATAACTCACTGATTTCTTAATGAAAATGGACGTTTTTGTAGTCACAAATTAAGTTCAGCAAGTAAGCTTTCCAACCCCACTAGCCTCATATTTTTCTGAGCTCATTTACTATTTTTAATAATTTTTGTGAGAACACATAGATAATCTGTCCTGTAAGCTCAGAAAGTTTAGTCTTGTAGTTTTGGCCATATCTCGAGCTACACGGCTCCAAATGACTTGAAACCACCGCCAAAAGTCCATAAATTTTATTGTCTACAAATGTCTCGTTGACCATTTTTTCTGGAAACATATAGATTTTGCCCAGAAATTACGACTTCATGCATGTGTCCAAATCTGACCTCAGAAGACAAAAATAAATATTAAAAATAGTTGGACTCTTCTATAAATTCTGGAAAAATTACAGAAAATGACTGACATATTGTGGAACACGTGTGATTTTTTCCTTATTTGATTTCGAAACATAAGTATTTTTAATAAATTCGACAATTAGGTGCATTTTCTGGAAAACGAGATAGTGGACTGATTTTACATGTAGGATTAAACCAACACTTGTAAGCTTGTTAAAAGTGGAAAAATCAACTTTTTAAAGCTTATGAACATATTTAAGGGTTTGGGGAAAGTTTCGGGTCAAACCGAGACGGTTTGACCAAGTCAACAAAAACGGGGTTCGGTTTTGAAAACGTCAAACTTTCTATTTTTGGAAACTTACTATTCTTGGAAAGAATAGTAACAAAAAGGGTTTGGGTGACATATTTAGTAACTTGGACCAAAAACGAGACCCGAAAACACACCCAACCGAAAAACCGACACATAAAAGCTAGTTTCACACCTAGTTTCATATCTAGTTTCTCAAAGCTAGTTTCACATCCTAGTTTCACATTGCTAGTTTCTCCTTGACTTGTTAGTTTCTCTTTGACTTGCTAGTTTCTCTTTGACTATCTTTGACTTGCTAGTTTCTCTTTGACTTTCTAGCTTCTCTTTGACTATCTTTGACTTGCTAGTTTCTCTTTGACTTGCTAGTTTCTCTTTAACTTCCTAGTTTCTCATTGACTTGCTAGTATCTCAAAACTTAGTTTCTCATTACTTTCGACATCGACAACGAATAACGATATACGATACAACTCGGAAACACATGATATATACTAATGCAAAGTATACAACGAACAAACCTAATAGTAATTTATTTTTAAGAATTATTATTAAAAACTTTCACCAATGAGTCGTACACGTTTTTTTATTATAAACAACATACTTTGGACATATTAGTTGAGTGAACAACTAACGTAGGTGGACATTAACCATCCACCTACACGATTGGCTTAAGTGGACATTAACCCTCCACTTACACACATGATTTATATAAGTGGACATTAACACCCCACTTACACACAACCTTATGCGTTAGGGCATTAGAAGGTTGCACACGGGACGAGAACACCCGATACTTGCTAATATTTGATTTTTTGCTTGCTACTTGCTAAACTCAGGTGAATTTCATAGCCCCTGTTTTAATGTTTTTAACTATTTTGGGGTGAGAATACATACACACATGTTTTATACAACTGTCTTTATATATGCTTTATACAACTGTCGTTATGCAACTGCTTTTATACAACTGTTTTATAAACAATGGATAACAAAGGAAACAAAGGAAACAAGGATAACGCATGAGTGAGACCATAATCCAACAAAGCCCTCGCACATCATAGTTCGTTAATTTTGAAGCGTGAATATTATTGGATAGATCTATTGGGGATTGACACCCCCATCCGGGCTAGTCACTCTAGCCAACCCACGGACGCAGTATTATTTGTTTAAACGAGTGTTCCGGATTAGACACTTGCCGAGGCAACAACAAGGGTTAAGCTTCGAACTATGAGCTCATGACGCAAAGGATAACAAATGAAAACAAATGATAACAAATGAAAACAAAGGAAAACAACTGTTTTTGCACACGTGCATCGCAACGGAAATCTCATGTTTCTTACTTATGTTACAACTGTTTACAAACCTATGAACTCACCAACTTTATGTTGACCTTTTAGTATGTATTTCTCAGGTAACCAGCCGCAGTAAGATGCTTTTTGAAGCATTTAGCTCGAGTCGCATATTTTGAAAACAACCAAGGATTAGATTGCATTTACTATATTTTGTAATGATAGTTATGTAATTCTACTTATCAGATGCGAACTCCAAGTACTATGTAAACACTATAAATTTGGTAATGTAATTATTTTTGAAAACGTCTCATTTAGAGGTCGTTTGTTGTAATATTTGTGTGATGATATTTGATTTGGTCGGCGCCCCTGTGACACCTCATACTTCCGTTGCCACGTGTTTTGGGGTTGCGACAATAAAACTGTAGAAAAATACAGTGTAATAATTATGTTTTCTTAAATTGTGTGTTTGTTGTCTGTGAACAATAAATTTGGGACAGAGGGAATATCATTTTACTCTTTCAAATCTTATACGTAGTATTTGGGATGATAAGATAGGCCCGTGCATAAAAGATGAAATGAGTGGCAAATTAATGAAATGTAGACCGTTTATTCGTATAGCATATTAGCATCTTACTATGTTAGACAAAAAGTAAACAACATAAATGTTTTTGTGACGATGGCATGATAAACGAGTCTTGAGGATAATTTTGCGGATCAATGGGAACAGGAACGTGGGAAACGTGGAAGAAATGCGAGTATAATTAATGCGTTGTAGGGGAAGAGCAACACTGATTAAACTTGGATTCATTCGGTGCTGAGGCTGTAAATTCACATAAGAAAGAAAATAGGTTTTCTCAGCGTCGATTAACCCACGATTCATTCGGTGCTGTGCGAATCCGGATCTTATGGTTTTTTTAGGAGTTTTATTTTATATAATTAATTTTTAATTTTGAATAAATATTAGGATTTTGCTTCCTAATCAAGTTAGATTATTTGCTATTTAGGTAATAAGAGTTTCTCTTTCAAGAAAACTCCTCTTATAAATAGTTAGTGCAATTGTCATTATTTACTTACGTTTTGATAATATTTTCTCTTTGAATTAGAGTTTTATCTCCTGTGAGGTTTATTCCTCGTTTAGCACCTTTTGATCATGGTTTACTTCGCGGTTTACTTCACATTTGTTCTGCATCATTTTGCTAGCTCATGAATCCAAGACAAGTAAGGTCGAATCATACTAAGATCTTACGATCTTAAAATGATAATCAACATGTAGATTTAAGTATCTTATGCAAGGCCGACAAATGAAATTTGGAGGCACCATGTGATATCAAAAGATAGGCTCCATTATACAAAAGGTACATAGAATAATACGCTGAAATAATTTGTTTTAAATGTACCAAAGTAGTAAGTTCTTATCTAACAAAACGACAATGGTAAACAACTTCATTTTTCATTATAAAATGCTATTCCTTATGTAACACCCCAAAATCCAAAAGTATTATTATGATAAAAACCAAATAAGTTGTTTTAAGTTATTATTATTTTAGGTGATATAAAGTAATAATAATTGTATGTCGGTTTTAAAGTTCCAGACAATGATAATCACGGGGAATAAAATAAAACATATGTTTATCTATTAATATGTGTATGTGCGTATCATTCTTATCATTTTCAAAAGCCCAAAAGCTCTACGAAGAATAGAAAACACGCAGAACCTTAAAACCCTAAACCAAAATCGATTGGAAACATGAAATTGAAGCTAGAGAACTCAAATTCATCAATGATTAATCACTCCTAACATGAGGTAATCTTTGTTCTTCAATTTCTATAACCTAGAAAATGGGTTTATGAGAGTTTTGAGAAATTGATTGATTATAAAGTGAAATTAGGGTTTATTATGATAAATTGGTAGTGTATAACTGTATATATATATATGATGATGGGTAACATGAATTCAATTTAAAAGTGAATGATTTAATGTAACACCCCAAAATTTAAAGTGTTATTATGATTAATATATTAGTAAATGTTTTAAGTTTTAAATGTTTTCGGTGGAATAAAATAGTAATTTATCGCGAATGGTTTTTAAGTTCCAGACAATAGGGTTTAAAGTATACCAAATTAGATAGATATGTATGCATGATTCTGTGTTTATCTTTTATTCATTCTCAAAACACCCAGAACATATTAGAGAGAGCGAGAGAAAAAGGAGAAAACTTAGGGACGATTCTAGTGATTAAATTTCAACTTTTCAATCTTCAATTCATGATCTTAATTGCTTAAATTCTTCCTATTAATCTTCAAGAACATCAAGTAAGTTGAATTCTTCATGGTTTTAACCTAGGGTTTGAGTTTTATGTGGGTTTCAAAGGGTTAATGGTTTAAATGCGAAATTAGGGTTTTAATTTGATGAAACTAGTGTTAATTAGTGTTTTTATGATTGATTAGTGATGTATAAGCATATATGTGTTCATGATTAACAAGAATTTAAATTAAAAGTGAGTAATTTGAAGTATATAGCTAAAGATCAAAGTGGGGTTTTGGTGGGGTTCCATGGAACTAGTGATTATGATATGAAATTAGTGTTTAACATGTTGAATTGATGTTAGTAAAGCTATTAGTGAATGAATTAGTGTTAAAATGAATTAAAGGTTTATAAGTTAGAAATATGTTTATAAGGGTTTTGATGAATTAAGGTGAATTCATGTGGTAAATTTAAAAGTGTAATTAGAGGTGTTTATAGAGTATGGATATGATTACTAGTTATTTTGATGTTGATTATTAGTGTCTAAGTGTATTATATGTTGTTATGTATAACATGATTAGGTGCTAAAGGAGTGGAGGCTTATGATGATCAACATGGTGAAATCGTCTAAGAGTTTGTGGTGAGTGATACGGGGGTTAAACAGGTGATGTGATTGTGTAGTACCGGATAGCTTGCGGGCTAGAGGTTTGCACAATCAAGGAATAAGTTATTTATTCATGTTTGTTTATTTATGTTTATTGCTTAATTTAGTTGTTGTGTTAAATTACTTGTTTATGTTTATTTGTTATGTGATTAAATGATATTTGGTAAGAAAAGTAGTGATTATCTCATTAGCTTGATGATAGCCAAGTAATGAGATTGTCACTTTCTTAAAGGTAAAGGAAAAGAATTGGTGATGAATAGTGTATGATTCGATTGTGTTGGATCCGGATTGCTTTCGAGTAAGAGGCTACACAATCGGGTGGAAGATGA
This sequence comes from Helichrysum umbraculigerum, assembly GCA_949592205.1. Classification (NCBI taxonomy): domain Eukaryota; kingdom Viridiplantae; phylum Streptophyta; class Magnoliopsida; order Asterales; family Asteraceae; genus Helichrysum; species Helichrysum umbraculigerum. The sequence continues at coordinate 103,910,489 of CATIUR010000004.1, read as the reverse complement.
CTTGTTGATATATGTGGATTAAATAGTGATTATGTGGTGAACCGTGTATGAATTGGTTGTATGTGTTTCCGGATAGCTTCCGAGCTAGAGGATCATACAATCAAGTGAGAGTTGCTTGTTATATGTTTTGTTTCTTATGTGTGTGTGTGTTTAAGATTATGTTAAAAAGGTGTTGTTGATTAGTGACTTGATTGTTATTGGTTAATGATTATGTGTAATGATTCAGTGGTGATTAGAGAGTTAACTGCGGTTAACACAGTGTTCAGTGTTTAGTGTTCAGTGTTCAGAGCCCAGTGAATTTGTACTTATGTATTGTGTTGATATGTGCTAAGTGTTATGTGTGTATTGCTTGTTTGATTGCCTGTGTACTCACTAAGCAGTTGTGCTTACCCGTTTCGGTGTTTATGTTGTAGGTTGATGTTACGCTAGCGACATGTGGATAGAAGGGTTATGAGAAGCTAGTGACATGGATATGGAGCATGCTTGTGGTTAGAATATGCTTCTTTCTTTTGAATTGTTGTTTTGATGCTCAATTGTGTAAACCGCCCAAACAAAGAGTTTTTGAATTAAATATGTTGGTCAATGTGTAGTAGTTGACTTTGAAAGTCAAACCGAGTTATGACGTCTAGTGTATGTGGTTGTCAAGTGTATGAAGTCATATGATTGGTTTGGTTTGGATTAAAGTGTTGAATTGTAGAAAAAGGTCGAATGTGATTGGTTGGTCAAATGAGAAGTTGACATATAGTCAACAATGTTGTAAGAGTCAAACATGTGTGGTATTGGGTAATGTGGTGGTGTTATGTAGTAGATTTGGTGAAAGTGTCCAAAATGGATACCAAAACGGGTCAAAAGGGTTAAATCGGGTTAGAATGTACTTATGTGGGTTTGGTCAATGGTGTTAAACTTGTTTTGGTATGTTGATCATGTGTGCAAAAAGTTAGAGTCCAAGTGTTCACGGTTTGTGATTTGAGTTGTAGTAAAAAAGTGGTTAAAATGGTCGAAAAGTGGTTATATGTCCGTTTTCTCGTAAAACGTGAATTTTGAAAAAAGTGCAAAAATAGAAAGTTTCATTGTGGCATTATGGAGGTGCCATCAAGTTTTCAGAGTCTAAGTGTTTACGAGTAAAAAGATATGCGCGTCGGAAATTCGTATTTTGGTATTAGTTTGTGTGCAGCCCTGATTCCTGGGGAATCGGAGTCATTCCTGAGGAATCTGAACTTAAGTGCTCACAGCAGCCCTTATTCCTGGGGAATGGGAGTCATTCCTGGGGAATCGCTTGTAAAAGCAACATTTTATTAATTGAGTCATTATTTGATGAAGGGAACGATATAACGAGTCTATAATGTCATATTTTAGATGTGGGACCTAATAGAGTGTGTTTTCAGTGTTAGGTAAAAAAAAAAAAAAGAATTTCCGAGTTTTGGGGCGTTTCAAGTATGGAGCATGCTTGTGGTTAGATTATGCTTCTTTCTTTTGAATTGTTGTTTTGATGCTCAATTGTGTAAACCGCCCAAACAAAGAGTTTTTGAATTAAATATGTTGGTCAATGTGTAGTAGTTGACTTTGAAAGTCAAACCGAGTTATGACGTCTAGTGTATGTGGTTGTCAAGTGTATGAAGTCATATGATTGGTTTGGTTTGGGTTAAAGTGTTGAATTGTAGAAAAAGGTCGAATGTTGTAACATCCTCTCTTCTGGTCCGGTAATTTCTAATTTTTAAATTGATATATTTAATTGTATTGGAAATTATTTGATATTAATTGTTTATTTGCGAAACTTAGTTAAATAAGCTTAAGGACTTATTGTGCTTAGTAAATTATTGATTGTTTTAATTTACTATAGTTGACGGTGCAATAAAAGAAGTTTCTCGCAAATTGTTTTTAGGTTCCAGACATTAGATTAAAAGGGGACTAGTTTTAAGTGGTTACGGGTCGGTGTAAAGTTTGACCGCCTTATATCTTTCCTTTTTAGGAAAGTTTCTTTACTTTCCATTTTTAGAAACAAAACCCTAAAACCCTTTAAAACCCTTGAACCTACAAGCTAGAAATCTTGAAATCAATTCCAAATAGTGATCTTGAGGTGATTTTGATCTTGATTTTAGCTAGTAAATCATCACCACCAACTTGTTTTTAGTTCTAAGTGGTAAGTTTTGATTTTTGTTAATCTATACTTTGAGTGAATACATGTGTTTGATGATCTTGATGTTATGGTATGTTATAACATGTTTAAATGATGCTATATGAGTGAATATATGCTACTGAAATCGAGTTTGTGGTTTATATGTTGTGATTTGTTTGCTGAGTTCCTGCCATAGCTGAACTGGGTATCCCCTGTACGTCGGTTGAACCCGGCGGGTTTCACCTGTACCCGGCGGGTAGTATGCCTAAACCGGGGATCCGGCGGTTAGAACCCGTACCCGGCGGCTCCTACAGCCTTTAAAACGTATTTAGGTTCTGTTACCGCAACCTTTAATTCACCCGGTGGCTTATTCATGTGAACCGGCGGGTTGTAGGTGGAAGCCGGCGGGTATGTACCTAAGCCGGCGGGTTGTGTGGTATTCCAGCAATGTTTGTTTTAACTTTTAAGATTTGTTCTAACTTGTTGTTTTCAATGTAAATTGTACTTATTAGCATAATAATACATGATAGTTGTTGTATTTAGGAACTTATGATATTTGTAATGTTAATTGAGTTAAGTTCCTAATGATTTAAATTGACGTGATTCAAGTGTTACGATCTTGATTTCTAACTTCTACCTGATTGTTGATTCTCAGATAAACAAAGAGCTCAGCGAGATAAGACAGCTGAGTAAGTGAAACGAGATAATCAGGTGAGTGGATTTGAAACTCACAGTTTGATTTGGTTGTGTCAGTTTGATTTCAATCAGTAATTATAGGATTACTATTGATAGTATGTTAACCTTGAAATGATAGGCCATTTGATTGGTTGTTTGTTGAACATTGAATTGAAATGTATAATCCAGAGGTCAACTAGATTGTTGGTTGGACTTGATTGCTAATGTTGGTCAACACAGGGTTGCGTACATGTGTTGATGGAGATTAGCATTTAGTTAGCGGTTAATCACTGTTTTGGCCTACAGTTGATGTAAGTGTTCTGATGGGGCCACCCGGCACAGGGTCCTTAGGAACCACCGTTCCTCTTGACGATATTTGTTGCATTATTGATTGTGAACAGATTGCTAGCTAAATTGAATTGTAGTTGATTATTCATTCACTTAGCTTCGTGCTAATCCCTCAATTTACTTCCTGCAGGTGATGTATATTATGTGGGTAGTCAGGAAGGATGTTTGGATGCTGGGAATGTTTGAAACTTGCAACTCTGATCCAGTTGTAATAAATAATGTTTTATAGTATATAATGCCCCGGGTTTGTAAACATGTTAATTATGGTTGTTTAGTAGTTAAACATATTGTACAAAGGATTGCGAAAATTTCTAGCAGGTTTTAATAGAATATGTATTTCAAGTAGTCGCTTCCGCCAGACTTAATATTATATTGTTGTATTAAATGAGGGGCGTTATAAGTTGGTATCAGAGCAATAGTTTGGGGCAATTGAATATGATTGTATGTTCAATCCTAAACTTTGATTTTGTTGTGTCAAACATTCTTGGGAATGGGATTATGTACTGAATGTGAAACTGTTAGTAGAGTAGGTGCTAACGACTAATGATTTGTAAGCTGTTGTGGTGTTTACAGATATGGCGGATAACGAGCAACTACCTGTTAACCCTAATAATGCCTCAAGGCCTGAAGTTGCTGCTGAGACTCATGATGACCGTAATGAACATGCTGGTACTTCTTTCTATGCTAGAGAGGAGGCAGAAAGGGATCAGTATTTGCTTCATTTGGAAGAGGAAAACCAAGCGCTTAGAATGTATAAACAACAAAAAGAGGCTGAATCTTCTCATCCTGTGTTTGGTACAATTTCACCGCCAAAGCAAAAGGTGTGTTCTTTTAAAACCTTTATGAGCAGTAATCCATCTGTGTATTCGGGTAGTACGAATCCTTCTGTGACTCTAGATTGGTTGAGAGATGTTGAAAAGAAATTTGAAGTCTGTCAATGTGAGGAAGAACTGAAAGTTCCTTATGCAACTCAACTTTTAAAAGGAGCAGCTATGAATTGGTGGGACTCGATCACTTCTGTATTATCTTCTTTTCAGAAAGCATCTATCCGATGGTCTGATTTTCGTAATGAAGTTTGTAAGCAGTATTGTTCAAACTATGATATAGCTCGGATTAGAAAAGAGTTTATGGATTTACAATTAACTGATAACATGTCAATGGATGATTTGATAAATCAGTTCACAGAGAAACTCAGGTTTGTTCAGCAGTGGGTTCCTGATGAGAGAACTCAGATAGAACAGTTTGTGGGTACTTTACCTAATCATTATCGAACTTCAGTGAGATTAGCGAGCTCTCTTCCTCAAGCTTTCATGTTAGCTCGATCTGTTGACAGTGATTTGAAACCTCAACAAGTACCAAGTAAAGAAATAGTTTCTCAGAAATCTAGGAGTGAATCTACGGGTAAAGGTAAGCAACGGTGGCAAGGAAATCAGCAGGGTAAGAAACAAGAAAGTCGTGGTGGTACTTCTGATCGTCCCAATTGGTGTATTAAGTGTAGAGCTAGACATTTTGGGCCGTGTACTGTGCAAACCACTAGATGTGTAAAATGTGGTGTGATTGGGCATGAAGCCAAAGATTGTGTTTTTCCTACTTATGTGTGCTGGAATTGTCATAAGGAAGGTCATCGTGCAAATCAGTGTTCTGAGGCTAAGAGACAGGGTTCGGGGACAGTTGTTGGTTCATCAGCTTCTTCTGGTCAGAAGCGGAAGACTCCGCCATCTGCAGTTAGTAGGGCTTTTCAAATGACAGTTGATGAAGCTGTCCATACAGATGACGTGATCACGGGTACTTTTCTTGTAAATTCTGTACCAGCTCGTGTTTTGTTTGATTCTGGTGCAAATTGTTCGTTTGTATCTGTGTACTTCTGTGATAAGTTGAAAATGATGCCTACTGTGATAACAAACCCAGTTGAGGTAGAAATAGCTAGTGGCAAATCGGTTCCTGTTACCACCTCGGTAATTGGAGCTAGTATTATGATAGATAGCCAGACTTTTCCAATTTCCTTTCTGTTGATGCCAATTGCTAGTTTTGATGTGATTATTGGTATGGATTGGTTAAGTCAGTATAAAGCAAGTATAGATTGCCACAATAAGCTGATTAGAATTCCAATCTCTGAAAAGTCATATGTCGTGGCTCGAGGAGAACGGGATAATGTTTGTATACCTTTGATTAGTATGATGAAAGCTAGGAAATCTTTGTCTAAGGGCTGTGAATCGTATCTAGCTTATGTGATTGATGCTAAGTTAGAAAAGAAGTCCCTTTCTGATGTACCGGTTGTTTCTGAGTATCCGGAAGTATTCCCTGATGAATTACCTGGTTTACCACCGGTTAGGGAAGTTGAATACCAGATTGATCTTATTCCTGGCTCTTCACCTATAGCCAAAGCCCCTTATAGATTAGCTCCGTCTGAGATACGTGAAATGATGAATCAGATACAGGAGTTGTTGGATAAAGGGTTTATTAGACCTAGTTCTTCTCCCTGGGGTGCACCAGTTCTGTTTGTGAAAAAGAAAGATGGGTCTTTTAGAATGTGCATTGACTATAGGGAATTGAATAAAAGGACAGTAAAGAATAAATATCCTCTGCCTCGGATAGATGATTTATTTGATCAGTTGCAGGGATCTTCATTTTATTCAAAGATTGATTTGAGATCAGGTTATCATCAAGTTCGTGTTAGGGATTGTGATATTCCTAAAACTGCATTTAGAACCAGATATGGTCATTTTGAATTTCTGGTTATGCCTTTTGGTTTGACGAATGCTCCAGCAGTTTTTATGGATTTGATGAACCGTGTTTGTCGACCTTTTCTTGATAAATTTGTGATTGTATTTATCGATGACATTTTGGTATATTCTAAATCCGAATCAGAACATGGAATGCATTTGAGGTTAGTATTGGAAACCTTAAAGAGAGAACATTTGTATGCAAAGTTTTCGAAATGTGAATTTTGGATTCGAGAAGTACAGTTTTTGGGTCATATTATTTGTAATGATGGTGTTAAAGTTGATCCTTCGAAAATTGAAGCTGTAATGAATTGGAAAGCTCCAAAGTCTGCTTCAGAAATAAAGAGTTTTCTTGGTTTGGCGGGTTATTACCGGAAGTTTATTAAAGATTTTTCTAAAATTGCCGGTTCGTTGACTAAATTGACCCGTAAGGATGAAAAGTTTATATGGACTGAACAACAGGAAACAGCTTTTCAGACTCTGAAACAGTTGTTATGTCAGACTCCTGTGTTAGCATTGCCAGATGGGTCCGATGATTTTGTTGTTTATTGTGATGCATCTATTGCTGGTTTGGGTTGTGTTTTAATGCAGCGAGATCGTGTGATTGCTTATGCTTCTCGTCAGCTCAAACCTCATGAAAGAAATTATCCTACCCATGATTTAGAACTTGCAGCAGTTGTGTTTGCTTTAAAAATCTGGAGGCATTACTTGTACGGTACCAAATGTGTTATTTGTACAGATCACAAGAGTCTTCAGTATATATTTTCGCAGCAAGAGTTGAATATGCGTCAGAGAAGATGGTTAGAGTTAATCAAAGACTATGATTGTGAGATTAAATACCATCCAGGGAAAGCCAATGTGGTTGCTGATGCTTTAAGCCGCAAGGTGACTTCTGATCGAGTTTATGTTATGCGTTTAGAAGTTTCTTCTGATTTGGTGGGTCAGATTAAAGCTGCACAGTTAGAGGCTTTGTTAGATCATAATTTGAAATCTGAAATTATGTTGAATCGAAAGGAATTGTTATTGGATGATACGAGAGGATTAAAAACCTTTCAGTCTCGTGTTTGGATACCTTTGTTTGGTGGTCTTCGGGATGTTATTCTGAATGAAGCCCATAAGTCCAGATTGTCAGTACATCCAGGAAGTACTAAAATGTATAATGACTTGAAACCTTTGTATTGGTGGCCTACAATGAAAATGGATGTAGCAAGGTTTGTTAGTTCTTGTCATATTTGTTCTCAAGTTAAAGCTGAACACCAGAAGCCGTATGGGTCGTTGAAACAGCTCGAGATTCCTGAATGGAAGTGGGAACATTTGACTATGGATTTTGTAACCAAACTGCCTAGAACTGTCCGTGGAAATGACATGGTTTGGGTTATTGTTGATCGATTGACCAAGAGTGCTCACTTTCTAGCTACTAGTGATACTGCATCTCTAAGTAAGCTTGCACAGTTGTATATGAATGAGATTGTTACTCGGCATGGTATTCCGTTATCGATTGTATCTGATAGAGATCCAAGGTTTGTATCTCATTTTTGGCAAAGTTTGCAGCATGAGTTGGGCACCAGAGTGAATCTTAGTACAGCTTATCATCCTCAAACCGATGGTCAGTCAGAACGCACGATTCAGACACTTGAGGATATGTTAAGAGCTTGTATTCTAGAGTATGGTGGTTCTTGGGATTCTCATTTGCCATTGGTTGAGTTTGCTTATAATAACTCATATCATTCTAGTATTGGCATGCCTCCATATGAAATGCTTTATGGACGCCGTTGTAGAACTCCAACTTGTTGGCTAGAGGCAGGTGAGAAACAGTTTGCAGGTCCAGACATTGTTCAGATGACAGCTGATAAAGTTGCAGTGGCTCGTGAAAAGTTGAAAGCTACACGTGATAGACAGAAACAATATGCTGATCCTAAACGTCGACCAGTTACTTTTGTTGAAGGTGAACTTGTTTATTTGAAAGTTTCGCCTTGGAAAGGGGTAATTCGGTTTGGTAAACGTGGAAAATTGGCTCCTCGGTATATTGGACCGTTTAGAATTTGTCAGATTGTTAACGATCAGTCTGTTACATTGGATCTTCCTCCAGAGCTTGCTGGTATTCATGATACGTTTAACATTTGTTATTTGAGGAAATGTAACGTTGAAGACCAGACTCAGATTCTTCCTTTGAAAGATTTGAAAGTTGATCAGAGTCAGAAGTTAGTTGAAGAACCAGTAGAACTTCTTGACAGAAAAGTGACTAAACTTAGGAAGAAACAGATTCCCATGGTGTTAGTAAAATGGAAACATAGTTTAGGTGAAAACCTAACGTGGGAAACAGAGGATAGTATGAGATCCAGATATCCTGGATTGTTTGATCGTGATGAGATTTCGGGGACGAAATCTTCTTAAGGGGGGGAGAGTTGTAACATCCTCTCTTCTGGTCCGGTAATTTCTAATTTTTAAATTGATATATTTAATTGTATTGGAAATTATTTGATATTAATTGTTTATTTGCGAAACTTAGTTAAATAAGCTTAAGGACTTATTGTGCTTAGTAAATTATTGATTGTTTTAATTTACTATAGTTGACGGTGCAATAAAAGAAGTTTCTCGCAAATTGTTTTTAGGTTCCAGACATTAGATTAAAAGGGGACTAGTTTTAAGTGGTTACGGGTCGGTGTAAAGTTTGACCGCCTTATATCTTTCCTTTTTAGGAAAGTTTCTTTACTTTCCATTTTTAGAAACAAAACCCTAAAACCCTTTAAAACCCTTGAACCTACAAGCTAGAAATCTTGAAATCAATTCCAAATAGTGATCTTGAGGTGATTTTGATCTTGATTTTAGCTAGTAAATCATCACCACCAACTTGTTTTTAGTTCTAAGTGGTAAGTTTTGATTTTTGTTAATCTATACTTTGAGTGAATACATGTGTTTGATGATCTTGATGTTATGGTATGTTATAACATGTTTAAATGATGCTATATGAGTGAATATATGCTACTGAAATCGAGTTTGTGGTTTATATGTTGTGATTTGTTTGCTGAGTTCCTGCCATAGCTGAACTGGGTATCCCCTGTACGTCGGTTGAACCCGGCGGGTTTCACCTGTACCCGGCGGGTAGTATGCCTAAACCGGGGATCCGGCGGTTAGAACCCGTACCCGGCGGCTCCTACAGCCTTTAAAACGTATTTAGGTTCTGTTACCGCAACCTTTAATTCACCCGGTGGCTTATTCATGTGAACCGGCGGGTTGTAGGTGGAAGCCGACGGGTATGTACCTAAGCCGGCGGGTTGTGTGGTATTCCAGCAATGTTTGTTTTAACTTTTAAGATTTGTTCTAACTTGTTGTTTTCAATGTAAATTGTACTTATTAGCATAATAATACATGATAGTTGTTGTATTTAGGAACTTATGATATTTGTAATGTTAATTGAGTTAAGTTCCTAATGATTTAAATTGACGTGATTCAAGTGTTACGATCTTGATTTCTAACTTCTACCTGATTGTTGATTCTCAGATAAACAAAGAGCTCAGCGAGATAAGACAGCTGAGTAAGTGAAACGAGATAATCAGGTGAGTGGATTTGAAACTCACAGTTTGATTTGGTTGTGTCAGTTTGATTTCAATCAGTAATTATAGGATTACTATTGATAGTATGTTAACCTTGAAATTATAGGCCATTTGATTGGTTGTTTGTTGAACATTGAATTGAAATGTATAATCCAGAGGTCAACTAGATTGTTGGTTGGACTTGATTGCTAATGTTGGTCAACACAGGGTTGCGTACATGTGTTGATGGAGATTAGCATTTAGTTAGCGGTTAATCACTGTTTTGGCCTACAGTTGATGTAAGTGTTCTGATGGGGCCACCCGGCACAGGGTCCTTAGGAACCACCGTTCCTCTTGACGATATTTGTTGCATTATTGATTGTGAACAGATTGCTAGCTAAATTGAATTGTAGTTGATTATTCATTCACTTAGCTTCGTGCTAATCCCTCAATTTACTTCCTGCAGGTGATGTATATTATGTGGGTAGTCAGGAAGGATGTTTGGATGCTGGGAATGTTTGAAACTTGCAACTCTGATCCAGTTGTAATAAATAATGTTTTATAGTATATAATGCCCCGGGTTTGTAAACATGTTAATTATGGTTGTTTAGTAGTTAAACATATTGTACAAAGGATTGCGAAAATTTCTAGCAGGTTTTAATAGAATATGTATTTCAAGTAGTCGCTTCCGCCAGACTTAATATTATATTGTTGTATTAAATGAGGGGCGTTATAAATGTGATTGGTTGATCAAATGAGAAGTTGACATATAGTCAACAATGTTGTAAGAGTCAAACATGTGTGGTATTGGGTAATGTGGTGGTGTTATGTAGTAGATTTGGTGAAAGTGTCCAAATGGATAACAAAACGGGTCAAAAGGGTTAAATCGGGTTAGAATGTACTTATGTGGGTTTGGTCAATGGTGTTAAACTTGTTTTGGTATGTTGATCATGTGTGCAAAAAGTTAGAGTCCAAGTGTTCATGGATTGTGATTTGAGTTGAAGTCAAAAAGTGGTTAAAATGGTCGAAAAACGGTTATATGTCCGTTTTCTCGTAAAACGTGAATTTTGAAAAAAGAGCAAAAATAGAAAGTTTCATTGTGGCATTATGGAGGTGCCTGCAAGTTTTCAGAGTCTAAGTATTTACGAGTAAAAAGATATGTGCGTCGGAAATTCGTATTTTGGTATTAGTTTGTGTGCAGCCCTGATTCCTGGGGAATCGGAGTCATTCCTGAGGAATCTGAACTTAAGTGCTAACAGCAGCCCTTATTCCTAGGGAATGGGAGTCATTCCTGGGGAATCGCTTGTAAATTCAACATTTTATTAATTGAGTCATTAGTTGATTAAGGGAACGATATAACGAGTCTATAATGTCATATTTTAGATGTGGGACCTAATAGAGTGTGTTTTCAGTGTTAGGTAAAAAAAAAAATCCGAGTTTTGGGGCGTTTCAAGTTGGTATCAGAGCAATGGTTTAAGAGAGTTAGGTGATCCATGATAGGATTGCTTAAACTTAAACCATTATGTGTTGTTTGATTTGCTATGATTATGATTATGCTAAATAGTTAATTGTTGTAGTTTGTATGTGTAATTAAGGTGGATAAGTAGTGAAGTAGTTTTGACTATGTGTTTATTGTTAAATTGTTATTTATTGTGTGTTAACTGTTAATTGAGTTGTGTGTTATGTGTTTGTGTGAGAATCACATTAGAAATCGATGATATGAGATTACTTGAGAATGATGTGTATGTAACATAATATGTCTACGCTTGATCACCGTAGTCTTATTATGCTATTTCACATGAAATTGTTGAAGTTATCAAATATCAAAGTGATTTAGTGTGATTGTTAGGATAAAATGTAAGAGAAGAGGTGTTTAAACTATGTGAATTACGTGTTAAATATTATGATAAGAGGAGATAATAGAGAAAGTAGGAGTAATAGACTTGTATCTAGTAATACGTATTTCACTAAATTATGTAAAACCAATATGTAGGGGGTATATGATTAAGAGCTTGTAGAGTTAGTGTTGATAATGTACTTGCTGCTAAGGAATAGTGATAATGCGTTTAAGTAAGACTAAGTGATATATGCGTTTATGTATGACCAGTGAATTAAGTGAAGTGTTCTAAGTATGATTAAGTGTTTGTGCATGAGTAGAGATAGTGTTAAGACTGAGTAGTATGAGTGCCATTCATGAGGACACGAATGAAATAAAGTAGGGAAGAGTTTTTAATCCACATATATCAACAAGTCATCTTCCACCCGATTGTGTAGCCTCTTACTCGAAAGCAATCCGGATCCAACACAATCGAATCATACACTATTCATCAACAATTCTTTTCCTTTACCTTTAAGAAAATGACAATCTCATTACTTGGCTATCATCAAGCTAATGAGATAATCACTACTTTTCTTACCAAATATCATTTAATCACATAACAAATAAACATAAACAAGTAATTTAACACAACAACTAAATTAAGCAATAAACATAAATAAACAAACATGAACAAATAACTTATTCCTTGATTGTGCAAACCTCTAGCCCGCAAGCTATCCGGTACTACACAATCACATCACCTGTTTAACCCCCGTACACTCACCACAAACTCTTAGACGATTTCACCATGTTGATCATCATAAGCCTCCACTCCTTTAGCACCTAATCATGTTATACATAACAACATATAATACACTTAGACACTAATAATCAACATCAAAATAACTACTACATAACACCACCACATTACCCAATACCACACATGTTTGACTCTTACAGCATTGTTGACTATATGTCAACTTCTCATTTGACCAACCAATCACATGCGACCTTTTTCTACAATTCAACACTTTAACCCAAACCAAACCAATCATATGACTTCATACACTTGACAACCACATACACTAGACGTCATAACTCGGTTTGACTTTCAAAGTCAACTACTACATATTGACCAACATATTTAATTCAAAAACTCTTTGTTTGGGCGGTTTACACAATTGAGCATCAAAACAACAATTCAAAAGAAAGAAGCATATTCTAACCATAAGCATGCTCCATATCCATGTCACTAGCTTCTCATAACCCTTCTATCCACATGTCGCTAGCGTAACATCAACCTACAACATAAACACTGAAATGGGTAAGCACAACTGCTTAGTGAGTACACAGGCAATCAAACAAGCAATACACACATAACACTTAGCACATATCAACACAATACATAAGTACAAATTCACTGGGCTCTGAACACAGAACACTAAACACTGAACACTGTGTTAACCGCAGTTAACTCTCTAATCACCACTGAATCATTACACATAATCATTAACCAGTAACAATCAGTCACTAATCAACAACACCTTTTTAACATAATCTTAAACACACACACACATAAGAAACAAAACATATAACAAGCAACTCTCACTTGATTGTATGATCCTCTAGCTCGGAAGCTATCCGGAAACACATACAACCAATTCATACACGGTTCACCACATAATCACTATTTAATCCACATATATCAACAAGTCATCTTCCACCCGATTGTGTAGCCTCTTACTCGAAAGCAATCCGGATCCAACACAATCGAATCATACACTATTCATCACCAATTCTTTTCCTTTACCTTTAAGAAAGTGACAATCTCATTACTTGGCTATCATCAAGCTAATGAGATAATCACTACTTTTCTTACCAAATATCATTTAATCACATAACAAATAAACATAAACAAGTAATTTAACACAACAACTAAATTAAGCAATAAACATAAATAAACAAACATGAATAAATAACTTATTCCTTGATTGTGCAAACCTCTAGCCCGCAAGCTATCCGGTACTACACAATCACATCACCTGTTTAACCCCCGTATCACTCACCACAAACTCTTAGACGATTTCACCATGTTGATCATCATAACCCTCCACTCCTTTAGCACCTAATCATGTTATACATAACAACATATAATACACTTAGACACTAATAATCAACATCAAAATAACTAGTAATCATATCCATACTCTATAAACACCTCTAATTACACTTTTAAATTTACCACATGAATTCACCTTAATTCATCAAAACCCTTATAAACATATTTCTAACTTATAAACCTTTAATTCATTTTAACACTAATTCATTCACTAATAGCTTTACTAACATCAATTCAACATGTTAAACAATAAATTCATATCATAATCACTAGTTCCATGGAACCCACCAAAACCCCACTTTGATCTTTAGCTATATACTTCAAATTACTCACTTTTAACTTGAATTCTTGTTAATCATGGACACATATATGCTTATACATCACTAATCAATCATAAAAACACTAATTAACACTAGTTTCATCAAATTAAAACCCTAATTTCGCATTTAAACCATTAACCCTTTGAAACCCACATAAAACTCAAACCCTAGGTTAAAACCATGAAGAATTCAACTTACTTGATGTTCTTGAAAATTAAGAGGAAGAATTTAAGCAATTAGGATCATGAATTGAAGATTGAAAAGTTGAAATTTAATCACTAGAATCGTCCCTGAGTTTTCTCCTTTTTCTCTCGCTCTCTCTAATATGTTCTGGGTGTTTTGAGAATGAATAAAAGATAAACACATAATCATACGTACATATCTATCTAATTTGGTATACTTTAAACCCTATTGTCTGGAACTTAAAAATCATTCTCGATAAATTACTATTTTATTCCACCGACAACATTTAATACTTAAAACATTTACTAATATATTAATCATAATAACACTTTAAATTTTGGGGTGTTACATTTAAGTTGTGTGTTTAATGATCAAAATGGGTTTTGATCAAATGAATACGTTTTGATGTTAACTCACCTTAATTAATGTTTAAAAATGTTGTTGAAACATGATTATGGAGAACTGAAGTTTTGAATCAAGTAGTTAAGTACTTGGGTTAATTATGATTATGAGAATGATTATGGATAAGTGAATAAAGTGATATAATGAGGTAATGATCAAAGTAATCATATGTTAAAAGTGATCATGGTAATGATTAGTGATGTTTTAATGATAATTGAAATAGTACATAGGTGATTAAACCATGTAAATGATTGTAGCCTAACTAATGAAATGATGAAGTTAGTGAGTTAATGATGTTTAATGTGGTTCTTCATAACCTTGGATCGGTTTACGATGAATCTTGATAAGTTAGTAATAATCATAGTGAACATATAGGTAATTACATAGTAGAAATAAAGAGAGATTATATGTAGTATGATCAATCCAAGAGGGTGATGGATTGATAATATTGATTAATTGATTATGATAATTACTAGTTGTTGAACATGTTGTTATGTTGATATGCTATGCAATAGGTGATCAAGAGTGGTGCCATCCATGTTCAAGTGTGAAATCATATTTTGCCTAAAAGCAAAGGTGAGTGATATGGGGGTTAAATGGGTAATGATTGTGTGTTCCGGATTGCTTCCGAGCAAGAGGTTCATACAATCAAGTGGATTATTATGGTTGTGTATTTTTATATCTTGTTGATTATTCGTGTTGTAGTGATGGCATGTTCTGTTGTATTTGTACCGAGATGATTAGTTGTTGATAGAGTATGTTGGTAAGTGGAATAATATGATGATTATGTGGATTATGTGGAATGAGCGGTTTGTAGAGATTCGGAGTTTAGCTAACTACAGTTAGCATTATGATGTTGAGCTTGATATGCATACCATTGGGGTATGGTATTAAGCTAATATGATGTTAAGAGCCGTGGATCCACATAGAGTTTCAATCTCTATAATTGCTCAGTAGTTATTTGTCTAAGCGAATATATGTTGTTAATATTTGCTAAATAATGTCACGGTGTTGTTTATGTGGATTATTCATTTAATTGCTCGTATGCTCACTAAGCTTTATGCTTACCCCTTCCAGTTGTTTTATGTTATAGGTTAATGGTTCGGTTGAACCAAAGATGCATGATGGGTGGTTTATGATGGTAAGAGTATAGCGTGGATTAGAGCTTTCTTTTGGTGTGACAAGCTTCTATTCTTTTAGATTATCGTTATGATGAAGCTTGTACAAACCGCCTAAGGGATTATGATTTGATGTAATGTGTCATCGTTGTATTAAGCGGATTTTGTAAACAATTAAATGTGGAATTTAAATGGGACCAAATGCAAATGAGTTTACTTTAAAAGATATAATAATATGACTTGATGTATCTATAAAAAAAAAAAAATTTAGGGCGTTTCTGTAACACCCCCAAATTTACTATTGAGCGGAAGCATACTTTGGGGTGCTACTAATCAATAAACAAAGCACATAAGATATATAACGAACGACTCTACATGCGTTGTTTACAAATACATTGATATTATAAAAGTCTTACACTGTTATAATAGTTTACAAAAGCTCGTAAGCCAAGTGATAGAGATTCTAGGGCATATCTAATTATACAAAATATAGAAATGCAAGGGAATCTCCTGATGTTTGTATGCGACTCGAGCTAATGGGCATCTTGAGTGAGCACACCTACTGTTGAGTCACTGGTCGCTGACCATGATGAAGTCACTGGTCACTGACCAACTCAACTGTTCACTACTCGATGAAGAAATGGATTGTATCGAAGCTGCTGTTGCTAATGATAGGTTTCGCTAATCGTCATTCATTCCGCTTGATATACTGAGGAAGATTTAAAGCTCAACTTGGTGTGTCGCTGATCTACGTCAGCGAGAGCCTTACTTCTTCAAATCAATAAAGGCAAAAGTCACTGCCAGAATAACAGCTAGTCACTGAAGATCTTTAGTTCAATTCATTCTACAAGAGCATGTTAGCTCGCAATGAGTGAGGAGGATTGCTGCATCTTCAGTGACTATTCAATAAAGCCTCTCAATCATCAAGTACTAAAAAGTACTGTACTTATCTATACATCAGCAAGAGTGTTCCAGTTCGAAGTATGTCCGAAAGATTATGTAGCAGCAAGTGATTGGTTTTAAGGTAACGAGATATTTGCGGTAACAGAATTGGGACCCGCAAAATGTCGGTTCATCAGAGTTCAAACCAATCAAGCAGCGACACGTGTCCTTCCAAGATCCTATTTTGTAGGCGATATTTTAGGAACTCTTGTAGTATAAATAGTTCAGTGTTTTGTACTGTTGAGGTTAGTCGTTTAATTCGTGTTAATCACTTGTGTGTCAGTGAGTAGTTTGTCTAAGCACGATTTAGCGATTCATAGAGTGAACAGTCAGCGTGTTTGTCCACTGCTGTTCATCTCGATTATAATAGTTTAGCTAAGTGTTTGAATTGGATTAACTTTGGTTAATCCATTCCGCATTCAACACTTGTGAATTTTATGATCAATACAATTCACCATTTCAGCTACTATTACATTGTTCTTTGATATTGTCATATATATTATCTGATATACTCTGTTTATGTAATAACGATTAAGAACTTTCAAATAACTTAGTTAAAATCAGAAAAAGTTTTTAATTGTATTCAACCCCCCCTTCTACAATTAAACTTTACACTTTGCGATTCCAAATCACTAATCAATAGAGATTACGGGACTCTCAATTGGTATCAGAGCAGAGTTGGTTTAACTTCAATTAACCAGGTCTGCAATGGAATCTGTAAAGTACAGCTGTGTTGACTCTGACTATCAAAAGGGAAATGGTTCTACAACCAAACCTCCAGCTTTTGATCCTTCAAGGATTGAAACTTGGATGTCCCAGATGATGATGTTTTTGGACTTAGTTGATGACCGTCTCTGTAACATCATAACCAATGGTCCACATATCCCAACTACTATTGTTCCTGCTGTAATTGCAACAGCTACTACTCCAGCTATACCAGAAATGGTTTTACCTAAAAGAGAGGAACAATGGACTGATGAGGATAGGCGATTGGTTAGACTTGATAAACAAGCTAAAATCTACATAGGCATGGCACTTCCTGATGAAGTGTTCGAATCAATCAGGCTTTGTAGAACTGCTAAAGACATGTGGGATACCATTAGGAATATATATATTGGAACTCCTGATATTATTCGCTGCAGGGAAGTCAATCTCACTCGCCAGTATGAGCTGTTTGCAATGGAACCAAATGAATCTCTGTCTTCCACTTACACCAGATACCAGTCACTGATGAACAAAATGGAGAAGGCTGGTATAGGCAAGGAACAGAGATTTGTTGTTGAAAAGTTTCTTGAGTTGCTGCCAAGGAAAATCTGGGGAACCATTGCAACGTGTACCAAACAGAGAAATGATTATTCAATTATGAATTTAACTCAGGTCTATGGTATTTTGCTCAATTGGGAGCAGTCTGAAAAGCAAGCTGATCAGAGTGAGCATATTCGTGCTACTGTCGGAAGTCAGAAGATATCCAATGCCCTTGTAGCAGAGCTTGATGAAATCGATCAAAGACAGAAGTCAAAAGTGTCCAAGAAAAGTTCGAAGTCACTGATAGCTGAAGAGGAAGGTGGTCAAGATGAAGAACAGTCAGAATATGAGTATGATGAAGGATTGGAGAAGCTTGAGAAGGATATGGCCATGATGGTTGCTAATTTCAGAAGGAACACCAGATCAAAAAGATTCGCTGGTGCTCCATTATCTGATAAATTTCAATCCAAGGGTGAATGCTACAAGTGTGGCAGAATTGGTCATTTTGCAGCTGAATGCAGATCAAAGTCAGTAAATCAAGTCCCTGAACCCGTGCCAGATGTCAGAAATGACAAGTACAACAAGTACAAGGCAAAATATAAGAAGCTGAAAGAATTGTCAAAATCTGGAAAGAATAAGAGAAAAGGATTTGTTGCTGAAGAAAGTTCACTCAGCGACTCTGATTCATCTTCCTCATCTGATGATGAAGAAGCAATGCTTTGCCTAGACAAAGATTATTGTTTAATGGCTAATGATGCTGAATTCCATGAAAACATCAAGGAAGTAGCTCAGAAATGTTCAACATCAGGATGGGACTCTGACAGCATCTACAAAAGCATTCTTAGAGAAACCATCTGGTATTTGGACAGCGGATGTTCCAGGCATATGACAGGATGTAAGTCGCTGCTCAGTGATTATCAGGATGAAAAAGGTCCTGATGTAGTTTTTGGTGATAACAAAGTTGGGAAAACCAAAGTGTGACACTCCTCCAAATTAGGTATATAATTATACTTAATTACATGCATTTCTTACGGTAATTCCCTGCAATTGTTTTAAACTAAACTTTCGATGTGATGTGAGTCTAGCGAGCCCTAAACAATAATACTAAAAGTATTACAAGATACGTAGTTATTTAGAAATTACGTACGAACGTATCGGAACGAAGCCGACAAATAAATGACAAAAGTTTCGTGATACAAAAATAATTAATAATATAATTATTAATTACGAGTATTTATATATCTATAACACATAGATATAAAGGTCTAATTTTACGTTTAACATAAAACGTATTATAACACGAACAGAAACAATTCTAAAACGCGCATACGACGTCGAATCATAAAAATACAAATTTTCTCGTTCGTTTGGAAGAAGTTAGAACATTACTTCAAAATATGAAATCCTAAATTTACTGAAAATTGGCGCTCAATTAACTGCGCGCAGTAAAATGTACAAAAATGTACAACTATCAAAAATAATGATAACCTCATTATTCTGAAAACATATTACGAACCCGGAGAGCATCTACAAAATAAAAATATAAAATGTTAAATTTTATATTGCTATAATTATACCCGTACTCGAGATTGGTGGGACAAAAATCCCACCAACCTACAATAATGCACCGACCGATGGTTTTTAAAACCATACTCCCCCCCCCCCCCCTTTCTCTGTGATCTCTCGGCAAAAACACACACACAAAATTATTTCCATTTTTCTTTCTCTCAAACCAAATTAACAAGATCAGAAGGATAGCAGCAGCAGAAAGTAGCAGTGGAACACCAAGAACATCATCATCATCGTCCTTTCATCATCATTTTTATCATTTTCATTTTGTAAGGAAATTTTGATCTCTTTGAATTCTTTGCTTATATTTCGTGATATAACATGTTTAAACAACATAATCTAGCTATATAACATACAAAACTTGAGATTTGAAGCTTTGATCTTGAAATTGGTTTTTGAAACCAAACTTTGAATCCAAAAATCTAACCACGAAAACTTGTTAAAAACGTGATATTAAGTTGTTAAAATGTTGTACTATGATGATATAAACATTTGGTATTGAGGTAAAAACGATTTGGCACCAGAAAATCGGGTTTGTGTTTTGCCCTGCTCGAACAGGGCCTGGAACTGACATGAATCCGGCGGATTCATGTAGAATCCGGCGGATTCCCCTATGAAACTCGCACACCCCGTAAACGGTTTAAACATCCGTGAACGAGTAAAAGACACGATCGAATCCGGCGGATTCACCTGAATCCGGCGGATTCCCAAGCTTCTTATGAACGTTGTTGAACACAAAAGAATCCGGCGGATTCAACTAAATCCGGCGGATTCACTTAATATTGACCCGACCCAGCTGTTTGACCCGAAGATCCGGCAACACCTTATCCACTAACGAGAATCCGGCGGATTCAAATAGAATCCGGCGGATTCACCTACTGGGCTGCAGATTGGGCCTAAGTCGCGAACTGGGCTGGGCTGGGCTTTGAACTGGGCTTCGTGTTTTGGGCCGAATGATTAATGGATTATACGTTAAATAAGTACATTATGGCTAATGGGCCAACAAATCGGGCCGAGCCTAACAAACTACAAAACATACGACGTTATAAAACGAGACAAACTATGATTACGGACATTGGACTTATTTAATTCATACGAACAAACGATATATGACATGTATACATACGACACTTAAGAATTATATATTCACCGATATATACATACATTGAGACTTGTGTTTTTGGAAACTTAAACGACAAACTTTTATATATATCTATATATATATATATATGAACGAGACAACGGACAATAATATATATATGCGAGAACATATACATATGCAACTATATAAGTATATATGTATATATGCTTACACATTTTGGACGATTCGACAAACAAACATAACTTGGGAAAATATTATTTATTTTCAAACAACAATCATCAACGACATACACAAACTTAAGAAATTGATAATTTCTTCAAACAAACGAATTATTAACGTAAGTAAAATATAGTACTTATAGTTAATACATTATTGTGTATAGGTTGACTACGTTTGGGCTACGCTATCTTATCTCGCTAGCATTCACATCCGAGCACTCACCGTGAGTTCACAAACCCCTTTTCACTGTTTTAATGCTTTTAAAACTCGGGGTGGAAAACATAGAAATCGTATGTATAACTGCATGCGACAACTGCTTTAAATACTGTATGTATTTACTTGATTGTTTATGAAAGGGTATTTCATACGTGACTGTTTGTGAAAGGGTATTTCACACAACTACTTGAACTATGATTTATGAAATGTTTTCATACTATTTTGGGAATTTAGACAACGAATCTTGGTACAGATCTAGGCTGAACGATGTAGTGCATAAAAGACCTTATGGCTACAGACTATAACCATTAGCTAGGTGACTCTAGCCACTGAGTATACGGATAGTACTATCGCCGTGACGACCCTCCTACGGATTTGGGAGCGTATACTTAATTGTCCAGCATGGCAAACAACAACAGATTAGGGTTGTGGTTTGGTTATAGGGTTAGATCGGGTTACCTTACTCGACAGGTTTAGCTCACCTTTCGAGGGATCACCGTCTAAATATTTCCCACGCACTAAACTATTGATTAGGAAAGGATTTCCTACGTACACTGATTTGGAAATGTTAATCTTTATTTAGGTTAACTTGTGTTTCCTACTGATAACTGATTTGGGAAATGTTATTTGATTAATAACTTGTGTTTCCTATTACAACTACAACTGATTTGAGAAATGTTATTTGTTTATAACTTGTGTTTCTCACTTGACAAACAACACTTGTTTGGAAATGTTATTCTTAAATGATTAACTTGTGTTTCCTACATAACAAATAAACTGGTGAATTCACTCAACAATTTTGTTGACGTTTTACTCTATGTTTTTCAGGGAATTAGCAGCGTAAGTAAGATCTGCATGCATATCAGGACGGACTACCCTGGACTTGTTAGGATGCCACTACTTTTGGGACACATGGATTTCCTCTGTATAACTGCAACTACTGCAGTCATACCTATGAAATCTACCTTTGATATTATGTATTTTATGGAATACTGATTTCAACTATTACTACTACTGTTACCACTTCTCAAGTGGTAATCTTTTGTAAAACTTTAACTAATGGCATCTTAATCTATTTCGTTCTGCGATAACCATATGCTCTGAGTATGTATGTATCTGTTGGTTGTTATTACTGCTCGCACCCCCGCCACGTCACTAAGCTTCCGCAAACCACTCTACGTAATTGTAATTACCGTTTGGCGGGGTGTGACAGACTTGGTATCAGAGCCATTGGTTATAGCGAACTAGAAGTCTTTAAGTGACTGAAAACCTTAGAGACCTAGACTATAGCCTTGGCTAGAACATTTGTGCATTCATGCATACATACTTTGCATACAACTAACATACGACTGACACGCCACACTCAATTTCTTTTGTCACAGTATGTCTAGTCAATCACATTACCATGTTTATGCTTCGGATGAAGAGCCGACCGAGGCTACTTTTGAGGGTCCCGCGATCACTGTAGAGGATGAGTCATCCGTTCATGTGAGAGCCATGTCTGATGACACTAGCGATGCTTACTTAGTACCACCTCCGACCGCACCTGTGGTCACTCCTACCCCTACACCACCTGTTACGGGTACCTCTCGTGTGCCTGTACCTAGGATGACAGCTAGGATCTGTGTTCGGGATTTTCCCAGGGGACCACTCGCGCCGCGCGATAAGGCGCCAGTGACTGAGTCTGAGGTTCCAGTTGTCGAGCCGCCACAGAAAAGGCTCCGACCTTCTCATTTGGATTGGATGCCTCGAGTATTGAGAGAGTGGAGATCACTAGAGGGTATTCCCTCGACCTTTGAGTTTGGAGAGTCCTCCCACTCACCACCATCTGCATATCTCACAGGTGAGCCTCTGGAGCTCACTGTGCCTACCCTTGTGGCTGTGGTCCACACCATGTTTAGGATATCATTTAGCAGGAGCAGAGATTTGATGGATCTACTGAGTGATGCCTCCCGCATTGACATGGATATGGCTATGCTCCATCAGAGGATGGATTTTGTGGAGACTCACCGTCTGACAGACTGGCAGAGTCTAGCATCCACTCGTGCACGCGTTGCAGCTTTAGAGAGGCGTGCTAGGGTGTCAGAGATTGTAGCTAGTATTTGTGTGATGACAGCAGCAGTGATGGTTGCGGTTAGGATGTATTTCCCATGGTTCCGTTAGGACTGTGTATGGCGGTTGTGCCTACACCATATTAGACTATTACTTTTGGGGAAATGTATGTATGTATTAGTTATGGACTAGCTGTATGTTGGATGAAACTTTGTTAGTAGAATGGGTATATGTATAGGAAACCCATCATCTTTTGTATAACGCTAACCATCGATGGGTATATTAGAAATCCCATCTCATTTTGTACCAAACTCATGTAACAGCGTTATGACCTTTAACATATAATGTATGTTTGGTTTGCATCTCGTGTTCATTATGCTTATTATCAACCATATTATTTTCGTTTACAACTGTCGACTTGTGATTAAACCTATACTTTATCGACAACTTTGTGATCAACTCTTGTAAACCCTGGAACATTTTACAGCTTGATGATCGATTATTCTTGAGAACCTCTGAAATTTACAGTGTTAAACGACAATGAAAAGAAATATGTATTGGACATTATATAATGACGCCTGGCCAACGTGATTATATTATGCTAGATACATGTGGGTGTTTCAAAGTTGTATGGCACGTGTTGTAAAATTCTATTCATTCATCTTTTCATGTCATTCATTTCTATCAAATGTGAATCTTTGATCTATTCACATTCAATATCTCAACATTAACACTCTGCATTTTATTCATCGCAGAGCTGAATCATGCCTCCCAAACGACGAGTTACTAGAAACAGTCAAAAGACGACTACGCCTCCACCACCACCACCTACTGAAACCACTGAACAAATGATCGCACGAAGAATAGCTGAAGGTATTGCTGAATATGAGGCAAGCCGTAGTCGTGAACCTGGAGCTAACAACAGTGGATCTACCCCTGTTAATACTGAGACACTCGTAAATACTAGCCGAGGATGTTCATACAAAACATTTCAGGCTTGTAAGCCGATTTCTTTTCGTGGCACCGAGGGTGCAATTGGTATGATTCACTGGATAGAGAAAACTGAGTCGGTATTGGATATTAGTGACTGTTCACCTGAATGTATGGTGAAGTATGCTGCTTGCACTTTGGCTGACAAAGCGCTCACTTGGTGGAACAGTCAGATCCAATCACTTGGTCGACCAGCTGCTTATTCAATGTCATGGGGAACATTTAAAAATTTGATGTTGGAGGAATTCTGTCCTCGCAGTGAGATGCAGAAAATAGAAACAGAGTTGTGGAACATCACCATGATTGGTGCTGATATTACTGGGTACACCACTAAGTTTCAGGAACTTGCACGTCTAGTGCCACATATGGTGACACCCGAGTATAAGCGTATCGAGCGTTACATATTCGGTCTAGTACCACAAATCCGCAGTCTGGTGACATCATCTAAACCGGACACTTTCAGGAGTGCTGTTACACTAGCACAAAGTTTGACTGATGAGGCAGTCAGGATGGGAAATCTGACTAAGAAAGCTGTGTCGGGAAAAAGTGAACCGAACAGTACTGATGTTAGTAGTTCTGGTGGTGCAAAGCGAAAGTGGAACGGTAGTGGTGCTGATCGCCAGGGTCAGCAAAGCAAGAAACATTCTGGAAATGCGAAAGCATATGTTGCTACCACTACTGAATCGAAATCGTATCTGGGTAACAAACCCAAATGTGATAAGTGCAACCGACACCATGAAGGTGGGTGTGGGTATTGTGGAAACTGTAGGGCATGGGGACATAGAACCCGAGAATGCAAAACTAACCCTCCCCCACGAGCAAACACTGAGCGTCAAAACCAGGGATGTTTTGAATGTGGTGAGCAAGGACACTACCGTAACCGATGCCCTAAGCTCAACAACAACAACAACCGCGGTAACAACAATAACCGAGCCAACAACATCAACAATCAACCGGCTCAAGGAAGGGCATTCGTGATCGGAGCACAAAAGGCACGCCAGGACCCCAACACCGTCACTGGTACGTTTCTCGTAAACAACCATTATGCCTCTGTGTTAATTGATTCGGGTGCTGATTTAAGTTTTGTGTCTACTGAGTTTAGACCACTATTAGAACTTGAATCCCGTAAGTTAGACAACAAGTATACCATAGAATTAGCCGATGGCGAGTTGATCGAATCAGGAGAAATAGTACCGGGATGTACCTTAGAGTTAGAAGGTCATCTCTTCGAAATAGACTTGCTACCGGTTAAGTTGGGAAGTTTTGACATTGTAGTCGGTATGGATTGGTTATCTAAGAACCGCGCTGAGATCATATGTTATGATAAACTGGTACGATTACCACTGTCAACAGGAGAAACACTTGTGGTTCAAGGCGAGAGACGAAAGAGTGCCACAAAAATGATTCCGTGCTTGAAGGCCAGTAAGTATCTTCGAAAGGGGTACCAAGCGTTTCTGGCACACGTTGTAGAAAAGAAAACCGAGGAGCGACATATAGACGATGTGCCCATTGTACGCGACTATCCAGGGGTGTTCCCTGATGAGTTGCCGGGATTGCCACCCCCACGACAAGTGGAGTTTCATATTGACCTGGTGCCAGGAGCCGCACCTATCGCACGAGCACCTTATCGTCTAGCTCCCTCGGAAATGCAAGAGCTGTCTACGCAACTGCAAGAACTTCTAGACTTGGGATTCATCCGACCGAGCTTTTCCCCTTGGGGAGCTCCGGTTTTGTTTGTTAAGAAAAAGGATGGATCTATGCGGATGTGCATCGATTACCGAGAACTGAACAAGGTAACTATCAAGAACCGATACCCGTTACCACGCATTGACGATCTGTTTGATCAACTGCAAGGGTCAAGTTATTATTCAAAAATTGACCTACGATCTGGTTACCATCAACTTAAGGTACGAGAAGAAGATGTACCGAAAACTGCTTTTAGGACTCGTTACGGTCACTACGAGTTTCTAGTCATGCCTTTTGGGCTGACCAACGCACCAGCAGTATTCATGGACTTAATGAATAGAGTATGCAAACCCTATCTAGATAAATTCGTCATTGTGTTTATTGACGACATCTTGGTATACTCACGATCGAAAGAGGATCACGAGCAACATCTGAAGCTTGTTCTCGAGCTGCTACGAAAAGAGAAGCTTTATGCAAAGTTCTCTAAATGCGAATTTTGGATACGAGAGGTCCAATTCGTTGGTCATGTGATAAATGACAAGGGAATTCACGTAGACCCATCCAAAATTGAGGCAATCAACAACTGGGAAGCACCGAAAACCCCAACTGAAGTACGACAATTTCTTGGTCTAGCTGGCTATTACAGGCGATTCATCGCAAACTTTTCAAAGATAGCCCAGCCACTTACCACTTTAACTCAAAAAGACAAGAAATTTGAGTGGAATGAGAAGCAAGAGAATGCATTCCAACTACTGAAACAGAAACTGAGCAGCGCACCCATACTATCACTACCCGAAGGAGTAGATAACTTTGTTGTTTACTGTGATGCTTCGCATCAGGGATTGGGTTGCGTACTGATGCAAAACGAAAAGGTCATTGCTTATGCATCACGACAACTAAAAGTGCATGAGAAAAACTATACGACTCATGATTTGGAATTAGGAGCCGTTGTTTTTGCACTGAAGATCTGGAGACACTACCTATACGGTACAAAGTGTACGATCTTCACTGATCATAAGAGCCTGCAACATATATTCGACCAGAAAGAACTTAACATGAGACAACGACGTTGGGTCGAATTACTTAACGATTACGACTGTGAAATAAAGTATCACCCGGGTAAAGCTAACGTAGTAGCAGATGCCCTGAGTCGTAAGGAACGAATCAAACCTCGAAGAGTTCGAGCCTTGGGATTGACAATCCACTCGAATCTCATTACTCAAATTCGCGAAGCACAAGAACTTGCTTTCACCTCCGAACGCCTTAAGGATGAATCCTTGAAGGGAATGGAAAAACAACTCGAGAAAAAGGACAACGGGGTGTTGTACTTCATGAACCGAATTTGGGTACCATGCGTAGATGAGTTACGCAAGCTGATTCTGGACGAGGCACACAAGTCCAATTACTCGATACATCCTGGTGCGGACAAGATGTACCAGGACTTGAAAGGCTTCTACTGGTGGCCTGGAATGAAACGTGACATTGCCACCTACGTTAGCAAATGCTTAACTTGCTCGAAGGTAAAAGTTGAATACCAAAAGCCGTCTGGACTTTTGCAACAACCTGAAATGCCCAAGTGGAAATGGGAGCAAATAACAATGGACTTCATTACGAAGTTACCTAGAACGGCATCTGGAGCAAATACCATATGGGTGATTGTCGATCGACTGACGAAATCAGCCCACTTCCTCGCTATTAAGGAAACGGATGGAATGGAGAAACTAGCTAAGATCTATATTAAAGAGATTGTTTCTCGGCATGGTGTGCCACTATCCATCATCTCTGATAGAGATGCACGATTCACTTCTCGCTTTTGGCAAACATTACAACAGGCAATGGGTACTCGACTTGATATGAGTACTGCCTATCACCCGCAGACTGACGGCCAAAGTGAGCGAACTATACAGACGCTCGAAGACTTGTTGCGAGCATGTGTGATAGACTTTGGAGGTAACTGGGATACTCACCTACCTCTAGCTGAATTCTCTTACAACAATAGTTATCACACGAGTATACAGATGGCACCATTTGAGGCGTTATATGGACGCAAGTGCCGATCACCACTCTGTTGGGCAGAGTTGGACGACAGACAACTATCTGGACCCGAACTTGTCCAGGAAACCACTGACAAAATAACTCAAGTATTGAGCCGACTGAAAGCGGCACGAGATCGACAAAAGAGTTACGCTGATAACCGCCGTAAACCTCTTGAGTTTCAAGTAGGAGACAAGGTCCTACTCAAAGTATCTCCCTGGAAAGGAGTAGCACGATTTGGCAAACGAGGAAAGCTGAACCCACGATACATCGGACCATTTGAAATCCTTGCTAGGATTGGTCCTGTCGCTTACAAACTCAAACTACCGCAAGAGCTTAGTAGCATACACGATACTTTCCACGTTAGCAACCTCAAAAAGTGTCTTTCTGATGAAACACTTATCCTTCCTCCTGACGAAGTCTTCATTGACTCAAAACTTAACTTTGTGGAGGAACCTGTTGAAGTTATGGATTCTAAAACTCAGAAACTTCGACACAAACGAATCAAACTGGTTAAAGTTCGTTGGAACTCGAAACATGGCCCGGAGTTTACCTGGGAACGAGAGGATGAAATGCGAAAGAAATACCCCAACCTATTTGAGAGCGTGACCGAGACTCACGGCTCGACTTA
This sequence comes from Helichrysum umbraculigerum, assembly GCA_949592205.1. Lineage (NCBI taxonomy): Eukaryota > Viridiplantae > Streptophyta > Magnoliopsida > Asterales > Asteraceae > Helichrysum > Helichrysum umbraculigerum. The sequence continues at coordinate 103,882,447 of CATIUR010000004.1, read as the reverse complement.
AATCTCGGGACGAGATTTCACTAACGGGGGGAGAATGTGACACTCCTCCAAATTAGGTATATAATTATACTTAATTACATGCATTTCTTACGGTAATTCCCTGCAATTGTTTTAAACTAAACTTTCGATGTGATGTGAGTCTAGCGAGCCCTAAACAATAATACTAAAAGTATTACAAGATACGTAGTTATTTAGAAATTACGTACGAACGTATCGGAACGAAGCCGACAAATAAATGACAAAAGTTTCGTGATACAAAAATAATTAATAATATAATTATTAATTACGAGTATTTATATATCTATAACACATAGATATAAAGGTCTAATTTTACGTTTAACATAAAACGTATTATAACACGAACAGAAACAATTCTAAAACGCGCATACGACGTCGAATCATAAAAATACAAATTTTCTCGTTCGTTTGGAAGAAGTTAGAACATTACTTCAAAATATGAAATCCTAAATTTACTGAAAATTGGCGCTCAATTAACTGCGCGCAGTAAAATGTACAAAAATGTACAACTATCAAAAATAATGATAACCTCATTATTCTGAAAACATATTACGAACCCGGAGAGCATCTACAAAATAAAAATATAAAATGTTAAATTTTATATTGCTATAATTATACCCGTACTCGAGATTGGTGGGACAAAAATCCCACCAACCTACAATAATGCACCGACCGATGGTTTTTAAAACCATACTCCCCCCCCCCCCCCCCTTTCTCTGTGATCTCTCGGCAAAAACACACACACAAAATTATTTCCATTTTTCTTTCTCTCAAACCAAATTAACAAGATCAGAAGGATAGCAGCAGCAGAAAGTAGCAGTGGAACACCAAGAACATCATCATCATCGTCCTTTCATCATCATTTTTATCATTTTCATTTTGTAAGGAAATTTTGATCTCTTTGAATTCTTTGCTTATATTTCGTGATATAACATGTTTAAACAACATAATCTAGCTATATAACATACAAAACTTGAGATTTGAAGCTTTGATCTTGAAATTGGTTTTTGAAACCAAACTTTGAATCCAAAAATCTAACCACGAAAACTTGTTAAAAACGTGATATTAAGTTGTTAAAATGTTGTACTATGATGATATAAACATTTGGTATTGAGGTAAAAACGATTTGGCACCAGAAAATCGGGTTTGTGTTTTGCCCTGCTCGAACAGGGCCTGGAACTGACATGAATCCGGCGGATTCATGTAGAATCCGGCGGATTCCCCTATGAAACTCGCACACCCCGTAAACGGTTTAAACATCCGTGAACGAGTAAAAGACACGATCGAATCCGGCGGATTCACCTGAATCCGGCGGATTCCCAAGCTTCTTATGAACGTTGTTGAACACAAAAGAATCCGGCGGATTCAACTAAATCCGGCGGATTCACTTAATATTGACCCGACCCAGCTGTTTGACCCGAAGATCCGGCAACACCTTATCCACTAACGAGAATCCGGCGGATTCAAATAGAATCCGGCGGATTCACCTACTGGGCTGCAGATTGGGCCTAAGTCGCGAACTGGGCTGGGCTGGGCTTTGAACTGGGCTTCGTGTTTTGGGCCGAATGATTAATGGATTATACGTTAAATAAGTACATTATGGCTAATGGGCCAACAAATCGGGCCGAGCCTAACAAACTACAAAACATACGACGTTATAAAACGAGACAAACTATGATTACGGACATTGGACTTATTTAATTCATACGAACAAACGATATATGACATGTATACATACGACACTTAAGAATTATATATTCACCGATATATACATACATTGAGACTTGTGTTTTTGGAAACTTAAACGACAAACTTTTATATATATCTATATATATATATATATGAACGAGACAACGGACAATAATATATATATGCGAGAACATATACATATGCAACTATATAAGTATATATGTATATATGCTTACACATTTTGGACGATTCGACAAACAAACATAACTTGGGAAAATATTATTTATTTTCAAACAACAATCATCAACGACATACACAAACTTAAGAAATTGATAATTTCTTCAAACAAACGAATTATTAACGTAAGTAAAATATAGTACTTATAGTTAATACATTATTGTGTATAGGTTGACTACGTTTGGGCTACGCTATCTTATCTCGCTAGCATTCACATCCGAGCACTCACCGTGAGTTCACAAACCCCTTTTCACTGTTTTAATGCTTTTAAAACTCGGGGTGGAAAACATAGAAATCGTATGTATAACTGCATGCGACAACTGCTTTAAATACTGTATGTATTTACTTGATTGTTTATGAAAGGGTATTTCATACGTGACTGTTTGTGAAAGGGTATTTCACACAACTACTTGAACTATGATTTATGAAATGTTTTCATACTATTTTGGGAATTTAGACAACGAATCTTGGTACAGATCTAGGCTGAACGATGTAGTGCATAAAAGACCTTATGGCTACAGACTATAACCATTAGCTAGGTGACTCTAGCCACTGAGTATACGGATAGTACTATCGCCGTGACGACCCTCCTACGGATTTGGGAGCGTATACTTAATTGTCCAGCATGGCAAACAACAACAGATTAGGGTTGTGGTTTGGTTATAGGGTTAGATCGGGTTACCTTACTCGACAGGTTTAGCTCACCTTTCGAGGGATCACCGTCTAAATATTTCCCACGCACTAAACTATTGATTAGGAAAGGATTTCCTACGTACACTGATTTGGAAATGTTAATCTTTATTTAGGTTAACTTGTGTTTCCTACTGATAACTGATTTGGGAAATGTTATTTGATTAATAACTTGTGTTTCCTATTACAACTACAACTGATTTGAGAAATGTTATTTGTTTATAACTTGTGTTTCTCACTTGACAAACAACACTTGTTTGGAAATGTTATTCTTAAATGATTAACTTGTGTTTCCTACATAACAAATAAACTGGTGAATTCACTCAACAATTTTGTTGACGTTTTACTCTATGTTTTTCAGGGAATTAGCAGCGTAAGTAAGATCTGCATGCATATCAGGACGGACTACCCTGGACTTGTTAGGATGCCACTACTTTTGGGACACATGGATTTCCTCTGTATAACTGCAACTACTGCAGTCATACCTATGAAATCTACCTTTGATATTATGTATTTTATGGAATACTGATTTCAACTATTACTACTACTGTTACCACTTCTCAAGTGGTAATCTTTTGTAAAACTTTAACTAATGGCATCTTAATCTATTTCGTTCTGCGATAACCATATGCTCTGAGTATGTATGTATCTGTTGGTTGTTATTACTGCTCGCACCCCCGCCACGTCACTAAGCTTCCGCAAACCACTCTACGTAATTGTAATTACCGTTTGGCGGGGTGTGACACAAAGGGTATGGTGTCTTAACCAATGGTAATGTAATGTTCAAGCGAGTAGCATATGTAGAAGGTTTGAAGCACAATTTATTAAGCATCAGTCAATTTTGTGATTCCAAGAACAAGGTACTTTTTGATCATGAAGATGGTGTTGTTTATAACAAAAAGGGAAGTGCTGTTCTTGCTGCAAACAGGAAAGGAAATACTTATGTGGTCAATATGGATTCAGCACAGTCAGGAACATGTTTTTACTCCAGAACCTTTTCAGAAGAAAAATGGTTATGGCATAAGCGACTTTCTCATTTGAACTTCAAAGCAATTAACAAACTGAGCAAGAATGGTTTAGTCACTGGACTACCGAAAATGTCTTATGACAAAGACAAGCTTTGTTCAACATGTGAAAAGGGAAAGCATCACAGCTCGTCCTTCAAAAGTAAGCAGACTTCATTAGTAACAGAATGTTTTTACTTGCTTCATATGGATCTGTTTGGACCAGTGAGTACGCCAAGTCTTGGAGGAAAAAGGTACTGTTTGGTGATAGTAGATGAATACTCCAGATACACTTGGGTATTTTTTTCTCAAAGCCAAAAGTGAAGCTGCCAACGAGATCATATCCTTTGTCAGGAAAATGGAAAATCTAAATGATGTCACGGTAAAACATCTGAGAAGTGATAATGGTACTGAATTTCGAAATTTTGACCTTGAAAATTTTTGTGATTCAAAAGGTATTTCTTAAAATTTTTCAGCACCAAGAACACCCCAACAAAATGGGGTGGCAGAAAGGAAAGATAGAACCTTGATTGAATCTGCAAGGTCAATGCTCATTGATGCTGGTCTTAAGACCTATTTCTTGGCTGAAGCAGTGAGTACTGCCTGCTACACTCAAAATAGGTCACTGATTGTCAAAAGGCACAGTAAGACAGCATATGAACTATTAAGGGGGAGAAAACCTGATATAAGTTTTCTTCATGTTTTTGGTAGTACCTGCTACATTCTAAACAAAATAGATCACTTAGGAAAGTTTGATCCCAAAGCTGATGAAGGAATATTTGTTGGTTACTCAATCATCTCTAAAGCTTTCAGAATTTATAATAAACGAAGAGAATGTATTGAGGAATCAATGGATGTTACTTTTGATGAATCATATGATGAGTCACTCACTGATCCAAAAGAATATGAAAATCTTGTTTTTAACAAAATGGATAGTGACTTATCAAATGAAATCAAATCAAATGATAAGAAATATAAAAATTTCTCATCTGACTCTGAAGGTGAAGATAATATTCCTGAAATCAATTCCAGTTCTACTTTAGCTGTGAATAATTCAGGAACATCAGCTTTACCTACAGATGTCCCATCATCATCAACTCAATGTCCAAACCAAAACTCACATAACAACAATACTCATGCTACAAATGTTGATTTGCCCTCTGAACCCTCACAAAGTAATCAAGTCACTGCTGAACCTCAGCGAATGACTAAGTGGACAAAACATATTGATAATTAATTGATTATTGGTAATCCACAATCCAGGGTTCAGACAAGATCAGCAACTGCTAACTTTTGTTTGTTTGTAAGTTTTGTGTCTCTAATGGAACCAAAGAAGGTTGATGAAGCACTTACTGATCATCACTGGATAGCTGCCATGCAAGAAGAGCTATCTCAGTTTGAAAGAAATAAAGTTTGGAAGCTCGTACCACTACCCGCTGGTAAATCAGTGATTGGAACACGATGGGTGTTCAGAAATAAAATGGATGCTGATGGTGTGGTTACAAGAAACAAAGCTAGACTAGTTGCACAAGGTTACTGTCAGCAAGAAGGCATCGATTATGACGAAACCTTTGCACCAGTAGCTAGGCTTGAAGCAATCAGGCTATTTCTTGCTTATGCAGCTCACAAGAAGTTTAAAGTATATTAAATGGATGTGAAAAGTGCTTTTCTGAATGGCAAGCTGCAGGAAGAAGTGTATGTCAAGCAACCACCTGGATTCATTGATCCAAAACATTCGGGTTATGTGTACAAACTTGATAAAGCCCTGTATGGACTAAAACAAGCTCCTAGAGCGTGGTATGATACTCTCTCTGTCTACTTGATAAAATGTGGCTACGTCAGAGGCAAAATTGACAGCACATTATTTAAGAGAGATGTCATATTAGTCCAGATCTATGTTGATGATATCATTTTCGGGTCTACTAACAGTGACATGTGCAAGGAATTTTCTGATCTCATGACCAAAAGTTATGAGATGAGCATGATGGGTGAATTAACATTTTTCCTTGGTTTGCAAATAAAACAAACCAAAACTGGAATTTTTATAAGTCAAGGAAAATATGTTAAAGATCTGTTAAAGAAATTTGAATTTGCTAATTGCTCATCCCTTGCTACACCCATGTCACCTGCAGTAAAGCTACATGCTGATCCTGATGGTAAATCTGTAAACATTACTGCTTACAGAGGAATGATCGGGTCGCTGCTGTATCTAACTGCTAGTAGACCAGACATTATGTTTGCTACATGTCTCTGTGCTAGGTATCAAGCTGATCCAACGGAATCACATTTACTCGCTGTCAAAAGGATATTCAGATATCTGAAGGGTACTCCTAATCTTGGTCTCTGGTACCCATCTGGTTCAGACTTCTCCCTGAAAGGATACTCTGATTCTGATCATGCTGGATGCAAACTGGATAGAAAAAGTACATCTGGTAGCTGTCAATTTCTTGGAGAAAAGCTAGTAAGCTGGTCCAGCAAGAAACAAAACTCAGTCTCAACTTCAACGGCTGAAGCTGAATAAGTTGCTGCAAGTGCCTGTACTGCTCAAATTCTCTGGATGAAAAATCAGCTCGCTGACTATGGCTTTGACTTCAGTGAAATACCAATCTACTGTGATAGTCAAAGTGCTATAGCCATTGCCAACAATCCAGTAATGCACTCAAGAACAAAGCACATTGATGTCCGATATCATTTCATCAGGGACCATGTGATAAAAGGTGATATTGAATTGCATTTTATTCCAACTGATTACCAACTCGCTGATTTATTTACAAAACCTTTAGATGAGAAAAGATTTAATTTTCTTATCAGCGAGCTTGGCATGTTAAACTTAAATGACTAGCCCAGCTATCAAGCTCAGTTAGTTATTTTTTGTTTAAAGGCTTCATTTTTTAAATTTGAGTATCTGTTATGTCTTTATATGACCTATATTGTTATTATCCTATATTTTTTTGCTGATTTAGTTAGTATTCTAAGTTGTAACTAGATCAGTGAAAGATAATATAGTAAAATATTACATAGTTCATATCAGACATAATCTATACTCATTTTAAATATATATATATATATATATATATATATATATATATATATATATATATATAATAAATTTTTTTCAGAGACCTATTTCTTAGCTGATCTTGTTAGTATTCTAAGCTGTAACTCTTTCAGCGAAAAATAAGTCTCTATAAAATTTATTTTAAACAACACTCATACTCAATGAATAAAAATTATGATTCATATTTACCAGTGATCAAATCTCTCTGACTTAGTTAGTATTCTAAGTTGTGACTAAATCAGTGAGATAACATCTCAGGCAAATTGAAAATTATGATTAGTATTTTTGAACATAAGTTTTTTTTATTATTATTATTCAGGGACTCCCTGATTCTTCCATCATTATTTGTGAAGGGATGTGTCACAAAAATTGCACCTCTGACACTATTTCTTCCTTACGTCACATATACTTTTCCGGCTCACCTTTCAAATCACCATTAATACCACCAAGCTCCACAATCATCACCCCTATGCCACCCCTACTTACCACCATCATCAACCACGACGTTTCATTTTTCACCACATACTTCTCACATAACTTCATTATAAAACCAACCCTTCACCTCATTTCACAAATCACCCACTGTCTGTTCATTTTCTTAATTTTTTTTTAAAAAAAAGAAAAAGAAAGAGAAGGAGTGTTAGCAAGATCAAAATCAAGTTTTACTCAAATCATTTCTACAAGTTTAAAGCTTTTCAAGCCTACGTAGAAACATAGATCTTGCTACAACAATTTTCAAAAACAACTCCTTTGAATATAATTTCTTGACGAAAAACAGAGCACTACAAAGTTTTTATCATTTGCTCTCCTTTTTTTGGGGGAATCTCTGTGTCCCAGCATGTAACTTTTGTACATATGTCTGATTCTGCCCCCCAATCGACCATATCACTGTCAAAACCTACAGTGATCAAAACTGGTCAACCACCATCCAAGAATACTTTACCAACCTCTGCAAGAAATCTCAAAAAGAAGACGTCCTCAGACGCCAAGGATGAAACAGGGTCTGAACGTTCATTCACTGTGGGCATTCTTGATAAAATCATGTTTTCAAATCTCAAACTTTTATCGAGTCAACCCATGAGCCACTCATTATTCTCACAAAAGAATGATGTTTTAAACAAAGGGCAAGTGACATCAGTGGGTGTTAACACACTCTTCGCTGGTGTCACATCACTGGATACAGAGAGCTATCTCTCATCTCTCACTGCACCAGCTGTGAATGTCTCTCTCCAGTCACAGAGAGAGATACAAGCTGATCTCTCTGTTTTCAATGATCCATTAGCTAAAACACAAGCTGATGATGATGAGAAAACCAATCACCTATTACACACAGTATTTCATGCTATCATCAAGGGGGAGAAATATTCAAGTGCTACTGATGATACCAAAGAAACACTGATCTACTTGGTGATATTGTCAAGGGGGAGAAAACGTGCAAATGAATGCAAAAACCAATGTTGCTCATGCAACAAATCGCTGATACTTGGAAATCATATCATTGTTGAAATCACTGATGCTGTCAAAGTAGCTGATACTTGGAAATCATATCACATGTATTTCCTGTATTTGAGTTACAATTTTCTTTTCTTGGTGATTTTATTCAATATTTGTGCCACTTCAGCTTAGCAATGAATCCTTCTCAAATCTAAGTATCTGAAGATGAAGGTTAATTAATTTTCAGTCGGTTAAAGCTTCGTGAGAAGACATCATGCTGAAGATTGTTGGGTTGAAAGTCTTAAGTCACTATCTCATCTGATCGCTGAAGATAGTAGGAATCTCTGCTATTTATCTAATCGCTGAAGATAGTAGATTTAAAGTTTGAGATAGATTAAATATATTGTAACTGAAAAACTATCTGTACTTTATATTTTGCAGTTCAATAATATATGATTTTTTGAGAAAATCAAAGTGCAAAACTCAGATTATATCAAAAGGAATCCAAAAAGAAAAATGAATGGATCAATGTATAAGTCATTGAATGTTTAAAATCTTAAACACTGACTATAAACTTGTCTCAGCAACTAGTTTGTCTAGGGAGCTTCAATCACAATCATTTAGGGGGAGATTGTTGAGTCACTGGTCGCTGACCATGATGAAGTCACTGGTCGCTGACCAACTCAACTGTTCACTACTCGATGAAGAAATGGATTGTATCGAAGCTGCTGTTGCTAATGATAGGTTTCGCTGATCGTCATTCATTCCGCTTGATATACTGAGGAAGATTTAAAGCTCAACTTGGTGTGTAGCTGATCTACGTCAGCGAGAGCCTTACTTCTTCAAATCAATAAAGGCAAAAGTCACTGCCAGAATAACAGCTAGTCACTGAAGATCTTTAGTTCAATTCATTCTACAAGAGCATGTTAGCTCGCAGGGAGTGAGGAGGATTGCTGCATCTTCAGGGACTATTCAATAAAGCCTCTCAATCATCAAGTACTAAAAAGTACTGTACTTATCTATACATCAGCAAGAGTGTTCCAGTTCGAAGTATGTCCAAAAGATTACGTAGTAGCAAGTGATTGGTTTTAAGGTAACGAGATATTTGCGGTAACAGAATTGGGACCCGCAAAATGTCGGTTCATCAGAGTTCAAACCAATCAAGCAGCGACACGTGTCCTTCCAAGATCCTATTTTGTAGGCGATATTTTAGGAACTCTTGTAGTAAAAATAGTTCAGTGTTTTGTACTGTTGAGGTTAGTCGTTTAATTCGTGTTAATCACTTGTGTGTTAGTGAGTAGTTTGTCTAAGCACGATTTAGCGATTCATAGAGTGAACAGTCGGCGTGTTTGTCCACTGCTGTTCATCTCGATTGTAATAGTTTAGCTAAGTGTTTGAATTGGATTAACTTTGGTTAATCCATTCCGCATTCAACACTTGTGAATTTTATGATCAATACAATTCACCATTTCAGCTACTATTACATTGTTCTTTGATATTGTCATATATATTATCTGATATACTCTGTTTCTGTAATAACGATTAAGAACTTTCAATTAACTTAGTTAAAATCAGAAAAAGTTTTTAATTGTATTCAACCCCCCCCCCCCCCCCCCCCCCCGTTTCTACAATTAAACTTTACACTTTGCGATTCCAAATCACTAATCAATAGTGATTACGGGACTCTCACCTACTACTGCTGCGATCCTGAGAATACATGCTAAAAATTGGTCAGCTAAAAGCTGGTGAGCTCACTGGTTTAATTGATACAAATTAATGTATGATACGCAAGATTTAATAAACATGATTTGCAATCAAGCAAATAAATAATGTATATCACTGTCATGAGCACATAGTCTGAGCTTAACTTGTGGTTTCAGGATCAGCATTCAAGGACCTAATCGAGGGTGCCTCTCTGAGAGTGCCTAATCTACACTCTTATGAACAAATGCTAATGCGTCCGTTTACCCAGTTGGGGCTTCCAACCCGGACGAGGACTGTCAATCCTACATGGTACCATACACTAACATTCACGTTACAACCGTATTACCAAAGTATGTTGTGGAGGGCTTTGAGTGATTAGATAAACAAACTCATGCAGTATAAAGTAATGATTTGTTACTTGCGTAGTATGAAAACAAATTGAGCATGTATTCTCACCCCAAAACAGTTCAAATAAGTAAAAGTGGGGCTATGAGACTCAAATGAGTCTGATGAGATGCTATCAAGCACTAATGATGGTATACAAGGGAAATGATGTCGTCTCCAACGACTGAAACCTGCTGGGCGTCTTAGACGCGCAAGGTTATAATAATGATTAGATGTCTTAATAGATCATCTATGCTAGTTGTTCATCCAACTAGTAATGTCCAATGATTTGATTTCATTAGTATAATTGGAAAATAAGTACGACCCGTTGGTGAGTTTGAATAATAATTCCAAGTATTATTGTTATTATGTTGATGTGTTATACTCAAAAAGTATACTTGATGTGTTTAGTATTCGTATCGTATAAGTTTTGAAGTGTTGTATTATTCGATACTTAGTGTGGAAATAAGTTATAAGTATTTCATTTTAGGCGACACTATATAGCGTCACTAGATATAAGTTGCGGCAATCGAATGGTTATGCGACACAAGCTTAGTGTTTTCTTGGTTCGGGTTTGTGGTCAAACGACTTCGGTTTGACCCAAGACTTTTACCCAACCCTCAGAATGGTTAAATGAGTTCATAAAAATTGTTGGTTCGTGTCGGGGTTAATCCAATGTGTCGGTTTTAAAAGTTGTATCAAAACAGTCCTTTGTATCAGGTTTTCAGTTTTGTTGGTTTGTTTCTCCTCTCGTTTTGACGTGTTCTAGTCCGAACCAAGTTCCACAAAAATTTACACATGTTCTACTATGTCTCTAGTATCTTATGTAATTTTTCCAAGAATTTTTTTTATAGAGTCCACTTCGTTAGCTAAATAAAAATCGAGAGACGTCGAGTCCGAAATCCGGCCAAAACAGTAACAGTCACACAAATCGAGTTTTGTAGAATAATCGGTGTATTTCTGGAAAAAGTGTTCAACACGAAAGTTGTAGATAACGAAAATAATAAGATTTTGGCATAGTTTTCATGCATTTATTTTATGTGTACGATTTTATACGAATTCTTTCGTGAGGCTGTTTTCTGGGACAGAATCTGTCTTTATACGTATGTGTTCGAAAAACGTTTTTCGTTATAATTTTTGGACATCATCAAGTTGTATGAGCAATATAACATTTTAATATACATATTACAAGTATTATGAAAGAGTTTTAAAGTTTATACAAAGCTAGTACAACCGAGAAGAAGAAGAAGAGGTTGATGTGCTCGTTTCCTCGCGTTTTTCTTGAATTCCGATGTGGCGGTCGATGATGGTTATATGGTGGCTCTATAGTGGTCTTGGGTGGTTGTTGGGTGGCTGGAAATTCACCAGAATTTTGTGGAGAGAGAGAGGGAATCAAGCGAGAGAGATAGCTAGATAAAAATGAGAGTATATGTATGTATATGCATGTATATGTATTCAATAATTAAGAAACAAGATCCACAAAATGTGGATCTTGTTTGGGGCTGGAAAAACTGACCCATGTGGGTCCCCACAACGGTGTGGTTGTCTCAAATCTTGTTTCCCAAGTTTGCGCTCCATGCGGTGTTCGTTTACCCGGTCGTTTAAACGTTTATTTAGACTCGTATCGCTATTTAATGGGTTTTCGTTTTCGATTTAAATCTCGATATTTTTAGTGGAAGTATTTTATCAAAATACTTTAGTTTGATTTATAAAAATATAACTTTAGAAAATTTGATTTGTCAGATACGTTTTGCGCGTTTTAATCGCGTGCGGTTAACTTTATACGATACGATTAACGTTTTATATATTATCAAAATAATATAATGTAATAATTGAATTTATTAAATAATTTCATATTATTTAATAAAATAGGTTCACCAACGTCCATATTAATGGATCGGAATTTGGCCGATATAAAATGACACAATTAAAACTAATCATGTAAATGCGTATATATAACAATACACGTAATGATACACAAAATTAGCCTAACACAGAACTAATTACATGTATTAACAAAATGATTAGGACCTAATAACTAGTCCTAATTTGAAGGGTGTCACATTCTCCCCTTGTTAAGAGAATTTCGTCCGGAAATTTAGCTCGAAGTCGGCGTGTGAGTGGAGTCTGAAAATAGGTGTGGATATTTGAGTCGCATCTGGTCCTCCCGTTCCGAAGTGAATTCCGGACCGCGCCACGAATTCCACCGAACTTTGACGATAGGGATACGACTTTGCTTAAGCTGTTTGACCTCACGGTCTATGATCTCCACTGGTGTTTCGACGAAACGAAGCTTGTCGTCAATTTGAATCTCATCAAGAGGAATAATGAGTGTCTCATCGGACAGGCATTTCTTAAGATTAGAAATGTGGAATGTGGGATGCACGCTACTTAGCTCAGGCGGTAGCTGCAATCGATATGCGACTGGACCAATCCTTTCAAGCATTTTAAAAGGTCAAACGTATCTGGGGTTTAAATTCCCACGCTTGCCAAATCGGATGACACCTTTCCAAGGTGATACTTTGAGCAATACTCGATCCCCAAGCTGGAACTCGAGATGCTTGCGTCTCACATCAGCATAAATCTTTTGACTATCATGTGCGGCTTTCAACCGTTGCTGGATACCAACGATCTTCTCGGTGGTTTCATGAATGATTTCAGGACCAGTGAGTTGGCTGTCTCCCACTTCGGTCCAACAGATAGGCGATCGGCACTTACGACCGTACAATGCCTCGAATGGTGCAGCTCCGATGCTGGTATGATAGCTATTGTTGTACGAGAATTCGCACAATGGCAAGTGATGTTCCCAATTTGCACCGAAGTCAATTACGCTGGCGCGTAGCATATCTTCCAGTGTTTGAATTGTCCTTTCACTTTGGCCGTCGGTTTGTGGATGATAGGTTGTACTCATATCCAAACGAGTACTCAAGGATTTTTGTAATGATTGTCAAAAGTGAGAGGTATAACGGCTGTCACTATCAGAGATAATTGAGATTGGAACGCCATGTCGGGATACGATCTCCTTCAAATAGATTCGTGTGAGACGTTCCATTTTATCAGTTTCCTTGATGGCAAGGAAATGAGTAGATTTGGTGAGCCAATCCACGATCACCCAAATGGTATCGCAACGGCTTGATGTTCTTGGGAGTTTAGTGATGAAATCCATTGCAATTTGCTCCCATTTCCACTGAGGGATGTCCGGTTGTTGGAGTAGACCAGAAGGTTTCTGATATTCGGCTTTGACTTTAGAACAAGTGAGGCACTTGCTGACGTATGTAGCGATCTCAGCTTTCATGTTTGGCTACCAGTATAAGTCCTTGATGCCGTGATACATCTTGTCGGATCCGGGATGTATAGAGTATTTGGACTTGTGAGCTTCATCCATCACCAAGTCTCGTAGGTTCCCAAAACTAGCTAACCAGATTCGGTTAGCGAAGTATTTGACTCCGTTGGGTTTGGTTTCGAACTGCTTCTCCATATTGCGCAAGGCCTCATTTTTCAGATTTTCAAGTTTCAATGCTTCAAGTTGAGCGGTGAGAATTTGAACAATGAGATCATTATGAATGATCATGCTGAGGGCTCGAACTCGAAGTGGTTTCGTGCGTTCCTTTCGACTTAAGGCATCGGTAACAACATTTGCCTTGCCCGGATGGTATTTGATTTCGCAGTCGTAATCGGTAAGCAACTCGACCCAGCGACGTTGCCTCATGTTGAGATCCTTCTGATCGAATATATGTTGGAGGCTTTTATGATCGGTGAAGATGGTACATTTTGTGCCATACAGATAGTGTCTCCAGATTTTGATACGGCTCCTAGTTCGAGATCATGAGTGGTGTAGTTCTTATCGTGAACTTTGAGTTGTCGGGAGGCGTAGGCAATAACCTTGTCCCGTTGCATCAACACGCAACCAAGACCAAACGAGCACATCAACCTCTTCTTCTTCTTCTCGGTTGTACTAGCTTTGTAAGAACTTTAAAACTCTTTCATAATACTTTTAATATGTATATTAACATGTTATATTACTCATACAACTTGATGATGTCCAAAAATTATAACGAAAAATGTTTTTCGAACACATACGTATAAAGACAGATTCTGTCCCAGAAAACAGCCTCACGAAAGAATTCGTATAAAATTGTACACATAAAATAAATGCATGAAAACTATGCCAAAATCTTTGTATTTTCGTTATCTACAACTTTCGTGTTGAACACTTTTTCCAGAAATACACCGATTATTCTACAAAACTCGATTTGTGTGACTGTCACTGTTTTGGCCGGATTTCGGACTCGACGTCTCTCGATTTTTATTTAGCTAACGAAGTGGACTCTATGATTCTTGGAAAAATTACATAAGATAGTAGAGACATAGTAGAACGTGTGTAAATTTTTGTGGAACTTGGTTTGGAATAGAACACGTCAAAACAAGAGGAGAAACAAACCGACGAAACCGAAAACCTGATACAAAGGACTGTTTTGATACAACTTTTAAAACCGACACATTGGGTTAACCCCGACACGAACCGACAATTTTTATGAACTCATTTAACCATTTTAAGGGTTGGGTAAAAGTCTCGGGTCAAACCGAAGTCGTTTGCCCACAAACCCGAACCAAGAAAACACTAAGCTTGTGTCGCATAACCATTCGATTGCCGCAACTTATATCTAGTGACGCCATATAATGTCGCCTAAAATGAAATACTTATAACTTATTTCCACACTAAGTATCGAATAACAAAACACTTCAAAACTTATACGATACGAATATTAAACACATCAAGTATACTTTTTGAGTATAACACATCAACATAATAACAATAATACTTGGAATTATTATTCAAACTCACCAACGGGCCGTACTTATTTTCCAATTATACTAATCAAATCAAATCATTGGACATTACTAGTTGGATGAACAACTAGCATAGATGATCTATTAAGACATCTAATCATTATTATAACCTTGCGCGTCTAAGACGCCCAGCAGGTTTCAGTCGTTGGAGACGACATCATTTCCCTTGTATACCATCATTAGTGCTTGATAGCATCTCATCATACTCATGTGAGTCTCATAGCCCCACTTTTACTTATTTGAACTGTTTTGGGGTGAGAATACATGCTCAATTTGTTTTCATACTACGCAAGTAACAAATCATTACTTTATACTGCATGAGTTTGTTTATCTAATCACTCAAAGCCCTCCACAACATAGTTTGGTAATACGGTTGTAGCGTGAATGTTAGTGTATGGTACCATGTAGGATTGACAGTCCTCGTCCGGGTTGAAAGCCCCAACTGGGTAAACGGACGCATTAGCATTTTTTCATAAGAGTGTAGATTAGGCACTCTCAGGGAGGCACCCTCGATCAGGTCCTTGAATGCGGATCCTGACACCACAAATTAAGCTCAGACTATGTGCTCATGACAGTGATATACATTATTTATTTGTTTGATTGCAAATCATGTTTATTAAATCTTGCGTATCATACATTAATTTGTATTAATTAAACCTGTGAGCTCACCAGCTTTTAGCTGACCAATTTTTAGCATGTATTCTCAGGATCGCAGCAGTAGTAGGTCTGCTCACTCAAGATGCCCATTAGCTCGAGTCGCATACAGACATCAGGAGATTCCCTTGCATTTCTATATTTTGTATAATTAGATATGCCCTAGAATCTCTATCACTTGGCTTACGAGCTTTTGTAAACTATTATAACAATGTAAGACTTTTATAATATCAATGTATTTGTAAACGACGCATTGTAGAGTCGTTCGTTATATATCTTATGTGCTTTGTTTATTTATTAGTAGCACCCCAAAGTATGCTTCCGCTCAACAGTAAAATTGGGGGTGTTACAGTTTCACCTTAAGCATTCATCGAATCAATATTGTTAATCCAACTTTAAGTAAATTACACAAATCATCCTTTATGTTTTGTCAAAATTTCACTGATAGTACTTTACAAACTTTAATTACACCAACCATCCTTTATTTGGAAACTTGCTACGCAAATAGTCCTTTAGACTAATGACCGTTAACTATTCGTTAAAAAGGACCGTGTGTGATACTTTTTTCTTTTAATTTATTTTCTTTTGAGGAAAAATTGTAAAATCTAAACTATATATAAATACATTATTAGGCGTACCAATATCATTTTCATATTTCTCATTTCATTTAGCAAATTCATCATCAAATTCGGGCATCTTCTCCAAGTAAACATCGATAATTATAGTCTAATACCCAATCAAGCACCATCTTTCAACCCCCCGCAATCCTCCATCACCGAGTCATCTTATCTATCTTGTATGTTAACGGCTTTGGTAGTCGCCTCTTTTTTTTTTTGCATTCATCCCTTACTCGAAAATATCTTAAACAAAAACCCCAACTTCAAAGTATAACGACATCGAAAAATGTAAACCAAATATGTGACTAATAATATTTAAGCCACAAATTTATATTTGGGTGGTGAAAGATAATAGTGGACTATATAATTTGATGTTACTCCAGAGAAAAGCATTGAATTTGGTGATGATTTTATTAAGTGAAATGGGGAAGCTGAAAACGATGTTTTGTACACCTAATAAAGTGTCTATACATATTTTGGATTTTATTATTTATAACTTACTCAAAGGAAAATAAATTTAAAAGGAAAAAGTTTCACAAATGGTCATTTTTCACGAATAGTTAACGGTCGTTAGTCTAAAGGACTATTTGCATTACAAATTTCTAAATAAAGGATGGTTGGAGTAATTAAAGTTTACAAATGACTGTCAGTGAAATTTGGGCAAAACATGAAGGACAATCTGTGTAATTTTCTCTCAAACTTTTATAATCAATACTTTTTAAATTGTTTTCAAATGATATCAATATTATTAATTCGGCAACTCTCTATTGTGACATTTACACTGCATCAACGATTTAAGTTTTAAAAAACTTATTTTGACAGTTGCAAAACTTACAGAATAGTTTACATGCAATAATCTCATTAGAATTAGAATCGACCTATTTGAGAATGCAAGAAATTCAAGTAAATTTATCTCATGTATCCTATACTCCTATGCAAAACCAATGTGCCCACTTTTAAGAAAAAGTTCACTTACTCGACCTTTTTTTTTGTTATTTTTTTCATATCGGTTTCAAACTATTTTTGTGGGCCCGTTTGAACTTCGAGTTGAAAATCGAGCAACTCCTCTCAAATTCATACCCTTGTTAAGTTTTAGTGTTCAAGTGAATATCAAACTGAACATCGAGCACAAGGGCAGCCACTCCTTGTGCTCTAAACACTTTAAGGTATTTATCATGTTAGAATTTTGGGTAAATATATCTTGTCGACATCCTACCCCTTACTTTGTTCATAGATCAGCAACTAACCCTTAAAACTACCAATGTATGCATTAAACTGGTTATTTATGTGCTACAATTTTTGGAAAGTTAGTTTTAACTGTTTTTTAATGTATTTTGCTGACTAAGCAGCCATGTATCATGCCATGTAATAATTTTTTGCTACATAGACAGTGCCACGTTATTTGAATGATCCATATAACATGTGCCGTATACATTTATGATATCATTTGAAACCCTAATTTCTCCCAAGCATTTATCAGGTTGATTTGAAACCCTTACGCTACTTTAATCAACAAGCTTGTATTACACTTAATTTTTGACACCTTATGTCATTTCAATCATTAATGTGACAAATTAACAGTTTTTTATAGCCTATAACTACTTTTATCATGTTGAATTAAAACTAATCGTATTTACCGTGTCATATACTACACCTTAGATTCAATTAACAAACTAAATCTTCATGTTCTCATGAGATATTAAAGAAGATATCATGATATTTTCACAAATCAAGAGAAGATGAGATATCAAGACAATTTCAAGAATGTTAAGTGTCCTTTCAAGTGGTCCACCAAAAAATAGATAAAACCATTTTTCTATATATTATTCTAAATTACTGTTTCATCCACTATTCCACCCAAATAATATTAACATCCTAATTAATCTCAAGCTTACAAATGATATATACATGATACGATATGCCTTCGCGTTGCGACATGATAGATATAATATCACTAAATTATACTTGTAACTCATATGTTGTTAAAGAGACGATGATTATATGGACTTTTAGTGTCCGCGCTTATTATCGAGAAATAACTATCTTTTAAATCGTGTTTGATGTATTAAAAAAATCAATTATAACAATGTACATGTTAACAAATACAGCAACCATACATTCATAAAAACTTATAATATATATATATATCTAAAAATTCTAAAGTACTTTGTATGTTTCATGATTAACAATTCTCAAAACATGTAGTATATTAAATTCTATCAACCTAAAAACTCAATATACGTAATCATTTACAAAATAGAGTTTTTTCATATAAAGGAGTTATGGTCGTCTTTGAGTTTTTTAGGTGTTGAGCAAAGTCGGTAGATGAGAACTATATTCTTTGATAAATAAATTAAATATTCCATTATAAATCCAATAATATAGTTATTCGCAAATTGAATTCATATTAACTTACGTTAAAGAAAATTTCAAAGTCATATAAATATATGACATAGTATCGATAATATTGTATTGTATGTTATATAAAAAATGATTATGATTAACTAATAGTTAAAAAATAAAAATTATAATATTTACTAATTTTAAAGGTTTGATTCGCAAATTAAATGGTTTTAATCTAAAATTTTAAACAAAAAAACTTTAGTATCATTATTAAGTTGAAGATCTATCAAATACTTAATATTTTTACATTAGAAGTGGGCAATTTATAAATTAAAAAAAAAAAAAAAAAAAAAACCTTCAAAGTGAAGAATATGAAATTAGGGGTATATGAAGGTGCTTGGATTTAAACTTGAGTGGTGGACTTCATTTGCAAAACACTTGGCCATTTTATCTAACTTTGACATATTAATTAAGGTGCCTATTAATTGCTTATAATCTTACAAAAAATTTTAATAAAGTAGAATAAGACAAAAATTACTATTCATAGTAATGTTGTAATTGATATTAGATGATAATACTAATAAACGAATAAGTAAATTGAATTAATCAATTATATAATTGTTAGAGACGGCTTGAATGAAATTCTAATTAAATAGTTAGATAAATGGAAAAGTACAATAAAAGATATTATACTTATCACATATTCCTATTTAAGGTACACAACTTTAAATTTATAAATTTTAGGTATCGAACTTTCAATTTGTAATCATGTCGCACCCCCAAATTTACTGTGCGGAAGCGAATCGGGTCGGGGCGCGACTAATCTGGTAATTACAGCACAAAGATATAATGAACGACATCTACATGCGTCGTTTACAAAAATACATTGATTTAATAAAAGTTTACAATGTTGTAATAATTACAATAGCTCGGTAACCTGATCTGAAAGATTCTATGGCATAACTACTTTTACAAAATATAGTAATGCATATAAATCTCTTGTTGTATGCATGCTACTCGAGCTAAGGTATCCAAAGTGAGCAGATCTACTGCTGCTGAGAACCTGAGAATATAAGCTAAAAGGTCAGCTAAAAGCTGGTGAGCTCACATGTTTGTATGAATAAACATAATGTATGAACCACAAGATTTAGTATAATGTTTTGAAACCAAACAAATAAGTATGTGTAAATCACTGCCATGAGCACATAGTCTGAGCTTAACTGAGGTGTCAGGATCACAATCAAGTGCCTGATCGAGGATGCCTCTCTGCGAGTGCCTAATCTACACTCGTATGAACAAATGATAATGCGTCCGTTTGACCAGTTAGGGCTTCCAACCGGACGGGGATTGTCAGTCCCATATGGTACCATACACTAACATTCACGCTACAAAATGCATTACCAAACTATGTTGTGGAGGACTTTAAAATGATTAGTGAAAATAACTCATGCAGCATATATCGATGTTTTTGTACTTGCGTTCACATGTAAAACAAATTGAGCATGTATTCCCACCCCGGGAGTAAAAATAGTAAAAATGCGGGGCTGTGAGACTCACCTAAGTCTGATGCGTTGCTATCAAGCAAGAAATGATGTTGTACAAGGAGTGATGTCCGAAGACTGTAACCTGCTGGCGTCCGAATAATGCGCAAGGTTATAATGTAAGTAGGTATCTCAAAAGATCACCTATGCTAGTTGTCCATTCAACTAGTTATGTCCAAACGTTTGTTTGTTGTTTATGTTTTGAAAATGTGTACGGCCCGTTGGTGAGTTTTCGTAATAGTAACTCAAAAGTATTATTATTATATGTTTCGTTTCCCCGGTCGTTTAAACATTTAATTATACGTTATATGTTATTCGTACGTGTTTTAAATAACGATCAAAATTCAATAATTTAGTTGGTAGTATTACTCAACAATACTTTGTAAACATTTATAAAAATGTTTAGTTACGGTGTCAGGTTTGGTTTACGCGCTCGTGTTACGATCGTTTAATCGCGTGACGTTTATTTTGTACGATTTTGTTATCGGTTTACAATGTGTGACACTCCTCCAAATTAGGTATATATTTATACTTAATTTCACGCAATTATTACACTAATCCTCTACAAAATTTTAAACTAAACAAATAATGTGAGATAAGTCTAGCGAGCCCAAAATTTTTGGACAAAAAGAAATTCAAAAATTTATAATTTATTATAATTATAAATTAAACAATACGAAATAATGTCGGAAGGAATCCGATTGAACAAACACAATCGTCGGTGATACAAAAGTTCAGAAATGAACTCGAAAATATTTTTAAATATTTTTATTTGAAAATATTATATGATCAGTCAGAAACGAAAATGAAACGGAAACAAATATATGTTTTATTTAAAACGTGTCATGCGTGAATCGAAACAAATACAAAACGTACCCAAAGGTCAAAAATAATAAAAATATTATTTTTCTCCTTCATAATAAAGTATTTGGAGAATTACCTCAAAATATCATTTCGAAAATTTAATGAAAACTGGCACACAATTGGAACCGTACACGAAATTAACGGGCTAAAATACTGAGACTAAAACACATTCTAAAAATAACTGGGCTAACCCGTTGAATTATTGAGACCCGAATTATTTATATATATATATATATATATATATATATATATATATATATATATATATATATATATATATATATAGACTTGGGATCCTGTGAGAACAAGGAGATTCCGTGAGAACGGTGAGAACACATCTTAGCCATCCATTTTTTGATCAAAAAACCTGATTTTAGAGGTGGCATATTTGTAAATACTTTGAAGTTTGATTTTGAAGGGTTCACATAAGGATTGCTATGTGAAGTTTAATTTTTTTTGCTTCACAATAGTTTTAACATGGTGAAGTTTTATTTAATTTTTGTTAATCAACATATTTGAAGTAGTCAATTGATAAGTATAAAAATTAATCTTTTCAAAAACTAATGTTAACAAAAAAATATTTACTTAATCTCATTAAAACTATGTGAATCTATAAAAATAAAAATTCATAGCATCATAACCTTATGTTAAAAAAAAAATATTAAACTTAACCTCACCAAAATGATGTGAAGCTAAAAAAAAAGAAGCTTCACGTGAGCAAAATGATGTGAAGCTAAAAAAAAAAAGCTTCACAGGAGCAAAATGATGTGAAGCTAGATAAAAAAAAAGATTCACATGAGCAAAATGATGTGAAGCTTAAAAAAAAAAAACTTCACATGAGCAAAATGATGTGAAGTTAAAAAAAAAGCTTCATATGAGCAAAGGTGATGTGAACCTTCCAAAATCAAACTTCAAAGTATTTACAAAATTGCCACCTCCAAAATCAGGATTTTTGATCAAAAAATGGATGGCTAAGATGTGTTCTCACCGTTCTCACGGAATCCCCTTGTTCTTACCAGAACCCAACCCTATATATATATATATATATATATATATATATATATATATATATATATATATATATATATATATATATATATATATATATCATTTCCCTCCTCACTCATTACACTACCATCACCAACTCTCAATCATTTGTGCCCCACTGTTCCTCTTCTTCCTTCTCATTTTGATCGGCAACAGCAAGGCAGGGGAAGCAACAACATATCATCATAATCTAACAATAATAATCTTCATCATCATCCACCGGATTCATCATCAACAAAATCAAAGTGAGGAAACTTCCATCTCTAAATTCCTTACTTATATTTCATTTATATAATGTTAGTCTAACATAATATATGTAAATAGTTGGTAAAATGGATGATTAATTGGTTATAATTCTTGAAGATGAAAATTTTGAGTAAAACTAAACCCAAGAACACAAAATCTCTACACAAGGAAGTGTTGAAATTTATGGTTGTTATAGTTGTTAAAATATGTTAATAATCGTTGTTGATGTTGATTAAAACCTTGATAAATCGGTTGGAACCAAACAAATATATATATGTATATGTATCAGTGAGCTAGAATAGAGACAGACTGAAAAATTGGGTGTAGAAGCTCCACACCCGAACGGGTGACATATTACAACCGAACGGGTCACAAAATTTACCCGGATGGGTCTCATCAGAAGGTCACGTTAAAGCTAAACATTTCTTTATATGGACACTTCCTAAATTGGAAAGTTCCTACTAAAATTTTATTTATATTCTAATATTAATATAATTAACAATTAACTTATTATATATATATATATATATATATATATATATATATATATATATACAATGATAAATAATATGGGTATAAATATATATACACTCGGATAAATATATATCCACGACGAAACAAACGAGTACAACCAAATTTTCGTAATTAATATTTCTGAACGTAACAATTAACGCTATACGTATATCTATATATATATATATATATATATATATATATATATATATATACATACAACGAAGCTAGGAAATCGATTCCGTTCATCAACAACATTGGTATTTTCATTATTTAATCGATTATGAACATGTCTTTGTGTTTGATTCATTGTTTTGCTGATCCCATGATTATGGGCTAAGTTTTTAGTACTTGTTTAGACCAATATTGCATCTAGTTTGGATATGTTTTCGTGATTGGATTTATATACTTTGATTTCTCGGTAACGAAAGAACGATTGATATTATTTATTGATTGATTAATTCAAGTAGTAGCTTTATTGGTTTGCAATTAGTGATAACTTTTGTGTAATATTGTTGCTTTGTTAATTGAGTAATCAATTGTGAATTCTGATTAGACGTAATTGGAAGACTTGAGTTAATTGGTTGATTTATAATATTGGTGGACCATAATTTAGAGATATCTTGTATGGTTAATGGTTTTTATGAAAGTATAACCATAAGTTAATTTGTGATTTCATTGATTACACATTTCATAGTTAAGAGGTTTTAAATTTCAAGGACACTTGGATTGTATAATCTTGACTAGGTGATTGTTAAGCGACAACTTGTAATCCGAATTGTGTTTTCTAGGTGGACTAAATCTGATCCAGTTCTTAATCCAATATATCCAATAAACTAGATGTTAAAAGGTCTAAACAAGTATATTTTCTCTATCTGAGTTACACTATCATTTATTCGTTTTTCTTAGTTAATTATTAGTTAAATAATTTTCTTTGACTGTCTGTCGTTAAAAGATACAAAAACTCCCAATATTTACTTGCTTTGTTAGTTTAATTATTAGATAAATTAATTGCTTAAAATACACATACATTGTTCCCTATGGAGACGAACTTAACCGAAATTTACTTTTACTATACTATTGTGTGATTAGGTACACTTGCCTAGTTGTGTTTTAGTCTAGATCTTCAGTATTTTCTATTAAAATTTAATAACCTGATTTTAGCACATCAATACATTTTTTCGGCTCCAAGATGTATAGAGTATTTGGACTTGTGAGCTTCATCCATCACCAAGTCTCGTAGGTTCCCAAAATTAGGCAACCAGATTCGGTTTGAGAAGTACTTAGCCCCATTAGGTTTTGTTTCAAACTGTTTCTACATGCCACACAAGGCCTTGTTTTTCACATTTTCGGGTTTGAGTGCTTCGAGTTGAGCAGTAAGAATCTGAATAATGATATCGTTATGAATTGTCATACTGAGGGCTTGGACTCGAAGGGTTTCACTCGTTCTTTTCGACTTAAGGCATCGGCAACAACGTTAGCCTTGCCTGGATTGTCACACCCCCAATTTCATGCTTTGCAGAAGCGATTGTTTTTGGGCGTGATTAATCAAATATCAAGCACAAAGATTAAGCAAACGACTCTAAATGAGACGTTTTTGAAAATACATTACATTACAAAAGTAGTATAAGGTTTCAATTCATAAGTATACATCATTAGCGAGTTCGCAAAATGATTTTGAAGATTTTAAATACATAATCAAAGTACAAAAGATAATGCAAGTAAAATCTTCATAAGTGTGTATGCATGCGACTTGTACTAGCTTAGCATATCTTGCGGGCCATTCCTACTGTTGCTGTGTACCTGAGAATGTATCACTAAAAGCGTCAACCAAAAGGTTGGTGAATCTCACAGGTTTGTAACAAACAATAACAGGAATTTGTACACAAAACAGTAAGTAATTTATTGTACGAATAAAAACAGTCAGGAGTAAGGAATTCACAATGTATGTATCAGTAAGTAAAGAATTTCCAAACAGTAAAGTATAATTGTACAAAGGTAGTAGGTCAGTAAGTAAGGATTTCACAAGTATAGTAAGGTCGGTGTAGTCTGCCATGAGCCATCATAGTCGAAGCTTAACAAGTCTGTAATTTTCCCCCGTGAGTGCTAATCCAAAATCACTCATACGTAATGTAAGTCCCTAGTTCTTAGGATCGATAACTTCGTTATCTGTAGTATTAAGGTGCGGAATCCCTCAATACGATGTTATCTTACTAACAATGAATATGTTCGTAATTGCGTTTTAATAAGACTTAGCTTTAAACGATTAAACGTCAAAGCCTAGCCGTTAGGATTGTTTTTCTCTGGGTTTTACTGAATTCGCAGGAATGCAAAAGTGTGTAAAAGTTGTTATGTTTTTCACGATTGAAAAACATTAAATATGTCATCTCAACTCGCTGCCGCTGGGCCTGCGAGTTGATTCGACTCGTTCTGCAAGCCCAAGCCCATTATGCTTCGGCTCGTTATGCCTATCGGTGTCCACGAGTTCAGTTCTCATCTCGCTGCTCAACTCGCAGCGACTTGAGAACTCGACTCGCATCAATCGTATATATTTATTTCGTATTTAATTATTCGTCTAACTTAACAAAATAATATGTTTAACGAATATTACTAACAAAACAAATATTCATTTACAAATCCGAACCAATATACAAACAAGATAATAATTACACCAGTCCTATTTCAAGCTAGATCTGTTGTCACAATCTATGTCCCAACAGACTCCCCCTTGACAATAGCTCTAGCGTCTTTATCTTCACGCTTTGTCTTTGGTCTTTATTTGTAAATTTTACTACCTGCGTAAATCTTCATCTTGATACAAGTCTTAACCATCAACTGATAATCTCTCGCTAAATCAGCCCATTCAATAGTCGTCAAAATTCTGTTCTCATTTAACTTTAACAGATCCTTTCTCGACATATTCATCAGGTGTCGATGGTCATAAACTCTGAAGATTTCTCTTTCACCACCTTCAACCTCATCATCAGCTTCAACCATAACAGCTTCTCCAGTTCCTGAATCCACGTGCCAACTCTTCATATTTCTCAAAATATCCTGTGGCATTGTCTTCAGTGGAATCTGCTGTATGCATCTAACAGCTGGATATATCTTTTTTCTTCTTCTTCTTCCAGTTCTTTGACTTTTCTCTTGTAATTTCACAGTCTTTCCTTTTCTTGGCTTAATCTGTACAAACTTATTTGTACCAACTTTAGTTCTAATAATTCGTTCAACACGTTTAGCATAATCATCATTACTCGGATTATTTATCTCCAATCTAGCCAAGTCACGTATCTCATAACATGGTAAGGAACTAAATACTGCAAGCTTTCGCTCAAAATATTGAACTCCATCAAACCTTTTGATAGCAAAAAGCTTCAGTTCAGAGTCAAAGTACCATCCAACAATCCCTTTACGAGGAACACGTTTTCCCGTAATATCTACTTCTGAAACTCCAATCTTCTTCTTCTGTTTTGGAAGTTTCCTAAGAAAAACAGCAGGATTCTTGGTAGGAATCAAAGTTTCATCATCTTCAGAATCGGTTGAGTCATCAATTTCTTCATCTACATCGACAACCATTGGACCTTGTTCATTTTCAATAATAACTTCTGTCCTAGATGGGCTCACATGGTGTTCATCAATATTTGCATCTGGATCTACACCAACGTCTTGCACATTCTCAGGTACATCAGTCCAATCAGTAGGTGGTAGAAATTCTCCATCCTCAAGATCAAAATCAATATCTTCATCTATCTCATCAAAAATATCATCTTCTGAATCAGATAGATCAAGCATTTCCAGTCCTAAGAGAAAAACATAAATACAAATCAATATTAATAATTAAAACTCTCTTATCGATTTCCCTGAATCAACCTAAGAATTTCTTTATTAATTCTTTTGTATATTTTAACGCAATTTACATATAACTTATAAAATCTTTTATTGATTACCCTGAATCAATCCAAAAATCTCTTAAGTCTTATAACCTACTTAACAAATAATAATTAATTTTAAATTCTAATGCATTGTGAATAATCACCAAACATTTAAATTTACTATTAATTACCTTATATAATTTCCAAGAGTTAATTGATCTAGTTCATTATCAATTTAACCTTTAAATTATATATCATTTGTCTAGTTAAAACTAATACATTTTTAACTTGCCAGTATACAAACTCTCAAGTCTAAAATGCATATGTTATTATAAAATTTTGACCGCCGATATTATTCGGAACACGCCGCTCGACTACTCAATGAGTCGGAAGTCTTTCGATCACTATTTTATCTTAACATATATAAAATCAAATAACTTAATAATATCTAATACATTTAACTTGTAATTACAATCTCAAGCCGAATATATTACCAAAATATTAAGTTACAATTATTCTGTACAAATTACTACCAATAATTACTACACTATGCTAATACTAAGCTATCTTACCAGCTTCTGTATCAACCTGTGCAGTCTTACCAGCACTTGTACCAGCTCCAGCACCAACTGCATCACCACCAGACTCCCCCTGAATCATAGCTTGCTCACCAGTCTTTGAAGGACCAGTCTGCTCACCACCTTCTGGTGCATTGGAATCATCGTCTTTATCTGAATCTCTCTTCTTCTTCAGCTCATCTTCTTTGCAAGACTCCAAGTATACCAATATCTCCCCTGAGTAGACTGTCCTGAATGCGCTCTCAAGACCAAACGCTCCAAGGAAGATATCTTCAGTCTCTGAATATTGAAGTCCGCAAGCAAAGTCTCATGAGTCTTCAGCAATAGATTGTAAGATTCACTCTGTTTGAGCATCTGCTGACCAAGAAGAAGATTATTCGACACCAGCTCTGGAATCTGAGAAGTAAGCTTCTCTAAATCCTTTACTCTCGACTCTAAGGATGTAATCCTTTCAGCATCAGTCGTCGGAGTAATAGTAATCGTCTTAGGTCCAGGCGGTGTAAGAGACTCAACATGCCACTCGCGTGTCAGTGGTGTATGAGGTTGAGACAAGGCATGCGTAAGCAAGCCCGCCGCAAATCTAGCTCCTTTATTCGTCGGAAAGTTTGCCGCACGAACTAGATCAGCAATCTCATGCTGTAAAGTTAAACACAATTAAAGTCAGTTATTGTAACAGATTACTCTGTCTCAAACTCTAATTAATTGCATAACACTTATAGTTATAGAACTTATATCTCATACCTGAAGTGGTACAGATATCTGTTCAGAAACCACCGGTGTATCCTTCTCCACCTGTGGTGTATCTTGAGCAACTGTATACAGAATGAACTGTCTGAGTTTAACTCCTGATAAACAACAAGCTAAGATGATTTAACTTCATAATAAATACTAACCTTCTCTGATAGTCAACATCCTCGGACGTTTCATCAACGAAGTATCAGTCTCCTCAGCATCCAAATCATGAACAATGAAATCTGGATCTGGTTCATTGACTTTACGCTTCAGCTTCAGCTTCAGCTTCTGAGCAGGATCAACCTCAAGCCGTGATCCTTGCTTGGTCATTCCAGCCGGAATACCAGTGGACAGATCAACAATATCATCCTCGGTATCACTGGAATCGTCAGTTGTATGTCCATCATACTCCCCAGATGGACCAACTGGTTCCTAAATATATTTACCATTTATGATTAACATAAAACTCTATCAAACTAGATAAATATATAGTTAAGATTATTCAGCTTTAATACCTTAGCAGGTAAAACTGCTGAACTATCAGTCTGTCTCTGCTCACCCTCAGGTCTAATGACCTCTGGGTCTGCAATCTCAGCTCCCTGTATATAATGATATTCATATTTTATAATTAGAAATATTACCTAATCAACTAAATATCTATATCATTATCATTATATAATAATATTATGCATTTATGATTAATAAAAACAATCTATCAACTAAGTACCTATATTATTATATAAATAAAATATTACCTCAGTTGGAGCTACATAACTATCAATATCCCGTAGTAAGGGATCAGTAGCATCATCATTTTGAACCAACACCTCTTGCACCACTTGTGCAGCAACCTCTTGGTTCACTTGCTGTCCTGCCTGTCCTACCTGAATAAGAACATCCTCAAGGAGCCCTTGTGGATCTTCAGGTGGAACCATCTCAGCAACAGGTTCAGCATCATCAGCAGCAGCACCATCAGCAGCAGCAACATCCAGCCAACCATTATTTGGTGGCGTCACATAGTTTGGGTCGACGATATACCCAAAAAGGTCTCGCTCCTCAGGCTTCACAAGCACTTCCCTTCTCACCGTCTGCTGAAACATAGCATTATACCCTCTCAACCCAATAGTATCAACAACAGAATAGGGCTCAGGTATAGCTAAATCCGGAAGACGCGCACGGATGATGAGCATACAGAATCTCGGGTAAACCATAAAACGTGATCTGACAGAACCCGATATCTGTCTAGCTAACTCCCCAAAAATGTAATCACAAAAACTGTATGGTTTATTGTAAACCAGAGACAGTGCAGCTGATAGAATAGCAGGGCTTAACTCATCAAAACCGCCCTTCTTTGGTGCAAAAACGGTATTCATCACGTGCCACAGAAACCTCCACTGACCAATAACCAGAGGCTTCTGGAATTGACGTCCGCGTCTATCACCCGTATAACCCATACATCCGATAGCTCCCTCAATAAAATCCATGGGATACTCCAAATCCCCATTCTCTTGTTCCTCTGTACCCAGCTGCAAAATCTCACGGAGATTTCCAGCGGTAAATGCAATAGGTTGGCCGTTAACCGTTGCTCGGATCTCTGGTGGATTGACCGATTCGTCATACACTATACCCGTCCAGAATTCATTCAGAATTGCCTGAGAAATAGGTGGAGATGCTGTAACAGCATATCGAACACGAGAACGTGCTAAAAACGTAAGCACCTGAGCTACTTTGCTAGCTCCCTTCGCACGTATATCCAGATCAACAAGGATGTTGTGACCTTTGTCGACTTGTCGTGCCATATCTAATAACAACAACAATCTAAAGCACATTAACAAATTTTAAACTATAACATATTATGAAAATGTAATCATCAAATTTCTTAGTTTTATATATATAACTTGTAACTTAATTGTCTCAAGTCGTATATATAATTATCTAACATACATAACTTATACCTAATAAGTCATAAGTTCAATATGTAGATTTCCATTAATTACTTGTAAATTTAAAATTCTCAAGTCGTTAACATTATATAAATCAATATATATAATATACCGCTAATATAAAATTAGGACACGCCACTCGATTACATTGTGAATCGGTAGACTTTCGATATATATAAATATATATATATATATATATATATATAAATATATATATATATATATATATATATATATATATATATATATATATATATATATATATATATATACGTTGTCATAGGAATCCAAAATATGCTAGTTATTACTTAAAAAAGTCGTAACTCTTATAAAAACCCTTTGTTTTTTTTTATATATTTCTAAGTTCTGGACTCGCAAAAGACACCTAAACGAATCGAGTTCACTCGTTTCGCATATCAACTCGCAATTGGATCTGCAGCCAAGTGAACTCGCTAATCATGTCGATCCGCAGGTCAACTCATTGGTCGATCCACTAATCAACTCGATCCGCTAGTTAACTCGCTGCGAGTTGAATCGAAGGCTCAACTCGTTCGATGAACGGCCGTCGCGAGTTTGAGTTCAAAATCAATTAATCGGTTGATTTGAAACTGATCTATTGATTGATTTACGTTTATCAAGGTCCGTTTAACATTAATCCTAAGGATTCATGTTCTAACAAGCCTTTAATCTACATGAATCGATCAAAAGTGAAACCGAAACCCTAAGTTCATAAAAACTTCGATTTCTCGTTAATTAAACGGTGAAATCCGTTGTTATTTACCTCAAAATGTTCGCAAAGTAAAGATGTATAATAGCTACAGATCAAAAACTCGTTCCTCGTACACGTAAAATTGAAATCAAACGAAAATATAGTTTTCGCCTCGTTTCGCCAGTAAGTGGATCCGCACAGAATTAGTGAACTCGCGAGGTAAGTGTGGATTCGGTGGTCTGTTGACTCGTTTGACCTCCCCTTTTATACTCTGTATCCGATTCGCGAGATTTCAAGTGGATCCGCAAGTTTGACTAGTCAAACTCGCAGAATGAAATAAAAACGCGAATTAAATGCTAAGTATAAATTAAAAAACCCATCATTTGTACAAGTCTAAAATAAAATTATTTTTCACTTGTATTTGTTACGTTTGTTCAACTCAAAAATATTCAGTATAATTTAATTTCGAAGGGTAAATTCTAATAAATACAAAAACTTTAATTAAGCATAAAGACAAAAATAAAATAAAATAAGATAAAAACACAATTATATAAACATTGGTATCAAGGGCCATTTTATTAATCACTTGAGCAAAAACAAAATACATAAACAAAATGAATAAGAATTTATCTGCTTAGGGATCATATTAGTAAGAATAAACAATTAATTATATATTTAAAAGTCTAAGCAGATTGGTAGTATACATACCTCATGAAATTCAAGTAAATTACTATAAAATTACAACTAAATTTATCATTTATACATTTATATTTATAAAACTATATCTTAGGTACCTTTATCCACATAGCATAATTAATAAATGCATTACTCACATAAAGTGAATATTTTATTTATAGACAGTCCAAGACGATTACCGGTATTATGATCCACATAAACAAATTATAATCAATTTTCTAAGCAAACACTTTATTGTTAGTATGAATATTATCAAGTGCTTCCTATTATATGACATACTGAAGAATTTTAAGTAAAACTCATAACACTGCATCATTAAATTTTCAAGGTAGTGGTTACTAAATGATGTATAATTTCGAAACATATAACATACACTTGAATTTTAAGGTTAGACAAATATCAGACATACTTTGAATATGCTATGTTATCCAAGTCTGTACTTAGTACAACAGAGAATCTCTTCTAGCATAATTCAAAATACATTTGAGAATATTAATTTAATTAAAGGTTTCAGATCTGTACTCAATACAACAAAGTTACCAGTAATTAAGTTAATACTCATATTGCTACTATTTGTCAGTTAAAATTAAAATGCATGATAACAGTGTATGGCAATACCATCATTCAACAATTAAGACTTATGTCATACATCATAGAATAGTAACACAAGATAATAAACAAGTAGTTAATTAACTTCTTAAGGCTTAGAAAATGTTATATAATTTGCATACCAGTACATCATATAATGAAGCCATCTAAAGTTTTCATTAAAAATAGACAAATTATAACTTGTGGATATAGGTGTATAATCAAATAAATATAAACACATACCTGATAGAACCGCTGTAGTTCTAAAGTAACTTTATTTGAACCTACTACCATATCATACTTAGGACTTAAGCTTATTATTGTGAAGCTTATTCTCCTAATGTACTATCATTTCCCTTAGTTTTTGCAGACAAAAACTTAAAAAATTTAAAAGAATATTATGATTATATTCTTTAATGAAGGCGATTCCCCTTAGGTAACAAGCAAATGAATGCCATACGCCTTTTTTTTTTATCACATAGAAATACTAACTATTACAAAAATTACCCTTGGAAGACTAATCACTCTGGATTTCTCATTCCATTTAGTTGAACCAACGTCTCAAATCTTGCTCTGTCGAACGCCTTTGTGTATAAGTCTGCTAAGTTATCCAATGATGGAACCTTAACAAACTTTATCAACTTCTTCTCAGCACAATCTCTAATAAAATGAAGTCGAATATCAATATGCTTAGTTTTACTGTGCTTTACCGGATTATTGGTGATCGACATAGTAGATTCGTTATCAATCATCATAGGAGTATTGGTTATATTTAACCCGTAATCCCGCAGTTGTTGTTGAATCCAAAGTACTTGAGAGCAACAGCTGCCAGCTGCAACGTACTCAGCTTCACATGTAGAAATGGCTACAGACGTTTGCTTCTTGCACTGCCAGGATACTAATCTACCTCCCAGGAATTGACATCCTCCGGTCGTTGATTTCCTATTCTGATTGCATCCTCCGTAATCCGAATCAGTATAAGCTACGAGATCTAAGTCTCCATCAATCGGATACCAAAGACCCAGCTTAGGTTTCCCTTTGAGGTAACGAAAGATTCGTTTAACAGCTTGCATGTGTGACTCTTTCGGATTGGCCTGATATCTTGCGCATAAACAAACAGCAAACATTATGTCAGGCCTAGAGGCTGTGAGATACATTAGTGATCCGATCATGGCTCTATAAAGAGTTGGATTCACATTGCTATCACTCGATGTATCTGGACCTAGTGTAACATCCTCGTTACCGGCCTAGGAGAAATTTGGTAATGTACTTAATTCATTTGATTATTTAATTGAGTTTAGAAATAATTAGTATTATTTGGCTAATTGAAATAAATATGTCCAGCGGTCAAATGACTTATTGTGATACATAAATTATTACTTGTTTTAAATAAATCTAGTTGACGGTATAATAAAATATATTTTTCATGTAAACGGTTTTTAGGTTCCAGACAATAGGTTTAGAGCGGGTATAATTTATACTGAATTATACCCACCCTTAGTTGGGGATCGGCTCATTGTTTTTCCATCCCAAATTCATTATAACCTCTCAAATACAAAAACACACACCTAACAATTTAGAGATCAAAGATTAACAACTAGAAATCGATTGAGGCTTTGGATTGGTACTAGCACGTGATTATCTTCATCTTTAACGGATTATCATCTCGATTGTAAGTTCAAATTACCTTTGATTATATGTATGCATATGTTAGGGTTTGATGAAATTAAGTAGAAATGAGTAGATTTGATGATTGATGAGATTATTGTTGTTAGAACTTGATATATATTGATGCTTTAAGTTGTTTTTATGTATAGATCATGCAAAGTGTTCGAATTTGGTTAGTTGTGGTTTTTGGTTCGAGTTTGGTTTTGCAGAAACTGGGCGTGCCTGATGTTCTTGGGAATCCGGCGGATTCACGGGAATCCGGTCGGATTCCCCCTTTTTATGTCGGTCTAGATCATATGGGAATCCGGTCGTATTCATTGGAATCCGGCGGATTCAGATACCGGATTCATGGGAATCCGGCGTATTCCGAGGGCGTATTCCTTAGTTAGAGTTCTGTCCCAAATTGGAGCTGAAAGGGGGTGGGAATACGGCGGATTCATGGGAATCCGGCGGATTCCCACTGTTTGCAGCTTTTGTCATTTTTGTTGATTAGAACTTGTGTTAATCAACTTGTATGCTATCGTTATGATACTTAATAATTGTTGAACTGATATTAAGTGTTTAATGAAGGTTAGATATCATATGAAATGAGTATTAACTTGTAATCTTCTTGTGTTCTCAGATAAACCGAAGACTCAATAATATTAGACCTTTGAGTGAAGACGATGACTGTGAAGGGTGAGTAGATCATTGACTCTCATTCTGAATTAGTTGTAACAATCCGGTTACAACGGGTAAACATGGTTTTACAGTTATATGTGAATAAGTACATTTTGCCATGATGATTATGGAATGTGCTATCTTGTCAGGGGTCAATATGATATTGGGTTTGGATACTGTTACTTTGGACGACATGATGACTTTGTACATGTGTTGTTTATTGAAATCATGTCGTATGTAGTAATGGTACTAAACTATCGGTAAGACCACTGTTTGGCCTTCAGTGGTTATAAGCGTTACTTGGGGAACCACCGCGGCATGAGGGTACCTCAAGGACCACCGATCCTCTTTGATGTATTTGTTATGATGCTTTGTGGTGATCAATTGCTATGATAGTTTAGATTGATAGTTGTGATCTATTCACTTAGGTTCGTGCTAATCCCTCTCCTCACTTCTTGCAGATTACTTTTGATGTGGGTGGGCAAGAAGTTAGTTGGAAGAATGTTTGACTGCCTACTCTGACTATACGACATGTAGTCGTTTATAAACTTATGTTTTGGAATTTAAATAACACCTAACTTAATGTTGTAGCTGATGTGGTTATTGTACTAACTTATCATGCAGGCATAGATTGTGTTTTGGGAATTATGTTATACGCAATCTATAGTGCATGATTTGTATTTAATCGCTTCCGATATATATATGATAAAAAAAAAAAATGTCTCTTGAAATATTGTGGTGTTATAAATTGGTATCAGAGCCTAGGTTTGGGTGAATTGAGCATGGGTTAAGTGTTCAATCCCAAATCTATATGTGCCAGTCAAACATTCCTTAGAGTGGGATTTTGTTAGCATGTGAAGTTGGTTAGTATATAGGTACTAACAACTAACGTGTTATGAGATGTTGTTTTGGTACAGATATGGCAGAGAATGAACCTCCAGCTGACACACCCAATGATGCCCCTCGAACTAATGTATCCCCTTCTGAAACCCAAAATGTTAGCCAGGGTCAAACTGGTACTACCTTTTCTGCAGGGGATTTTGATCATGAGGATTATATGATTCATCTAGAGACAGAAAATCTGAGACTTAAGGCAATAGAACAACAGTTTTTGCAACAACAACAACAAAACCGGTCTTCTCAACAAATCTTGCAATCTTTGCCACCTACTGTTAGCACTGTACCACCACTTTTGGTGACTTCGCAGATTCCAGTATCTCAGTCTTATTATCATCATCCACACTCTGGTACCTATCCAATTTCGGCTCCGTTCTCTTCCGGACCTTCGGGTTATCAGACTCCGATATTTCAAGCTCAGAGTCAACCAAAGCTATGCTCTTTTAAGACTTTCAAGTCTTGTGGACCATCGGATTATTCGGGTAGTACAAATCCCTCCGTTACCTTGGATTGGTTGAGGGATGTGGAAAGAAAATTTGAGGTTTGTCGATGTGAAGAGGAAGTCAAGGTTCCTTTTTGCGGTGCAACTTCTGAAGGGTCCCGCAATGGTTTGGTGGGATTCCATTACATCACATTTTACCCCACAGCAGAGAGCATCGATTTGTTGGTCTGATTTCCACAATGAGGTTTGTAAGAAGTATTGTTCTGGATTTGACATGACTCGGATTCGACGCGAGTTTTTGGATTTGCAATTAACGGATAAGATGACGATGGATGATCTCATTTCCCAATTCACTGACAAGTTGAGATTCGTGCAACAATGGGTACCGGAGGAACGTATGAAGATTGACCATTTTGTGGGAATGTTACCGCATACTTATCGGACGACCTTGAGATTGGCGGGTACTCTTTCCCAAGCTTTTGATCTTGCCCGTTCTGTGGATGGGGATGTTAGGGCACAAGGTTTGGAGGTACAGGAAAAGTCTTCATTTAAACCCAAGGGTGAATCTTCGGGTAGTCCTGGAAAGAAGAAATGGCAGGGATCTCATCAACCTAAGAAGTCCAGTTCGGATAGTAAATCATTGGATAGAACCAATTGGTGCCACAATTGTAAATCGCGACACACGGGTCCTTGCACTCCACAAA
Organism: Helichrysum umbraculigerum; assembly: GCA_949592205.1. Taxonomy (NCBI): domain Eukaryota; kingdom Viridiplantae; phylum Streptophyta; class Magnoliopsida; order Asterales; family Asteraceae; genus Helichrysum; species Helichrysum umbraculigerum. The sequence continues at coordinate 103,846,064 of CATIUR010000004.1, read as the reverse complement.
CTGCTAGGTGTATCAAATGTGGACAACTTGGTCATGATATCAAGGATTGTGCGTTTCCTAGACATGTGTGTTGGAATTGTCAAAAGGAAGGTCATCGTTCGGGTTTGTGTCCGGAGGCTAGGAAACAAAAGATGGGTGTGGTCGGAGGGTCTTCATCTTCTGGCCAGAAAAGAAAGAATCCACCAACGGCAACTGGTAGGGCATTCCAAATGACAGCTGATGATGCTGTCAGGACTGAAGATGTTATAACTGGTACATTTCTAATCAACTCTGTACCAGCTACTGTTCTGTTTGATTCGGGAGCCAATTGCTCATTTATATCTATGCTTTTCTGCGACAAACTGAAATTGACTCCCACTTGTATTACAAATCCTATTGAGGTTGAGATAGCAAATGGCAAGATAGTTCCAGTGACCACATCGGTGACTGGAGCTAGCATCTTGATTGAGGATCATAGTTTCCCAATTTCTTTTCTATTGATGCCTATCCCCAGTTTTGATGCGGTTGTAGGCATGGATTGGTTAAGTAAGAATAAGGCAAGTATAGAGTGCCATAAGAAACTAATTAGGATTCCAATCTCTAATGAGTCATTTGTTGTGGCTCGAGGGGAACGGGAAAGAGGTAGTATCCCTATGATTTCTATGATGAAAGCTAGTAAATCTCTAGCTAAGGGGTGTGTATCCTACCTGGCTTATATAGTCGATGGAAAATTAGAAAAGAAAACCGTTTCCAATGTTCGGGTGGTTTCTGATTACCCTGACGTCTTTCCTAATGAATTGCCTGGGTTACCTCCCATTAGAGAGGTGGAATATAAAATTGACCTAATTCCGGGTTCTACTCCCATAGCTAAGGCTCCTTATAGACTAGCTCCCTCCGAAATTCGTGAAATGATGACCCAAATCCAGGAGCTATTAGATAAGGGTTTCGTCAGGCCTAGTTCGTCTCCTTGGGGTGCACCCGTGTTGTTTGTTAAAAAGAAGGATGGCACCCTTCGGATGTGTATTGATTATAGAGAGTTGAATAAGCGAACCATAAAGAATAAATACCCTTTGCCCCGAATAGATGAATTGTTTGATCAATTGCAAGGGTCTTCCTATTTCTCTAAGATTGACTTGAGGTCGGGTTATCATCAAGTGCGGGTTTGTGGGGAGGATATTCCTAAGACGGCTTTTCGTACTAGATATGGTCATTATGAATTTCTTGTTATGCCTTTTGGGTTAACTAATGCTCCGGCGGTCTTTATGGATTTGATGAATAGAGTTTGTCGGCCCTATCTTGATAAGTTTGTTATTGTATTTATTGATGATATATTGATTTATTCTAAGACTGAGGCTGATCACGAAGTACACTTGCGTTTAGTACTCGACACTTTGAAACAGGAGAAGTTGTATGCTAAGTTCTCCAAATGTGAGTTTTGGTTGCGTGAGGTCCAGTTTTTGGGGCATATTAATTGTGAGGATGGAGTTAAGGTTGATCCATCTAAAGTTGAGGCAGTTATGAATTGGCAAGCGCCTAAGTCTGCTTCAGAGATTAAGAGTTTTCTTGGTCTAGCGGGTTACTATCGAAAGTTTATCAAGGATTTCTCTAAGCTCGCGGGTCCTTTGACGAAATTGACTCGAAAGGATGTTAAGTTTCAGTGGAATGATCAACAAGAGTCGGCTTTCCAGACTTTGAAACAGTTATTGTGTCAGGCTCCAATTTTAGCCTTGCCTGAAGGGTCCGAGGATTTTATTGTGTATTGTGATGCTTCGCATGCGGGGTTGGGTGGTGTCTTGATGCAACGTGGTCGGGTCATTGCGTATGTTTCTCGTCAGCTTAAGCCTCATGAAAAGAATTATCCTACCCATGACTTAGAACTTGCAGCTGTAGTCTTTGCCTTGAAAATCTGGAGGCACTATTTGTATGGTATTAAATGCGTTATTTGTACGGATCATAAGAGTCTTCAATACATGTTTTCTCAGAAGGAACTGAATATGCGTCAGAGGAGATGGTTAGAGTTGATAAAAGACTATGATTGTGAGATTCGTTATCATCCTGGTAAGGCGAATGTGGTCGCGGATGCGTTGAGTAGAAAAGGGAAATTTGAGAAAGTTTGCTTTATGCGATTGGAAGTTTCCTCTGATTTGATTGAAAAATTGAGAACGACACAAATGGAAGCATTGTTGGATCAAAATTTGAAGGCCGAGATTCTATTGAAAAGAAAAGAACTTTTATGTGACGATTCTCGTGGATTAAAGACATTCCAATCGCGAGTTTGGGTTCCTTTGCTTGGTGGGCTTCGTGATGTAATATTGATGGAAGCTCATAAGTCCAGATTGTCGATTCATCCCGGTAGCACTAAAATGTATAATGATTTGAAACCTTTGTATTGGTGGCCTACTTTGAAAATGGATGTTGCTCGATTTGTGGAATCATGCCATATATGCTCTCAAGTAAAGGCCGAGCACCAGAAACCGTATGGGTCGTTGAAACAACTTGAGATCCCCGAGTGGAAATGGGAAAACATTACGATGGACTTTGTAACAAAATTTCCGCGAACCATTAGAGGAAACAACATGATTTGGGTGATTGTGGACCGATTGACTAAGTGTGCTCACTTTCTTGCTACTAGTGAGACGGCTTCTTTGAGTAAATTATCCCAATTGTACGTCAATGAGATCGTTTCGCGACATGGAATTCCTTTATCTATTGTGTCGGATAGAGATCCACGATTCGTGTCCGGGTTTTGGCAGGGTTTGCAGAAGGAATTGGGTACCCGAATTAATTTGAGTACGGCTTATCACCCTCAGACGGACGGGCAATCAGAGCGCACCATTCAAACTTTGGAGGACATGTTGCGTGCTTGTGTGTTAGAATATGGTGGGTCTTGGGATTCACACCTGCCATTGATCGAGTTTGCGTATAATAATTCTTATCACTCGAGTATAGGTATGCCTCCGTATGAAATGCTTTATGGGCGTCGTTGTAGAACACCTACTTGTTGGCTGGAAGCGGGTGAGAAACAATTTGCGGGTCCAGATATTGTTCAGATTACTGCTGATAAGGTAGCAATTGCTCGTGAGAAGTTAAAAGCGGCACGGGATAGACAGAAACAGTATGCCGATCCGCGGCGCCGTCCGGTTTCGTTTGTGGTGGGTGAATTGGTTTATTTAAAGGTTTCCCCTTGGAAAGGTGTGATTCGGTTTGGTAAGCGTGGTAAACTTGCTCCTAGGTTTATTGGGCCATTTAGAATTCGCCAAGTAGTTAATGATCAAACGGTATCGTTAGATCTTCCTCCTGAATTAGCGGGTATTCATGACACCTTCAATGTATGTTACTTAAGAAAATGTAAAGTGGAGGACCAATCCCAAGTCCTTCCGTTACAAGACTTGCGTGTCGACTTATGTCAGAAACTTGTAGAGGAACCCATAGAGCTTGTAGATAGAAAAGTGACTAAACTTCGAAAGAAGGAGATACCCATGGTTTTGGTTAAGTGGCGACATAGTTTGGGTGCAAATCTTACGTGGGAAACGGAGGAAAGCATGAGGTTGCGTTACCCTAACCTCTTTGAGCGTGGCGAGATTTCGGGGACGAAATCTTCTTAAGGAGGGAAGATTTGTAACATCCTCGTTACCGGCCTAGGAGAAATTTGGTAATGTACTTAATTCATTTGATTATTTAATTGAGTTTAGAAATAATTAGTATTATTTGGCTAATTGAAATAAATATGTCCAGCGGTCAAATGACTTATTGTGATACATAAATTATTACTTGTTTTAAATAAATCTAGTTGACGGTATAATAAAATATATTTTTCATGTAAACGGTTTTTAGGTTCCAGACAATAGGTTTAGAGCGGGTATAATTTATACTGAATTATACCCACCCTTAGTTGGGGATCGGCTCATTGTTTTTCCATCCCAAATTCATTATAACCTCTCAAATACAAAAACACACACCTAACAATTTAGAGATCAAAGATTAACAACTAGAAATCGATTGAGGCTTTGGATTGGTACTAGCACGTGATTATCTTCATCTTTAACGGATTATCATCTCGATTGTAAGTTCAAATTACCTTTGATTATATGTATGCATATGTTAGGGTTTGATGAAATTAAGTAGAAATGAGTAGATTTGATGATTGATGAGATTATTGTTGTTAGAACTTGATATATATTGATGCTTTAAGTTGTTTTTATGTATAGATCATGCAAAGTGTTCGAATTTGGTTAGTTGTGGTTTTTGGTTCGAGTTTGGTTTTGCAGAAACTGGGCGTGCCTGATGTTCTTGGGAATCCGGCGGATTCACGGGAATCCGGTCGGATTCCCCCTTTTTATGTCGGTCTAGATCATATGGGAATCCGGTCGTATTCATTGGAATCCGGCGGATTCAGATACCGGATTCATGGGAATCCGGCGTATTCCGAGGGCGTATTCCTTAGTTAGAGTTCTGTCCCAAATTGGAGCTGAAAGGGGGTGGGAATACGGCGGATTCATGGGAATCCGACCGTGTTCATTTGAATCTGGCGGATTCCCATGGAATCCGGCGGATTCCCACTGTTTGCAGCTTTTGTCATTTTTGTTGATTAGAACTTGTGTTAATCAACTTGTATGCTATCGTTATGATACTTAATAATTGTTGAACTGATATTAAGTGTTTAATGAAGGTTAGATATCATATGAAATGAGTATTAACTTGTAATCTTCTTGTGTTCTCAGATAAACCGAAGACTCAATAATATTAGACCTTTGAGTGAAGACGGTGACTGTGAAGGGTGAGTGGATCATTGACTCTCATTCTGAATTAGTTGTAACAATCCGGTTACAACGGGTAAACATGGTTTTACAGTTATTGATGACACGCAAAAAGTCATGTTTTTGTGTGCCATTATCTCACCATTTTAGCCCAATTATTAATGAAAACACTTAAATATGAACTTAAACATCACATTTCATCATAAGGGCTAAAATATAGACGATGTTTCAAGAATCAATCAAAAAGACCTAAAAACGAGTAAAATAGAGCACAAACGATCATTGAATCCTCCGTTCACGCATTTAAGCACAATTTGATCTATACTTGGAATTTTGACCTCTAACTTATGTCATTTTCTTCGTTAGGAAATTACGAAACCGTGAGCGTGAGAATCACTCAAAACGGATAAACGACGAAGAAGTTACGCCCGAACGAAGAAACGAAGAACCGAAGAATCAGGATACGGGAGAGCTAGACCGTATACGGCCAAACTAGACCGTATACGGCCTAGCACAGACCGTATACGGCCTACCTAGACCGTATACGGCCTAGCACAGCCGTATACGGCTTGTGTTCTCCCGTATTCACCCTACGTTCTCCCGTATACGCTCCAGTTCTCCCGTATTTGCCCTAGCTCAACCGTATCGTGCGTTTAGGCGATTAAAATCTGATTTTTATTCGGGTTTGCGATACGGTTGTGCGTTTGAAGTTTTGGATACGGTCTACGGATACGGTTGTGCGAGTTCTATATATAGAGGCTTCATTTCTTCATTTTGAAAAAAAAAAAAAAACACACTATCCACACATTCAAGAATCACTCCAACAATCACTCTTTTACGTTTTTAATTTCTTAGTTTAGTTAGTAGATTTCTCTCTCTAGCACTACTCTTAGGAGTTAGAGGAGAAATATTAGGATATAATTAGTCGTAGATTAGCGGCTAGTTAGAAGGGGCAATATTGTAATATCGCTTGGCGCGTACTAGAAGTTCTGCTCGTGTAACGTTCAAGTTGTATTCAGCTACGCTCTTATTACGGTTATATCTATCCTTTATCTATTTCATTATGATGATTGTTATTACTGTTGTCATGCTAGATTTAGGATTGATTGCCATGATTAGCGAGTAGTGATATTGCGTGTTTGCTATGATATAGTTAGTCGTAAATTGGTTGGAATGATGCTATGAAAATTAGTGCTTTGATTCACTTTCTATTTATGATTTTAAACCTATCATACTAATCGCCTTTCAACCAGTAAACGTGATTACGGCCTTAATGATGGGACGTCGCGAACCCCATCAAAGGTACTTAATTATCTGTGTCAAACATGAACATGGTCTGATTTGTTAATCGTGTAAATATCGCTTTCTAAGTGAACGCTAAGTACATCGTCATCGTGGAAATACTGCTTTCTAATCTGAACGCAAAGTACACTGTGATTATGGAAATATTGTTTTCTAACTGAACACCAAGTACACTGGAGCCGTAGAAATAATGCTTTCTATTCTGAACGCAAAGTACACTGTACCCGTGGAAATATGGTTTTCTAACTGAACGTGAATATTACACTGTTGACAAGTCAGGGATTTATTGGGACTTAAAAGTAAGGGCTGGTTTATATCATAGATGGATAATATTATGCTTAAATACAAACTTAGTTAAGTAGTCTGGGTTAGCCTTTGTGAAGCAATGTAAGGTACCGTAAGTCGGTTGATTACTCTGTATAGCGTCGACAACACCTCCGGTGTAGTTAATACGTGGAAGCCGAGGAAAAACCGCAGTTACTAAGCCTTGTGGAATAACGGTAAATCTGTGATCAGCAGAGCTGGTACCGACTAGGTCCTTGGTTCATCAATGGAAACACTTTCAGTGGAGTACAGTGTGGTAATCACGGAAAGAGTCGTCGCTATCAGTCTATGTGAATCACCGAATCATGACCCAACACCCAGACTCACTAAACCATCGATAGAAAGTAATCAAGCACACTCTATAAACTTGGTCTTAAATGCTTTGTTTAGATTAGGTATTATTGTGGGGTTAAGAAAGGTCGGACATCGAGTTGGTTTGTCGCCTTATTCATGCACCCAGGGTTTCATCCCAGATAAGGGTCACTATACCTTCATCGGTTAGTGTTGTGGGCTGGATAAACTACTCCGATCAGAATCAGGATAGCCTAGTCGCCCAGTGACATACTGATCGAGAACTCTATCAGTAGGGGGCTAGGGCTTACTCCACAGATACCTGAAATAAATAAAATACAAACCTTTAGAACATGTTTTCATACATCATACATCATTCCAATCAATAAGGCTACCGAAATCATAGCAAACACCCTCTCTAGATTATCTGCTATCTACATTTATCTGCTTTTAATTTACATTTTCTGCCTAAGTATAAAAAACCAAAAACAAACAACCAATCAAATCTTTTAAAAAAAAAACCTGCTAGATCGATAAGTACGCCTGTTTCGTCCACGATCCACAATACACTGACTCAGAGAACGACCCTAGGTCATCCTTGCTGCTATACACCAATAGTAACTAGGTATACTTAGGCCCCGCAAATATAAATTTTAAAACCCTCTGATCGCCGCTCTAAACGAGAGGTCCGCAACGACGCGAGTAAAATCACGACCGACCGTTCGGGCGGCATCAAGCTTTTGGCGCCGCTGCCGGGGAGTCAGCCGTAAGATCTGAAGACGTTCCAGACGAATTTTTTCTTTCTAGTATCCCGTAGTTTAGTTTAGTTTAGTTTTCATTTTTCCTTGTTCCATTCGAAAATTCCTTCCCACAACACACAACGATATTTGACCCGATCATCCGGATTCGAATCTCTCACTTTCGTACCCGATCCTGAGACGATCATCCGAACGATCCGCAAGGAGAAACGCATCCGCAACCGACAACCGATGGCTGCACGTGTCACGCTTGCCGACAGCACCAAACCATCAATTGAAGGTCGAGGTGGACCCATCAGCTATCCGGTCATCGACGGCGCGTCCTTCGAGCTTAAACATCATATCGTTCAGCTTATCAAGGAATTCTGCCAATTCCATGGTTTACCCCATGACGATCCTAACGCCCACATCAACCGATTCATTCAGACTACCAACTCGTACAAGCAGAACGGGGTTGATCAGGATATAGTCCGTCTATACCTATTCCCCTATTCGCTTACTCACCACGCTTTGACTTGGTTTGAGGGATTAGAGACCGGCTCTATCACCTCCTGGACGGATATGGCTACAAAATTCCTTACTAAGTACTTTCCTCCGGCTAAGCAAACCAAGTACAAGAATGACATTATGAACTTCCACCAAGCTCATGATGAGTCTATCTACACAGCATGGGAGAGATACAAGAGTCTGTTGAACAAATGCCCTAACCACCTTATAGAGAAAACCAGCTAGCTGTGCACGTTTTACAACGGTCTCACTCCAAACCATCGCACTACCCTTGACGCCGCTGCTCAGGGCAACTTCATGCAACTCACCGATGAGGAAGCTTGGAACTTGATCGAAAATATGACGATGCACCATCACGACTGGAACTCTGGTGAGCATTCCTCACCATCAGCACCGATTGCTGCACCCAATCCATTCCAGACCGAAGCTATCAAGTCTCTGACAGAGAAGATCGAGCACCTAACAAAGCAGATCGGCGAAATGAAGAAACCATCCCAGCACGCCCATCAAGTTAATGCATGCCAGAACTGTGCCAACCTCCCAACAGAAAGTTATAAGGTTGAGTACGAGGATCCTGCTGACGGAACGGTTTACTATGCTCAATTTCCAGCTCGCCAACAAAATCCACCTGGCTTCGCTCGAACCTCTCCGTCTAGGACTAGAGACACCCAATACCCACCTAGAAACCAACCACCCTTTCAGCCCAACTACCAACCTAGGTACCCTTCTTACCAACAACAACCCCAACTTACCTATAACCAACCACTATCATTGACTGCACCCGACGCAGCTCAATCAACCGAACCCTCTAAAACTATAGTACCCATTACTAGTACGGATGATACCCTCACTAAGTTCATCCAAGGCCAGCACCAAATTAACCAAAAGACTAGCGCTAGGCAGGACCAAACCGACCTATTCATTAGGAACCAACTGGCCGTTCTCAAAAATCTTGAGACCCAGATAGGACAGCTAGCCCAACGTCTTGAATCTAGGCCTCAGGGTAATCTCCCTAGTAACACGGTACAGAACCCACACGTAGAAGAGGCCAAACAGATGAGTACTACAGACAAAAAGGTGGCACCGAGCCAACCTCCCACTCCTTCTCCGGTGAAGGAAGATACTCCTGTCCCGACGACAGTTGAGTCCCCGTCTGTCCCTACACCACAAAGGGAAGTACGCATCCCGTTTCCCGGCCGTCTTAAGAAAGCCTATAAGGCTAACGACTTCCGTCTCAATGGAAAGTTCGTGGACACCGTGTCCCGAACCCCTTCCAGTTCAAAATACATCCTGAAACTCTTGTCAACCAAGGATAAGGTACCCGAAGTACCCAATGTCCCACTGAACGCGGAATGTTCAGCTCTTATAAAAAACTCTATCCCTGAGAAATTAGGTGATACTGGACGCTTTACCCTACCCTGTTCGATCTACCACTCGGGCATGATACACTCTCTAGCCGACCTAGGAGCCAGTATCAACCTGATGCCCTATTCACTTTACACTAGATTGGAATTAGGACCCCTTAAACCGACCAAAATGAGTGTCCAGCTAGCTGACCAATCCATTAGACACCCTAAGGGAATAGCTGAGAACATCATGGTTCAAGTTGATAAGTTCCTATTTCCCACAGACTTTGTAGTGATGGACATTCAGGAGGATGTCCATATCCCTATCATCTTAGGAAGACCATTCTTGAACACCGCACGCACTATCATAGATGTTTATTCTCATACTATCAGTCTTAGATCTCATGGAGAGACTATCACCTTCAAGATCGATCAAGATGATCAGTCTATCACAGAGCATGCGGAGATATGTGCGATTTCGACAGGAAGAGTTACCACGGATGATGATTCTGAACCAGACACCCCTATGTCTGACGAGCCCATCACGATTACTTCCGACACTGAGGAAGAAGAGATAGAAGAGGAGACTGAGGAAGAAGAAGAGGAGATAGAAGAAGAAGAAGAAGAGCCAGAGGAAGCTACACCGCCACACATTCCTGAGACACACCCTCCGACCGCAGAGATCATGCAGATAGACTATGCTTTGAACTACATCCCTCTGCCGGAGAGCGACTCAAAGGAACCTTCGATTGACCACTCCTTGGATGATGAGTCTCTACTTAAGCCACATATACCTCCTCGAGGGATTCCACCCCTTGACTCATCCGAGCCTCGATCACATTTCGAGCTTGGAGGTTCATTTGGATCAGGTGATGATTCTGATTCCCAAGACGAGAGGGATATCGAGATGGACTCTTCCCAGCCAGTATCACAGATCACCGACGAGTCTCAGCCACTCACCGACGCTGTTGAGTTTCCAAACACTTCAGCAACCGAGAGTGACGAGGACGATATCGTTCTCATGGATGTTCCGATCGATACCCGCTCCATTCGCCTTCACCACACTCCAATCATTCTCCCTCCAGTCATTATCCCTCCTCCTACTACAGGAAATACCGAAATCCCAATCGTGTCTGAACCAGAAGAAATGCTTAGTGCTATTGAAGAACACGAGGAGGATTTCCAAACTCTGATTGCGATTATACGAGATTCTACTATTGAATACACGCAACATCAGAGGGATATTATTGAGGACATTGAGACTGAATATGAGGTTTATCGAGCCAACTCCTACCTGAGTCCGCAACATCTAGTTAGTCGCATCAATGCCTTCGCTAACGACCTCGCAGGAGAATCATCAGACAATGATGAGCCTTTCCCCGATGAAGAGGAATTCTATGAAACACAGAAGACCACGTATGGCAGGGTGTATCAAGCATTTATCAGGTCCGCATTTCCATATTCACGCCAACAGATGGAGTTTCTCCAAAATTTCAGACACAACATGGATTATGCTACTGGGAATCCTGAAAACGAAGTAGATGTTCAGCTAATGGCGGATCTCAAGGGACTTCTAGATTCTATGGCCGATAATGATCACATTGACGAGTCCTCACCACACAAGTTTTTCATCAGCTGCACTATCGAGCATCATGCCCAGATAATTGTCGAAAAGTTAGAACACGTCAGTTCAGACGAGAGAGCACGTGCCATCCCTTCTTCTGTTCCAGAAGGTCTAACGGTTAACGTTGCATATTTCGTCTCTGAACGACTTAAAGACATTTTCGGTTCTATCCTATGGGAGCAGCCCAGACAGCTATTCCACAATGGGTTACGTGAGGTTTACAACAGGATGATTAACATCTTCCTGAAACCAGAGCTCACGTATACCGACCATCAGAAACAGCTGATCCAAGGCATATTCAGGTCCATTGAAGAACTAGGGCAGGACATCAGCAATGCCACTCATGAGGACATCCACCTACGCTTCTTCGGATTTATGGACACCCTACGGACAGATCGACCGCTGCGTGAGACGCTTGAGCACGATAGAGCCACCCTTGTGGACACTAATGGACCAATCTCCAAGGCAGTCCAAGATGCTATAATGGATCTTTTATACTTGCAAAGAACTGCTGAGGAGCATTTCCATACCTATCCTCTTCATGTGGAAAGAATCCCGAACATCACAGAAGTCGTCACACGACATTTTATGAGATTCTACCCACCAAACCCCAGGACACTTCCATTCCGCATCCCAAGTCCTGGGAGATCCTCTTCTGGCTGATCCAAGAGGAAAAGTCGAGCCCTCGACTCTAAATAGAAGCGCTTCTCGGGAGGCAACCCGTGCAATAAGTATCCTTAGTATTAGTATTAATAATATTAGTTTTTAAATTCCAAGAAGTGATATATCTCTGACTATCTTTCACACTTGGGTATACCAAATGCTTTCAAAACACCACTTCAGCTTTTACCACCTAATCCAGGAAAATAGGAATTAAATTTTAAACAAGACATGTGTTTCGAGCATTTGAGGTACTTGCGTGCTACTTTCACGCATTATGCTCGAACTCGTTTAAAAACACATGACTTAAAACTCGTTTTGAATTTGAAAACATCTTTTCATTCTGGATTTAGGCACTTTCGGTAAAAAGCTATAATAAGAAGTCGGTAAAAATATACCCAACGTGTTCACACTTACGAGATATCTTCACAAAAGAGTGAAAGAAGTGTAAAGATGGAGGACAAAGCTGCTAATTGTAAACTGCGCACGCCAAAGCCGAAAGATCTACATGGAGCCGCCGCTAAAGAAGAATTCCTGTCAGGATCTCCTCTTCAGCGCATCTTCCAGAATTCCATCCTTCTACATTCGCTTCAATAGGGGAGTTCTCTCGTTCTCACTCTCGTTTTTGATATGATTGTTAGCTTTAAATTCTCATTAAAGTAGTCTATGCCATATCCCCAGCTTATCACTAAGTGTGGGATTCCAGCCCAAAACAAACACTTGAGTAACATTTTCTGATATGTTCAAACTCTAAGTGTGGGATTTTTCTCAAATCCCAACTCAAGAGAACATTAGGGACAATGTTCCTCTAAGTGTGGGATAGCGGTATACCTTAGGTTTGCTTGTTTGATTCTTATTTCCAAAAGCAAACTCGGAAAATGTTTCTCAATTTGTTTAAAAAACTCACTTTTGCTAAAAATTTTCAAAATTTTTGAGTTAAAATGTCTTAAGAAGGAGCATTTTCATATATGAGTAGGGTATTTTGGAAATTAAGAGTAAATAAGATAGGAATTTCTTAGGTCTAAAATGATAATCTAAAAGGGGCATCGCATGGCTAGGCACAAACAAACCCAAAAAACTTGCAGTGAGGCATCTTGAGCCAATATAAGCATTCATCTTTAAAGCTTCACTATTCGTTTGTTTGAGTGTGCCGATGCATGCATCCGGAATTAGAACTTGCTCCTGGTATGCACTTCGAGACCACATTGGTAGAGTACCGTACGCGGTATAGGTGCAGTTAGATGACCTTGACATTCCTTAGGATTTAACCCATTTTTATCATATCTCTTCAAGCCCAAAACCCTTCCAACACTCATCTTTAGTGTTGATGATCCGCTTAGATAACCCTGTTGAGCCTTAACCTTTTCGTTTCTTTCAAAACCCTTTAAATCTTAACCCACTTATTCCACACCCACCAAAAATCTTATCTTAGAAATTTTAAACTTGTGGAAAATGTCATTTAAATGTCCTTTTTGCTTTCACTCCAAATCACAAATACTAGTGTTTACTCAAATTCTCTCGCGTACGTTCCCTTGATAAATCAAAAGTTGAGAGTTTATGGTGTGAAAAATTGACACCAAGTAAACGCAAAGTCATCAAAAGGATGAAAAAGATGAAAGAAAGAAAAGGATTTCAAAAGGGCAAAAGAAAGAAACAAAATAAAATCCCTAGAAAAGCCCAAAAATAGAAACAAAAAAAAAAAAAAAAAAAAAAAAAATAGAATAAAGCTAAGTGCTTCAAATCTCTCGAAAATTCCCGCTCTTATAAAAGTCATAAATTCCTTCGTGTATTTTCAAAAGATAGAAGTCAAAATAGCTATCTTCCCGTGCTGTTATCCGTTTCCGTTTTCATTAAAAAGGTTGTTTAAATAATGTTTTTCAAAAGTTTAGAAGTCCTAAGATAAGCAGAACCCTTTATAACAATTAAAAATTTCCACTTATCCATACCCCGTAACCCTCACCTGCCATTACAACCCACTTTGAATGTCCTGGGATAGCTAGCACCGTCCTCACCTAAGTGGTGGAGATATGATTCTCGAGCAAGCATATGACGATGGATGTTGCATGACTGGCTTATGAGCGATTTCGTTTGATTAGATTGATAGGTAACCCGAAACACTTCTTGAGTGAATTGAGTGACCACCTTGTGAGATCGCCTAGTCATGTATATTCCAAGATCGCGAGAATTGAAAGCATGCCTAAGAGAATCATTTCATTCCTCTGAAAGGAATACCTTACTTTCTCTTATTTCCAGGATATGTTACTTGTATATGAAGATGGTTGTTTTTGTTATATTTTGACTCACCCCAAAAATAAACTCGTTTTTTTCAAAATGTTTTTCCTAAAAGCAGGTGAGAATTTTGAGTTTTGCTTGAGGACAAGCAAAGTCTAAGTGTGGGATATTTGATGACACGCAAAAAGTCATGTTTTTGTGTGCCATTATCTCACCATTTTAGCCCAATTATTAATGAAAACACTTAAATATGAACTTAAACATCACATTTCATCATAAGGGCTAAAATATAGACGATGTTTCAAGAATCAATCAAAAAGACCTAAAAACGAGTAAAATAGAGCACAAACGATCATTGAATCCTCCGTTCACGCATTTAAGCACAATTTGATCTATACTTGGAATTTTGACCTCTAACTTATGTCATTTTCTTCGTTAGGAAATTACGAAACCGTGAGCGCGAGAATCACTCAAAACGGATAAACGACGAAGAAGTTACGCCCGAACGAAGAAACGAAGAACCGAAGAATCAGGATACGGGAGAGCTAGACCGTATACGGCCAAACTAGACCGTATACGGCCTAGCACAGACCGTATACGGCCTACCTAGACCGTATACGGCCTAGCACAGCCGTATACGGCTTGTGTTCTCCCGTATTCACCCTACGTTCTCCCGTATACGCTCCAGTTCTCCCGTATTTGCCCTAGCTCAACCGTATCGTGCGTTTAGGCGATTAAAATCTGATTTTTATTCGGGTTTGCGATACGGTTGTGCGTTTGAAGTTTTGGATACGGTCTACGGATACGGTTGTGCGAGTTCTATATATAGAGGCTTCATTTCTTCATTTTGAAAAAAAAAAAAAACACACTATCCACACATTCAAGAATCACTCCAACAATCACTCTTTTACGTTTTTAATTTCTTAGTTTAGTTAGTAGATTTCTCTCTCTAGCACTACTCTTAGGAGTTAGAGGAGAAATATTAGGATATAATTAGTCGTAGATTAGCGGCTAGTTAGAAGGGGCAATATTGTAATATCGCTTGGCGCGTACTAGAAGTTCTGCTCGTGTAACGTTCAAGTTGTATTCAGCTACGCTCTTATTACGGTTATATCTATCCTTTATCTATTTCATTATGATGATTGTTATTACTGTTGTCATGCTAGATTTAGGATTGATTGCCATGATTAGCGAGTAGTGATATTGCGTGTTTGCTATGATATAGTTAGTCGTAAATTGGTTGGAATGATGCTATGAAAATTAGTGCTTTGATTCACTTTCTATTTATGATTTTAAACCTATCATACTAATCGCCTTTCAACCAGTAAACGTGATTACGGCCTTAATGATGGGACGTCGCGAACCCCATCAAAGGTACTTAATTATCTGTGTCAAACATGAACATGGTCTGATTTGTTAATCGTGTAAATATCGCTTTCTAAGTGAACGCTAAGTACATCGTCATCGTGGAAATACTGCTTTCTAATCTGAACGCAAAGTACACTGTGATTATGGAAATATGGTTTTCTAACTGAACACCAAGTACACTGGAGCCGTGGAAATAATGCTTTCTATTCTGAACGCAAAGTACACTGTACCCGTGGAAATATGGTTTTCTAACTGAACGTGAATATTACACTGTTGACAAGTCAGGGATTTATTGGGACTTAAAAGTAAGGGCTGGTTTATATCATAGATGGATAATATTATGCTTAAATACAAACTTAGTTAAGTAGTCTGGGTTAGCCTTTGTGAAGCAATGTAAGGTACCGTAAGTCGGTTGATTACTCTGTATAGCGTCGACAACACCTCCGGTGTAGTTAATACGTGGAAGCCGAGGAAAAACCGCAGTTACTAAGCCTTGTGGAATAACGGTAAATCTGTGATCAGCAGAGCTGGTACCGACTAGGTCCTTGGTTCATCAATGGAAACACTTTCAGTGGAGTACAGTGTGGTAATCACGGAAAGAGTCGTCGCTATCAGTCTATGTGAATCACCGAATCATGACCCAACACCCAGACTCACTAAACCATCGATAGAAAGTAATCAAGCACACTCTATAAACTTGGTCTTAAATGCTTTGTTTAGATTAGGTATTATTGTGGGGTTAAGAAAGGTCGGACATCGAGTTGGTTTGTCGCCTTATTCATGCACCCAGGGTTTCATCCCAGATAAGGGTCACTATACCTTCATCGGTTAGTGTTGTGGGCTGGATAAACTACTCCGATCAGAATCAGGATAGCCTAGTCGCCCAGTGACATACTGATCGAGAACTCTATCAGTAGGGGGCTAGGGCTTACTCCACAGATACCTGAAATAAATAAAATACAAACCTTTAGAACATGTTTTCATACATCATACATCATTCCAATCAATAAGGCTACCGAAATCATAGCAAACACCCTCTCTAGATTATCTGCTATCTACATTTATCTGCTTTTAATTTACATTTTCTGCCTAAGTATAAAAAACCAAAAACAAACAACCAATCAAATCTTTTAAAAAAAAAACCTGCTAGATCGATAAGTACGCCTGTTTCGTCCACGATCCACAATACACTGACTCAGAGAACGACCCTAGGTCATCCTTGCTGCTATACACCAATAGTAACTAGGTATACTTAGGCCCCGCAAATATAAATTTTAAAACCCTCTGATCGCCGCTCTAAACGAGAGGTCCGCAACGACGCGAGTAAAATCACGACCGACCGTTCGGGCGGCATCAGTTATATGTGAATAAGTACATTTTGCCATGATGATTATGGAATGTGCTATCTTGTCAGGGGTCAATATGATATTGGGTTTGGATACTGTTACTTTGGACGACATGATGACTTTGTACATGTGTTGTTTATTGAAATCATGTCATATGTAGTAATGGTACTAAACTATCGGTAAGACCACTGTTTGGCCTTCAGTGGTTATAAGCGTTACTTGGGGAACCACCGCGGCATGAGGGTACCTCAAGGACCACCGATCCTCTTTGATGTATTTGTTATGATGCTTTGTGGTGATCAATTGCTATGATAGTTTAGATTGATAGTTGTGATCTATTCACTTAGGTTCGTGCTAATCCCTCTCCTCACTTCTTGCAGATTACTTTTGATGTGGGTGGGCAAGAAGTTAGTTGGAAGAATGTTTGACTGCCTACTCTGACTATACGACATGTAGTCGTTTATAAACTTATGTTTTGGAATTTAAATAACACCTAACTTAATGTTGTAGCTGATGTGGTTATTGTACTAATTTATCATGCAGGCATAGATTGTGTTTTGGGAATTATGTTATACGCAATCTATAGTGCATGATTTGTATTTAATCGCTTCCGATATATATATGATAAAAAAAAAAAAAATGTCTCTTGAAATATTGTGGTGTTATACCTAGTCCATGATTGACTGGAATTGGAGTATTGTAGACCTTACATTCATCCATCTTAAAGCGTTCTAATAGCTTATATGTATATTTATATTGATGAATAAAGAATCCATCCTTCTTTTGATCAACTTGTAATCCTAAGAAGAAATTCAACTCTCCCATTGCAGACATTTCAAACCTTTTTCTCATGACTTTCTCGAATTCTTGACACATCTTTTCATTAGAAGATCCAAAGATAATGTCATCAACATAAACTTGCACGAGAAGAAATTCTTTCTTTTTCCACTTCACAAACAGTGTACTATCAATCGATCCTCTTGTAAATCCATTCTCAAGTAGATACGTTGATAGTGTTTCATACTGTGACACCCCCAAATTTAATGATTTGCGGAAGCTCGATTTGGGTGTCACTAATCAATATACAAAGCACATAAGATATAATGAACGACCACTATATGCGTCGTTTTAAACTTGTATAGATACAGTAAATGTTTACATCAAAATATAGTTACATTAGCTCGGTTCCTGAAATTTAGAGATTACATAGCATAATTACTTTTACAAAATATAATAATGCAGTCCAATCTCTAGTTGTATGTATGCTGACTCGAGCTAATAATTCCTGCTTGTGCAGCCAAACTACTGCTGGGTACCTGTGATAAATACTAAAATGGGTCAGCGAAAACGCTGGTGAGCTCACAGGTTTGTATGTCAATGTATAGTTGTCAGAACCGCAAGATTTATATTGAATTTAAAATGCAATTAAGCAAGATAAAAGTTATACTGTCCATGAGCACATAGTCTGAGCTTAACTTGATTTGTCAGGCCCACTTAAGGAAACCTAACTTGAAATGCCTCCTACGAGTGCCTAATCAACACTCGTCTTCCCAAATGCTAATACATCCGTTTGACCGGTTAGTGAGTGCTAACCCGGATGAGGATTGTCAATCCCATATGATATCATATACTAACATTCACGCTATAAAATACTAGAGACTATGCTTATGGAGGACTTTAAATTGATTAGCTTGAAACTCATGTAGTATTTGAAGTTTGGCACTTGCGTTCTACTTGTAAAACAAAATCGAGTAGTAATATCACACCCCTAGTTGTAAAGCAGTGAAAATGGGGCTATGAAACTCACCTGAGTCTTGGAGTGTTTAAGTTAATAAACTTGAAGTAATTAGCTGTGAGTTGATGTCCAAAGACTTGAAACCTGAATGTGTCCACAACACTTGATTGTTATTAATTGTACCGGTATCTCGAAATACTACCTTTGTAGTTGTTATTTAATTATATATGTCCAAATTACTACGATTTGGTTGATTAATTGTTTTGTTTCAAGTTACTACGACTTGATTGACTAAATTATCCAAGTTACTACGACTTGGTTGATTGAATAATCTGTTTTGTAAGTTTTGAAAATGTGTACGGCCCGTTGGTGACGGTTTGTAATAATAATAATTCTAAAATGTTGACTTTGCTACAGTACTGCTACAGTACTGCTACAGTAAATTTGACTTTTTTTGAACAGTAACTTTGACTTCAAAATTCTGGTTTTTCTGTGTTTTGCGACACAACATGCGACACAAAGATTTGACATGCGACACAATGGTTGTGTCGCAGACGTCATGCGACACAAGGATACGACACAGGGACTGTGTCGCATCGAATACGAAATGCTAATTTAATAGCGACATAGTGGTTGTGTCGTATAGAAATACGACATAATTTGCGACATAGAGTGCGACACAATATTGTGTCGCATGAGTTACGACACTAAAGGATTTATACGACACAAGGTGCGACATAAAGGGCAAAATACGACACAACATGCGACACAAGGATTGTGTCGCATGGATGAACACCAGCCCAGAAAGTCCGGCTGTTCGTGATTTTTCCGGCCAAAACTCAATTTAAACTCGTTTTTAAGCTATAAAACTGTGTTCTAATCTTTGTAATGGACATATATAAGTGGTGTAAACATCAAAACATCAAAATATTACATAAAACTAAACAAATCTAAGTTTTTAGAAATTTCCTTACAAATGCAAATCGAAGAAGATGGAGGTCGAAAATGATGGTAGAGCTTTTGTTAATCTTGTTCCTCACTTGATGGTGGTTCCGAAAATGTAAGTTTTGTTGTCGGATTTGATGATTCCGAAATTTTGTATGAATTTGGTGAGAGTGTTTTTGGTGTGTGTGTGTTTTTGGAGAATGGAAATGAAAGAAAGAATGAAGGAGAGGTGGGGTGTTGGTGAAAACCTCACCTCACAGTCTCTGTCCCGTACTCCGCGTGGTGTTCGTTTTCTCCGTCATTTAACGTTAAATATTTATTTTATTTATTTAAAGATACATTCTAAATTATAAATTATTACCAAATGTTTTATTGTAAAATTTTACCAATTATCTATTTATGATATTAAAAATGAAATTCGTTATACTTGTTTGCGCGTTTGTATTTTAATTATGAAAGTTCGGTTTGTACGATACGAATGAATACGAAATATTATCACACTAATATTCTAAATAAAATTGAGTTATTAAATAATATTTGTATTACTGAATAAAATTTTTCACCAACGTCCGTATTTATTGTATCGAAATTCGTTCGATTTGAAACTTGTACGATTTAAACAAACCGCATAATTGTGTAGATATATATTCAACAATATATATAATAATTGATACATTAATTAGCCTAACACAGAACTAATTACATGTATTAAAACTTGATTAGGCACTAAATTCTAGTCCTAAATTGACGGTTGTCACACATACCATGCCCTAGGTGCTTGATGTAATCCATATAGAGCCTTATTCAAACGATATACTCGATCTGGATACTCAGGATCAGCAAACCCTGGCGGTTGTGAAACATACACCAATTCTTCCACTTTGCCATACAAGAAGGCACTCTTAACATCCAACTGATACACTATTATACCAAAATATGATGCGAATGCTAAGAATACTCTAATTGCTTCTAGCCTAGCAACTGGTGCAAACACTTCATTGTAATCTATACCTTCTTGTTGATTAAAACCTTGAACCACTAGACGAGCTTTATTGCGAGTAACGATTCCCTTATCATCTCTCTTGCACTTAAATACCCATCTAGTTCCAATTGGATATTCTCCCTTTGGTAGGTCAACCAACTCCCATACTTGTAATTTAGTGAACTGTGATAGTTCCTCTTGCATTGCTTCTACCCACGAGCTTTCTTTTAAAGCCATTTGAACATTTTTAGGCTCGACTTGTGAGATAAAGCATGAATATAGACATTGATTAGGAATTCCTGTCTCTTTCAATGCAGTATACAAGCTTTGGTATTCTAAATTTTCAGACGTACTAGCCTTTGATTGAGTCCTTGTTTGAACCGGAGTATTAATAACACCGATGATGTTTTCAACGGGATGATTCTTACTCGTTCTAGTTGAAGTAACATGTTCAACTGGAATCTCATCTCCTAAGTTAGTACCAATTTCTTCAAGAACACTATGTTGTTCAGGAATGTCTTCCAAATCTGGTACACCCTCTCTAGATAGCTGTGAGTTATCAATACCCATAGATATTCTTAACTCTCTTAGTGGTGTGAGAATTTCATCCACTAATTTGTCAGTCAGCTCTTCTTCATTTAGAGGTGTATTTACTTTGGATTTTTTAGACCCACTAGTAGATGTTTGGTTTGGATCAACATTTGTCTTGATTCCAGAATTCGGAACACTCGATGTTGAAGTATGGCCAGTATCCACATCTTCAGACACTAAATGTTCAGCAATCTCTGTATCACTAACATAGTCACTAATAGGAACTTTAAATGATACAAAAAGATCAGAATAATCAAATTGCCAATCTAAGCCCTTATGAACATCCGGTGAATAGCTCGTAACTTCAATGTTATAAACTACTTCCAAACGTCCTGTGACTTAAGACTCTCTTGTTTGGCGAATTGGGCATATAACCTATGAAAAATCCTTCGTCAGCCTTCTTACCAAATTTTGCTTGATGTCTAGTCTTTAATATGGTGCATGAAACTCCAAAGGGTTCAAACCCTTTTAAGTTTGGTTTCTTTTTGTTTAAAATCTCATAACAAGTCTTGTTATGTCTTTTAACCGTAAGAACTCTATTGAGAACATAACATGCTGTATTCACTGCTTCTGCCCAAAAGATAACCGGAAGCTTTGAATCAGCAAGCATTGTTCTTGCAGCTTCAATCAACGTCCTATTTTTCCTTTCAGCTACACCATTCTGTTGAGGTTCATAAGGTGCACTGAATTGATGTAATATCCCTTTGCTTAAGCAATAGATATTCAACGTTGAATTCTTAAATTCTGTTCCATTGTCACTACGAATACGCTTCACTCTCTTTTTATAGACATTCTCTACTAGATCAAAGAACTCAATTAGAATTCCTGTAGTTTCATCCTTAGATCCCAAAAAGAATACCCACGAGAATCTAGAATAATCATCTGTGACAACCAAACAATACCATTTGCCACCTAGACTTCTCTTGCATATAGGGCCGAAGAGATCCATATGTAGCAATTCAAATGGCGAGGAGATTGAGTTTTCAGTCTTAGATCTGTGTGGTTTCTTGTGCTGCTTTCCTTTCATGCAAGGAACACACTTATCTTAAGACTCGAAACGTTTTTGAGGTACACCTAGAACCAAACCATTTTTGGTTATGTAATTCATCTTTCTCCAGTTCAGATGTGCCATTCTCCTATGCCATAATAATGCGTCTGTTTCCGAAGCCTTGGATAATAAACAAGTAGACACCATTGAAGAGTTAGGAACACCCATGTTGATAGCATAGATGTCCTTCTTCCTTGGCGCCCTCATCAATATCCATTCTTCAGGAATTTTAAATCCTGGCTTCAGGACTAAGGCCTCCTTTTCATTAAAATAAACTGGATGACCTTTATCACAGACTTGGGAAACACTCACTAGGTTGTGAGTTAGTTCTTCAACATAGTTCACATCCTCAAGAGTTAAAGTTCCATTTGAAACTTTTCCTTTTCCCGAAATTACTCCTCATTTATCTCCTGCAAAATTGACTTTTTGCTTGAGACTCTCCTTGAAGTCCTTCAGTAGACTTCGTTCTCCTGTCATGTGTCTTGAGCATCCACTGTCTACATACCACCAGCTATCCTTGTTCACAGCATGCTCCTGCACATAACACAAAACACGATCAGTTATCAAGAGGGACCCAAGCCATTACGGTCTTGGTTTGTCCCTTATCATCAACAAACTTAAGCTCTTTAAAATAACCATCCTTCCCATCAGGAGCTTTGGTTACTTTCGAAGTAACTTGAGTTTGTGGACGATCAGCCTTAAGAGGTGAATTTGAGGATAACCTCCTAGGCACATAATTATGAGCTCTAGTATGGTAATTATAATTAAACTCATGTGATCGCGAAGTAGTACCACTCTCATAATGACTATGGCCTCTACTTGGAGTTCTAAACCTCGACGGTGTCACATCCCTAGGCTTATAAACAGAATTATCACTTTGAGTATATGGTCGTTTAGGTTTAGGTGGGGTGATATCGCTCATTTTGTACATGTTTATCTCTCGCGATATCATTGTTTTTATACTTGTTTCTTGTCAATTTCATGAACTTTCGGTACTTATTTAGTTGGAAATTGATTTCATGTGTTTAGATTGAAGATTGAGAAAGAATGGATGAAAAGGTGAGGATTTTGCTGATTTTGCTATGCTGCACCATTTTGGCCATATCTCTCTCATACGAACTCGGATTGAGACGATCCAGGTGTCCAGACGAAGCTAACTCAAAGCTCTACAGTTCTACAAAATATGGTGAGCTAGAAAAAAAATGGCTGAAGCCGTACGGCTTCAAGGAAGCCGACCGGCTTCCTCAGATCTCAGGTTCAGTTTTTGGGACAGTAGTTCGATTTGGGAAGACGTTTGGGAAGCCACTTGGGAAGCAGCCGGCTTCCAGGGAAGCAGTACGGCTTCCCTGAAGCCGTACGGCTTCAGAACGCCCGAAAAAAGTCAACTTTCAGCTTTTAAAAGTCTAATTTTCACACCCAAACCTACACTTTCCTCTACAGCTCGAGAAAACACCTCAAAACCCCAAATCCACCATGTTCTTCACTTTTTGATTATCAAAATCACTAACCCATAATCAATCATTCAATCCACCTCATTGATTCCATTCATCCACCTCACAAATCCATCTATATATCATCTTCATCTTCTTCACAAAAGGAAAAAGAGTTTTTGGGGAAAACCCTCGTCGCACGACCATCACCGCCGTCGCCGGAATCACCATCAAAGGTGGAAACTCCATCTTCACTACATCACTACCACCATTTATCATTACTTTCACCACCACCATCACTACAAAGGAAACCCCAAACTCTTTTCACTTTTATTTTGGATACTCACGGTAGAAGGAATCAAAGCTAGTGTTCTTGGAATTGTATTAATTGGATGTATTCCAACTTCATCTTCGTTTTGGTTGTAAGCAATTTCTCATTTATTTGAAGTTCATTTGGTTTAATTTCATATTATTGAAGAATTGATGTTTGTTATGAATTTCATTACATTTGGTTGTTGTTTATTGATTAAAATGAGTAGCTAATTGTCTTAGTATTTGTTTGGATGATGTGAGCTAGTGATTAAGGATGTAATATTTAGAGTTTATAAAAGATTGATTTATGTTCATCCGTAGATTTATATAAATGTGTTTGAATGGTTTGTTGAGACTTGTTTTGTACTTGAACTAGTTACTATAGCTAACGTTTGTGACTATGTTTAAGTGTTTATCAATTATATGTCTATGTATAATTGACCCAATGATAGCTAACGCAGATTTGGTATAAGTTAGGCAAATGAACACATGAGTATAAATTGGTGATTATGGCAAACGTCCTTCATTAGGATGAATTATAAATCAATGACATGTATCTATGTTTAATCGTGAACCTTGTGTATTTGAGCTTAGTATAAATGTCTTTAACTTGTTGGTAAATTATTGAGTGATAAGTTGACGAGAGTTATTATCACCTTAGTAATTTATTTCAATTATTTGTCTATGAATGATTGAACAATCGTTGCGAGAGTAGATTTGGAACAAGTTAAGATAACTAAGCTAGAATACGCAAGTGGGTAATTTGGTTTATACTTGGTTTAAATTGATATTGTGTTTATTTCATTTAGTGACACGTGTGAAATTTAGCATAATATTCACTAGGAGTGACAACTAGTAGTTTGAATTGGAAATAATTGTGTTTTATCTCACAAATTGACAACTTGTGCATTTAGAATGGCTTTACCCGTGGTGACAACGGGCAATGGATATTGACATTCAAAGAATTGAACCAAGATAGTAAACCATTACTAGATTAAATTATAGGTTAGTAAATCAAGATTGGAATAAGGTGATGGCGAACGTTAAGCCTAGTTTAATTGAGATTTACATGATAAACTGATTTTAACAACATCCTGAAATCATAGTGAGCTCATCCAAGCAAATGTAGTTTTTCTTATATTAAACTTTTCTCATCCGGCTCTTAAGGGCCCAATTGCCTAGTTTTAGTTAAAAAGTTAGTTTTAAGCAACGTGACAACTTGGTCACACCAAACCCACATTTACTTTTCTGTATAAATTAATTGCACTTATATTTAATTCTTAAACTCACATTCCCTGTGTTCGAACCTAGACTTACCAAAACTATACTACTACTCGACAGGGTCCACTGCCCGGTTGTGTCTTGGTCTAGCTCGGTACTTTCTTTTGTTCATTTTACAACGATAATTTTATAACTAGATCTTACACATCAAGTTTTTGGCGCCGCTGCCGGGGAATGTGATATTTTAAGAGTTTAATTTAAGTGTAATTGATTGATCCTTTCCGGGGATTTATCCTCGGAAAGTTATATTCTGTTTTTAGTTATATAGAATCGGTGCATTTTACAGTTTTAGTGTTTTTGTTTTTAGCAGATTTTATTTACTTTGTTTGTTGAAAGCGGATGAGACGACATGCCAATGGATTTATACAATGTTAGATTACGGTTTTTGGCAAAATATGGAAATTGCAATAGGGAGGGCATTCCAATAATAGTGTTGCTGTTTTTGGAAGAATGTCAAAATTGGGATTGGGATGATATTCAAATCACGATTTCTGATTACTTGAGGCTAGAAGTTTGCAACCTTCCATATGTCGGATATAATGATGAAACGGATGAGGACGAAGAAGAGAATGAAGAAAATTTTTACCCTCATGATGTTTCACAACTTGTTTTGCAGGATTCCAGCATGAGTGAGCTTAATTGGGTTGAAAACTCAGATTTGGAGGATGATGGAAGCATTGAATATGATGATGATTATTCTAACGATTATATTCCACGTTCTTCTAAATGTGTTTTTATAGATAGTGAGGATGAGGATGATTATTATGAATATGATAATCCCCCTCAACCCATTACACAAGCTGTTTTGCAGGGATCTAATTCATTTGAGCATGAACAAATGGAAAATTCAGAAGAATCGGATTATTCAGATTCTGATTTTGGAGAAACCATGGTAGGAGAAATCGACCATTCTTGTGATGCAGCACCTTTTCCCAAAGATGATATTGGTGATCCCGATATAAAGGAATTGCAAGAACTGCTTGGAATTAGTGATCATGAGCTTGATGAGCTTGTGGAAAAAGGAATTGCAAATGATCAAATCCTAAATGCAGAACTTGATAATTTGTATCGTGATAGTGGCGACCAGGTATGTCTTGAAATTATTGGTGATAATTCGGATGGGCTTAACACTGGTAGATTGTGTAGGGACAACGTACCATCTCCTTTTAAAAGGGATTGTAAGTTGTCAGTGGTTGATAATTTGGTATCGACTACGCCTTTAATTGTGAGGCCCTATACATACTTAGAGTTTAATTCATTGTCATCTAAACGTGAGTACGATTTTGTGCTTACAAAAGAACCAAAACCACCCGACCCATTTGTGCCAGATTTGCAAAAATTATCGGTGACGAAAGATTTTAATAAGTCAAAGGTAGATATGAGACAAGGAAATTTTAGCAAAGATGAATTAAATCAGAGCCTTGTGTTTCATGAAAATTTGGCAAATAATAGTCTTTTAGATAATCTTGGAAATGGGGAGACTCATGGGAATATGTTTTTGACTGAGAACATTAGGGAATATACACTTGAAAAATATATTGTCAATTGGTTCATAAGCATATCACAGGAAGGTAGTTGGGCTGTTTGTATCTTTGTTTGGGAGGAGTTTTATATGAATAGCAAAAAGAATGGTAATTTCCTCCCAACTAAATACAATTGGAAAGGCACCAAAGTTTTGATAGATGATCCGCCTTGAGAAATGGAATGGTTGAGTCTAGCTCGGGACTCGGTAATAAACCACGCACCTCACGGGAGGTGAACCCGTATCCTTTTACTTTTTTTTTATTATTATTGTTAATATTATTATTATTATTATTACCATTATAGTTAGTAATTTGAGTTTTTATTAAAAAAAAAAAAACTTTAGACTTTTTATTGACAGTACATACTTTTATTTTTTTTAGGTTATTTTATTTAGTTTTAGAATTTGTTTAGGAATTTTTTATTTAGTTTGAACTTTGTGGGTGTGTTCCCTGAAAACCCTCACGAGACTATAACTCGTCCACTCGGGATACTGAGGGGTTTAAAGGCTTATTGCATACGCTAAATGCAATCGTGATTTCTACGAAAATGAATTTTATTTTATTTTGCATGTATATATAGTGTGTTTTTGTTTGTAGTTGTGCTTTGTTTTTAGTAGTTTGGAGTTGAAGTGATGATTGATGAAGCCAACCTTGTGCTATAATGAGAATGTACCCGAAAGGAATGGATGATTTGAAGATTTATAAAGAATACAAACATGCAAAAACCCCCGGGGAAGTACTCGCTCCCTTTTTCCTTTCACACTTATGCTCATTTTATAGATTATATTTTGTTGCATTGAGGACAATGCAAATGTTAAGTGTGGGGAGGTTATTATTCACTTGAATTAGTTTGTCCTCATAAGATTAGTTGCTTTGAAATGTAATAGATAATATCTTTTTTAAGTAAACTAAGTCTTACCTCTTGCATGAAAAATTTGTTATAGAGCAACCTTATTGGGTGAATTGCATAACTAGCACATTTATAGCCCTACTAAAAATTGTGAGAATTCTTGAGCCTAATTGAAAACACTTATCTTTAGTGTTTATATATCATTTGCTATGAGTGTGCCGGTGTTTGTAGTTTATTCTAGAACTTGCCTTAATGATGCATTTCGAGACCAATGTGGGATCACATTTGTGTGATATAAGCAAAGTAGACGATGAATTGGTATTCTTTAGAATTTAGATTTTTAGTTTTTGTTTTAAACCATTTATATCCAGTCCACCCAGGTCGTTAGCACTCATTTTTAGTGCTAAGAAACCCCTAGACACCTTTCACTTTCATTTCACCTTTCACTTTCATTTCCATCATGATTACTACTTTAGCCTTAATTTTTGTGTAGTCAAAAGTTCAAAAGTTGCCTTGTAACGTTCCAAATCAGTTCACAAAATGTGATTTCAAACAACCTTTTGGAAAGAGTGATATGAAGAATATTTATTCAATAAAGCAAGACCGAGGTGAAAAATTCAAGAAACTTTTTGAGCAAATAAGAAATACATTGAAGACATGAATAAAAGTTGATGAAATTGAACTAAGGAGGCAAGAATTGAAGAGATATGATTAGAAAAGTTGAAGCCTAAGGTTAATTGAGATCACATTTTCATTTTAGTTTCAAGGTAACACTTCATACAAAATATTTTGACTACTACTTTCAACAATTCAAATAAGTGTCTACCCTATCACAATTTCACCCTCACTTTTATCCTTATAACACATTGTTAGAATACCTATTTTGATACTTCGCTTGGTGCTCACGCCAAGACGGTGGAGATTTGATCTTTTGGTAAGCATATGGTAATAACGCATCACGACTTGGCTTATTGAGTGTTTATCTATTCCATTCCCAATCTTGATCAAATTGAGAGTTGAGTGATTGAAACACATTTCCTATTGAGAGGTGCTAAGTTGTGCATTCAAGCTTGACAAATTTATTTAAGGTTTTCTATGTTTGTATTCATGCTACTAACATGATTACTTTTGCAATTGTGGTTAGTTATATTTTGTAAAACCTTGTTCTTAAATTATAAATGCAAGAGGTATGTGTTTTGGAATGTAAATCATAGTTTGCTTGAGGACAAGCAAAGTTCAAGTGTGGGGATATTTGATATCGCTCATTTTATACATGTTTATCTCTCACGATATCATTGTTTTTGTACTTGTTTCTTATCAATTTCATGAACTTTCGGTAATTATTTAGTTGGAAATTGATTTCATGTGTTTAGATTGAAGATTGAGAAAGAATGGATGAAAAGATGAGGATTTTGCTGATTTTGCTATGCTGCACCATTTTGGCCATATCTCTCTCATACGAACTCGGATTGAGACGATCCAGGTGTCCAGACGAAGCTAACTCAAAGCTCTACAATTCTGCAAAATATGGTGAGCTAGAAAAAAATGGCTGAAGCCGTACGGCTTCAAGGAAGCCGACCGGCTTCCTCAGATCTCAGGTTCAGTTTTTGGGACAGTAGTTCGATTTGGGAAGACGTTTGGGAAGCCAATTGGGAAGCAGCCGGCTTCCAGGGAAGCAGTACGGCTTCCCTGAAGCCGTACGGCTTCAGAACCCCCGAAAAAAGTCAACTTTCAGCTTTTAAAAGTCTAATTTTCACACCCAAACCTACACTTTCCTCTACAGCTCGAGAAAACACCTCAAAACCCCCAATCCACCATGTTCTTCACTTTTTGATTATCAAAATCACTAACCCATAATCAATCATTCAATCCACCTCATTGATTCCATTCATCCACCTCACAAATCCATCTATATATCATCTTCATCTTCATCACAAAAGGAAAAAGAGTTTTTGGGGAAAACCCTCGTCGCACGACCACCACCGCCGTCGCCGGAATCACCATCAAAGGTGGAAACTCCATCTTCACTACATCACTACCACCATTTATCATTACTTTCACCACCACCATCACTACAAAGGAAACCCCAAACTCTTTTCACTTTTATTTTGGATACTCACGGTAGAAGGAATCAAAGCTAGTGTTCTTGGAATTGTATTAATTGGATGTATTCCAACTTCATCTTCGTTTTGGTTGTAAGCAATTTCTCATTTATTTGAAGTTCATTTGGTTTAATTTCATATTATTGAAGAATTGATGTTTGTTATGAATTTCATTACATTTGGTTGTTGTTTATTGATTAAAATGAGTAGCTAATTGTCTTAGTATTTGTTTGGATGATGTGAGCTAGTGATTAAGGATGTAATATTTAGAGTTTATAAAATATTGATTTATGTTCATCCGTAGATTTATATAAATGTGTTTGAATGGTTTGTTGAGACTTGTTTTGTACTTGAACTAGTTACTATAGCTAACGCTTGTGACTATGTTTAAGTGTTTATCAATTGTATGTCTATGTATAATTGACCCAATGATAGCTAACGCAGATTTGGTATAAGTTAGGCAAATGAACACATGAGTATAAATTGGTGATTATGGCAAACGTCCTTCATTAGGATGAATTATAAATCAATGACATGTATCTATGTTTAATCGTGAACCTTGTGTATTTGAGCTTAGTATAAATGTCTTTAACTTGTTGGTAAATTATTGAGTGATAAGTTGACGAGAGTTATTATCACCTTAGTAATTTATTTCAATTATTTGTCTATGAATGATTGAACAATCGTTGCGAGAGTAGATTTGGAACAAGTTAAGATAACTAAGCTAGAATATGCAAGTGGGTAATTTGGTTTATACTTGGTTTAAATTGATATTGTGTTTATTTCATTTAGTGACACGTGTGAAATTTAGCATAATATTCACTAGGAGTGACAACTAGTAGTTTGAATTGGAAATAATTGTGTTTTATCTCACAAATTGACAACTTGTGCATTTAGAATGGCTTTACCCGTGGTGACAACGGGCAATGGATTATTGACATTCAAAGAATTGAACCAAGATAGTAAACCATTACTAGATTAAATTATAGGTTAGTAAATCAAGATTGGAATAAGGTGATGGCGAACGTTAAGCCTAGTTTAATTGAGATTTACATGATAAACTGATTTTAACAACATCCTGAAATCATTAGTGAGCTCATCCAAGCAAATGTAGTTTTTCTTATATTAAACTTTTCTCATCCGGCTCTTAAGGGCCCAATTGCCTAGTTTTAGTTAAAAAGTTAGTTTTAAGCAACGTGACAACTTGGTCACACCAAACCCACATTTACTTTTCTGTATAAATTAATTGCACTTATATTTAATTCTTAAACTCACATTCCCTGTGTTCGAACCTAGACTTACCAAAACTATACTACTACTCGACAGGGTCCACTGCCCGGTTGTGTCTTGGTCTAGCTCGGTACTTTCTTTTGTTCATTTTACAACGATAATTTTATAACTAGATCTTACACATCATGGGGAGACACTATGTTTACCTTCTCTTTTAAGAATGTTAACAGGTTTATTACCTAACTTAGGTTTGGTATCTAACCTATCTACAGTCATACTAGAGTCGGTCTGTGTCTTTTCATCAATGAAAAGCTTATGTGATGTTTCAGGCTTTTTGTTAGGACAACACGAAGCCACGTGTCCCTTTTGGCGACACTTGAAGCATGACATCTGCTTGCGTGATTTAGGAACTTTTGCATTACCACTCGGAGTCTTAGGCACTAAAGGTTCAAGTATTTGTTCCTTATTAACCTTATCATTAGTCTTAGCATCGTTAATCACTCCACCCGATACAAACTGTATTTTGGTGAAATGAGACACCTTACTATTATCTGATGATTGGTTCTTAATAACATCCTTCTGTGCCTCTAACTTTTCAGGGTCATTAGTTACTAAAATCTCAGGATTAGCATCTGTCATTTCAGAATCTATCGAGTTACTAGTGTAATTGGCATTAAAAGGATGAGGTACATCATTGTATCATATCCCAGTCTTGTCCTTTACACTACGTTGAGCATCTAGCATTTTATCCATTTCTAAAGTTCTGTAGGACTCAATCTTACGATTTTGTTCTACTAACTTATGCTTAAGCTCAGCTAACTCTCTATCCCTATCAGCTATCGTTTGATTTAAGTCATCAATGTTCATATAGAGACCATCTATGATTATTGCCTTTTCATTTATGGTATCTCTTAATGCAACCTTATCAGAACTATCAGACTTAATCTTATTCTTAAGATCTACCTTATCTGTACTTAACCTAAGGACATGACTTTTAGCTTGTTCAAGTTCAGATATTATAGTCTTATTAGAATCATTAAAAGTGCTAACTTAGGATGACAAATTCTGATTCGACATAGTTAAAACACTTAATTGAGATTGTAAATCAGTAACTAAATAACAAACATCAGCAAGAGTAAGAATATCCAAACATACCCTTTTCTTTTCAGTTTGCACTTCAGCCATGCGTGTCACAAAGTCATCTGGACTCATATCAGAAGTTGAATCCATATATAGCACGTCATCATCACTTGCTTTCTCATGAATCTCCGGCACCTTTATTTCAACATCAATAGGCATATAGCTATTGGAATCAGCAGCTATCTCTTGATCTTCAATCTCAGCCATGAGAGCTTCCTCAGACTAAGCTTGCCAATCATAAGATCCATCCAATTGTTTCACAACTAAGGCTTTGGAAGCTAAGGTACTTCCCGAACCTTGTTTGCTATTGCCAGTTTCAACCTTAGGTCTTTGACACTCACGAGCAAAGTGTCCATAACCTTGACAGTTGAAACACTTGATCTTGGTTTTATCAAACCCTGATCGATTTCCTACCACTTTTCTACTAGTTTTCTTCAAGAAATTTTTTACTCTCCTTGATAACATTGCAAGTTGATCCTGGAGATCTATTTCCTCAAGATAATCAGGGTCTATCTGATCATAGTCTTCATCAAACATAATCAGATCATTGATTTTACCCTGAATGTAGTTTTCATAAGAAGCAACAAAGGATGCAAGGACAGATAACTGTTGCTCAGCAGATTTCACACTCATTGGCATCTTTTAATGTCCTTGAGTTGACTTCTCAGCAGGTGTACCTTTAGTTTCATTACCTGATGAGGTAAGAAGGCACACGTCATATGTTATCATTTCACCATTTTCATCAGTATTACCAACTAAAAGTGCAGTGGTCGAACTAGATGAAGAAGTTGAGAGATTTGTTTTTCCATGATATAGCCCAGGATTCTGAACCTGATCAGAATCAGTTTCTCTCGATTTCTTAGTGAAATCATAACCTTTTAGCTTGTCAATGACCTGCTCTAAGGTCATGGATGCATACCTTTCATCGTTGTCTTTGAGCATTACACCATACATTTCCCACTTAGACGGCAAACCCTCAATAAATTTGTCGGTTCTTTCAGTCTCAGTAGTAACAATCTCATGGTTGTCAAGCTCACTTAACAAGTGGTAGAATCTAGTGATATAAGCATCAAGATCTTCTCCCTTTAAAGCTTTTATAACAGTAAACTGTTTCTTAAGAAGATTCTTCCTGCTTGCCTTCACTTGAGGACTTCCCTCACATCTTTTCTCTAACGCTTCCCAGAGTTGATGGTTTATCTCCTTTGGTAAACTCATCTTAATTGCAGAATGAGATTTATTCTGCAATTTGTATTCCTCTTTTTGTTGATCACTCATCCGGGCGTAAGTTAAAGTAACAACTGCATTATTAACCGTTTGAGTAGGTGCAGTGTATCCATTCTTGATACACATCCAGATCGACAGATCATGGAATCTACAATAAGATTCAAATCTGTCCTTCCAGTTATAGTAATCTTCGATTTTCAACAACTTAGGTGGAACGTTTGATTTTCCCACCTCGTGTTCCATCTCGATCATTTTACTAAGATCAGACATCTTAAAAACGTAAAGTAAAACTGTTTCGCGAATTCAGCAGAACTCGATTCGCAAGACTCAGTTCAACTCGCAATCTCAGCTCGACTCGCAAGTCTCAGTTCGGATTGCTATGATGTCGATTCGCAAGCGATTTCGATTCGCGAGAGATCTCGGTTCGACTCGCAAGTCTCAGTTCGACTCGCAAGCTCAACTCGGTTCGCAGGCTACGCTGAAACCCTAATCTCGACTCGCGAAACGGCTGAAAAACCCGAAACACGAAAATTTAAGGTATTTTTACGATTTAAACAGGAAATTTCAACCGTAAACTAGCCCTAAATCGTCCAGAGAATGATTTTGATTGTTAATATGTACTAATGCACGTATAAACGATCCGAATCACAACGCAATTATCACTAAAACACTCGAACAATCTCGTATTTAGCCCGAAAGCTATGATACCAGATGTAAGTCCCTAGTTCTTAGGATCGATAACTTCGTTATCTGTAGTATTAAGGTGCGGAATCCCTCAATACAATGTTATCTTACTAACAACGAATATGTTCGTAATTGCATTTTAATAAGACTTAGCTTTAAACGATTAAACGTCAAAGCCTAGCCGTTAGGATTGTTTTTCTCTGGGTTTTACTGAATTCGCAGGAATGCAAAAGTGTGTAAAAGTTGTTATCTTTTTCACGATTGAAAAACATTAAATATGTCGTCTCAACTCGCTGCCGCTGGGCCTGCGAGTTGATTCGACTCGTTCTGCAAGCCCAAGCCCATTATGCTTCGGCTCGTTATGCCTATCGGTGTCCACGAGTTCAGTTCTCATCTCGCTGCTCAACTCACAGCGACTTGAGAACTCGACTCGCATCAATCGTATATATTTATTTCGTATTTAATTATTCGTCTAACTTAACAAAATAATATGTTTAACGAATATTACTAACAAAACAAATATTCATTTACAAATCCGAACCAATATACAAACAAGATAATAATTACACCAGTCCTATTTCAAGCTAGATCTATTGTCACAATCTATGTCCCAACACGTAAAGAGTAGAAAACGTCCGTTTATACGAGTACGGTTCGTGGTGGCGCTACCACCCCGGACGGAGATTGTCAGTCCCATATGGATCCATATACTAAAACTCGCGCTTATCCCATAACTAACAACTATGATTCAGAGGACTTCATTGGATTAATCGTAACTCATGCATTTCAGTAACTCTGTAGGTCTATAAGTACGTATAGTTGCAAAATGGTAATTTGTAAGTCGGTCATGCAATAAGTTTATAAATTGATGAAACAGTAAGTTTGTAGAGTAGCAAGTCAGTAAAGTCTGTAAAGTAGTATTCCAGTAAAACAGTAAGTAGATAAGTCGGTAAACAGTAAACTTGCACATGTATTTATAGTAAACAAGTAATGCATCTCCTCCAAAGTAAAGACAGTAAAAAGGGGCCGTGAGACTCACCTGAGTCTAGCAGGGTAAAGCAGAAATCAAGCAGTGTGGTTCTCTGAACCAGTGACCTCTAACGTCCTAAACGCATAAGGTTGAGTAAGTAATTGGATATCTTAAAGATTATCCACACTAGTTGTCCACTCAACTAGTTAATGTCCATTAGTCTATTATTTGTAATTGTTCGTATTTATAATCTGTCGTTATGTATGTATAGCCCGTTGGTGACGGTGTGTAATAATAATTCAAGTATTATTATTATGTATTTCATTTCTTTGTATATTTGTACACGTGGGTATGTATATGTTTACATAAATACTTTGAAGGTGTGTATGTATATATACATATATCCGAAGGTATTTCTTAGTCCGAAAGTACAATATATATATGGGTATGTCCGAATGTGTATATATATATATATATATATATATATATATATATATCCAAAAGTATAGGTTTATATATATAAATGTCCGAATGTATATTTATCCGAAAGTAAGTGTGTCCGAAATTAGTTTGTCCAAAGTTTGTTCCAAGTCCGAAAGTACGCATCCGAAACTATGAAATCCGAACTTTGAGTCCAAAGCACTGTTCATCCGAAAGTCAACGGAGTCAAAAATCCGAATTTGACTCAAAATCTAAATTTAGCTTCAAAATCCGAAAGTCAACAAAAGTCAAAGTTCGGAGTGAAACTGAGTCTGAATTTGTGATTTTTATTTAAAATAGTAAACGTTATCGAATCGTTCTGAAATTTTTACACGATGTTCCTACATATGTTACGTACTTACTGTAAATTTTTTATGAGTTTTGGAGGTCGTTTGATATTTTTTAAAAATCCGCAAAGTTACCAGGTACTGTTTAGTCCGAATTTCAAGTTGTGTTCATAGATTGGATTTTCTGGAAAAATAGGTGTATTTTTGGAAAATATGATCAACATGAAAGTTGTAGATAACATCCTAAGGAACATTTTTCGTTTAGATTTCATGAGTTGATTCTTCCTAGAATTTGAGATATTAACGATTCGGTGAGGTATATAAAGCTGGACAGATTCATATATATATTTGTCTTAGCAAAAATATTTTTCAAGCTTTCATTTGGACATTAACAAGCTAGATGATCAACTAAACATGTAATCATACATAATATAAGTACTTTTGAAAAGTGACGAGAGCTTACGAGTGTCGGTTTTAGAAACCGAGAAGATAGAAACGTAGTTAGCGTTGTGGTGAACGTTTTTGCTTCAAACCTTCTAGTAATCCAAGGACTTTTGATAGTGTTTTTATTGATAATTAGTTAGTGTTCTTGAAGTGTTTTTAGAGAGAGAGGGGGACGATTTTTAGAGAGAGTTAGAGAGAGATTTAGTTAGTTTGAAATGAGGAAGAATGATGAGGGTGTTGATGTTGTAGTCAAAGAACAAGATCCCTAATTTGGGGATCTTGTTTTGGCTGATTTTTGGCTAGTCAAAAAGGGAGTCAAGTTGTTTAAAACTTGTCTCCAAACTTTGGTATTATACATGTGTTTGTTTACCCGATCGTTTAAACGTATAATTTGGCGTTATATCATATACGTACGTTTTTATAGGCTATAATTTTACGCGTGTAATCGCATTATTTTTACTTGAAGTATTTTATAAAAACACTTTTAATAGGTTATAAATTATGTCTTTGTTTTACTTTGAACTTACGGATAGTTTTCTGTGTTCAAAATGTATTTAAATTTCTAACGGAGTAAATAATTATTATTCTTGACAATAATACTTTATTTGAAAATGTTTTGCACCAACTTCCATTTTGAGTTTCTGCGTTCTGTCAGATTCGCATATACACGATTATTAAATATTCGTTTAACGTTATTATATATATTTATAATACTTGTACACTTCAGTAGTTTGAATATATAATACTTGAAATAAAAGTTTAAATTTTTACCAAATTTTGGGTCATTTTAGACCGGGTGTCACATGGATGATATCGGATTTCACAATCGTAATCCGTAAGCAACTCGACCCATCGACGTTGCCTCATGTTTAGATCTTTCTGATCGAAGATATGCTGGAGACTTTTATGAGCGGTGAAGATTGTACATTTAGTGTCGTACAGATAGTGTCTCCAGATTTTGAGTGCAAACACTACGGCTCCCAGTTCGAGATCATGAGTGGTATAATTTTTTTTCGTGAATTTTGAGCTGTCGGAAGGCGTAGGCAATAACTTTGTCCCGTTGCATCAATATGCAACCGAGACCTTGGTGTGAAGCATCACAGTATACCACGAAGTCATCGTTGCCTTCGGGTAAGGATAGAATCGGTGCACTGCAAAGCTTTGGTTTTAATAGCTGGAATGCTGACTCTTGTTTTTCAGTCCAATCGAACTTCTTTTCCTTCTGAGTTAGTGTCGTGAGAGGTTCGGCTATTTTCGAGAAGTTTTCATGGAAGCGCCGATAATACCCAGCAAGTCCAAAGAATTGGCGTACTTCGGTCGGCATCGTGGGTGCTTGCCAACACTTGATAGCCTCGATTTTTGATGGATCAACATGAATTTCTTGACTATCAATGACGTGTCCAAGGAATTGAACGGTTTGCATCCAGAACTCACACTTAGAGAATTTGGCATATAACTCCTCGTGCTTGAGTAGTTCTAGGATGGTTTTCAGGTGTTGCACATGTTCTTGTTCGTTGCGCGAGTAAATCAGGATGTCATCGATGAAGACGATAACAAACTTGTCGAGATATGGTATGCACACCCGATTCATAAGGTCCATGAATACAGCCGGTGCGTTGGTTAAACCGAATGGCATCACTTGGAATTCGTAATGCCCATAGCGAGTTCGGAAAGCTGTTTTCAGAATATCGTCATCATGAACTCGGAGTTGATAATAACCTGACCGTAGATCGATCTTTGAATAAAAACTCG
This sequence comes from Helichrysum umbraculigerum, assembly GCA_949592205.1. NCBI lineage: Eukaryota > Viridiplantae > Streptophyta > Magnoliopsida > Asterales > Asteraceae > Helichrysum > Helichrysum umbraculigerum. Next base: position 103,808,560 of record CATIUR010000004.1, on the reverse strand, counting down.
ACCCCTGAAGTTGGTCAAGTAGGTCATCAATGCGGGGAAGTGGGTAACGGTTCTTGACAGTTCACTTGTTGAGTTCACGGTAGTCGATGCATATGCAGAAAGAACCGTCTTTCTTTTTCACAAATAGGACCGGAGCTCCCTAAGGTGAGAAACTTGGTCGGATGAATCCCTTATCCAGGAGTTCTTGCAACTGAGTAGACAACTCCTGAAGTTCGGAAGGAGCTAGACGATAAGGTGCTCGTGCCACGGGTGCTGCGCCGGGCACAAGATCGATTGAGAACTCAACTTGTCTTGGTGGCGGAAGGCCAGGCAAGTCTTCGGGAAAGACTTCTGGAAAGTCTCGAACGATAGGCACATCCTCAAGTCGTTTCTCCTCCTAATTTTTCTCCATAATGTGTACGAGGATTGCCTGGTACCCTTTTCTTAGGTATTTGCGGGTTTTCATACATTATATGATGTTTAATTTCATCCCATCGGTCTCCTCTTGTATGACTAAGGTACTACCGGTGACGAGAGGAATACGAACAATTTTATCGAAGCACATGATTTCAGCATGGTGCTTGGACAGCCAATCCATGCCAACAATGATGTCGAAACTTCCAATCTCGACGGGTATAAGATCAATGGAAAAGAGTTCGTCGGCTAGGTTTAAAGTGCAATTGGGTATCACACTGTCAGTCTCAATGAGTTTGCCGTTTGCCAATTCTACTGTGTATGCAGTTTCTAAGGCAATAGGTGTAATATCAAGTAGTGGGCTAAACTCATCAGATATGAAACTCCCATCAGCACCAGTATCAAATAGAACAGAAGCAGTTAAGTTGTTGAGGAGGAACGTACCCGAGACCACATTCGGGTCTTGACGGGCTTCCCCAGAGTTAAGGACGAAGGCTCTACCTCTTGAGTTGTTGTTGTTGTTGCCCTTATTCTTCAGTTTCGGGCATTCGTTTCTGAAATGCCCTGTGTTTCCACATTCAAAACAGGCTCTGGGTTGGTTGGAGCTGGTGTTGGCGTTGGTAGACCTACAGTTTTTGGACAGACGCCCATACCTTTGGCACTTGTTGCAAGGAGTACCGCAAGGACCATCATGATGTCGGCGGCACTTAGAACAGAAAGGCTTGTTTCCAGTATAGCCCTTCTTGGTTTCAGTACCGGAGGTGTAGTCCTTAACAGTCTCAGGCCGTTTAGAGGGTTGTTGGTTTTGATTTTGATTGTTGGGGTTCCCAGTCCACTTGCGTTTGTTATCCCCTGATTGGTTTCCGGTACTCTTTTCAGCAGGAGTGGCTCGGCGAGCGGTCTGAGCCATGAGATTGTGTGCCATATGGACGGCACTCTGGATAGTGTCTGGTTTGGATGAGGTCACCATCCCTTGAATTTTTTTCTGGGAGTCCCCAGATGTATCTCTCGATCCGCTTGTACTCCGGATTTACCATGGTTGGGCACAAGAGTGCCAGTTGGTGGAATCTAGTGGTGTAACCTGTGATATCGTTGTTCTTGACCGTGAGATTCCATAACTCAACCTCAAGTTGCTGTAATTCTTCCCGCAGGCAGTATTCATCTTTCAACATCTTCTTAAGGTCTTCCCATGGGAGTTGATAGGCAGTATCAATAACCACAGTCTGAGCATGAGTGTTCCACTAAGTCAGAGCACCTTCCATGAAAGTACAGGTGAAATATTTGACCTTGCAGTCTTCTGTGCAGTTGCAGATTCTAAAGACTGACTCCATTTTCTCGATCCATCTTAACAAGCCTATAGCGCCTTCGGTGCCCTTGAAGTACAAGGGTTTGCAGTTGAGGAAGTCTTTGTAGGTGCAGGGTCTGGCCGGAGGGGTGTTGTTTAGTGTATCCTCGCTGCCTGAATTTGGGTGTCGGGCAGCTAAGGCATCAGCTACGCCCTGTGCGATCAACTGGGTGATTAGACGTAAAAAGTCACGTTTTTGCGTACATAATTCCCACCTTTTTAGCCCCAAAATGGATGAAAACATTCAATATCAATACCTTTTCACCATAATTCATCATTAGGGCTAAAAATAAGGCGTTGCTTCAAAAATCAAGTAAAATAACCAAATAACGTACAAAATAGAGCACAAACAACACGTTCACGTTCTACGAACACTTTTTGAGCATGATACCTTGAATTATACCTAGATTATCTCATTATGATCTTCAGGTAATTACGATCTCGTGGATATAAAGAACGCTGAAAACGGAGCTAGAATGAAGAAGTTATGGCCAAACGAAGAACGACTAGGCGACCAAGATTTACAATCCAGTGCACAAGGCAACGACCAAGACCACACCACACCATAAGGGCCGTATACCCCCCCCTAGGGGCCGTATACCCCCCCTTATGGGGCCGTATACCCCCCCCTTTTGGGGTGGTATACCCCCCTTCTAGGGGTGATATACCCCCTCTATGGTGCCGGATACGCCCCTTTTGGTGCTGGATACGCCCTATTTGCTACCGAATACGCCCTATTTGCTACCGAATACACCCCTTTTGGTGTCGAAATTTATAGCTCAAGGGTGTATTTCAGTGTTAAATTGGGTGCGAGGGTGCTGAGTGTAAATTGGTGTCTTGAAAGCCTATAAATATAAGGCTTAACCTCCTCATTTCAACACACCTCACCATACACTTCACAACACAGTTTCACACACTTCCCTCTCTCTCTAGAATAGTAGTAGCTTTCTCTCTCTAACACTTCTCTAAGGAGTTAGAGGAGAAATAGTAGGTTAGCAGTCAGTTAGTTCTTGGTTAATACTTAACCAAGACTAACGGAGGGGTAATATTGTAATATTGTTGAAGATACTTGGAGGGGTTATTATTGTAATATTGTAAAAGATATTCGGAAGTTCCGCTCATTGTAATCTCTCAGCATATATTCAAACTACACATTATCTACGGTTATCTCTTTCCTTATCTATTATAATGATGATTGCTATTGTTATTATGCTAGATTTAGGATTACTTGCCATGATTAGTGAGTAGTTATATTGTGTGTTTGTTGTGATGTAGTTAGTCATTAATTGGGATGATGTCATTATGAAACAACGGAGGTAACGTTAAACGGCTTTCATTTGTATAGCGCCGGAAACATCACGAATGTGTGGAGTACGGAACGTGGAAGCTATGAAAGTCGTGGGCACAATCCGTTGTGGAATAATGTTTCAAACTATTATATAAATGAAAACTCGGTGCTTTGATTACGCGTTTCATCTATGAATTTAAACCGCATTTTCAAACTAATGCCTTTCCGCCAATAAACGTGGTTAAAACCTTTTGATAAGACGTCATATCAGGGGTAATTAATTATCTGTGTTCAAATATCATTTTCTGGTTTTAAGCTGTGGAACTACTAACCAAGTATTGTACACCGTGATTAAACTACAACTTAATTATATATGTTAAATGGCATGGTCTGGTTTCGAAGCCGTGGAATTACTAAACAAGTATTGTACACTGTGAATAAACTAGGGATTTATTGGTTAATTTTAAGTGAGGGCTGGTTTAAATCATAAATGGAGAATCTTTGATCTAAAATACAAACTTAGCTTATATGATCCAGAAAGGAATTCGAGGAATCATCTAGTATTCCAAATTCGTCTATCACCCCTGGATTCCAAAACCATTGATGGAACGTAATCAAACACCAACCAAGTCTTAAACCTAAATGTTTTATTCAATTAAGTATTACTGTGGTGTTAAGAAAGGTCGGACATTTAGTGGGTCTGTTACTCTATTCATGCACCCAGGAATCTTCATATTCCAAGAAGGGTCACTGTTCCGTAATAGGGCAGTGTTGAGAGTTGAGCAGCCTCCTCCGATCAGAATCACGATAGCCTAGTTACTAAGTGACATACTGATTGAGCAATCAATCAGTAGGGTACTAGTGCTTACAACACAAATACTTGAAACAAATTAAATACAAATCTTTAGAAAGACGTTTTCATTACTTAAACTAAAACATCATCCCAATGTAAGGCTAATGAAATCACAACAAACACCCCCTCTATCCTGACTGTTATCCCTTATTTTATTTTATTGTATTGTTTAGTATTAATTAGTAATATAATTTAGAAAACGAAACAAAAACAAACTCCCAACCATTTTTTAAACTCCATCACTAGCTAGAAACGAACATCCTGATTTCTCTGTTTCACAATACCCTTGATTTTAAAGAACGAGCCTAGGTCATACTTGCTGCTATACACCTCTAGGTCACGTGGCACTAGTAAACTTAGGCCCCAGCTCTATAAATATTAAAACTTACCCGATCCGCGTCCCGACGGCTGGAGCAACGACCGGAGTGAAATCCGACCGACCGCTCGGGCGCGATCACTGGGCGATCTTAGCTTGGCTATACGTTTGTCGTCTCGGCGGCATGATTCTAGAACAACAAGAAAAGAGATATATGAGATGTTGAACAGAAGTTATGATTTTCACATTTGCATATTTGATGGGATGATATGCAACAGCATGAGATGGCAATCGATTAATGACTTGGAATATCAAGATTCATATTCATTAAAGATACGAGTCCAAGGATTACAGGATACAAGTTCAAAAGGGTTACAAGCTTCATAGTTTACAAAAGATGCCGGGAATTGTTACATCCGGTCGAATTACAAAAGTTTAACTAATATTCGATTAGTAGGTTGCATAACAGACACTACACTAATCCCGGTGTAGATTCTGTTGTGCAAGCAGAGAGGTAAGGTGGTCCACTAATTCTGCAAGTCTGGTAACCATTCTGAGAGCATCCTCGGTTTCCCGCAAACGTGTCTCGTATTGTTGCAGTCTTGATTGTAAAACGGAGATCTCATTTCGGTTACTGATTACTTGGTTATGAACGATCTCCATAGTTTCCGTGGTATCATTCATTTGGTCATGAGTACGGTTTATGGTTTCAGAGATGTCTTCCTGATCCAAGTACATCTGTGCAATGCGGCCTTGAGCTAGTTCCATCCAGTTTGAGCGAGTTTCATGTTGTTCTATTTCCATGTCGTGTAGCCTACGTTCGTGACGGTGCACTCGAGCGGCTGATATAGGTACAGTGAGGTGTGTTGGTTCTTGGGTATAAGGGGAGAGATCCATGGCTGCATATCTTTCAGTATCTGCAGGGATTTCTATGTTTTCCTCGATTCTCCAGGTGGCAACAGCCGTAGGCAACCAGCTCCATTGGTGAGCAGTTGCTCGATGACGATCTATAGCAGATACGTTTCCTGTGACGGCAGGGTTGTGATATGGCCTAGCTCGGTGTGAGCTACCAGTGCGTCTAGCCACGAGTGGTTCTGAGTGGCTGCGACGTGAGCGAGAGAGAGATAGTGGAGTACGTGCAGTTTGTCTAGATGATGAGTCTACCATTTCTGTGGCAAGAACGTTGAGTATCGTGAGGCCTATATATATATATATATATATATATATATATATATATATATATATATCATATAATATAGCCTAGTGTGTCTAGCACAAACATGTATGGGTCCCGTTTCTCTCGTGGTCCGAGTCAACTAGTGTATTCCTGTTCAACATAACCATTTCAGACTTCACATCATCTTTCCTTAATTGTACATAGTTGATCAGGCTATGTTAAATTAAAGTCGTATGATGTAATTCCTGAACCAGTCATACATACTAAGGAAATACTACCTAACGGTCATAGTCTAGGTCCACTAAATGCAACCTAGTTCACTATAACCTTAGGCTCTGATACCAATATGTTTCGCGCGTTTTTGTCGCGTATGTGTTATTTATATGATACGAAATATGTGTGAAATATTATTGAAATAATATTTAGTAATCTATATGTTTATTAAATAGTTCCATATTATTTAATAAATTGTGTTCACCAACGTCCGTATTGTGATGTGTTGGATTCCCTCCTATATGTAAATGCACTATTTAATCAAACTGCGTACTTGTATATATTCCAATATACATAATGATACACATAATTAGCCAAATATATAACTAATTATATGTATTAACAAAGTGATTAGGTACTAATTACTAGCCCTAATTTGGCGGGTGTCACAAATCAAGTTAGGGACACGAATTTCACAAATGACGAGTTGTCACCGAATTTCTTTTTTATAAGTAACATATCTATTCAATCGATTAATATTCCTCGATCAAATTTAAAAAATATTGAGTATAATGGGAGATATTAAAGTTGAAAGTGGTAATGTATTTTTATTAATTACTTTCTCCTCACTCAATATTTTTTAAAATTGATCGAGGAATATTAATCGATTAAATAGATATGTTACTTATAAAAAAGAAATTCGTTGATAACTCGTCATTTGTAAAATTCGCGTCCCTAACTTGATTACAAATTGAAAGTTCGATACCTTAAATTAAAAAATTTAAAGTTGTGTACCTTAAATAGAGATATGTGATAATTATAGTACCTTTTATTGTACTTTTCCCTTAAATAAATTATTGTTACTTTGACAAGCAATGTTATGTGGTATTTAATTTAACGATTGGTTTGTAGAACAAAAAAAGTAATGTTTTTTTACCAAAGGGCATTTAAGAATGTAAATATTTGTCGTAGTGAGGTGTATGTGTAATTGTCTTTCTAAAAAAAAAAAAAAGTTTTTCTAATTATATTCCATTTAGTTATGGGAAAATTTTATATATATCCCTAGAAACTCTTAAAATTACATATACATCCAATCAAACTTCATAATTACATATATATCCAATCAAACTTCTTAAACTCTCATATGTATCCATTATGCTAAACAATTTAATAAATGTCCATATTACCTTTAGTATATAAAATAATATTTGTGTTTATGATATTTCAAACACAACAAATCATCCTTTGCTCGAAATGGACCTGAAACATTACTTAGAAAACTTTCGGCTTTCTTAAACTCTCATATGTATCCATTCTACTAAACAATTTAATAAATGTCCATATTACCTTTAGTATATAAAATAATATTTGTGTTTACGATATTTCAAACACAACAAATCATCCTTTGCTCGAAGTGGACCTGAAACATTACCGGAAAAACTTTCGACTTTTCTGATTTTCCCTTATATCGTCCATGCTTAAATGAAATCGCCTCATTTAATCAATGATTTAATTAGTTATGTCAAAAGTCTTAAATATTTTTTGATGTTGTACATTAGGGTGACTGTAAAGTGCATCTTCTTTTCCTGATGTGTGAAAAAAAAATACTAGTCAAGCTTATAGTCGTTTCTGATCGATGAGATTAAGAGAAGGATTTTTTCAAATTTATTTATGTTTATGCATTTTAATAAAAATAATGATGCATTTTACGGGAAATTTTCATTTTTGGCGCCATTGAATAGGAATTGATAAGAAAGAAAATGCAGAATGTCAATTGCAGTCGGTTAAAAAGCTTTTAATTTTTTAATTACATTTATTTATTATTAGTTGGATACATATGAGAGTTTAAGAAGTTTGATTGGATATATATGTAATTATGAAGTTTGATTGGATATATATGTAATTTTAAGAGTTTCTAGAGATATATATGAAATTCCCTTTAGTTATTTACTTTTCCCCACAATCGTAAATAGGTTTATTATTATTTAACTGTAAACTAACAAGTGAATTTACTATTAAATTAGTCAAATGATATTGAATGCTTATGTAATTTAACTTTATGGTTGCATAAACTATGATATTTAATTAATTTCAAACGATTGTTGTATTCTAACAAAACTGGTTATGATGTATTATTAGTGATGGTGATAATTTAGATTATACCCTCGTGTTTGTGAGGGTAAAAATATCCTTGTTAATGTCAAACCGCGTAATGTTTGATTTTATATGATACTTTTCACGTTTTCAGCGTCAGTGTTGTTTTCGATGGTTCGAAGTTGTGGGTGGTAGATTCAACATCGATGTACAACAAAAATGTTATTTTACCACACATTTTTTTTCACACTTTTAAAAAATGTGGAAATTTTTTTAAAAATGATAGATTTTCCACACTTATATATGTAAGAAAGAAAAGCACACATTATTAAGTGTGGAGAAATTACAACTTTCCAACACTTAAATGTGTGGAAAAAATTTGTAACACATGATTTTTCCACACAAGAAAAAGTGTGGATAAATTGGGTGTTACAAATCTTTTTTCACACTTTTAAGTGTTGAAAAGTTATCATTTTTTCACACTTTTAAGTATTAACTTTTTTTCCCCACACTTATATATGTTACGATTGTAGTGATTTCAACATTTATTGATGTAACAAATTTTTCCACACTTATAAGTGTGAATAATTTTACATATTTTTCACACATTTTTAAAAAGTGTGGAAAAAAGAGTATGGACATATTTGTTGTAGTTTGAGAATTTTCATGTGGACGATTCGAAGTTGATGGACTTTTTAGGTTTTGGATAGTAAATCTAGCGGTATTGATTACATCTTTGAAAATTTTACATTCAGTTTTGGTAGGTTTAATGGTTGTTACTGATTCTTTTAAACAATAGTATTTGAGTTTTTTTATATATTAAAATCGATCTATTAATAAAAAATATATAATATATATAATGAAAAAAAATACTAAAAGAAAAAATTGTTAACTTGACGACAAATGAGAGAGTCTACAACGGCAAAAGGCAATAAAAAACAAAAGAAAACATCATTTGATGGGTTAATGGACTAGAGAATATCCGTTTTGTGTATTATTTCAGTGTAAATGATTGATTCAAATTCAAGATTCAATAATATAACTTCAATTTCTTTTATAGAATTATAGATTTCTCGTAATAAGTGTAATATAAATAATTAAATTTAGTTATTTTAGATATATAAATGCTAATTTTATAAATTTAATTGAATTTTCATAATAGTACTAGCAGATTACCAGCGCAATGCTACGGTACTACGACACCTTATACATAAAAGACGAGGTTAGTTTATAGTGTTGAGTGATAAAACTTATTTTAATCTTACGTTTGATAGTTAATTATCATGTGATAATCGTGATCGTGAGTGCTACATTATGAATATAAATTTATGATGAATTAAGAGTCGCCATTTTTGCAAGTGTTTTGATTTATATTGAAATGACAAGTACTTAAAATACATATTTTTGTTGGTGTTATTAATGAAGTTACACGATTAATATTTATAGTTATGTTTGATTCAAAATATAATATTTGTTTGAAATTGATTTATGTAGCGATTTGAATTTGATTGGTGAGCTTGATAGTCATTTCTTGTTTGTGAAAATAAATTACTTTTTTCAGTAGTGAATCTTGATTTACAACTATTTGAAATTATTTTTAATTAATTTAATGTAGTTTATTGATTAGACTAATTTATTTGATTAGTTGACTTCGATTATTACCATATATGTGTTTTCAATTTTATAATGTTAACATTAATACCAATTGTAAATAAATGAAAGGCGTAAATTATTCAATTCCGATATGACAAATGCAAGTTAGTAAGGAAGAAATGAAAATGCTTTATAAGGGTTATAGATATATAAAACTTAAGTGCACTGAAATGTAACTATTGATTGTATGACATGCATAGTGTCTATCAAATATAGAAATTTTTATTCATTGCATTATGTGTAATTTTTGGTTGTTTTATTTGCATGTTAGTTGTATTATTCACGTGGGATCATTATAAGTTGTCACGTGATCAAAGTACAAACAATGACAATAATTGAAATTAAAGTTCATAACACACAAGATGTAACACCCCCAAATTTACTGTTTAGCGGAAGCTCGAATTGGGTGTTACTAATCAATATTCACAGCACAAAGATATATAATGAACGACCACTATATGCGTCGTTTGAACTTGTATAAATAAAACAAAGTTTACATCCAAAAATAATGTTTACATTAGCTCCGTTTCTGAAATGGAGACATTTACATCACATAATTACTTATACAAAATATAATAATGCAATTTAAATCTCTGATTTGTAATGCATGCTGACTCGAGCTAATGAAATCCTGTCGGGCAGTCCAACCTAGTGATGTGTACCTGTGATACTTGCTAAAATGGGTCAGCGAAACGCTGGTGAGCTCACAGGTTTGTATATCAATATTTGTTATATGAACCGCAAGATTTATAATTGAATTTAAAATGCAATTAAGCAAAATAAAAGTTATACAGTCATGAGCACATAGTCTGAGCTTAACTTGAGTTGTCAGGCCCACTTAAGGAAACCTAACTTGAAGGCCCCCACGAGTGTCTAATCCACACTCGTCATCCCAAATGCTAATACGTCCGTTTGACCAGTTAGTGCGTGCTAACCCGGACGAGGATTGTCAATCCTATATGATATCATATACTAACATTCACGCTACTACGTATTACCAGACTATGCTATGGAGGACTTTATTGATTAGTTGAAAACAACTCATGCAGTATTTGTATTGATTTGTACTTACGTTCAACATGTAAATAAAACGAGCATTGTAATCACACCCCAAATATGTAAAGCAGTAAAATAGGGGCCATGAGACTCACCTGAGCCTTGAGTGTTTATCTAAATAAACTTGAATTGATTAGCCTTGAAATGATGTCCGAAGACTTGCAACCTGAAGGTGTCCATGACACGCGATGGTTATTAATTGATTAGGTATCTCGAAAGACTACCTTTGTAGTTGTTTGTCCAAATTACCCCGATTTGGTTGATTGACTTGTCTAAATTACTAAGATTTGGTTGATTGAATTGAGTATTTGAAAACGTGTACGGCCCGTTGGTGATTTGTTGTAATAATAACATTGATGTTATCACATTGATTGCGAAGTGTTATACTTGAAAAGTATATTCCATTTTGTTTGCAAAGTCGTGTCGTATAAGCGTTTGAAGTTGTACAAGTTTGACACTTGGTGTGAAATATGCTTACGGAATCTAAGTACGGGGGTCCGGGGGCAGCGCCCCTGGTAGCGGGGTCCAAGGGGCGGCAGCCCCTGGCGGGGTCCAAGGGGCAGAGCCCCTGATTGGGGTTGAGCTGCCAAGTCAGCTTGGAAAATTTTTATTTCTACTATATTGCTTTGGTGAAAAACGCATCTGGACTTGAATTTGGATGAAATCAAGTGATAAAATTTAGGGTCTCGACACTTAGTGAAAACACATGTTTTCTGGTCTGTGCGACGTTGGGTGCGACGTCGTAAGTCCTGACTGCGACGTTGAGCATGGCGTCGCTATGTGCGATTTTCGCAATTTAATGCGACGTTGTGGGTGGCGTCGCTATGTGCGACGTTGTTGATTCTTACGACGTAAGGGTCTGCGTCGCTAAGTGCGACTTCGGCCCATTAAGGCGACGTTGAGGCTGACGTCGCTATATGCGACGTTGTGGAAGGTTTTGCGACGTCGCAGCTGACGTCGCATAAAGTCTGGCCCAAATGCGACGTTACGGTCTGTTGGCCGGAATTTGTGTCGAAAACGAGTTTTCCGGTTTCCGTTTGATCCAAAACTTTTACCCAACCCATATATGGACATTATAAGCTTATATAAACAATAAACATGTAAAAATGAGTAAAATCGGAGAGTTTCGGGTTTTTGTCGGAAACTTACGCGGTGTCGAATCAAAAATCCGAAAAGATGAGGTTGTAGATCGTTGCGTGGTGGTTCCTTTTCTCTAAAAATCTTGATGATCCGAGGTCGTTTAAGGTTGTTATTTGGTGATTTAGTGAGGTGGTGGTGGTGAAGTGTTTAGAGAGAAAAGAGAGAGAGAATGGTGAAGATGGATGATGAAAATGAGAAGTGAGAAGGGAAATGGGGGAAATCCCCATTTTGTGGCATGGGGGCCGGCCCACATGGGCCCCACCCATGTGTGGTTGGCTCCGATTTTTCATCTCCTGCGTTCGCGCTCCGTGCAGTGTTCGTTTTCACGATCGTTTAAACGGTTAAATAATTTTTGTGTACGTTTAATTACAAGTTTTGAAATACAAATATTTACCCAATATTTTGTTGAAGTATCTCACCAAATACTTAGAAATTGCGTTACGAAACGTAACTTTAACTTGTTTTATTTTGTTTATGTGTTTAACATTTTTAATCGCGAAGGCTTAGTTTGTACGATACGTAATGAGTACGAAATATTATAAAAATAATATTTTGGATATAATTGTGTTATTAAATAATATTGTATTATTCAATAAAATTGTTCACCAACGTCCGTATTTAATTGAATCGAAATCCATTCGATTTGAAACTTGTACGATTTAATCAAATCGTATACTTGTATATATATTCAACAATATATATTACTTGATACATTAATTAGCCTAATACATAACTAATTACATGTATTAAACTTGGTTAGGCACTAATCACTAGTCCTAATTTGACGGGTGTCACACAAGATAACCCCGACTACTTTTTTGCGTACTATAAATATTATATCATAAATAAATACATTTCCGTATACTTAATTCTAGATATAATAGAGTAGAAGATATTATGTTTAGTAGTTTTAAAAATATTATTGATAAATCTACAAAACATTATTAAATCATATTAATACATTTAAGTTTTTATATGTACTATTATTTAACGGTGAATAACGTTTAGTGTTGTACCAAATCCAGTGGAAAAAATCTAGTAAAATACTAAACGTACATTGTTACCAAATGTGATACACCATTAAATATTATCTTATCTTAAATATAATATAAGAATCACCTTGGTGATGTCATCATTCATCTAATTAAAATTTTCTAATTTTTTGATTGAGTACTGATTCGTACATCACCATTTTTTATCCATACACCACCAATCGTGCTTTACGGTGTTGTACAGTACAATACTGTAAAGCAGAAAAATGGTGTATGGATAAAAAACGGTGGTGTACGAATCACCACCCTTTTTGATTAAATCCTTTTATTTTAGTTAATTTGCATAAAACTCTAATTTAATTTTATTGAAAGATAAAAAGGTTAAGATAATACATATTATAAAATTGAAAAGTCTAGACTTACAAAAATTTTACAAATGATTTTGTACAAAATGAGTTGGCAACACATGTGGACCAATTACATGAATTTGTAAATTATCTCACTTCATCTCTCTCTCATGATTTAATTGGTCCACCTAATTTTATAAACCAAATTATGTAAAAAATTTGTAAGTGTAGCATGGCTCAAAAGCAAAGTCCGTTTACATAATGTATTTGTTTTCTTATTATTAAATCGGAGTATTACTTGTACTGAATTACTGAAAGTTTTTTTTTTTTTTTTTTTTTGGAGAATTGCATATCTGCCACTAATAAAACATAATATATCATATTTGCCCAACTTAACTTAAAAATATCACATATGCTACTCTTAAACCAAAAATATATCAAATATGCCCAATTTATTGTTTTAATTAGTTTTAAAACGATAAAATTCCCAATAAACTTATTATTGACCAATATACCCTTCTTCAATGTTGTTCTACCTAAACATCAAGAAACCTAATTCACTTGTCTAAACTACTTTTTGTCTCAGGTTTTTCCTTTTATTGTATAATTCTCATTTGATATAACATGTTTTTGGTTGTTAAAAAATCAATTTCTAAACAAATTAAATGTTGTTGCCGTGTTGCGACGATAAGGTTTGTACGGCAAAACTCAAAAGTGAAGATAGTTCATGTCTTTGTGATGGGCATTAAAAATGCTGGTCTCATGGACCCAAAAAATGGACAACTCAAATTCAAAGCAAAATAAATAGACTAATTGAATTACATACGAAAATTAATGAAAAATAAGAATTATCTTTCATACGTGTTTTGTTGCGAAGAAAAAGAATAAGATTGAATGTGGTGGTAGGAAATATATCAGATCTGACGAAGACTTTGTAATTCAATTCTTCATACGATTTCTTTCTTTCTTCTTATTTGTGTTCAAAATCCAATCAATTTATTATTTGCTTTGGGTGCAGCTTTTTCTTTTGTATATCCTCAGCCCTCGTCTTTCAATTCACCGTACATAAGAAATAGGTTGAGACAAGTGAATTAGGTTTCTTGATGTTTAGATAGAACAACATTGAAGAAGGGTATATTGATCAATAATAAGTTTATTGGGAATTTTATCATTTTTAAACTAATTAAAACAATAAATTGGGCATATTTGATATATTTTTGGTTTAAGAGTTGCATATGTGATATTTTTAAGTTAAGTTGAGCAAATATGATATTTTATGCTTTATTAGTGGCATACATGCAATTCTCCCTCTCTTTTTTTTTTTTCTATTCGAAATAAGACGTGTATTACACTAGTATTTGAATTAGCATACTTATATTAAAATGTAATTGTAATTGTAATATAAATATATATAGGACATAATCAGATTATATCATCTACAATATTGGCATATTTATATAAATTACATATAAATACTATGCTTCGTGTGTACACACGAGTTTTGAAAGCTACTTGGCTATTATACTATATGTGATATGTGATATACCATCAAGGGTCGCTTCAACATGATCCGTGGTATTATAATCATGGATTTTTTCTAGTATTAGTTGTCACTACATATTCAATGCCACTATTCGGTTGTTCGGTTCATGGTTCCCGAGGATTTCGTTGTTGGTTTTAGGGTCATGGTTAGTTTTCAGCTGTTTCCTTGATTTTTTTGGGATCTAATATATATACCACTTCTTTTTATTTTTTATTTTAAAACACAATCATTACTGTACTTTTTCTGTATTTTTTCCATCACTTTTTCTTAACATTCTGTACTTTTCTGTATTTTATCTATTTTTTTAATAATAAAAGTGGTATGCTATTGGATTTTGGTGGTATGAAAAGAGAATCCCTTTTTTTTTTTTCAAGTGATTGCCCTTAAGTGCTTATGATTGTGTTGGGTTTGGTTTGGTGGGCTCATCCTTTAATTGTTTGATCGTATGTGAGTTTGTACTTTTGGAATAATGGTAGTTTAAGGCTTGTTGGAACTAAGATTTTGGTCGTTGTTGTATAAATCGTCCTCGAAGTAAAGATTATAATCATAATTTAGAAGTAGATTTAGGGTTGTTGGAGGAATGCTTTACGGTCGTTGGAAGTATGTTGGTCATTGTAGTTTCTAAGGTCGTATAATCAATGGTACTATGGTAGTTATCAATTATTGATATTGTAACTCCCACCATTCTTGATAGTTTGTTTTACTTATATATCGCCTTTCATAAGAAAAAGAAGTAAAATATTTAGTGCTAATATAGTAGAAAATTTTGAACGGTCCTAACATTATAGATGTCGTAAAGGGTAATACTCCGTAGAATACTACTACTATTGTTTTACACCATTTGATACTATAGGCTATTATACGAAATGTGATACACCATCAAGGGTCATCAAAGGGTCGTATGGTGTATGATGTCGCAGAGAGGACCATGAACCATGGGGCTTGTGGAGTTACATATGATGTGCAGTGGTTGTATGGTGTATGGAATTGTGTACTACACTACTACATACAGTCAATCTTCATTTGCTTAAATTATGAGGCCTACTGGCATGAATGCACCAAACCTATACCTATATATCTATCTATACCTACGCCTACACCTATATAGCGGCTATAATCACCATGTCAGTCAAAACATAGGCCAAAGACTTCACCTATTTAATTTCTCTCTACGTCAAAATACTGTATAAGTATTTCTCTTTTTAACTGTAGTTCACGACCTATTTAATGTATTTAAAGTTGATGTTAACTAGTTGATATATCTGTTCATCCGTATGTATCGAAAAAACCACCACCAATTCTCATGATTTAGAACTAAAAGTGGTAAAGCAGGTTAAATGGTTAATCAGATAATTTAGTATATCTATTATTAAGATAAGATAAGATTATTATGTACTGAATTTTAGCTTTGTTTTGTCGATATTGAATGTGTTCATAATAACTAGCTTACGAACTTTTAATTTGCATCAGTAGTTCTTATAAACTACTACTACGTATATGTTTTACCTATAATACTCCGTATCATATTGTATTATAATTAATTATTTGCAATTGCAATTATTGTAAAGAGTTGATTGTATGAATGGTCCATATAGAGTTAAAATTTGGGCTGTCAATTTCTGAATCGACTTGAAAACTAACACGAGCACAACTCGAATATAATAAGGTTTGTGTCAGGATTTTTGAGGCGTCAACCCGAAACCCGACAACCCGATATTTTTTCGGTTTGGGTCCGGGTCAGCAAATGAATTTTAGGGTTCAACCTGACAACCCGGAATTATTTTAATATTAATATAAATTTATTTCAATTTAAATATGACATATAATTTGGACTTTTTCATTACTAATATATAACATTTTCTTTGATACCTTTATTTTTTTATATAAGTTGTGAATCAATGATGTTTTGATAATGAATCCAAATGGATATAATATAAATTATGATTACTTTTGAAATTTTATAATCATTTATGCATGACAATGACTGTGGTGGGATTAGCATAACGCTAAGTGAGTGAAACTATAATCAACAGTCCAACTTAGCACAACAATCTGTTTACATCAGATAACAATAAACAATCAATCATCATAAGGATCGGTGGTTCTTGAGATACATTTATACCGGTGTGGTACTCAAGGAACACTTATCAATCATCTGTATTGGCCTATACAGAATTACCGATGACTTGTTGTCAATCACATACGACCTAGATCTCCAAACCAACATTTCAAGTTTCAAGATCTCCTGTCGTTTGTACAACAACCAAGTCCAACCATCCACTCAAGCTGACCTCAGAATCTTACATACTAGCTCAAACAGCCCAGTACGCAAGCAACCAAACTAACATGGCAAGTTATATCAAACCAAAACATTCTATCAAAGTAATACGATAATTACTTGTTGTAATCAAATCATTACAACTAAATCACACTGAGGTTACAGATCCACTCACCGAATACCTCAGTCATTCACTCAGCAGTCTAATATCACTGAGTCTTCTGTGTATCTGAAAACATCACAGATTAACACAAGTTAGTAACTTGTCTCAACTGATAACACTTAGATAATTAATATCGTTACACAATCATAACATAATTACATGTATCAGGTGATCCATAAGATCACAGAAAACAAAAGTTCAATTCGGAACAAAATCAAAAAGTCCCGAAATAGGGTTCAAAAACTGTAAAATGCAATTTTCGACCCCTAAACAACCCCGAATGGCCAAAAATCACCTAGACTCTTAGAACAGAGCTTTGATCAGTGGGCCGTTTTCGAGTGACCATGCAAATTTCAGCTCAATCCGAGTATAATGAAAAATTTGTAATTTTTTAGTCACTAAAAGCACCACCTTGTAAACACTTATGCACTTTTAGAATTTGAATCCCGAAAATCTCGTTTTGATCCGCCGGATCTACCTTTGATCCGCCGGATCCCATAAAATGCCATGATCCGCCGGATCATCACAAGATCCACCGGATCTCAACCCGAAGACACCATGATCCGCCAGATCATCGCTCCAACCAGCGACCTGCAACTTCCTGTTCAAACCCAGAATCCGATTTTAAATCCCAAAATCAACAAACTCAGATTCTAATCGATTATACATGGTTTCTAATGTCTAGTAAACATACATAACTTCACATAACATCAATCATCACTACACAATCAATTCCAACATTTCAAGTTTATGAGAAATCAAGAAAATGATTCAACTTACAATTTGCAAGAATTTAAATGGTGATGATGATGATATTTAGTTCAATCACAGCTCCAAATTCGTAACCCAAGTTCGATTCAACTTTGATTTAGGTTTCTTAATCTTCTGTGAGTTTTTAGGTTTCAAAGGAAATGACAAACTTTCCTAAAAAGGAAAGTTAATATAAGTCGGCTCAAATATTAACCGACCTCGTATTCACTTAAAATTTATCCTCTTCTAAACCCATTGTCTGGAACCCGAAAACCATTCGCGAGTCCAAACATTTTATTTTACCGACAACTTTATTAATTTACAACAATTAATAATTTATCTGTCACAATGGAATATTTGACTCCTATTCCAATTATTTTCAAATAATTCAACCAATATTATTTCCAAACACATTAAATACAAATTTAAATCAAGAAATAATATAAAACAACTAGATCCATTTTGAGGATGTTACAAATCTCTCCCCCTTAAAGAGATTTCGTCCCCGAAATCTAATCACACTCAACCTGTCCAGTGTGATATAATTACATACATCTTAGCATACATTTATCCTCAATAGCAATTTACAACTATACTTATATCATTTCAATTCTTTCTACATTCACATGTCCCCATGGACATGCTTCTGTCTATGGTCACATAATCATTTAAACAACAAGTGAAACCTAAAGTCACTTAATAGGTCTTTGCAATCAGAAATTAGCAATATGCTAAAATCATTGACCCATTACAACTATTCATTCTTTGTTAGCAACAAAACAACAGTAACAATAACAACAACAGTGGTTATAGAATCACAATATACATATCCACACTGAAAATTAAATTCAGTTTACGACTAACAACCAGTCTAGTATATTCAGATAAAAACCTCACATCTCTACTGTCAAAGATTCAAACCCTTATTAAATTTCTATTTTACTCATATCATAGAAATTGGTTTAATTCAAAACTAGGTCAACTTTTCATTCAAAAGTTTCATACCTTACTTTCTTGAACAACATATAATATTCACAATCATAACATCAATTATATGAAATCCTTTACTTAAAAGTAATCCAGATTCATATCACCTCAATAAGCAAAGTAGAGGTCAAACTCAGTAGGTAAAACTACAATCAACAAGTTCTTTGCTCAATCAACAAATGTACAACAATGTCATATTACCTACATTCAATCAACCTTTATATTGACTTATTTCAGTTTGTAACTCCCTTCACTACAACCTAACAATTGTCAACCACAATCATAGCACCAACAATAATCACAACACTGGTGATTATACACTACAATACACCTATCAATACGTAGTATTTACATTCAAACCCTAACTAGCTATCATGCTAGCATTCATATATTACTTAAACTGGTGAGACATCAAGAATCTTTTCTTAGCAACCAGTTAATTCAATTCACTTTAAAATTTCAAACTACTACTTGATTATATCAAACTTCCTAATTACAAGTAATTTGAAATTATACAACTTTAACCGCATAATCACTTAGCATTAAATCCTATCAATATAGTTGCTGAGTCGGCATTAATCAATATTATGATACTGCAATTCAAGCATCACAATATCACAATGTGCTACTTTCCAACACATACCCAACAATATCTACATCAAGTTAATCACACTTAACTGACCTCCACATAACTTATGGCACATTTTAATTCATTCTAATTAAAATTTATCATGCCATTTGTTATCATGTATACTACACGTACATAATTTTAAGTAACTTTCTAAAATGGACTCATACACATCAATTCCATTTAATTCTATATAATAGGTCATTCAGACTGTTAAAGCCTTTACCAAGCCTTCACATTACTACTAATCATCACATATTCATACCACAGGAAATGGAACAATTACAATTCAACAACTCTATGTTTCATTTATATACATTCCAAGTAGTATAGAACTGAAATCATTCGATTTAAACTTACAAGAAAAGTTTGCTGAAAACAATCATCACCCATCAATTTCCAGGTTTCCTTTACTCCCTAACACATGCAATTATACACACATCAGGGTTTTTTTTTTTAAACCGAATTTCAAATGATCATTATTCCTAAGCTATTCAAACAATGATCATTACAATTAAGTACACACATAATTTCTTAAAATATGAACGACTTTCCAATTCATATTCTCTCAATTTATTAAACAATATCAAGCTAGACCTTTAACACAGTTAAATTTCAGATAGTCCTTTCATATCATTTCTTATTTGGATCTAATCCCAATTTACCACTTGATCACTTACTTTATATGTATACTAGCAACAAATAACAAAAGAATCCATTCAATTCTTTCAGTACTTTAGTAACTCACCGTGAGGTACCAATCAATCTATGCAGATATTAATAACAACTTTCAATTAATTCTTTTCTCACATTCTTACCCAATCATGACTAATTATCACTAACCTCATACACTGGTAAGATTATCTTATCACGACTCAAATCCATGTGATTTAATTATTCTTAACACCTTTTAACGAATTATAGCTGTCATATCATATAATGACTTCACATCTGTAAAATTCTTTAACATGTATTCAGTTCAAATATCAAATATTACCTAACTGAATACTTAATTACACTTAACTACAATTCAATTACTCAATACTAACTTTTAGTAATTAGTCAAGTTTCACAAACTTTGACAATTCATTTTACTCATTTGGATCTTGAACGACCCATTTCAACATAATTTTACCAATTTGGGAATTCAATCACATTTCACACAATCATAACATTTCAATCTATGTTAGACTATTTCAACACACACAGTTGACTATTTGCCAACTTCAATTTTAATCAACCAATCCATAAAATTCTCTAACTGCTTTTCTCAAGTTTGACCAAAACTCAAACCCATCACAAGCAATTAATTTTATACTCTTTCTGTACATGTACACACAATTCATTATCCGTGGTTTGACTTTCAAAGTTAACATACTATCAATATTAACTCCAAACAAACCATTTCATGTTTATATGTTTACTTTCAAACATACTTTAAATTATTACATTCAATAATCTTTAACAAGTTTCTTACAAAACAAAGTCAACCTACATCAATCTTGGCTCCATACAAGCTATTCCTACAATAGTAATCCGTTTGGATACTATATAAACCCGCTAATGGTTAATTTAACACAATCAGTCATAACTACATTTTCAACAAAAATCAAATTCGTCATTTATGTTTATCATCAAAACCTCTATCAATGACAAATATTATTTACATTTTCACCTTTAAAGTTTAAATGTCACAACTCTACCAACTAACTGTTTTCTCAACAAAACAGCAATTAAACAGTTTTAACACACTTTTATACTCAATTTCCCTAATCACCTTACATTTCTTGTATACCTAGTAGCCTCAACAAGTTCATGTAACACAGCATAATATAACAACGGTGATCAGGCGTTGCAAGATTATGTTCTTCACACTCCATTCTCAAGTTACTCTATTGAAAGTGCCCCTTGCTGTGGATCTAAGTGATGATCGATGGTAATAGATTGGCGGAATCAATCAATTACACAAATAACTAATAAACTCAAACCGAAACGAATGATTAATCAAACAAAACAAGTTTATTAGCTTAACGAATGTATTGGAATGTGTTTACAGAATGTTTAGTCGACAAATGGTGCTAGGGTTTCGTCAACCCTAGCCGAAAACCCGTAGGTTTGCTTAAATACTAAATCTAATTCGGCAGACATGCGTCACTTGGGAAGTGTCGCATGTCGCCGCCCTCATGCGTCACTTACCTAAGTGACGCTATGCGACACTAAGGCAAGTGTCGCCTAACACAGAAGCTAAGTGTCGCTATACATGAAAATGACTTTTCTATTCAACTTAACTAACGACACTTACAACTCGATAGACCAACTGACAGACACACTAAAATGCATCAACAAACTCCCCCGTGTCTTCAGCTTGGTCTTCAAAACATCTTCAGTCAAACCCAACCTGGTGGAAATACTCCACCAGCATGAATACCCACTCGAACACAAATGTCGACCACCTTCTCGAACTTTGAAGCTTCTTCTTGATCAAAACGATGATACTCCTTTTTGCTTTTGTGAAGAGCTTTCAAATCTTTCTTCGTCAAATTGATAAGGCTGATCGGATCAAAAACACGAAGAGTTCTTCCATACTTTGTAGATAGACTCCAAAAACCCTTCTCAATCACTGGATCTTCAACTGAAAGATATTCAATGACTGCTTCTTGAGTAACAGAATCAAACCACCAATATCGTAATCTTTTAAGAAAATCAAGTGGTAAAGACTGCAATGGCACAGTTTTCTGACTAGCAGCTGGAGGATAGTGATATTTCACGATCGGTTGCTGAGTTCTTGAATCCAACTTTTTCTTGTATGAATAACGAACTCCCAGCTCTGGTCTAACCCACAAATACTTCTTGCTGTAGATATCTCTTCTGAGAATCTTCTGAAACATGTTACCACGAAAATCATCAGTGTGGTTAACAATGTTCAGTTGAGCAAGACGATTTAATTCTTCCTTCGGCAGCGTGCTAATACAATTAAATCTCAGCCAGAAATACTGTACGCCATCTCTTCGTTTAATAAGAATCAGAAAATTAACTTCATCAAACTTCCAACTTCTGATTAATCCAGTCAAATCACCTCGAACCTGATAAGTTTTACAAATCTTCAATTCAAGCTTGAGCTTTCGAAACATTGGACGCTCTGAAGATGTAGACGGTTGTGCTTGTTCAGAAACAGATTCAGCAGTTGGTTGTTCCTGAGTAGTATCTGTTTAAGGTTCTTGATCATCATCATAATCATCGGACTCAATAATCGGTGCATCAAAATCATACGGTTGAGCCGGTTGTTTCTGAACTGGTTCCGATTCTCGCTCAGGTGCCGGTTCCTGATTAGGATTATCCAAATATTCTTCGTCCGACCCTAGAACCTCCGCATCCATCTCTATATCATCCGGATCGACTGATCTATCTTTTTCACTACCCGGATTTATCAAACTCTGAATATACGTGAGATTAACATTCGAATAATCAACCGAAATGGGTCTCGGTTGTCCTGGAACATCAACGAAATAATCCAAAGCAATGTTTTCATTAATAGAATCTGGATTTACATTTTCGGATTCTGGGGGAGGGGTTACATTTGTTTCTAAGGTTCTCTGACCTTCCTCCCCCGAAACAACAGTAACCGCTTCCAATTCTAATAATCTAGACTTCACGTCCGTCAATTCAATCTTCAGTTCCTGCACTTGAGCTGCCTTGATCTCCAAATCTTTAATTTGAGCAGCTTGAGCTTCAATCACTGCAGTCTGATCATCAAAACGCTTATTCATCTGACTTATCTGATCAAGGAACTGCTGAAGCATCGCAGGCGGCGGTTGATGTTGAGCTTGCTGACTCGGTTCTTGAATACTTATTCCCGTTCGCTGGCGTCTTCTCAATGGTAGATCAGCATAAGACGGAGAAGACCCAGCTGGTCGCTTTCCAAGATTAGGCGGTACATGAACACGCCCCGCAGAAATCCTTCTCAAAATACGCTTAAAGCGTCTAGGATCTGCCAAATGAATCCCATCCAACGCATCCTGAGGCGGTACATCACCTGGAGAGTCAGGTGGTGTGGAGCCACCATCAGATTCCTCAGCTGCAACCTCTTCAACTTGCTCGATATCTTCTAAATCTTGAGCAACAGCAGCATCAACCAAATCCGCTTCATTCACCGGAGGAGCAACAACATCCTCATAAGCATCCCCATGCGGCGCAACGTAGTTTACGTTCACTACGTGCCCGAATAGCTCACGATCAGGCAAGACCTGAGAATCTTTTGGTGGCAACTTGCAGTCGTTGAAAACACGTAATAACATTGGCGTTTGAACCAATAACGACCTCAGATCCGGATCAATTCTCAAATCCAAATCGTTTAACAATAGCTGAACAAAACGAGGATATAACAGCCACTTATCCTTTCCAGCTCGAACGTTCTCTACCATATTCCCAAAAATATAACCGCTGAAATTGTACGGTTTGTTGTACACCAATGCCAACATCAAGGATAGAGTCGTATGACTCGCAGCATCGTATCCACCTTTTCTCGGAGATAAACAGACAATAACAATATGAGCTAAATATCTCCAAACCCTGCAAAGATACTGTTTCTAAAATCCACAAGCTGATCTGCCGGATAACCCATTCTCTGAAGACCCCCATAGATAAACGCGGTCTCAAAAACGGTCGGCATATTATTCGCATCATCAAACTGCAAAACGCGGCGAACCGAATCCTGTGTAATCTGAATCTCGCGTCCAAACATAGTTGACACAATCCTCGGAGTGTCATTCTCGGTTCTGATAAACGCGTGGTCATAAAACTCCTCGATTTGGTTCATATACACTGGTGCCGAAGCTGTAATAGCGTGATGAATCCTTGAACGTCTGAGAAACTCGATCATCGGCCGAAAAGGCATCGAGTTCTTGTGCGTTGAATCCAAAAATGCAACAATGTTGTGCCTAGAGTTGGTGCGACGATAGTAATCTTGTAAAGCTGCCATCTGTAAGCTAAAATACAAAAGATAACCAGAAATTTCGTTACAGAATAAGCTCACGCAAATAATTAAGAAAAACCTCTGATTTTAGCGTCACTTATAGAGTGACGCATAAAGAAGTACCGACACTCATAAAGTGTCGCAGTAAAATCAGAAATCAAGTGAAAGCGTCACTTGTGGTAAGTGACGCATTCAATGCGTCACTGGTGTAAGTGACGTTGCCACAACACATGTCATTCATAGCGTCAGTAACAAGTGTCGGGTATGCGTCATTTAGAAAGTGACGGATAGTAACAGCGGCACTAATAGCGTTACTTAAAGAAGTGACGGTGTAAGGCGTCACTTAGTAAATAATGTACAGAAGTGACGCATAAAGGCGTCACTCAGTAAGTAATGTGCGGAAGTGACGCATAAAGGCGTCACTCAGCAAAGTGACGCTTAACCTGTGAAATTACCATTTAGCGTCACTTATGGAAGTGACGCTTGAAGTGACGCAACGATGAAGATCATCGTGTCACTGTTCAAGCCCAGAAATCTCAACGAACAAAAATTGGGGTTTTTTGAATACGAGTTAACCAAAAGGTGCGGCAAGTGAAAACGAGTAAAACGCACCATTTAATAACACAAAACAACAACAAATCGATCCCCAATGTTCGTGATTTCGAAAACCCTAAAAACCCGAAACTTCAATCAACGATTAAATCATGAATACGCAATTATAGAAGATAAAAATGGTACCTAATGATGCGTATGAGTGAGATAAACAAGGTCACGGATGCCGATTGCACGCAAAATACACAAAAAGCCACAAATCGATCGGAAAGTACGAACAGTCGAAGTGACGCAGTGATGAAGGAAGTGACGCAAGGGTAGTGGAAGTGACGCGTATTGAATAGTGTTGGTGGTGAAAATAAGTGCCGGATACGGAACTATTTATACCAAAACCCTAATATGCGTCACTTAGAACGACTCTTAAAGCGTCACTTATAGCGTCACTATCAGCGTCACTTAAAGAGTGACGCATATCGACTTTTTGTGAAAAATTTCAAAATTTTGTCGATCTTTTGCGTAGTGCTCAATTTGACAGTAAATGTGACTTGGTTAAAAAATAAAATTAAAAATAAAATTTAAAGAAACAAAATTACAAATATAAAAACCAAACTAAATACATTCTTTTTGGTGACGGAGTTGATTGAGTCTGGTTAGGGATCATATCGGAATAACATGCAATTATTAGGAATAGTAAGTGTTATTTCGATCATCAGTATATTTGTCCACCTTAAATTTACTTGGCACATTTAAAACACCTTTTATAAAAATTATTTCAAGACGATTATCGGTATTGTTTGTCCACCTAAACATGTTACATCCGTGTCTGTGAGTTAACCTTTTATTGTTAGTATGAATATTTCACCATGGTCCCCACCATAGATATACCCCTATAACTTAGACATGAACATAGTTTCCAAATTTAGAAGGAATATAAGAGAATCAATTTTAAAAATCAAGCCAGCGGTGACAGGTCTGTACTTGCGTACAACAGAGCAACATAACTTGATTCAGGTATAAGCAAAACCAAACGCATTCAAACCAAATTTGTGGCGACCTTGTTTAGTACCTTAAATTTAAGACTTTGCAAGCGCATTGACTCACGTTTGCTTAGTTTTGAGAGTAAGCTGAATTGAGACCAGGTATTGACTGACGTACAACAGAGGAAACAATCAGCATACTCCCCCAAAAGATCTCAGATAAACAATCCAAAAATAGAAGTATGTCAAGCTAAGCTAAGGAATTAAGACTTAGAGTCGTACATCACAAGGTGTTTACCATAGGATCATAGACATGTATTTAAATTACTTCTTAATATCTCAGAGACCGGTGTGTATCATGCCTACCAATACATCATATGATGAAGATAATTTAGATAAAAACTGTTTTAAGTGTGTCAGATAAACCTACTGACACATCCAAGATAAACCTTAAAATTCCATTTTGTGCATGTCATCCGATGTGCTATCATATCCCAAGTTGTTTACAGACACAACTCAACGTCTATTTTAAAAATGTTGCAACCTCGCGTTTTCTTTAATACTAAAGAGTATAAAGAGTGACTGTTGCCACTTTTTTTTTTTTTTTTTTTTTTTTTTTAACACACATAAAAGCAAATAAAGTTAACTATCCAAGTCACACATTACTTTTTAGACCCAAAGAATCTTAAACCGATCATGTTGACCAGTTCATCAAATCGAGCACGTGAAAAGGCTTTGGTGAATAGGTCGGCATTTTGTTTAAGGGTGTCTATGTGGACCAGGTCTATCAAGTGTTTTTCATAGCAATCCCGTATGAAGTGGAACCTAAGTTCAATATGTTTTGTCTTAGAGTGCTGTACGGGATTACGTGTGATAGATATAGCAGCAGTGTTATCTATGTGAATAGGAGTCATAGTAAGAAGTAACCCGTAATCGCGTAATTGGTGCTGAATCCAGAGGACTTGGGTACAGCAGCTAGCAGCAGCAACATACTCAGCCTCTGCTGTAGAAAGAGAGACTGTAGTCTGCTTCTTGCACTGCCACGAGACCAAACGCGATCCCAGAAATTGACATCCACCAGTTGTTGACTTCTTATCGATACTGCAACATCCATGATCCGAATCTGAATAGGCTGTGAGAGCGAAAGTCTTCTCATTTGAATACCAAAAACCAAGAGTAGGTCTAGCTCTGAGATAACCAAAAATTCGCTTCACTGCCTTCATATGTGACACCTTTGGTTTAGCCTGATAGCGCGAGCAAATCGACAAGGCAAATATAATGTCCGGTCTAGAGGCAGTCAAATACATAAGAGAGCCTATCATTGAACGATAGTCCCTCTCCTTGCAATCTTCATCTTCCTAAGCAAGTTTAAGATTGTGATTAAGCTCGATGGGAGTTCCATAGGTTTTACAAGTGAGCAGGTCATACCTAGTCAACATGTCATTGACATATTTTGACTGATGTATATAAATACCTTTTGCAAGCTGCTCAGCTTGTACACCTAAAAAGAATGTGAGCTCCCCCATTGCGCTCATCTCAAACTCAGACTTCATGATTTTCTCAAAGTTCTTGCACATTGCCTCATTAGTAGAACCGAAGATAATATCGTCCACGTAAACCTGCACAAGTAGCATATCTTCCCTATCCTCTGACTGTTCACGAAGAATGAATAGCGTGCTATCGATGTTCCCTCTCACAAAACCATGCTTAATCAGATGTGTAGTTAGCCTCTCATACCAAAGTCTCGGTGCTTGGTGAAGACCATACAACGCCTTGTTCAATTTACAGACGTATTCAGGATGCGCAGGGTCTTCAAAACCAGGAGGCTGCTTAACGTACACATCGGTATCAACTTTTCCATACAGAAACGCACTTTTCACATCAAGTTGATTGACGCGAAATCCCTTGAAGGACGCGTATGCCAGAAAATGCGTATGGATTCCAATCGAGCAACAGGGGCACATACATCATCATAGTCCAAACCCTCAATTTGGCTGAAGCCTTGAACTACTAGACGTGCTTTATTACGAATCACAACGCCCCTATCATCCATCTTATTACGAAAAACCCACCGAGTGCCAGTCAAGTGGGCACCCTTGGGTAATGGAACTACTTCCCAGACTTGCAACTTTTCAAATTGCTGTAGTTCCTCTTGCATGGCCTCGATCCAGGATGGATCTTTTAAGGCCTCCTCAACTTTCTTAGGTTCATTCTGCGAAAGATAACATGAATTGATATTGGCTACCAGACCCGAAAGTTGTTCAGTATCAGTCTGCTTTGCTTGATGTCTTGTTTGAACCTTTGCATGAGGGTCAACAATGATATTATCAATGGGGTGATCCTTATGAATCCGAGTCACTAGAATTTGATCTGGCACAATGTAACACCCTCAAATTTACCGAGTTGCGGAAGCATACATTGGGTGTTACTAATCAATATACAAAGCACAAGATTAACAGTAAACGACCTCTAAATGAGACGTTTGTAAAATAGTTACATTTCATAATTTGAATTGTTTGAAAACATATAGTTTTCTTTACAAAAGTGTAGTTCGCTAGAGCCCTCGCGTATAGCGGGAGATTCTATTACATAACCATAGTTACAAAAGATAATGCTAAAGAATCTCCGTTAAATGCAGTTTGTAAATCATGCGACTCTAGCTAGTAATCCTGGAGTGATCCTACTCCGTAAGTGTACCTGAGATACAAAGCTAAAAAGTGTCAACCAAAAAGGTTGGTGAATCTCACAGGTTTAGTAATAAGTAGGTGTTATGAACCACAAGTATGTACCCGTATTGCTATCAAGCAAAGTAAGTAAATCAGTTAATCAGTACAGTGCCATGAGCTCATAAGTTGAAGCTTAACCGTGTAGTGTGAATATATCACGTACCCCCGTGAGTGCTATCCGCACACTCATATGTAACAAATACTAATATGTCTGTTTCTACGTGTAAATCAGTACGTGGTGGCGCTACCACCCCAGACAGGGATTGTCAGTCCCAAATGGATCCATCTACTAGTACTCGCGCTTAAGACCATAACTAACAACTTACGATTAGGAGGCTTTCAGTGGATAAAAGTAACTCATGCGTTTGTTTGTAAACAGTAATGTTTTCAGTTCAGTACATTGTGTTCATACGTAAAACAGTTGCTAAGTAACTCACCCCAAAGTATAAAACAGTAAAAGTGGGGCTGTAAGACTCACCTGAGTCAAGCAGTGGTAAATAGCAAGTAGTAGTAAAGCAAGTAGGTTCTCCGAACCCGTAACCTTCTAGTGCCTAAACACGTAAGGTTAAGTAAGTAGATGTCTCGCAAGACCATCTAGGCTAGTTGTTCATACAACCCGTTGTGTTTAAATGTTGGTTTGTTCGCGTTCGTATCAAAGTATACGGCCCGTTGGTGATTTGTTATAATTAAAGTTTATCATTCAATACGCAAATTAAAGTAATTGTAATAGGAAAGTATGTTTTATTATGATTGTTAGATCGTATCGTATAAGGATTTGAGGTTGTAAAAGTTCGACACTTAGTGAAAATGTGAGTTTTCAAGGTTCTGGTTTGTGCGACGTCGCATGCGACGTTGCAAGCGACGTAAGGTGCGACGTAGGCAGGTACGTCGCATGATGCGACCTTCGCAAATCAATGCGACGTAGGGGGCGGCGTCGCTAATGCGACGTTGGTTCGGTTTGCGACGTTAAAGTCTACGTCGCTACGTGCGACGTCCGCAAGTTAATGCGACGTAATAGGCTGCGTCGCTAGTGCGACGTTGAGGTTTTTGTGCGACGTAGGTCGCGACGTCGCAGAGGCCCCTGGCCAGGTGCGACGTAGCGGTCTGATGGCCGGAAATTTAGTCGAAAACGAGTTTTCCGGTTTCCGTTGGGTCCAAATCTTTTACCCAACCCTTATATGAACATAATAAGCCTATTTAAACCATAAACTAGTAAAAATGATCAAAAACGAGAGATGTCGGGATTTGTCGGAAACTTACAAAGTGTCGGATTGAAAATCCGAAAAGATAGGAATGTAGATCGTGTTGTCGTGGTCATTTTTCTCCAAACGAGTGGTATGTTTCGGCGAGGTTTGATGGTGTTATTTTGATGATTTATGAGGTTGGTGGTGTTTTTGAATTAGAGAGAAAAGAAAGAAAGAGAGAGAGAGAGAGTGAGTGAAAAATGAGAAAGAAAGGGAAAATGGGGAGGTTTATCCTCCCATTTTTCAGTCCCCGCGATCGGGCTCCGTGCGGTGTTCGTTTTCTCCGTCGTTTAAACGTTAAATATCCATTTTACGCGTTTAATTATTTTTATAAAATTACAAATCTCGTTAAATAATTTATTTAAATTATTTCCTTAAATCTTTAACAGTTTAAATTAAATTTAATTACTTTCGTCTTTAAATCGCGTAAGTTTTAAATCGGGTAGTACAAGGCAGTTACTAACTATTATAAAATAGCATTTCGGTCATAATTGCGTTATTTTAGTTTATAAACATTTGTTCACCAACGTCCGTATTAATCAAATAGAATTTCATTCTATTCAAGTTGTGTACGATTTAAGCCAAATCGCAAAGTTGTATATATATTCACCAATATATAATCCGATACATAAATTAGCCTAACACAGAACTAATTACATGTATTTACAAAGAATTATGCACTAATTCTAGTCCTAAATTTGCCGGTTGTTACATTCTCCCCTTGTTAAAAGAATTTCGTCCCGAAATTAGTTCGATTGCACGGTCGGTGCGTTTTCTGGGAAGAGATGTGGGTATTTCTGTCGCATTTGGTCTTCCCGTTCCCAGGTGAATTCAGGACCACGTCTAGAATTCCACCTGACTTTTACGATGGGAATACGACTCTGTTTTAGTTGTTTGACCTCGCGGTCCATGATTTCCATAGGTTCCTCGACAAAATGAAGTTTATCATCGATTTGGATTTCGTCGATCGGTATAATCAGTGTCTCGTCAGACAGACATTTCTTTAGATTAGAAATGTGGAATGTGTTGTGAACGCTGCTAAGCTCAGCAGGAAGTTGCAGGCGGTATGCCACTGGACCAATCTTTTCAAGGATTTCGAACGGTCCGATGTATCTAGGATTTAGTTTGCCTCGTTTTCCGAATCGAATGACACCTTTCCACGGTGCCACTTTGAGGAGTACCTTGTCCCCTACGTGGAACTCAAGGTGTTTGCGTCTCACGTCAGCATAGCTTTTCTGACGATCACGCGCGGCTTTTAGTCGGTTTTGTATGCCGACGATCTTTTCAGTTGTTTCATGTATGATTTCTGGACCGGTGAGTTGTGTATCCCCCACCTTAGTCCAACAGATAGGTGACCGGCACTTACGACCGTACAGTGCCTCGAAGGGTGCAGCCTTTATGCTGGTGTGATAACTGTTGTTGTACGAGAACTCGCACAATGGTAAGTGATTTTCCCAGTTTTTACCGAAGTCAACTACGCAGGCTCGTAGCATGTCTTCCAGTGTTTGTATGGTTCGTTCGCTCTGGCCGTCGGTTTGAGGATGGTAAGCCGTACTCATATCCAGACGAGTACCAAGAGATTTTTGCAGTGATTGCCAGAAGCGAGAAGTAAATCGAGCATCTCGGTCGGAGATGATTGAGATGGGCACGCCGTGTCTTGACACGATCTCTTTCAGGTAGATTCGTGTCAAACGTTCCATCTTATCAGTTTCTTTGATGGCTAGGAAATGAGCAGATTTAGTGAGTCGGTCAACGATCACCCAAATGGTATCGCAACCGTTAGAAGTTTTCGGGAGCTTAGTAATGAAATCCATGGTGATCTGCTCCCATTTCCATTGTGGTATTTCAGGTTGTTGTAGCAAACCGGAAGGTTTCTGGTGTTCAGCTTTAACTTTAGAACAAGTAAGACACTTGCTAACATAGGTTGGAATGTCAGATTTCATGTTGGGCCACCAGTACATTTCCTTGATGCCGTGATACATTTTGTCGGCACCGGGGTGTATAGAGTATTTTGACTTGTGAGCTTCATTCATCACCAAGTCTCGCAGGTTCCCAAAACTTGGTAACCAGATTCGATTCGAGAAGTATTTGGCCCCGTTAGGTTTGGTTTCAAATTGTTT
Source organism: Helichrysum umbraculigerum (assembly GCA_949592205.1). NCBI lineage: Eukaryota > Viridiplantae > Streptophyta > Magnoliopsida > Asterales > Asteraceae > Helichrysum > Helichrysum umbraculigerum. Next base: position 103,776,753 of record CATIUR010000004.1, on the reverse strand, counting down.
GTCCATGCCCCGCAAGGCCTCGTTTATCAAGTTTTCCGGTTTGAGTGCTTCGAGTTGAGCTGTGCGAGTTTGATTGATGAGGTCGTTGTGAATGGTCATACCGAGAGCTCGAACTCGAAGTGGTTTCACTCGTTCTTTTCGGCTTAAGGCATCGGCGACAACATTCGCCTTGCCTGGATGATAGCGAATTTCGCAATCGTAATCAGTGAGCAACTCGACCCATCGACGTTGCCTCATGTTGAGATCCTTTTGATCGAAGATATGTTGGAGACTTTTATGGTCGGTAAAGATTGTACACTTGGTACCGTATAAGTAGTGTCTCCAGATTTTCAGAGCGAATACAACAGCCCCCAACTCTAGGTCATGAGTTGTGTAATTCTTTTCGTGGACCTTGAGTTGTCGAGAGGCGTAAGCGATGACTTTGTCTCGTTGCATCAGCACGCAACCAAGACCTTGGTGTGAAGCATCACAGTATACCACGAAGTCATCGTTGCCTTCGGGTAAAGATAAGATAGGTGCACTGCAGAGTTTCTGTTTTAGTAGCTGAAAAGCTGACTCCTGTTTGTCAGTCCAATCGAACTTCTTTTCTTTTTGAGTCAGTGCAGTGAGAGGTAGGGCTATTTTCGAAAAATTCTCAATGAACCGCCTGTAGTATCCGGCGAGTCCTAAGAATTGGCGTACCTCGGTTGGTGTTGTAGGTGCTTGCCAACACTTGATAGCCTCGATTTTTGAAGGATCGACATGAATCCCTTGATTGTCAATGACGTGTCCAAGGAATTGAACGGTTTGCATCCAGAATTCACACTTAAAGAATTTGGCGTATAACTCTTCGTGTTTGAGCAGCTCTAGGATAGTTTTCAGGTGTTGCGCGTGTTCTTGTTCGTTGCGCGAGTAAATCAGAATGTCATCAATGAAAACGATAACAAACTTGTCGAGGTAAGGTTTGCACACTCGATTCATAAGATCCATGAATACTGCCGATGCGTTGGTTAAGCCGAATGGCATCACTTGGAATTCGTAATGCCCATAACGAGTTCGGAAAGCTGTTTTTGGGATGTCATCGTCACGAACTCGGAGTTGGTGATAACCTGACCGTAGATCGATCTTTGAGTAGAAACTCGACCCCTGAAGTTGGTCGAACAGGTCATCGATGCGAGGAAGTGGGTAACGGTTCTTGACAGTTAATTTGTTGAGTTCACGGTAGTCGATGCACATGCGGAAAGAACAGTCTTTCTTTTTCACAAACAGGACCGGAGCTCCCCAAGGTGAGGAACTTGGTCGAATAAATCCCTTGTCCAGGAGTTCCTGTAACTGAGTAGACAACTCCTGGAGTTCGGATGGGGCTAGTCGGTAAGGGGCTCGTGCCACGGGTGCAGCGTCGGGCACAAGATCAATAGAAAATTCGACTTGTCTAGTTGGCGGTAGGCCAGGCAAGTCTTCAGGAAAGACTTCTGGGAAGTCTCGAACAATAGGCACATCCTCGAGTCGCTTCACCACCGACTTTTTCTCCAAAACGTGTGCGAGGATTGCCTGGTACCCTTTTCTCAAGTATTTTCAGGTTTTCATGCAAGAAATGATATTTATTCTCGTCCCACCGGTCTCCCCTTGTATGCTCAAAGTTCCACCGGTGACGAGAGGAATGCGTACAATTTTCTCAAAGCAAACGATTTCGGCTCGGTGCTTGGACAACCAATCCATACCGATGATGATGTCAAAGCTGCCGATTTCGACAGGTATCAAGTCAATGGAAAAGAGCTCGTTAGCTAAGTTCAAAGTGCAATTAGGTATCACACTGTCGGCCTCAATAAGTTTTCCATTTGCCAATTCTATTGTGTACTTAGAATCTAAGGCAATAGGTGCAGTGTCAGGAAATTGATAAAACTCATCGGAAATAAAGCTCTTATCAGCACCAGTATCAAATAATACAGAGGCAGTCAAGTTGTTGAGAAGAAACGTACCCGTGACCACATTCGGGTCTTGACGGGCTTCCCCAGATTTCAGCACAAAAGCTCTTCCTCGAGCATTGTTGTTATTCCTGTTGTTGTTGTTGTTCAGCTTCGGGCAGTCTTTCTTGAAATGCCCCGTACCGTTGCACCCATAACAAGTCTTTGGTGCCGTGGTGTTGGTGTCAGTGGTGTTTGATCTACAGTCCTTAGCCAAGTGTCCAAATCTCTTACACTTGCTACAGGGACACGAACCATGGTGGTGCCGTTGGCACTTTGAGCAATAGGGCTTGGTTCCCTTGTACGCTCCCTTGTCATCAGAACCGGAGGTGTAGGCTTTAATGGTTTCAGGTTTCTTGGTTTGGTGGTTGTTGTGGTTGTCGGACCATTTTCTTTTATTGCTGTTGGAGGATGGAGTGGGTGGTTGTGGGTCCTCGTTCATAGCCAAAAGTTCATGGGCCAACCGGATGGCGCCGTGAAGGGTGGTTTGGTTTGATGAGGCGACATTTCCCCGGACGGGTTCCGGGAGGCCGCGGATGTATTTCTTAATCTTGTCGAGCCCAGTACCTGCCATAGCTGGGCGAAGGACGGTGAGTTGTTGGAATCTGGTGGTGTATCCAACGATATCAGTTCCTTGCACTTTTAAGTTCCAGAACTCTTCGTCTAGCTTGTGAAGTTGTTCGGACGGGCAATACTCATCCGTGAGCATTTTCTTCAGATCCTCCCAAGGGAGTAGATAAGCGGTGTCAATACCCACAGACTGGGTATAGGAATTCCACCACGAGAGGGCACTATCTTCGAGGGTGCAGGTGGAGAATTTGACTTTGTCGTCCTCCGCACATTTGCTGATGCGGAAAACGGATTCCATTTTTTCGAACCATCTGATAAGTCCGATGGCTCCTTCGGTCCCCTTGAAGCTCAAGGGTTTGCAGTTTTGAAAATCCTTGTATGAACAAGGTTTAGCAGCAGAGGTTTCAGCGGCATCGCTGTTTCTTGTGGAGTTAGGTGGAGTATTCCGAGCCAAGGCTTCAGTAACAGCCTGGGTTATGAGTGACGTGATCTGAGCATCAGTGTAAGGTCTTGACTTTGGCGGCATGATTCTTCAATAAAAGAAATGAAGATACATGAGATTTTGTAAGAAAATTGCATTTATTTCAGATGTACATGTATAAAGGTGGTAATACATAACATCATTGTGAAAAGAATTATGGCAATTAACATGAGTCGAAACAGCAAGGAATTTTTAATAGGTGATACGAGTTTAAAGGTTACATCCTACGGATGTGTTACAAAAGATGTCGGGAATTGTTACATCCGACTGAAACATAGAGTAGCGCTTAGATAGTTACTAGATTACAGGATAGTTTACAAAACAAAGACTACGCTAGTCTTAACGTAGGTTAATCTGCTCCATCATTTCGATAAGACGATCCACAGTATTTGCAAGTCTGCTGGCTTGTCGAGCATTGTCTTCAGCTAATGCTAGTCGCTGTACCAATCCGCGGTTAGATTCTTCCGTTTCCCGTGAGCGTTGTTCACACTCATCAAGTCTGTGTTTCAAAAGAGCGGTTTCCACGCTTATCTCCACCACTTTGTTGAAAAGAACGTCCACATTATTAAGGTGGTTTCGTGATCCTCAGAGACTTGTTCGATGCGCTCAAGTGATGTAAGTCTCCAGTTTTCGTTGGTTTCTTGCAACACGACATCCATGGTGCGAAGTCGTTGCTCGTGTTGGTTCACCCTAGCAGCTAAGGCCGGCAAGGTGAAGTGAGTAGAGTACGGGCCAGCTCGAGGCAACCTGTTGTTCCTCCTTGCTACCCTTGGGTTCTGCGACCCGGATTGAGAACGAGATGATTCGGATGGGATGTTTGCCATTTCTGAGACAAAGCGTTAGTAAGATTGAGGCCTATATTCATATAGTCCCTATATAATATAGCCTATTGAGTGTCTAGTATAAACATGTGTAAGTCTCGGTTCTCTCGAAGTCAGAGTCTTCTATTGTACCCTGTTCAGCCATAACCCCTTTCAGATCTTACATCTTCTTTGCTTAATTGTACATAGTTGATCAGGCTATGTTAAATTAAACTCGTATGATGTAATCACTGAACCGGTTATACCTAATAAGGGATACTGTCTAATGGTCATAGTCTAGGCCCACTAAATGCAACCTAGTTCACTATAACCTTAGGCTCTGATACCAATCTGTAACACCCTCAAATTTACCGAGTTGCGGAAGCATACATTGGGTGTTACTAATCAATATACAAAGCACAAGATTAACAGTAAACGACCTCTAAATGAGACGTTTGTAAAATAGTTACATTTCATAATTTGAATTGTTTGAAAACATATAGTTTTCTTTACAAAAGTGTAGTTCCCTAGAGCCCTCACGTATAGCGGGAGATTCTATTACATAACCATAGTTACAAAAGATAATGCTAAAGAATCTCCGTTAAATGCAGTTTGTAAATCATGCGACTCTAGCTAGTAATCCTGGAGTGATCCTACTCCGTAAGTGTACCTGAGATACAAAGCTAAAAAGTGTCAACCAAAAAGGTTGGTGAATCTCACAGGTTTAGTAATAAGTAGGTGTTATGAACCACAAGTATGTACCCGTATTGCTATCAAGCAAAGTAAGTAAATCAGTTAATCAGTACAGTGCCATGAGCTCATAAGTTGAAGCTTAACCGTGTAGTGTGAATATATCACGTACCCCCGTGAGTGCTATCCGCACACTCATATGTAACAAATACTAATATGTCTGTTTCTACGTGTAAATCAGTACGTGGTGGCACTACCACCCCAGACAGGGATTGTCAGTCCCAAATGGATCCATCTACTAGTACTCGCGCTTAAGACCATAACTAACAACTTACGATTAGGAGGCTTTCAGTGGATAAAAGTAACTCATGCGTTTGTTTGTAAACAGTAATGTTTTCAGTTCAGTACATTGTGTTCATACGTAAAACAGTTGCTAAGTAACTCACCCCAAAGTATAAAACAGTAAAAGTGGGGCTGTAAGACTCACCTGAGTCAAGCAGTGGTAAATAGCAAGTAGTAGTAAAGCAAGTAGGTTCTCCGAACCCGTAACCTTCTAGTGCCTAAACACGTAAGGTTAAGTAAGTAGATGTCTCGCAAGACCATCTAGGCTAGTTGTTCATACAACCCGTTGTGTTTAAATGTTGGTTTGTTCGCGTTCGTATCAAAGTATACGGCCAGTTGGTGATTTGTTATAATTAAAGTTTATCATTCAATACGCAAATTAAAGTATTTGTAATAGGAAAGTATGTTTTATTATGATTGTTAGATCGTATCGTATAAGGATTTGAGGTTGTAAAAGTTCGACACTTAGTGAAAATGTGAGTTTTCAAGGTTCTGGTTTGTGCGACGTTGCAAGCGACGTAAGGTGCGACGTAGGCAGGTACGTCGCATGATGCGACCTTCGCAAATCAATCCGACGTAGGGGGCGGCGTCGCTAATGCGACGTTGGTTCGGTTTGCGACGTTAAAGTCTACGTCGCTACGTGCGACGTCCGCAAGTTAATGCGACGTAATAGGCTGCGTCGCTAGTGCGACGTTGAGGTTTTTGTGCGACGTAGGTCGCGACGTCGCAGAGGCCCCTGGCCAGGTGCGACGCAGCGGTCTGATGGCCGGAAATTTAGTCGAAAACGAGTTTTCCGGTTTCTGTTGGGTCCAAATCTTTTACCCAACCCTTATATGAACATAATAAGCCTATTTAAACCATAAACTAGTAAAAATGATCAAAAACGAGAGATGTCGGGATTTGTCGGAAACTTACAAAGTGTCGGATTGAAAATCCGAAAAGATAGGAATGTAGATCGTGTTGTCGTGGTCATTTTTCTCCAAACGAGTGGTATGTTTCGGCGAGGTTTGATGGTGTTATTTTGATGATTTATGAGGTTGGTGGTGTTTTTGAATTAGAGAGAAAAGAAAGAAAGAGAGAGAGAGAGTGAGTGAAAAATGAGAAAGAAAGGGAAAATGGGGAGGTTTATCCTCCCATTTTTCAGTCCCCGCGATCGGGCTCCGTGCGGTGTTCGTTTTCTCCGTCGTTTAAACGTTAACTATCCATTTTACGCTTTTAATTATTTTTATAAAATTACAAATCTCGTTAAATAATTTATTTAAATTATTTCCTTAAATCTTTAACAGTTTAAATTAAATTTAATTACTTTCGTCTTTAAATCGCGTAAGTTTTAAATCGGGTAGTACAAGGCAGTTACTAACTATTATAAAATAGCATTTCGGTCATAATTACGTTATTTTAGTTTATAAACATTTGTTCACCAACGTCCGTATTAATCAAATAGAATTTCATTCTATTCAAGTTGTGTACGATTTAAGCCAAATCGCAAAGTTGTATATATATTCACCATTATATAATCCGATACATAAATTAGCCTAACACAGAACTAATTACATGTATTTACAAAGAATTAGGCACTAATTCTAGTCCTAAATTTGCCGGTTGTTACACACAAGATTCTGTTCCAGGTTGTTCAGATCTCCCTCAGTTGCAGAAATATTCGGAGAAGCATCATCATCTTCATCTCCTTGAGAATATAAATGAGAATAATTCATATTTTCTGCTTCCTCTCCCTCATCATCTACCTCATCCTCTCCTCCTTACTCTAATGATGGTATGTTTGGATCATAAGGAAGCTCCTTTGTGTAGTTATAAACTGTTTTAGAGGTAGAAGGAGCATCTTTCGAAGGTGTAACTGGTGAAGTAGATGTTGGATTAGGTGTTGTTGGTGATGGTGTGGGTGTTGGTAGTGGTGTAGTATTAGTTGGTGGTGGTTCGGGTGTTGCATTAGGAGATGGGTCGGATGGTTTACTAACTGGAGTATCTTGAGACAGATCAAGTCCATGAAGCATGGAAACCACCTCTTCCGTGTCATCTTCTTCTGGAATATTGAAAGAGTTAAAGAGGTTTCCATAGTTGAAAAACCAATCCGGGCCTGTTCCTTGAGGAGGTTCTGTATACCTTAAACATTTCACCTCAAACTGTTCCTCAATCTGATTCGTAGATTTGTTGAAGACTCTTTTGTTCGGAGAATTGACTGAATATCCAAGAAAAATCCCTTCAACAGCTTTATCACCAAACTTAGAGACCTTATCTTTTGTATTCATGATCATGCATGGACACCCAAATGGTTCTAAAAACTGCAGGTTTGGCTTACGGTTATTGAAAAGTTCGTAACACGTCTTGTTCTTTTTCTTAACCGTGAGCACTCTGTTGAGAACATAACAGGTAGTATTAACTGCCTCAGCCCAGAAGATGATTGGTAACTTGGAGTCAGCTAACATAGTCCGAGCTGTCTCGATGATTGTCCTGTTCTTTCTTTCTGCGACTCCATTCTGTTGTGGAGTCCTCGGAGCACTAAATTGATGCTCAATACCTCTTGTAGCACAAAATAATTCGAGAGTTGAGTTCTTGAATTCAGTTCCATTGTCGCTTCGTATCCTTTTCACCTTTAAGTTGCACAGATTTGCCAACGTATCCAACAAGTACACCAGAATATCAGGAGTCTCCCCCTTTGTGGTCAAGAAATAAACCCACGAAAACATTGAGTAGTCATCAGTAACTACCAAGCAGTAAGACCGACCACCAATGCTCTTTGTAGAAACTGGACCGAACAGATCCATATGCAGTAGTTCCAACGGAGCAGCAATAGAATTCACAACCTTAGACTTGTGGGACTTCTTGTGGAGTTTTCCTTTGTGACAAGAAATGCAGTCATCTTTTAAAGCAAATGACTGTTTTGGAACTCCCCTCACTAAATCATTATTTATCAGAAAATTCATTTTTCGGAAATGAATATGTCCCATTCGTCTGTGCCAAAGGAGTGATTCCTTTTCAGAAGCCTTTGAAAGGAGACAAGTATAGTCACTGGTAGTCTCCGCAGTTCTCATATTCATCACATAGGTGTCATTCTTTCTAGGTGCACGCATCAATACCCATTCCTCAGGAATGACATACCCAGGCTTCAATATTACACATTCAGTCTTTGTGAATGACGTGGTGTAGTCCTTGTCACAAACTTGTGATACGCTCAGCAAGTTGTGAGTCAGTTCTGCCACATAATTCACATTCTCAAAGCTAACTTTTCCATTTGTTAGCGTTCCCTTTCCCGAAATAGTTCCTCCTGAATCTCCCGCAAAAGCAACGTATCCTCCCGAGTATGGTTTAATATCCGTTAGAAGAGACACATCGCCAGTCATGTGTCGCGAGCAGCCACTATCCATATACCATAAGCTATCTTTCACCCGTTCCGACTGCTGCAACACATAAAAAGAAAGAGATTAGTGAGAAACGGAGACCCAAGCCTTTACAGACTTAGGTCTTCCATGGTCATCAACAATAAGCACGTCAGATAGGATTTTATCTTTAAACAAATTAGAATTTTTATCTGATGTGTTATTGTTGACGACTGAAGAGTCAACATCAGACTCTTTTCATTTCCAAACTTTTGAAGGTTCGGAATTGATATTAGAAGTAATGTTGGGCTTTTGAATTGGCAACGGTTTTTGCTCAACATTACTTGGCTTCAAGACAGGCTTAGGAGAGTTTGAGTAACGCCTAGGTGGAGATTTTGAAAAAGAATTTCTATAAACAGATGTCCTAGGCATCTCTCTCCCATAGCGCTGATTTGACAGCTTGGGATAGTCACGGATCAAATGTCCTTGTCTCTTGCACTAGAAACAAGAACGAGTCTCAACAAACGGTTGAGGCTGAGGAATTACCACAGGAGGTGGAGAAACATTTCTAGAACATGAACATTGCGTACATGTCTTAGAAAATGTTTGTTTTGGTTGAGAGGTTGAAGTTGAAGGTTTATCATACGAAACTTTTTCATTTACTAATTTTCGTTGCAAAATCTTTACAGGTGACTGTAAAGTTTGTTGTTTCGAATTTAAAACCTTGGCTTTTCCCTTATTTGGTTGAACCTTAATTTCAGGTTCAACTTTTGAAACCACTTTTTCAGGTTTAACTTCAACTTTCTTAACTTCAGGGTACTCCTGATCCGTAATGTCCTCAATCTCAACAATCTCCTCAAAACAGTCTGGAGATTTATTCTTTTGCTCAACTATCTCCTCAACACTAACATGAGATTCATTAAATGGCTTAACAAACTTAGGAGTGGGATACTCTGGCCTCGTGGTTTTCTCTTTCTCCTGTTTGTTAGTTTTAGCCACTTTACCCTTGATACCCAATAACTTAGCATAATCAACTGGAATCTCATCAAGGCCTTCCTTAACAGGTAAAGGAGTATAAGTAGTAGGGGATGCTATTTCAACAAAACCTATTCCTTTTCCTCCCTTACTTTTCCTATCTTGCTTATGGTTGCTAACAATTTCATTAAAAATCATTGTTGCAGAAGAAGAGCCCAAGATTTTATCTTGATAATTTCCATACTCAGCCTTTAAGTCAGAAAGCTCTTTGTTCAACAGTTCAATTTCAGTAAGATAACTTTTAATTGCATCCTGTTGACTAAAAACTTTCGCTTTATAAGTTTGAGTATCTAACTTATGAGCTTCAATATGGTTTTCATAGAGTTTTTCATTTTCTTTCAAAAACTTAGACTCATTAAGTTTTGCAACTTTATCTCGCAACTCTTGGTTGTCCTTTTGAAAAGCCTTTAGAGATTCAGTTAGATTAATGCATGAGATACAGTTTAAAGGTTCATTAGGTTCATTTTGTACCTCAGGTGTAATGTGAGCCATCAGACACTGTTGAAACTTTGCTGCCTCGGCATTCCAGTCATGAGTAGTTGGCTCAAAAGTGACCAAAGCATTTTCCACAGCTAACGACTTGACCTCTTCTGTCGCTTTCGGAGGATCAGGCTTAGTAAGACCCGATGGTGGCATCTTGGGTTTCTCGCATTCCCTAGCGAAATGACCCAAATTCTGGCAGTTATAACATCGGACCTTGCTTTTATCAAAACCGAATCCTGACTTCCCATTGCCTTCTAAACTCTTGCGTCCAGTTCGTTGCAAGAATTTTTGAACTCTTCTTGTTATCATAGCAATGTTCCAATTCAAGTCCATTTGTTCTAGATCATCGTCATCCAGTTGTCCGTAATCCTCCTTGATCAGCTCCAAAGTTGTGTTTGGTTGAGTAACCAAATCTTTGTAAGAGCTCAGAAAAGCTGTATAAATTGCAGCTTGCTCTTGTATTGCTGGTGAGACTGGAGCCTGTTGTTGCTGATTGCCTTGAGATGTACCAGAGAGATAGGCTGTATGTTGACCTCCAGAAGAAGTAGAAGATGAAATGGTATCTGTTATAAATGCCACTCCACCATAGCTCTTGCCAGAATTGACTTGTCCACCATAAATTGTGGGATTTTGTACAGATCCACTTGACTTGCATTCCTTCTTTTTCAATTCCATTGCATGAGCTTGTAGAATTCCTATTAATTGGTCCAAAGTCATCCTTTGTAATTCCGGATTTTCTTTTAAGAATTGGACCTTCACATCCCAAGCACTTGGCAACACATCCAGCAGTTTCTTGTTTACCTCAAGTGCAGGGAGATTGTATCCTCCTTCATTTAACTCACTAACCAGTTGTGAGTATCGGGTGAATAAACTGGAAGTCAGCTCATTAGGAATGATGTCAAATATATCATACTGCTTTTTGATCAATTCTAGCTTGGCCTCCTTGTACTTTTCATTTCCACCGCATCTTGTCTCAATTGCCTTCCACAAATCATAAGTTGTGTCATGAGATTTAAAGAGTCTGATAACATCCTTAGGCAAACACATACAAATAGAAGAATGGGCCTTTCTTTCTGTTTCATACTCCTTTTTCTCTTGAGGTGACATAGCATTGTATGTTTTAGCTGGAGGAACACCACGATATTTCCCTTCAGCCACTGGAGCAACATAACGTTCTTTTAACGGTCCCCAAAGTTCTGGACAGTGGAAATCTATATACTGTTCATATCTATCTCTCTAATACACATAATCCAAATCTGGTCCAAAGAACGGAGGCTTATTACTGGAACCAATATCATTGCTCTGTCTGAGCATCTCTCTTATTCCTCTAATATCTTCCTTGTCAGACATTGAAACGTACCTGTAAAATCAACTTAAAACAAAAACTAGGAAGCTGATTAGTAACGAAGGCGTCACTTGGTAAGTGATGCACCTTAGTGTCGCAAAGAGTAGCGGCACTTGCTAAGTGTCGCTATCAAGTGACGGATAAACAAACAGAATGACACTAGAGATTAGTGTCGTATAACCAAAGAAGTGACGCACTCAAGTGACGGACTTGAGTGTCGCTTGGCAATAACAGGCGTCACTAGGTAAGTGACGCTTTCAGTGACTCACAGTAATAACGCGTCACTAACAGTAAGTGACGGATGACACACAAGTGTCGTATCAAATGACGCAAAAGAGTGTCGGAATGAACAGTAGGCGTCACTAAGTGAAGTGACGTATGAACCTCAAGTGACGTTACTAAGTGACGTACTTGAGTGTCGTTAAAACCCTAATTGATCCTTACAGAAGTGTCGCTCGAAGTGCCGCACAAAGTATCGAAGTGACGCTCCGAGTGACGCAGAAATGGCTGTGAACGCCCAAAAACCCCAAAAATCGAATTTTCGTAAACCTAACGAAAATTCTTGAGTCCCAATCGTACGAAACCTGTAAAACTTTACTCAAAACACAGTAATAGCACCAAATCGATCCTAATCTTGCTAGAATATCTTTGATCTTCACAAAATCGAACCGAAAAATCTCCAATACACGAACACACGTGATCAAATCAACTCCGAGGCTCTGATACCAGTTGAAAGTGCCCCTTGCTGTGGATCTAAGTGATGATCGATGGTAATAGATTGGCGGAATCAATCAATTACACAAATAACTAATAAACTCAAACCGAAACGAATGATTAATCAAACAAAACAAGTTTATTAGCTTAACGAATGTATTGGAATGTGTTTACAGAATGTTTAGTCGACAAATGGTGCTAGGGTTTCGTCAACCCTAGCCGAAAACCCGTAGGTTTGCTTAAATACTAAATCTAATTCGGCAGACATGCGTCACTTGGGAAGTGTCGCATGTCGCCGCCCTCATGCGTCACTTACCTAAGTGACGCTATGCGACACTAAGGCAAGTGTCGCCTAACACAGAAGCTAAGTGTCGCTATACATGAAAATGACTTTTCTATTCAACTTAACTAACGACACTTACAACTCGATAGACCAACTGACAGACACACTAAAATGCATCAACATCTATATTATAATTATCAATGTGATTTACTCTCATCTCATATATACTAAATACATCATGATTTCAAATCAATTAAAATCCATTTAATAGTTTCTAACAGCTGATATATACTTAACATCAACTTACTACTTACATATTCAACCTTTTATACAAATCAATGTCCCTATTTATTCCAAAATTCAGGACACATTTTAATTAATTAATTATCATCACTTTGACATATGCTATACTATTAAGCATCAATGTCACAACAAATTTACTCAATCATGTTACTATAAAACATTTCATATAGTCACATATACACATATTTTCTCAAATAGCAGTCATTCTCAATTCAAATGACACAACATTCCTTAACAAGGATTTAAATCACACCTTGTAATTAATCTACTAATATAATACTATCAATTATTTTGTCTCATCAATATAGACACTTTTTAGGTTCCGACATTACTTCTGTTAAAACCTTAATCCACTATTTGTCTACTTACTTAAACACATTTCTGCATTCTCAATTCAATCAGAAATAATCACAACAATGAGCATCTCATTTAGTAATTCTATCTTTGTGTCAACATATAGCAATCATTAGTTGACTCAAAACTGGGAAATCATATCAGTCTGACTCAATTAACTTCACAACAATGCTTACTCATCATAACAAAGTAAACAATTCAAGTTAATTTAGATTAACACAGGCTTATCGAAGATTACCTGACAATCTTAAGCCAACGAATGTTGAGGAATCAATGAGAATATCCATCAGGTTCTCATATTCCTCTATCTCTGAAATCAAACAACAGCTTCACAACTTGTTAAGGGTTAGTACATATCCGACTAACTAATTTCTCATACATCAACTAATCCCACACCCACTGGAATGTTTGACTCAACACTATCAAAGTTAAGGATTGAACATTCTATCATGTCCAATTCGCCCAAACTATTGCTCTGATACCAACTTATAACACCCCTCATTTCTATTAACAATTATAATAATAATTATGACACGGAAGCGTAGATTTCAAACATATATCCATGCTTTACATTACCCAATAATGTAGATAAACTTTTTCAAACTAAATACATGATATTTCAACAACTAGGTGTTATATAATTCAAAACATATCTTTAGTTATCAAACTAACATCAGAGTAATCCGTCTATCAAACATTCCATCATTTCCCTTAACTTCCTGCCCCGCCCAATATGTCCCATCATTTATAACCTGCAGGAAGGACTGTGGTGGGATTAGCATAACGCTAAGTGAGTGAAACTATAATCAACAGTCCAACTTAGCACAACAATCTGTTTACATCAAATAACAATAAACAATCAATCATCATAAGGATCAGTGGTTCTTGAGATACCTTTATATCGGTGTGGTACTCAAGGAACACTTATCAATCATCTGTATTGGCCTATACAGAATTACCGATGACTTGTTGTCAATCACATACGACCTAGATCTCCAAACCAACATTTCAAGTTTCAAGATCTCCTGTCGTTTGTACAACAACCAAGTCCAACCATCCACTCAAGCTGACCTCAGAATCTTACATACTAGCTCAAACAGCCCAGTAAGCAAGCAACCAAACTAACATGGCAAGTTATATCAAACCAAAACATTCTATCAAAGTAATACGGCAATTACTTGTTGTAATCAAATCATTACAACTAAATCACACTGAGGTTACAGATCCACTCACCGAATACCTCAGTCATCCACTCAGCAGTCTAATATCACTGATTCTTCTGTGTATCTGAAAACATCACAGATTAACACAAGTTAGTAACTTGTCTCAACTGATAACACTTAGATAATTAATATCGTTACACAATCATAACATAATTACATGTATCAGGTGATCCATAAGATCACAGAAAACAAAAGTTCAATTCGGAACAAAATCAAAAAGTCCCGAAATAGGGTTCAAAAACTGTAAAATGTCATTTTCGACCCCTAAACGACCCCGAATGGCCAAAAATCACCTAGACTCTTAGAACAGAGCTTTGATCAGTGGGCCGTTTTCGAGTGACCATGCAAATTTCAGCTCAATCCGAGTATAATGAAAAATTTGTAATTTTTTAGTCACTAAAAGCACCACCTTGTAAACACTTATGCACTTTTAGAATTTGAATCCCGAAAATATCGTTTTGATCCGCCGGATCTACCTTTGATCCGTCGGATCCCATAAAATGCCATGATCCGCCGGATCATCACAAGATCCGCCGGATCTCAACCCGAAGACACCATGATCCGCCGGATCACCACATGATCCGCCAGATCACCACATGATCCGCCGGATCATCGCTCCAACCAGCGACCTGCAACTTCCTGTTCAAACCCAGAATCCGATTTTAAATCCCAAAATCAACAAACTCAGATTCTAATCGATTATACATGGTTTCTAATGTCTAGTAAACATACATAACTTCACATAACATCAATCATCACTACACAATCAATTCCAACATTTCAAGTTTATGAGAAATCAAGAAAATGATTCAACTTACAATTTGCAAGAATTTAAATGGTGATGATGATGATATTTAGCTCAATCACAGCTCCAAATTCATAACCCAAGTTCGATTCAACTTTGATTTAGGTTTCTTAATCTTCTGAGAGTTTTTAGGTTTCAAAGGAAATGACAAACTTTTCTAAATCTGAAAGTTAATATAAGTCGGCTCAAATATTAACCGACCCCGTATTCACTTAAAATTTATCCTCTTCTAAACCCATTGTCTGGAACCCGAACACCATTCGCGAGTCCAAACATTTTATTTTACCGACAACTTTATTAATTTACAACAATTAATAATTTATCTGTCACAATGGAATATTTGACTCCTATTCCAATTATTTTCAAATAATTCAACCAATATTATTTCCAAACACATTAAATACAAATTTAAATCAAGAAATAATATAAAACAACTAGATCCATTTCGAGGATGTTACAAGAGTGACTTGTACTTGTAAAGAAACTTTATTGATATACTCACTGAAGATGAAATAATCCTCCTCACTCACTGCGAGCTATCATACTCTTGTAGAATGACTTGAGTTATATATCTTCAACAACTAGCTTTTATTAGGGCAGTGACTTTTGCCTTTATTCATTATAAGAAGTAAAACTCTCGCTGCTAGTCTTGAAGTCAGCGACACACCAAGTTGAGTTATAAACTTCCTCAGCAGATCAGTTTCCTTGAGTAGTATGAACAGCGAGCAGCGAGTACACACTTTAGCAACAGCAGCTTTGACTTAATCATTTCCTTCATCGAGTTTGATATCATTGAGTTGGACAGCGACCAGTGACTTAACAAGTCTATATAGGAACGTGGTTCCAATGATGTGCGTCTTCTATTTTTCTCTTCTTTTGTTTATAAAACAAATAGGGGTGTTCAAATGGATGGATCGGTTCAAAATCGATCCGTATACATGAATTCAAATGGATTATGGTTTTGAAAATATGAAACCGATCCGTCCAAACAAATTCAAAAACTGAACCAATCCATCCGAATTATTATTGGATGGATCGGTTTGGTTTTTGGATATCCAAACACTTACATAAATATTTACAATATCTACTAAAAATATGTTAGATATTGTAACACCCCCAAATTCGTCGGTTTTGATTAGCGGAAGCATTAGTATTGGCTGGGGGTGCCACGTCAACATTGTACATGCATACGTATCAGAGCATATGATTACAACAGAACATAATATACTAAGATGCCAAAAGTATTAATTACAAAGTTTACGATTCATCAAATCGTGCAAGTTAAAAGTAATAAGTTTACAAAAGTAGATTTCTGGAATATAACTAAAACAGTTTCAGTTATACTAGAGAAATCCATATGTTTCCAAAAAGTTGGCATCCTAAAACTTCACGGGTCGCCTAATTCTCCATGTGTGTTGGCGATTCTTACATGCGCAGCTAATTCCCTGAAAAACATAGTAAAAGTCAACAACAAGGTTGAGTGAATTCACAGGTTTTATGTTTGCAATTTGTTGTTTCGAGTTTGTAAGCACAGTTGGCAACCCACTTGTTGTTTATACAGTATCGTTGGGATGTCACCCAAAAGTGTAAATTCGTAAAACCAATTACGTTTTCAAATAGTTGTTTGTAGGAAAGTTTGTATCCTAGTAGTTGTAGGAAAGCAGTATCCTATTTCCAAGTATGTTCTGTAGGAATATACGTATCCTAATAGTAGGTATGTTTCGTTGGGATGTCGCCCAAAAGTATAATTCAAGTTATAGTAGGAATATAGGTATCCTATTAGATGATCGTAGGAATGTCAGTATCCTAATAGTTGTGCCTCGTAGGAATGTGAGTATCCTAATCGTTTGGTGGGACCATGTCAGTAGGAACCCAGTGCTCATGTCAGTAGGGACTTTTCATCAGTTTAATAACAATAGTAGACCCATGTTCGCAGGATCTAGTACCCACGTAAGAAGGGACTTTTCAACGGTCTGTGCCCATGTCAGTAGGGACTTTTTAACAGTTTATCAACAATAGTAGACCCATGTTCGCAGGATCTAGTGCCCATGTCAGAAGGGACTTTTCAGCTGCTCAATCAGGTAAGTAAAAAGGGTTGCTGGTCGTTCTCCAGTGTTTTCTAACAGTACCGGTCGTTCTCCGGTTTATCCAGTATAGTTTATCCCGTTTGTAATAGTTTGTCGTATGAAAACACTATTTCATAGTTAATTGTTTCGTTGTAAATGTTCAACTGTTCAAAGTACTCTATACGTTCGAGTAAAGCAAGTATACTATCATGTAGTAAAAGTGTTTGACTATGTTTTCCGCCTCTGTTCAAAGCAGTTAAAACAGTAAAAGTAGGGGCTGTGAACTCACCTGTCGAGTTAAGTTGCGTGTGAGTGCTAGCAAACCTAAGCCCAAGTACAGTCCGAAATCTCCTAACGTCCTAATCGTATGAGATTTAATAAGTATGT